>OZ053302.1:35829113-37154860 GCA_964056655.1 Arabis hirsuta
CTGCAGCAGAAAGCTCACCAGTCACAGTCACAGGCACAGGCACAGGCACAGGCACAGGCACAGGCACAGGCACAGGCACAGGCACAGGCACAGGTCCAACAGATATACCAGCAGAGTCTCTTGGAACAACCGCATTTACAGTTTCAGCTGTTGCAGAGATTACAGCAGCAGCAGCAACAGCAACCACAACAGCAACCGCAACAGCAATTTCTTTCACCAGGAAGCTCGGTTCTGCAGTCTCAGTTACTGCACCAACAGTTGCAAAGCCAGCAGATGCAACAGCTGTCTCCTCTCTCTCAAAGTCAGCAGTTTCAGTCGTCCTGCACTAACAATGGCTTATCAACGTTGCAACCGCCTCAAATGCTGGTGAACCGGCCTCAGGACAAACAAAACCAACCGATTGGAGGAGGGGTCAGAGCCTATTCAGGCATCACAGATGGAGGAGATGCACCTTCCTCTTCAACCTCGCCTTCCACCAACAACTGTCAGATCTCTTCTTCTGGCTTTCTCAACAGAAGCCAAAGCGGGCCAGCGATCTTGATACCTGATGCAGCGGCTGATATGTCTGGTAATCTTGTTCAGGAGCTTTACAGCAAATCTGATACGCCACTAAAACCAGATCTAGTGTGTCAGCAAAAGTCCAAAGCTACTTTAACAGATCATCAACTAGAAGCATCTGCCTCTGGAACTTCTTACGGATTAGATGGTGGCGACAACAACAGACAGCAAAATTTCTTGGCTCCAACCTTTGGCCTTGACGGTGATTCCAGAAACAGCTTGCTCGGAGGAGCTAATGTTGATAATAGCTTTGTGCCTGACACATTGCTCTCGAGGGGATATGACTCCCAGAAAGATCTTCAGAACATGCTTTCAAACTATGGAGGAGTGACGAATGACATCGGTACAGAGATGTCTACTTCAGCTGTTAGAACTCAATCTTTTGGTATCCCCAATGTGCCCGCCATTTCTAATGATGTGGCTGTCAAAGATGCTGGAGTTCTTGGTGGCGGATTATGGGCTGCTCAGACTCAGCGAATGAGAACTTATACAAAGGTTCAGTTTTGCTCTGATCCCTCTTAGTCGAAACTTGGGTTACGTTTTTGGATTGACAATCATGTACATAACCCAACAGGTGCAGAAGCGAGGTTCAGTGGGGAGATCAATAGACGTCAACCGTTACAGTGGTTACGATGAACTAAGGCATGATCTAGCTCGCATGTTTGGGATCGAAGGACAGCTTGAAGATCCGCAAACATCAGACTGGAAACTTGTTTATGTCGATCATGAAAACGACATCCTTCTAGTTGGGGATGATCCATGGGAGTAAGTAGAGAGCAATACCATTCACACATCAGACTGTTAGAAAGTGCCATCATTTTTTGTCTTAACCTTTAAAATCTTGATTTTTGCAGGGAATTCGTGAACTGTGTACAGAGCATAAAGATCCTTTCATCAGCTGAGGTTCAACAGATGAGCTTGGACGGAAACTTTGCGGGTTTACCAGTTACTAATCAAGCTTGTAGCGGCGGCGATAGTGGCAATGCTTGGAGAGGTCATTATGATGATAACTCAGCCACCTCGTTTAACCGGTGAAGGCAGAAGACGATCTCTCACAGACAAAGATTCTTTCTTTTTTCTTCGTTTTGTAATATAATCTCTTCTGTGATAACATGTCTCAAAGTTTCAGCCGGGCCATGCAGAGCATTTACCTGTAAAATGTTTTCCACTAAGTTTACAAGAACATTTTATTTGATGGGAGTCCGAGATTCTACAAACTGATATACTTGAACCTACCAAGTTTTGCAAGTCAACGAGGAAGACAAATTGCAATCACATTTTCAAACTCTAAAGTCTTTATTCCAGATGCGCAAATAAGCCGTTTAAGAAAATTTTCCACAATTGGGATACAAATTGTAGGTTACGAGGATATAACTAAGAGAGCACAGCCATCACATCAGAAACTCTTAGGGCAATGTAGTTGGAACCATCTTTGCCCTTGAAGTCGTTACCGGCATACTTGGAGTAAAGAACTGTGCTTCCAGTCGATATTGGTAGTGGAGCAAGGTTACCTTCCTCGTCTAGAGAACCTGGTCCAACCGCTATCACCTGTGCCCAAAAAAACGAAGAGGAGAGTATGTATCATTGACACTTGTGTATGAACTGAGAAACACATCAAACTACTAAGAAAGTCTTGTGATGGACATGATATAAAGTGTGTGCTTACCGTGCCAACAGAAGGCTTCTCTTTGGTAGTCTCAGTTAACAACAACCCTCCAGCTGTTTTCTCCTCTGCCTCAGCAACCTAAAAACTTCCTCTTGTTATCACTGTTCTCTTGTGGAGAAACAATAATAAGATGATTAAGATGAAAGCACAAGAGGCAAACCTTAATAAAGACTCGGTCGTTCAAGGGCTTGAGATCTTTGATGTCTTCAGTCTCAAGGATGCCAACAATATCATCTTCCTTGAGAATGAGATGCTTCACATCATTGAAATCTATCTCAGTTCCTGCGTATTTAGAGTAGATAATCTGTGCTCCAGTCTACACCATGAGTAGAAGAGGAAAAAAAGACATTTCAGATGAATCTATTAGCAGAAAAAACGAAGCAAACGAGGAAAGAGAGGCGGTGAGCGTATTACCGGGACAGTGATATCAACTTTGGTTTTCCCAATAGTTCTTCCTTCACCAACAGCAACAACTTCACCTCCTTGAGGTTTTGTTTGAGCTGTGGATGGAAGTAAGATACCTCCTATGGTCTTCTCTTCTGCTTCCTTGATCTTCACCAACACTCTATCGCCCAATGGTTTTATCGAAGTATACTGTAAAATAACCATACACAAGAAAAACCAAAACGAACATAGAATTTGTAAGTCCAAATGTCTCACAAGGCGCCCTTAAGATACAAACCAGGCTTACAAAAGAAAGCTAGAAGCATAAGTTGATGAAACTGTGTATCGCACAAAACACGAATGGACAAAATAAACAAAACGAATGAGCCATACAAACAGTAATACAACATTCACATAAGCTTCATATGTTCAATCCAGACCAACTAACCAAACAGCAATGAATCGAGACAAAGAACTGAGCAAGAGTACCTTAGGAGCTACCACAGCAGCAGCTTTAACAACAAAAGGACGGAACTGGCTCTGCCTAAGGGTCCCTGGTTTCAAAGTTCCGAAAGAAGAAAACTTGACACTCGAAGCTCGAAGACCTTCAAGCGAGGCTAAGCTCCTCGCTGACACAGTCACTGGTGATGCTGTAAGTTGAGTCGCCGCCATTTCTACTATTACTAAAACACACACAACAAATCTCGATTAGTACGAATTGAGAGACAATCAAATGGGTTTATCTCAGATTCACAAAATCTTCCGCAAAACCCAATTAGTACTGAGCAAACCCGATTACTTTATCCGCCTAAATTTCAAACCTTTGTGTTCAATTCTCGTAGTGAAGCTAAGCTAAAACCCTAGTAGAAAGTGAGGAGAGTGTGGAGTATAAAGTGAAAGAGAAGAGATTCGTCTTACCTTGAGGATAAGAAAACGAGAGTTCTGAGAGTTTGGAAGATAAAACCCTAAAAATTGCAGTCGAGATAAACCAAACACATGACTCTCTTTTTATTGCAGGATGTGTTCTAGAACGCTCCTACCGGGTGGGTTTTTAAACCGGGTCGGATCGGGTCGGGTCGGGTCGTCACCTAATCCTCTTGTCACACGTTCTGAAATCTTATTATATAGACTAGGGTTACACGCGTTGCGCGAATTTGGTTTATTTTGATTTTTGTTTTACTGTTTTCCTATATTTTGTAATTATATCATGTATAGCGTATATTAGTAAGTATTTATGTTAGTATATAAATATATTTTTTATATTCATTAACACATTCTAATATTTATTTAAAAATTTATATCATATGATTAATATAAGATTTTAAATAAATATTTTTTAGGTTTTGAGAACTTATTATTATATTTTTTTATTACAATATAGCTCTATCCAAATCTTCAAACATATTCTAACTATAATCGTACAACGCATAGATCAATATATTTACTTTTGTCATTTTTTTCATAAGACATTAATATATAGAAAGTTAATTTATACATAATCTTTTTTTTTCGTATTGTTAAACACTTTAAAATTATATTTTCTAGATTTTTTGGGTTAAAAGCATTGAATGGCGTATTAAATTATTAAATCTGTATTTATCTTGGATTGTGGCGTAGAACTACGTACATTTTTACATAAAGATCATATATCATTGCCCATATATTTTGTTGTACAATTTATGAATAATGTCACTATTTATTTTTTATTTTATATGTATTAAAACTTAAGATTTTTTATAGGAATAATTGTAAAAATCCTACTTTTGGTGTGTCACTAATATAACATAGTTAATCCAAACATAAATGATATAATGAGTAAATAATTTTGAAAAGGTGACAATTTCACTAAAGATGAGAAAAAGTGGCATTTTTGAAAAGTTTCAATATTTTTCTTTTATACTTAAAAAAAAAACTCAAATATAACATTTTGAATAAAATCTTATATTTCAAAATTTCACCTTATTTTCTCATCTTTAGTGAAATTGTTTAATATCCTCTTTTTGAATAAAATCTTTTTCTCATCTATTAGTGAAAGTTAATTTCTCAAAATTTCTTTTAGTGAAATCATATATCCTCTTTTTTTTTTAAACCTTCAACCTCCTGACAATCGGTTGAAACACAATTATGATGCTTCAATAAATACCAAATTTTTTTTTTCTATTTCATTTACATTTTTATATATAAGCTCTTAATATTTTGATTACTTTCTAATTAACTACAATATAAATAATATATATTCATTATTGTAATTTTTATTTAGAAAATAAAATACTCAAATAATCCTAAAATATAGTTCGCCATGATACATGAGTTATACAATTTTATTAAACTTAAAGACAAAAATTCGATTTAATCTTTTATAATTTTATGCTATTTTTAATCATTCATTTACTTATTTTTAGTAGAATATAACTTGCGCAATGTGCGAACTTTTTCTTACACCAATTTATACCTTTTATATATTTTAAATATATAACACTTTAAATTTTTCTTTCATGCTTCCATAATATTCAAATATGACATTATGAACAAAATCGTATATTCCAAATTTTCATCTTATTATCTCATCTTTAATAATATATATTCTTTCTCTTGAGATCCACATCTCTTAACAATCGTTTGACACTCATATTATTTATTAATTTTTTCTTTGATGTCATTTATATTTTTATTCATTTGTTCTTATATGTATATTCATTTTACATTTCAATTTTTGAAATTGAATATATAAAATTTTGTCGTTAACATAAGCTCATAAGAAAATATTTATTGTTGTAATTTTATGTACTACTTTTAGTTATTTATTGACTTATTTTCGTTTTTCATTTAATTAGAAATTTTAGTAGCTATAAATAACAATAAATATACATAAACATGAATTAAATGAAAGTTAAAATTAAAATTAATTTTAAAAAAATGTTTTGCCTATGTGGATACCTTAGATGGAGAGAAAACTTTGCTATTATATATATAGATTAACCATCATTTTGAGATGTTTGTTTAATTTTTCTATTTCTTAACAGTATTCATGAAAGATTAGTTTAAAAATGAGATTATACAAAGGCTAAACAATGTATCTTTTCATTATGATTTAATCATAAAATATTACACTAAGCAAAACAACATTTTTTTTTAAACCATATTTTTTTTGGGGAGAAATTAGAATGTATATTATTTTTCTCATCTATAATTTACTATCTAACACTATATAAAACATAATATAGTAACAAATATTTAACTCACTTAAAATTCTAATTTTACACTTTCGTAATTATCTAACTTTTTATATTAAAATAAATAAAATTAAAATTCTGATCTTCAACTTCTTCTTTCTATGATCTTCTTATTCTTCTTTCACCGTAGACTACTTCTTTTTCTTCTTCCTCCTCTTTTTTTTTCTTGATCGACAATTCCATCATCAAGAAGTGGTAGACAGGGGCCCTTTTTCTCTTTTTTCTTCTCCTCTTTTTTTTTTTATTTTTTTTTTTATTGAGTTTCGCAATTCGTTTATTCTTCTGCTTCTTTTTCTTTCTCAATTATTTTGTTTAACTCGTTCACATGGAGCGAAATTTTCAATAGTGGATTAAGATGATGTTTTTTCTCCTCAATTAACTTCCCCACTGTCATCCATTTCTTGGGTAAACTGAGATGCCGGTGAAGATCGACATATTTAACTATGGTCGAAAATCAGTATAATAAATAACTATATTTATGATAATAGTTTACTATATATGTTATTTTTTTATTATAATAGATAACTATGTTTCAGACAATAATTAACTATGTTTGCTTTTTTTTTATTATGCAAACAATAATAAGTAACTACGTTATGAATGTAGTTAACTATGTTTCTTTAAATAAGGAACTATTACAACAACATTTCATATAGTCAATTATGTGATGAAATCAGAGTAGATTACTATGTAATGAAAATAGCTAACTATAATTTTAAATTACTATAACTATGTTTTTAGATAATTACAAATAATGTGATGTAATTAACAATGTTATGAAATAATTAAATAAGTAATTTTGAAAATAGTTAATTATGTTATTAAATAGTTAACTGTGCAACATATTTTTGTTTTGTTTTGTCATCTTCAAATTTTTTTTCGAGAGGAAATCTAAATTTTTGCAGAGATATAAGCGTAGGAGTAATTTTACATAGATGAAATAATGAGAAGATTTTTGAAAAAAAAAATTTACTTATATTTATCATAATTAGAGTTGTAAGGGTAATTTCGTTATTTTTTAAAATTTTCTGCTACTTACCTATATATATTTTACAGTTGTAAGAGCGGTGATCCAGCGCCTAGTGCATAAAACGCTTAATCGGAGCCTAGGCGATTCAATATGGTCTAGACGTTTTACAAAAATACATAATATATTATATATATACATATATAACATAATTTATTAATAAGAACATTTATATTGTATTTATATTCATCATTTTATATCAAAATATTAGAATATTACGATTTATATATAAGAAAATTTATATTATTTTATTATTATAATACCATAATATTTTAGACAGTAATAGCGCTAATCGCCACGGTCTATAAAGGCATAACGCCTAAGCGCCGCCTAGACAAACGCTTAGAATGCTGGTTACTTGCCTAATTTCCCTCCCCAAAAATGATACTATACTAATGTCAGCAATCATCTTTGAACCCTAACTAAGAAAATTCTTCAATTTCAAATAGGGGTGTCAAAATGGGTTAATACCCATAGGTTACTCAAACCTGCCCATAATTTTAGCAAGTAAGAGTTGAATTTTTCTATCCATATAAATAAATAGGTTTTGGTGAATTATCCTATTAAGGTTATGGATTTAACGGGTAAACCAATTAGGATTGTGGGTAACCCACGAGTTTATCATAAAAATAAAAAATAATAATATATATTAGAATATTTTAAAATATTATAGTTTCTTAAACATGTTCTAAGAGCATGTTCAATGATATAACCCCTCATGAGGTTCTAACAAATTTGTTTATTATATATTTTGCATCACTGTAATTTAAAACTCCTTCAATAGATTTTCATTTTTTCTTCTTCCTCCAATGGTAGAACCCCATAAGGGATTTTTAATAAAAAACATATATATGAAAATTATTTTATTTTAAGTAGAATTTATTTTCTCAAACTTTATAAACATAGTACATTGAATAAAACAAAAAATATATTGCATTTAATAAAATTTCAAACATACATGACATCAAAATTTTTTTTTAAAGTAGAATTTGTTTTCTCAAAATTTGTTCCTTGTCCAAAAAAAATTGATGAATTACACGGTGACACGTGGCAGTTAAGAATCAATCCTTAAAACTCTTAATTAAGAGTTGTTTCTTCATAATTAAACCAATTTTTATTTAATTTTAATATATTTTATGTTAAAAACTTACCTTAAGAGCCACCATTAAACATACTTTGAGCTTTACTTTGTACAAATACCAGAGTTGGCTACATGCCCAAACTTTACTTTGTACAAAATTTTGGTAATTTGGTTTTATAACTGATGAAAAGGTCAATTTATTATTTATATTTATTGATTTTAATACTAGCTATTAATATTATCTCACTTGATGATATACTTTTCTTCTTATTTGTAGATAATGAAACTGATGATGATTACGAGGAAACAGATGCATCTAAGGAAGCAAATGAACCCAACGAAGATTCAAGTATTTTTTAAAAGTAATCTTGGTTTTATGGTTTTATGGTTTTATTGATTTTATCGGTTTTTTTACGACTTTATGGTTTTTATTTATCTTAAAATATGAAGATATTTTAATTTAGTTTGTTCCTTGCAAGTTGAAAACTTTTTTGTTGGATTTATTTATAATATAATAAAATAAAATGGTGTTGTTTTTTTTTTAATTAGTTTATAATGATGTTTAATTTGTATGTGGATACCCATATAACCCATATAACCAACGGATTTCATGTTATTATTGGGTTTATGTATGTAAATTCAACCCGTATAATAAATGGATAGGGTCAAACCCACCCATTAAAATTTCGAACCCATGTGAGTTTGAGTCGGGTTACCCATTTTGACACCTCTAATTTCAAACTTTAATTATGGCTTAACTTCCAATTACAACTGGACCGAAGAAAAAGAAACAATCGAACGTGATCAAACTTCTCTACATAAAGAAATTCTTCAATTTCTATCTCTAATGAAGGAAATATATAGTCTAATTTCGATATGATATACCTCGATCTCAATATTCAGAAGATACCTGCGATCATGGAGAGTTGATTTCTCTGATACAAAGATTTCATATGAAAGTTCATTTTGCTCGAAGCTGGCTTGCGCAACCATCTCTTCCATCTCTTTGTCCGACACAGTCATTGGAGCGGCGGCGACGGAACGGTGAGATCCATAGAGAATCGGGAGAAGAAGACGCGTGGAAAGTGATCTATCGGGGCACCGTCATCACAAAATATTATACTAGACAAAACATGATTTTTTCCATACCAGCAAGAGTTTTTTTTCTTTAAAAAAGTTTATGTCTATTCTTAATATGGTTTCATTTCAATTTGGTTTTTCTCTTTGTATCCTAAATAATAAAGTAAAGATGCAAATGAGATTTTTTTCTTTCAAATACATTGTTAACGGTAATTAGTCTACAATAATAAAATTCGAAAATGCATGTAAACTATAAAGTAAGTTGATGAAAGACATACTAAATTATGTCTTTAAGGGAAAAACAGAGCTACATTACTAATTGAATGTGGTAATTAGTGTTTACAAATGTGAGAGAATGGTTGAATTCTTGTTTCTTTTCTTATGTTCTCATCCAGAAACTTCTTTTGTTAATTGTCACACAACAAAGAAACAATTTGTAATTAACCAACAAAAAAATATTGTAATGTCGTTGCTTATCATTAAAGTCATAGATATAACTCAAGGAAAGTATTTAAACATGATAAATTTTTATTAGATCATAATATTTATTTCCACAACCCTACATCTAAATCCATCTAAAATACCTTTATAGATCAATAACAAGTACGACATTATTTGACGACAAGACTAATCTAACTTATTTAAGAAAATTATTGCAATCACTAGCTAGAGATAAAGATCTAATCTAGCACTCAAGTTCCACAAACAATCTTTTAGGCGAATCTCCACATTCCAAAGTAGATCCAAACTTGTGGGAAGTCACATTCATAGTGCAATTTACTTTTCCAACACACTCTTTAGCCACGACCTTCGTAGCATCCATGGCTCCTTCGCATGTGCCAACTGCAAACGATCCACAATGGCCCGATGGATTTCCAAAGCTTGCGAATTTGACGGCTGAGATCGGTCGGTTATTGCACGTCAACTCTAGTTTGTTGTGTTCATAAGTCCTAGCACACACCGTTCCAGTCACAACTGTCTTAAAGTTTACCATTGACGGATTACCACCCATTTCTTCGAATAGAGTGATAGTATTGTGTTCGCTCTCATTTAAAAATCCTCGTGGAACATGGTACCTACAAAAATTAGTCCATTATAAAATATGCTAATTTGTGGAAAACATATTAGAACAAAACTATTGATTATAAGTTACAATTTATGAACTTTAGGTTTTAAAAAGGAACCGTAGTTACCATCTTTGAGTTGGTTTGCCGCACATAAAAGCACATTTGTCGCTACCATACTCTCCACGATAGTCGCATTCATCACTACAACCGTCATCACTAGAGTTGAAGCTCGGCCAGTAACGCCCGATGCTCTGACCATTGATCCAAGCTTCACCTTTTCCAAGACCATTAAAGTCCACAATCACTGGATCTTTACCAAGAGGCGCCTTGAAATTTGCCTATAAGCATTTATTGTAAAAAACTGTTAATTTGCGGAATCAAATAATTTTTATGTGAAGTTTTAATTGATACTAACCTTGTACCATGTCAACATCCGATTAGTAGGAAGCTTTTTGGGTGACCATTTGAGGTGATGATGACCAACATAATTTGTGGTGAAAAGTTTTTGGTCAAATCCATTCAAACCAATTTTATAGTTCCATTGATGCTCCGATAGATCTTTCTCAATCGTTTCCTCTCCTTTGTATCCGACTAGTTTAACAGGACCATTGATTCCTGTTGGACCGCTCCCAAAGAAAGGTCCATAATTCTAAAACACATGCCAACAATATCAGTTATCACAATAATTTTTGGAAATAAATATCATATCTAGATAAAACTCTATGGTTTCACTTCTTATTACCTGTAATCCAACGGAAACACTAAGAAGTGAAATGTGATTAGTCCCATGAAGGAGGTTGACCTTCTTCTCAAATCTGTAATTAAATTTTTCGTCCTGCACGATTTTGTGACCTACGTATCTTCCATTGACGTAAGCGTGAAGAACATGGGCATTGCTGTGAATTCGTAAAGACATATTTCTGCTCCAAATTGGATCTTTCTTGTCGAGATGAACCCTAAATAAAATAAAAATATGTCAAAACCATACATAAATTAGTTAAAACGTCTTCAATGTATCACTCTATTTTTCACTCTAAAATAGAGTAACTCCAAAATGGAGTTGGATTCCAATGTATTACTCCATATCTTACTTCAAAAATAATATTTTAAATATATTTCTCTTTTGCTATTTATTATTAATTACTTATAGTACACTTTATTTAAAAAACTTACAAATTGACCCTATTATTTTTTTTGTTTTATAAACTAGAGTTGCAAAATTATGTTTTATTATATCAATCTACACATATATCCATATCAACTTTAAAATATGCCCTTTTAAGAATTAATTTCATTATTACTTAAACATACATACACATTTTTAACAAAAGAAAAACTTACTCATACATTACAACTTAATACATTATAATATACTATAATTATTTTGTTGCGAATTCTTGTAATTTGATAAATTTGTAACTTTTCAATTAAAAACAAATATCGAACAAACTGAAAATCATCACAAAAAATGTTTATCTCATAAAAGTTAAATGATTTCAATTTGAAGAACCATTTTATAAATAAAAAAGTTCAACTCCAAAATGGAATGGAAAATAAGATTATTCCACATTTGGAGGAAAAATGGAGTTACTCCATTTTGGAGTTGAAAATGGAATGGGGTTGGAGAAAATTTTATTCCAAAATGGTGTTTGGAATGGGATTTGGAACAAGGTTAGAGATGCCGTTAAACAAGTCAATCATTTCACTCATCATGTTGTTATTGTAGTGGTGAAAAACCCATCATGCGGTTTCTATAGAGATTTTTTTTAAATTAAGATGGATAAATAGAATATAAGATATTGTGTTGGATAATATGTACCTAGTCATGTACCAAAGATAGTCACTAGCATCATTTGTAATGTCTTTTTGGTCTACAAGACCCTTGGCTATGAGATCTCCGCTGCCTTTAAGAATGGTCTTTCGAGCAAACTCGGGTCTCCAAGTCCATCCCAGCTTCTCTGGCTTACTAGAGTCTTCGGTCATGATCGACGTTTGAGTGTTCACTTTTGCCGTGTTGTAAGCCTCTTTCTTACAGTCTGGAAGAACACTCACGGACCAAGCCGGTACGCTGTAGTCATTCCCTTGGAAGTTTACCAAGGCATTCGCAGTTGCGTTCACATTACCGATGAAGCAGCTCGATCCTTCGTTTGTTGAGTAAACAGTCGCCTTTTTAGAGATAGATAAAACAAGTGTGTTAATGATAACAATGTCAACCTATAATTAATAAGGGGACAATATGTAAACACGACCGAGCCTAATTACCGTGACGGAGTTGCCAAGATCGACGGTGGAGATATTGCCATAAGTTAGGGGTTTCTCCATAGATTTCAAAAGTGTGTGAAGCTCTTTCAAATGACCCCATTTCGGCTGGTTCACGTTACCTAGCCAACCACGAAAAATATATCCTTAAGACCAACCTTTTGAAAGCAATTTGTATATGAAAAAAGTGAGAAGTTTTTATACCGTATTCATCAAGAGGAGCATGGTAATCATATGAAGTTGTGATGTAGGGACCTCCTGCGACTCTTCCGAAGTTAGTACCACCATGGTACTGTAAAAATAAAACAATTTATTTTTTAAAAGGTTAGAATTATGATTTAATATATCATAGCAAATATAAATTGATTATTGTATGCATGTATAGTTGATACTAATTACCATGTAATAGTTTTGGAAAGTTCCTCCGGTTTGGAAGAATCTAGCAACGGAATAAGCAAGATCCTCAGCGGTTCTATAAGGATGTCTGCCTCCCCAATTCTTGAACCAGCCGGTCCAATTCTCTGTCCATATCTTTGGGCTGGTCGGGTTGGTTGGTTTGTATTGGTCACAGTAGAATCCATTACACGTCTCGATCATAGGCTGAGGAGCATTGGGTTGTTGGCACATAAGCCATGGAACACCAATGTCTAGAGAGTTAGCCATGTTTGCACACCAATCAACGTAGGCCTTACCCTCTGCTCCATACGATGAGATCACGTTCCCGTACTCGTTCTCGATCTGAAATATAAACGAATAAGTTAATTAAAATTATATGAGGCATTATCAAGGTTTTGATTAAAAACAATGTGTAATTGTATAATAAAAACAATCATCATAAAAGTACACTTTAGGAGTATATCATTTATTTACTCAACATATTCATAATCAGAGAATTAATTTATAACGTATAGGAAATTTTTTGAAGACAATAGAAATTATCATGATTGGATTGAAAAACTTTTGCTATAACATCTCTAAGAGTGTATACCTGAGCTAGGATTATTGGACCGCCTTGTGAAGCAAAGAGCTTCTCTTTCTTCATCATTTCTACGATCTTTGTAGTGAAATTTTGCATTTCATTCTGGATAAAGAGATTCAAAACACACATTAGAAGAAATTCAAGAAACTAACAAAATCTATATTTTGATCTAATCAAAGTTTGGATTATACCATGAAACCAGAGTTAACCGTTCTGAATTCCATGTTAGGCATATTGTGCAACCACACCGGGAAGCCTCCATAATTCCATTCTGCGCAAACATAAGGTCCAATGCGCAGAACGGAATAGAGACCTTTGTCTTGGATGGTTTTGATGAAGCGAACAAGATCGAGATTTCCCGAAAAATCGTATTGCCTACGTACTGGCTCATGTACGTTCCAGAAAACGTAGGTCTCGATCGCATCTAAGCCACCATCCTTGGCTTTGCTGATCAGATTAGGCCACATCTGCAAACAAAAACCACAAAATATGTTACTTGTGAAAGAGAAACATGTATAAATTAAATGGTGTCTAAGTGTAGTAGTTACATCAGCAGTGCTTCGTGGGTAATGAATGGAGCCTGAAATTAGGATTCGGCGTTGTCCATCGATGGTGATGGCTCGATCATCATGAGAGACAATGGTTGAATAAGCCGAAGAGAATGAAGTAATGAGAATGAGGAGCAATAGTAAAAGACAAGTGAAGTGTTTCATTTTCGTGTTGTGTTTTTACCGTAGAACGTTTTGCTTTGGAATGATTTAGATGAGCTGCTTTTATAGTGGATTTGAGGGAACAATAAACTACTATTTTCAGATTAATTTGTTTAATCTAATAATTAAATTGATTTTTAGGATTGACTAGGTTAGTGAGATGAGGAAAAAAAGATATAAGAACATCTCCTATTAAGGTTTACCATTTCGTTAAATCATTATTCGTACTCTTTTGGATAAAAGTACTTCTTTTAGTTAATTAGAAAAAAAAATTTGCTGTTATAAACTGAAAGATAGAATTTAATTTTCGAGAATTTCTGCATTGAATATTTATGCATAAACCAATCTTGGGTGGATTTCATTTGATGTGTTTTTAATGAGTTATATTGATATTTGTGTATGGAACGGCTGTAAACTATTTTTGTTTTTCATTGGAGATAAACTCATCCAGTATCTTTAATAAATAGATTTTTAGGATTGACTAGGTTATAGAAATGACAAAATGTACAAAATTTCAAATTTAATTAAGCAACTTTTCTATTTTTAGGTTTTCAGGATTTGTAGGATTGACTAGGTTAGCTTCTTCTTTTTCACTGATTGACTAGGTTATTTCAGATTGAATTATCTTCTTTTTCTTTTTTATATAACAATTCAGAATTGAATTATCATTTCATAAACTTGTTAATTCGTGCCGGCAAGAGCAAAAAAACTTGCTTGTTCGTATGCATGAAATCATTATTATTATAATTGTTGGAGTATTTAAATTTCGAGAAAAGGCATACTAACATGAAATAAATATTGATATTTTTATGACTTAATTTCATTATGTTTAAGAACATTGAGAAAAATAAAATACAATTTCAACATGTTATTTTGTACTACTTTCCCCCTAAAAGTTTAAACACTTAATTAATATCTTATTATTTGAAAATTTTAAATAGTATGAACTGCTTGAAAAATAAATACTAGATAGTGTTGATCAGGCGAGCAAATTAGGAAAGACAAAAAAATAGGTTTTGTTTGCTTAACTTTGACCATAAAAGGAGGATTTTTAGATAAGGTTTTAACAAAAACAAACTAGTAAACTAATCTGCAGATCACGTTAGTTACATTTTCTTTTTCTGTAATAGATAAAAGAGGATAAAAAGATGTAAGACGAAAAGTCACACTTAGCTTATAAAACGAGTGGCTAATAATTATATTTTTTTCAAAAACTCATTATTAAATCGTTCGGAGAAGTAAAAAATAAAGCTTAATTGGTGTAAGTTCGGTATCCGGTATCAAATATCAATACCATTTTTCTTTATGCATTAGTAACAAATTTAAGGGATGTTTTGATCCTTTAGTAAGTCATTTCCTTAACCTTCAACAAGTTACTAGAACATGTCTTTTTACCTCCTATAACAAATTTATTACTAATTTGTGTAATGCATCTTTTAATACAATACCTACAATTTTTAAACTCCTATATAAGATCTGTAATCATAATTTTGAATGATTGATTTCAATGATAATTTTTAATGTTGCGGTAAGAAATATATCAGTTTGATTATTACTAATCACAAAAATTAAAAATTAAAATATATTAATTGTATTAAAACTGTTATCATCATCATTTATGTCTTACTTCTATCTTTTTATTATTATTATTTTTTTTCTATAAAACCTTTTTTTACCGTTTTTTCGCCGATAAATATAATTAATATAAAAATAAATTATGTTTCACTAATATTCTCCGAAAATAAATATATAGAGATCTCAGTAGGGGAATGGGACCAGATTAAAAAAAGGGAAATTTTTTTTTTTTTTTGGTCGAAAAAAAAAAGAAGGGAAATAAAAATAGTAAGTAAAACGGAAATCCGAGTCAGCAAATAATAGTGGAGGGTACAATGGAACTGCTGATGAATGCCACGTATTCACATCTCATGAAAGTGCTCAACGAATCCTCTTTAATTAGCCTCGTGGGACCCATCCTTGATCTCAACAATTTTTTATGATTTTATTTTTGTAAAGTAAATTGGTTTGTGTCTCTCTGTGTGGACCACTCTTTCATTGGCACCTTCATCTTCATATTCGTTTTAATAATATCTCTATTACTATTATTTATGTCAGTATTTTTTAATTTGTTATAGTCGGTTCCTAAATTAATATCCCGTATATTATTGCTGATTTCTTACAATATAATAAATCCGTCCAAATCCAATATGAATTATTATAAGCATTATTTAGGGTTTATGTCAATTAATTCAGCTTACAAATATAAACACTCCACTAAAATTCATTAGAATAAGCAAGAAACACATGCATGTGTCGCTGTTATGTACAAGTCTCGGCAAATACAGAAGGTTGCGTTTGGACTGGTTTAGACGCAATTGCTCACAAAACGTTATCTTTGTGGCTGGACGATTGTGATTGCAAGTATTTGAAACTCATAATACAAGACACATTTTACTGTTTTTATACAGCTGTAAAAAATTCCAAACCAAAACTATCCCAGTACTTATAAGATTGTTCAAATACTTTTCCAGATAAACTTTAATTAGCTAGCTAATTATATATGCTTTCTCAATTGATAAAAGTAAGTTGATAAAATAATTATATTTATGTATAAATTAAGGATATGTATGACTAAAGTAGGAAGGCCTGCTATTTGTATTACTAAGCTGTTTTATTTTCTCTGATTACTAACAAAGTACGTACCCATTTGCTTATAATAAGAAAGTTTTTATTTTATTTTATTTTATTTACAAACTAGAAAATTATAACGTTTTAACGTATTAGCAGTTTAACACCGTGTCACCCACATTCTTTGTATAAAGAAATACCAGATTATATTTGCGTCAACGTTTTAGTAAATAAGCCTTAGTATTTTGAATATTTTTCAAACCAATAATTGATGACTTAAATCATCTACGTACGTATAATATACTACATTTATATAACCAAATTTACTTATTTATCTCTTCTTGTTTTACGTCCATAATAATTCTTAAACCTGGTACGCTATTATCCAAATCTCTCTGTATATATTCGTTAGAAAGAAAAAAAAATCCAAAAGATTTCGATTCGAATTAGATTCACACTTTCGTGGTTTGTTATGTCATTAGATGTTATATGGTTGTTTTGTTTTGAAGATAAACAGTAAGGTTTTTATTCCTAAAATAAAAACAGTTCACGTGAATTATTGTAATTTATTTTTTTGCAATAAATAAAAGTAATGTAAACTGTAAAGTTTCTCAACTCTCCCACCAACTCCACCATAAATAACACATCTCTCTCCCATCTCTTCTTTGTGGGAGGTTTCACAAACACCACCAATCTTCTCTCTTCTTCTTTTTTGTTTTCTTTCGTTTTTGGTTAAATTTGATCAAACCCTTCTCTCTCAAGATCATGCTTAGCAAAAGAACCCATCCCATGATCGGGAAAATATCGGAGCTCCTCATCGGCGGCGTGAACCGATCAGCGGCGGCTCCTTTCTTGGACGTCTTGATGACAAGCCCTAGAAGCCCACTCGATTTCAAGATTCTCCCTCAGATATCTCAAAGAAACAGCTCAAAGAGATTCTACGATGATAATCTTGGTGGGTCCGTTGGTCTAGGGATTGTAGCTGCCCTCGAGAACTCAACCACTCGTCGAATCACTAGCGTTTGTAGATCGGAACCAAACCAAACCGGCCGGTCTGATCCGGTTCAGTTCATGAACCAAGAAGGAAGCTCAGACGAAGAAGACGAGGAGATGTTCGTAATGGACGAGGAGGATTACACGTTGGTTACATGTCACAATGGACCAAGCGGATCTTGTAGTACAAGGGTTTATGATCGAGATGGGTTTGAGTGTTTCACAAGTAAGGCTAATGAAGATCAACATCGGGAAAGACTTTTCATGGTCGATGTCGGTACGGAATCTCCGGAAAGTTCGCCGGAGTTTCAGGGTTTGGGTTTCCTCAATTCGTGTTACTTATGCAGAAAGAAACTCCTTGGTCATGACATATTTATTTACAGGTAATTTAACAGCAAATATAACTTATATAAGTAATTTATGTTATAGTTATATATATATCAAACGATTTTTGTATTGATTTTAATATTATTTTTGTATGCAGAGGAGAAAAAGCGTTTTGTAGCACCGAATGTCGATCGAGTCACATAGCAAATGATGAAAGGAAAAAGAGATGTAAATCGAAATTTTCAACTTCTCCTTACACAGCCGGACAAATTTTCTCCACCGGAGTTCTAGTGACTTAGCCGGATTTCTTCTACCGAGTTCATACATATTATATGGGGGAGGGGGTATATTAAAATAATTAGGGATAAATAATCGGAGAGATAAATAAATTTAAAGTAGCATATGTTATATATGTATGACAAGTATATGTCCATATATGGTGGAATTAAAAGAAACATCATTGAGAAATTTTGGTGAGGTGGGGTAAAATGAAAATAGAGACAGAGCTAATTCTTGATCGTCGTTAACATGGCGAGAAATGGAATCATGCTCTTGTTTTTTTTTTTTGTGATTGTTGTTTTTTTTTTGTAATTTGTGATAATTATTAACATATAAAAAATGATTCTGAAGTTTACAATCGAGTTTTCCTTTTTCTTGTGTCCGTTCTTTTAGTTGATGTTTTGAAAGGTGAATATAACTGCTCCAAGCATCAGATCAAATAATTGAAACGAATATTAGCAACAAAAAAATGTGACTTTATACATAAAAAATGGAGCGGTGAAATTTTGTATTAAAATTCGAATGATATACGAATAATATTTTCATGTGCTAATTGTATACTATAATATAATTACAAAATGGTTGTTGCCGTGTTGGTTTGTGTGTGGTTTATTCATCAATCAACTAGTGAAAGATATGAAAAACTATAAAACAAATATAATACGAGTAATTAAATAATATTGACCCATACGGAAGAAGCCAGCAATGAGAATAAGCCCAAAAGAGGGACATCATTGCTGAGTGGTTGGGGCCCACCATAAAAGTCTAATAATTTAACTATACTATTATACACAAAGAACAAGACAAAGTCTAATTTATTTGTGGTCCTTTCATTAAAAATTGACTTGCATGCAAAAATTTAATATGTCTTTGTTCTTATTCGAACTCAGTCCCACCCAATATTCAAGCTTTTGGGTCCATTAATATGCAGCTCTTTAAAAGTCTGGACCGTCTGGTTACATATGATATAGTATGATTGCTAATTCTGTTTAAATTATACACTTTTGATGGTTAGATTTAGAGACTATGAAATTTTGGAGAAGGTTATTGCTCACGTAGACCCTCAACTGGTCTCTGTTATTTTTCCAGTAACAAATACTGTCCATATACTATTACGTAATGCTAGTTCTAAGTATTATAAAACAAGATGGTACTGAAATATGATAATTAAATGAAGTGTTATCTCACTAAACAATCATAATCGCCGAAGGACAGAGCTTAATCGGTAAGTTTCAAACTGAAACCAAATCAAAGATCCCCAAAAGCCAGTTTTAAGGGAAAATACATGTGGATATATACAATTTAAAAACCAAAGACAACAACAATAACTATTAAACAAAAAAAAACCAAAACAACAAAATAAAATCCCGACAAAGTTGAACTATACTAAACTCATAACCGATTTGCATCTGCTAGAGAAACCAATGAAAATACATGGGATCCAAATCTGGTTAATTCAATCAATAAACCTAAGCAATGGATTGCTACCAATTTTTATGAAAATTTTAAAAGAATGCCACTTTTCCAGTGCCAGTTTACAAAAATACCACATTTTTAAAATTTTTTAAAAAATGCCATTTTTTCAAAATTATTTTTTCTTTATATTATTTATACTTGGGTTAATTATGTTCTATTAGGGTTTAGTTTTGAGTGTTTAGGGGGTTTTAGGTGTCAAAACATTTTTTAGGGTTTAGAAATTTAAGATATAAACTTTATAAATCTATAATTAGTGGTATTTTTGTAAATGGACAGCCTTAAATGGCATTCTTGCAAATGTGCACACAAAAAATGGCATTTTTGTAATTGTCCCAATTTTTATTAGTCGGACGGACCACATAAGACACATAAAACCATATTTCCATCAAAACCAAAATGATGTAACTATTGAGGTGGCTGAGGAGCCAATCCCAGCCAACAATTTTCTCTCAAACCATGGCTGCGATACGGCTACCAAGCAATCACCGGAGTTATGATATGGTCCTCGTCCTCCACTCCTTAAATCCAAATTAAATTAAATTAAATCCAAAATCAAAATATAAACTAGAGAAAATTAGAGCATTATTTGAAGATATTCTTGTATGTATTACCTACCTATCTTGTCTCTTCTCCAAGAACCTGTGAATTGAGTTTCTCCTAGCAATTTGGAGCTCTGTGAATTAACATTTTAAAATGAGAGATCAACAACGAATTTTTAACTAGTTTTAGAAATTTTTACGAGGAAGTCTCGAGTTTGTTTTTGAATAACAAGAACAATACCGCAAGTCATATGACCTATTGAAACATCAAAATTGCTTCCTTGATTTATATTTTGTAGAAAACTCTATTGATTAGGCCTAGTAGGAGCCGGTAGGCAATTAAGCTGAGTGTAGATTTGGGGCGAATTCTCATCATTTTCCGCCAAGAGTAAGATCTGTTCAGCTTTCTCAGATGAGAGATCACTGAACACGAACACTTTTCCTTCGTAAATCATTGTTACTTGGGCTCTCTGACCCTCCCGTCTCATATTTTTATACGTCCTAAAGATAAAATCACAATACACTATAAGTTTCCGTCGGAGCATAAAAAGAAAAAAACGTTGGAACTATAAAACAAACAAAAGGATCAAAATAACGAATAATTAACTTTGTGACGCAAGAAAGCAAGAACGTGTGATTACAATAATTGGTAAAACAACTAGAGATATGTTATCGTCTCCTTTGATTTTAAGGGAAAAAAAAGGAAAAGTTGATTACAAACCCGTAATTAGGTTGATCTTGGTGAGTTGAAGGAATGGAGGAATTGGCTTGTTGAGGGACAAGATCCATTGTTAGGTGTTGAGGAGATCGTAGATAAGATTATTTATCCAATGTCACTTTTCTCAACTTTAACATTATCTGTTTTTGTACAACCTAGTAAAGAGGATCTTAAGAAACTTTTTGTTTGTTCTACCGAGTCTTCAAAGATTTTTTAATCTATTTCACTACAAGAAAAATGGGGTTTTTCCAACCGAATTTCCGACGGAGCATATTCGGTCGGAAATTCTCGACGGAAATCCGACGGATTTCCGATCGTTTTCCGACCGGTCCAAAATCGGTCGGAAATTTCCGACGGAAACAATTCCGTCGCAATGCGGTTGCAATATCGGTAGGAAATCGGTGGGAAAATAAATCGGTGGGAAATCCGTCGGAAAATTCAGTCGGAAAACGGTGGGAAATTCAGTCCGTCGGAAATCGGTAGGAAAAATTGGAGCCATTTTTGACCGTTTGAAAATTTGAATTTCCGACCGAAATTTCGGTGGGAAATCCGTCGGAAATTTTTTTGATTATTTTTAAAAACAGATCACACCTTCTTCCTCCTCCTCTTTCACATACGAAATTTCTTTGTATAACACTTAAAAATGGCTCCTTCAAACCCCCCTCAATATTTTCGAGCGTGGATGGATAGACCTTCTCATGATCCAGAGACGGGTTTACTTACGGATGAGTTTGTCGATGGAGTTCAACAATTTATGAATCTTGCATTAAACCAACCGCAAACCATAGAAGCTCAAGGTAAAATGTCGTGCCCTTGTTCTAAATGTCGGAATTGTAAAAAGAAATTTGGGCGTTTTGTATTACAACACCTTTATAGAGACGGATTTATGCCGGGGTATAAGATATGGTATTTGCATGGTGAAGATGGTTCAATGGGGAATTATGCTAGTACTAGTGCGGATAGGATAGAGGAACCAATACCGGAAGTAGATGAAAATGTAGGTATGGAAGAAATGGTTAACGAAGCCTATCGGGAGAATATACCTTCGTTTTTTCAGGATGGATCCGAAGGACCAACTTTAGATGCCCAAAGGTACTTTGATACGGTAGATGCATCAACTGATCCGTTATATGCTGGTTGCAAAGAGGGTATTTCATCTTTATACTCTGCATACAGAATGATGAGTATAAAGACTGATTGGAATTTGTCAGAGGATTGTATGGATGCGATAGCTGATTATGTGAAAGATATTCTGCCGGAAGATAATCTTCACCCGGGTTCATACTACGAGATACAAAAACTTGTATCCGGGCTTGGTTTGTCGTATGAAATGATAGATGTGTGCATCAACAACTGTATGATATATTGGAGAGAGGATGGCGACCGCTTGAAATGTCGGTTTTGTCGCCAACCGCGGTTTCAAGACACAACTGGTAGAGGTCGAGTACCGTTTAAGAGGATGTGGTATTTGCCGTTAGCCGAGCGGTTAAAGAGATTATATAAATCAGAGCGCACAGCCGGTCCTATGAGATGGCATGCAGAGCATACCTTTAATGGAGAAATTGCGCATCCCTCAGACGCAGGTGCATGGAAACATTTCCAATCATTGTATCCTAGTTTTGCAGAAGAGCCACGAAATGTATACCTTGGGTTATCTACGGATGGTTTTAATCCTTTTGGGAAGCATGGGAGGAAATATTCATTGTGGCCAGTCATTGTCACACCTTACAATTTGCCTCCAACGTTGTGCATGAAGCGAGAGTTTCTATTCCTCACAATCCTTGTTCCCGGTCCAGACCATCCGAAGCGTTCGCTTGATGTCTTCTTGCAACCATTGATTCATGAATTGCAAGAGTTATGGGAGCATGGTGTTCGAACATATGATATTTCATGCCATCAGGACTTCACGATGAAAGCTGTGCTTATGTGGACCATAAGCGATTTTCCAGCATATGGAATGTTATCTGGATGGACAACTCACGGAAAGTTGTCATGCCCGTACTGTCAAGATAACACTAATGCTTTCCAATTAAAGCATGGCAAAAAGGCGTGTTGGTTTGATTGTCATAGATGTTTTTTACCAGCTGATCATCCGTACCGGAGGAGCACCACGTTGTTTACAAAGAAAAAAAAGGTGCTTCACGATCGTCCCCCCCCCCCCAGTTAAATGGTGATTATATTATGACTCAGTTTCGTGATTTTGGTGTTATGACTACGGCTTACTGTGGTGGTAATGGGCATGATCATGTTGACGGTTATGGGCAACAGCATAATTGGCATAAGAAGAGTATTTTTTGGGATTTACCATATTGGAAAGATCATCTCTTGCGGCATAATCTTGATGTCATGCACATTGAGAAGAACTTTTTCGATAACATCATCAATACAGTCCTCAATGTGCAAGGGAAAACCAAAGATAATTTGAAGTCTAGATTGGATTTGCCCGGTATATGTTCTCGAAAGGAACTACATGTCATGGAGAATGGAAAAGGTCCTATCCCGGTCTTCAGGTTGGATGGTTTAGGAAAGAAAGAGTTCTTTGAGTGGATTACGCATCATGTTAAATTCCCAGATGGATATGCGTCGAATCTTCGTAATTGTGTTGATATGGGGGACGGAAAGTTTATTGGACTGAAGAGTCATGACTGTCATGTTATCATGCAACGCCTCCTTCCATTTGCCTTTGAAGACCTCCTTCCCAAAAACGTCCATCGAGCAATTGCAGGTAAATTTTTGGTATTTAAATCAATTTACATTATCACATATATATATATATATATATATATATATATATATAAATATATCTACTGTATTTAAAAAAATTATATTTGATCTTTCCAGCGGTAGGTGCGTTTTTCCGAGATTTATGCACGAGATCCGTTACAGTGGACGGGATACGCAATTTGGAGGAGAAGATACCAATGATCCTCTGCAATCTAGAGAAGATATTTTCGCCGTCTTTCTTTGATGTTATGGAACATCTTCCGGTCCATCTTCCTCGGGAAGTTGCTCTTGGTGGCCCTGTTCAATATCGGTGGATGTATCCGTTCGAGCGTTATATGTTCCATCTGAAGAAAAAAGTCAAAAATTTAAGCAAAGTAGAGGGGTCAATTGTTGCTCAAAGCATCAACCAGGAAACATCTAATTTTGCGGTAAACTACTTCCCTTCAAAAGTCCAATCAAAGAGTCGAAAACCAGGGCGTTACGATGATAGAGGAGAAAAACCCATTTATCCAGCTTATGTCCCACATATGTTCGCACAAGTCGGCCGACTAAGTGGGAAAACAAAATCAAGGAGGCTTTCATCTGAGGAGCAAAAACACTTGCATATGTACATTCTCACAAATTGCGAAGAAGTCATGCCATATGAGAGGTATTTTTAATTACAAACTAAATAATTCGCAACTTTCATTTTACGATAATAAATAAATAATGATGATATGTTTTTTTCAGCATTTACATGGACCAATTACGCCAGGAAAATCCACTTTACACAGAAGATGAATTGAATGTGCTAAAAAGTTCTGAATTTGACCGGTGGTTACCATTCTACGTAAGTGAAAAATTATCCGACGCATAAAATTGTGTAAAATATTTAAATGCGCGTGTAATAATGGAAAACTGTTTTCTCGTGTAGATCTCGCATTGGAAATCTAATGGCCATCAATTTCCAACGTGGTTAGAGGAGCTGTCGTCCGGCCTAACATCGGTTGCTATGTCATATCCGATGTACTGCACCCGCGGATACGCTTTTAAGATCCATAGAGAAATGAACAGAAGGTGCACCTCTAATTCTGGAATTTCATCACATTCCGGTGATCTTGTTTACTATGGTGTCTTGCGTGAAATATTGGAGGTTCATTATCCCGGCTTACTCGATTTGAGGTGCGTTGTCTTCTACTGTGATTGGTATGATCCTTTTACCGGTGTTCGACAAGACGAGTTTGGTGTTACATCTGTACATTCGAGGAAGAGGCTCCAAAAATACGATCCATTCATCCTTGCCTCACAAGCAAACCAAGTTTCATATATTCCATACCCTCGAGTACGAAACAAACAAGATCCATGGATTACGGTGACATCAATTAACCCAAGAGGAAGGGTAGATGGGGTAGCAGATACCGAACCTTTGCAACAGAGCACCGCCGGATATATTGGCTCGATTGATCATTCGCTTGAGGTTGACCTCGTCGTCGATTTCACAACGGACGCAGAAGATGCAATATTTGAGGATTCAGAGGAAGAGATTGGGGAGTTTGACCAAGAGTCGGAGTCAGCATCTTCAGATTATTTATCGGATTCAGACGGACTTTAACTATATTTGTGTATTTAAAACAATTTTAATTTGTGTTTGTAATATATTATAATTCAAAACTTCTACCCTAAATTTTTATAATTCCGACCGAAAATTGTTATAATTGTTATAAAATATTATGAAATTGTTAAAATTGTTAAAATTGGTTAAAAAATTGTTATAATTCCAAATCCGTGGGAAAATGGTTAGGATTGTTTAAAAATTGTTAAAATTATTAAAATTGTTATAAAATTGTTATAATTGTTATTATATTTTTATAAATGTGCTAAAATTTTTATAATTGTTATAATTAAATTTTTATAATTCAAAATTGTTTTAATAAAATTGTTATATTAAATTCAGCATCTTCAGATATTTATTTAGAATTTCCGACCGATTTGCGACGGATTTAATTAAATCCGTCGCAAATCGGTCGGAAATTTGCCACCGATTAATCGGTCGGAAATTTAAATTTTCCCACCGATATATCTAAATAAATATCTGCTCTTCTTCCTCAGATCCGATCTTCATCAACACCTTCATCGCTTCATCTCTTCTCCGCCGCCACCGTCGAACGCCGATCCACCGCCGCCGAGCCTCCTTCTCTTCTCCTCCACCGCCGCAACCTCTCCTTCTCTTCTCCTCCACCGCCGCAACCTCTCTTTCTTCTCTTCTCCTCCGGTCTCCTTCTCTTCTCCTCCACCGCCGTCGGCTCTCCTCCTCTCTCCACCGTCCACCGCCGCCGAGCCTTCCTCCTCCACCCACGCCGTCTCTTCCTCCTCCACCACCAATTCAAAACATGTAAGTAAAATTGTGAATTTTTAGGATTTAGGGGAAATTTGAGGGGAAATTGTGAATTTTTAGGATTTAGGGGAAAATTGTGAATTGAATTAGGATTTAGGGGAAATTATGAATTTTTAGAAAATTGTTAGGAAATTTTAGGGGAAATTATGAATTTTTAGAAAATTGTTAGAAAATTGTTAGGATTTAGGGGAAATTGTGAATTTTTAGAAAATTGTTAGGAAATTTTAGGATTTAGAAAAATTATGAAATGTGAATTTAAGGAAATTTTAGGATTTTTGGAATAATTGAAATATGAATTAGGATTTTTGGATTAGGATTTTTGGAATTATGAAATATGATTTGGGAATTAGGATTTGTTGGATTAGGATTTTTGGAATTATGAAATATGATTTGGGAATTACGATATTTGGATTAGGATTTTTGGAATTATGAAATATGATTTGGGAATTAGGATTTGTTGAATTAGGATTTTTGGATTTAGAAAAATTATGAAATGTGAATTTTAGGAAATTTTTGGATTTTTGGAATAATGGAAATGAGAATTAGGATTTGTTGGATTAGGATTTTTGGAATTATGAAATATGATTTGGGAATTAGGATTTGTTGGATTAGGATTTTTGGAATTATGCTTTTTGGAATTATGAAATATGAAAAGGGAATTAGGAATTGTTGATTTAGAATTTTTGGAATGATGAAATATGAATTATTATTTGTGATTTAGGATTTTTGGATTGTGATTCTTGGAAATATGAAATATGATTTGGGAATTAGTATTTGTTGATTTAGGATGTTTTGAATTATGAAATATGAATTATGCAGGTCGATGCGAGATTTCCGAAGAATTATTAACCTCCCGCATCGTGCGAGCAGCGACAACACAAACCCCCCAGCCCCAAACCCCCCGAGCCCTTCTCATATTCCGGACAGTCAAAGCTCCAACCAACAACAACTTACGATCGAAGAGTTGTTGACTCAACCGGGCCGAGAGAACATTCCTAAGCTCGACCCAATGTGTCGAGGCAAATCGACTTGGTAAGAAAATTTAAATTTTGTAGTGAAAGTTAAAATTAATACTAACTTGGATTTTTTGACTAATACATTGTTTTCATGTTTTTAGGTTCGGTAAGAAAAATAAGATTTCAAAATCATTTTTGAAGATGATACGTGCACTCCTCAAACATCCTTATAAGACGTGGAACGCAATGCCTCACAGTGAGAAAGAGTTGTGGTTCCGAACTTTTACGGTATGTATTTAACTTCGTAAAAAATTCTATTATTTAAAATGCATTTTATAGTTACTAATAATTTTTGTTTTCAATAATGTAGCAAGATTTTGATTGGCATCCTAGCTTGACGGGACAAGTTAGGGATGCGTTCTACAAGATGGCGTCGGATAGTTACTCGGGACACATGAACGAGTGGAAGGAAAAATGGGAGACCGGGGATGACAAACCGCATAACTTGAACGAGGATGTTTGGCTGGGATTGCAGGCGTACTGGGCTGATCCGGCAACGAAAAAGCTTGCAAAGATTAACTCGGAAAACCGGAAGAAGAATCCTCGAGGTACTCACAACTCGGGGGCTACGAGTTTCTTAGCGCGTGAGGACGAGATGGTAAGTGTATTTGAAATTTCTATAAATTATTTTTGTTATCTTTCACATTTAAAATATTTATGAAACGTTTGCAGATTCAAGAATCTGCCGGTGTGGTTCCAGATTTAGTTGCTTTGATGAAACGGACACACACGAACAAAAAAACCGGGAAGATCGATTATCCGAACATTGCTGAAATCGTCGATAAGGTGGAGAAGAGAAAGGAAGAGCGGCTTACGCAAATGGCTCTCTCTCAAGGTTTGGATGGTTCTTCTTCTTCGAACCAGTGTGAGTTGTCCGTCGACGAAGTCAACGAAATGGTCCTCCAGGTATTGTTACATTTTAATTATATGTCGATCTTTTTTTTTTTTTAATTTTCTATATTGACGCATCTCATTTTCCGTAGGAAACTCCATTGCGCAAGGGTCGTCGTCCTGGATTAGGCAATGTAGCAACTAGGTTTGGGCCTAGTTCTTCTTCCGCGACCAATCCCGGACTGTATGACGAAGTAGCCGGTCTCAAAGAAGCACTTGAGCGGAAAGACGAAGAAGTTGAAGAACTGAAGCTTGAGAACGCCGCAACCAAAGAGAGCCTTGAAGCAATGAAGGCTTTCATGAGGAGCAAATTTCCTGATTTTCATTTTTAGATTTTCTCATCGGTTTTAGTTTTGTTTTGTAATTTACGTTTAAAATACTTCTAGTAATTTCTGAATACTTTAAATTACTTCTACATAATTCTGAATATTTTCAATGTAATTTAATATTTTTATGTAAATTATTTCGTAATTTAAATTATTAATAGATTATATTTTTAAATAATAAATAATTTAATTTTTTTTAAAAATTACCAAATCCGTCGGAAAACGGTCGGAAATTTCCGACGGACACGGCGGTCGGAAATTTCCGACCGATACGCCGGTCGGAAATTTCCGACGGTTGCGGCGGTGGGAAATTTCCGACGGTTGAATCGGTGGGAAATTTCCGACGGTCGGCGGTGGGAAATTTCCGACGGTTGAGGCGGTGGGAAATTTCCGACGGTTGAGGCGGTGGGAAATTTCCGACGGCTATTGCAACGGCCATTATCGGTCGGAAATCGGTCGGAAATTCCGACCGATTTCCGACCGATATGATTTTTCCGACCACCTGTACCCGACGGACATATTGGTCGGAATTCCGTCGGAAACATGTTTTTCCGACGGAATTCCGACCAATATGTCCGTCGGAAAAACCTCTTTTTTCTTGTAGTGTTTTGAGATATAGTTAATTGATTATGTGGATGAGATTATTGGTAATTACTATCCATTTTTTTAGATTTTAAATTCGGATATTGAGAAAATAATTTTTAGTTATTTCAGTTAAGATAATGTTCTGGAAAAAATGCCTTAAGGATAATGGAAGTCTATTTAATTTACAAACAAAAGGATTAAAAGCAGAAAAGAAGAACTTGAATATTATGAAACAAAGTAAACCTAATAAGAAATCATTTGTTAATTTACACGTTTTTTGTTTTGATAAAAACTTAATTATTCACACATGTTGCACGAAGACGATGATATATATTGTTAATCAGGCAACTTTTGATCTATTCTCAATACAACTCGAGAATGTCAAAATAAATTAAAAACACACACATTGGCACAAAAGGTAAAAACTGAAAGAAAAAAAACGAAAGTGTAATATTTTACCATGCACAACTAGTGAATCAGTTTTTAGTTTGTAATATCCATGTAATGTAACAGAGCGATGGATCAAAAGACTTTTCTATTATGTGTTTGCAATGGTGTAATTGTTATCTGTTTTTTATTACACGAACATCTTGATTGGGTAGTTCTTTAATTTTGAAGAAAATAAAAAGTGCTATAATGTTTGGCATAAAAAAGATTTCAACTAAAAGTAAGATAAAAATAGAAAAAGAAAAGGTAAAATCCAAAGAACAAATAATTATTTTTTTCTAACTAATGAGTAATGAACAATAATTGTGGTTTTTTCTTATATATGGAACAAGGAACAGAAAATGTATAATTTCTTTTGTTATTTGAATTTCCAAAGATCTGAAGATTCACTTCAACCTGAAAATAACTCTCCGAAGAAGAAATAAAACGTCTGTTTACATTTTGCTTAGTCACGTTAGTATTATATATATATCTACAGATCCCGAAGGTTTCTTCTCTCTAGAGTTCCCACTGGTCCAATCGCGTTTGCGTTCTAAGCATGTCATCAAGATTTTACTTGTTCTATTCTTCTAACAGTTTCCCTCATGTCTAATCTCTCGTTAGGGTTACTTGCAATACAAGCAACCCCAACCCGCAACAATTCCAGCATTTGTTGAACCGAACCCGTATTATTTAACATCTCCGGATCGATAAGTTCTTCTTCTTTTTGCTCCGTGGCTGAAGATTGTACCCATTGTACTATATCAGTTCCGCCTTTACCGTTGTTTAAGTATTGAGAAGGGAATTTCCCTGTCAAGATCTCTAGAATTATTAGTCCTAGGCAGTAGACGTCTGATTTATGCGAGACCTGTTGGTTCTGCGCAAACTCAGGCGCCTTGAAAGCAAACAATGCCTGCGATGCGTTGTTTGGCTGGAGAAGCGGTAAGAATGCGTAATCACTGATCAATGGCTCGTAGTTCTCGTTGAGGAGGACGTTGCTGGATTTTAGGTTACCGTGTGGGAGCTCGTAGGCTGCAAATTCCTCGTGCAAGTACTGCATTCCGTGCGATATTCCTTGGATAATCTTCAATCTTGTTGGCCAAGTTAGCTCGGAATGATATATCCCACGATCACCTATTGAGACAAAAATACGAAACACTCATTTAGGTTAGAGATTTGTCCTAAAGAAAACCGGGTTTCGACAAGTTTTGGGATATGTATGGACTTCAGTTCAAGATTTAACCGGATTATGGAAGAAAAGGCATTGCGGGTTACCGTGTAAAACGTAAAGCAAGCTGCTCTTAGGCATATATTCAGAGACGACAAGCTTCTCTTCGCGCCGGTAATGATATGCTAAAGGGGTAAGAATGTTAGGGTGACGAAGTTTCCCGAACCGTCTCATCTCGACCTCGAAAGGTTCACGTGCAAGTTGATTCATATCCCTTATCCTCTTGACCACAACGGATAATCCATTAGCCATCACGGCCTTGTAAGCTGATCCAAGGCTGCCATTACCTAGCACCTCAGCTGAAGCCTTCATTAGATCGGGTAATCCGAATGAGCCCTTCTCTCTATTTACCATTATAATGTCACCCATTCCTCCTCCTACGCCTCCTACTCCTCCTCCTCCTCCAATCCCGCCTTTCGCATTATGAGACGAACCTTTCTTGGTGGAACCGCTATCCGCGTTTCCACCGCGCTTCCTGCTCGAATCCGTTGACCTCTTTGCGGTCGTGGATTCGGGTACCTTGACTTCCACGATATCGTTGTCGCTCAGATGTTCTTTGTTTAGCATCCGGAACTCGGATCTTCTCCTTGTGTTTCGCGTCTTTATAACTCCCACAACAAGAAAGAACAGGAGAAGAAGCGTGATCGACACCATGATCGCATGTATCGTGGCGCTATTCGAGTTTGTTGTTCCTGAGGGCCACAATGGCTGGTCTTTTCTCTCCCCGGGGGTATGTACGACAACAGGATCACACTCAATGTCCACCGCTTTCCCGCACAAATGATCGTTCCCTTGGAATTTCATGAGGAGATTTTTCCTATCCGTGATGCTCTCTGGGATCTTTCCTTCGAGTTTGTTGTTTGAGAGGTCGATGATCTTCAGGTTCTTGTTGATGTCTGTCATTGGAGGTATCTCTCCGGAAAAACTATTACCTTGTAGGTGAAGCTCTTCAAGATTAGGGAGCTGCATGATAGAGGAAGGGATTTTTCCAACGAATTGGTTATGATCAAGAAATAGCCTCTTGAGCTTTGTCATGTCCTTGAAGAAATCATCAGGTATCTCCCCGGAGAAGCTGTTGTTAGAGAGCATGAGAGATTTTAGGCCGGTGAGTTTGAAGAAATGAGGGAGAGGACCAGAGAGGAGGTTGTTGTCAAGCCTGACGGTCTTTAGATTTGCCAGAGCCTTTAAATCATCAACGTTGATGGTTCCCGAAAGACCGAGCCGTGTGACGTGAATGCCTGAGACTGTTAGACCCTTTTGGCAATAGATCCCAAACCATTTCCCACCGCAAGGATCTGTTCCTTTTCTCCATGAATTTAGGTCTCCTTTGGTTATATTCACCGAGCTCTTGAACAGTATAAGCGGTTCGGACTCGCTCATGTGCTGCAAAGAAGGGGAGATTGAGAAACATAGGAGGAGGAGGAAGCCCGGAATCAGAACAGCAGCCATGGATTGAGGAGAAGAGAAGCTGTTGTTCTTTTCCTTGTTGGTGTGTTTTGTCTAATAGCAAGGAAGATGTTTTTGATAATGATGATGATGATAATGTATGGTTCGTTGAGAGGTGTAGTTTTGTTTAGATTGTGTTTGTTGTTCCAAAGTTTGGACATTGTTTGTTTGTGAGGGTTGAGAAAGTAAGGGTGTCATTTTTTTTCCTTGTCTTTTGATTGAATTAGTTGTCAAAGTTTAGACTTTTCTTGCCAAAAATAGCTTCTTTTGTGTTCCCTTTTTTGTTTTAAATTTGTTTGTTTGTTTATGAGAGCTTAGAAAATTTTGTTTGATGAGGATCTTAAGTATAATGTACTACTCAGAAGAAAAGGAACTTATCCCAAAATACCACAAAGAAACATAATTTTCGGGTACCCAAATGGTCAGACCTGAAATATATATATAACCGATCCACACCTAAATCTGGTATCTTAAAATTCGGACGGATCAAAATAGGTTCATTTGAAACTCATGCTTTTATCGGAAAAATTGACCTCTACATTTCCACCTAAATTCCGAGAAAAAAAAAAAAAAAACAATTTGCAGAACACTGATTTCAAAAATTTTTGTTAATAACAGTCAGAATCTGTTCTGTAAATATGGTCGGCCGGAACCAAGCCCCGGTATGGTTATCGTTTGCAAATGCTTACGACAATACAACTATAATAGCCAGAGCTTTGCTTTTTGTACCAGAATAAATACTAACTTACACCTCAAGCCGCTAAATCTTCAATGTGTGTAGTAGAAAGCTATCGAAGGCTGGCTTCGGCTCAAGCTCTTTCTCTCAAACTTTTCTGCTGATGCAAAAAGAATTGAAAAAACTTAGATCATTGCGAAAAGGATTTCGTTCCATGTATCAGGAACACCGGGCAAGCACCAATGGAGGCAATCTTGAACTCCCGGTGCAGCCGAGATACTAAACCGTGATATGTGACCTTCGTCTCTAATATGAGATAAGGCTGTTATGTCCAAAAGCTTAACCCCTGTGCCTTTCACTGCATGACCCGCGCTGAAATCGCTCGACTCCTCTTGCAAAACTTCTTTCCCGATAGACATTGGAGTTGTATTATTGCAGCTACCTCCAGTGTTCCATTCCCCACCCACAAAATGCCTCGGAGAAAGGCTTCTGTAGAATGCCTTAAGACCGGGATGGCGCGGGAGCTGCGAACTAACCCAACTAACTGTACTGTGGATTGTGAAATTCTTGGCGTTCCCAAGAGCTGCTAGCTTCTTGTTAGTGTTGCGAATGCCGTTTACATGCATTACCCATCTGTTACCATTTAGCTTCCCTCGGTTCCAATGGTGACCCGTGTTCATTACCAACACGTGGATTTTATGAAGGTACTGACGTAAAAACGCTGGTGGGCGATCGAGATGCATAGCGTGTTCAGTTAAGGGGTCAGAGATGTTAAGCGGTACTATGTCGCAGAGTGTAGATGACCAGTGGTATAGGACCGTTGTGTTGGTTTCTGGGAATCTGTAAGCCCAGCCACCAGGACGAGCTCCACCTTCAGGAGTTATGAACCCAAATTCTGGTCCCACATCAAGGACATCAAGCCTCTCTTTGCCTCCCGTGATCATACACATCATAGATTGAAACTGTTGTCTTCCCAACGAGTCTCCAACAAAGGCTAGGGTTTTGTTCTTCATCCTGAGGGCATTTAAAAATAGAGCCATGCACTGTTACTAAAGACTTTATGAGAACACTTAGCTACATCTATGCATACATGGTTTTAACAACATATCTATAAGATGGAATGAAGTACAGAATTTTTTTAACCTTTTCAAGAACTTGGAACCCTCAAATTCTTCCATAGAGCAATCTTTAGGTTGCCATCTTAACCTTTCAAAAGCAAAGTCTGTACGTTGCATCAACCTGCACGCCCACATCGAAGCAAGCCACTGTTTGCAATGAGATCCCGAATACAAAGGACGGTGATTGTCCACAACCCATTTCCCTTTCGCGTAATTGCAAGCTGGGGGAAAAAGTATACAAAGCCTGTTATTTCACATAGGACGGAATCATACTGAGACAGCATCAATACGGCATCGAGATTTAAGACTAATAAATTCACCGAGATGCAAACAGATTAGTCATGCCCAGTTTCAGAATAATGGATCTCCTAAGATACTTTCACGCATTCTCTACCTTGATTCGCGATGCGAGCTGTTGAAGTACTACCATCATCTTTCTTGGCTGCTAACTGCTCAGTCCTCTCTTCATCTGTTGCACGAGTTTTAATATGTGTTGTCTTTTGAGTTTCGGCCTCACCAACAGGAACCTCATGTTTCCCTTGTTCTAATTTATTTTCTTTACTAGTTGGTGTCTTCCAATATTTAGGCTCACTTACAATAACTTCATGTTCCACTTGTCCTAGTTGTTTTTCTTCAATAGTTGGTGGCTTCCCTTGGTTCCTCTTAGTTACAGTAACTTCTTCAACTTGTTTCTCTTCTTCTTCTGTATCTTTATTATCGGTTGAATCCTCCTTGCTTTCCCCTGTAATAGAAAAACAGGGAAAAGGGAAAAAGGAAAAAAAGTTACGCTAAGGCACCCCCCTCAAAAAGTGCAAAAGAACTTTTGAGCAGGATTCATGAAAGAGCCGCTGTAAATGCATTGAACACTACCTTTGTTTACAAATGGAGTAGCTGATGAGTAACTTTCTTTACTTTCAGTATTTACCTTTCCTTCTGCAAATGACAGAGAGGTACGTCAGATATACCCCATGATCTAATCGTACTATTGGTTTCAAGAACATCTTACAGTATAAAATTTCTAGACCTATGAAACATAAACGGGAGAAACTAGAAGTAATACATTTCACTTCGATGCAGTTTTGAAGAATCAATGAAGCATTGAACAAAGTCTCTACAATATTGTTCCAGCATTCAAATGGCCTACAAACATGCCAGAAAGAGAGCTTATTGTTATAGCTAAACCTGTTTGCAGCTTTAGAAAGTGACTTTCAGGTGGCAGAAAGGCTGAGCTTGGAGTTCTATCCCATGTACATATAAGTACGGTTGCACAAACAAGCACAACAAGCATAACAGAGACATCCCTAGCCCTCCGTCTAAGGGCTCCTCTTTTCATCCTACACAAATTCCAACAAATTAGCTATAAGATTTCGTTCCGCCACACATAATAAGGAGATTACTAAACATAAGAAAGAATGATGATAAAAATTAAAAGGGGACAGCATTCGATTCTCCTAAAGAGACAAAATCACATCACTCAACAAAATAAATAGGCTTAGACTGCTCAGTTACATGTCAGCAAAAAAACTACAATCAACTAGGAGATTTCTACCTATTTCTATGGAGGGTCATGCTTCTTGGCGTTCCAGATAAACTTTCATTCACACTAGACCAAGCCATATGTCCCAGCTAGCTCGATGTTCAGTGTGACCCTTTCAGAACAGTTAGTTGATCTCAACAGCTATCTCATTTACGCGTAGATTCCTTGCCAAAGTCATATAAGATTATTGGTGTTTAGAACAGGCAGGTAGGAAAGATAAAAAAAATGGATCCTATCCTTTCAACACACTGATCCCATCACAAGAGACACCAAGCCAGATTTTTGCTAGGACAAAAACATGAAGTAAGACCCAAATGTTTGGACAAAAAAAAAAAAATCATTTTAAGAGACAAATTAATTGCAATTCTTTACACAATTAGTCTAAATCAGCCTCTCCACCTACCATAACTCTGTTTCATTCAAACTAAAACTGGTAAAAAAAAAAAAAAAAAAACATGCATTACTTGAATCTATCAATCTAAGTGTATAAAATCAAAGTTTTACAAAATTAGGCAACTTGCAGAAACAGGAAAGGTTTGATTCCCCCAATCGTAATCCAATATCAACGCACTGAAACCATTTCCTAAAAGTACTAATTGAGGAAAGTTCTCACACACACAACAACATGGACAAATTCAAAGGCGATTTTCTGCCACCATAACGGCAGACAGTAAATCAAACGAGGCGACATATAAACAGTTTCCTCGTAGATCAGATCGGAAACGGAAAAGCGAGGATTAAGTCCTACCAAAACGATTATGAAAATACCTGGAATCTGAGAGAACAGATCAAAATCAAAAATCTCCTCGGTGAATCAATTCGAAGGAAGAAACAGATTTCGGAAGCAAAATGAATCAAAGATTCCGATGATAGAGACACTCCTTTTGCCTCGCACTTGATGATGAAAATTCCGATATTCGCCGGAGACGCCGTACGGGAGAGAAAGGTAGAGGCGTGTTCAGGGGAAAGAAACTACGTTGGAGAAATCAATTTTCAATTTTGAAATTTACGTCGGAGAGATAAATTAATAAATAAAATAAAATAAAATAAAAAGCTTCGATTTGTATGACCCCTACTAATGACCTTATTGTTCCGCAAATTTTTTTGAACAGTCGAAGATTTTTGTACATTCGTATATATGAACTAGGCTATATTTTGTACATTCGTATCTTCATATTTTAAGAAAAAACAAAAATATACGATAAGAGACGGTTGAATCACAAGTCTAACTAACTTCACAACATAATTTTTTTTGTGTAACCTTAAATTTTAGTTAATAGGTTAACTTCATGCTATATGGACCTCTTGTTCAAGTTAGATCATGGCTTAACAATAAATTTAATTCGCCAAAAGCAAAAACAAAAAACTTAGATTTTGAATGGTCGGTCAATACGAAATGAATCGGTACACTATTTTAATACGATGGCCTCGGACTCACAACAACTGATCAAATCCGCAAACTCCACCTAAAAAACTACGAAATCATGCAAGACATCACCAAAATTGCGATGCGTTTAGATGTTTCTTTTGTTTATGTTCCTAGATCCAAAAACGAAGAAACTGATCTGATCGCTAAATCAACTTTATTTGTTGTACCAATCAATTCCGGTTCATTACCGGTTCAATGCAATAAAATAGAATTTCGACCAAAAAAACAGAAAGAATATGTAGCATACGAAAAATGAATCAGAAAAAACACATTTTAGTTTGCTTTGGTCTGTTTAATTTTCGCAAAACAGATTAACAAAACAATTTTTAATCCGCAATCATTGTTCATGATTTCTATTCGGTCCGCAACGGACAAAACAAAATTAGAAATAGTAAAAAGAAACCTTCTAGTAAGACTTTCATCCGATGTGGAGCGTGCTGATCAACCATCACAGTTTAGTCCCATTTCATCAAGTCATCCATCATCACCAACGCTTTTTTTCTGGTCTAACAGAACCACATTTACACTTTGACTCATTAAACGCCTAGCTTATGGTCTAAAATACTCACATTATCAACCATGAATTAATAGGCTTAAGCCCATTGTTCTCACATTACCAGTCCAATCACAAACTATCAAACTTCGAGTTTCTGAATATGAAGTTCGTGATCACGAAAACAAATGAGTATACATAACTCATAAGTGTTTTTCTCAGTTCTCAACCATTAATACCACCTTTAATACTCAAAATAACTTGCTTATGTTAATTAAACTCTCGATTACGTAACTAGTATCACTTCGATCGATCGTTCTATACTTTTAACATACTTCTTGTTTCATCTTTACATGAGACGATTACATCAACTTTAACCTATCAATGCTATTATGTTATCACTTGTTATTTCTATAACTGATGGGTTTTTTTTGTTCTATTCATTTTATTCTTCATATGGTTTTTCATATAACAAACCATGTTTACATTTCCAATCATCAAGTACTCAGTTGTGACCACACAATAAAGCTTCAGTTTCACGAGTACCAACCAACCACACATTTCACGAGTATTAAAGCTTCAATTTCTCATGTTTACATTTCCAATCATCAAGTACTCAGTTGTGGCCACACAATAAAATTTCATCCCTTCCCTTAACCATATAATACAATCCATAATTACATTTCTAACCAAAGCTAAACCAATTTCCATACAATCCTACTTATGAGTCATCCATCATAAGTTTATGAATTGTGTAAGCGCATTTGTTAAGTATCTTCAGTCATAAATTTGGTACTCTCAGAGTTCAACTACTCTATGCAATGAAATTAATTCGAACGATTCGGTTTAGTTTTGATCCACTGATTTATTCGAATATAAACTTACTAATTTATTACTGAAACATCTGCCCACTACAGAATTTGTTGTACATGCACTTGGATGATCTGGAGATCACATGGTCCTGAAAATGAAATTAGTTATATATGCACTAGGTATCCCAAGAAGACCACAAATTGCCGCAAGTAGGTAAAACAAGAAACTCTTAAAGTTTTTAACGGTGGAGATTATAGAAAGAAAATAATATATATGCACTAAGTAATAAGTGGGTGTTCTTATAAAGAGAAAACAAGATGCTTAAAGAGTTAAGCTATCATTCATATTGAAGACAAAACCAAACAATTCCAGCTGTAATAAGTCGGTTTGCTTTCATTGGTACTACATTATACATAATTGATATATTAAAAATTGTGTTAATGGATGGATTAACAGTAATTCTTTCACTAAAATAGAAAAATTAGTCGTAGTACTGCTCAATTATTTGGTATTTGTTGTATCAACATATATAGAGAAACACTTGAGAGACCGATAGAGACAAAGAACATGTTGCTTCTTTAAGAAAACGATTCTAAAACGTAACTATTTGTGATTGGTTTGGTTATCATCATCTTTGCTAGTTTAAGAAAACGATTCTAAAACGTAATTAATTATGAGTGTGAATGTATATAATTAATCATCATATCAACCATCCTTTTTCTTCTGAGGTATGATGATGGTAAGTTCAATATGCCATGTTTTCAAAAAAAAAGTTGAATTTTCATAAGATATTAATCTATTTAGTTTAGCAAAAAAAGATATTAATCTATTTTCTTTGATTATATTATTATAATCTTTCTTGATAAATACTCTAACGTTCGAAAACATGTTTTTATGGTTTTTTTTTTGTTTGTATTCTTTGAAAAATATTTCGGAAAACAATCGATAATTTTCTGTTTTTTTTTTTTGCTTAAACTATACTCTCTTTGTTTCATAAAAAAAAAAATCATTTTATGATTTCAAAAATAATGGAAATTTTTTTAAAACTTTCACGATTTATAAAAAACAAACAAATGAATAGTCATTTAGCTACAAATCAAAATGATTTTACCCTAACAAATATAAATTCAAATAGATAAACATTGAGCAACATATCTACATCCTTTTATCAGAACTAGAGATCTACATCCTACCTTTAAAATATATTTTTTTTTTTACTAAATCGTCCTTCATCTATTCTTAGTCTCTAATCAATTAACTTAATAGTTATAACTATGATCTGGATATACAAAACATCATTAGATATATTATTTTCTTTTGATAATTTTGAAGTTCTGGCCTAAACATCATTAAATATTTGGATACGAGTTTTATTGTTAATGATATTGTCATCAAGATGACGACCTATTAGAATGATAAACTTTTTAATTTTAATTATCAAAAGAAAGAAAGAAACACATAGAAAGTGATATACTGATATTCAATAAAGCATCAACTTCACAGAAAGATTTCTAACTATACTTTTTTAAATTATGATGCTGGACCACTAGTGAATTGGTTTAATTTACTAAAAATTATTAAAAGCAGGCGTATAAGGATAATTAAGTAAATATATAGCAAAGAAACACATTTACCACTAGATGTTAAACCCATACACAAACAAAAACAAAAATCATCTACTAATTAACGAAAAGAAAACGAATCGAACACGAAATTGAGAGATTTCTAAGTTGGCCAAGGACAAGTATCGTTTTCACAGCATAAAGCAGCAGTACTTTTCAAACCTCTATAGCACGTTCCTCAATCTTTAGGTAAATTAAATCAAACTCCACAATAATGTAAAAATAATCTTATCAAATGTTGGCACTATTATTTATCATATAGTTGTCACATATCACTCGTTGAATATTTGGTTCCAGAATGTGATGGACTGATGGTAGTAGTATATATATAGACTAAAATGTATATATGGTTTACTGTCTAGGTACTCTACACTCACTAGTCTCCATATCGATTCTCCTTAAGATTGCATCTCCATTTAAACGGTGGACGGAGACTTTCGATTGTTTAACACGCAGCTTTTTTACGTTTACATAAAAAAAATTTACATGTTTGAAACAATTTTAATTTTTAATATCCTTTAAAATTTTAGGTTCATCTAAAAAACCGTACAAATGTAAAGGCCATTGCAAACAAACAATATGAAATATCCATATTGTTTGTTTATATTTTGGTTAGTTACTCTCAAAGTCTCAATAGGATGCTAACCAAAATGCATCATACTTCACCAATGGAGTATTGCTTCAAAGATTAGGTACCTTCTCGGCTATTTCCATTCAGTAAACATGGACCACCTCCTTTTTTTCATGTAACCACAACTCTCTTTTTTTTTCTGATTCGTAAACACTCAAATCGGTCCTTCGACGGATAACCTCAATTTCAGGTCCACATTTCACCATTCCTATACCTACGGTTTTAAGCAACAGTATATTTGCCATTATGCTATGTCTGGTTAAATAAGTGAAGTCATTAGCAAGTAACAAATCTTATTAACTTACTTATGGTGATCCAGTGGTTTGAAAAGTTCACATTGCATGTTAGTTTAGAGACAGTGGTTCAAATCGTGATTTTAATTATGGTTGAAAAGTTTAAAATAATAAGAATATATGACTTTTCATAGGCTAGACTTCAGTTTAAGATCCTCCAATTTTTCCTTTTTCGAGCGGAGAATAACAAACATGTAACAAATTAAATCGCAAAGCTACATCTTCACCTCAACATGAGCCCTACATACCTGTCTAGTTCACAAATTATCACTTGTTGCCACAACAAGTTGCACTGTTTGCTCATTCTTATTGATTTCATCCGAACAGAATGATTCTTCTTTAATTATTGTCTCCCCTTCAGCTCATAAAACATTTAAAGATTAATTCCCACCGTTAAAAATTGTTTTCATTGGAAATTATATTCATAGTTAACCCCACACACACAAAGGAAAAGAGATTAAATAATAGAGTAATATCAATAGTCATAGTCGATTTCTAAAGTAATTCACCTGTGTAAAAACCCTACTTTTTTGCTATTTTAGATGTTTACAATTGTAGATATAGGTACTCAATTTCTAGTCTCGATCGGCAAATATCAAGCATTGGATTACTATATATGATTAGTTCATTTTATTGGGATTTACAACACATTAATATTAGATTGATTAAGATATATCATAATGTTTTCGGCTAGTGTTCTCCTTGTGTCACATTAATATTTTGTTCTATTAAAAGAGAAACATTGACATTAATTTTCATTAAGAAAGAATGGTAGATCTACCATAACTAAATTTCTTAAAAGAGATACTACATGTTTATGGCAATCACTAGTTTCCTTTTCCCACCTCTCGTGTTACTTTGTACTGGAGTCATGAATCAAGACTTCATTCTAACGTCATATAATTACAACAACAACTGTCTTCGAGATATGGTTTATTCGATATATACAAAGACTTAGATTTAAACATTCAAGGGGGGAAAAAAGAGGCGTAGCGTAAACAGTGAACAGGTCTGCGATTTGTCAACTCAAAGGATTGACGAACAGCAGATGATTTTTTAGAGATCTCTAGTTAGGTTTGTAGCTTAGAACTCAAAAAAATGTGTTTGCTTTAAAAGTTCTGAATTATTCAATAAAAATTTTCTTCTCTTTACAACTTTGATGAGTTTAAATAGAAGAGAAAAACGAAATCTAAAACGAATCATCTCAAAAGATGAGAACAAAACTAACTATGATAAAGCCAAATAACCCAAAAGATAAACCAGAATAACCGAAAATAATGACTTAGAAGATACGACGGTTGAGACGTGAAGATGCGCTGCATCAGGTCTCCGGGGGTAAGAGAAGATTCGCCTCTGAATCTGGAACCAATGTGTCTCCCACAAATGGCTTGAGATATTTAACATTGAACACATTTACAATCTTGATGTGAGAAGGCAACTCCAGTCGATAAGCATTCGCATTAATACGTTCCAACACCTTGACAGGACCAATCTTTCGGGAACGTAACTTATTATATTCATGCAAAGGCATCCGATCCTTGGTGAGCACCGCCCACACCAAATCTCCAGGACTGAAAATAAGCTCCCTCCGATGCTTGTCTTCTGCCTCTTTGTACTTCGCCGTAGACTTAATCAAATGCTCATGGGCACGAAGATGAACATCTTGGAATGTCTGAACAAAATCACTTGCACCACCATGAAGACGAGATTGATCAGGCAATGTAGTCAATTCTAAAGAACCCCGCGGAATAATACCATAGATCACGTGAAAAAGTGAGAAACCGAGGCTGCGTTGTCGCGTGATTGTACGCAAACTCAACTTGCGGTAGCTTTGTTTCCCAAGTCTTGATATTATCGCCGACCAAGCTGCGCAACATATTACCTAAAGCTTGATTGGTGACTTCAGTCTGACCATCCGTCCGCTCGGTCTGCACAACATATAAGCTGTGCTCATATCCAAGCTCGTCCCCAAAACTTCCAAACCGATCGCCAAAAATGACTCAAGAACCTTGTGTCGCGATCCGAAACAAAAGACAAAGGTAAACCATGCAAAAGATAAATGTCACAAAAGAATAGTTCAGCCACATGCACCGCATCTGTGGTTCGCTTACATGGTATAAAATGTGCCATTTTCGAAAAACGGTCCACCACCACGAAAATGGAGTCGTTCCCTCGCTGCGTCCATGGAAGACCCAACACGAAGTACATACTCACGTCTGTCCAAGGCTTAGTGGGAATGGACAGAGGCAGATACAAGCCAGTATTAGAGGCTTGGCCCTTAGCAAGTTGACAGGATCGACAATGCTCCACAAATCGTTCAACATCCCTGCGTAATGTCGGCCAAAAATAAGAAGATGTAACCAACTGTAACGTTCTGTCACGACCAACATGGCCCTCGGCATGAAGTTCGTGAATGATGTGCAGCCATAAACTACAATCTGGTACACAAAGGCGATTATCCTTGAAGAGAAAGCCCTCATGAAGCACAAAATCAGAACAACGTTCGAGCTGAACATCACGAAAAATAGAAGCAAAGAACGGGTCTGTGACATATAAACCAACCAATGCTGCAAATCTCGGAACAGTCGTATGCATCGTTGTCACCAAGCAATGACGACAACTTGAAGCATTCGCCACTTTATTCAACTTCCCTGATTGATGTTTGATCATGAAAGTGAACTGCTGCAAAAACGCGATCCATGTAGCATGACGAGCAGAAACCTTGGCTTGACTGTTCAAATGTTTGAGAGCGTCGTGATCGGTGTAAAGCACAAACTCTCGATGGAATAGATAGTGCCTCCAGTGTTTAATAGCTTGTATGATCGCGTAGAATTCGACATTATACGTGCTATAATGACCTCGAGCCCCTACCAACTTCTCGCTATAGTAAGCCACCGGCTTGGTTTGTTGGCTTAAAACCGGCACTGATACCCAGTTTTTACGCATCACAATATAGCTCAAATGGAATCGAAAAATCTGGCAGCACTAATATCGGAGCTGACGTGAGGAGAGATTTAATCAATTCAAATGATTCAACCGCTTGAGAAGACCATTCGAAGCAACCCACCTTCATACAATCGGTGATTGGTGCAATAATTATGCTAAAATGAGGAACAAAACGTCGATAGAATGAAGCTAAGCCATGAAAGCTTTGTGCCTCCGAAACAGTACGTGGTGCTGGTCAAGATCGTATAGCTTCCACCTTACTCAAATCCATTGACAAACCCTTGTTGGAAATTATGTATCCCAAAAACAGAACGTGATCAACACAAAATTCACATTTTTGTCGAGCCACAAATAAAACTTCTTTACGCAAAACCTCAAGTACACACTTCAAATGAGCAAGATGATCCTCCAAACAAGTGCTAAAGATGAGTATGTCATCGAAATAGAAGACCAGAAAACGCCTAATGAAAGGTCTCAATGCTTGGTTCATTACCCTCATGAATGTGCTCAGAGCATTCGAAAGACCAAAAGGCATAACTAGCCATTCGAATAAACCTTCATGCGTTTTAAAAGCGGTTTTCCATTCATCACCAAGCTTAATTCAAATTTGGTGATAACCACTTTTCAAATCTAGCTTTGAAAACACAGAAGCTTTATATTCGAATGGACTGATTTGGCCCAAAAGATCATCGAGACGAAAAATCGGAAAACGGTAGCGCACCGTGATCTTGTTAATTGCTCGACTATCTACACACATCCGCCACGTACATCTTTCTTGGGAATAAGAAGTGTTGGCACCGCACACGAACTCATATTCTCTCGAACGTAACGACGCGCCACCAACTCCTCTACTTATCGTCGTAGCTCCTCATGCTCTTTTGGACTCATACGGTAATGTCATTGGTTGGGAAGTGCAGCTCCTGGTACGAGATCAATCTGATGTTGTATGTCACGAAGAGGAGGCAAACCCTTGAAGCACGCTTGAATCCGAGGAACCACTGTTGATTTTGCATCGAGTGCCACTAAAGCCCAAGTACAACCCTCTGTTTTGAGTTCGTACTCAAATTCAGAATGAGAACACAACAACACAGCTGGTTTATTGCTCTCTTTGAAACTTGTGTGTTCACTCACCTTAGGAGGCGACGTTGGTGGCGGAAGCACCGATGAAGGAAGAAAGACAATCTTGCGATTTTCAAACACAAAGCAATGACTATTACGATGTCCGTCATGCATCACTCCTCGATCATATTGCCATGGCCTTCCCAAAATCAGATGGCTCACATCCATTGGGACAACGTCACAATACGCTTTATCCTTGTAATGATTTCTGATGGAAAAAGAAACCAAGCTTCTTTGCTCCACACGAACCTCCATACCTTATCACAACCACGTGAGTTTGTAAGGAGCAAGATGCTCTTCACATTTCAAACCCATTTTTCGAATTGCCTCTTCTGCAATTACATTGCGATAACCGCCCGAATCGATTACAAAACGACAAACCTTCCCCTTAATAGTACATGTGGGCTGAGAAATGTTTGTACGCAACCATGGTTCTTCCATTACCATGGGAGCTAAACACACATATCGCAACATTAAGAGAGAACCACTATCTCCATAGGTGATATCCTCTAGTAAATCCTCTTCGGTATCTGCAGGTTCATCTGTATCCCACTTTGTATCCTCTAGCAACAACCCACGACGCTCATGCTTAGGACATACCGTTTGCAGATGGCCTTGCTCTCCACAAGAGAAACAACGCAGTACGTTGGGACGAGAAGAACGCCGCACCGTTTGATCATTGCTCACTGTAGCAGATTGCGGTCGAATCAAACTCAGATTCTCTCCCAAAATCTTTTCACTTTGATGTTGTTGCCCTGCTTCTGGCATAGGAAAATTGCTCACTCCACCACGTCGATTACTAGCTGCACTCCACCCCGTAGTAGTCGATTTGAATTGTTGATCAAATGCCACAGCCCTTGTGTGAGCTTCAGCCACTGTGGTAGGGTCAAATTGAGTCATGGCAGATTGAATTTACGGTAGCAAACCTCCAATAAATCGAGACACCAATTGTAACTCTGAATCAAAAATCTCGTTTCGTATGGTAACAAAGAGAATTCTTCTGCGTAGTCATCCACAGAACGAGCTCCTTGGCGTAAATTTGAAGACGGTTAAACATAACTCGATCAAAGTTATACGGCAAGAAACTTTTCCTTAACAACTTCTGTAACTTTTCCCATGATTTAAGCTTCTTTTTCCCTGCACGAGATCGAGTGGCTTTGATTTGTAACCACCACGACGCAGCTTTCCCACGAAATTTTGTAGCCACTAAAGCAACTTTACGATCTTCAGGAACCTCCTTAAACTCCAAGATTTCCTTGACTGCTACAAGCCAGTCAAGAAGTTCTTATCCTTACACACCACCATGGAACTCCGGAATATCAAACTTGAATCCCGACTCCCATCTCTGCTCCTCCCAATCACGTTAATGTCCAGCACCAACTCTGCGGCGTTCACGACCCTCCGCAAAGGGATTATCTTCATCCACCGTTACATCATCATCTAATACATGATGCGGGCCTCGTTGTTGAAGAACGGTTTTAGCCAGCTCCTGTATCGAGTTTCGAATCGTGGCTTGGATGTTTCCCTGCATCGCTGCAAGTGTTTGTCGTAACTCAGCCCAGCCATTCATCGGTTCGTCGTTACGTTTGTCGTTGTTAGCTTGATTGTTGCGTTTTGAAGGCATGATCAGACATGACAAATCACCAGGAACGTAGAAGTCTCTGATACCAAACTGGCGTAGCGTAATCAGTGAACAGGTCTGCGATTTGTCAACTCAAAAGATTGACGAACAGCAGATGATTTCTTAGAGGTCTCTAACTAGGTTTGTAGCTTAGAACTCAAGAAAAAGGGTTTGCTTTAAAAGCTCTGAATTATTCAATAAAAGTTATCTTATCTTTACAACTTTGATGAATATAAATAGAAGAGGAAAACGAAATCTAAAACGAATCATCTCAAAGGATGAGAATAAAGCTAACTATGATAAAGCCAAAAAACCCAAAAGATAAGCTAGAATACCGAAAATAAAGACTTAGAAGATATGACGGTTGAGACGTGAAGAGGTGCTTGAAGAGGTGCTGCATAAAAAAAAGAGATCTTTAATTCCAAGATTGCATAAATTAAATTAAATTTTTTTTTTTATTAACTAGTTTCCTTTTCGTTTGCATTTCAATAGAAAATCTTTTATAAAAAAAAAAAAAGATTGCATAAATTATTTTATGAATTTATTACTTACACAAACGAAAATTCAATAATTATCCATCCACACCCACATGCAAAATTTTTAGAAACAAACAAAAAAATTCTCGCCACATTATCTCACTCACATGAATCCAAATCCTCCTCCAACCTCACATTATTTAACATTCACATAATAATTTCCAAAAAAACAAAAATAATAATAATAATAAACAGAGACATATGTCACCATGTATATCTATATATACATCCAATAAAGACCACCTGTATATGATATAACCTTAAATCCATAAAAAAAAAAAAAAAAAAATCAGAGTCTCGTAACGAAAACATTCCTGCAGTTTTCACAAGTAATGTCATCATCATCATCGGCCACCGATACTAAGCCGTCGTTGCCGGCGGTTGAGTCAGTCACGTGTGACACGTGCGGTTTCGCCGAGGAGTGTACTCCGGCCTACATCCACCGTGTAAAGGAACGTCACAAGGGACACTGGCTTTGTGGGCTTTGCGCTGAGGCGGTCAAGGACGAGGTGGTTCGATCTCCGACAAGAATCTCTGTCGAGGAAGCTCTCCGTCGTCACACGACGTTTTGCCACCGGTTCCGTTCTTGGAGTCCCGACGAGGAAGAAGATCCGATCTCCGTCATTAGTAGGATTCTAAGACGGAGCCTCGACGGTTCTGAACCACGGAGAACCACCAAGAGGACGAGCTCGAGCGGTTCTTTGCCGGGAATCGACGGAGTGGAGTCACGACGGTCGCTTCTCCGATCTGGGAGCTGTTTCCCGTCTCTTTCTACTTGATTAATCGTTTTAGTTTGTATATTTGTTTTTTTTTCTTCTTAATTTTCTTTAATTTTTGTTTAAGATTGTTATTTTGCATTTAGTTACATTTTATATGGCGAAGAAAGGGTTGGAATCCGAGGATTAGTTTCCTATGACGTCAACCTTTCTTCATAAGCGAGTTTAATAAAATGGTTTTAAATGAGCAAAGCTCATTATTGAGATGATGAGGGTTTTACTTGAGTAACAATATACAGAATAGAATATCATCAAATCTAATTTCCTAACTAATGCAATCACAATAGGATAATAGGATATTTACAAATCTCTGAAATGATTAAAGAAATATTTACGATATATCTTCTAGATTCTTCTCTATCGTTCTAAGTTATTACGCGATTTATAATTTCCAGTGCTTATTTTTCTAATTTCATTTTGTTAATTTGCGGTGCTTAATGTAATTAGTGGTGACACAACGATTATTTTAGAGATATTCATAAGTAATCTACGGACTTTAAATATTAAAAATCTCTCCTTTTGCTTAATCATAGTAAAGATGATTAGTATGAATTTCAATATCTTAAACGTCAAACCAAGTTATATATATGCCCCATTTGATTCGATGGAGTTTGATTGGTTGATCTGACTTGGCTATGTCATTGATTTTTATGGAGTTCATGTAGAAAAGTAACTATATATAAGAGAGAACAAACTTCGGAAAATAACAAAGGGATAAAATGTTTTCAATATGATCCATGCATTCTATTAATGTCATAAACTTCAAGATTGCATACTTATTTCTTCAATTTATGTTTTTTTTTATAAGATTGGAAATGAATTACATTAGTCTCTATAAATGACAAACCTTTTTTACGCTGAAACAATTTGTGATTTTTTTTTGGCTTCAGTATACTAATGCATATCAGTATACAGTGTATGTGTGTGTATATAGACAGTTGAAAAAAGATCACTAGACCACATACCATTTCTCAAATCAGTACCATAGGGCAGTAGCCTGTCTCACATAAACTCATATTTATGTGTGTCGATGCATGTTACTAAGTTTTGATGTCTTTAAAGTTGGATTCAGTGTGCATTTTATCAGGGCCGGTTCTAACATGGTGGTGCAAGTGGTGCATTTGCACCATGTTCAACTGATTTTTTCGAGTTTTTACATGGGTTTTATTGCATATTTTTAAAATATAAGGATTTAAAAAAAATTATTAAAGTTTAAAATGTTTTTTGTAATTTTTGGCAATTTTTGCACTATATTTGTTTTGTGATTGGGCTTGCCTGCATTTTATATTAGTCATTGCATTATTTGTATGGCATCCGCTTAATGAGCCCTAAGAATAGACTAAAACCTAGTATAATAGTAGCTAGTAGATCCAGTTAAAAAGTAAATGCATGTTCTATGTAAACACATGTGAATGCATGGCACATGCGGATATGTCCATGTTTGGTATGAATCACAAGTGTGATTTGTTATGTTTTCACATCACTTCCCTATTTGTGTGGCGTCGGTATGGGGTCCTTCCTCTTCACTTGGCATTATGTTTCTCTATTTGTTTCTTAATTCTTTTTAATATAAAGACAATTTCATGTTTTTTTGTGTTGTGTTAATTTTCTGGTCATCTTTTTTGTTGTTTGGGCTATAAAATATCTCGAGCTCCTTTCACGAATATCTTTGAGTATACCCACCAAGATTTGTAGCTACCCTTTCCATAAAATATTATATCCCTTTAATTGAAAAAAAAAAGGATGTGACGACCAAAACTAGTATTTGACAAAGTTTTGGTATAGATAGTAACACAAATGCTAGTGGGGAACATATTATTGGGATATTCAAGGTATTCAAATTTGCTGAATTGGATGTATAATTGTTTGGATTTGGATCTCTAAGTTTTCGGTGATTTGATTTTTGGATGCTACTTCTAGCTAGATTCAATTTAATACTATAATATAAAAATACATATCAATACATTTTTTTATCAAAAAATAAGTACCATCACTCTCTTAATTGCAGTGTCATATTGAGAACCTTTATCACAACGAATTTTACATCTATTTTTCGGTATTTGCAAACGCACATAAACTACTATTATGTTTTTTTGAGAAAGAAATTCCAAAACTAAGCGAATTTTGCCAGATAAACAATATCATAGTAGTGATTAAGTCTCCAAATTTAGAAGAGTGATTGAATAGAGTTTGTGTTATGTTCTACTCTTTTAGTGAGAGAGGTCACCCAAACTCTTCAGATATACTAAAGAGTTAGAAGCCTTGTCTTAATAAGCCCAATGGGCTATATACTATGAAGCCCATAAGAATACATTATCTTTGTTTTAGTCAACAAGTCAAACAATCAAAATCACCTCGAAAGTGACAGATAGATTTCTCGTTCTCATCAGATCGTCTTCCTTCTTCTCTCACCCAACAACAACACCACCAACGCCTAACCTAACACACGATCATCAAAGGAATTCAAATCTCGAAACCCAGAACACGAAAGATGATGCACATGACCTTTTACTGGGGAATCAAAGCGACAATTCTCTTCGATTTCTGGAAAACCGATTCATGGCTCAGTTACATCATCACTTTGATCGCTTGCTTCCTCTTCTCCGCCTTTTACCAGTACCTCGAGAATCGCCGTCTTCAATTCAAATCCCTTTCTTCCTCCTCCGTTAATTCTCCGCCGCCGCCTCCATCTTCTTCCGGCGTATCCGCTCCTCTTATCCCCAAACCCGGAACCAGATCCGTCGCTAAAACCGCGTCGGTGCTGCTTTTCGGCGTCAACGCGGCGATCGGTTACTTGCTGATGCTTGCGGTTATGTCTTTCAACGGAGGAGTTTTCATCGCGATTGTCGTCGGATTAACCGTCGGGTACCTCGTTTTCAGATCTGACGACGGCGGTGCTGATTCCGCGGCGGAGAATCCTTGCGCCTGTGCTTGATTGACATCGAATCTGGTAAAGAAATCTCAATGGTGTGTTTGATTCTTGTAATTCGGTTTACACTTTGTTGTGCGTTTGCGTTGATCTATGAGAACAAAAAATGTTTAATTTCTGTATAATTACCAAACGGATTATCGATCTGAATGCGTTTCTGAAGGTATCCAAGTAAAATAAACAAAACAAAATTGCAAATTTAAATTCCTTGGAAATTATTACTTTCGTATACTTTTGTGGTTTAACATCATATGCTCTTACTTTACCATGTAAATTACACAAAGAAGAATTCAACTAATTAAACATTTTTCTTTACTTTTGGTTTCGTTTTAAATAAACAACACATTACATAGATATAAGCAAAATGTCGTTTTAGATAAACAACACATTACATATAAGCTTAGCTCCTACGTTACATTTTTGAACTGTAAAAACTCTTATCGGTTTGTGTCATCGATCGGATCCATGACGTATATATATAGAATTTGATTAACATATAGTGGATTCGCCATGAATATAGTCGAGTATAGCGATGACACCGACGATGAAAGCTTGATCAACCTTTGCTTTAACGATTACATTATACAGATCCTTCTTGTTCCCAACCATTTCCTCCATCTCTTTCTCTATTCTCACCTGTTTCCATTTATTATATTTTCATTATTATTCTCTCCTTCAATTATTATCAATAGGTGACTTTTGCAACTACGAAATTTAAAACCATTTCTCTTTCCATGTTTTTCAATCCTGTTTCGTCAGAAGGTTTGAAATTCATGGATGCCCACCACAATGGCCATATCAATAATGGAAAGATTAAGAAAGTGTTGTAATACACATGTGAAGTACCTGAGCTATGGCTCTACCATCTGAACCAATAATGTCGCAATCTCTCTCTGCGAAAGATCCTTTGATCTCGACGTAGTTGTTGTTACAGATGTTGCGAGTTGATGATATCTTCTTCGGTTTATCGTGAACTAAAATTCTGATTGAACTGTTTTGAGGTACCAGGCATGAATCTCTTGGATCTTTTAATGTGAAAAGTAGCCTCTCTGTTCCTCCGTTATCGAATCCAAAACCTTCCCATTTCTTGTGTACTATGTTCAGTGCCTGCACCATTCCTCCCTGAAAAAGATTTTATCCACAAAATCCAAAGGAATTTTATAATACCATATTCAAGAAACCCTAGCACAACCCAATAGCTCATTTCATCGAAATCAAACGAAATAATAAAAAGTTTACCGTATATAAAAGTTGGTGATTATTACCATTTTGCGGATTAGAAGCAGATCATCACCATCACCATTTCTCAAGAGAAGCTTGCCTTTGGTTCCAAGAACTCCACACCCATCAACTCTAAACACTACTTGTTGTTTGCTATTGCTCACTACGAATCCTCCTCCGTTCACCATCTGCGGCCTTCGCCGCACCACCAGCACCGCCTCTGATTCCGATTCCGATGAGTATCTTCTGCTCACCACCGGATCCACTGTCTGGCTGCTTCTCGCACCCATCACATCTATATGAATACAGACACGTACGTGCGGTCTAGTTATGTTACAAGACTTGACCTCTTTATCCTTATATAGACTACAACACTTATGTAGTCATTTGCTTGATAAAGATGCCAAGTGACATTTTTTATGAGAAAGACTTCAAAAGCTTAAGAAAAAGATGTTTAGTATCTACTTTTGTGACAAAGACTTGCAAAGCTAAAGACAAAGATGCTAAGTCCTATTTTGTGACAAAAGGCTTCGAAAGTTTAAGACTAAATAAATGGCAACTTGATTACTTATTGATCTGAGTGGGCATTTCTAAAGCTAAAACGAAATGCGAACATTTCAAAATCTTATCAACTAGAAGAACAAAAAACATTTCAAAACGTTTTGCTAATGCAGGTGATGTTCCAAGTTTAATAGAAAAATTGTGATATGTTGCAGGATGGTTTGATGTATAATCTGCTTAGGGGAGATATCAGCTGACCCTATCAAATTATATAACTTCGAGACACACTATTATAAAGAACCCCAATTTCAATAATTTTTTATCCTAATACAAATCAATCGAAACCTGTGAAAAAGGCACACTCTACTTGGCAGTTAGGCTCATGTCAAGGTTCAAGACTCACTACTTACATGGTTAAATAAGAAAACAAATTAATATAGTGATATGTGATTTTGATAAGAGTTCCACATCAAAAATGTGATGGAATCTATAGTAACAAAAGATAATACATTCGTTGCCGATTGATTTTGAGTTGATACTCATAAAACGGAACAGATTTTTAGTATACTAATTGGAATAAAGCTTCAAGTTATAGGAATTTTATGATTGATGATAATAAAATATGATGGTTTAGAATTAGTGATGTCATGATATAGTTTATTATGTGTGCGTGTATGTTTGATTTTTTGTTGGAAGAAAGAAAAAGTACCAAAAAAAAACAGATTAAAAAACCGCCAAAGAAAGTAATTCATGCGGTTTTACATAGGTTTTTAGGCCTGAGCGTAAAAACCGAAATTGAACATCCAAATATGTACTTGATTCGAAAAATTCGAACCAGTATTCGATCCGAAATTTTACAGGTATCTGCATGGGTCTAAAATTTTTATACCTAACAGAATCTATACCCGATAGGATCCGATCCAAACCCGATCCGAATACCCGTATGCGGTACTTTTTTGTCACATTTTTAACTAGTTTAAATTTTAGATTTGGTATTTCAAATGTTTTGTATTGTTTTTGTTTCAAATATTTTTTATTTTATATGTTATTTTTTGTAGATTTTAGAGAAAAAACAGTTGTAAGTACAACTGAATCTAAAAGAACTTGGTACATGTATCTGTAACCGACCCGAAACCTTACAGATACTTGTTTGAGTGTAAAATTTATAGACCGATAAAACATGTACTCGATATGATCCAACCTGAACCCAACCCAAATACTCGTGTGTCCAGGCCTATTAGTTTTTTTTTTTATATTTATTTGTAGATCCTTTTGCACCTAGTACTTTAAGCGTACATTCGACACATTTGTATGTTTTAACAAATTTCATGTGTAAATGAGGGAAAAAGAGATTAAACATAATTTTATAAAGAAGAAAAAATGAAACACACTTTGGGAGTTTGGGGTTGCTCAGAGCCAAATATTACTTGAAGCCTAACTTTCTCATACTTGGTAAAAATGCACATTACGGATGTGTATGTGCCTTTTTGTGAGTATTCAGTTTCGGACTTTATCTGGCACCACTGTATAAATCTAAGAGTGATAAAATACCCGGAACCGAAAAATCGAACCGAATTCGAACCGATTTTTTAAAAATATCCGATGGATCTTTTATTTTTAGAACCGAAGAACCGGAACCGAACTCGAATCGAATTGAAAACCGAATGGGTATCTGAAATACCCAAAACATAAATTAACACATAGATATTTTGGTTTTAGGTTGGATATGTTCGGATAATTTGGATAAATTTGACATTTTTTATTATTTTTTCGGTTAATTTTGTTAGTTCGAATTTTTTAGGAATATTCGGATAGTTGGGATAAAAATAACTAATTTAGATGTATTATTTTTACATATTATTTTTAATCATTTTTGGATATTTTAGATATTTTTGGATATTTTCAGGTAGTTTGGATTAAAAAATAATCCGAATCGAACCGAACGAGAATCGAAAATACAAAAATACCCGATAGATACAAAATCCATATACCCGAAAGATCCGAAATCAAACGGTTCCTATCCAGAATCAAACCAAATACCCGAATACCCATGGCTTACTATGGAATATCACTCTTAGATTACTGATGTGAAAATATAAAATGACGAACTATTTCTCTACTAATTAATCGTCCCCCCCACACCGATTTTAGTGGTTAAAATAATAAAAAAGAGGTTCAGAAACCAAAGAGACACGGAGCCTTAAAAGGGGCAGAGGAAGGTAAGTAATTATCCTTGTCAGTTGCTATATTTACTGCTTCTGCCACCCCTCTCTTCTTCTTCCTCTCCCCTACTATAACTCTCTCTACTATTCTCTCTCTTTCTTTCTCCTCTGCATTGTTCTTCTCACTCGCTTCTTCTTCTTCTTCTTCTTCTTCTTCTTCTTCTTTCTCTTTTTCACTTTTTCACTTTTCTTGTGTTGTTTACTTGTCTCTCGTAGCTGCATGTTTTGTCTCTTGACTCGAGCCACCATTTTCTCTCTTTGAGAAGAGATCGCTTACGAAAATGGCTTCTCCTTCTTCAAGCGGTGGCGGAGGAGAAGGAAGTAGTTCTACTCTTGCTCCGTCATCACTTCCGCCGCCTCGTCCGAAGTCTCCACCGGAATATCCAGATTTATACGGGAAACGCAGAGAAGCGGCGAGAGTTCAGATGCTCGAGAGAGAGATTGGTTTTCTCGAGGCAAGTTTTAAAAAAATATATATATAATTTATTTTACTAGTTTAAAATTAAAAAACATTTTTTTTTTAATCTGTCATATTGATTACTCTGAGGAAGTAGTCCGAATAATATTTTGAATTTCATGATTCATTTGTTTGTATTAGTCTTTTAAAAATGTTAGTACTACTACTGTACTTTAAAAATGTTACTAGCTTTGATTAGAAAATTAATTAGATTTATTAATCTTGTAAGTTTGAAGTGATTTTTACTAGTACTATTCGATTTTTTTTGTGTGTGTGAGAAATATTGATTTGTTTAAAACTTGGTCCCTACTATATCCAGGTTGGTTTGGGGTCTGGACCGTTGTGTTTATGTTTGACAGCAAATTATAGAAACCAATACATTTTATTTTATTTATTCTCTTAGAACCTATCAAAACGAGTAATTTAATTGTTGTCATCAGCCACATTTATATATCAAATTAATTTCAAACAAGTAGTACTACTACTATTAGTATTTTTTTCTCAACCAGATGCAAAGACTTTAATGCATGTTTTTAATTCAAAATTAATAGTATGTGATAGTTGGCTGTTTCAACGGATCTATTGATTCAGATTGTAAATTAATTGGGTTCATATGCTGTTCTTCCATTTAACCTCTTATTCTAACCTCAATAGTTTTCATAACCATGGGTTTTAGTTTCCTAATAGAATATTTGATATATACATAAAAAGAAAAAATAGAAAGTTGAAGTAAAAAAAATGTGATGATCTTGTAGTGTGAAGTGATTGATGAGACGCCCATTTACTCTGTTGCTTGCATCACTGAGGCGGTATGTGTTCGTGCATGTGTACTATGAAAGTTAGTGCTTTGTCAAAGAGAGTATTAAAATGAAATATCAAAAGAAGAAAACAAAAGAAAAAAAGAGAGAAGCAAAGTAGAAATAAAGCTGAGTAGATCTAACAAAATATTGAATTTAGTTAGTTTCTATTGCAGTTGTATTTTATTTTCTTTTGCTTTTTCATGACTCAATTTGTGAAAGTTTTTGTCTTTATTGCTATCTGCGTTTGAAAGGACAATTCCTTGCTCACCTTTTTCCTTCTTCACGTTGCTTTCACATATGTTTACTTTCTATAATGCATATAATTGATCAGTTAATCATTTTTATACTTATACTAATGTGTATGTTTAGTTTCTCCTGAGAAATTGAAATGTGACCATTTTGTGTTTTCTTGTTCCTCTTTGGCCCCATTAGTGTCATGTGAAATTAGCTTTTATTCGATTTGCCAAGCAAATGCACTTGTGGTTTAGGATAATGACGAGTCAGATGAAGTTTATTAACCGATATTTCGAATGTCCGTGTGAACAGGGGGAAATTAAATTCATCGAAGGCGTACAACCGGCGTCTAGATGCTGCAAAGAGTGAGACGATCTCTCTGTTTTTCAAACATTTGTATCAGTTTTGATAAAAGAAATATGTTTATGGACTCTCATCTATGTTATATGTTTTCATTGTGGCAGGGTCTCTGATTTTGTCGTTGCGAAATCTGACCCATTGATCCCTGCGTAAGGATATTTCTAGTTCACTATAAAAGACTTCACTTTTCTCGCTCTTACAATTCCTTTTAATTTTGCATACGGACAGACAACGAAAGAGTCGAAGACCCTGCCGGTTCTGGAAGTGGCTCTGGTAAGATCTTACCGCCCAATAATCTCATTTTCATTGTGCATTTATATTCACTTCCTTGCGACCAATGTAGAGTAATTAACAGGACAGTCAAATAGGACTTCAGAGTTATATTTTAAAAGAACATTTTGAATATTTACATGTTTGATATAAAATTTGCGCACCTCGAATAATTTGAGACAGTCCTAGTAGTTTTCCTAAGAAAATAGTTTAGGCGATGCTTTAGCTTAGGTGGTTAGAAATGACAAGTATATCTATGGATCTACCTTGGCTAAGTGATAAGTGATACTAATTAAGTAATTAACTCAATGCAGTAGCGGTATTCCGTGTTTGAGCCTGATAAGTTTCTGCTGTTGCTGCCAATCCGAGTGTTCGTGCCATCTAAGGAAGCCCAAGTGCTGCAGCTGCACAACTTGCAGCTTCATTGGTTCCAAATGCTGTGACGGTTCATGCTGCTCAAACATTTGTTGTTGCCCGAGACCGAGCTGCCCGAGCTGTTCATGCTTCAAAGGTTGCTGCTGTTCTTGTCCAGATATATCTTGCTGCATTCCCACTTGTTTCCGCAGTTGTTGTAGTCGACCGTCGTGTCTGAGTAAGAAGAAGAGCTCATGCTGCAGCTGCAACTGCAAGATCAGATGGTCATCTTGTTTTAAATGTCCCAAGGTACGACTTTGTTCTTGTTGTTTTTGCAATTGTAAAAATCCATGTTCTAATCCTTGTTGTTTAGCATTTTAAACATTTTTCTTATTATAATTTAGCTGTTCTCTCTATAAGTCTTATATTTGTCCATTTCTTCTTCTTTTAACTAAGGAGCTCTCTTTCCTTAAATTTTTGTAATAAAACTTGTGTATATTTTTGTGTTTTGTTGTACGTGATGATATCTACCAAGCGAGCCTACCATGTTATATACACAAATTATGTATGACCAAAGATTAAACAAGATGTAATGCTTGTTGATTCTTTTCCAAACTAAACACAAATAATTTTGATCCTCAACTAATAATTAACTAAAAGATGCCATAAACGAAAAAACCTTAAATGTCAATAGAGTCTCTACTAATATTTGATGCATGGCATGGACGATAATTCACACGCCAAAACATTTTGATTAATAACAAAGCAAAATAATCCGAGCATTCTGCTAACAAACCAATAGTATTTGAACCGAAGTCTCTCTACTTACTAAAGGTATGTAGTCTAGTGGTTCAACCACTGTGATTGTGCTAATGATCGTCGTCATTGGTTCAAATTCAGCATAATGCATCTGCTGAAAGATAAACCAAAGCTTTGAGATTGTTTAGAACTGAATTGTTCTTCTTAATTAACTCTAAATCACAAATGATCTTTAAATAGATCTTTAAAAAGAAACTAAAAATGCCGAAGCAAACTCCTAAAAATACTGCAAATAAAAGACTCAGTTTAATCTCCTAAATAAGAGGACACTTATTCAAAATATCAAAGACTAAGTCCTAAGACTTGTTATTCAAACAACAACTTCCAACGGTTCTTTATTCTTCAGCATATCATTGAACCCCAAAATAAAATAAAGTCTCTCTACTTTTCTTAACAACTTTCAAACCAAATCGGTTATGCTCTGGATACCGATCTGAAATCAATCGAAACTGAGTACCAAAATTATTGATAACTAATATAACAATATTCGTAGGACACAACTAGATACAAAATTGACGAAACATCTATAACAGAGATCCGACATAACATTCATTGTTTTATTGTCCGATGGATTTCCATATGATCTCTAAGAGATATTTCGTATTTAATTGCTAAACTATAGTATTCTTTTTTTTTTTTGTTAAAAGAAGTCAGAGAGAATGATTCAGCAGAGGTAAAAAGAATTAGATTCATGGTGTAAAAATAATAATTCGTATAGATAGGTTCGTGTAATAATTGATCAAGGGTTTCAGGGTATGTACAGTACGGATCCAACTAAGGATCAGAAAGTCAGAAAGCGAAAGTCTTTTCTACTTTTTTCTTCTTCTTGTTGTCTTTATTAGTTTTATTGTATCTAGAGGTCCCATTAAAGACTGAGGTGTTGTCTATGTCAAGAAGAAAAAATAAGGGTCGAAAATCAAAGTAGAGAAAAATTTTGGGTACAAAAAGTGTCAGAGATGGAGAGGAGTGGACCTGTCTGCAAACAAAAGTGCTCGAAAATTATTAAATGCAACTTGTCAAGATTTATCATATAGCTCGATGCATTATGTGAATTATATACTTAGCTCCTCTTCTGACACTCTTCGCTTGTTGTCGACTCCATAATAATATCATTCATATTATCACAATTTCTTCTTATTTTCCCTAGTGAATTAAAAACTCCACAAATCTATATCTTCAAATATTTAGATTACGACCAAAAAAATATATTTAGATTAACCTAAAGTCCAGAAAGAAAAGATATTTGTATCTTTCATGTTATTACAATTGTTATTGTCCTGGTGAATCAAAAAAGTCCACAAGTCCATATCTTAATGTTTAGATTAAACTAAGTAAATTCCAAATATTAGACTTGTTTTTTATATGCGTGTGCTTTCTTTGTGGGCTTCTAAGTTATAGGCCTATTTGGTCTTATTGGGCTTAACATACCTTTTATAAAATATGTAAGGCCCATTTCCATGTTACCAAATTTAAGCATAACCATGCATGAACCAAGTTTTGGTTTCATAATCATTTAAAACAAGACACAAAGGCATTGATAATAGTAAGAAGTCAAGTTTTTACCGATGTGTAAAAGATAAAAAATGAAAAGAAATTTTGACCGTTTACATCTCACACACTACATCTACATGGCCGCAACACTAGGTTACAACTCCGAGTTTATTTTTCGGTTTACGACTCATATACGCACATAACCGGATTAGAAGATGGGTTATGATATGTCAGGAGTGCTAGTAACCTACTAGGTTACAGTACATAAAATCACAAAGCCCATAAAAAAACAGAAGAAGATAGTAATGCCATGCGCAAGAGGGAACGTTGAAGAGCCACACAATTTGAAAGTTGATGAGATGAGAGGATAAGAAACTGTGCAGAGAAGTCCAAATTAGAGAAGAGACATGTTTGCTCTTTACTCTACTGGTCCACACCAATCTCGATTCTTCTTTATTCCTTTCTAACTTTTTCATATCTTCTTTACAAAAATATCCCATAAGAAGATAAAAGACATATTTTTTATTTCTTTAAAAGACCATTATAAGCTTCTAATCGTTTTTTTACCGTTCAAGCTTCGAATCCTTAATACGTCGTCGTACATTTACTTGTTTGAACTTAGTGAGAATTTTTTTTTTTTTTTTTATGTATCTCTAATGATAAATTAAAGCATACATATGTTGTAATTGTAACATCCAGATTAGTTAATATAGAATCGAAAGCTTACTAAATTATTATGTAAAATTCAGTATCATTCCGATTTTATTGGATATCTCAAATAATATTCGAACATGTAGAACCAAACGGAGTCCAATGCTTAATTCAACTCTTTCAGTCGTGAGTAATGATCGATTCACACTTTACTTAGGTTTAGGATTTTGTGAAGACTTTATAAAAAAAATATTGACAATATGATAAAATGACAAATGTGTCTCTTCTAATGGATTTTAGGTCTCAATCGAAGGTACATTGCGATGAAAAAGGTTTTGATTTCTTGGAGTTCCTAGGTAGGAGAACGTGTAAGGAAAATACAAAGAAGTAATGTATATGTTGTAAGTTGTAACTAACAGAAAAAAATTAAATAAACTGTCTCAAATTTTGGAGATTCGGTGCAAATTTTGTCTCAACGTACGTATATTTGATGTTGCAATAAGAAAAAAAAACAGAAATTTCTTCGAATCTTGTACCAATTCACCATTTGGATATTTTGACAGTCCTGGTATATAATTATACTCTGCATGAAACAGATTAACAGTTTACACTTCTGCCAACTGAATAAAACTCTCTTAAAAAGATTTTGCTAACTGAAAACGAATGATTTATGACCATTCTCCAAACCGACAAAAATCTCTGACATGAAACCCCATCACAACCATGTGGGGTTTTATCTCACGTACGTACACCCAAAGATCACATGCATGCAATGCTAAAAAGAAGATCCTCTTTGGCTTGCTTCAAAACCATCCTCACGTTAACCATATCAATATCTTATAAGCCTCTATATAAACCTAGACGGCTTCTCTTTCTGTCTCATAGCCTCAAGACTCTTGTCTATAGATCTGCAAAAAGAAAAATGAAAATGATAATCCATATTTTCTTCATCATCTCCTTGCTTTCATCCATCTCTTTTGCTTCCGTTCAAGACTTTTGTGTAGCTGATCCAAAGGGTCCTCAAAGCCCATCAGGATACTCTTGCAAGGACCCTGAACAAGTCACCGAGAATGACTTTGCATTTTCCGGCCTCGCTAAAGCCGGAAACACTAGTAACATCATTAAAGCCGCAGTGACGCCAGCCACTGCACCCGGTTTTGCAGGCACCAATGGACTTGGCGTCTCTTTGGCTCGTCTTGACTTAGCCGGTGGTGGTGTCATCCCTCTTCACACTCATCCTGGTGCTTCTGAGGCTCTTGTAGTCATACAAGGCACAATTTGCGCCGGATTCATATCCTCGGCTAACAAAGTTTACTTGAAGACTCTCAACAGAGGCGATTCTATGGTTTTTCCTCAAGGGCTTCTTCATTTCCAGCTTAATTCCGGGAAAGGCCCTGCCTTAGCATTTGTCGCCTTCGGAAGCTCTTTTCCGGGGCTCCAGATCCTACCGTTTGCTCTTTTTGCAAATGATTTGCCTTCGGAACTCGTTGAAGCCACTACTTTCCTCAGTGATGAAGAGGTTAAGAAGCTTAAGGGTGTGCTTGGAGGAACTAATTAAGCTTCCTCAATGTCCTTTTTTCGTGTGTTTGTGTGTTTTCTTGATTCGAGTTTAGATTTTTCTTTTCAATGTTTGTGTGTTCTTTAAAATGTTTCATATTTCATTTCGGTTAAATTTTAACAAGTAATAAGCAATACATTGCAGATGTCTACGATGCTTCTCTCTCTGTTTAATTTCTACATTTCATCTTTCAAATACAGTGAACCTCTGCTTATCACCATGAATTGTGTTAACTCATGAGAAACCAAAGATAAAAGTCTATTCGTTTCAAACAAATCATGGACCTTGTTTGTTCGTTATTTGTTTCATTGATCTCTTAACTGTACCACAAGCAGCGATTAGTTCGATCCGCAAAACCTAAAACTACACACATCAAAACAGATGCAACACTGAAGTGAATCTAAGCAATTCACCTTTCCTAAACATCAAAAACACAAAGCAGACACACAGGCTAGTTCTTGTTTTCCTTGTTCGGATTCATTTTGGCATTATCACATTCGGATTTCGCACTGGTGTGTTAAACTTTCCCATTTTCCCAAGCTCTTTCCATTTAGACCCAGAACCAGAGACACTCCACAACTTATCCCCAGGTTTTGTAGAAGCCGACTTTGGTTTGATAAGAGGAAGTTTATTGTTCCCTTTCCCCATTCCGTTAGCCATCAACCATCTCGAACCAGACTGCACCTGCTGCTTCTGAGTTGTGATTCCCCATGGCTTCTTATCCGTCTCGCTCTTCATACCGGTAAGATGTACCTCTGAGATTTTGTACCGAGGGATTCCTTGTTCCTCTGTGGGTTTCTCTTCTTTGACTGCATCACTCGCCTCGGCTTCCTCCCCCTCTTCATTGGTTTTCCTTAGCTCTGAAACTGTCCTGTAGATTATGGGCTTTGGAGGGACAAACAATCTCTCAACTTGGATAAGAGAAAGCATAGGAGCTCCTACCGGCTCATAGTTCCTTAATGGGTCTCGGAGTTGCACCATTAGTGCTACGGTGAAGTTATTCCCCAGTAAACCACATTTCCTTCCTTTTTTACCCTTTCTTTTCTCCCCTTTTGATCCTTTACGGATAAAGTTTAGTGGGTTTGCATGGTGAGCAGCCAGAATTTTTGAAGTCCGCTCATTTATTTCGTCTTCATCACCAATGTCCCCTGAATCCAACTTCATCCACTCATCAAGAGTCAAGGAGAGGCCCATTAAACCGTCATCATCGTCGTCCCCATCATCTTTTATGTCCAGAAGTTGTAGCCCAGCGGCTCCTTCTAGACCAATACACCCACTTTTCCCCTGGAAGGCTGAGATATCTCCAATAGACTGTGCAGTGATGTCTGAGGGTGCATCCTCATCTGACATTCCTGATTGTATTCTCAATCCTTCCAAAGAAAGTGCTTCAATCTGATCCATAGCCAAAGGAGCAAGATCTTCAAGCGATACATATTCTGAGTCCAAGTTATTGTTGCCAGAGCTTGAACCAAACATTTTTGGCTTAGCTGCAAATGATGCTCGTCCTTCAGCTCCCCTCACAAAACCATCTGTATCATCAAATTCATGCTCTGATCTATGATCCCTGCGTTGAGAAGATAAGCCAAATACAACTTGTAAGAAAAGCTGTTTTAAGCACAATTTTAAAGTAAAACCTTTCCACAAATTAAAAAAAAAGGTGATGATATGATTGATGCAAACCTGTCCCCGCCGACAATTGCAGGTGAAGTTTCCCACAACACCTCTTCCATGGTTTTCCCTGTTATATCGTCCAAAGGCATTACTTTATTTGCCTGCATCGAGAGCTTCTCAATTCCAGCAGTAGCTAGATTCTGAAGTATCTCCATGATATCAGAGCCCATCTCAGCAGGCACCACCACTGGTGTTGACACTTGCATGATCAAGCTACCTCCAGCTTTAGAGTTCCTGAACAGTAAGGGATTCATTGACCGCAAGAACCCTCCATTCTTTGTCTGCACAACTGGACCCAGGCCATCTCCAAGAGGAGGCAAATTAATTGGCTCCTTCGCTGGAAAATCAGCTGGATGAAAAGCATTATGACCATTGTGAGGCGGAGAGTTCTGAAATGTGTTTTCATTCATACCCCATTCACGCATCAGAGATTCCGTTTCCAAGCCTTCCAACATTTTGGCCCTGGGGTTGCTAACTCTTGCTTGAGCTTCCAACTGGTACTCTTCTTCAATATCATGAACAAGGGATGCCAGATCAAAACCTTCTTCATAATCTGATTCATACTCTTGCGAAAAGTTTTCATCACATTCCATTTGGGGATCATCAGCTTCAATACTAAAATCAAATAAAGAACCAGCCGCTAGAGTTTCCATTTCAAACTCTCTTAACAGGCGCTCCCTTGGGGACTCAGGTTCACTCTCAGAACTTAGACCAAATGGGCTGTGTTCAATACCTAGCATGTCTAAGAACTCACTAGCAACAGATTCAGCCACATCTCTAGAACTTGATGCTGCTGCTTCCTTAATTGGTGTTATCAAACATGTTTCTGCATCTCCATGGTTTTCTTGATCTTCCTCGTCTTCTGAAGCCGTTGCTTCCAACATTTCTACACTTTTCAACGCTGATTCAAGATCTTTCATTATCATTTCTTTCAAGTCTCTCTCACCGGTCATTGCGCCTTCATCATCCTGAGGAACAACACTTTCCTCGTCCTTTGAAGAAGCTCTGTTCTCCTCTTCTGGAGGCAAATTTTCTGTACCAATTTCAACAACTTCCTCACTTCCAGCAATAGGAACTTCACTAGCTTTCTTTAATTCCTCAAAAGGAACATTACTTTCATTCCGGTTTACCAACGACTCTTCTGGAGGCAAAGTTTTAGTACCAACTTCCTCACTTTCAGCAGGAGGAACTTCGCCAGCTTTCTTAATTTCCTCAACAGGAACATCAGTTTCATTCCCGTTTACCAAAGGCTCCTCGATGTGATGTGCATTTGCATCTTCTTTTTCACGAGAAATTGACTCAACAGGTTCCATGTGTTTAGTGACAACGTCAAATTCAAACTGAGACTCGGCTGCTGGATCCACCTTAGTGACAACGTCAAATTCAAACTGAGACTCAGCTGCTGGATCCACCTTCTCCTCATCGAGTTTTTTATACAGAATGTTTACAGAACTGACCAGGTCAGATTGTGCATTAGGTAAAATTTCATGAAGATCTTTGATTTCCTCCACATTCTGGGACAACCGATGAGAGTCTTTGTTAACAATACCCTGATCGTAACGCTGAGACACAGACTTGCCATTCCCTAGACTAGATTTTGCATTGGTTGTTCTTGTCAACCCTGTGTTATTACTAGTTTGTTTTGCATTTGAAGCACTGCGAAAATTTTGAATGCTACCTGAAGAAGCAGGATTACGAGTGTCCCCAACAACAGTGTACCCAAAACTCATGCTCAGAGTAGCACCATTAGCTTTACCAGTCAACTGAAATGTTGTTGACCACTTACCAGAACTTTTCTCATCCTGCAATTCCTCAAGTGTGAGAGGAAGCAATCTTGTGAGATCCATTCGATGTTTTCCCAGATCAATCTCAGGAGATCCAACCAGAGAGGCATACAACAAAAAATGCTTAGCTTCATACTTAGCTGAGTGATGCGGTCCACTTCTGCTTCCATAAACCGAGCATGTATGTGTCAGCTTGTCCTTAAAATCAGCTCTTCCATTCAAAACTTTTGCAGGACGAGTGCTTAAAGATTCATCACGACGTTTCCAGTGCACAGTGAGATAAAGATCCTGGAATATCGGGGGTAACCCTTCAATAGAATGGACTTGGGCAGAAAAACAACAATTGAATCGGCGGTTTCTGACATGAGAAAGGGCTCTGAGGGGCCAATTCCAAAATGATTTCTTTTCCTTCTGAGGCTCAGCCAAGTGGGTACGACCCAACGGTTTTGTTGGAGTGTTGCTAGGACCAGCGACCGAGCCCCTGGGATTCTTGTTCACGTAAAGAGCTTCGCCAATTGTCTCGACCTCCTTCAACAATTTATGGCCACTAGAAGATTCCTCACTGTTAACTTTATTCATCCCGTCGTTTGAAAACACTGAGAGCACAGAGGATGAATCACAAAGCTGCAGAAAGAAGTTTGTCAGCACCAGGGAAGTAGAAGAGCTTTGTTAACTGTTGAGAACAGGATACAAGAGAAGAGAAGAAGAAAGAGCTACGGTAGCCAGCATATGCACATGTAGGGTGGGACTAGGATATATAGACAATCAGCCCCATTAAGTTATCTAAGTAAACGACTGTTTGTATATATAGTAAGACTAAATCAATGAATTAAATAACTGATATCCAGCTATGTTCTTGCTTTCAAACTTGCTTATCAAAAACGCTCAATTCAAACCAACATTAGAATAGGTTTGGAACCAGGTATAGTTTTTCTTAGAACTATCCAATTTTTCTACAAAACCCATATGTCTTGGATTATAGTAATATAAAGACACCGCAAGCAATAAGACAGTATAAGGCGCCAAACTGGCACATGTAAGCAAGTTAAACAGCAGATAATAGCAGATAACAAAGATTGTGAAGCAGACGAAAGGACATACCAGAAGCAATAAAATTATAAAATAGATTCAAGCAATTACCAAATTAGACGAAGAACCATCAAACTAGGTTTGGACAAGCTGAGATTACCTCTCTGTTCTTCTTTCAAGCGAGAATGATAAGCAGAGAAGGAGTAGGATTAGTTGCTCAATAGCCAGCAGAGGCGGCTATAAGAAAATTATCATCAGTATAGACCTGCAGAGCCCTAACATCAGTGAAGATCATGGTGAAGAGAGGTAATGCAGGTAACCAGCGTAATAACATGTCTATACCAACACCTATCTCTGCGAATATATAATGAGTACAGACAAGACCATGAAGCAAAAACCAAGAAGGGAGAATAAATCATGGGTTTGCTCTACTGAAAACTTACCAAAGAGTTTGTCGGGAATCAAGCAAAAACCAAGAAGATCAAATGAATGTCTGCAAGAAAAATAACCAGAAGATTAAAAATTCTGAAAAGAAATCGTGTGAGTGAGAAACACAAACAAAAATAAAATTGAAGTGGATGCTGAATTTGAAACCCTATAGAAACAAACCTATCCTCTAGCACTGGTATTGAAGATAAATTCTTAAACATGAGATCTTAAGGCCTTAGAAGATGCAGAAAACCAAGTGTCACAATTTAGCTCAAAGCAGAACAACAGTTTTCAAACAAAGAGATACGAGTCGTCTTTTCTCAGCTCTACGCATATAACTCTACAGTAGCGTTGACTTAGACAGAGATGTGAGCTTTGCAACAAGCTCGATGAGGTCCAATTACTAAAACGAAGATTCACGCCATAACATTTTGCAGGTCTCCCAAAAAACCCCATGATTCAAGAAACAACTTAAAATTACGATTACATCACGAATTTACTCTGAACGTCATGCGAGACAGATCCAATTCCAATTTAGGGATTGGTGTTAATTTGGTCGGAAAGAGTCGAGCGAAGCAAACCCAACATCACTGAATCCGAGCAAAAAACAAAACCCACGAAAGCAAAGAACATGGAGAAATGAAGAAGAAGAACAAACCGGCGCGTCTGTACGACCAAGGAAAAGTCGTCTCCGTCGAAGCTTGTAAGAAGAGAAAAATGGTGGAGAGGAGCGTTGGAGACGAAGAACACAAGAAACCCCCTTTTCCTTTCTTTTCTGTTTTATTTCATTTTCTTTTTTTAATTCATTTCTTCACTTTGTTTGATTTCATTTGAACTTTTTAATAATATCCTTCAAGTACTTGTACTTAACTATTTCATACAATCTGCCTACGAAGTTTTTTTAAGTTTTATATAGCTCTCGTGTTCAGTATACTTTTCACCAAATGTCCAATAAACTTAAGATCCAATCTATAATCGACTATTAAGATTTTGGAAATCTTTCAAATATACAAAATTTGGTATATTTTAACCCAAGAAAAAATCGAAGACAATATTAATTTAACAAACAAAATTTTTGTATGTGAAAAATAATTTTTTTTTTTTAAAAAGGGTGAAAATAATTGAATCTTTAACATTTGTATAATATTAAAAGCTTGGTTTGGGTGTCCATTATTACGCAAAATGATATCATTTAATTTTTTATTGTTGGAATTGATTTCGCATTAGATAAGATGATTTGAATATTTTTTTGTATTTATGTATATCTGTGAGAACAAAAACATAATTTATTAAAAATTTATGACTAAGCATATTGAATAAAAAAAATAAAATAGTTTAGATACGAAAACTATTTGTTGTTTTGAAAAAGTATGTCAAATGCTTAATTATAAATCTACAAAAAAAAATGAAAGAACAAAAACTTTGAATCGGCCCCTAAAATCTTTTTTTTTACACCACACATAAAACCTCTTTCAAAGAGAATGATTTTGAAAAAAAAATGCTTTTCACAAGAATAATGTATTTTGAAAATGAAGAAATAATATTCGTTTCAAAAACTCGAAAACAAGAGCTACTTTCCAAACAATACAGAGAATAATCAAAAGACGAGGGGTTAAAATGTAAAAAGAAACAAAATGAAAGAACCAAAATTTATAAACCCTAACCAAAAGGTTACGTCTCTCTCTCTCTCCCAACCTCTCTAACACAAAAAAGCTGCCGTCACTTCGTTTTCGCATCTTCCTTCGAATCCGATAACAATGGTGAAACGGAATCGAGTTTTACAGGAGCAACCCATTGAAGAACATTGCAAATCGCTGATAAAGAAGCTCGCTTCATGCAAGCAAACCATCCGCGACAGATCTCTGCGAACTGTTCTTCGTACTTGGCTCCCTGAACAGACTGAAATCTCTGACGAAGACATGAAGAAGCTATGGCAAGGAATCTTCTACTGCTTCTGGCACGCCGATAAATCTCTTTACCAATCAGAGCTCGTCGATCGTCTCTCCTCTGCTCTTCAATCACTTCCTCTACCTCTCTCTCTCCATTACTTCACCGTGTTTTTGTTCACCATGCGCCGCGAGTGGTCGCGCATAGATCGGCTCAGGTTAGACAAGTTTTACCTCTTGATTCGCAGGTTCCTTCATGGGTTCTTCTCTCTTCTTGATAGCAATTCGTGGGATTTGGAATTCACTCGCCGTTTGATGGGTGTTTTGTTCGATGGGACGTTTCTTGCTAGTGATAAGTTTCAAGGGAATGGTGTTAACTATCATATAGCTTCTGCTTTTGTTGAAGAACTTAGGTCGTTTCTTCCTCTAAGGAAGGAGGTTTTGGAGCTTTTGTTTGTTCCTTTTGTGACTGTTTTGGGCGTGGTTAGTGACAAGATTTTGGTGGTGAAGATTAAGAGTAATATGTTTGATGAGTTACTGAAGATGGGGAAGAAGCTGCTGGATATTAAGAAGTCTGGGAATGATGCAGTTTCTGAGGATGCTGATGTTGTGGTTTTGGGATCCATTGCGTTGTCTATGGATTTTGCTAAGAGGTTCTATGAGATGGGTTCTTCTCCAGATTGTCATCAGGGTAATAGGAAAGCGATATTTTCTCTTCACAAGGAGTTCTTGCAGTTGGAGAAAGATATGTCATCTTCCTCTATCGAAGTTTCTATCACCGAAGCTTCTCGCCCCAGAGGTGATGCTGAAGTGCCTGAGTTGGTTCCCGTGTTTGGCGAGACAGAAGAGGACAAATCAAATGCTGTTTCTGAGTCTAAGAAGATTGTTGCAAATGGGTCTTCTTCAAAGAAGAAGAAGAGTTTGAAGAAATGTTCAAAGGTTAAAAAAGGCAGTGTCAAGAAAGATGCTGATGTTTTTGACCTTGGTAACAAGGAAGAAGAAGTTGATGAGACTATGATATCAGATCTTCGAATGGAGTTTGAGAAGATTGCATCCGAAATGGGAACATCGAATAACGAAGTTGCAAGTGTCTGTGAAGAAGCGGAACCTGTGTCAATAGCCAAAAAGACCAAGAAGAGGAAGGGAGAGAACAAAGGGGTAGAGCAAGGTACTACTGTTAACAGAGATGCAGCAGAGACAAGCTTAACCGGCCCGAGCGGTGAGAAGAGCTCAAAGAGAGTAAGATTCGCAATGAAGAACAATTTGGTGTGGAAGCCTCATTGCCCTCTACCTCCACAAGACTTGAGGTTGCCTCCGTCTGCTACACCAAGAGGAAGTGCTCTGAAGAAAGGAATCCCGGCTGGTCCAGTGAGGGAGTTGCCTTCTCAGAGTAGGAAAACGAAGAAGAAAGTGAAACCCAACACACGCAAAGGTGTGAAGACGATCAAGAAGTTGAAGAAGAAATTGACTCCATGAAAACGGAGTGTTTGAGTCAATTGTTGCTTTGCTGCTTTCTTTTCTTTAAATTTTGTTATAGTTCCAACTTTTTAATACGCCTTCCAAGATTTTATTTGCTGATTTGAGAATTATGAGAAAAATCTTTGCCATTGAGGCTTCCAAGGATTTACTAAGATCAAGAATTTGGCCATTAGTAAGGTAGATGGTTCACCTTCAATATGAGATATTGAGGTTAGTAGTAGGATCCACACTGGAGAGAGATCATGATCCGTTTAGATCAATGGAAATTTGTTTCACCTTTAGGATTGGCATATGTATTAGCAAGTGGATTCCTTACAAGTTACAAATCGCGATTAGGCCAAGGAAAATCCGTCCACCCGGAAAGAAAAGCATATCAAATAATACAAAATATGGTCACTACACATTCGTTCCCGCAAAAATCCCCATATCAAATAATACACAACACTACAAAAGATGAGGTCACTACTAATAACAGTGAAGACTGAATTGCTCATTTGTCTCTGCTCTTCTCTTCCTATTTAAGTTCCTTGATGTATGAGGCTCAACTGTTAGGGATGTGGTTGAAGGAGTAACGATGCGTAGATAAGATGGTTCCAAACATCAGGAACTCCCGGCAGACACCAGTGGCTGCAATCCTGTCGCCTTGTCGACACCTTTTTACCATCCGTGTTGGTCTTACCATAGATTGAAGGATGTCCGTCTTTGCGAAAATTAGTCAGCTTTGTCACGTTTAGAAGAATCACAGGTATTTGCATCTGTTTTATGGCTTCCTCTACTATCTTCATTTTCAAAGGATAGGAATCAAGGATTGAACCTTTCTTTACTGGCTCCACCTCCCCGTTGCATGACCCTCCCGAGTCCCACTCGCCTCCCCTGTTCAAGTCAGGACGCAGAAAACACCACTGAAGAACTTAATGTTTCTGAAAAAACAAAAACCGAAACAAGAGAACATGGCGTTTTCCCTCGCTTTCTTTTTGGTTCAACTAAACAGTCATCAAGTTTAGGTTCATGAGCGGTGAGCTTTTAAAAGCCAAATCGATCCAAATTCGAACTGAAATGCTTAACTGGAATGTGTTAATAACCCGATCGGTTTTTATTTTATTATAAAACCTATAAACAGAAACCAAAACTGACTTTCGTGCAACGTAACCAATCAAACAGAATTGCTCACTCCTTATCAAGATGATTAAAGTGACATGAACAACTGAAACTCGATTGTAGTTAAAATAAAAGATTGCAGGTGGTAAATAAAAGATCAGGGCCTACCGAAAATGGGCAGAGGAGTATCCGCGATAAAATACAAGTTGCTTTTTTGGATTAACATTCTCATCGATCCATTTCGCCCAAGTCTTCAACGCCCTTCTATATGCTTCAGTTGCATCAAATTTCGGGTAGATGTAGTCACCTTCTTTGTAGTAGTTTTTCCTGCACTAATTTTATTCACCAAGTCATTCACCATTAGTTGCTCTTCGTTATCTAGAAAGATGTCATGAAACCAAATTACAATGGCATGCACCAGTACTATGAAGCTTTAAGATGATGAATTGAGAAGATTTTACAACTTTAATGGTTGCTACAGGTGAATCAATTTAACCTACATCTCGAAACAACGATTTGGGTATTTGAAAATTTTCTGAATAAGTGAAAAAGCTGTCAACATTTGCAAAGAAGAGTGATAACACACAAAAAGGAAAGAACCATACCCTCTGGCGGTCTTCCCATGAACCCACCAATGTCCAGTGTTGAAGACAAGAATGTTAGCTCGCTTCCATCGAGCATGTGTCTTGTCAATGCGATCAATCGAAAGGGTTGGATTAGTATTTCCTTGAGCATTTGCTCTAACTCCTTCCCTCACAAGAAAATGTGACCTCACAAACTCTACTGTGCAATTGTAATCCTGTCATTATCATGTGCAAAACATTGTCGAACATAGCCTTAACTTAGTTAAGACAGATAGATATGCTGAGAAAGAAAAACTGGCATCTACTGCGTGAAAAATAGAGCATACAAAAATGCATGCTGGGAGTCCTGAAAAATTCCAGAGAGTCCATATTAAAAGACCAGGACAAAATAAAAGTAACAACATATTGTAGTACAGATAAGCAGAATCCCAGTGAACAATTCAACTGAAAACAAAGGCAATTACGGATAGAAGAGTGGACTTACTTCAAACTTGAATACGAAGTAGCCTCTTCCCTTTGTTATATTGTGGCCATGAACCTCGTACATTCTACTTTTATCAGATAAACCCTCTCGGAGGACACAGAGCATTGATTCAAACTGGTTACGATTCATTGAGTCTCCAACCAACATCAAACTTTTACCTCGTAGCTTGACCAAGAAGTCTGTAGCATTAAACCTATGATTGAAAGTCAATAAGAAGGGGATATATATGCTATGCACAACCAGGTAAAACAGATGATGTGTTTCTGCTAATCATATCACCTTAAGTGTAACAGTATATTCATTGATCAAGGACTAAGCTTTGATTATTGCAGTTTTTATAAAGAGAAAGCAAAAGCCATGATTACTAAACACACATGAACCCATTAAAGGAAAATTGTCTGTACAGCTTACAGTTAAGAAAGATGCTACTAACTGATTCATTTATCTATACATCCACACTAAACATATGTTCAAATAGCATTAGCTTTAAGCTAATATGACAATGCGACTCATGAACACAACCACACAATCTCGATGCTAATAATAACACTCCCTGACTTCAATTCAATCCTAAGGCTCCACGACTATGTAAGGTGAAAACTTAGAACGTGAAATGCTGATCAATGTTTTTTTTGGATTGACAATTTACCATCGTCTTAACTTCAATCAGGTGTAACAATGGCGGTTTTGAAATAGAGAAATTGGAAAAGCGATCATACCGTGGAAGGTCACAACCGTCAGGCTTCCATTTCCAATTGAGATAGTCGGAATCGCGCCTCCCGTTTCTCTGGCAATCAAAAGCTTCGTCAACATATGGACACGATCCAGGCTGATACAATGGATACTCATCATCTTTAACCCACGACCCCTTGTACAAATCGCATCCTCTCATCTTCTCAACCACCTCCGATTCGGCATTGCTTTCCTCCTTACTCTCGACAGACACTGAAACTTCGCCTCCTCCACCTTCTTCCACCTCGGTTTTCGCCGTGCGTGAAACTTCCACGGCTTTGTCATCGCCGCGCGAATCTCCTCCTTCCTCCTTTGGATCTGTTTCTACGGTGACGTCACCATCGGTATCGTGAGGCGTTTCGTTGGGAGAGACGGAATCGATTTGAGGGAGGAGGAGCGTGGGAGGGTGTAGATCGGCGGTGGAGAGAGGGATGTCGGTGTGGTAAGGAGAGAGAGAAGGTTCGAGAGTGTGCTTAGTGAAGAGGAAGACACTGCAAAGGAAGAAAACGACGAAGATGGAAGTTGTGAGAGTGTAGGAGACGATGGTGCGAGGGAAAGAAGGGAAGGAAGAAGAAGTCGACATTGTGCCGCCACCATTGAAGAAGCTACGCAGAATTTAGATGCGACTACGATCGATCACTAATACTTTTCATTTTCATTATAATAATGTAATCCAACTTTAAAACTGAGAGTCCAAATTATGTATCGTATAGAATAGTGTTTACAACATTCCTAATCATTTAAAATCAATAAAGTTCTTAAACAAAGGTAATCCTAATTCCAAACCATTTTGGGAAGATTTCCTTGTTGGACGTTTCTTATCTACGGCTCTTCACGTTGTTAAGACTTACTTCATAGTGAATAAAAATTTCTTATGTTTTCGCAGTGAATGACAAGACAGCGATCGAGTAAAGGATTCGGTTGTTCAATCGAAAGCTATGAAGAAGAAAGACATTTTTTTTATGGTAGTTTCAAAGTGGTTTCCAATTGAAGAAGATACACAGACACAGATCAAAACAATGCCGATTTGGGTCGCTCTGACTCTGAACAGGGTTCCGCATTCGGTGTTTTTATGGAAGGGTTTTGGTTTTTTAGCTAGTGATGTGGGAAACATAGCAATGCGAACATTTTTGAAGCAACATAAAATATTTGTTGAGGCGGATTTGTCAAAGGAGTTACCGAAAACACACTACTTCAAACTGAAGAATGATGAGGAAGTGGCAGTCGATTTTGTTTATCCTTCTCCAAGATGCAAAGAAATGGGGACATATATCGGAAACATGTGTAGTGAATTCGTCGGAAACGATACTCATGAGACAAAACACTTGAGCAAATCACCTATTTAATATGAAAGACAAAATGCTACCAGTAACACAATCCACGTTCTTAGACATTTGGACAATTGGAATCCTTACAAGTTAACAAAATCCACTCACAATTTCATTTTCCTTTAAGAAGATTTTAATAAGGTTTCGATTCCTTCGGCTGCTGAGTATGGAACAACAATCAGTCAATCACCAAAAGCTGACTTCATGTTGAGAGACTTGAAAAACACCAAACATTCCAATCCTTTGATTTCCCCAAAAAAAAAAAAGATCTATCTGATCGGAGACGCTTCCTCAGTGAAGCTTCTCTATTCTTATTACCCTTCCCCTTCACATCTCTCCCAAATCTCCAGATTGAGGGAAGGAATATGATTCAACCCTAATTTTCAAGCAAAACCCCTCTCTTTTCTTACAAGTATTGGACGAGATTACACACTCTCAGAATACGAAAGAAGAAGAAGAAGAAGAAGAAGCCTACCCAAAAATGGCGAACGACCGACGCGCTTCTTCTGTCAATCCGACGACGCAGGAAGACAATGCTATGTAAGCTCGTGATTTTCATGTCTTTTTTCTAGCTTTGCAATTTTTTGTGTGGCATATTGGAGATTGAGCGAAAATTTCTTGTGGGCTTTGACTATTATGATCGATCGTTAGTTTCTTCTCTTTATTCTTTTTGAACTCTGAATTTGTTGCTGTTTCAAAAGTATGTTCCTTGACTCTGAGCTCTGAATTTGTTGTCGTTTCTCTATCCTCCTTCATTCACTTGCCTGAGCAATGGTGAACGTCTACTCGGCAGATTTCATATCTTGAAAGAATTGCCTGAGTTTATATTTCTTACGTTAAGAAGTTCAAGCGCAGAACTTGAGCACATTTGAAGCTTCTAATTCAATGCTTCTTTCATTTCTTCAAAGTATTTTGCAGATTGGTCATTTCTCTGTGTGTTTTACTGTCATGTCTCTTTCTGCCATTGACTCCATATGTAATCATTAGAAATTCTGGTTTCTATCCTTTACTGGCTCCTCATCTAGTTTCGGAATGGGTTTTTTTTACTGTAGGTTTCTTGATATACTGCATGAAGCTCCTCTCTTTGGTCATCGAGAATCTAGAAGTCTTGTTGGAAGTTGCATTTACCTTATCATATTGGCAAGTGCTTCCAAACTGTACTTTTTCCCTGATATTTGCCATTGATGACCTTTAACGTTGAGTTTTGGAACTAATCTTGGAAGAATAATGAGAAATATGAATGCCTGACTTTATGTTTTACTCTTTGTTTTATCTAGGCAGGTTATGCTGTTTTAGCAGCAGGAGCACCGTGGATACTTCAACCTGTACAGTCTTGTATCCCATCATTGCTTTGCAGCTGCAATGTAGCTCTATTGATGTTAACAGGTAACCTAGAGTACCACCCTTCACATTATTACTACAAAACTGTTTAGAATCAGATCAGAATATTGAGGTTACTGCCTAGTAAATTTGTTCACGAAAACTATATAGGCCTGATATCGTTGATTACTTAGTCCTTTATGTTCTAAAAACTGCCAGTCCTAAGAAGAAGAAAAAAAACTAAATGTCACAAAGAAAAGTGAAACTCTCATCTCGATAGACAGACTGATTTGAGATAAGGTAATATCTGGGACATACTTCAACAAAAATGCTGTTAGTACTGTCTGCGGATTTCTGTCTTTAGTTATTAATGTGGAGTTAGAACAATATTCTCTTGTATAATATATCACAAGTATTTTCTGCAACAGGTATGTTTCAGCAATATTTTGTTAATCAGGTCCAGAAAATACGGCTGCAGGTAACATTTGTTATTTATTGAGTCGATACTGCTCATTTTATTCGTTGTTTAGCTATATAGATATATGTTGGTATTCTCTAGTGTAATTGTTGTCATTTCATCGGAAGACCTTCTGAAAGAACCTTCTATTGCAGGGTTATTACAGCTTCAGTCAGAAATTGAAACATGTAGTTCGACTGCCATTTGCCATCATGGCATATGGTAATCTTGAATGCTATTTTTCCAATATATATTGTTACATTTATCTATTTCCTGCGCTCAATAAAGTGACTCCGTTTTGTTCTAGGAACTGCATCTATGCTGCTCGTCATGGTTTGGAGACCATATGTCAGTGTTCTTCCCATTTTAACTGTGCAAAGGTCTGTAGCCTTCTTTAGATGTACATTAACTTCTTATACATTTGTATTAGTTTTCTTTTGCCAGTTGAAAATGCTTACAGGTACATTGTTGTTGCAGGTTCATCATGTCTGTTGAAGCAATTTCCGCTGCTTCGTTTATGATTGTATTTGTTGGTAAGCATAATGTCCAGAAAATCCTTCACACTTTAGGCATGCAATATATTGCCAAATATATTCGCTCTCTATTTACAAGATATACAAAATACACCAGGTTCAGCTATTAGGCCTGGATGACTTTCTTAGTCTGGTTTTTCTCTTGCCATCATTGCCAAGTGTCGAGTGTTAGATTTAGAATCTGTTTGCATTTTTCATCTGCCACTGCCTGATCCACAGGGGTTGACGTACTTTGTTCTCTAAAAATTGAATGGCTAGAGCATTGATGCATTCTATTTTATCATGTGTTACTCTATTCTGCCAATTGTTTGTATTTAGTACGAGATTCTGTAGCAAAGTTATGATGCAGCTCTTCTTATCGTTATTTAATTATGTTAGGTTATGTTCGCCAGTATAATTCAGTGAACTCTCAGCCCGATGTCTTAAATTCATTATATTCTCCCCTTCAACCAGCTGCTTTGGAAGGATTGAGGTACTTTCACAATCTCAGTGAAGCCTAATTCTTAGTAGTCACGATTTTGGTTTCTTAACATGCCAGCTTTATATTGCACAAGGCAATACACAATACAATTCTCAAGTCTTATTTCGTTTTGCTTGCTTGAAAAACAGGTATCATGAAGCCGGTCGCCTTTCTGATCAGCAAATGGCACTACTGCAATATCAGCGCGAGAATCTCCATTATCTCAGTGAAGAGGTGACAATTACATAAAATATTCTCATAAGTACTTATCATTTCTGAACCTTGATACTTGTTGTTTCTTACTAAATCTATTGTTTCGTACTAGCAACCCTGAGCTCAGTACTTTCTCCAGTTCTTTATCATGTGCTTTCACTTGAGGGAATTTCTGACTACTTGTTTTTTTGGGGGTACAGATTCTGCGTTTGCAGGAGTCATTGAGCAAATATGAAGAGTCCAACGGTAGTAGCACTCCGCAGGTTTTGAACTGACGAATTGTTTTCAACCGAGCTTTAAGTGTTGATTACATGCTAACAAAAATAATTTTCTTAAAATTGATGTATTTCTTCCACTGCGTTTTAGATTTTGCAGTTAATAAGTGTTAACTTTCCAGGTTGATCTGGCACATCTTGTGGCGACTCGTGATCAGGAATTACGAACACTTTCTGCTGAGGTAAACCTTGGGTGTACAAAAGAGACACTTGCAAAGTCGCATGGTTAATGTTTCTTACCCATTTGGTGGCAGACGTATAAGAACCATTGATTGACATTTCATGGCTAAATTCTTTATGTAGTATCTTTGAATGAAGGAGGATACTAAATAAGAACTGTATGTTTGTAGGTGGATCAACTCCATTCCGAGCTTAGTCTTGCTCGATCTCTGATCTCTGAGAGAGATAGAGAGATCCAGCACGTCCGGAATACCAATAATCAGGTTTGAGTCTATCTATAAACTATAAACATAAGAAAAAATGAGAAAAAAACATACTGTCTACGAGTGATTGCCGGTCACAGCGTGTCCATAAAATCTCTTACATCGAACAATTTGGTACAACACATTTTTTGAATCTGTGAAACTCATCATCTGTTTTGAAACTCCTGAAACAGTACGTGGCAGAAAATGAGAGGTTAAGAGCTATTCTTGGAGAATGGAGTATGCGAGCCGCAAAGGTACATACACCCTCTATTCTCTCTTATGGAGGCATGTTTTAGAGATGCAATAGAATCTGTGAAAAGTCTATAACAAGTAGTTTTGTCTGCGGAACCTTGTTCAATATCGGGTTTCATTCTGAGGGTAACAAACTCAACGGATTATGTAGCTTGAACGAGCTCTGGAGGTAGAGAGAATATCAAATCTTGAGCTGCGGAAGAAAGTTTCGGCTCTCAGAGACCAGAAACTGATGTAATGAAAGAAAGGCTGTGGAGTTTAAGCATATATATATAGACAAACATCCAATATATAACTCAGATGGTTTGAAGACAAATATTTGATTTTGTAAGATCTTTTGATGCATTTCTTGAAATATTTTGATTAGAATGAAACTCTTCTTTTGGTTCCTCCATAACTTCAATAGCCTGAATCTTTGATGATGTATATTTTTACGGTTTGTCTCAATTCATCTTCTTCTAAACACCTCATTACTGTATTACTGTAAAGTGTAAACTTTTGGCTAAAGGCAAAAATGATGTTGTATCATCTTTGATGGTTCGTTTTCTGATATTACAATTTGAAATTTCTGATAACCGCTCTGCTCTGTTAATCCATTTAAGGTTGTAAAATTAATATTAACAAGATGAAGACATGTATTTACATCATAACGTATATTTATTTATTGGGTTCAGATTGTTTAAAAATATAAATTTAGAATTAAATAAAATAATTGATAAATTATAAATACTATCAATTAAAATTTTAAAATTTTATTGGATAAGAAAGGAGAAAGTTTAGATTTTATCTATTTATGTTAAATTGTAAAATTAAAATCCTTATTAAAGTAGAGATAGAAAAAGAAAAGTTGTCGACAAAAAAAAAAGAAAAAGAAAAGCTAAGCGAAAATATGGAAATTCCCCCGAAAGCCCACTATATATTCAAAAGCCCAAATAAGATTTTTTTTTCTTCTATTTCTTCTCTCTCGACGCATAATTTTTCTTCCTCTGCGATTTCTAAAACAACCTAAGTGAGCACAGAGATTCTTCTTCGTCTTTTCTTAGGGCTTTCCTTTTTCCTTCCGATCAAAGATCAATGGCTACCCTCGACTCCGACGTGACTATGATTCCTGCCGGAGAAGCCTCCAGCAGCGCAGCTCCTTCCTCCTCCACCAAGAAACCTAAGCGATTCGAGATTAAGAAGTGGAGTGCCGTTGCTCTCTGGGCTTGGGGTAATAATCGCGAACAAATCCTTGATACTTATCTGGAATTTATCCTTCGTTGTTTGTGTTACGATGTTTTCTTTGTGTTTGATTTTGGTTAGGGTTAAGACTTTTTTATTGATTGATTGATCTTTGTTTGGTTGCAGATATCGTTGTTGACAACTGTGCGATCTGCAGAAACCACATCATGGATCTTTGTAAGCCCGTGAAACAATTGTTGATTTGAGGAATTTGTAACGATGATGCTGATGACCCAGAGATTGTTGGATTCCTGAATGTTTTAGGCTTATGTTGTTATTGTGTTTTTCGTTTGTTGTTAGGCATTGAATGTCAGGCTAATCAGGCTAGCGCTACAAGTGAGGAATGCACTGTTGCTTGGGGTATGTGTTGGTTTCTTCTACTCCTTTGATTGCAATCCTGGGTTTTTGTTTGTATCCTGATTGGTATCGTAATAGGGTAAACCTGTGTGCAAAATTAGTTTTGTTTGAAAGAATTCTAGTATCTTGGAGTGCGTTTGTTGAATCTTGACATTGAATTTTGCTTATTTGGTGGCATCACTCAGTTGTCTTTGCTTTATTTGAAAGGAGACCATTCTCGTTTTTGTAGTAATCTAGATTGGCCAATGAGTATTGCACTTGGTTAGATATATAGATTTTCTAATAGATGCCTATTTATAGTTATGGTGTTTGTACGCTTTTGATGGGTTGCACCTGTAGTTATCTATGATTGAGGATAGATCATAAAACTTAAAGGATGACCAAACTCATTGCATTCTCTATTGCTGAACTAAAAGTTACAGATTTGTGGATGAATTGTAGCTAAGAACCTTTTGTTTTCTCTTAGAGAATTTAGTAAGTCTTTCATTTAAGATAAATGAGATGTGCGAAGCATCTTATCGAATCCTCCATTGTTCTTTAATGTATATTAGGATAACTCAAGTCGAAATACAGAATGTTAGTGCCTTCCTAACTAAAGACACCTGTTGCATGGTACTTTGCAGGGGTTTGCAATCACGCCTTCCACTTTCACTGTATCAGCAGGTGGCTTAAGACTCGGCAAGTTTGCCCATTGGGTATGTGTTTCTCGGTTTGAAACTTATTTGACTTCTTTGCGCTTTTGTTTGTTTCTTTGTTAATGTTGCTGAGTTTTAACAGATAACAGCGAGTGGGAGTTTCAGAAGTATGGTCACTAAATCGACCGCAAACATGTGTCTAATGGAAGATATCATGTTCATTTGGTTTACCGCATATGATACTAAGACTGCTCGAGTTCTTCTTTTCTTTTGTAATGTATTTCACAAGTTGTGGAAACAGAGAGATTTACTGTTCTTTGAACCTTTTATCGTTGTGCTTTGGGTGTTGTCTTTAATTTCGAATTAAAAGAAAAGAAAAATTATTTACTGCCAAAAAAACAGTTTTAGTAGTAAAATCATTGGTGCTGAGCAGAACATCAGAAGCCTATTTTCTTCCGAAGGGAAATTTACTATAAGGCTAACTCGAAAGCCACCTAAATCCGGGTCAAGAGTTTCGTCATCTGTTCTTAAAACTTGATCTTGTATCACTTTAAATCCCTAGTAACCCATTAGAACGAGCTTATTGATAGAAACAGTAAAAGCCTAACGCTTGACAACAATATGGAGTAGGGGAAGGAGCTTATACAGGGGATTCGTTACTGATAAATCCCAACTGGCTTATGATTTTCCTTGTACGTCTCATATAATAAGATCCGTCAATTCTACTGTTTGGCCTCTTAGGCGTCTCTTTACCGTTGCACAAAGTTATATATTGGAAAACCACTGGCCTTGTGTCCCCATTCCCGGCCAATGGTGACCTGTTTCTGACACAACAAGCGGTAAACTACTCACTCCTTTCCCCATTGCCCACAAAACAAAACCGTCGAAAATTGCATCTAACAAGTTAGAATAGCCTAGTGCATCGTCCTTAACCACGATCTGGTCGGTCATATATAACTGGCCTACTCGAGAGGGACGTTCTTTGGGTCAGATGCGTAGAACGTCTAAGTTTACTTAAAATTTTTACCAACATATCCTACCCAAGTGTAATTGTTTAAAATGCAACGAATAATCTGCTCGTTTGCTATATAGCCCCTTTTAATGGTATGAGTTCTGCTTTCACATTTTATTTCTCAAAACAAAAACCAAAAATGGTTGTTGTTTTGGGTCTTGATCTTATCCCGCTCTATTACAACTATTAGAGCATGATTCACTAATGAATTGGGATAGTCAAAGAATCAAGAATCTAAAAATCAAAACAACTTGTAGACAGGTTTCATATCAGTAGGATAGTACAACCCAAAGTTCTGTTCGGTCCCGGCTGGCTTCTGATTCTCATTGAACGTAGCAAACAAAAACCCATGGATGCTATTGTTTGGCCTCTTCGGTGTCCCTTTACCGCTTTCCACATGTTTGACAAAATTCCCATTGTATATAGACGCGATCTTCGGCGTTGTTAAGTTCCCGTTACCCGCGGAAGGCCATCCTGTTTCTCCCACCACCATGGGTAAATCTTTTAAACCCTCTTTCTCCATTGCCCACACAAACGCGTCAAATATCACATCGAACATGTTTGAATAACTCAATGGCCCGTCTTGGACCACGACCGCGTCGGTGTCCAAGGTGGCATAATCAAGACGAATGTTGACAGGATCAGCCGTGTAGGCGAAGTAAGGGTAGATGTTTACGAGAATAGGCGTATTTGTCTGAGACAAGAATTTCAACACGGGAACGAGTTGTGCACGTGCTTCGGGTGTGAAATCTCCGGCGGAAGGTGGATAGGACTGGCCAAGGTTGATCATAGCAACCGTGGTGCTGATCAAGATTGGGAGACTCCTCGACTTGACGAGGTTGCTGAGAGATTTCATGACGGCTAGCACGTGAAAACCGATTTCTCCCGGGATGATTTCGTTCCCAACAGTAATGAATGTTATGTTGACATCAGCTAAGTAAGGCTCAATGTTAGTCACGAACCAAGTGTTAACTGCGTCTTCGCTGGTCGCAAGAGCCGCTAAGTCTTGGTTCTTAACGCCTACAATGACTCCAATATCGCGGTTTCCGCGGAAGGCATTAAGGACATCTGTGTTCGTGTCGAAAATCCGAATATTGGCAATGTTTAAGGACTTGTAGAGGTTGATAATTTCGGGTGGAGCTGGGAGGTTGTCTCCGAGGAGACCGTAGTTCAAGCCAACCTTTGTCGCTGCGTTGTAGTTGAACAGGATTGCCATGCACGCGAGCATGAACAAGAACATTCTTGTAGGACTGTCCATAATGAAACGTGTGCCTGCAAAATTAGTAGCATTTGAAATAAATGTTATAATTTAGTTCCAAATGTATACAATTATCTGATGTGCAAGAGTTTAGACATGAGAGGAATGGATCATACTTGTCTAAATAGCGGAGACGAGAAAACCAAACCGAAGTTGTTTGGCTTCTTCTCTTTATTTTCTGTGTTTCGTTGCAAATTATAAGTTGTAATTTTGTTCGATTTATATACATAGTTGAGATAGTATTAGTAATAGCACTAAAAATAGTATTAGTAAATTTTTGTTTCCATCTTTTTTTTAGGGCGTAATTTAGCTATCGATCAAGCCTATTTTACAATTTTCTATTTATTTTCCTCTCTTTTTGGGTCTAATTTAACTATTTTCATAAATAAACTAAAATATATCTAGAAATCTATAAAAAAAGCAAAAAAATTCCGGAAATTTTAAACGAATCTCATGTTCCTTTTGGAGCAAACCATGTTCTATTAACCTTTTGCGATAGAGGATAATGGTTTGCGATCTATCTAAAACACTATATAGTTTGTATGTCAAGCTAGGAACAAGAGATACACTTTGCGAGTTTTACTATATATAGTTTTAAGTCACAATAAAAAAAATCCAAAAGCAATTATATAAAGCCAACACCAAACCCAACTGAGTCTGGCTATCTTAAATATCAAAAGATTAACGTAGCTAAGTATATAACATCTTATAAAATAGATGTTAAAGTTAATCTTGAATCTATTACAACTATTAGAGTCTTTAATTTTGAACTGGGAATAGTCTAGCTAAAGTAAAAAAGCCAAAATCAAAACAACTTGTAGATGGGTTTCATATCAATAGGATCATATAACCCAAAATTCTGTTCTGTACCGGCTGGCTTCTGATTCTCGTTAAAAGTCGCGAATAGATACCCATCCATGCTACTGTTAGGCCTTTTCGGTGTTCCCTTACCGCTTTTAATATGTTTCACAAAATTTCCGTTGTATTTAGCGGCGATATCTGGCGTTGTCAACTCCCCGTTACCCGCGGAAGGCCATCCGGTCTCTGATACCACTATGGATAAATCCTTCACCCCTTCTTTCTCCATTGCCCACACAAACGCGTCGAAAATCGCATCAAATATGTTTGAATATCCCAATGGTCCGTCCTGGACCACAACCGCTTCGGTATTGAAGATGGTATAGTCGAGACTGATGTTGATGGGATTGGACGCATAAGCAAAGTACGGGTACATGTTGACAAGGATAGGCGTATTCGTTTGAGACAAAAACTTAAGCACTGGGATTAGTTGTTCCCGCGCTTGGGGCGTGAACATTCCCGCTGAAGGTGGATACGACTGGCCGAGCCCAGACGTAGACACCACGGTGCTGATCGAGATCGGAAGACCCTTTGACTTGACGAGGTTGGTAAGAGACTGCATGACAGGAAGCACTTGAGGACCGATTGGTCCAGGGATGACTTCGTTACCAACGGTAATGACCGTGATGTTGACGTCAGCTAAGTAGGGCTCAATGTTGGTCGCAAACCAGCCCTTAACAGCTTCTTCGCTGGCCGCGAGAGCAGCCAAGTCCTGGTCCTTAACGCCTACGGTGACGCCAATATCGCGGTGGCCACGTAAAGCGTTGAGAACGTCCGTGTTCGGATCGAATATTCGGATTTTAGTAACACCTATTGACTTGTAAAGGCTGATAACAACGGACGGAGCTGGGAGGTTGTTTCCGAGGAGGCCGTAGTTCAAGCCGACGTTTGATGCTGTCACGTTTAAGGAAACGTGGTTTTTGTGGTTGAACAAAATTGCTATGCACGAGAGTATGAACAAGACGACTTTCTTAGGACAGTCCATGATGAAACTTGCGTCTGCAAAATCAGTAGAGACAGAGATAAAAACATATTATATGTCGAACATAAACGATTTTTGTATGTGTGTATAAAGAGACATCACATGATCTTACTTGTGTGAAGAGGCAGAGACGATGGAACCAATGTTGTGTTTGCTTTTTATGTTTCTTTGCAAAAGAATATGTTAGAGCCAATGTATATATATATATATATATATATATATATAATATACACACAATTGAGATAATTTTCCTATTTTATTCTTTTATTGATATCACTAAATTTGTTAAATTGCATAATTGTTTGTTTCTAATCATGGCGTGATCTAGGGATCTTTTTACCAATTCTTTTATTGTCATCTTCCTTAATTTTACCATTATAATTTCCATTGTTTTCTATCTAGTTGAAAAAAAAACAAAGTGGATATTATTTACAAATATATGTTAGATTCACTAAAGCTCCTAAAGCTCTCAGTATCTACACAAATTAAATAATTTTTCTTGTTTTCATATAGATTAATTTTCAGAATTAAGAAAATAATATTATCATGTGTGTGTGTTTGCGCGCTCTAATGTTTTAAAAATCAATATGAAATTGTAATCGATTTATAATATATACTATACGCTATAGATAAATGACAAATCTATTATATAATGGAAGAGTTTTCTCTCCATCTAAAGTGTCCACATAGGTAAAAGTATTTTTGAAAACATTTAATTTTAAAAATTTCTATTTAATACACACTAATTTATATTTATTTGTCTTTATAACTAATAAGAAAATTAAATTATAATAAAAACGTGAAATAATTAATAAAAGAAAATAAAAATTAATAAATTTAAGACTGTGAAATATTTTATCAGTAATGTCAATATTAATTTCTCTTTTACCAAACCAAATATATATATATATATATATTACACATACTAAAAACCAAAAATGTGTTTATGAATTTATAGTTGAAACAATTAGTAAAAATAAACTGACAAACCATATTTCTCAACTGTTAAAGAAAAATAATCATGCTCTATATTATCTTTAAGATCTATATATTTCATGAAATATGAAAGGTCTATATATATATGAGGGAATTTTTGAAAAACGGCATTTTTAAAAATTTCTCTATATATAATAGCAAAACTCTATCTCCATCTAATGTGTCCACATAAACAAAATAATTCTTTTATAATAAATTTTATTTTAATGTTTCATTTAATTCAAGTTTATGTATATTTATTGTTAATTTTAACTACTAAAATTTCTAATCCAATAAAAAAACTAAAAAAATGACTAAAAGTCATACATTCAAAATTATTTGAGTATTTTTAATATTGTAAATACAAATTACAACAATGCATATATTTTATTTGAGAGCAATAAAAACATAATGAATTTATGATAACGATAAATTTACAAAAAGTTTGTATCTCAATAAAAATAAAATCTTACATTGGATTTTAACTTCATTTCTTTATTGTATAAAATTTCACTAAAACTCGGAAATATATATCCATATAACTAAAATAAAATAGTTTTAATGTCATTCGTTATAAGATTGAGTCAATGTTTAACATCAAAGTCTCTAGATAGATGTTCTCATGGGACTACAATAGGGAAGAACTTTCTCATGTATAAAGGATCGTGGGTTGGTTGTCAATGTCGTTTTTTATTTTTGCTAGGTTTCAACTGACATAATTACCATGTATCACCTAGCGATTCATTGTTTTCTCAGAACAATATTATATTGTATATCGTTTGATTGTTTTCTCAGAACAATATTATATTGTATATCGTTTGATAAAATAATTTTGCATTGATATTAATCTTCATATTGCTTTATTTTAAAAATTGAAGTGCTTATATTATATTCAAATATTCATATTTTTAAAAATTAAATAGGAACAATATGAAGCATGTTTAAAATGAATTAAATACACGTGAGTGAGAGCTTGGACAATATTAAATAAAACAAGAAATTTAAATAATTTATTATATAATTAGACACTTTTCTCTCCATCTAAAGTGTCCACATAGGTAAAAATGTTTCCTAAGACATTTAAGTTTTAAAATAGTCATTTACTGCATACTAAATCATATTTATTGTTTTTTATAACCAATAAAAATATTAAATTAGACTAAAAACGTTAAAACTAAATAAATGAATGAAAATAAAAATTAATAAATACAACACTACACATGATAGTAGTAATGACAATATGAATTTTGTTTTACCAAAGTTATATATTACACATATAAAAAAACTTAAAATGTGTGTATGGATTTTATATATGAATTTTGTTTTACCAAAGTTATATATTACACATATACAAAAAAACATAAATTGTGTAATGGATTTTATAATTAAAACAATTATTAAAAATCAACTGACGTAATAAAATATTAAGGAAAAAAAAAATCTTTAGATTATTTTTAAAATTTATATATTCCATGAAATATGAAAAGTTTTTTCTTACTAAAACGTTTTTAGTTAAAAAAAAATCAAAATCTTACATTCGACCACACATTAGGAAGACAAACGTTTAAGAAATCGTACTTTAAAAACTCAACTATTTTTCTACAATGAACAAAAACCAAAATATATCTAAGCTTACCAGACAAAGATAAATGACAAAAAAATACATAAAACTATTTTAAAATGAATTACGGGTCTCTTCAACTCTAACTAGCAAAATCTTTAATCAAAGTTGAAGAAGAAAACCTACACCTTACTGATGAAGAGATAAGCTTTCTTATTCATCGATTGAAAAGAATGTAAACAAAAAGTAAACAAGTTGTTGTTCAGTATATTCCATATGCCACATTACTAAAGAAATTGTGAAGTGTTAAGTATAAGATAATAACAAAGAGACATTGTGAAGACATATGTAAACCAATTATGATTGATAATTCATACTACTATAAAGATAAATTAGAAAATAACTGATAAATTTTATCTGCAAATTCGTTATCGATTATTTAGATAACATGATTTATCTAATGATCTAATATATGTACATAACAAAGTTTTAAACAAATAAATTTTAAATGATAATTTTGATATTTTCATGCATCTTTAAAACTAATTCAAAACATTTATTTATTTGATTTCAAATCAAATTTTATTTTCTATATCAAAGATTTAATTATTTTTATCATAACATTAATACTAAATCCATAAATAAATAATTATTAAACTGAATAAAAGTATAGCAAAATCTCGCGCGAATGCGCAGGTCATATTCTAGTTATTTAAATTTGTCTCTTATCTTGGTTTAAACTTGGGGTAAAATGAAATAAGATATCAATAATTTTAAGGTATTTTTATACAAATCCGTGAGTTTTAAATATCCAAAAAATATATGTATCAATGGACAAAATTCGGATATGGATCTAAGAAAGTATTCAAAAAATAACTGAATTTAAATAATTAGAAAAAATAATAGACAAATGCAGAAAAAAAAACATTTGAAGTATACATATTTGATATTTCATGAATTCATCACATGAGAATGTATTATTGGCCCTAGATTTACAACTAGACATGTCAAATAAATTCAACCCCGATATACAATCCAAGCCCAAACTATCACCACCTCAAAAAAAAAAAAACAGATACTTTAACATTTTGGTTTGCTTGTAATAAGATTTCAAAAGCATGTACAAGATACACAATTACATAAATATAAATTGTCTTCAAATTTGGAAGACGTTAGGTGAAAAATGACTTTTGGAGAAAGTGATTTCTTGCAGTAATAGAAAGTCTCAATAAATATATTTAGATTTTTCACTTTCAATAAAAACGTGTTTGTTTAACTTAGATTAGTTTCGTACTTGGGGAATGGTTTTAAAGCTTTTGACCCAAAGAGTAACAACATATTTGAACACATATTGAGCAAAGTAGACAACATTATATATTTTTACATGCTTTCGTTAAAACCCTCCTTAAACAATTCATATTTGAGATTTCTCGTAGGCACAAGGATTACTTGTGGAAAGATTCTCTTATGAAAAAAAAAGGATATAGAATCAAAAAACGGTATACCGAGAATGAGAAACCAAAAACACAAAACCGTTTTGATGCATTGAGACAAGATTTAAAGACAAGATGATGATCACAAGTACTGTTCATGTATCCTTGCTCTGTTCTCTTCCCACCACAGTCTCGCGTGCATTTCCCCGAATCTTTCTCGGCTACAATGCAAAAAAGAGAACACAAGTTAAAGAAATGGTTTCTTGATTCAAGAACCGATAAAGCCAGGTTTTGAAACAATGTAAGGAAAGATTTCTGTTACCTGAATCTGACTCTTCTAAGCTCTCTTTTCCCACCTGGTAAAACTTTAATGGTGATATACACTCCAGGCTCATCTTGCTCTACCCATTCGTTATCAACATCACTCGCATTGCTTATCGACATTTCCTCTGACCTGTCTGCATCTCTAGACGAGCTGCTTCTTATGGAAGCATCCATGGAAGAAGTTTCTGTCTTGGCTCCGCTAATGCTTGAAATTTTAGGAGTTGAGTTGAGTAGACCAGAGTCGTAAAACTGCTGGCTTTGCACCGAGTTATGGTCGAGTGAATCAGAGGATGAGTAAGCTGTCAATCCAATTGGACGATGGATAGTACGAGGCAACCTTTCTTTGTTTAAAGGCGGTGTTGCAGGAGTATCCTCTGGATGAAACTCCATTTTTGTATTCTAACAAAGATTCCCATAGAAATTAGTGAATGAATAATCACACGGGTTTAACTGTCTTGCTTAAAGAAACTGATTAAATGAAAATCTAACCTCGTCTTCGGATCTAGGCGGCGTGGGAAGCGGGAAAGCTTGGCGACTTAGTTTTTGAACATTGTAAAGTTCCATTACTTTGTCATAGTTATCTGCCCACCATCGTTGAGCTTGTAATTTGTTGAACAAATCTCGGCTGATATATCAAGAAAAAAGACCACAAAAAGAAGTGAGAAAAAACTACATTTTGGAAGCGTGTTCTTCAGATTGGTCACGATCATATTACCGGGAGTCAAAGAGTAAAAGGTGAAGGCATTGAAAAGCATCAGACTTTAAGCCTAAGTTAAGAGGTGATTCTAATAAACCTAGTTACTCTCTATCAATCACAAGAGTAGGCTTACCAAAGCTAATTGTAGGTTAAGTATGTTAAACTAAGTTTCTGAAAGATGAAATATCCATGAATATGTAAGTTTGATGGTATAATTAAATTAGTTTAAAAAAAAAGGAGTTACTCTAACTAGAAACAGAAGACAAAAGTGTGCATTATTAATTAACGAGGCTGATTAAGGGGAGATTTGATCCAATAAACCTTTTGACAAATTGAACACATTAGGGGGTGCTAGGGCTAGAAAGAGAGTTGAAAACAAGACACAGATGCAAAGTTGCAAACTTTTGAATATTGAAATTTGAAATTTGAAATTAACAAAAGAAAAAATTATTAGTTAATGGACGACTAATAGTCTAATACTAGTAAGTAACAATCAATCAAAGATTCTTAGACATAAAGAAAAAGGACATGAACGAAAAAAACACAGAGACAACAATGGTCAAAGCTAATAATTAACAAAAATGATTGTGACTGTAGTAAAAGAAAATAATTAGGAGACGAGGTGTGGGTAGGAGAGAAATTCTCAAAGCAAACTCATTTCTTGTTTTTTTTTTTTTTTTTTTTTTACTTTTACCAAAACCAAATCTAAACCTAAACAGTAAAATACATGTAACATAGGAACACAATCTAATCACATAGTAGAGACAAAAGAGAAAAAAAAACAAGGTTTTGACAAATCGACACAGTAAGTGAGTGATAGAACTGAAACTGTGGTTAATATAGAAGAAGAAGAAGACAAAGAATCGAAGCAAGGAAGAGACAAAAAAATATATATATATATATATGTTGAGGTTGTCTTAATCAATAGGCGACATAGAGTGATCGAAACTGTGCTAAAGCTATTATTTTTTGCTTTATTTTATATTTTATTCTTTTTATATATATATAAAACTTGTTTTCTTTTGTCTTTTGAAATAATAAGAAGAACCATTTTTTCCTGTGACCAACAACAGCAATAATGTGATTACACGACAAAGACGCGGGGAATAAGGCACTAATGGAATATAACTAAAAATTTCCTATTCAAAGAAAACAAAACCCAAATGTTTGTGACTGATAAACCAATGCAGATAATTCATATGTTCAATCAAAACTAAAGTAAAAAATTTGTACTTTTTTCTGTTGACTGGATTTTTTTTTATATTGAAGCAAAAAAAAGATCATTGTAAATAAAAAAATCGCTAATTTCGAAAGAAAGCAAAATCAAAAAGAGACAGAATGAGAAGAGAAGCACTCAAAAAAGGGAACAAACCCAATTTTGCTTTTTGGACCTTTACGGCTTTTGCTTCTCATTAGGCGTGAAGCGGTACTGTCTACAACTCTGGGTCCCACTCTCTAATTTTTACCCCCTTTTATTTCTTGTTTTCACACCCATAAATTACCCTTCTTATTTTATATAGATAAACCAACTTTTACTGGCTTCTGTTTTATTTTGGATCCAAAATGAATAAAATTTAAGAAAAATGTAGTAACTCATTTTTAATTTACGAAGAAATAATGAACATGAAGAAAAATTGAACATTGTATAATTCTTTGAAACTTTAAAACCTGAACCCAATATCTATCCTATAAGGATGTGTAATAATATTGTTTTTGCAAACTCGAGAATAGATACTAAATTAATTATCAAAAAAAAAAAATAATAAGTGGTAGATTTCTACAAAAGACACGGCATGATTGTTAGATTCGTATGTTGTAATTTTAGTTATAACAACCATGTATTGCCTAGACATGGAAATCCACAATTTCATATTCAATTATTCATATATACTATTATTTTCTACCCAGACATTCACATATCTATATTTTTAGTACTTTTTAAAAAACAGCAATTAGTTTTTTAGATTGAACTAATTTCATTTTTATTAAAAAAAAAAAAAAATCGGATTCAGTTGTGTGTTCCAAAGAATCAAGCATCTTCGAAACATTCTCACAAAATCACGACCAAAATAAACGTGCCAAAGAATTAAAAAAAAAAAAATACGAGCAAGAAGACGAAGCCAAACGGAAACCAACCGTACGATCAGAATAGCAAAGAGTCAACAAAAGAATCAAGACCGTTAGATCATAAAAAAAAAGCGAGCGTACCTGAAACGTATCCGCTTCAGATCATTACCACCACCGGGAAGAGAAACGAAAGTAATCAGAACTCCAGGCTCCACCTGAGCTACCCATTCTTTCGGCTCTTTCTCCTCCACAAAAACAATCGGGTCGACCCGGTTTCTCCCACTCGCCGATTTCGGTGTCGCTTCGCCGCTCGATATACCTTTAAGCCTCGCTTCCATCTCTTTCCCCCAAACCCTAGGCTGCTGCGTCGCCGTCGCCGACGATGTTATCGAACTGTTTGATCTTCCGTACAGCATCTTAAACCGTTGATCCGACTCGGAATCCGATTTCGCCGACGACGAAGACAACGACGGATTGTTTCTGATCGGAATTTGTCCTTGCGCCGCCGTGCACGGTGTACAATGCCGGTAAGCACCGGAAGCTTTTAGTGCCATATCTTTAAGCTGTGAATGAATTGACGAAATTACCCTCGATCAGAAGAGAGAATTACACGAGGGAGGAGGAGGAGGAGAGTGATTGTTGAATTTAATTTATTTACCTGAGATGTTAGAGATTTGGCGTGTTTAGAGTCCGGATCGTCGGGTTGACCAGAGGATTCATCGCCGGGTCGCTTCGAACGAGCTATACACGTCAGCATTTTCCGGTGACTGTGATTTTCTTCTTCTTTTTTGATACGGAGAGAGAGAGAGAGAGAGAGAGAGAGAGATGCTTGTCAGTTTCTACTTTGATTTGGTTGTTCTCTTTTTAAGTTTTGATTTCTCTTTTTTTTCTTTTTTTTTTTAATTATTTTCCGGCTTAAAAACTTTAACCGGGATTACCGGTTCCGCGTCTCCTTGACGGTAATTTCGCAATTCTTATCTCAGTGGGGTAGTAAAAAAAAAAGAAAGTAAATAGTAAAAAGGTTAAAAGTTTTGGTCTAGCAAAAAGTGGTAAACATTTTTTTGGTCTGCTGATTAGTGTGATTAGCTTAAATGGAGAGGATATATATAGACATAAGTGTAGGCTTTGGATTTAAACTTTGAGAGGTATCAAAGGGTGTTGATCATCATCATTGGTCATTTTAGGCAAGTGTGCTTCAGGATTGAAATTATCGATGCATGCAAAAATTGGCTCTGACTTTTGACTTTTGAGAAATCTAAACGAACACAAGTTTAACTCTAACTCTCTAAGTAATACTACTATAATTAGTAACACTTGTTAACTTGTTATTAACATATTCATTTAATCTGAATGTTATCGATGAGATATGGTTGAAATCTAAAACGAAAACAAGTACATATATTAAAATGTGTAACATAACGTGTTTAGAATACTATTGATCGATGAAAAATGATTGATGTCCAAAGATAGCAATATGTTCCACCCGACAAGACATTTTTACAAGCTTTCTTTGCAAAATTTCTCATCGATCGATAGTATTAATCAAGCTTTCTTAATTGTTTGACAAATATTTCATTTACTCATTTAAAAAATAATTCCGCTATACAACCAAAAGTCAAATTAAAAATATATTAGTGATTAAAAAATCAGTATATATGAGACAAGGATATGTAGTTTGTCTAGTAATTTATACTAGTGTTGTGGCTACATCACAATTGAAATTTAAACCCGTATAATGCATGTTGTGATGAAAAAGAAAATGATTTCGCAACGTTTTATTCAAAATGAATATTAGTTATTGTCGATATGTTTTAAAAAAAAAAAATCTTAAAGTCAAGTGATATTACATCATATTATTCTACTCACGATGTGAAAGTTCGAATCCGTTTATTCGGATATCGGTCATATAGAGTTCTTGGTTAGAGAATATGAGTTCTTGATTTGAGTTTTTCGTTCTACAATTTTGTTTTTTTTATCGATTTGGGTTTCGCGCATAAATATCAATTAATGGGCTTGTATAATTATTAACAGACCTAGTTTCAGGCCCATTACTACGTTCTCTCTCTCTTCCTCTCTTCTCATTTCTGTCACTCATCTGAATTTGAAGCTTTTTCTCCTCTCGAAGAAGAAAAGCTAAAACAAGCACGAGAGAGATACAGATAGAAAGTAGCAAAGCGGCGCGTTCGATTTCTGCTTCTTCTTCTTCGGATTCGGATTTGGCGTTGGCTTCTTCTTCTTCTTCCGGAATGGTGACGTACATGGGCGCTTTGTTCTACGGAGTAGGAGGGATAGTCGTCGCGGGAGTGGCTTTGCTCGTTGCGTTTCAGGAGAAGCTTGTCTACGTTCCGGTGCTTCCTGGTTTAAGCAAATCCTATCCGATCACACCCGCTAGGCTCAATCTCATCTACGAGGATGTTTGGCTTCGATCCTCCGATGGCGTACGACTCCACTCTTGGTTCATCAAGATGTTCCCTGAATGTCGAGGTTTTCTTCATTTTCTTTTCGATTTGAGTTTTTTTTGCCTCGATACTGCTTCATCGATTCAGTTTTTGTTATTTGGTAGATTTGATTTATGCATTTCGGAAAACTTCTGAATCTACTGTATTTTGGGGATTTTAGGTTTTCTTGGTCTGTTTCTTTAGCTAGGTTTTGGTCTCCTTTTGTCAGATTTGTACTTGGAAAATGTCTCAAGCTTGACCAGTTTCTTTGATTTCACTTCTTTTAGTTGGCAGTAGCTTAGCTTAATTCGACCAAGTTTGAGGCTCCGAAACCTAATAGTTGATGTGTTGAATGCAGGTCCAACCATTCTATTTTTCCAGGAGAATGCCGGAAGTATCCTTTCTTGAACCATTTCTTGGTATTGGTAGATTTACGAGTTCTGGTTTTTGTTTGTTTATATGTGTATGCTCTAAGGATTTCCGGTGTGGGGTCTACTTATTTTACTATCTATGTCTGTTGGCTGGTATCCTTTGCATTGTAACGGCCTTGACCTTAGAACCTTAGATATTGCTCATCGTCTGGAGATGGTTCGCATCATGATACAACGCTTGAATTGCAATGTGTTCATGCTCTCATATCGCGGGTCAGTTTCAGTTACCTGATATACTTGTTTATCTCTTATCTCAATCATTTGTATTTTAGTTAAAACTTGGATCTGGTTACACAATGCTGCTTGTTTAACTTCTTAATATGTAACTAATTGATAAGCAGCTATGGGGAAAGTGATGGTTCTCCTTCACAGCAAGGAATCATAAAAGATGCTCAGGTTTTTTTGTCTCTCTAAATCTATCCACATGTCCGTAAACTCTTCCGTGTGTCTCAGTGTATTCATAATCCCTTTTCCTGCGTCCTAATCTGTTAGGCTGCATTGGATCACCTTTCTCAAAGGACTGACATTGATACATCCAGAATAGTTGTATTTGGGAGGTCACTTGGGGGAGCTGTTGGAGCTGTGCTTACCAAAAACAATCCAGACAAGGTAATACTAGTAAATATTCTTATTAGCATCATGATAGAATGTATCAGCCACCAGCACTGTTATTATCACTCTCGTGCTTTTATATTGGCTTCCTTTTATCGCCCCAACTTGAATTTACTGTTCTATGCACAAACAGCTAATACTTTTCTGAGTATTTCATGGTAAATGAAATTTGTAGATGCTTTGACTAAGTTACATACTGTTCTGCTTTCAGTATTTCATTTGATATCTATGCGTCAAATAGTTGTATGTTTACCATCTCTACATTGTCCTTTTATAGGTATCTGCATTGATTCTGGAAAATACTTTCACATCCATTCTTGATATGGCTGGTGTTTTGCTACCGTTCTTGAAGTGGTTTATTGGAGGAAGTGGTAGTACAAAGAGCCTGAAAGTTCTTAATTTTGTTGTACGCTCCCCCTGGAATACAATCGATGCTATCGCTGAGGTAAGAAGCATATGTAGACTCTTCTTGCATATTTAGTTTAGAGGGATTCTTTTCTTTTACCATTTTTGCATGTGCCACTGTGAGAAAATGTGTCATCATTTGATTATCTGTAGCAAACCGTGATAAACTGATCTTCAAACAATAACAGGTGAAACAACCGGTGCTTTTCCTTTCTGGACTGCTAGATGAGATGGTCCCTCCAATTCACATGAAAATGCTGTATGCGAAAGCGGCTGCGCGTAACTCTCAGTGCACCTTTGTGGAGTTTCCAAGTGGGATGCATATGGACACATGGCTGTCTGGTGGTGAGGTTTACTGGAAAACAGTCATGCAGTTCCTTGAAAAACACGCGCCTGCGTAAAGGAGGAACGATACAGGTAAAATCATGCTTCTTGAGATGTTTTGTGACCATAGTAGAACTCTAGGCTTGATGGTTGGTCTTTTGATCTGATGACAGGAAGGTAAGTAGTTGACGATGCTGTGTTTAGAGGAAGATTCGACTCACTTGGCTCCTACTGCTCTGTATCTCTATAAGCATGTGTATACGTATGTCGCATTTGGGAGTGACGGATACAACCTTAATTTTTTCTGAGGGACTTTGTAAGCAGAACCAGCCAGTGGATGTGGCAAGTGCACATTAATCAGATGCATTTGCGTTGTCTCAGTTTTTTTTTTTTTTTTTTTTTTTTTTTTTTTTTTTTTTTTTGTGATTGGTTTTTTCTATTTTTGAACGGTTGGTGCTTCTCTTCTGATAGTAACCCTTTCCACTAAATGATGAAAATCGGTAATCGGAGTTGAACTCTAGAATCGAATAAAGAGCAGAAATGACGGATCGGAAAGATGCAGTAACCGTCGCTGCATTTACCAGACGAAGCGAGACCCAGACAAAAACTGTTATCAGAGACAACTTTCTTCTCACTGCATCTCATGGAGAGAAGTTTTGCATGACGAAGAAACAAACATGTGTCTCTATCAAATTTGACTAGTCATTAAGTCAGTGTGGACTCCCACAAAAGAACTCTACCAAATACGGGAGATTAAATAAGTCGACGGTCTTATGAACAGTATGTAAGAGAATTGGAAATAGCATTTGCAGTTCCAAAATTGATTTCTCTTGTGCATAGAAATCTAGAGATTTTATTAATTGTTCAACAGAACAAGATCGTGTGATGGCTTCTTTTCACATTACCGAAAGGATTCACCGTAAAATATCAATCACAACATTACTAAAAGGAAGAAGAGAAGTTGCTCTGCAAATGCATGATGCTTTGGGAACCAAGAAAGTTGTTGTTTCCCTTGAGAAAAGCAGAGTACCAATGAGCAGAGAGTTTTGGAGATCTCTTGAGATGAGGATCGCTGAAATTCACATAGTACAATCCAAAACAAGACTCGTATCCGCTCAGTAACTCGTACATATCCATGAATGACCATACGAAGTAGCCTCTCGTGTCCGATCCATTCCTACAAGTAGTTGTACTTAATGTGATAAGAGAAGAGGATATTCAGTAAGAAACGCTTTACTTACCTAATGGCTTTGAGTACAGCACCAATGTAAGCATCCAAGTACTCAATTCTCTGTGTGTCCTTGAGTTCCAACTGCGAATCTTGCTTCATCGCTCTACCTAGTAGTTTGGATTAGCAAGAGAATTGAGCAGACTAAGACAAAAACAATAGAAAAAGAGAGAGAGAAAAAGAAAGAGACCGTTCTCAAGAATGTAGACAGGAGGATTGTCATAGCTCTGCTTTATATACTCTAAGACATCTTCCATACCCCAAGGAGAAACAACATACTATTCCGTACAAAAACAGAAACAACTAATTAAGAAAGATGGATTGGGAATGGGAACACTAGTTATGAAACAGAACACTCGAAACTCTTACCTCGGAAAGTGACAAGTTCCCAATGACTGGAAACAAAGAAGAGATGATCAGGAAATATTGAGATAAAAAAGGCGAAAGAAGCTCGATTTCAAGAGTTTTGATGCGTACAAGTGATAGATACGCCCAAGTCTGAGTAGAAATCTGTGATTCCTGAAGTAGAAGGTTTGAGTTTGTTGCTTGAGACAATAGCTGCAATGTAGTGAACGATTCCGATAAAATCAGTTGAGCCTTTAACTTGTTCTGATTCTTCCTTTGTGAAAACTGGTAATCTTGATCCAACGGTTCGTTTCATTTCATCAGGATAGTCTCCATATATAAGTGGCCTAAGCATCCTGCATTTTAAAAGTGGAAGATTTTTTTGTTTTCAGCTTTAAAATCTTGATCCAACGATATAGAAACATTTTATGCCTGACTGACTCACCAGCCGGAGTAGAAATCTCGAGCTCTTTGCATCGCGATTTCATCATCTTTAGAGTTTGTAGAAGGCATAAACCCTATTGCATATATGCTAAAGCCTACGGAACCTCCTTGCACATCCTGCACATTTCAAGAGGGTGAAATTATATATATAAAATATAAATGTGCATGTACACAAGCAAGTTGGTCTATACCTTGTACTTTTTCTTATAGAGTCTTGAAGCAGAGGCGTGCGCAAGTAGCAAGTTATGACCTACGATGTATGTTTCACTGGAAGAGTTCCCTAACAAGCAGTTTTTGTCTGGTAAGGAACAGCGACCAGGCGCTGATACACCGTCGTCGTAACCTCCAATTGTGAATATATTAGCTTCGTTGATCGTGTTCCAGAACTTGACACTGTTACCAAACTCTCTGAAGCAAACGTTTGCGTAAGCAGTAAAGTCCTTGCTGCAAAATGGCATGTAACAACAACAACAAATTTGCTTCTTTATTTCTTTATATGGAAATATAAGCAAAGTAAATGTTTATTACATGATTCTTCGGCTTCTCCATCCTCCATACTCATCTTCGAGAGACTGAGGAAGATCATAGTGAAAAAGTGTAGCATGTGGTTCAATTCCTGTAAAAGTGCAGATCAAAACTCAGCAGAAATTAAAAAGTGAAATTTTCCAAAGAGTTTGGTTAGTTAGTGAAAGTGTTACCATTAATTACAAGTTCTTGGATCAAATTTTTGTAAAATTGTAGACCTTTTGGGTTAACATGACCTCTTCCATCTAAAATAAGATAAGAATGTAATAATAATACTCAGAAACTTGAAACCTTTAATTTAGTGAAAGTGTTTGAAACAAAAAAAGACTTACTAGGTATAAGCCTGGACCAAGAGATGGAGATTCTGAAGTTATCTAATCCAGTTTCAGCCATGAGCTGCACATCTTCCTACACAGACCAAAGCAAAAATCATTTTTGATCCTGTCACAAAAAAAAAACATTGTTGCATGGTGAAGTAATGTTGAACAGAACCTTGTACTTGTGATACCCATCACATGCTGTGTCTCCGTTTTCTTTTGTACCTGGAAGTTTCCAAATTTGGTTCAAGATTCATGTTAAGATCGTCTAAAATCCAAAGACCAAATGTAGAAATATGAAAGATGGGTACGAGTGTGAGCAAAAGTATCCCAGATGCTAGGCTTTCTTCCATCTTCATTAGTAGCTCCTTCCCACTTTCACAGAGACCAAACATTTTGTTATATTTTTCAGATTCCAACAAGAGCAAAAAAGAAAAAAAATGTGTAGAATCTGAATAAGGAACCTGATAAGCAGAAATGGCGGATCCAAAAGCGAAGCCCTTAGGGAAATCGTTCCGAGAGTAACCAGAGCTGCTACTACCACACAAAGCAAGAACAAGAAAAATGGTAATGAGAGACAAAACTTGGTCCATTTCTTCTCTGGCTCACTCTTCGCCCAAAGTTTGTGATAAGATATATAAAATAAAAATAATTAAATAAGTCAGACTAAAACGTGGTTTGCGTTTCCTGTCTCTTGTCAGATATGGTGCATCTGCATGATGTGGAGTGATGCTAACAATGAATTTAAACCGAACAATTAAGGTTGGACAAAAGAATCTCTTTTACTGAAACTGGAACTTGGCTAAAATTTATTATATATTCTCTTTTACATTTTTATTATTTTGGATTTGAAACCAAAAATGAAACTTTGTTTTTAACCAAACCAAAAATAAAAATTTTGTATATAATTTATTTACACATTCTTGACTTGTATTTTGTATTTACGGATCTAAAATATTGACTGTATTAACATTTTTTTGTTTTAATTCGACTTAAGTAGCATGGTTTGTATGTGTCCGAAGTGGAACAAATGGACTATATCATGAGATAAGCATTAGCAAAGAGTGATCATTCTTAGGAGTCGAGGAACCAAATTAGAAGGATTTCTTCTCTATCCGCCGAACTAGAAACACACGATATATGGCCTACCTAATAAATTACTAAGAAAAACCGGTTTTTTGAGCGGATTGTTAAGATATTCTCAAGATGATCGACAAACAAAAAAGATTGGCCAATATTTTCCACCAAGTCAATGGGGTTCATCAACCGCATCAAAACTTGTTGTTTGACCCCAAAAAAGAAGAAAAAAGGTAGTATCAATTTTCTGCTTTACCACTTGAACAAAAAAGCTCTTTGCTTTATTATTTTCTTTTGTTAAAAAAAAAAAGAAGCAAACCTCAATGCCGCTCTGAGTGACAGTGAGTGAGAGAGAGAGACATGGAAGGAGTCGGTGCGCACTACAATCCTCGAACTGTGGAAGAAGTCTTCATTGATTTCAAGGCCCGTCGATCTGCCATCGTCCGAGCTCTCACCACCGGTCTTCTTCTTCGATTTTTTTTCTTAAAAAGTTTGGATTTTGTTTATTGGTGTTTGAAAATTTGCCATGAAAATTCTTCCCAGGAAGATCGTTTATTGACCCGATTCAGGCTTTTCGATTCTCAAGTGTTATGGATTATGCTGTGTTGGTGATGTTTGGTTCTCCGATTTAAGGATATTATTCTGATTGATTCGCTTGCTTTTTCTTTTTGCAGATGTGGAAGAGTTTTTCCAGCAATGCGATCCTGGTTAGGGTTTCTCTCTCTCTCTCTCTGGTCTTCAAAAACAAAGGCTTAGCCCAAATCAATAGTAACTCGGAAACTTATTTTCTTCTGCTTACTTTTGTTTGGTACTGGTGACTGATTTATATTGAACATTTGATCAATGTTTCTTTTCTCCTCATGAGCTATATAGTTTTTGCCTTTTGTGCTGTTATGTTTCTTTGACTTCTTGCTTTGTGGCTTGACTATCACTACCACACATGGTTTCTTTATTGATCAAGAAATACAATCTGATGAGTATTTCATTTCGTAACTTTTCTGTGTTAATTGAGTCAAGTTGATAAACTGAAGTTTGTATTGGATGACTACTTAATGACGTTTTCAGAGAAGGAGAATCTTTGCTTGTATGGATTCCCGAATGAACACTGGGAAGTTAACTTACCAGCTGAAGAAGTTCCTCCAGAGCTCCCTGAACCTGCGCTCGGCATTAACTTCGCCAGAGATGGAATGCAGGAAAAAGACTGGATTTCTCTTGTTGCTGTACACAGTGATGCGTGGCTACTTTCTGTGTCTTATTACTTCGGTTCCAGATTTTGTTTCGATAAAGCTGATAGGTATCATTCTTTCTTTCTTTCTTGATTGGTGTGTATTCTCTTCTGACTTGGTGGTCGTTGTTTAAGATCTCCTCTGCTCATATCTCTACGGTTTTCGCATTTCCACACTAACTGGTACACTTACGTATTCAGGAAACGCTTGTTCAACATGATAAATGAGGTTCCTACTGTATTTGAAGTTGTAACTGGAAGTGCGAAAAAGCAAACAAAGGAAATGCCCTCTTCTGCAAATCAAAATGGCAACAAATTAAAGTCCTCAAATGTGGTAAGACTCATGCTGTCCTTCGATGCGATTCAGAACATAATTGCCTTTATTTATTCACTATGAACTAAGAACAAACCAAACCAAAAGTATCCTACCCATGAATTCTAGAGGATCCACTACTCTCCTAAACACTTTATCAACTCAATTTTCCGATCTTATCATGTTCGCTTCTCTATATAACTCCTCCCACGCTACACTAACCGACCTAAGTTAGTTAGCCAATCTAGCAACTCAAGTACAAGCCAATTTAAAAATAGCTACGGTATAAACCTGAAAGTTTTGCAAAATTAGCTAGTGTCCTTAGACTTTATGAATTGTTTCTTCTCAGCACCACCCAAGCTTCTTCTTCCTTCTACTCTTATCATCCTTTTTGATTTGTTTTGCAGTTTTTCAGAAATTAAGAATAGTTAATTGGATATCTAAAAAAAGCACTGCACTGGCATATGTTTTTTCACGTCGTAAAGGATTGAATCGATATATTGCAAATTCATGTCCGGTCATTACATAATCTTGGAAGTCCCTCTAGAGAACATCTTCCAGATTATTCAGTTCAATTCTAACAGAACACTACATTAAGAGATACATTTGGAAATATTTGAAAACTGAAATACTGGTTATAGTTATTCTTGGTTTTCCTACTGGTTGAAATTTGTAGTTCTATGAAAGTTTTATCCCTCTTTTATTATAACTACATATACTTATGTATATCACTTTAATAGATGGTTGTATGTCACTTCAATAGAATGTTGGAAACCCATTACCATATTTGCATAAGGTTTAAGTATCAATATATTTTGCTTTAAGGTTTCTGTTGTAGCTTTCCTTCTCTTTTTCTGCTAACCTCAAGCATTGTTAAACACACTAAATAAGCATGTTTCCTTAATGGTAGTTTGCGCATCCTGTGGCCTAGGAATCTCTAGGTTTGGGGAAAAATAAAGATGTGCAGTGTCTTCATTTGTAATTATCATGAATTCTTCGATGTTTTTTTTTTGGAATTTCAAGACCAATAACAATATGTAACAAAATGGTTGAGTTATCTCATGTTGCTAACAACTTCATTCCCTTTACATGGGATATGGTCTTGATTTATAAGTTGAACATTGATCCATATACACGTGTTGATTGGTTTTGAAGTTTACCCTTTTGCTATTGCGGTGGAATGCAGAGTGGTTTAGAAGGCAAAAGTGCGAAGACAATACAAGCCAAGGAGGAGGAGGAAGAAGAGTCAGAGGAAGAGGATGAAGAAGAACACGGTGAAGCTTGTGGAGCTTGTGGAGATGACTATGCTTCAGATCAATTTTGGATTTTCTGTGACATGTGCGAGAAATGGTTCCATGGGAAGTGTGTGAAGATTACTCCAGCTAAAGCTGAGCACATGAAGCAGTACAAATGCCCTTCTTGCAGCAGCAGCAGCAAAAGAGCCCGACCATAAGTGTTTTATTTCACTACTCTTAGATATCTTGTCTATCTATCCCCCCCCCCCCCCCCCCCCCCCCCCAAATTGTACCATGTAGTCTATTTGTTATTCAGACATAGTTTGTTTGAAGCAAAAAAACTTGTAGTCCAGATTTGATTCCTCAATCCAACTTTGTAAAACTCAAATTGTAGTCTTTGCTAAGATATGTTTCACACGACACCATGATCAAGCTGTTTAATATCTGCAGACCCATTACAAATTTCATACAACTGGAAATTGAATTGCTTACACCTGAACATCACAGAGACAGTGTAATCAATTCTTCCAACTATATTTTTTCAGCTAGAGTTCAGCTTTTGTGTTTCCGGAAACACCAAGAAGCTTGGCGAGTTCCCCGCTTTCATGTGCATCTACGGTATCTGAAAACCAGAAACAAAGACAAATCTATCAATGAGCAAATGTCATAAGCAAAGACATTTTCTTGAAGGAGAAGGAGGAAGCTACGCAATACCGTCTGATCCACCAATGTGTTTTCCGTTAATGAAAACCTGTGGTACGGTTTGCCTTCCGACAATCTCTCCAAGTGCAGTCTGGATGCTCCACCCATCCACTGCAAGACACAATATTTACTCAAATCTCTCGACCATTAAGTCACAATAGAAACTTCTATCTACTGATCCTTCAAAGTTTCGAGAAATAGAAATGTCTGAGAATCAAGATGTCAAGAGAAAGAAGAGGTAAGAATAAATGGTAGTTGGATGATGAAAAAGGAACACACCTCTTTCATCAAGCTCCACAACATAAGGAACCTGATCCAGCTCTTTGAAGACAGATTTTGCTCTCTTGCAATACCTATTCACCAAAGGAAGCAGGACAAACGTGGAGATGGTCATATAGGTACATGATCTCTCTTCACAACTCAAAAACGGCCAGAGGAAACGCAAGAGAGAACAAATACACAGCACATTACTGAATTCGAATATCTCGAGCAAGAATCCAACTTGATTTCAACAAATTCCATATAAATCTAGCTCAACACCATTTGCAAACAGAGAAAACACGCTTTTTTTCACAATCCAACAATCACAGGTGTAAAAAAAACTTCATTGGGTTCAAGTTAGAGACAGATACGAAATGGGAAACAACTACTATTCACTGAAGTTTCAGTTGATAAGATCTCTTCAATAAAAAACGCAAATTGACGGCAACCAAGATCCAATTTTTCTGCAAATCAGACGATCAACTATTGGAAATGACCAGAGAGAGAGAGAGAGAGATTACGGGCAGTAGGATTTGGAGAAGATGACGATCTGGTGGGAAGAGATGGTCTTTTTAACAAATTCGGATTCTGGGGATGCAGCGGAAGAAGCCATAGAAATGCATGAAACTAGAGTGAAGAGCAACATTGCCACCGAGATAGATCTAAACATTGTCATGGCTTCCTCCTTCTTCCGTCTTCTTCTCACTCAGATGCGAATCGCAGGATCGAAACTGTAGGGTGTAACTTGTAAGTAGAGGCGGACTAACCCGGATCCAACCAAATCCGACCCGGCTCGTCCAAATCCGGGTCGGATTTTAAGATTATTTAGTTGTATTTTCCTTAAAAAAACACATTTATTTGCGGTTTCTTCTACTTCTTCTTCTTCTTCTTCCATGGCAGTCTCATATGAAAATCAGAAGCATAAAGCACAGATCTTTACTCAAATAGTTAGTTGGTTCTCTGTGATCTCTCTCTGTGTGGTTTTACACTTTTTTTTGCCGATTAATTTACATATATTAGTTTCCATTTGCTGGGGATTTCCTCATTTTGTTTACTCCACTGAAAACTCTTCATTGAGCTTCCTCTTTAGCTCTTTGCATCACTAGAAAATTTTATAGTGAATCTCTTTTAATGCTTCTCAATATCTTTGCTTCGGTTTACTTAGTAAAGACAAGCAATTTCGTCTCTGTACATAAACCGGAATCAATTTTGGCACTTTGCATATATAGTTGAAGGAAAAATGATGATTCTGTATGATATTTGGGCCTCTATGGTTATGTTGTTAGTCAATTAATCAACTTTTGAGCTTTTATGATTCAATCCTTGGAAAATTTTACTTATGCAGTAGCAGGAGTTTTTGAGTGGTTTGAAGGAGCATGCAGGGATCATAGGCTCTTTAGGTTGTAATTGTTTCAGAATTATGAAAGACACTTTCTTTCTCTGCCTTTGAATTAACTTAAGAATATTCAAACTCTTTGACACAAGATAAGAGAGGTCGCGTTGGTCAATCTTTTGGAAATATTGTTCATTTACTTTTCTTTTTCTGTATACAAGACTCCTCTCTCATTGGCTAAAGAAGTGTATAGTAAGACTATTCTTGGACCTTTGTAACCAATTTCTGCGAGTTTTTCGACCCAATTTATTTTCCCATTGATTCTTCTTAGCTGCATTAGAACCGGAGTTTGCTTCTTCTTACCTTATACTTGCTTTCATTTTTTGGTTTTATGTTGAAGTAGAACCCTTCTTTCCCTTTGTATAAGCAACATGAAGCTGTCTCTTTTATTTGCTTTCAATGCTCTCATGTTACTTGAAGTTTCGTGCTTGTTCTTTTCTCAAGCTAGGTCTACAAATGAGATTGAGATGCAGGCATTGCTTGAGTTGCTGAAAACAAGAGAGAGGTCTTGGCCTCTTGGAACAGCTCCTCTCCACTCTGCAGTTGGATTGGGGTTACATGTGGCCGCAAACAAGAACGAGTTAGAAGTTTGGACCTTGGAGGATTCGAATTGGCCGGTGTGATCTCACCTTCCATTGGTAATCTCTCGTTTCTCAGATTACTTAATCTTGCAGACAACTCTTTTGGTAGTACCATCCCTCAAGAAGTGGGAAAGCTATTTAGGCTTAAGTACTTGAACATGAGCTCCAATCTTCTTGAAGGAAGGATTCCGCCTAGTCTATCGAACTGCTCTAGCCTGTTGATACTTGATTTATCGTCAAACCATCTCGGACATGATGTTCCTTCAGAGCTAGGTTCACTTTCTAAGCTTGTCATTGTGTATCTTCTTGAAAACAACCTTACAGGACAGTTTCCTGCATCTTTAGGAAACCTGACATCACTCCATGAACTTGACTTTGCATATAACCATATGGAAGGAGAGATTCCAGATGATGTAGCTAGATTGACTCAAATGGTGTTTTTCCAAATATCACTGAATAGTTTTTCAGGCGTTTTTCCTCCTGCTTTATACAACATGTCCTCACTTGAGTTTTTATCCCTAGCTGGCAATAGGTTTTCGGGTAACCTTAGGGATGATTTTGGAGACCTTCTACCAAATCTAAAAACACTTGTTTTGGGAACAAATCAATTCACCGGTCCTATTCCCCTAACAATTTCCAATATCTCAACCCTTGGAAGGTTTGATATCTCATCTAATCACCTGACAGGAAATATCCCTTTGAGTTTTGGACAATTATCTAATCTGTGGTGGTTAGGGATTCATAGTAACTCTCTGGGAAACAACTCCTCCAGTGATCTTGAATTTATTGGTGCTTTGGCTAACTGCACTCAATTAGAGCACTTAGATGTTGGCTACAATAGTCTTGGAGGTGAGCTGCCTGCCTCCATTGCCAATCTGTCCACCAAATTAACTAGTCTGACCCTTGAAGGAAATCTCATATCTGGAACCATTCCGCGTGACATCGGGAATCTTATAAGCCTGCAAGAACTCAGTTTAGAAGCAAATCTGTTGACAGAAGAACTTCCAGTCTCTTATAAAAATTGATTTACTGTTATATATAGTTTAGATTAGCATACTATACAAATGTTTTAATTTTGATATAGTCTATTATACATATATAACTAAACTTACAAATATTTACACATTTCATTATTGAAAAATATATATTGTTTTTGTTTTTTATGTCCGACATATTAATAAAAATCTAAAATTTATATGATTTTGCATAGTTTATAATTTACACGAATATTTAAAATTAATTTTACACTTCAAATATATTGAAACAAATAAATTTGCATATGTTTTAACTAATTTTACGCATAAAAGTAATAGAGCTAAATTCAACTATATAATATTATTGTACGTTTATAGATATTAGAAATCATATATTTTCTCATATATGTTTAAATATTAAAATCGATTAAAAATATATTTAATCATTTAATTACACGCTTAGCGTGTGTCAAAATCTAGTTAAGCAGCCACCACGATATTTCATTAACAAAAGTTACAAAACAGTGAAATTTCATTAACAAATATATGTACGTTGGATGAATTTTGATAAACTCTTAAAATTAGGAAAAGACTAATTGAAGGGTATATATTGCTTTTTAGAGTTTTATTTTCACTAATTTTGTTAATGCAAGTTTTTTTTTTGTTTTTTACTTTTTTTTTTTGAAGATAAATCCCAAAATATATGAAAATATTATTGGATTTGGTTAACCGAAATTCATATTTCATTTTCCTTTAGGAAAAAAAAAAGTAAAATAATTGTTTTTCCTGTTTGGTTTGGGTCGTTTTCATTGGACCATCCACATTCGACATTTTGTGGATGTTTTTAAATAAACAAATATTAAAATACACTTTTTTATCCTTTTACTCAATTTTATACATTTTCTTTTATTTTTTTATTTAATTTTTATTAATTTTATATTTAAACACATTCACATTCTCTCTCTAAATGTCACTATTTATGTATTTTTAAAGACACAATCTCTCCAACAATATTCACTATCTCCTCTATTTATTCAAATTTTATTAATTTTATATTTCAATACATTCCGTTATTGAAACCAAAAACACTTTTTTTTTTTTTTTACTCAATTACACCGGTCTCCAATGCAGATGCTCTTACAAATTTTCTCATCATGTTTCTCAGAAAGAAAACTGAAACCTCACCGCATAAAAGGAGGAAGACGTCTCCGGCTACGTCACCGTTATCATCTCTTCCGGAAGAGATGACTTTGAGCTGTCTCGCTCGAGTGTCGAGATCGGACCAGGCGGCTTTATCTCTGGCCTCGAGTACTTATCGTTCTCTAATGGCTTCGCCTGAGCTCTACAAGACGAGATCGATGATGGGTTTCACCGAGAATTGCATCTACGTATGCTTGCTCATCCCTCCAAACCCATTCCCACAGTGGTTCATCCTCCGACGTGGTAAAACCACGAATCGCCTCGTGAGATCCCCGATCCCTTCGATCCCTCTTCAGCCTACGGAAGCATCCTCCGTGGTGGCGATTGATTGGGGGATCTACGTAATCGGTGGAAGTAGAAATAGGAAACGCACCTCCAGGGTCTTTCTCTTCGATTGTCGAACTCACACGTGGACTCAAGCCCCTTCCATGGGAGTGGCTCGATCCGCTGCAGCGGCTGGAGTTGTTGACGGGAAGATTTACGTCTTCGGAGGCTGTCGGGATCCGGATTACTTAAACTGGGCAGAGGTATTCGACCCAAAGACCCAAACTTGGTGTCCTTTGCCACCTATCCCTGATCGGGAGATGCGTTTTCAGTATATACACGACAGTGTGGTCGTGAAGGAGGACAAGATTTACTCGGTTGATGGAAAGGATAGAACTTTGTACTACTCGCCGAGTGAAGGTAAATGGGGAAGAGGGAATACAACAAAAGGGATTGGTGTGTCATTCATAAATTGATCTACGCATGTGGTCGCAAAGGGGATTTGTGGTGGTGTGAGCCAGACGAGTTGGAGTGTAAACCAGAGGGGATGTGTTGGAGGATGGTGATGGGTTTGGACTCTTTGAAGAACGGTCTCACTTGTTCCAGACTGGTCCACTTTCATTCCAGGTTGGAGGCTTCATGGGAGTCCCAGAAGATCGCCTTTGGTGGGACCGAAAAGCTCATTGATTTACTTCTCGGGTTCAGACTGAGCAACGTTGGTGGCAACATTTTGCTCTTCTAGGACGTCATTGAGGGTGAACATCTTGAGATTTGGTGTGCAGAGATTTCCTTGGAAAGACGCAAAGGACCTGAGATTTGGGGCAATATTGAGCGCTCTCAGGCTGTTATGACCGTTGATCCTTTCTTAAACCACTACGAAATTTTGCATTCTGTTTCTGTCACTCTCTGAACTCCCTCTTTCTCTTGTTTAACTTACTTATTTATGCCTTTTCTATCTATCTCTCTATCTATATTACATCAGTGAATCCAGTAATTTCTCCTCTGTTATTCGTTTTCTATCTATATTACATCAGTCAGTCCAGTGATTTCTCCTCTGTTATTCGTTCACGCTCACTCTATTCCTATCCATTGTTTTCGGGTATTAGGTAGGTGCTTATGATCCTTTTTTTTCCCTTGTAAAGAGTTCTCAATAACGTAGAATACATTCAGGTGATTATGGGCTCCGTTTTGTACACGACGAACACTTTGCCTCAAGGGCAAGGCTAAAAGTAGATTAAACAGGAAAAAAATGAAATCATTCAAATTTTTTTATTTGGATATGGTTTTTCAGTGCTCAAAGTCGGTATCTTTTGCCTCAAGGGCAAGGCCAACCCTCATAAAAAAAACAGGTGACCCTAAACGATATCTCTTCTCACGTCTCCATGTAGATTAAATATAAAAATCCTAAAATTGTAGTTTTCGATTATGAAATTGCAGTTGTTATACGCTTCTTATAAGCGACATGAGGCTGTGTCTGTTATCTGCTTTCAATGCTCTCATGTTACTTGAAGTTTCGTGCTTGTTCTTTTCTCAAGCTAGGTCTACAAATGAGATTGAGATGCAGGCATTGCTCGAGTTCATGTCTCAAGTTGCTGAAAACAAGAGAGGTCTTGGCCTCATGGAATAACTCCTCCCCACCCTGCAATGGGATTGGGGTTAGATGTGGCCGCAAACAAGAAAGAGTTATAAGTTTGGACCTTGGTGGATTCAAATTGGCCGGTGTGATCTCTCGTTTCTCAGATCACTTAATCTTGCAGATAACTCCTTTGGTAGTATCATCCCTCCATCGGTAATCTCTCGTTTCTCAGATCACTTAATCTTGCAGATAACTCCTTTGGTAGTATCATCCCTCGAGAGGTGGGAATGCTATTTAGGTTTCAGTACTTGAACACGAGCTTTAATCTTCTTGAAGAAAGGATTCCACCCAGTCTTTCTAACTGCTCTAGACTATCAACCCTTGATTTATCGTCAAACCGTCTTAGACATGATGTTCCTTGAGAACTAGGGTCACTTTCTAAACTGTATCTTGGTGAAAACAACCTTAGTGGAAATTTTCCTGCATCTTTAGAAAACCTGACATCACTCAAGGAACTTGACTTTGCTTATAACCATATGGAAGGAGATATTCCACGCGATGTAGCTAGATTGACTCAAATGGTTTTTTTCCAAGTATCATTGAATAGTTTCACCCTTTATCCGGGCCCACGCCAACCGCCTGCCCACCACCTTGTGGACAAAGTATATTGATTGAGATCGGTGCAAGAACGATTACCGCATTAGCAAAAGAGTGTACTTAAAAATAAGATTGTAATTGGAGTGAAAAATTATGAATAAAATTGTAATTGGAGTGGGAAAATAAGATTAGCAAACGTTTTGTTTTGTTTTGTTTTTCATCTGGTGAATTTATTGATAATTTCAAAGTGAAATACAAGCGTTTGGTAATCGTCTACCAAATCTAAGAACACTTCTTTTCGGATCAAATCAATTCACGGGAGCTATTCCTATAACACTTCCCAATATCACAAGCCTTGGAAGGTTTGACATCTCATCTAATCACCTGACAGGAAGTATCCCTTTGAGTTTTGGACAATGACCTTAATCTCTGGGAAACAACTCCTCCAGTGATCTTGAACTTGCTAGTGCTTTGGCTGACTGCACTCAATTAGAGCACTTAGTTGTTGGCTACAATAGTCTTGGAGGTGAGCTGCCTGCCTCCATTGCCAGCCTGTCCACCAAATTGACTAGTCTGTCCCTTGGAGGAAATCTCATCTCTGGAACCATTCCTCGTGACATTGGGAGTCTCATAAGCCTGCAAGCACTCAGATTTGAAACAAATATGTTGACAGGAGGACTTCCAGTCTCTTTGAAGAAGCCCAGTCTCTTTGAAGAAGCCCAGTCTCTTTGAAGAAGCTTTTGGAACTGCGGTGCTGGATCTGCGTTCGAATGCAATATCGGGGGAACTGCCATCTTATTTTGGCAACATGACTCAGTTGCAAAAGCTCCATTTGTTAAAAAGCCGCCTCTTGAGGATTGGAACTCCACCTCGCCTTATTTGCATCATGTTTGGTTTGATGTCCGGGAGAGTATTTCTAGCTTGCAATGCTGTTTCCTTTTACATTTTTGGACATGAGTTCCTGCACGAGGCTCTCTTATATCATCTCATTCGGACAGATCCAAGGGTACGACTTCTCCATCTACTTCTATCACATATATCTCTTTACTATGAGCGCCAGTTTTCAGCTGTGGAGAAGCTTATCCCGTTCTTACCTCAGTTGATCAGTTCACAGCACAGTTTGCTCTAGTCTTCTGTTTCTCTGAGGATCTAGTGTTATGCATCTTTCTCCAAACCGTTGCATTTGTAGCTTTCAACAAGGTATATAATGCTGTTGTCATTTCTGTCCAAAAGGGTCTTCATTTGGTCATTGTCTTATGCATTCCTCAGTGAGCTAAACCTTCTGGTTTTGATCTAATTGGTCCATTTGTCTCTAGGTGATAACGGTGCAATACTTTGTGTGGTTCTATTGCCTGCTACCTTTGATTCTACCATGGAGCCTATGAAGCTGAAATGGGAAGGCATCATCCTGTGGATTGGACCTCAGACCATTGGCTCTTAATGGGGGGATACATGCTCGGGTTCAAGGGCTTGAAAGTCTTTTTACAGCTATGGATGGCGAGTTTGCTGTTTCTGGCTGCAAACACCTTTGTCCTCATCAAAATCATACAGCGATATTGATTCTCTCGTCTCTTCAAACGGTACGAATCTACTGCTCCGAAGAATGTTACGAAACTGGACTGATACTAATCAAAACTCGAGTGATACTTGATTTCTTTTGTTGGGTTCATATATTGAGAGACCTTGAAGTTATGGCATTGTATATGATTCATGAGCTGCAAATTTTGTTGGTGTTTTTAATGCGTTCTAAGGTTTTTCTTAGCATTCTTTCAAGTATAGCTTATAAATATTGGTGGAGAGCAAAGAGATGTACAAAACACAAAATCGTACTTTTAAGGTGCCTGGCTCGAGACGAGACTTCATTCTGTAGATCGTTAATAACTTTAAAAGTAATTAAGGATAGCTTTTCTTTTTCTTTTGATCGAAAAGGATAGCATTTCATAAACTTTAATAACTAATTAACTCCATAGATTCAGAAAAGGACAAAGATATTTTGGTTTACGAGAATCTACCGGACGATTTAGATTACACAGAGATAATGAGGAAAAGCCGGTTATGTATTTGCCCGAGCGGTCACGAAGTTGCTAGCCAGAGAATACCGGAGGCAATATACAGCGGATGTGTGTCGGTTCTTATTTCGGAGAAATATACCGTTTAGAGATGATTTGAATTGGGAACTTGTTTTTGGTATGGGTATCGGTTTAGGAACTACCGAAACTGAAAAGGATATTGATTTTTTTTTTGTTTTTTCTGATAAACCCTATCGGCTTTCCGATCAGCCCCGGTAGGGCGCACCAAGGTGCTACCAAGTGGACTGGTCCTCCGCGTTATCGGATAGGCCCTTACGGGCTACCACTCTGCCTATTCCGAGTTTGGAGTGTCTTCCGACGAGTGTATTTCTGACTATCAGGTAAACCAATTGGGCCAAAGTCCAACTGACAGATTTTCCACAAAGTGTTGATAACAGCAGAAGAGGGGAATCGAAACAAGGAATGGGAGTTGCACCCTTTATCCGGGCCCACGCCAACCGCCTGCCCACCACCTTGTGGACAAAGTATATTGATTGAGATCGGTGCAAGAACGATTACCGCATTAGCAAAAGAGTGTACTTAAAAATAAGATTGTAATTGGAGTGAAAAATTATGAATAAAATTGTAATTGGAGTGGGAAAATAAGATTAGCAAACGTTTTGTTTTGTTTTGTTTTTCATCTGGTGAATTTATTGATAATTTCAAAGTGAAATACAAGCGTTTGGTAATCGTCTACCAAATCTAAGAACACTTCTTTTCGGATCAAATCAATTCACGGGAGCTATTCCTATAACACTTCCCAATATCTCAAGCCTTGGAAGGTTTGACATCTCATCTAATCACCTGACAGGAAGTATCCCTTTGAGTTTTGGACAATGACCTTAATCTCTGGGAAACAACTCCTCCAGTGATCTTGAACTTGCTAGTGCTTTGGCTGACTGCACTCAATTAGAGCACTTAGTTGTTGGCTACAATAGTCTTGGAGGTGAGCTGCCTGCCTCCATTGCCAGCCTGTCCACCAAATTGACTAGTCTGTCCCTTGGAGGAAATCTCATCTCTGGAACCATTCCTCGTGACATTGGGAGTCTCATAAGCCTGCAAGCACTCAGATTTGAAACAAATATGTTGACAGGAGGACTTCCAGTCTCTTTGAAGAAGCCCAGTCTCTTTGAAGAAGCCCAGTCTCTTTGAAGAAGCTTTTGGAACTGCGGTGCTGGATCTGCGTTCGAATGCAATATCGGGGGAACTGCCATCTTATTTTGGCAACATGACTCAGTTGCAAAAGCTCCATTTGTTAAAAAGCCGCCTCTTGAGGATTGGAACTCCACCTCGCCTTATTTGCATCATGTTTGGTTTGATGTCCGGGAGAGTATTTCTAGCTTGCAATGCTGTTTCCTTTTACATTTTTGGACATGAGTTCCTGCACGAGGCTCTCTTATATCATCTCATTCGGACAGATCCAAGGGTACGACTTCTCCATCTACTTCTATCACATATATCTCTTTACTATGAGCGCCAGTTTTCAGCTGTGGAGAAGCTTATCCCGTTCTTACCTCAGTTGATCAGTTCACAGCACAGTTTGCTCTAGTCTTCTGTTTCTCTGAGGATCTAGTGTTATGCATCTTTCTCCAAACCGTTGCATTTGTAGCTTTCAACAAGGTATATAATGCTGTTGTCATTTCTGTCCAAAAGGGTCTTCATTTGGTCATTGTCTTATGCATTCCTCAGTGAGCTAAACCTTCTGGTTTTGATCTAATTGGTCCATTTGTCTCTAGGTGATAACGGTGCAATACTTTGTGTGGTTCTATTGCCTGCTACCTTTGATTCTACCATGGAGCCTATGAAGCTGAAATGGGAAGGCATCATCCTGTGGATTGGACCTCAGACCATTGGCTCTTAATGGGGGGATACATGCTCGGGTTCAAGGGCTTGAAAGTCTTTTTACAGCTATGGATGGCGAGTTTGCTGTTTCTGGCTGCAAACACCTTTGTCCTCATCAAAATCATACAGCGATATTGATTCTCTCGTCTCTTCAAACGGTACGAATCTACTGCTCCGAAGAATGTTACGAAACTGGACTGATACTAATCAAAACTCGAGTGATACTTGATTTCTTTTGTTGGGTTCATATATTGAGAGACCTTGAAGTTATGGCATTGTATATGATTCATGAGCTGCAAATTTTGTTGGTGTTTTTAATGCGTTCTAAGGTTTTTCTTAGCATTCTTTCAAGTATAGCTTATAAATATTGGTGGAGAGCAAAGAGATGTACAAAACACAAAATCGTACTTTTAAGGTGCCTGGCTCGAGACGAGACTTCATTCTGTAGATCGTTAATAACTTTAAAAGTAATTAAGGATAGCTTTTCTTTTTCTTTTGATCGAAAAGGATAGCATTTCATAAACTTTAATAACTAATTAACTCCATAGATTCAGAAAAGGACAAAGATATTTTGGTTTACGAGAATCTACCGGACGATTTAGATTACACAGAGATAATGAGGAAAAGCCGGTTATGTATTTGCCCGAGCGGTCACGAAGTTGCTAGCCAGAGAATACCGGAGGCAATATACAGCGGATGTGTGTCGGTTCTTATTTCGGAGAAATATACCGTTTAGAGATGATTTGAATTGGGAACTTGTTTTTGGTATGGGTATCGGTTTAGGAACTACCGAAACTGAAAAGGATATTGATTTTTTTTTTGTTTTTTCTGATAAACCCTATCGGCTTTCCGATCAGCCCCGGTAGGGCGCACCAAGGTGCTACCAAGTGGACTGGTCCTCCGCGTTATCGGATAGGCCCTTACGGGCTACCACTCTGCCTATTCCGAGTTTGGAGTGTCTTCCGACGAGTGTATTTCTGACTATCAGGTAAACCAATTGGGCCAAAGTCCAACTGACAGATTTTCCACAAAGTGTTGATAACAGCAGAAGAGGGGAATCGAAACAAGGAATGGGAGTTGCACCCTTTATCCGGGCCCACGCCAACCGCCTGCCCACCATCTTGTGGACAAAGTATATTGATTGAGATCGGTGCAAGAACGATTACCGCATTAGCAAAAGAGTGTACTTAAAAATAAGATTGTAATTGGAGTGAAAAATTATGAATAAAATTGTAATTAGAGTGGGAAAATAAGATTAGCAAACGTTTTGTTTTGTTTTGTTTTTCATCTGGTGAATTTATTGATAATTTCAAAGTGAAATACAAGCGTTTGGTAATCGTCTACCAAATCTAAGAACACTTCTTTTCGGATCAAATCAATTCACGGGAGCTATTCCTATAACACTTCCCAATATCTCAAGCCTTGGAAGGTTTGACATCTCATCTAATCACCTGACAGGAAGTATCCCTTTGAGTTTTGGACAATGACCTTAATCTCTGGGAAACAACTCCTCCAGTGATCTTGAACTTGCTAGTGCTTTGGCTGACTGCACTCAATTAGAGCACTTAGTTGTTGGCTACAATAGTCTTGGAGGTGAGCTGCCTGCCTCCATTGCCAGCCTGTCCACCAAATTGACTAGTCTGTCCCTTGGAGGAAATCTCATCTCTGGAACCATTCCTCGTGACATTGGGAGTCTCATAAGCCTGCAAGCACTCAGATTTGAAACAAATATGTTGACAGGAGGACTTCCAGTCTCTTTGAAGAAGCCCAGTCTCTTTGAAGAAGCCCAGTCTCTTTGAAGAAGCTTTTGGAACTGCGGTGCTGGATCTGCGTTCGAATGCAATATCGGGGGAACTGCCATCTTATTTTGGCAACATGACTCAGTTGCAAAAGCTCCATTTGTTAAAAAGCCGCCTCTTGAGGATTGGAACTCCACCTCGCCTTATTTGCATCATGTTTGGTTTGATGTCCGGGAGAGTATTTCTAGCTTGCAATGCTGTTTCCTTTTACATTTTTGGACATGAGTTCCTGCACGAGGCTCTCTTATATCATCTCATTCGGACAGATCCAAGGGTACGACTTCTCCATCTACTTCTATCACATATATCTCTTTACTATGAGCGCCAGTTTTCAGCTGTGGAGAAGCTTATCCCGTTCTTACCTCAGTTGATCAGTTCACAGCACAGTTTGCTCTAGTCTTCTGTTTCTCTGAGGATCTAGTGTTATGCATCTTTCTCCAAACCGTTGCATTTGTAGCTTTCAACAAGGTATATAATGCTGTTGTCATTTCTGTCCAAAAGGGTCTTCATTTGGTCATTGTCTTATGCATTCCTCAGTGAGCTAAACCTTCTGGTTTTGATCTAATTGGTCCATTTGTCTCTAGGTGATAACGGTGCAATACTTTGTGTGGTTCTATTGCCTGCTACCTTTGATTCTACCATGGAGCCTATGAAGCTGAAATGGGAAGGCATCATCCTGTGGATTGGACCTCAGACCATTGGCTCTTAATGGGGGGATACATGCTCGGGTTCAAGGGCTTGAAAGTCTTTTTACAGCTATGGATGGCGAGTTTGCTGTTTCTGGCTGCAAACACCTTTGTCCTCATCAAAATCATACAGCGATATTGATTCTCTCGTCTCTTCAAACGGTACGAATCTACTGCTCCGAAGAATGTTACGAAACTGGACTGATACTAATCAAAACTCGAGTGATACTTGATTTCTTTTGTTGGGTTCATATATTGAGAGACCTTGAAGTTATGGCATTGTATATGATTCATGAGCTGCAAATTTTGTTGGTGTTTTTAATGCGTTCTAAGGTTTTTCTTAGCATTCTTTCAAGTATAGCTTATAAATATTGGTGGAGAGCAAAGAGATGTACAAAACACAAAATCGTACTTTTAAGGTGCCTGGCTCGAGACGAGACTTCATTCTGTAGATCGTTAATAACTTTAAAAGTAATTAAGGATAGCTTTTCTTTTTCTTTTGATCGAAAAGGATAGCATTTCATAAACTTTAATAACTAATTAACTCCATAGATTCAGAAAAGGACAAAGATATTTTGGTTTACGAGAATCTACCGGACGATTTAGATTACACAGAGATAATGAGGAAAAGCCGGTTATGTATTTGCCCGAGCGGTCACGAAGTTGCTAGCCAGAGAATACCGGAGGCAATATACAGCGGATGTGTGTCGGTTCTTATTTCGGAGAAATATACCGTTTAGAGATGATTTGAATTGGGAACTTGTTTTTGGTATGGGTATCGGTTTAGGAACTACCGAAACTGAAAAGGATATTGATTTTTTTTTTGTTTTTTCTGATAAACCCTATCGGCTTTCCGATCAGCCCCGGTAGGAACGCACCAAGGTGCTACCAAGTGGACTGGTCCTCCGCGTTATCGGATAGGCCCTTACGGGCTACCACTCTGCCTATTCCGAGTTTGGAGTGTCTTCCGACGAGTGTATTTCTGACTATCAGGTAAACCAATTGGGCCAAAGTCCAACTGACAGATTTTCCACAAAGTGTTGATAACAGCAGAAGAGGGGAATCGAAACAAGGAATGGGAGTTGCACCCTTTATCCGGGCCCACGCCAACCGCCTGCCCACCACCTTGTGGACAAAGTATATTGATTGAGATCGGTGCAAGAACGATTACCGCATTAGCAAAAGAGTGTACTTAAAAATAAGATTGTAATTGGAGTGAAAAATTATGAATAAAATTGTAATTGGAGTGGGAAAATAAGATTAGCAAACGTTTTGTTTTGTTTTGTTTTTCATCTGGTGAATTTATTGATAATTTCAAAGTGAAATACAAGCGTTAATACTCAATTCCGCATTAGGAGAGTCACTAACCCACAACTTTTAGAACAACTACTCAATCACAAACCCACAACTTAAATTCGAATCTAGAACAAAAACTTGGAAGACTATAACATTGAAAAACAAAGGCCAAGAAGAACATAGCAAACGTTTTGTTATATTATTAAATTTTTTGGAAAGAGAAAAAAATTTAATTTATGAAAAATTATGACATAAAATAGTGATTGTTTAAGCAAGAAAAAATATTTATAAGCAATATCGAAATAATTTTTTTTAAAAAGTAAGAATACAAAATGACTTAATATTTGTGATAGATATCGATTAAAATAAAATAATATATTATATTTTTTTCGCTTTTATCGACATAATTCGGTATGTCCACTAAAGTGACGATGCGTGGCAGTGTAAAGACGTCGCAGTGAATTGATCCGCCTCACACGTTTTTTAGCAAATAATTAGTTTTTATTTTTATTTTTTAAACTTTTAATGAAAAGGACCGGTGATTGTTTTACCGATAAAGATATAATGCAATATAAACTTTTTTTATAAGTAACCACTTTTTGATATAATGCAAATTTATTTTTGAAGATTAAAAGATACCAATCACACACGTATTATTAGATGATCTGAAAAACTGAGCGGGATTTTCTTTTTGCTTTTTCTAAATAAAAGACCAAAATAACCCGACGCAGTGCCGCGAAAACTTGTACGATCACTTTTTCTCTCGAGTCTCGATACTCGATTCTCGACACTCGATTCTCTCTGGATCTCACCGCCACCGCCTCAGCGCCACCGACGATGACGATTTCCGACGCCGATATGGAGTTCTTCGGTGCTAAAGCACGTATAATTCTCAGTCAGTCACGGAAGCTTGACGAGGTTGTAGACGAAGCCTCAGACGAACAGTTCGATCTTCTCATTGATGATTTCGCATCGGTAAAATCGACGATTGAGGATTCCAAGACTCTTCTTCGGAGGGAGATCAAGGTAAATACAACAGTACTTTCTTGATTTGCCGGGAAATTGGAATTTAGACCTAATTTTTGGGCGATGATTACGGAAAGTTGCCATCTCTGTTTCTTTCCGGAAACGGAAGATGAATGATGAAAATTGATTGAGACTTTAGACTTCGCCTTAGATTAGGGAAAGTTTATTGCCTTGAATGATGAGAATTGATTGAGAATTTAGACTTCGCGTTAGATTAGGGAAAATTTATTGTCTTGAATGATGAAAATTGATCTTTCTTTGGTTCCAAAACCAGGAGGTGTACAACGATAACGATGAACCTGATGCTGCACCGGAAGAAGAAAACTATAACGCTGAACAACAGATATAGGTTAATTTGTGTGGTTCTAACAAATATTGATTGTATATTTGTGGTTCTAATTGTATACTTGATTATACAGAACAATTATGAACCTAACGCTAACGCTGAACAACATGTATGGATGAATTTGGGTGAGCTTTTGTGGTTCTTATCGTGTATTGACTGTATTTTTATTATACAGAACAATGATGCACCTGAGGCAGCAGAGGAAAACAATGGAAACGCCAACTACCAACAGGTTATATCTCTGCCTTGGTCTATCATTATACAGAACAATCTGAGTTATATCTCTTCTTCTAATGCATGTATTGACTGTATTTTGATAACAGAACAATGAAGATGATGAAGTTGATGATGAATCTGATGCTGAACAAGATGAAGAATATGCTAATGCATACGACCAACAACAACAGGTAATATAAATGAATTTCTGGTTGGAATGTAGACCTAATTCTCCGGTTGATTTGTCTGAAATTGGAATTCATACCTTAATTAAGAAGATCGGGTTAGATTAGGGAAAGTTCAAATACAGCATTCTTTACAAAAACAGAAGGTTAATGATGAGAATTGATTTTTTGTGTGTTCCAAATACAGAAGGTTATCAATGCTAACACTGAATCTGAAGCTGGACCGGAAGAAGAAGAACAACAGGTAGATGATGAGAATAAACTATATTTTTTTGTTTCTTCGTATTGACTATATTTTTACTGCAGAACAATGATGATGATGAGAGTGAATCTGATGCTGAACCGGAAGAAGAATATGCTAATGCCTACTACTACCAACAACAGGTATTGATGAATTTTGTGTGAGAATAAACTTTATTTTTCTGGTTCTTCATATTGACTCTACTTTATATGTTACACAGAACAATGATGAACATGATGATGCACCAGAAGAAGAAAATAACGCAAACGCGGCTGAAGAAAGTGAAGACGAATATCAAGGAGAACCACTAGTCAATTTCCGCGTTAAAGATGCATGAATAGTTGGTCTTATGGTCTCTCTCTATGGCAGTCTCATCTTCTTCTTCCATGGCAGTCTCATCTGAACACCAGAAGCTTTAAGCACATATCTTGACTATATAGTAGTTACTTCCCGGCAAATCAAGAAAGGACTGTTGTATTTACCTTGATCTCCCTCCGAAGAAGAGTCTTGGAATCCTCAATCGTCGATTTTACCGATGCGAAATCATCAATGAGAAGATCGAACTGTTCGTCTGAGGCTTCGTCTACAACCTCGTCAAGCTTCCGTGACTGACTGCGAATTATACGTGCTTTAGCACCGAAGAACTCCATATCGGCGTCGGAAATCGTCATCGTCGGTGGCGCTGAGGCGGTGGCGGTGAGATCCAGAGAGAATCGAGTATCGAGAATCGAGTATCGAGACTCGAGAGAAAAAGTGATCGTACAAGTTTTCGCGGCACTGCGTCGGGTTATTTTGGTCTTTTATTTAGAAAAAGCAAAAAGAAAATCCCGCTCAGTTTTTCAGATCATCTAATAATAGGAGCATGTCCTCCAATGGCCTTGTGACTTTTTTTTTAAATCAAATATAACCTCCAACCAAATAAAATTTAATTTTTAATTTAAATTTTGTAGAAAAAAATCGAAAAATAGAAAAAATACCAAAAAACTCTTACTAAATTTCTTAATTACAGACCACACCCGACCCGTTTTATTCGGATCCAACTTTTCCACTCCTCCTTAACTCGAGAAAACTGATTTCGAATCAACTTCTTTTTAAAAAAAAATTTCAATACCGCGAACTCTCCTTTTTCTTTTCACTTCTTCTTCTTCAAGTTCAACAAGTACAACCTACCGAATTCGATCAACCCACACCCAAATCCGTTTAATTCGGATTCCATTCTCCTTCTCCTTTTTAACTTGAAATCGAATCAACTTCCTTTTTAGAAAAAACACAAGTACGCGACAACATTCAACTGTCCCTCTCTTCACTTCTTCTCAACCAAGTACAACCAAGGATAATTGTTCTTAAAACGAAATCTAATTCCAAGGTAAGATCGAATCTACTTCCTATATTCAAATTCGAGTAGAATTCGCGATGAAATTCGGTTAAAATGCTTAACCGATTTCGGAAGTTATAATGTTGGCTTTGTTTGGTTTTTCGAAGATAAATACCGCGCACGAAGAACGCAAGTTATGTTGGTGAAACATCTCAAGGACAACGCGAAGTCGGAGTCCCTGATAGTTCGAATGACAGTGAACCATTTGTAAATGACTCAGAACAAACTGTGTCGGACTCTAGCCATTCCACGGTGTGACTTATTACTGTGACCAACTAAGTGCAATTTGGTATAACTTGCAAGTTTTGTAAATTTTTGAATGGTTAAATAATTTGGTATAACTTGCAAGTTTTACTAAGATACATCTTGGAATTCAATTCGGAAACAAAAGTTGGTAAATGTTGATATAACTTACTAGTGTTTGTAACTTAGTAATCGGTTAAATAACAAGTTATAACTTGGTATAACCTGCTAGTTTTACTAAGGTACATCTTGGAATTGAATTCGGAAACAAAAGGGGTAACATGGTATAATTTGGTATAACTTGGAATTGAATTCGGAAACAAAAGGGATAACTTGTTAGATTTTTGTAATATATTCCGGAAAACTAAAAGGATTAACTTTGTTAATTTTGTTTGATTGCAGGATTCTAACGAGGAAGTTGCGTTATAAAGAAGGCTAGATATGTACTTTCCACCATCTCAATATACAAAGCCGTTTAAGATTTCGGCTAAGTGTAGTATTAAAGAGACGGTGAAACTCCTTGAAGACCATCTTACAGAGGGTGAGATGTCGTGGTTCCGCAATCACCCACAATTCAAACATTTCTTCCATATGCCCAAGTCCGCGAATCATAAGTTGATGGGCATGTGGATGCTTTTTCTTCGCACGGCGAAGATAGCGAAGACAAAGGAATGTTGGTTCGTAGTGAACGGAGTTCCAATCCGGTATTCTCTAAGAAAAATGGCACTCATGTCTGGATTGTATTGCAATAACTATCCAGCGAACAAAGACACTTTCGGCGGGACCGCATTTGTTGGTGCTCAGTTTGGGGTGGGGACAACAATAACTCGGGAAGAAGTCAAGAATAAGTTATTTTCAATGAAGAAACCTTCTGATAATCGGTTGAAGATGGCAGTGCTATATTTTTTGTGCAGCGTTCTTATCGGGAAACGAAAAGGAGGGAAGCAAGCACCCTCTGTCCACCCTTTCTTTATTAGAGCGGTGGAAGATCTTGAAGGGTGCCTCTCATATCCGTGGGGACGAGAGGCGTTTGAGCAGAACATTAAAGACATCTTCCATTGTATGGACCACTACGGAGGGGATGTGAGAGGACAGTGGGTCTTTCCTAGCTTCATTATCCCGCTGGAGGTAAGTTTTTAAAAATGTATAACTTAGTATAGCTCAAATTGAATTCGGACCAAAAGGGATAACTTGGTATAACTTGGTATAACTCAGTTCGTATGACTAAGTATAACTTGGATTTTGTGTGATGATGTGTAGTATCTTGCGTTTGAGGCCATTCCTGCCCTGAAGAATAGTTGCATTGAAGTTTTTCCTGCACACAAAAGCTGTACTCGTATGTGCAAGATGAAGTTCAAATCCGGCAAGATGAAAGGGTTTGCTCTTAAGGACATCAATGTCCAACTTGGTACAACTAAGGTTAGTAATCCGTTTATATTGCAAAAACGTTTTATTTTCTTTATCAACTCGGTACTTATTAATTTGTATTTATTAATTTTCTCAGGATATTCAGAGTATCCTGACTCCAACCAGCCGTGAGAGGCGTATCCTGCACCAACTCATGGATATTGATAATGGGTGGAACGATAATGATGATGCATTGACTGATGGGTGGACGAGGCTTATTCTGGTGGAGAAGAAGATGGTATGGTCTCGGGATCTTTACATTGAAGATGTAGAGGCCAGAGGATTAGATCCTGATGTAGGTGATGAGGACGATGCTGTGGGTTTTAGTGGTGTTATTCGGGATGAGACTATACCCGAAGATGCTCCTGAGACTACGCCTGCGGATGCTCCTGAGTCTGTACCTGCGGTTGCTCCTACTATGCCTGCGGATGCTCCTACTATGCCTGCTAATGCTCCTTATCAGTGGAGAAATGAAATGGTTGCGCTAAAGGGCCAGATTGAAAAAATGTTTTCCGAACTTAATATGAAGATTGAAGGCCTTGGTACCAGAGTCTCATCTATTGAATCATCTCTGAGGTTGGAAAGAGAAGAGGATGAGTATAACCGTCGGTTTGATGAATATAACCCTCGGTTTGAAGAGGAACAACCTGCTGCGGAACAGGTACAACTTGGTGCAACCTGAAAATCTGTAATAAATCAATGATATATGATATATGATATATGTTATGATGTATGAACAGGTACAACCAAGTGCAACTGAGGTACAACCTGATGCAACCATGGTGCAACCTACTGCGGAACAGGTACAAGTTGGTGCAACCGAGGAACAACCTGATGTAACCATGGTGCATCTTGGTGCGGAACAGGTACAACTTATTGCAACCTGGAAATCAGTAATAAATCAATGATAATATATGATATAGGCTATGATATATGAACAGGTACAACCTCGTGCAACGGAGGTACAACCTGATGCAACCATGGTGCATCCTGCTGCGGAACAGGTACAAGTTAGTGCAACCGAGGAACAACCTGATGCAACCATGGTGCATCCTGCTGCAGAACATGTATAACTTATTGTAACCTGAAAATCAGTAATAAATCAATGATAATATATGATATATGATGTATGAACAGGTACAACCAAGTGCAACTGAGGTACAACCTGATGCAACGATGGTGCAACCTACTGCGGAACAGGTACAACTTGGTGCAACCGAGGAACAACCTGATGCAACCATGGTGCATCCTGCTGCGGAACAGGTATAACTTATTGCAACCTGAAAATCAGTAATAAATCAATGATAATATATGATATATGATGTATGAACAGGTACAACCGGCTGCAACCGAGGTACAACCGAGGCTTTATGAGAGGAGGAAGAGAAAGAAAGCAGCCGAGGTTCCAGCTGAGGCTTCATCGGAGGTTCCAGCAGAAGCTTCATCAGAGGTTCCAACAGAAACAACGCATAAGATCAAGTATATAGCGAAGGGGAAGGGAAAGGGAAGTACCGTTGTGATGAGGAGTCCTATTGGTACTAGGCAGCGCGACAAGATTTTAGAAGGACAGAAGAAGAATTAGAGTGTGTTTGTCATCTCGTTTTATTTGATTGAACTCTTTGATTTGAACTCTCTTTTTTGGTGTTTTTGTTTTTGTATGGATTTAACTTGGTACAACTTGTGTTTTCTAAGGATAACTTGGAACAAGTTTTTTAGGAGTAAAACATATCAACAATTCAAGTTCCAAAACCACAATTCAACTTCTAATTCCACAAACATACGGTCCTTACATAGTTGTACAAACGTACGGTCCTTAAATACGGTCATTAAATACAAATAGTTGAAGAAATAAACGGTCATTACCTAGTTGTACCAATACGAGACCTAGTTATTCTTAGTTACACAATCTTGATAATCATTGTTCCAATAAGAAAAATGGAAGAACATAGAATCAGTAATGTCCTCGTTTTCTTACTTTCTTGCTTCAACAGGAGAACTTCTTCTTCAAGAACACTGACTTGAAAATCCAACTGTTCTATCTCATCCAAAAATGCTTCATCAACCCACTTAAAAACATGGCCATCGTTCACAAGCTACATAAATTATTGAACAAATGTGAAAGTGTAAAGAAGATGTGAATTCGGGTCATGTGAATTCAGTCAAGTTAAGAGATGTACCTTCCTTTGAGCAGCATACAAACACCGGTAGTACCGACGATAAGGATTCGATACCGACCCAGAAATTTTTTCAACAATCACGTATCTGCAGTGACATTTTTTTGGAATCCCAGGAACCCTAATTCGTTTAGAGAATGTGCCATATGTGTTCGTCGATGCTTCAGAGTTGCAGCTCATATCGAAATCGAAAAATTGGGAAAAGCCAAGTAAAAGGATTCGAAAAATCGGAAATGGGACAATGAACGGAATCGGAAAATCGATTTATGAAAGGAAAGAAAATCGATTTATGAAAGGAAAGAAAATCGATTTGCGAAAGGCAAAAGAAAATCGATTTGTAGAGGGATTGAAGGAACCCACTTGAAGGAGGGATGTGCCGCCTTTTGAAAATCAAAAATGAAGAAGAGGATGATGCGAGAGGGAGTTTTGAATTTTTTCAATATTTGGGAAAAAAAGATTCACAGGTGCGCCGCCTTTTCGCACGTGTGTAGCTGCCAAATGTGCCAAGTTTTACATGATTGACCAGTTGTACAATTTTTGGCAAGTTGTACTTTTTAAAAATTTTCTTAAATGTTAGGTATACACATGTTTAATGACAACATTTGTAGTTGCACAAATGGTTTATGGTAATTTATATATAATAGAAACAGTTTTGTGGAATAATATTTGACAGAACATAATTTTAATGACTGTTTGTAAGTTTAAGTGGTTAACATATGGAAAGTAACCATTAAAGTGTAATGTCTAACATGAGATATTATAACCAAGTAACACAACCAATTGTTCAAAATTTATATTACTTTGTACTCAAATGTTAATTTGAATATGACATAAATATTCAAAATTTATATTTAGTAAAAATAATGTTATTCTTTTTTATTTAATATAACTTTTTTAAATTTTTTTTTTTTAATTTAGTAAGTAATAAATCAATGATATAATTTAATAAGTAACAAATCAATGATATAATTTAATAAGTAATAAATTAATTATATAATTTAATAAGTAGTAAATTAATTATATATTTTTTAAAAATAAAATATCATTATTTAAATAATATAAATTTAACAAAAACTAGAAAATAATTATTGTAATATAAATTAAATAAATTAGTTTTAAAACTATTATTTTAAAACAACATCTAACAATAGTGTAACAAGTAAATGAAAAAGATGAAAATTAATATCACAAGTCTAGTTTGACAATCACGAAACAAGTTGTACTTTGTTATACAAAGATAAAACCATCAATATCCATTACACTCCACAATTAAACCAACGATCAGCAAAGTTTTCCGGTTGTTGAACAAATGACGACTCAGGCACGGAAGACGATCGAGGAATGGAAGATGATCTCGAGGTACGACGTCCTTGTTCTCCGGTTGAGGGAAACCTCCTTGTTCATTTTCTTCCCTTCTTTTTCACATACGCCTTAGGATGGACAATCAAATCACGCACATCCTGAGGCACCATCCACATATCCGTACTAGGAACTGGATATATCGACTTCACATATGCCAATGTCCACTGCTCCATCCAGTAATACTTAGAGCAAAATTCATGCAATGGGAACTCAGTACCTGTGCTATTCTTTGCTGCCATGGCAGCAGCTATAGCATGCACGCACGGATATTTGTCAATATCAAAACACTTGCAATCACATGTCTTATTCTTCAAATCAACCACATAACTACTCCCATCAATTGCAGTCACCTTGTATTCAAGAAAGTACAAGTTTATCTCGGTCACTGGTAAGAGCTTAGCTTCCGTACATCGTGTGTGCATCAATTTCTCAACATACGGAACTAGCTTCTGCCCTTCCGGTGTTTCCACGGACATCTTTCTATGCTTGTTCCACCATTCAGTAACTTTTTCAATAATCGCATCGATCATTGGTAACAACGCATATGTCCTCGCTTGTACAAAAACACCATTAATCGATTCAACATTATTAGTTGTATCTATATTGTACCTTGACCAGGGAAAATAACACCTTGCCCATTTCTCCTGTCCAACACTATTCTTCAGATACGCACCTGCGTTCGGATACTTTTTGACAAAAGCAGCAAAGAGGTTCAGGAACTCAGGCTCTGTGTAAGCCCTACTACACTCCATGAAAGTTTTTGCAACCAAATCTCTGTTGACGTTTTTGCAGCTCAATTTAACATTCTGAGACAAATGATAAATACAATACCCATGGTGAGACAAAGGGTACACTGCACTTACGGACTTGATGAGGCTTTGATGTCTGTCAGAACAGAAGACCAGTTCAGGACAATCTGGTACAACTGTTTTCAACTTTTCAAAAAACCAGGTCCAACTTGCATCTTTCTCACGATCAACTACACCAAAAGCAACCGGATAATGGTGATGATCTGGATCTTGACCTGTTGCCACGATAAGCACTCCACCAAACTTATTACTAATACATGTGCCATCCACAATGATCACCTTCCTCATGGCTTGGAAGCCTTCAATGCAAGGACCCAAAGCAAAAAATAGATACTTAAACCTCTTTTTTTCATCCAGTTCAACATATGAAACTGTACCGGGATTCTTTTTCTCCAATATGTGCAAATAAGAATACGCATTCCTATAGCTATCCTCTGGAGTACCGCGAACATCAGCAGCTGCTAGTTTTTTCCCTCTATTTGCGGTCGAATATGCGACTTTAACACCAAGTCTTGATTGAACCAAAGGGATGAGATGTTTTGGAGCTGGAGTCTGTATCGAACATGGGTAATCTTCTCGCAATACAGATGCAACCAATCGTGCTGTGCCTCTCTTTTTCTGTCTCATTGTACTCGTAGTTGACCGCGAGCATGTATGCATCTTGTGGTACGTTCTGACCGAGAAAGTATCTGACGGCATATCCTTCGCAGCTCGAAGAAACCACTTGCAACCTTTTTTACGTTTACAACATTTTACCACAAACAACACCTTATCCGACTTCACTATATCAAACTCAAAACAGTTTTTGTGCGCCGCTGCCTCAACTATATCTTTCACTGCATTCTTACTTGGAAATTCTTGACGTATCTTCAGATTCAAGCCATCTTCCCATTCTACATTTACCGTCGGGGTTGCCTCACCTTCAAATGTTTCATAGTTATCTATATTTCCTCGTTCTTCGTCATAGATTACCATGGTGGCCCCAACGTTAGAATTTTTTACGCTTCTCCTTCAAACTGAGTTGTGTTCTCATCTTCAGTCGTGTTCTCATCTGAACATGTCCCACTTTTATTCACCTCATCACTACTTCCAACAAATAAACTTCCTCGATCTTCCTCACGCTCATGCTCCTTATCTTTGACAACTTCCACATGCAAAGCATAGAATTTATCTTCATTCATTTCCAAAAAAGATACAACATCATCATCATCGAAGATATATAGTGGTATCGTTCGGTCCACTGGATCTGCAACGTAACTCAATTTCAGCTTAGTCCTAGCTTCATCAACCTTTGCCTTTAAACATATTTTATTCACCAAATATGAATAAGTGACGTCTTCGTACGATCTATCCAATCTAAGAAATTGATGAATTTGATTTGAAATCCATTTGTTTTCTTTTCCTTTTTTCAAATAGTATCCCCCAAAATCAAAAACTATCTTCATGTGAGGATTATTACTCAATGCGCCCCCCTGAAATTCAATACAAAGCCAAATTAGATTCGGTTATACCAAGGTGTTCTTTTTTTTTCAAGTTATACAAGTTGCACGATTTAATTTTGAACAGTTATACCAAGTTATACAAGTTGTACCGAAATCCAGTAAACCAAGTTTAACAAGTTATACCAAGTTATACAAGTTGCACGATTTAGTTATTTAACAAGTTATACCAAGTTATACAAGTTGTACCGAAATCCAGTAAACCAAGTTTAACCAGTTATACCAAGTTTAACAAGTTGTACCGAAATCAAATAAACCAAGTTATACCAAGTTATACAAGTTGCACAATTTTGCCATTTACCAAGTTATACCGAAATGTACTAAATCAATTCAGTTCTTCATCCTACGATTCAATTCAATTCAATTCAAGTGTAACTACAATCTATGCATATTAATCCAAATTCAACCCAGATCGACTATGACTACAAGAACAAACGAGAATGAAGAATTATAATGAGCATTCAAGAAAAACATTGAAATCTACAAAATGCTTAATTCAATTAATTTGCAAAATTATGGTTCACATTGTACAAGATTTTCTTTAATACATAATTTATGAGTTTTATATACGAAATAGAACAAGAAATCGGACCTCAATCCAATTTTTCAAAGCTTGGTCGGATGTTAATGGTGGTTTCGCGAAGAAGAGAGAGGACGAAGAAGAAGGTCGAGATTAGAAGAGGAGACACAGGTAGGATCCATCGGAATTTTAATTTCTTTTCCATCTTTAATTTTATTACATAAGGGTATTAAGACAATTTTAGGGTAGAGATGATTTTAAAAAAAAGTCATAGAGGTATATGACGACATGGTCCATCTTTTAATCTTCAAAAATAAATTTCATATTGCATTATATCAAAAAGTGGTTACTTATAAAAAAGTTTATATTGCATTATATCTTTATCGGTAAAACAATCACCGGTCCTTTTCATTAAAAGTTTAAAAAATAAAAATAAAAACTAATTATTTGCTAAAAAACATGTGAGACGGATCAATACACTGAGACGTCTCTACACTGCCACGCATCGTCACTTTAGTGGACATACTGAATTATGTCGATAAAAGCGAAAAAATATAATATATTATTTTATTTTAATCGATATCTATCACAAATATTAGGTCATTTTGTATTCTTACTTTTTAAAAAAATTATTTCGATATTGCTTATAAATTTATTTTCTTGCTTAAACAATCACTATTTTATGCCATAATTTTTCATAAATTAAATTTTTTTCTCTTTCCAAAAAATTTAATAATATAACAAAACGTTTGCTATATTCTTCTTGGCCTTTGTTTTTCAATGTTATAGTCTTCCAAGTTTTTGTTCTAGATTCGAATTTAAGTTGTGGGTTTGTGATTGAGTAGTTGTTCTAAGTTGTGGGTTAGTGACTCTCCTAATGCGGAATTGAGTATTAACGCTTGTATTTCACTTTGAAATTATCAATAAATTCACCTGATGAAAAAAAAAAAAAACGTTTGCTAATCTTATTTTCCCACTCCAATTACAATTTTATTCATAATTTTTCACTCCAATTACAATCTTATTTTTAAGTACACTCTTTTGCTAATGCGGTAATCGTTCTTGCACCGATCTCAATCAATATACTTTGTCCACAACGTGGTGGGCAGGCGGTTGGCGTGGGCTCGGATAAAGGGTGCAACTCCCATTCCTTGGTTCAATTCCCCTCTTCTGCTGTTATCAACACTTTGTGGAAAATCTGTCAGTTGGACTTTGGCCCAATTGGTTTACCTGATAGTCAGAAATACACTCGTCGGAAGGCACTCCAAACTCGGAATAGGCAGAGTGGTAGCCCGTAAGGGCCTATCCGATAACGCGGAGGACCAGTCCACTTGGTAGCACCTTGGTGCGTTTCTACCGGGGCTGATCGAAAAGCCGATAGGGTTTATCAAAAAAACAAAAAAAAATCAATATCCTTTTCAGTTTCGGTAGTTCCTAAACCATATGGTTATAAGCAAAGTCAAGTTCCTTGAGTGATGTCAGGTTTCCTAAAGATGCAGGAAAATTTCCACTAAGGTTGTTTTCACCAAGATACAGACTGGCAAGTTTAGAAAGTGACCCTAGTTCTCAAGGAACATCATGTCCGAGATGGTTGATGCTTCTTCTTAGCTCTTTGCATACTCTACATAACAACCATTACCATCACTAAAAAACTTCTTTAATGCTTCTCAATTTCCTTGCACATTGCTTTACCGGGATGATAAAGATTAAAGCAATTTCGTCTCTATATATAAACCGGAATCAATTTTGGCACTCTGCACATGTAGTTGATCATGGTATTATTATGGTATGTTGCTAGTCATTAGTCAACTTTTATGATTCAATTCTTGAAAATTTTACTTATGCCAGTAGCAGGAATTTCTGAGACAGAAACTGTCTTTTCACAATTCTGAAAATTTTACTTACAGTTTGTCTCTGCCTTTGAATCAACTTCAAAATATTCAAACTCTTTCAAGGAACTTATAGTCAGTCAATGTATGTGTTTTGAATATATTTTTCATTTAGTTTGTGCTTTTTTTTTCATACAAGACTACTCTCTTATTGGCTAAAGTTTATAGTCAGTCAATGCACTATGGAAGTTTGTGACTATTTTCTGCCCGTTGGTTACTCTCTTAGTTGCATTAGAACCGGAGTTTGCTTCTTCTTACCTTATACTTGCTCTCATTTTTAGTTTTATGTTGAAGAAGAAAGAACCCTTCTTTCCCTTTGTATTAAGCGACATGAAGCTGTCTCTTTTATTTGCTTTCAGTGCTCTCATGTTACTTGAAGTTTCGTGCTTGTTCTTTTCTCAAGCTAGGTCTACAAATGAGATTGAGATGCAGGCATTGCTCGAGTTCAAGTCTCAAGTTGCTGAAAACAAGAGAGAGGTCTTGGCCTCATGGAATAACTCCTCCCCGCCCTGCAATGGGATTGGGATTAGATGTGGCCGCAAACAAGAAAGAGTTATAAGTTTGGACCTTGGTGGATTCAAATTGGCCGGTGTGATCTCACCCTCCATCGGTAATCTCTCGTTTCTCAGATCACTTAATCTTGCAGATGACTCCTTTGGTAGTATCATCCATCGAGAGGTGGGAATGCTATTTAGGCTTCAGTACTTGAACATGATAGGTTACAATATGAGAATATAAGAAATGTCTATTCTATGATATGAGTCCAGTGTAGCTTGATAGTATAACTTTTCTACTAGTGTACCTTAGTCCTCCAAATAGAAGCACTAAGCTAAATGTATTAGCAAATTTTGTGGCATCGATGAACGCAAAAGGTAAATCTGGTAGCTGCTTAATCTTAAATGTATCACCGGAAAGTTTCAGTTAGAAAGCATTGAAACCAAATATAACAAAATGATAAATCTCAGGAATCTGAAGATTCATCCGTTATGCCAAAATGTGAAGAAAACATACTGGTGAACCTTCCGAAGAATTCTGATCTGATACCATTGATGACGGGTTCCTTTTCACGCTCTGGGTTCAACTGTAACTTGACTTTAACCGGCCCAATACTGAACTAGTGTTTTGCTTTGGATCCTCGTCATCAACACTTTCGGTAGGTTGATGCTCCTTTATGCTATAACCTCTTGAGAATTTTGACTTTGACCTGTTAATTGTTGAAACTCTCTCCATCTTTGCAGTATCATCCACAGCATTATCCGACTCCAGATTCTGTTTTCTGAAGAGTGCAGCTGAAGAGGAAAATACAGACACAGTTCTTGACAATGTCCTCTGCATATCAGCAGGTCTTCTAGGCTTTGGAACTGAACTTGGAAAAGCAGAAGATGGGACCTGAACAACAGAAAATATACGGTGAACCCCCATCCTCGATTCGTGGTCAGCATAGACCATAGCTTGAAGAAACTGATGGAAAAGTGCCTCTGGAAAAGCCTGTGAAAAGATTGCATGTTATCTTCTTATTCCTTGTCAGTTTTGGTTACATATTGTGGAAAAAAACAGAGACATAGAAACTTCAAGGTTCTAGGCATCTTGCCTTGTTTTCATATGATAAATTTGGTATAGCTGCTATAATTTGTGCTGTTCGAAAAACAGCCGCAATTAGTGTTCTCGCCATGACTGTAATATTTAACATGCTTTCCAACATGACAGCCATTATGTCAAGAATAGGACCTGCATCTCCTACCTACATTTCATGAAACTATCAGCTATTTATTCATCTTATACAAGTTCAAATTACATAGCTTTTAGAGAGAGCTTTGTGGAGTAAATAGGGGTTACCTTCTGGGATAATTGCACGAGACATTGTTCAACTGCAGCTTCGAATTTTATATTATACTCCCCAGATTAGAATCATCTAGTGAACAGTGGATGCTCTTCCTCAGATGCCTAATCATATCACTCAAGGCACCAATGATTGCCACAGATGGAAGAACTTTAGTCTGCTGGGCAAGTGCAGTAGCAACATAAACTATGTCAAGTTGCATTCTTGTGATCAGGATGGACAACAGGAAGTGCGTGTTTTGCCCTGCCATCAATTACTCACATTATTAGTAGTCTAGTAACAAGCTGATTACCAATTCCAAAACCAATCAACCAAAATGGAAACAATACGAACCGGATCCCATCAACAACTGTACGTCTTGCAAAACATATAGAGCAAGACCGTGCTCGGTGGACCAAACTTCATAGTGACTCGAGGACACGCCGCACAGTTGTTGCTTCTTTTGCTAACTTTGCCAGATTATGTAGACAAACCCTCGACCAAAACTTGGGGTTTTAGCATCCTCCCTGCACCATCTTTACTCAGTAAAACAGAACAGGACATATATATTCTATAAAGAAAACAAGCATGCCGACTTAAGCTTGAGTAGAAGGGTTTACACAGATACAAGTGCCTTGTCTCTGTCATCAACGATTTTTGTCCAAGAAGCAATCCTTGTTTCAGCTTCTGCAGGAGAGAGCTCTTTATCAATTGAAGCGACCTTGTTGTCTTGATTTCCCGTAGCAGTGGAAGATTGACTGATGCCTCCATAATTTTCTAAAACAACAGAGACAACCTGAAAGTAAGAGAAACAAAGAAATGGGACAATTATTCAACATCCATGCAAAATATATTTCGTATACACTAGTAAGCAAACTTACATTATCAAATTCCACTGAGATATGTGAAAATTCTCCCATGAACCAAACCTGTGATTGTATTAAAGTCTCGATCATAAGACATGTCACATTCAGTGTAAGTAACAAACTGAGTATATGAGTATCAAGGGATAGGATGAGATTGGCTGAAGCAATACGCGAATTATTCTCAATCAGATCTAAGTTCTTTGGTTCTAATACGACTATCACAAAGTTAATCCCTCAGGATGATTCACTGCAACGTTCTCCACTCGCGATCAACACTTCATCGGCTACAAAAAAAACTAAAACATCTGAAACCTCCTCTCAATAGAGAAAGATATGGGGATATTACTCGCAGGACAAAGATTGCGTTTGAGGTTCTTTGCGCAAGGCAGCACCAAGCACTAACAAACCCGTGTGCGGAGACGTTTTTAGCAGAGACGGCTGCTATGAACGATTGGAAACATTATGCAGACGTGGAAGAGAAGTTCTTCAGTCAAAAATCACGTATAACATGGCTGAAACATGGAGACCAAAACACAACTGTTTTTCATCGTGCGGCTCAGATTAGAAAGTCGAAAATGGCGATAAGAAGACTGGTTAATGCAATGGGAGATGAAATTTTGGATCCGAAATTGATAAAAGCAGAGGCAGTCCATTACTACAAAGAGTTTCTGAACAAACCCTCTCCACTGATGGACATTCATACTCTTGATGAACTAACTGAGCTTATAGACTTCAAATGCTCGGACATGTAAGCAGGGAATCTTACCAGCATGATAACGGAGGATGAAATAAAGGGAGCTCTCCAATCTATGCCGGCGAATAAAACTCCGGGACCAGATGGATATACAAAGGAATTTTTTTGTCAAGGCTTGGGAAGTGATTTTGTTGTGGCAGTTCAATCATTTTTTGAAACAAACTTCATGCCTCATGGGGTAAATGCTACTATACTTGCTTTAGTCCCAAAAAAACCGGATGCAAAGGAGATGAAAGACTTCAGACTTATAGCATGCTGCAACACAATTTATAAGGTAATCTCCAAAATCTTGGCTTCACGGTTGAACCACATATTAGAGATGATGAGAGATTAGATGGGAAGAATTATATTTACTCTCATAATGATAAAAGTTATGATACATGTGTTTATATAGAGAGGAGAATATTAAACCTAATTACCGTAGTTTCCTAATATAATACACAAATACATAAATGAGATAATTATTAGAAATATATTTACATATATTCTTCATTATTCTAGATCCTTCTACACCACATGCTACCGGAAGCCATGCAATGGAATCAAAGCGCCTTCATAAAGGGAAGACTTTTGCTGGAAAATGTCCTCCTTGCGACGGAGCTGGTTAAGGATTATCACAAGGACTCCATCTCCCCTAGATGTACTCTCAAGCTGGATATTACAAAGGCTTTTGACACTATCATATGGGATTTTATTCTTACGGTGTTACGCTCAATGCGGCTGCCAGAGATGTTCATAAACTGGATTCAAGCTTGTATTTCTTCAGCGGCATTCTCAGTATGTGTGAATGGTGATCTTGAGGGTTTCTTCACCAGTTCAAGAGGACTGAGACAAGGATGTTCATTATCACCAATCCTGTTTGTTATCGCTATCAACGTTTGCTACTTTTAGACTAAACAAAGCGGCAAAGGAGAACAGATTTGGGTTCCATCCTAAGTGCAAAGATCTTGAATTGACGCATTTAAATTTTGCAGATGATATGATGGTATGTACGGATGGGAATGCACACTCAATCAGGGGTATAGCTGCGGTTCTGAAGGAGTTTGAAGCTGAATCCGGATTGGCTATCAATATGAGCAAATCGACTTTATATGTTGCTGGTCACACTCAGTCAAGCTTGCATGAAACAGCAACATCACTTGGGATTCCCATGGATACGCTTCCCATAAGGTATTTGGACGACGAAAGGAATGACTAGACTAGACTATGAACCGCTTGTGGACAGAATTAGGACTCGGCTCAACACATGGGCAACCAAAACTTTGTCTTATGCAGGCCGTTTGCAACTTATCACATCGGTGATATCCAGTATTGACATGATTGAAGGAATGTGTGCAGCTTTTTTATGGTCTGGATCACCAAATATAACGACTAAGTCCAAGGTTGCTTGGGCAGATCTTTGCATCCCCAAGAACGAGGGAGGTTTGGGAATTCGAAAGTTGAGAGACTCTGAAATTGATATGGAGACTGTTTGAAAACTCAGGATCACTATGGGTAGCTTGGACAAAACAATATCTGTTGCGGAACAGCTCGTTTTGGGACATCTCTAAAAAAACAAGGGGATCTTGGACGTGGAAGAAGCTCCTTAAGCTAAGGCCACTAGCTACAAACTTTCTGAAAACTGAGGTAAAAGATGGTTCTACTACTTCTTTCTGGTTCGATAACTGGTTAAGCATAGGTCCTTTGATTCACATCATGGGAGAGGTGGGTACACGACTGATGGGGATACCAAGAGAAGCCAAAGTGTCGGATGCATTAAGAGGTAACAAGTGGGTTTTCAGACGAAGTCGAAACTGTGGCGTTCAGATTATATCAACATGCTTACGGACACTTGCGTTACCAAATGCTATGGCGGGAAAGGACAAGGTTCTTTGGAAGCAGAAGAACGACACATACGGTGACAAATTCTCCACCAAAAAAACTTGGCATTTAATCAGGGCTAAAGCTCCAATTGTTGAATGGCATCGACTTCTTTGGTTCTCCCAGGCAATACCGAGACAACGATTTATCACATGGCTGGCTTCTCAAAACAAGCTCTCAACAGGCGCACGAATGCGGCAATGGGGAATAACACAAGCATGCCCGCTATGTGGAGAACCGGATGAGACTAGGGACCATCTTTTCTTCGCTTGTCCATACTCTTATACCATATGGGACTTGCTATGCTCGCGGTTACATGCGCGATTGGAATCTAACGATGCACTCATTGCTCCGCAATAAGATGCCATCTTTGGATTCTATGCTCGCAAAGCTTGCTTTCCAAGCAACAATATATAGGATTTGGAAGGAAAGAAATGAAAGATGTCATGCTCAACCGCAACGACTTCCGATACATTTGGCTCATGTCCATTCAGAAGGAGATCGACAATAGACTTCGCTCGCTCGGGGACGGCGTCGAAGACGGTAACGAAGCTTTACGTCGTTGGAATGAAGTGGCTCAAGTTCACTGATTTATTTTCCCAGGTTTAAAACTGTGAACTAACCAAGAACAAGGTTTAAGAGAGAACACTCAAAAACAAAGTTTTTCAATAAAAACTCACGCACCCACTTTTTCTTACACAAATGGTTTCTTTTATACAATCCTAAAGATAAGAGAAATTCAAAGCTTCTTTTCCATGATTTCTTTCGTGTTATCCTCAATTTGTCTGTTGTTGTATAGGAAGAAGAAGTCATCGCTACTTTTCCGTAATCCTCTCTGCTTGTCCGTTGTTGCAGAGGAAGAAGAAGGGAGTTTGATGGGCTTGCTTTCTGTTGGGCCTTGGTTGTGATTTTCGTGGCCCATTGTAATGTTGTCACTTACATCCCCCCGCAAACGAATGGTGGGAAAATTCCCAACATTGAGTTTGGAGCGCAAAGACTGAAAGGATTGACGAGGAAGAGATTTGGTGAAGATATCGGCAAGTTGTAGAGCAGCGGGAATGTGTTGAATCTCCAAAACACCAAGGGCCACTCTCTCTCGAACATAGTGATAATCAACTTTGAAATGTTTAGATCGGTTATGAAGAACTGGATTGGCTGTTAAATGAACTGCTGACAAATTATCACATTGAATGAGAGCAGGTTTAGACTGAGGAACCTGCAAATCGCGAAGTACAGCTGAAATCCATGTTAGTTCACATGCAGTGGTGGAAAGCGCTCTATATTCAGCTTCCGTAGAAGACCGAGAGACCGTTGGTTGACGTTTTGCAGACCATGAAATTATGTTTGAGCCAAGAAGAGCACAAAAACCTGTCGTTGATCGTCTTGTGTCTTGACAGCCTGCCCAATCACTATCACAGTAAGAAACCAAGTCTAGCGTACTGTTCTTGGAGAGATGAAGACCCATATGCGACGTTCCTCGGAGATAGCGGAGTGTTCGCTTTAACAAACCAAAATCTGATTCAGTAGGAGAATGCATCCGTTGACAAATAAAATTGACAGCAAATTGTATATCGGGTCGAGTAATCGTTAGATACTGTAACTTTCCCGCAAGGCTTCGAAAATAGCTTGGTTCAGAGAATAAATGTTGATCACGAAATACCTTATCAAGCCGTAATGGTAAAGGTGTAGGCATAGGATTACAATCAGACATGTTAGCTTGATGGAGAATCTCTTCAACATACTTCGTTTGACTGAGGAACAAACCATGAGGATAAGATTGAACCTGGATTCCGAGGAAGTAATGAAGATTTCCCAAGTCTTTCATAGCAAATCGACCACTGAGTTCTTGAATTAGTGATTTAAAGAGACTCGAATTGGAACCGGTCAACAGAATATCGTCGACATAGAGTAGCAAAATCATCGAATCTCCATTGTGATGATACACAAAGAGGGAAGGATCAGCTTTACTACAAACAAAGCCATACTCAAGCAAAAAATGGCTGAACTTATCAAACCACGCTCGTGGAGCCTGTTTAAGGCCATAGAGAGCTTTCTTTAATGAACATATATGATTAGGCCGAGCATGGTCTTCAAATCCCGGTGGTTGGATCATATAAACAGATTCTTGTAGATCACCATGTAAAAACGCGTTCTTGACATCGAGCTGAGTAATGTTCCATGCCTTGGCAGTTGCTACGGCAAGAACAATCCGAATGGTGGATGTGCGTACTACAGGACTGAAAGTTTCAATAAAATCAATACCTTCCTCTTGAGCAAATCCCTTGGCCACCAGTCGTGCTTTAAGTTTGTTAAGTGAGCCATCAGCATTTAGCTTGACAGTGAATATCCAACGACATCCTAAAATATTCATCTCTTCGGTTGCAGGAATCAATGACCATGTATCGGTCTGGTAGATAGTCTCCAATTCCTCAATCATAGCGTGATGCCACCCCGGATGAGCTAACGCTTCTTCAACAGAGGTAGGTAAAGAGGGAAGAGTCTTGCTTGCAACAAGAGCATATCTAGGATTTGGTTTCCGAATACCAGCCTTTGATCTCGTAGTCGTTGGATGCATCTACGTATTAACCACTTGTTCTTGTGATTCTAAACTCGTAGTCTCTGTATTTACCACTTGTTCTTCTGCTTCTGAAACACAGCTCTCAATATCAGTGATATGTTCTTCGGATTCTCTTTCAACTGGTTCAAAGGAGGAAGAAGAAGGACTAGTACTTGATGGCGCCATTGGTAGGTCTTGAGGATAATGCACTACTTGAAGTGGAAGAGTCGGTAAATGTTGCGGAATCGGAGTATGATGTTCTGCAGATTGCCATGACTGAAGTAAACCAGTTTTATGTTGATGAGCTAAATGCTTATATGTGTTGGTGAAAGGAAAGCAAAGCTCATCAAATATCACATGACGACACACATATACGCGACCCGTTGGAGGATATAAGCATCGATATCCTTTATATTGAGCATGATACCCCAAGAAAACACATTGCAAAGAGCGAGGATCAAACTTATGTTGAGCAAAAGGACGGAGACATGGATAGCAGGCTGAACCAAAAACTCGAAGAAACGTGTAGATAGGTGGTTTCTTGAACAACATTTCATATGGACTCTTTTGTTTCAAAGAGGCCGAAGGCAGCAAATTAGAGATGAAATTAGCTGAATAAAACGCTTCTACCCAATACTTTAGAGGTGTTTTGCTCTGAAACAACATTGAGAGTCCTAGCTCAGTGAGATGACGATGCTTCCGTTCGGCAATTCCATTTTGTTGAGGTGTTGATGGACAAGACATAAGATGAACAACACCATGATCTGTAAGATGTTTTCGAAAACGTGTACTCATGAACTCTCCTCCACCATCACTTTGGAACACTTTGATTTTTCGATTAAACTGATTCTCAACTTGTTTTTGGAAGGCAATAAACACATCACAGAAATCCGACTTAAGCTTAAGAGGAAACATCCATGAATAATGAGAGAATTGATCCACAAAAACAACATAGTACTTGAACCCTTGAACAGAGACAATAGGAGAAGGACCCCAGAGGTCACAATTTATTCGATCAAGTGGTTCCATTACACTAGATTCAGAAGAAGAAAAAGGCAGTTGAGAACTCTTTCCCATTTGGCAAGGTTCACAAATGAGAGAAGTGTTGATCTTATTATTGATAGAGATAGCCTTGCTGGATTTGAGAAGTTGCAAAATCTGAAAATTGGCGTGCCCGAGCCGTTGATGCCAAATGATATCACTAGCAGCACACTGTCGGTTTGAATAAAAAGCCATGAATTCTGGATTTTGCAACACATATAGACCCTCACGACGTGGTCCCTTTGTCACCACTTTCTGAGTTTTGAGATCAATAACATAAACAGCATGAGCATCAAAAAATACCCCACAAGGATAATCATCACACAATTTGGATACTGAAATTAGCGATTTCTGCATTGATGGACAAACAAGAACATCGCAAAGGGGAAGACTACCTGTATTAGTGGTGAGAGTAGTGGAACCAACATGAGTGATGGGGAGAAAATTACCATCTGCAACCATTACTGTTTCTGAACCATTGTAAGGTGTCACATTTTGTAACGGAGTTGTTGTGGATGTGATGTGAGAAGAAGCACCAGAATCTGGAAACCATTCACGACCAGTATCATCAGCCACCTTAAGAGCTGCAAGAGCTTGAGGTCCATCATCACTCTGATAGGCTCGATCAAAACGGTCCCAACACTTCAAAGCAGTGTGACCAACGCGACCACAAATCTGACAAATTGGCCTTGTGTTTGTAGAACTATTAGAGTTTTGAATCTGCCCAGCCGTATTAACTTGTTGTGAGAAGCCTCTCCCACGGGTTGAGAAGTTTCCACGACCTCTACCACGACTCGAGTAACCACCACGACCTCTCTGTCCTTGATTGAAATAGCTAGATTGTTGAGCTTGAAAGGCTGTGAAAGGAGTGACATCACCTGGAGTTTCATAGGACTGAAGACGAGTATGAAAACCGGAGACCTCAGAGACAACGTCATTAAAGTTTGGGGAGGGGAAACGGGACATAGAACTTTGAACCACTGTAGATATCGGATCGTATTCCCGACCCAAACCATTGAGAAAAGTGAAGATCTTCATAGATTCTTCGACTGGCTTTCCAATAGAGCTAAGTTGATCACATATAGCCCGGAACTCACGACAATAACCTGGAAAATCCGTGCTACGGGTTGACAGTAACTGAAGACGACGACGAAGATCAAACTCTCTGGCAACAGAACTCTTGTTGAAATTATCAACAAGAGAGAACCAAACATCTTTAGATGTGACTAAACCATGAACATAACCAAGCACTTCTTCTGTGAGAGTGCCAAAAATCCATGACTTGATGAGTTGATCAGTACAGGTCCAGGCTTCTAAGGCTCGATTTGGAGACGTAACGACAACCTCATTGACCGTGGCTGTGACAGTAGCCACCGGTGGAGTTATTTCGCCTGTGACGAAACCAAGTAACTTTTGGCTTCGGAGAAGAGACTCGAATTGAGTTTTCCAGAGAAGGTAATTGCTATCATTGAGTTTTAGTGTGACAGAACTAGAGACATGGAGATTAGAAGGAAAAGGATAAGGATCGAGAGCCTCTGCCATGACAGCACCTGTTAAGGATTTAGAGAAACTCTGATACCATGTGAACTAACCAAGAACAAGGTTTAAGAGAGAACACTCAAAAACAAAGTTTTTCAATAAAAACTCACGCACCCACTTTTTCTTACACATTCTTTTATACAATCCTAAAGATAAGAGAAATTCAAAGCTTCTTTTCCATGATTTCTTCCGTGTTATCCTCAATTTGTCTGTTGTTGTATAGGAAGAAGAAGTCATCGCTACTTTTCCGTAATCCTCTCTGCTTGTCCGTTGTTGCAGAGGAAGAAGAAGGGAGTTTGATGGGCTTGCTTTCTGTTGGGCCTTGGTTGTGATTTTCGTGGCCCATTGTAATGTTGTCACTTACAAAAACACATGTTTTTCAAATCCTAAATAAGAGTTAAAACAATCCCGAATGGCTAAAAGGATTTGTAAGAACTATGGTTTTCTTTTTTGTTGATAAATAAAATTACATTTCAAAAAAAAAGGTAATCTAAAAAACCAATACATCATCCCAAAACTAAATTAATATTTTGTGACAACATCAGTTTTGAATATATGAGTCAAAATCATTTGAAGTTTTAGACGTTACTCATAACTTGTATCCTATGATATCCAGTGGCGGAGCTAAAATTTATGTTTACGAGGGTTTGGTAATACATATATCATGGGGGTCAATTACACAAGTTTAATACCAAACTACCCAAATGTCACTAACCGAAAGCATGCACAAACCAAATTTTATAAAAGTTATGGGGTCAATTGACCACCCTCCTCGTAAGCTAGCTCCGCCACTGATGATATCCTTTCTAGAGGGAATTACAAAATAGAAAATGACTAATCAAGATTTAAAACCCGTCTTTAAACAGAGTAATAAATTAGGGACAAATTAGCCATAATTTACTCAAACTAAAACACTTTAATTTGTAACAAAAAAAATGGCATATGAGTGTAAAAATCAACAAGTCAAAGGGTAAAGACAAAAACTTTTTAAATTTTAATTTTTTTTTTACCAAAACAACACAAATCTCTCTCTTCGTTGTCTGGACTGTGTGTGGGTGGCTGACCACGAATGTCCAACTCGATCCACCTCCCTAAACACCGTCCTCGAGTGGACCCCACTTGACCAATCTGAATTCTCAAGCACCCAAAAAAAAAAAAAAGTGCTAGAGAGAGAATGACACAGCTCAAAAGAAGAAAACATTGCTCGAGGAGAGAGAAAAAGCCATAGACGTCTGAAACAACAACAAACGCCAAGTCCAGCTTCTTCTTCTTCTTCTTCTTCTTCTTCTTCTTCTTCTTCTTTCTTCTTTCTTCTTTCTTCAACATCATCAGAGAAAACATTTTCCGATTCAGCTTTCAAAGATTTTTTCCGTTGTCTAATTCCGATCTCCCGATTTTTCCGTTTCTGCTGTGCTGACTCCGACGAGAAATTTTCAGACTACCAACCGAGAATCTGGTCCGATCTGACTCGTCCAGCTGCCTGACTCGCTGAGTCAGCGTTCTGCAAACTCGGTCTCTCTTGGATGAGTTGTTAGTTGGAAAAGAGAGGATCTATTGCAAGAAGAGCTGCCATGGTAATCAATCACATCCTCTTCGTTATTTTCAGTTGCTAATTGCTGTTTTTTTGTTTGAATGGTTTATTGGATTTGATCAAGTTAAAAAGGATTGATTTTGTGACAGTTTTATGTTTTTCTCTATCTGGTTCTGATTTGGTGTTTTGTTGGTAGATAGATTGTTTGTATGAGATTTGCATTTGGTTGGCGATCTCTAGATGCTCTTCTTGTGAACTTTCCATTATAAAAACTAATTTTTGAGAGATTCTTTAGTCGAATTCTCTTTTGATTTGACCCTTATCGGAAATGTCGGGTTATGCAACATTTCCTAAGTGGCTCTTGTAAATTTGGATATGTTTTTTTGACTTCTATAATTAGTTGCTCCTCAACGTGCCTAAGATAGTATGTCATAGTGAAGTCATGTAAGCTTTCTTCAGGCTAACAAATGCTTAAGTCTTCTTTATTCGAGGCTGATGATTTAGTTTCGCAAGTTAAGATTTAATTGCTTGATGATGTGCTAGATTCATTAGAAGGAAACTCTGGAAATGCACACTGCATGTTGTGTTTTTCCGGGAGTGTACAATGTATCTTGATCATATTATCGCGAATTCAAGATGAAAAAAAAAAATTTCTGTATTCTTAGAAAGTTATGTCCTGGCTATGTGGAATATTTTATTTAACATTTTCTACTGTGGTTTGGGTATGTACGTCTGGAGCCATATAGTTAAATTTGTCGAGCTGAGGATATTGTGGCGTTTAGAGGAGAATAAGTTTCTTGCCTTTTGCTCTATAGCTTTGATGTTAGTATTTTTCCGCTTAATGCATGTTTTTCGTATACACATGAAACTTGGATGAATTCAAAAAAGGGGTTTAATCAGATCAATGGATTATAAGAGCTCGGGAGATGCCTACTAGAGATAGTCGATACCTTTTTTGTCATTTTAGTCAATATTCCCTCTTACTATACTTTGGACAGTAGACCTAAACTATATGATTCAGTACCACTTTCTAATTTTCTCCTATGAAACATGCCAACAATGTGGGTTCGTCAATCACTGAATTTGTTCGAAGCTCATGGAATGCCTTCTTCACTGGTTCTTATGTTATAATTATATTTATCTTGTATAAGTAAGAGATTTCTTCTGGTTTCTACCTCTATTGCTTATGCAAGGGGATCATTGTATTGTTAACATTAGAAATTCTTTTAGGCATCTGTTCCTCACTGTTCTCTACACAAATCTTAGAAAGCTTTCTTTTAAGTGTTTTTGCGGTTTAAGTGTAATTTCCATCAATTCACATTAGAACAACATCTTTGTGCCGGATTTTTGATCACCCAAGAATCCATAAACTTATGAAACAGTTTGTGTGAGGTTATTGAAAATTCTGTACCTCAACTTTCAATCTCTATGTCCTGTAGGTTGGCCCGGTCAATATAATAGTTGGTTCTCATGTTTGGATTGAAGATCCAGGAGTGGCATGGATTGATGGAGAAGTTGTCAAAATTAATGGCGAAGATGTTCATGTACAGACCACAGCTGGGAAGACTGTAAGTTGTCTATCCTCTTGACGTCTTTGCATTTAGTTTTCCTTTTGTGAAAGAAAGTCACTGGAAAGGGTGCTCCTGCTTTAGGTGTCTGTTTACCTTTGAGCAAAATGTCACTAGTCCTCTAGTCTCTTATCGCCGTCGGACATGTTACTTCTCTAACCTATGAGTCGCTTTTCCTGTGAAACCAGATATTGTATCAATCATTAGTTAAAATTTATTTTCAGGTTGTGGCCAATATCGCGAACGTATTTCCAAAGGATACAGAAGCGTCCCCTGGGGGTGTTGATGACATGACAAAGCTCTCATATCTACATGAACCAGGTGTTTTGAATAACTTGGCCATGAGATATGAGCTGAACGAAATTTATGTAAGTTGTTATACAATTTCTGTGCTGAATACTCATGAAATCACATATTGAGTTCTTAAGTAGTACAAAACATTCCTAAATATTTCTGTTATTATATGTCTTTGCAGACATATACGGGAAACATCTTGATTGCTGTAAATCCATTTCAAAGGTTACCACATCTCTATGATACTCATATGATGGAGCAGTATAAAGGAGCAGGTTTTGGTGAATTAAGCCCCCATGTGTTTGCAATTGCAGAAGTTGCTTACAGGTAGTTAGGACCAATCAATGATTCCACTAGCAGAAATTCTCTTAATCACTCTTTACTCGTACATTTTCTCATTCTAGTCATTTGCTTCTCTGGGTAGGGCGATGATTAATGAGGGTAAGAGCAACTCAATTCTTGTTAGTGGGGAAAGTGGTGCGGGTAAGACTGAGACAACAAAGATGCTTATGCGCTACCTTGCTTACCTTGGTGGTCGATCCGGTGTTGAAGGAAGGACAGTGGAACAGCAAGTTCTGGAGGTGAGGCGTCACAAATTTATGTTTCTTTTATTTTGGTTTTGAAGCTTGTCATGGAGAAGAGCATATCTCTACACATATACTTCTAGCTACTGTATTGATATTTAGAGAGACTTGTAATGCTAACCTGATTAACTATCTTGGTTTTGTTGTTGGTGGTATACAGTCAAATCCAGTTCTTGAAGCTTTTGGCAACGCCAAAACTCTCAGGAATAACAACTCCAGGTATGCGTATGTTCACTCAGTGGTTATTCCTACAAATCTTCTCTTTAATGCTTTGATGAGTTACATAGTCAAACTTGTTTCGTCAGTCTTTACATGTCAGAAAATTGTTTTATAAGTATGAAACCTCAGGGAATCAGTTGCTCAATTGCACAAATGGTACATAACTAAATTAAATCACATATACACCATTTGAATCTCTTGGCCTTCTTCATTTGTAAAATGAAGGGTTAATGTTTCCTACATAATTGATTAGTGTGTTATACAGTTATTCTAATGACTTCTTCGTGGAAAAGCTTTAAAGCAGATATCTTCATCGTAACTTTGACTTTCTTTTTATCATAATGCAGTCGATTTGGAAAATTTGTCGAGCTTCAGTTTGACAAAAATGGGAGGATATCTGGAGCAGCTGTCCGAACATATTTGTTGGAAAGGTCTCGGGTGTGTCAAATATCAGATCCAGAAAGAAATTACCACTGCTTTTACCTTTTATGTGCCGCCCCACCCGAGGTATTGGTGCTGCACAATGATACCAATATACCTTGTTCTGAGGCCTTCTGCTTTATATCACATGAGTTAGTAATTTGGGATTTCGTTTCTTTTCCCAATGTGTAGGAAAGAGAAAAGTTTAAGTTGGGAGATCCCAAGTCATTCCACTACCTAAATCAATCAAAGTGCTATAAATTGGATGGAGTGGATGACACCGAGGAATATCTTGCTACCCGACGAGCTATGGATATAGTTGGCATCAGTGAAGAGGAACAGGTCAGTCTTCCATTTGCTTTTTTTCCAACAAGAAATGATTTATTTGGTAGAGCATCTTGTTGATTATTCTGATAATTGCTATCAGGATGCGATTTTTAGAGTTGTTGCTGCAATCCTGCATCTAGGTAATGTCGAATTTGCAAAAGGAAAAGAGATTGACTCCTCAGTTTTGAAGGATGACAAATCAAGATTTCATCTGGATGTGACTGCTGAACTTCTTAGGTATGTGCTGCTTACTTGTTTAATCTTTGACTTCTACTTTTTTTACTCTCTCTTTTACATCTTTGATCCTGGACTCACTTCTTTCAAAAGGTGTGATGCAAAGAGTTTGGAAGATGCATTGATAAAACGTGTAATGGTGACACCAGAAGAGGTTATTACAAGAACACTTGATCCTGATTCAGCCACGGGTAGCAGGGATGCATTAGCAAAAACTATCTATTCACGCTTGTTCGATTGGTATACAAAAAAACTTCCTCTCTTTAAATTCAGAGGTTATTTTTGTATTTGCTTAGTTCACTATTCTGTAGAGGACATGTTTCACTTATTGTGTCAGTTTACATAATTTATGCATCAGAAATGTCTACATTTTTATATATATATATATTACAGTACAGCTGTCACTTGACATTTGTAGCTTCTCATACCTGTTACCTGTTTTTTCAGGCTTGTTGACAAAATTAACAATTCTATCGGGCAAGATCCGAACTCTAAGACAATAATTGGTGTTCTTGATATCTACGGGTTTGAAAGCTTTAAGATCAACAGGTATATTTGTTGCTTGCAGAATGATTTCCTCTTCTGCAATAATGTTAAAATCTCTATTGACTTTCATGTAATTTTTTCCAGCTTTGAGCAGTTTTGCATCAATTTTACCAATGAAAAGCTGCAACAACATTTCAACCAGGTCTGCTGTGTTCTTACCCACTAGCTTCCGAATATCTGTTTATCTCCGTACTTAGCTTTGACATACTATAATTATTCTTTTCACAGCACGTCTTCAAAATGGAACAAGAGGATTATACCAAAGAAGAGATCAACTGGAGTTACATAGAATTTGTTGATAACAAGGATGTGTTAGAACTCATCGAGAAGGTGTCGTAATTTTGAATTCATCTAATTTGATTCTTAACGTATTTTGTGGTAGTTTACAACTAATTCATCCTTCTTGACACGTTTGTGTTTCTATGACTTGCTCTTACAGAAACCTGGAGGAATCATTGCACTTCTAGATGAAGCATGGTAAGCTGCTAGACTCTTTCAATTTGTGCTTATTGACTAAAAAAATCTTCTACCGTTCTAATGAAGATGCTGCTTTGCTTAATTTGACTGAGATCAAGTGTCTAATGGATGTTCGATTCTTTTGCAGTATGTTTCCGAAGTCAACACATGAAACATTTGCTCAGAAGCTCTATCAAACGTTCAAAAACAGTAAGCGGTTTACCAAACCAAAGCTTTCTCGGACTAGCTTTGCAATATCGCATTATGCTGGAGAGGTAAAACATCTTTCACATGCTTACAATAAGTTTTAAATATTTTTCCTGTTAACATCCTCTCTTTCTTACTGAATGAAACAGGTAACTTATCAGGCTGACTTGTTTCTTGACAAGAACAAAGATTACGTGGTGGCAGAACATCAGGATCTTTTGATCGCTTCCAGATGTACTTTCGTAGCTGGTCTATTTCCTCGCCTTGCAGAAGAATTGTCAAGTAAAACCAAATTTTCTTCCATCGGGTCACGCTTTAAGGTATGGTGATCAGTAATTGACATCTCCCTCTGTGGAACATGTTTCCTTTATGCTCTTCGAAAAGCTTTGTTTTCCAAAACTGCTTTTGTATTAACCTTTACATTATATATTTAAGGATCTAGGATTTTCCTCTTAGACAGATAATCATGAATAGTCTGTTTATTAGTGGACATATCTAATAGAGCAGCCATTTAACTAATTCAGACATCATTAACTTTTTCTTTGTAATCAGTTTTTTTGTTTAATTTTATGGCTTTCAAGTTGTTACCCATGTTGGAGACGAGTATGATTTCAGATATCATGTAGCGGAAACTATAGCTCAAAATGTCAGACATTTTTCTCTGTTTCTAACCATAAATGCTCTATCTCCAATTCCAGCTTCAACTTCAGTCTTTGATGGAAACACTCAGTTTAACTGAACCTCACTACATCAGATGTGTGAAGCCAAATAATGTACTTAAGCCTGCCATCTTCGAGAATGTGAACGTAATTCAGCAATTACGGTGTGGTGTAAGTACAGTCGGAATCTTTCATATTGTTTTGTCTGTTCTATTGTATCTGGTAATTGAGGCACGTCAACCTAAATTTTTGTTTATGAAATTTACAAGCATAATATATTTCTTCCTTTTATTCAGGGTGTTCTGGAAGCTATTAGAATCAGCTGTGCTGGTTATCCTACAAAGCGGACGTTTTATGAGTTTCTCAACCGTTTTGGTGTTCTTGCTCCAGAAGTTCTGGAGGGAAAGTAAGCTGCAGTTGATATAACTTGATATATTTTGTTTGTTGCAGTTTTTTTTCTTTGAAACATGCTTTTTACTTTTTCGCTATATGTAATAATTCCTATTTCTGTGCAGTTATGATGACAAAGTTGCATGCGGAATGCTTCTGGATAAGATAGGCTTAAAGGGTTATGAAGTAAGTCATTTGTAGTCGCATTGTATAATGGTTCCTTTTTATGTTTGAGGAACTATGTCTAATTTATCCAACATGCTTCCACTTGCAGTTAGGGAAAACAAAAGTATTCCTTAGAGCTGGGCAGATGGCTGAGTTGGATGCAAGAAGAGCTGAGGTTCTTGGAAATGCAGCTAGGAGAATCCAAAGGCAAATCCGTACTTATATTGCTCGTAAAGAATTCCGTGCTCTACGTGGAGCTGCTATCGTATTACAGTCCAACTGCCGAGGTATTTTCTTCTGTAATTTATTGCAAAATTTTGCTCCTCTTCTGTTGCTGTTGTTGTAGTTTTCAAGCATATTGGATTCGGAAGTTTTCGTGCTTCTTTGTTTAGCCATGAAATTAGTGGCTTGTTATGGTCCCCTTTTTTTTGTATTGCAAATGTGATTTATATTTAGTGTTTGTGTGGCTTTTTTTTGTGTGCGGATTGTATGACTTCTGGAGGAATGAGCTTCTGAAACCTTTTTTATTGAATGCAAGGCAAATTGGCGTGCAACCTTTATGAGGAAATGCGACGCCAAGCAGCAGCGTTGAAGATTGAGAAGAGTTTCAGAAGACATATTGCCAGAGAATCTTATTTAAGAATTAGAGATTCAGCAATAGTGGTTCAAACAGCACTAAGGGGAATGGTTGCTCGCAATGAGTTCAGAGTCAGAAAACAAATGAAGGCTGCTACTATTATTCAGGTCATTACCATTTACCAAGAAGCCTCTTTGGGTCATTCTTATTTACCTAACTGAGAAAATAAGAGACGTCAATGTGCAAAATTGTTCCTTTTGCATCAATAATCTAATGGTTTCTCCTTTTAATTTTTAGGCTCGTCTTCGAAGTCACCTCGCACACTCCTACTACAAGAAACTCCAGAAAGCGGCCCTTTCTTCGCAATGTGGCTGGAGGAGCAGGGTTGCACGAAAAGAATTGCGGACACTTAAGATGGTTCATTTCTTTTTTCCTCTTGTTTTTATAGAATTATACTGCCAAGTTCACATTTTCATGAAGTGATCATGTTTTTACCTTTACAATTAATTGAATCAGGCTGCACGAGACACAGGAGCCCTTAGAGAGGCGAAAGACAAACTTGAGAAGCGTGTTGAGGAATTAACATGGCGTTTACAACTAGAAAAGCGACAGAGAGTGAGTTCATTTCCATACACTAGCATGTTATCATGCTTTTATTTACACTGTTATTAATAAACCCTGGTCATACAGACTGAAATGGAAGAAGCAAAAACCCAAGAATATGCAAAACAACAGGAGGCTTTGCAAGCAATGCGGTTGCAAGTTGAAGAAGCAAACGCTGCTGTGATTAGAGAACGGGAGGCTGCAAGGAAAGCTATTGAGGAAGCACCTCCAGTCATTAAGGAGACTCCAGTATTGGTTGAGGATACTGAAAAAATCAATTCATTAACATCAGAGGTGGAGGCTCTAAAGGTGTGTGTGTTTTTAACTTATCAGATCATCATTTATATATTCACTATCAAAGTTAGTAGATGTATGCTGATTAGGCCCTTGATACGTAAGCTGGATGTTCGTTGAAATCATATTTTATTACAGGCTTCGCTTCAGTCTGAACGACAAGCTGCAGAAAACTTGAGAAAGGCTTTCTCAGAGGCTGAGGCTAGAAATTCAGAGCTGGCCACAGAACTTGAAAATGCTACGAGAAAAGCAGATCAGCTTCATGAATCGGTACAAAGGTTCGTAAATATATCGATGACGGATCAACTTAAAAAAGACATATTTACTTTCTTATGGTTGTTGAACTTAGCCAATATACTTTTGACTGTTTTGTTCTACGTACAAGTTTTAATACTGTGAAGAGACTCTTACTAATCATTTTTATCAATGTTGGTTGACTATATATGTTATAACCGTGTTTCTTCTGTTCGGAGTGTTTACATGTTGGTTTTGCTTCTGGTTCAGACTAGAAGAGAAGCTTTCCAATTCAGAGTCAGAGATTCAAGTACTACGTCAACAGGCACTTGCTATATCTCCAACCAGCAGATCTATGCCAACACGATCAAAAACAATGCTTTTACCGGTGCCAACAATATATGAATTCTTTTCTTCTTTCTAATACATATAAAGACAAGAAGGCCTCTTTGTTCATGTTATCTTTTCTTCTAAATGTTCAGAGAACTCCAGAGAATGGAAATATCATTAATGGAGAAACAAAGACTACACCGGTAAGGGGAAGTATTTTTCTGATTAAATTTGCAGGTTCAAAAGGAGACCGGTATAATTTCTTGTTTCTTCAATCACTCATCATCTATAAATGTGTTAGGACATGACTCTTGCTGTACGGGAACCAGAGTCTGAGGAGAAACCGCAGAAACATCTGAATGAGAAGCAGCAGGTAACTTTGCACGTATCAACATAAATAAAGTTTCCTGCACAAACTGTCTTTCCAGTATTACACAGTGCTTTTCTCTTAACATGTGTTATAATTTTCGTGTCGTTCAGGAAAACCAGGATCTACTAGTCAAGTGTATCTCACAAAACCTTGGATATGCTGGGGACAAGCCTGTTGCTGCATGTGTCATTTACAAATGTCTCCTTCACTGGAGGTCTTTTGAAGCCGAAAGAACTGGCGTCTTTGACCGTATCATTCAGACAATAGCTACAGCCATTGACGTAAGTTTGATTCTTTCTTACTTCATTTTTTCAGAAGAATTGATGTACTATTTCGAAATGTTCTAAAGCCCAAACGTTTAGAAATTTCTTAATATCAATTGAAAATGTTGTCTACCATACAGGTCCCAGATAATAATGAGGTTTTGGCGTATTGGTTATCTAATTCAGCCACATTATTATTGCTTCTGCAACGCACACTCAAAGCAACTGGGGCAGCTAGTTTAACACCGCAGAGACGAAGAACAACATCAACATCCCTATTTGGAAGGATGTCACAAGTAAGAAGCTGCAAATCTTTGTTTTTTTTTCTGTCTTAACCTTTATCTGCCTCGGTATGTTAACCATTTTTACAATCCAAATAGAGCATAAGGGCATCCCCTCAAAGTCCTGGACTCTCTTTTCTGAATAGACAAGGGCTCACCAAACTTGATGATTTGAGGCAAGTTGAAGCAAAGTACCCTGCTCTGCTTTTCAAGCAGCAGCTTACCGCTTACCTCGAGAAGATATATGGAATGATCAGAGATAATCTAAAGAAAGAGATCTCTCCTCTCCTGGGGTTATGTATACAGGTAATTTCTTTGTTACTTTTGTGCTCATACAACAGGTTCTCGGATGATAGTTATAAATTAGACGGGTTGAAAGTTAATAACTGATTGTTTTTGATAACATTTCTTAGCCAATCTAAAACTCCAGGATGACTGTAGAAATTGGAATTCATGTAGTTGATATTATGCTGACGCTTAAATCAAAATTTCATTAATCTACCGATTTAGTGTAAGGGAATGTTTACATGATACAGGCACCAAGGACATCAAGGGCAAGCTTGGTGAAAGGGAGAGCACAAGCAAATGCTGTTGCTCAGCAAGCTCTGATTGCCCATTGGCAAAGTATTAGGAAAAGCCTAAACACGTACTTGAATCTAATGAAAGCAAACAATGTGAGTCTTGAATTCCATTAATAACAGTATATCTTATAAAACTTTTTCCGTATATTGATTACGTTCTTTGTTTACATGATACAGGCTCCACCCTTCTTAGTCCGCAAAGTATTCACACAAATATTCTCCTTCATCAATGTTCAGCTTTTCAACAGGCATGTTTCACTTGTAATCTCTTCTTTTCTTTTCTCTTAAACCACCTTTTCCTTTGTTGACAGAAATATTTCTCTGTAATACAATTCTGCAGTCTTCTTCTACGTCGTGAGTGTTGCTCATTCAGTAACGGGGAGTACGTCAAAGCAGGGTTGGCTGAATTAGAGCAATGGTGTGTTGAGGCTACTGATGAAGTAAGCCACGATTTCGTCACGCTTTGCCTCTTAAAATTGCTTCCACATTTTCACGCCTTTTGATTAAATTGTTTCATTTTATTACAGTATGCAGGCTCAGCTTGGGATGAGTTGAGGCATATTAGGCAGGCAGTTGGTTTCCTGGTATAATTCTCAGCCTATGCTTTGCCACTCCTTTTATGCTTCCATTCCATTGTTTGCTTAAGTGAACTTTGCTTGTTTTGGCTCTTTGTTCAGGTCATTCATCAAAAGCCGAAAAAGACCTTAGACGAAATAACAAGAGAACTCTGTCCGGTAACTCTCTTTAACTTGGTGAAATCCGTCCCTTAAATCATTAATTTTTTCCCCGTGAGTTGAATATTGAAGTTACTTTTCTGGTTCAGGTGCTAAGTATACAACAGCTATACAGAATCAGCACAATGTACTGGGATGACAAATATGGCACTCATAGTGTTTCTTCGGATGTATGTTTCACTTGTAAATAACTAAGCTTTCTTTTGTCTAAATATGGTATTAATTGTGTTCATTCCAAAACCGTAGGTTATTGCAAACATGAGGGTTATGATGACAGAAGACTCGAACAATGCCGTTAGCAGCTCTTTCCTTTTGGACGATGACTCGAGGTAACTTGAAAATAATTTGTAGTCAAATCTCTTTGTACCCTTCTCATTTCTCAACTAACCCGAGGAATCAATCAAAACACAGCATTCCATTCACGGTGGAAGATATATCCAAGTCAATGCAACAAGTGGATGTAAATGACATTGAACCTCCTCAACTTATCCGTGAAAACTCGGGTTTCGGATTCTTACTCACACGTAAAGAAGGCACCGCATCGTAACTTTCCTCAGGGAGCTCGGTATGGTCCACCAAATACGAATGTCTCTGCTGCATATACATAAATACATCGTGTGAGCCACTGCATTCCTCTGGGCATTTTGTGTATATTATTTTCCTTTTTCAGTTTCCATTCTTTCTTCGCCTTGTTTTGGGTTTCAATCTCTGGCCTTTGTATTTGTGGAGAGGCCGAGGTTTATTTCATTCTTTGCATCCCTGTAGTTATGGCAACTCGCAGGGGTTATTTGTTTGCCTTTTGGTTTTGTCATAGAAAGGCTTAGGTGTGTTTGATACTGTCCTCCCCAGAGAGGGGAGGAGAGTATTTTGTTCTAGTCAATTATATTTGTTGGTGTGGGTGTGTTTTTTTGTAATCGTTTGGGAAATTTGTAATGAAGAAATTATAGTTTCTTTTCACTATTTATAAAAGATCTAAAATGTTCTTTACTAATATATTAAGTAGATTATTATTCTTGCAATACAGTAGTCTCTCCCAAATATTGTTCTGTTTGGATGAAGCAGCAGCAACAGCAGACACATTTACTGTATCCCCATAAGTAGTTGAGAAGGTGATTGTGATTGTCACCATTTTCGTCTAGATTGTATGCATGGACGCGTTTAACATCCATTCCTGAGGAGAACTTTGTGGAGCATCCGGAGGGGTTAGCTCTGTAATACTCGTCTTGGTACCGAAAAATTTAGATCTGATTGATATTAATTCGCGTAGTGCTTCAGCCATTCTCATCCTATCCCTTGGATATTCTTCAGAACACCTTATTCCCACCTGCAAAACCATTCTCAAACACTCATCACTGGCGTTGCTGCTTCCACCCTCCTCATCTCCCGACAAAAACGACTTTGTGTAGCTGTGGAGGTTATAATCGCCTGCAAATGATTCTTCTGTTGGTTTCTTTCCAGTGAACATCTCCAAGAGTAGAACTCCAAAGCTATACACATCTCCTTGTATTGATGGTTGGCCTCCCATTCCATATTCTGTACATATTTCAAAGCAACAGGAGGCAATGAGATTGGATAAATCACAGTTAAACAATATTGTCTGCATATACAGTAGATGTTCATTTACCTGGTGCGGCAAAGCCAATGGTGCCTCTGACCCCGGCAGAACTAAACATATTTAGAAAGGATTCTTGATCAAATTTATAGAGGAGCCGAGCCAAACCAAAGTCACTAACATGAGCAGTCAGATCATCGTCTAGAAGAACGTTGCTTGGCTTGAGATCACAGTGAGCTACAGGGTCATGACAGTGAACATGCAGATACTCCAAAGCGGAAGCCACATCTATTGCTATGTTGAGTTTCTCTGGAAGTGTTAAAATTCTTGAGTGATCATTTGCCCTTTCCAGTTCTCCTGGATGCAGCCACATATCCAGACTTCCTTTTGGCATGAACTCATAAACCAGAGCTCTGAATTCATTTCCTTCAGAATCGAGGCTTGAACAAACCGTTATCAGTTTCACAAGGTTACGATGCCTTATACCCTTGAAAGTTTCACATTCCGCCATAAAGCTTTTGGTTGCTCCGTGCTTCAGGAGGTTCAGAACTTTAACAGCAACGAGTTTACCATCAACACCAAGCAATCCTTTAAACACATTACCGAAGTTGCCTGAACCAATCAGATTACTTGAAGAGAAGCCACTTGTTGCATTATAAAGCTCTTCATAACTTATTTTCTCATAGAACAGCCCCAAAGTAGTAGAATCAGAAGGGTTACTGCCACTTGCGCTGTTCTTCTTTCTTCTCTTCTTAAACCAATACAGAGAAGCCACAATTATGAAAAACAAAATTGAAGCTACACCTATACCAATACCACTGGCAATTTTCTTTCTAAGTGACAGAGGCTTTCTCGGCCTTGGTGAGGCGGGCACAATGCATGGCTTTAGTTGCATTTCTCCAATGCCTCCGCATAGATTTTTGTTTCCAAAAACAGAAACTGCTGTAGCATTTCGAAACACTCCTGTTGTTGGCACCCTTCCCTCAAAGTTATTCATAGAGAGATTCAGCTTTTGCAGCAAAGGAAAATTGGCAAGAAATCGAGGTATGTGACCAGAGAGATTGTTGTCAGAGAAGTCAACAGTTTGCAGGCTTACCAACCGTCTTATATCTGGAATGGCTCCGTCAAACAAATTTCCTTGCATAAAGAGAAATTCCATCGAGAGACAACGCCCTATAGTTTGTGGGATGTGCCCTGACAATTTGTTGTCTCCAACACCTAGTCCAACAAGAAGTTCTAACTTTCCAACATCTTCCGGAAAAGGGCCGGTCAAGAAATTGCTTGACAAATCTATGTAAGCAAGGGATGGAATTTGCACTATTTCCCGGGGTATAGTCCCATTCAACCTATTTGAATCAATCCATAGGTCTAGCAAGTATTGACAACGTCCAAGACTCGGAGGGATTCTTCCATGGAAACTATTGTTGTTCAAATGGATCTTTTGCAACTGAGTCATGTTGCCCAAATAAGATGGTAATTCCCCCGATATTGCGTTTGAATACAGATCCAGCACCCGCATTTCCAAAAGCTTCCCCAAAGAGACTGGAAGTTCTCCTGTCAACAGATTTGCTTCTAAACTGAGTTCTTGCAGGCTTATAAGATTCCCGATGTCACGCGGAATGGTTCCAGAGATGAGATTTCCTCCAAGGGTCAGACTAGTTAATTTGGTGGAAAGATTGGCAATGGAGGCAGGCAGCTCACCTCCAAGACTATTGTAGCCAACATCTAAGTGCTCTAATTGAGTGCAGTTAGCCAAAGCACCAATAAATTCAAGATCACTGGAGGAGTTGTTTCCCAGAGAGTTACTATGAATCCCTAACCACCACAGATTAGATAATTGTCCAAAACTCAAAGGGATATTTCCTGTCAGGTGATTAGATGAGATATCAAACCTTCCAAGGGTTGAGATATTGGAAATTGTTAGGGGAATAGGACCGGTGAATTGATTTGTTCCCAAAACAAGTGTTTTTAGATTTGGTAGAAGGTCTCCAAAATCATCCCTAAGGTTACCCGAAAACCTATTGCCAGCTAGGGATAAAAACTCAAGTGAGGACATGTTGTATAAAGCAGGAGGAAAAACGCCTGAAAAACTATTCAGTGATATTTGGAAAAACACCATTTGAGTCAATCTAGCTACATCATCTGGAATCTCTCCTTCCATATGGTTATATGCAAAGTCAAGTTCATGGAGTGATGTCAGGTTTCCTAAAGATGCAGGAAACTGTCCTGTAAGGTTGTTTTCAAGAAGATACACAATGACAAGCTTAGAAAGTGAGCCTAGCTCTGAAGGAACATCATGTCCGAGATGGTTTGACGATAAATCAAGTATCAACAGGCTAGAGCAGTTCGATAGACTAGGCGGAATCCTTCCTTCAAGAAGATTGGAGCTCATGTTCAAGTACTTAAGTCTAAATAGCTTTCCCACTTCTTGAGGGATGGTACTACCAAAAGAGTTGTTTGCAAGATTAAGTACTCTGAGAAACGAGAGATTACCAATGGAAGGTGAGATCACACCGGCCAATTCGAATCCTTCAAGGTCCAAACTTCTAACTCGTTCTTGTTTGCGGCCACATGTAACCCCAATCCAACTGCAGAGTGGAGAGGAGCTGTTCCAAGAGGCCAAGACCTCTCTCTTGTTTTCAGCAACTTGAGACTTGAAGTCAAGCAAAGCTTTCATGTCAGTCTCATTTGAAAACCTGGCTTGAGCAAAGACCACGGTGAGAATTCCAAGCAACACGAGAACATTAAAAGCAAGTGAAAGAGAAAGCTTCATGTCGACTTATACACAAAGGAAAACAACGGTTCTGCTCCCAACTTAAAACCCAATAGAAAAAATGAAAGGAAGTTTTAAGGTAAGAAAGAAGCAAATGCAAAATGCAATTCCTTTCCAGTTCTACTGCAACTTAAATGCGGTCCAAAACTCACTGAAAAACTGGTCACAAGAAACCAAAATGCGTGGACTTTTTTTCTTTTGGTAAAGAGTCCAATCGATATCATTATTTTTTTCAACAGTCAAAGATATTAACGTGTGTACTGCAAAGAGAGTAAAGGCAAAGTATTTCCACAAAAACACAAACACTGGCCGACACACACAATCTCCTCCTCTTGTCATTTCTATCAAAATTTCTACAGAGACTTGTATTGACAATCATCCTTCAAAAGTTTTGTTTTTAGGTTAATTTCAAAATTCAAATACATTGAACCGCAACTCTCACTTCAAAAATACATTACATCAAATGGAAATTGTAGGGAAAATATCCCAAAAACACAATCTTTACTTGTTTGTAAATGGAAACAAAAGAGAATTTTGATTACTGTGGAGGTCGAAACCAACTCAATTGAATTTGTCGAAGGTCGAAAAGAGAAACTGAGTCTTCTGAGTATGAATCACAAAGCAAAAGTCAAAGATATGTTTTATTGCTGTTTCTGTTAAGCTCTGATTACAAAATGATTCGATCCCCTTTTTGGGAGATGATAATGAACTATATATAGTGTTTCTAAGTAAAATGGGCCAGCTAATAAATGGACCTGGCCCATTTAGCAATATATTAAAATTAGGCCCAAAATGACATTAAGCCCATTTTTGTTAATGAGTTTAATGTCATTTTGGGCCTAGATTCAGACTAGGCCTTTGTAGACTTGTTCCGATTTCGTTAGGATGCTGCCCAGTTGATCTTGTCGTTATATCGATCTCATAGGGGTGAAATCCGACCCCTACAGTTAGCCCCCCAGCTTGGCAGTATCGAGTTAAGATGGTGCCGAGGTAAAAATTGTCGAAGTCTGAGATCGATATGTTGGACTGCGAAGTCACATGTGTGAACGTCTCATCGTCGAACTCGGGAAGTCTCTGTTATTCCTCATTGAGTCGACGTCAGCGTGTTTTCATGTGCTTGTTTTCTTGCTCTGTTACTTAGAAGACTGAGGGAGTTACCAGGCGTGGATGTCTTGTCATCGAACTCAGGAAGTTTCTGTTATTCCGCATTGAGCCGATGTTAACATGTTTTCCTGGGCTCCTCGTTTCATACTTGATCCGATTTTGTCAGGACGCAGGCGTGGATGTCTTGTCATCGAACTCGGGAAGTTTCTGTTATTCCGCGTTGAGCCGACGCTTGCGTGTTTTCCTGGGCTTCTCGTTGTTATCCTTTTTTTTTTTTTTTTTTTTTTAGAAGCCTGAGAAAGTTGACAGTCTTGTTGTGTTAGTGGGCTTTGAAGCCTGCTGGAAGATTCCAGGAATATTTCCAAAAACCTAAAGATTTTAGGAAATCCTCTCAGTATAAATAAGTCTGCTTCCTTGAGTTATTTTCCACCAACTAACTTTTCCTCAGCAAAAGGTAAAAAATCCGTTCGCTTTTGCCTCCTTATTTTATTATTTTCTTTTTATGTTTTTTCTCTTTTTTTTTTTTTTTTTTTTTTTTGGATGAAGACGTCGAGTCTTCTTCTCCGTGCCGCCGCTCCCGGATTCGCCGTCGCCGCCGGCAGAGAACCTTTCGCCATCGTCGGCCTCGCCGCCTTCTGTTCGTGGTTCGCGGTTCGTGGAGATCGGGATTGAGGCGAAGATCGGTTCGGGATCGAGGCTCGGTTTGCGGTTCGAGGTTCGAGGTGAAGATCGAGTTCTCCGGCTTGCTTATAAACGGGAGAGGCGAGGCGAGCTTCTTTCACGGCGAGGCGAGGCGAAATCGGCGATTGAGAAGCTTGGTGTTCGAAAGCTTACGAGTTGACTCAGTGAGTCGACTCGGCCGAGTTGACTCAGTGAGTCGACTCGGCCGAGTTGACTCACTGAGTTGACTCGGTCAAATTTTTTTTTTTTTTTTTTTTTTTTTTTTTTTTTTTTTTTTTTTTTTTTTTTTTTTTTTTTTTTTTTTTTTTTCGGCGAATCAGCGGCTCGATGACAAGGCTAGGTTTGTGGAGAAAAACTGACTTCGATCGTTGCTTATTGGTGCAGCGGAGAGGAGAATTGAGTTGCTTGTTCGTTGCTTTGGAGTTAGTTCGTTGAATTCGTCACTAGAGATGTCAGACAACGCGAGGAAACCATCTGCTCGTGAGAGGAGAGCTGCCGAAGCCAGGACAGATTTGAATACGAGAGTGTCTCAACAAGCTAGACAGTTGACGTCAGTCCCCAGAGCTGGCACTACTGGAACCCTTGCACCTAGACCGCGTCGTCCTGAGTTAGAGCGAAATGTTGTTGTCATCACCGATCGTGGATCTGAATCATCGCACAGGCGTTACGCTGACATGAGGGGAAGGGATGATCACGCAGGAGCAAGTCGTATGCGTTCGCGAGAAGAGAAGGAGAAAGGCAGTGCTGGCAAAGAGGACCTGAACAGATCGTGGCACGCTTCAACTCCTCGATGTGATCGTGTGGTGACGACTTCCACTATTCCTTTTGGTACGAAGGAGTCCTTTGGTGATGCTGCGCGGGCGGCGTCGCATTTGTCCCAGATTGTCTTCCCAGGCACTAAGTTTCCTCCTCCGGGAGAGATGTCGAAGAAGAGATCTTACTCAAGCATGGCCTTCGATTGTATGACGGTACGACTTCGTGGTAACTCTTGTGAGATAGCGATTTGCCTTTTCTTTCTTCCTGATCTTGTAACTTATTTTTCGTGATCTGTTCCTTGGTTCGGCAGTTTCTTTCTTCGCTTAACAAGCTCGCGATTGACTATGAGGTGACTGTGCGCTCGCTGACTCGTCAACTTGCAAATATTCAGAAGGCTTGTGAAGATAATAAAAAGCAGAAAAGGGATGCAGAGGATCGCGTTGCTACTCTCCAAGCTGCTATGAAGGAAACCGAAGATAGACGTCGCGAGATGGATGGAACATTCACGGAGTCTGAATCCGAGAGAAAACGCCTTCAGAAGGAAGTTCGTGATCTTACCACCCGATTAGATGTTGCTGCTAAGGTTCAAGATACGGCTGTGCAGCGGGCTGTAGAAGAAGCAAGGCGCGAGCTGGTGGTAAGGTACGAGGCGAAGATCGATCGTGCCAAAGAGAAGATCAAAATGATTAACGACCAGCCGAGGATTGATATAATTGATCTTGCTGAAGTCCGGAGTAACATTGAGTTCATAAAGCTGCTTCAGAGTGACAAGGCGCCTGATCTCGGTGAAGAGCTCGTTGACCTTGTGAAGCAGGAGGCAGACCTATCGCTCGCGGATGAGGTATTTGCTAAGCATGTGCGCGAACTTGGAGTGATCCTTGAGGATTCGCCTGCTGGCACGACTGATGATCGAGTTGTCGACTCGAACGCTGATGCCGTTGAAGAGGTGGCTGACTCAGATTCAAGTTCTTCGAGTTTCTCAAGCGATGACAACTTGTCAAACTCTGCGGCGGCGATTCCTTCTGAGCAAGCCGTCAAGGTTGTCGACGTCGTTAAGGAGACCGCGCCTTAGTTGATTTTTGTTTTGGCACTTTGTCGTATTTCTGATTTCGGGCTTAGTATTTAATTCAGCTTGGATGGTGTTTATCCTTTTGTTCAGCGTCATTTTTTTCCTTGCATTATTTGAGATAGAGTTTATGAATGCGACTTTTACGATTCTTGTTCTTGTCTTTTGAGCGAACTGTTTTACTGTCAAGTCTTTATATTTTAGCGCTGATGCACTGATGAGTCTGTCGGCAAGTCGCCCTTGACAAGCCTGCCTCGACTGTGTTGTCGTTTTAAAGTTAGCGATTCAAGTTGGAATGATGGTCGTTCTGGTTTTGAGGCAGGCTGTCGCTGACCATTTTGTTGGCTTACGGGCGAGCCTCATCGACACGCCCGCTCCAAGAGTGAATATGTTGTGTTGTTTGAGACCAGCAATGCGTTAGCTGGATTTTCTGATGAACTTCTTGGTTTATGGGTGAGCCTCCATTGACGCGCCCACTCCAGGAATGAACACGTTATTGTGTAAAGACCAACGATCTGTTTGTTGGGTTTTCTGGTGAACTTCTTGGTTTACGGGCGAGCCTCTATCGGCGCGTCCGCTCCAAAAATGAACACGTTATTGTGTAAAGACCAACGATCTGTTTGTTGGGTTTTCTGGTGAACTTCTTGGTTTACGGGCGAGCCTCTATCGGCGCGCCCGCTCCAAAAATGAACACGTTATTGTGTAAAGACCAACGATCTGTTTGTTGGGTTTTCTGATGATCATTTCGGTTTACGACCATGTATTACATCGACACGGCCGCTCCTATAATGAACACGTTATCGCGTAGAGACCAACGATCAGTTTGTTGGGTTTTTGAATGAACATTTCGGTTTACGGGCGTGTATTACAACGACACGGCCGCTCCTATAATGAACACTTTGCGATGATACCAGCGAGGTTTGCTGGGTTTTTAGGCAATCACTTGGGTTTACGAAAATGTTTCTTTCTAAACACTTCCGCTCCTATAGTGATTACCAATTTATATAGCGCGCTTAACCCGTGGTGGGTGTAGAAGTCAGATCTGGATGATTGAAAAAAGTTCGTCGCTGTGGCCAGCAGCGACGGTGATAGAGTCTGATTAAGTTAAGACTTAAGCAATCCGTGATGGACGCAAATGAGATGCAAACGAGAAGTGAGAAGATCCTTGATCTTTATTAATTGTAACATTTGTTTCAGAAAATGGGAGTATACGAGTATACGTACCCACTCCCCCCCTTTGTAAGGAGGGGGCAACTGAACCCATCCGAAGATGAGCTGCCTACGTACCCTTTTAAGGGATCAAGTCGCACCGTAGTTCGTTGAAGTAACTTAGTCTATTCGCTGTCTGGGTTCGTGCGGTGGTGAGTCGTCAATGTTTGTCCTTCTTCGCTTCGGGTTAATGTCGTCGGCATTGTGAGGCTCATTGGTGTTGACGTCTGTATCGAGATCCTTGATACTGATATCGCCCTTGAGGGTGCCGGCAGCCAGTCTTGCAGCAAGTCTAAGTCCCAAAGTGCGGCACATCGCAGTAGAGTGCCCAGCAGTTTGATGGAACTCACAAAAAGCTGTTTCGTCATAAGCGTTCTGGTTTCTTGTCCATGTATTGTTCCAGGAGCCTCTGCCGCGACCTTGACCTTGACCTCGACCGCGACCGTATCCTGGCGACTCGATCTGATAATTATGAGCTCCCCTGAATCCTCCTTCATGCTGGACGAAATCGGAACCATTGTTGTTTTTTTTGGCTGCATTAGGGGTTGTGGTCTGCGGTGGGTCGCTTGTCTGCTTGGTCTTTCCCAATTTTTGAGATAGTGCGCGGACCTCCTCTTCGCTTTTGGCGAAGTCCGTAGAGCGATGGAGGGCGTCTTGGATGGTCGCCGGCTCGTTTACGGTCATCTCTTGACGAAAAGGAGAAGGACACCACAATGCTCTTCTCAAAGTCTCTAGTGCAGAGGTGTTGCTCAAACCTTCCACTTTAGATAGTACCGATTTAAACCTTCCCATGAAGGCTCGCAGGCTCTCGTGTTCTCCTTGCCGTATGGTCCAGAGGTCAGAATCAAAGATTTTTCGTTCCATGAATATACCGTAGTGTTTCACGAACATTTCAGAGAGCTGGTTGAAGTTGTCAATCGAGTTCTTCTCCAGTCTGTAGAACCACTGGAGGGCAGGTCCCTTAAGGTTTTCCACGAACAGCTTGCAGTACCCGATATCTCTTTCCTCTTCCCTGAAGTTCGCTCTTCCCATGGCTACAGTGAATGCCATTAGGTGGTCTTTTGGATCGGTGTTTCCTTCGTAAGGTTGCATCTTGATTCTTCCAGGATCGGAGATCTTTGCCTTCGAGATACGTTCTGTAAAAGGTGTGTTCCGCGCCTCCTCGAGCACACGATCAATTTCGGGGGCTTTGCTGTTAACCCGGTGCAGCTGGGACTGTGCGGCTCTTAAGTCAGCGGCGGCGCGCTCCAGCTGTGCTTGCATCCTAGCCATGCCATCGATTTTAGTCAGGTCCTTGCGTTCCTGTTCGAGCTCGAACTGCTCGACCTAGTTGAGTCCTTCTTCGTCGTCGAAGTCTTGGCCGTGCTCGAAATTCGCGTCATTCTGACGGGCTTGGGATCGATCTCTCCTTGCAGGTGCGCTGCAATTCTCTGAGGTGCGTGTCCTGCGCGGGTTGTTGTCTGTGCCGACCATACGCGCGATCCCCTCTGAAGCGGTTTGGCGTTCATGCGCGATCCTTCTCGAAACAGCTGGTGTTGTGCCCATTGTTCCGTTCGCTCGCTCTGGAGTTGGATCCACTGTCCGTAGCGGCGGAGTTGGTGGTAGGTCTCCTCGGGTTCGTCTCGCGGTGTGCGGCGTCGAGAAGCTGAGTGTGTGCGGTCTGAACCGCCCGAGTGACCGCCGCGGTCCACTAGTCCTTGTGGTTTTCTTGCGGGCCTTGCTCGCTGTTGTGAGAGCCTTCAGCTTTTTATCATGATCTGCTGTCCTTTCGAGGAGTATCTTCATCATGTCCTTTAGCTCGGTCATGGCTGCCGGAGTCGTCGCTGCGTTGTCAACGGCGTCGTCGCTCATTTGGTTATTCTTGGCTGCCGTGTTGTCTGGCCGTGATGCCGAGGAGTCCTCGCTGCTGTTGCCACTGCTGTTGTCGCTGCTGGTCATCTTCTCCTGTCTAGTGTGCGAAGTGATTCCTTAGCGTGAGAAGATCTCAAGTTACCCTCCTCCTAGCGCCAAATTGTGGAGGTCGAAACCAACTCAATTGAATTTGTCGAAGGTCGAAAAGAGAAACTGAGTCTTCTGAGTATGAATCACAAAGCAAAAGTCAAAGATATGTTTTATTGCTGTTTCTGTTAAGCTCTGATTACAAAATGATTCGATCCCCTTTTTGGGAGATGATAATGAACTATATATAGTGTTTCTAAGTAAAATGGGCCAGCTAATAAATGGACCTGGCCCATTTAGCAATATATTAAAATTAGGCCCAAAATGACATTAAGCCCATTTTTGTTAATGAGTTTAATGTCATTTTGGGCCTAGATTCAGACTAGGCCTTTGTAGACTTGTTCCGATTTCGTTAGGATGCTGCCCAGTTGATCTTGTCGTTATATCGATCTCATAGGGGTGAAATCCGACCCCTACAATTACGGTTTTGAGTTTCCTGGATCGGCGTGTTCTTACAGAGACGGCCTTAATCAACTGCTGTGTCATAAACCTCCGCAAATTTGGGGAAACCCATTGATTTCTGAAAAACAAGATCAGATTGGATCATTCGACGAATTGCCTGCGCCATGGTTGAGAAGATGGTCGAGAAATCTGATGAGCGAATAAGTAGTGAGTGTGACGGAAAACAAATCACATTTTTGTTATTGAATGAAAACGGCAAGTAGTTCTTCACTCATAGTAAACACACACAAAAAAAAACGACAAGTAGTTTTTGAACAAATAGAAATTTATAGAACCAATAGGAAAATTTAAAGAAACTAAAAGCAAAATTTTAGAAAGAAATAAGGTGTAATAAGATAGTACAATGTTTCTCTTAATATTTAGTATAACTATAATTTGTATTTTTTTAGCATAAATGTAATTATATAATTTTATAAAACTTTTCATTTCATTACAAGTGTTGAAAATATATATCTTTTTTTTTTCTTTATTTGCAAATTTTTAGTTTAATTTGTCTTTTGTATAAATTTACATGTATACTCCCTCCGTTCCATTATATAAGATGTTTTGGCTGAATGGGCGAGAATTAAGAAGAATTTTTTTTTAACAAAACAACATTTATATTAATTAGTTAAAAATATAATTCAACCAATCACATAAAACACTACATAGTTCAAAAAGTCAAAATCATCAGATAGCATTTAAATCTGCATAGAAACTAGTAAAACATCTTATATATTGGAACAAATAAAAAGACTTAAAACATCTTATATTTTGAGACAGATGAAGTATAATATAGAAGTCACCCTCTTATATCATTCACACAATAGCTTCGGCCATTGAAGTTGATCTTTTTTGCTTCGCTTATTGAAGACATGGTTCGCTTTTATTTTCTTATTTTTGTTGGATTTATAAAGTTTTACTGCAAAAATTTCACTAAACTTCATGAAATGAATCAGGTTAATTTTTTACCTTTTGCAATGAAAATTTGATCAGGCTGCAAGAGACACAGGAGAACTTAGACAACTGAAGGATTCAAGGAAAACTATTGAAGAAGCAACTCAAGTCATTGTAATGGTTAAAGATGATGCTGAAAATGCATCAGAGGTGGAGGCTCTAAAGGTATATATACATATTCACTAGAAATCTCACATCGGAAGCATTGACATATGTTATAATCTTGGTGTATTTTGCTTTTCTCTTCTAAGATATGTTATAATCTTGGTGTCATTTAGAAAAACCAGGAACTACTAGTCAAGTGCATCTCACAAAACCTTGGATATGTTGAGGGCAAGCCTGTTGCTGCATGTCTCATTTACAAATGTCTCATTCATTGGAGATCATTCGAAATCGAAGAAACCAAAATCTTTGACCTTATTGTTCAAGCCATAGCTTCGGCCATTGAAGTATGCTGATTCTTTCTTGCTTCATTGTTCAGAAAGCATTTGTGAACTATTTCAACATTGATAATTAAGTTTCTGAATAGCATCAATATGGACAATGTTGTCTTCCATTAGACAGGTACCATATAATAATGAGGTTTTGGCGTATTGGTTATCTAATTTAGCCATGTCACTTTGCCTAATGCAACACACATTCACAAGTGCTACAATACCAGCTTCCCAAGTAAGAAGCTTGCAAATTTACAAATGGATTGACTCATGTCCCTAGTATGTTTCATCTCACTTTTGATGCGGGATTCTTAACACGTCTCAATTGTTTTCTTGTGTGTCTCCTTTTACAATCCAAATAGGGATGCATGAGAGGTGCTCTAGTCTCTTCTTTGGATAGACAAGAAAGGAAAGTTGTACCAAAACACCGTGCGGTTCTTTTCATGCAGCAACTTATTGGATTTCTCGAGAAGATATATGGAATGATCAGAGATAATCTAAAGAGAGAGATATCTCCTCTCTTGGTGTTATGCATACAGGTAATTTCTTTGTTGCTTATTGTGTTTTATGGACTTCTTGATCGGCCGATACATTATAAGGTTTAATTTCATTAATCTATCAAATTAGTGTATAAGACATGTTTACATGATACAGGAAGCACGAACAAAAAGAAACGCTGTTCCTCAACAACCTTTGACTGATCATTGGCAAATTATTGTGGAAAGGCTAAGCAGTTACCTAAATCTTATGAAAGCAAACAATGTAAGTCTGAGTATATCCATTAGAATATATAACAAAAGTCGAATTGAGATAATCTATTGAAGTTACTATATCTGTGTTTACCATAAGTCAGGTTCCACCCTTTTTAGTAAGCTATGTATTCACACAAGTATTCTCCTTCATCGATGTTCAGCTTTTCAACAGGCATGTTTCACTTGTAATCTTATCCTTTTTATTTTATTTTCTTGCAAGCAAGTGTTTTGAAAACCGGACCGGATTGGCCGGTCTGACCGGGAATCGGTTACTTGGCCGGTCCGAGTTGAATAACTAAATGTAGGAATTTTTTTTTTTTAAATAATATACTTTTATTAGTGTTAATATATATATATATATATATGTATATATATAATTAAAAATATGAATATTTAAAAATCCGGTTGAACCGGTTGAACCGGTCCGACCAACCAACTAATGACGATGCCGAGTCGGTGTCCGGTCCGGTTTTCAAAACATTGCTTGAAAGCCAAGTTTTCCTTGTGGTTGTCAAAAAGATATTTCTGTTAATAAACTTGTATGCAGTTTTCTTCTACGTCGTGAGTGTTGCACAATAAGCTATGGGGAATACGTTAAATCAGGTTTGGCTGAATTAGAGCAGTGGTGTGTAGAGGCTACTGACGAAGTAAGCCACGATTTCATCACGCTTTGCCTCTTAAGATTGCTAGCAAATTTTCACACCTTTTAATTTTATTGCAGTATGCTGGCTCAGCTTGGGATGAGTTGAGGCATATCAGGCAGTCAGTTGGTTTCTTGGTATAATTCTTAGTCGATGCTATGCTTTTTTCATTTCATTGTTTGCTTATATCAACTTTGCTTGTTTTGGCTCTCTGTTCAGTTCATTCATCAAAAGCCAAAAAAGACCTTAGACGAAATAACAAGAGAACTCTGTCCGGTATCACCCTCTTCTACTCGGTGAAATCATCACTCTCTTTCCCTGGTGAGTTGAACATTGAAGTTACTTTTCTGTTTCAGGTGCTAAGTATACGACAGCTATACAGAATCACCTTAATGTACTGGAATGACAAATATGGCACTCACAGTGTTTCCTCAGATGTATGTTTCACTTGTATATGACTAAGCTTGATTTTGTCTACGTAAGGTATTAATTGCGTTATGTTTCCAAAACCATAGGTTGTTGCAAACATGAAGGTTATGATGACAGAGGACTCGAACAATGCTGTAAGCCGCTCTTTCCTTTTGGACGATGACTCGAGGTAAGCCTAAAACGTTAGTAGTCAAGCTCTCTCAGTTCCCTTCCCATTTCTATGCTAACCCGAGGAATCAATATCGAAACGCAGCATTCCATTCACGGTGGAAGATATGTCCAAGTCAATTCAACAAGTAGATGTAAATGACATTGAACCGCCTCAACTGATCCGTCAAAACTTGGGTTTCGGGTTCTTACTCACGCGTAAAGAAGGCAGTACATCATAAACAGTCTGTCACCTTGGAGAACTCGGTACTTTTACTGTCCCTCACATACGAGTTTTCCTGCTGCATTCCTACCAGCCTTTTGTCATTATCAAGGACATAGAATTACTAAGTAATATTGATCCAATTTATTGATTGTAATAAAAATTAGAAAAAACATCACAAGGTAATTGACTGTTTACAATACATCAACTCATTTTGTAAAAGCACAAGTGATGACATAATCATCAATTTCTTTCGGATGTTATTGGTGGATATCTCAAAATCCTTTTCTTCCCCTGAAAACATAGAATTTTGTTCTATGGTTTCAAAACATGTTCCACAAAATCCTTAAGAGGATCCAACTGTGCTTTATCCACCAACTTGTACTCCTGCATGTTGAGAAAAAAACCGCGCATCATCGTTATACAATTTTTTACCATCAACTATTAGAACATTCCTTAAAAAAAGTCAACATGATCCAAAGAAAATCTATGTATACTCACAGATATGAAGAGAACAAAATGTTTGAAGCAAGTGTTGAGATGAGCTTCTTCCTTGAGACTCACAATCTTATGAAAATGAGAATGATAAATGTGTGCATAAACCCGAAACAACCTTTTCAGAATCTTCTTCACGTAATCCTCAAAGTTTGGTGGGAATGGCTCTCCTTAATAAGTGAAGAAAGAAACAAGTGTTATACAAATTATAACCAACTCTAAAGATGTTTAAAACTATAAAGAAGAAATACTCCCAACTATAAATTAGCTTAATTTGCAGCTACCAGTTTTTTGCGGAAAGATGGTTTCATCATCGATCTGATATTCAATCCAATTCATGAGATATTCAATGTATTCAGGAGCTGAAACCGCAATAGGCTTCTTTATAGTAACTCCATCAGCCCATCTATACTCATATCTGCACACACAAAAAAATCGAAAAAATGGCTGAAGTTTTAGTGATACAATTCAGATTTTGTTTGATGGATAAGAGTCAAGAATTACATGGATCCAGCATTCATGATAGGGCAAGTGGTGGTTGTACAGAACTCTTCGAGAGTAGCGTACAAAATGGTTATTTGGTTGTAGAAATCTACAGCTAAAACATACCAAATAAACAACCAAGAAAGCATACCAAACAAAAAAAAAAAATTAGAGATATAATTAAAGTTTGGATAGAGAAATTAAGGATTATAATGATCTTGTCTTAACTGTTGATAGCTAACCACTCGTTTTTGTCTTCACCAGGAGGTAGTTTTACTGCTTCTCTGAGGTTGCCACTTGGAAGAGTAGTTGTGATGAGCTTTTCAAACTGAGAAGCCTAAAATTTTTATTAAAAATCTTAGTTATGAAATGTAATAGATAATAACAAAGTCATAGTTATGAAATCTCACTAACCTTGCTCACAACTGGATTAGTCCTCTTCCTCTTTTGTGGCAATGTGGTCTTCTGATTTTTACTATAAAACAGCAAATATGATGCATCATGTTAGATAACTTAGAACCCAGAAAGTTCGTGTACTGGCCTCGGCCTAGAACTTCTTAGTAATTAAACAAGAAAAATCTCAACTATCTGAAAGTGTGACTAAACACATACAAAAGTTTTACTAATACAAAAAAAAAAACAGAGAGAAGATAGCGAAAAAGAAAGGTATTAAAATTTGGAAGATACCTGCTCTGTAAGCCCAATACACTCATGTCGACAGAGAGAGTGGCAGTGATCAAAATTTGCTTAGGAGACATATAATCTGAAAACAATTGCTCAACTTAAAAATCTAAGAAGCAATTAAAATGATACTAAGAACAAATGAATCATTCTTAAAAAAAAAAAATTAGAGATCAACGATTTTACAACTATTTTGAATCATAAATCCGAAGTTTTTTTTTGTTGTTAAAATCAAACCCGAAGTTACAAGAATTAACTACCGTTATCCAATACCAGAATTGGATGAAATGCTCGATATTATTCATATTTTACCTAAATTGCTAAATATTTTTGCGATTTCAATTTGTGTGTTCTATAAATTATTTTATGCATTTTCAAAAACAAAAATTAAACAAATACAACATGAATGCTTTCAAAGATATGAACCATTCTAATACGGTCTCGCCCAAATACACTTAACTTCGAAATCACATTTAATTCTGAAGTTTTTTATTGGAATCTTGTGCACTAGTGTTGATTTTTTTTTAATGCATTTTAACTACTATATCATAAATCTTTTATCAAAAATTTAGTTAAATATATCTTAAATATTATTTATGTGAGCTTACTTTTTTTTTTGTCAACAACATTATAATACTAATCTACCACCAGTTGGTGACCCAAGAAGGTGGTGTCTAACTTACAAAAAGAACATTATGATTAACTAAACGTGCACAATTCGCTAGTCTATCGACCTTTGAATTGAGAGTGCGCGGAATAAGTGCTAGAGAAAAGTAAAGAAATTTCTCCTTCATCTTCAGAATTTTTTCAAGGTAAACGTCAAACGTCGGCTACTCCTTCGGTATAGACACCATCTTCACCAAGTCAAAACAATCTGTTGCGAAAGCTACCTATGTCTTCTGCAAACTTACTTAAGCTCACTAAATCTTATATTTGATTTTTTTTTTTATACTTGATAGTTGATACGAATGCTCTTGAGTGAAAGACTCATAATTTTTAACAAACAATAAATGTTATCATTTCAAGCTTTAGCTTAACAAAAGAAATCAAAATTTGTATATAAAATTTGAGAAAATGGACAACTTAAATCTAAAATAAAAACTATAAATTATTACCTTACTGCTGGAAAGTACTTCTTCCTGTAGTTTTTGTTGGGTTCTCATAATACTCAGTAACTCATATATAAATAGACACACATATACACATATGGCCAGTTCAAAGTATAAATATTTTCAACAGTGAATTCATATATTATATAAATATAAATAAATATGCAAGCTCACAAAATAATAAGCATGTATATATGGCTTTTATTTATTTGGAAATAAAATGTTCAAATGTCTACTTTTCACCTTTTTCCTTAAAAAACAATTTTGTTTCACTAGAGCAAAATGAATATGTTTCCAATGAATATTTTATCAGAAAATACTAATTAATATAATTCACCTGAATAGTTTTCCAGTGTATGATCTACAAAAAGAGTAGGAAAATTAAGGAAAGAAAGAAAAATAAGTTATAGATTATTATTTTTTTTTAAATTTTGTTTCTACGCTAATTATTACCTGTATATTTAGAAGAATATTTTAAATTTTCCATATAACGGTATTTAAAAAAATATCGCTTAGTTTTTTTTAAAGGAAAAATGTCATTTCTAGAAAGAACTAAAAAGGAAGAATCGGATTGCTCAACAAAATATATATATATATATATATATATATATATATTTATAGAAGTTTTGTTTTCTGATATTTCAATGTATGAAAGGTAAGTTATAAATAATAATATAATACAAATTTTCCGTTTCGTTTGACATCTTGTATATATATAATGATATTTCGATATATTTCTTTATTTACAAATTTTGATGTTATTATTTGTTCGGATAACATTTTATGTAGAACAAGACCGGCCTAAGAACAAGGCCGACTTGAATTCAAACGGAATAAGTATGGGCTTGCAGTCTTTAGATTTATAAAAAAATGTTGGTCTTCGGTTTGCGATATTTCTAGTCTTTAGGTAAATTTATAATGAAATTTTTTTAAAAAACTACTTTTGAAGTGACACTTTTCTGATCTCTTTAGACAAGACTCACGGTCTATTCTTTTAATTTCAGAATTTTTAAAATTCAAAGCCGAATTTCGTCAAAAAATACATATGGAGACCATGGTGAAGTGCATCAAATTTAAGATACAATTTGGGAATATATTCAAAAATGTATATTGTATGTGTATAAATATATTATTGAAAAGAAAATTGGTAAAAGTAACTTCTAGTATATTGGTTTTTGTGAAAAAAAATATATATTTTTTGAAAAATCTGAACATTACTCTTTCCTTTTCAATTTAGTTGTCTTCCTAGGTTTTTTCACACAAAATTAAGAAAATGGATATTTGCAAAAATGCCACTTTTTGTGTCTATATTTGCAAAAATGTTACTTTTGGTGTCCATTGCAAAAATGTCACTAATTATGATTTTTTAGAACATAAATCTTAAAATTCTAAACCTTAAAAAATATTTTGACCCCTAAAACCCCTTAAACCCTCAAAACTAAACTATAATACAACATAGTTAACCCAAACATAAATGATATAATGAATAAATAATTTTGAAAAAGTGGCATTTTTGTAAAGATTGTAAAAAGGTGGCATTTTTGTAAAGTGACACTTGAAAAGTGGCATTTTTTTAAATTGAAAAAGTGTCACTTTACAAAAATGCCACACTTTTGAAATCTTTACAAAAATGCCACTTTTTCAAAATTATTTTTTCTTTATATTATTTATGTTTGAGTTAATTATGTTTTATTAGGGTTTAGTTTTGAATGTTTGTGGGGTTTTAGGTGTCAAAACATTTTTTAGTGTTTAGAATTTTAAGATATAGATTTTATAAATCTATAATTTGTGCTATTTTTGTAAATGGACACCCCTAAGTGGCATTATTGCAAATGTGCACACAAAAAATGGTATTTTTGTAATTGCCCATTTAAAATTTCTCATAAGAAGACAATTAAATTTTCTGTTTTACCTCTAATTAATCCACTATTTTATTTAATATGCGTAATTAATAAGTTTAAAAAATAGGGATAAAAATATAAAAATTAGTCATAAATGTATATTGAAAATATAAAACGACAAGTACTATAAAGTAAAAAAATTAAATATAGATTGACAACTAATATGAAACGAAAGAAATAATATTTTTAATGCTAATTTACTAATATATTCTTACGGAAAACTAGGGTTTATCGCAATACATAAGTAACATCCGGACCGTCCTATTTGTGTGACATTTCATTCGATCTATAAATATACTCTCTCTGTATCAAATTAGATGATTTTCTAGAGGTTTGTTTTTGTATCAAATTATATGATTTTTTGAATTTTCAAGATAAAATTAAATGTATTTTTATTTATTTTGACTATTTGTATTTTGCAGTTTGATTTACTAAGTTTTCTTAATATATGTGTAACATTCTTAAAAATTATTTAAAATGATACCGAGGGAGTACTAGTTTTGACAGCTTTGTGGAAAACATTACCGACTAACTTTAGAGATCACAATAGATTTCATCTTTACTCGTACCAAATTTAAAACAAATTTTGATCACTAATTGGTCATTTTTATAATCCAACTGGCATTGATTGATAAATGTAGAAGCATTAAGCTATTTTACTTGTTAGGGCCAAACAAAATGGAGAAAAAATCTTTGATTGAGACCCTCAATTTCTTTGTACTATTTACCTCTATTATTATTGTAAAATTTATCGTAGGTCCTACTTTCTAAGAACACTCGCTGTCAAAGAAGTTACCACAATATCTCAACAATGGACCCCACATTCCTCAGAGCTTGACTTTCTCGTGTCGGAAAATCTAATCTTAACAAAATATAAACAACAAATAACAGCCGTTGATTTTACCTTTTCATTAAAGTAACAAGCAAACGTAATTACGAAACTACCCCTCACTCTCCTTAAAACCCTCTCCGTTCGTCAACACTCGTGGACTCATCAAATCTCTTTTGTTTGTATACCAAATCCATGCAAACTTTTATAAAATTGGCCTAATATAAAAAAATACCTTATAAGATCTTCACAGTGGCCAAGATTCTGAAATAAGCAGTGTGGTTGGTATTGAAGTCTCCGTCCTTTTCATCTTTCTTGAATCATGGAATAGTGATCATCGCTCTGCACATTTCTGGTTTTTGTTTCCAAGGTCACTCACTCACTTACTGGTTCTATTCTCCAATCATACCTTATGATTTTGTCTCTTGTGATTTTGCTTTTTAGATTATGATATAATCATCAAGGATCATGGTTACTTGCATTTGAATCTGACCCAAAAATCATCACCTTTATCTTTTTTGTTATATATCTATCTGGTTTTGCCCCTTTTGGCTCTCTGTTCCAGGAAAATATCCGAGTTATATGTTTTACCTAAAAAACAAAACAATTATTAGCACTCGTGTGACTGACTTTTCTCGATTCTTTGGAGTTATATATTTGGAGTCTTTTTCGTGCCGCTGATGTGAGTTTGGTTAGATCGATGGTGATTGTAGTGACTAGTGATGATCAAAATGTTATATATATATTTACCACAATCCCGTTTTCTGGACCAAAATTTGATAGAAGAAGAAAACATGCACTTAGCTATATAGACTCAACTCAATATGTGGCTGTGGAGAAAAGAGAGATTACTACTCTGCCTATCTGATTTTGATCTCATACGAACTAGCGATGGTTTATCCCACTTGTACTCTGGACCGGGCCTGATTCTTAACATAAGGGCTGATACGTCATTATCATCCGCACCAATAATGGAAGTACCAAAAATGTGGAGAGTTTACTTAATAGAAGAAAAGAGGCTAAAAGCAAAGTCCTATTGTGATTAGGATTTTTCTATTTCTTTTATGAATTCTTTTGCTTGTTGGTTTTTCCCTTGTAATTTCCCAGCCGTCCATGGTCGTATTTTAAGCACGTGCAAATGGAGCAGTCAAATAGAGTTTCGACTCAAAAACGGAAATTTAACTATAGGACTAGTTTTATGTAAGTTTCTTTTTTTTTTTTTGTTAAAGTTTTTTTTTATTAACGTGTGTATCCTGGCTCTCACCTTCGGTGGGTCCAGATTAGCCGCAGAACCCCACAGTATTACCACTTCGGATCCTGCATCGTTCACACGTGGCCTCACATCCGGGTTCGCTTTATCCCATCGTTAAGGAAGCGACTAGGTGGCCAACGGGAGTCGAACTGCGGGTACCGTATTGGGGTTTCTCCCTCAAGTACCACTAGACCAACCCGCGTTGGTTATGTAAGTTTCTTTTTACCATATGAAATATGTCTTCAATAAAGTAACCGAACATGGTCTATAAATAGTTTGAGACGTTTTTGGGGGACTGTATTGATAAAAATGTAGGAGGTGGTATTGGAGAATGGATTTATATAGATTTTTAAAATTCTAAAAATCTAACTGCCAATAACCCCCCTAGTATCTAAATGATCCGGTCGGATAAGAGGGAAACAAATGTATTGCTTTATATGGAGTACCAATATTTTGGCTTAATTTCAGCCCAAATCCTACTAGTTTCCCTTTTTTTGTCACGAACACACTTCTCTATTGATTAACCGAATAGAGAAGTATCACGGAATCAATGAGGAACCAAAGTGCTACTAGTTTCCATATGTCGCACGAGACATGTTTTCTTGCCATGTTTCTTAATGCAAGGAACATTAGAGTCCATGTTTCTACAAATCTTGTGTATTAGTTTGGATTTCGACTCATGGTCTACATTGATTACCAAAAAAATATCTGTGTTAGAAACAAAATCACTCGACTCTTTTTTTTTGGCGCGAAAAGGCTGGCTTACTTTCATGAATATAAATAGTAGGACTCTAGAAGCATGCAGTATAAGTTTACTGACTTAGCATTAGTTGTATTATAGAATCACTGGCATTTAACTAAACGCTTTTTGGCTCCCGTATCTTCTTCATCATTTGGTTGCTAGATATATTTCGGCGATGCGCTAACTACTCTTCTCATATAGCCATTCTTGTGGTCTAACTAAATGAAACGTTTTTTCTTAAAATATTAGAATCTGATGATGTACTGTGTCAGCTTATATAGCAAACAATTATTCACCAAAGAGGAAGAAAATCTTGTAGTTAATGCTGTTCATCTTCTGGTGATCTGAGTCTTTCTTCTTCTTTTTTTTAATATAATTGGTGATCTTTGAGTTAATGCTATGAAGATATACATCTGACTTTTGGGTTTTGGTTTTACTTCTGTTTCCATGGCAGGATCTTCCGGTGACTATGCAGTTGGTCATGAACTGATCAAAAAGACTAAGAAGATGAAGAGAAGGCGTTTCTATGATTTGAAGCATCCATTTGATCCATGTCGTAAGTGTTGTTTAGTTTCCATTTTATTCACACCATTCTTCATCCTTTTTCTTCTCTGATGAATTAGGTGCAAGTTTTCATGTATAAACTGAACCAATATAGTCCTCACAGCCATAGAGCTGAACTTTAAAGTCATAGAAATATTTTGAGTATTTAGAAGAGCAATGTTTTTTACTAAATGCTGGTTTTAACTTTTAATTTAGCTTTCGAGATGTTTTGCTCGGGTACATGGAAACCTGTGGAATACATAAGGATCGAAGATGGAAGGATGGCAATACGTCTGTTAGAGAATGGTTACGTGTCGGAAGATATCCGTCCCTTCCAAAGGCTTCGTCTCAGATCAAGAAAGGCGACATTGAGCGACTGTACCTGTTTTCTTCGGCCTGATATCGATGTATCTGTTCTCTATCGTCTCCATGAGGATGACTTGGAACCGGTAAATGTAGCTGCAAGTTCTTGAATTTGCTAAAACTTTGATATATATTTTTTTTAATATCTGTTTTTCCTTCAAATACACTCTACATCTTAAGACTCATTAAGATAGTATTTCAGCTCTGTATATTTCTGTTTCTTGCATAGGTTTGGGTCGATGCGAGGATTGTTTCTATAGAGAGGAAGCCTCATGAAACTGAATGCTCTTGCCAGTTCTATGTCAGAATTTATATAGACCAAGGCTGCCTTGGGTCAGAGAAACAGAGAATCAATAGAGATTCCGTGCTCATCGGTCTAAACCAAATCGCCATTCTCCAAAACTTTTTCAAGGAACAAAGTACTGATCAGTTCTACAGGTGGAAATTCTCCGAGGACTGCACTACGCTGATGAAGGCCAGACTGTCGTTGGGAAAGTTCTTGCCGGATCTGTCGTGGTTGATTGTTACTTCGGTTATGAAAAGCATTGTGTTTCACATAAGAACAGTGCAAACCAAAATGGTTTATCTGATTGTAACAGATGAAGGGTCTAGCAGTTCTTTGAGTTCGATGAATATCACAGTGGAAGACGGTGTTTCGCTATCAAAAGTGGTTCAGTTTAATCCGGCCGATGTAGTGGATGATTCTCAAGATCCTGAAATAAAGCAAGAAACCGAATTTGACACCGAAGAATATGAGGTAGTGGAACTACGTCGGTCCAAGAGAAGAAATGTGAGACCAGATATATATTCTGGATGTGATTATGAGCCAGATACACTAGGCAACTGGGTGCGGATGATGCCATACCGGTTTGGAAAATGGGATGTAGTTAGTATGAAGAGTGAGGATGAAGAAGATTACAGTGATGAGGATGGTAATGCTAATGCTAATGATGATTTGTATGTACCTTTATCGCATTTGTTCAAGAAAAAGAGGACTAATACTCGAAAAGATATACCGGGAAGTAGAAATGGCGAGATTGTTATGGTAAAGGAGAGGAGAGGACGTGGATTTGGTCGAAAACAGAGGAAATCCGAGCTCTCGGTTATTCCTTTCACTCCGGTATTCGAGCCTATACCGTTGGAACAGTTTGGTCTTAATGCTAATAGTTTGGACGGTGGTGGCGGTTTATCAAGAAGTGAGTACTTTGATGAGATTGAAAAGTATCGAAGTAAAGCTGTGAAATATGGGAAGAAAAAGACGGATATGGAAGAGATGATGGAAGCTGATCTATGTTGGAAAGGTCCTAACCAGGGGAAGTCAGTCCAAAACCGAATACCGCAAAGATCATCGCGGTCCGCTGCTTCAAATGATTCCGAGGAACTACGAGTCTATAAGAAAGTAACATTGAGCGCAGGTGCATATAACAAGCTGATAGATACATACATGAACAACATTGATTCTACAATTGCATCCAAGGAGGAAGGGCCGACCAATGTTGTTGACCAGTGGGAGGAGTTAAAGAAGACGAATTTCGCATTTAAACCGTACGGGGAAATCGAAGAAAACTCGAGTGGGGATGATGAAGGAGAGACTTCAGAGGTTGAAATTTTATGGAGAGAAATGGAACTCTGTTTGGCTTCTTCGTACATACTTGACGACAACGAGGTATGATTCTCTTCAAAACCTCTCATATCCAAAAACTATATACAATCTTTTATCCGCTAATTCCATCGTTGTGGTGTATCAAAATCTCAAGGTAAGAGTGGACAACCAGGCATTCGAAAAAGCGAAAAGTGGTTGTGAACACGATTATATGCTAGACGAAGAAATTGGACTATGTTGCAGGTTATGTGGTCATGTAGGTACTGAGATCAAACACGTTTCTGCACCTTTTGTAAGTGAAACTCACTACTCAAAAACCATAATGTTACTGATTTGGTGGTTTCTCTACGCATTTAAATGATTGTATTTCATTTTATGGTTTGGTTAGGCGGAACATAAGAAGTGGACCACAGAGAAAAAGCAAATAGAAGAAGATGACATAAAGACAAAACTAAGCAACAAAGAAGCCAAGATCGAAGATTTTACTATGTCAAGTGATCCTTCAGAATTACTTGTGCCTGAAGAAAGTGACAACGTTTGGGCACTAATACCTCAGCTAAAGAGAAAGCTACATTTGCATCAACGACGAGCTTTTGAGTTTCTCTGGAGAAACTTAGCAGGATCTGTGGAACCGGCGCTAATGGATCCGGCTTCAGATAACATTGGAGGTTGTGTGATCTCTCATTCTCCTGGAGCTGGTAAAACTTTCCTAATCATTGCTTTCCTCACAAGCTACTTGAAGCTATTTCCCGGGAAGAGACCGTTGATTCTTGCTCCTAAAACAACTCTCTACACATGGTACAAAGAGTTCATCAAATGGGAGATACCTGTTCCGGTTCATTTGATCCATGGACGAAGAACCTACTGCACGTTCAAGCAGAACAGCACGGTTCAGTTCGAGGGAGTTCCGAAACCGAGCCAAGATGTTAAGCACGTTATTGACTGCTTAGACAAAATACAGAAATGGCACGCGCATCCGAGCGTTCTTGTAATGGGTTACACCTCGTTTCTGACTTTGATGAGAGAAGACTCCAAGTTTGCTCACCGTAAACACATGGCTAAAGTGCTAAGAGAGAGTCCTGGACTTCTTGTTCTTGATGAAGGACATAACCCGAGGAGTACTAAATCGAGATTACGCAAGGCCTTGATGAAAGTTGGTACTGACTTAAGGATATTGCTTTCAGGTACTTTGTTTCAGAACAATTTCTGTGAGTACTTCAACACTTTGTGTTTGGCTAGACCCAAGTTTGTTCATGAGGTTCTGATGGAGTTAGATCAGAAATTCAAGACCAATCAAAGTGTCAATAAGGCGCCTCACCTACTCGAGAACAGAGCTCGTAAACTATTTCTCGACATCATCGCCAAGAAGATTGATGCGGGTGTGGGAGATGAACGACTTCAGGGTCTTAATATGTTGAGGAATATGACTAATAGTTTCATTGATAACTATGAAGGAAGTGGAAGTGGAAGCGGCGATGCTCTTCCCGGTTTACAGATTTATACATTGTTGATGAACTCGACAGATGTACAACATAAGATTCTCACACAACTTCAGAAAGTAATGGCGACTTATCACGGTTATCCACTCGAGCTCGAGCTTCAGGTCACATTGGCAGCTATACATCCTTGGTTGGTCAAGACCTCAACCTGTTGTACCAAATTCTTCAACCCTAAAGAACTTGTCGAGATCGAGAAGCTCAAGCACGACGCGAAGAAAGGATCTAAAGTCATGTTTGTGCTAAACATGGTGTTCCGAGTGGTCAAGAAGGAGAAAATCTTGATCTTTTGCCACAACATTGCACCCATCCGTTTGTTTACCGAACTGTTTGAGAACATTTTCAGGTGGCAGAGAGGCAGAGAGATCTTGACCTTAACCGGTGATCTTGAACTGTTTGAGAGAGGCAGAGTGATAGACAAATTTGAAGAACCGGGAAACCCATCTCGAGTCTTACTAGCATCGATCACAGCTTGCGCAGAAGGAATTAGTCTAACCGCTGCTTCACGGGTCATCATGCTGGACTCAGAATGGAACCCTTCAAAGACAAAGCAAGCCATAGCTCGTGCTTTCAGACCGGGACAGCAGAAAGTTGTGTATGTTTACCAGCTCTTGTCCAGAGGAACATTAGAGGAAGACAAGTATAGGAGGACTACATGGAAAGAGTGGGTCTCGAGTATGATATTCAGTGAGGAGTTTGTTGAAGATCCTTCTCTGTGGCAAGCTGAGAAGATTGAAGACGATGTACTTAGAGAGATCGTGGGAGAAGATAAAGTGAAATCGTTCCATATGATCATGAAGAATGAGAAGGCTTCTACTGGGTAATGGTTCATCATCAAAACAGCAACAGAAAAGGTGAGTTCTCTGTTTTACCAATGGCTTTGATGATGACAGTCCTAAGTTTCAGGAACTCATGTTGTGTCATCAACTAATAATGTGTCAGTAGTTTTATGTGAAAATGCTATCTTTAGATAAGCTCTTAAATAATGTGAAATGCTGATAAACAAAAAACAATGTGAAATAATGTTATATGTGTTTCTTATACTTCTCTGTGTTAATATATTATGCAAAGACAGCAACAACTTTTGCTTGGTTTTGTTATGAAATATAATACAACTTATCAAGAAATTAACAGTTGTACAAAATAAGACAAACAAAACCAAGATCAGAAAAGAAGAACTATAAAGGGATACATGTTAATATAAAGACTTTGAGACATCAAACTAAACTAGCAAAGGAAGAGGTAAGAGTGTAAGATACATTAGCAAGAGGACCACGTTGCTCCAAGAGCTCATCAATGTCTTTGACAATGTCGAAGACTGCCTCAGGCTGCGCTAGTTTACGTGCGTTGTCCGAAGTTCTTTCCAGCTCATCTGTCTTTGTGCTAAACCATTCTCCAACGATTCTCGCCGTCTCTTTCGGACTTCTTGTGAACACTCCTGCACCATTCTCCACTACATATGGCACATTCCCTTTCTCCTATTTGGTTTCAAGTTTAATTGTTATGATAACGTATACATACATATGAGCTGATTATCTTACAAACTTCATAATCTAAACAGACCTGTCCAGGAATGTAATCGTTGAGGATGATAGGAAGTGATCTGATCAGTGATTCAGCGATTGTTCCCGGTCCTGCCTGCAAGATTCATAGGACACTTATGAACATTTTGGTGGATAGAGATGGTCATAAAAACCAAACCAAACCAAAATTCCTCTCACTTTTGTGATGATGCAGTCACAAGCTCCCATCCATTTCTCCATCTGAGTCTCGAATCCTCGAACCTGTAATGTCAAGAGATCCATTAAATCTCGAGTCTTGAAACCTATGAACATCTTAAATTGCCAAAGCGGTTAGTTTGTTTTAATCATATATACCTTAACAGGGATCTTCCATTGAATGGCTTCTAAAGAAGAGGCTAATTTCTTGTTACGTCCACAGATAACAACCATTTGCCCAATGGGCTTCTTGTTCTCTCTATCATACAAGTATTCTTCAAGAGCTTTCGCGGTTTCTTTCACAGGACCCATACCTTCCCCTCCTCCCATCAGTAGAACCGCACGAAGATCTCGATCCATTTCAAGCTCCTTTCTTAGATCATCCTTCACCAGAACCGCTCGTGCAAACGATGGCCTCACAGGTAAACCAAAGACACGGACTTGAGACTCATCGAGCCCATCAAACAATGCCCTTTTCGCCACTTCTTGAGACGGGCAATAGCAACGATTCACCCCCGGATGAAACCTAAACCATACAAGATTCCAAAAGATCAAATCTTTTGCAGCTAACATCATCTCTCAGAAGACTAAACCAAAGCTAAATTACCATGTAGGGTGACAAGTGTTGAGATCAGTAATGACAGTAACAAAGAGAACTCTTTTTTGTAGCTCTTGCCATTTGAGAACCCACAATGGAATGTGTTGCATCAGAGGATGAACACTTATGATAATCTCTGGCTTGTACTCCATTAAACCAGCTTCTACTTCTTTAGCGTAATACGCAGCAATGGCTGCAAGATAACAAGAATGGATCCATTTGGGAGATGTACTGTGGAAAGCAACCTTCCATAGCTGAACATGCTTCACCATAAACTTATATGATCTCTCCATATCATTCAATGGCCAACCTGTATACTCTTTCCACACATCTTTCACAATTATCTGTCACCAGAAACCCACCAAATCAAATTTGTAACCAAAAAAACGACACAAAGTCTCAATCTTTAACCAGAATTTTTACTCTGTATTTGTCTCCGAATTGGATCTTGAAAGCGTCGCTAATGGCTTCAGCAGAGGCACGGTGACCACCACCAGTGTCACTCATGAGGATCAAAACGTTCTTTGTCTTCTCTGCACCGATCTGGACAAGCTCCATTGATGATTCATCCTCGTCGCTGTAACAAACATCGTCGTCACTGTCGTCGTAGCTTTTGTTATGGCAATGCTTGTGAATGTGGTGATGGGTATGACGGTGAGGCTTCTCGCCGTCGCTTCCGCCGGATACAGAAAGGGTAAATTTGGAATTTCCGTAGACACGTTCAAGCACTTTATCTGTAATGGAGACAACCGTCGTCGTCATTTACGAGTGTGTGAGGTCTTTTGGAGGAACAAAATGGAAACTTTCTCGGAAATATCTCCTTCCCACGGCGAGTTGGCACCGGAGAAGGGGAAAATTTCCGAGGAGACAGAGAGAGAGAGAGATCTGATCAACGACGACGATTGGTGTGTAAGAGAGAAACAAGGACCCAGAAAAACATAAGACTGGTTGTTGAGAGATGGTGACATTACAGCCGTCGGAATCATATGTCTTTTTTTAGGAATGTTCGATTTTAAAGATTCGAATATTCAGTGTCCATCGATTTTTATTCACTTTTCTGTTTCACCGTTGATTTTTTTTTTTTTTTTGTGAAATCTAAAGTAAAACTTTTTTTTTTTATTGGCTTATTTGGTGGATAACCAAATGTATAGCCGTATTCACTAGTTCACTTACACAAGCCGAATGGTAAGAAAGCGGTTTTGAATTTTGATGATTAATCCATACAATACATGCACCTCGATTATACAATGAATAAGGCATATATATTCATACTTTTTAGAAAATGCTTTTAGGATATTGTTTTTCACTCTAGTCCACCTTTCATTGAATGTATAATATGATATGTATCCATTTTTTCATTGCCTCATGTCACAAGAATTGGTTATATATGATGATCTCTGGAAGGACAAAAACAGGTGTGTCCTCCAAGGACTATATAACGCATTAAATGGAGAGCCGGTTTTATGGGACTTGGTCGAGAAATAATACGAAACACAATATAACATTTGATGGTTAAAGAAATGATGTCGGTTTTCGGAGTTGTTGAAACTCTTTGGACATGCCGGAGAAGATCCCAACAGATCGAATGGACGAAGGAGAAAGAAGTTTTTGTCGAAGGATCGAAAATATTATTACACTCCGTTACTACTTTTAGGAGAAACGTTCTGTCCTATTTACTCAATCCATCGATGACTAATCTTCTTTTCTATTTGATAAAGCTTGGAAAAATTCTTGGTATGTCCCTGAAAAATAAAATTGACTTCACTTTAGAAAAAAATGTGAGAATTTATGGAAAAAAAAGAGTTTTGATATACAAATAAATAAAAAAAAAATTATGCAATCTACCATTTATTTTGAAATTACTTATCAAATCTACCACAATTTTTCAATCTTGCAAAATCTACCACAAATCTAAATTTCTCTTTCTCTTAACTTAAAAAGACTTTTTTACCTTTTTGATAAATATTTTTTCCCCTCCCTCTCTCGCTTACGCTCATATTTCTCTCTCTTTTCTTCACTCACAAAAACACAGATGGAGATGGCGGTGAACAATGACGAGCACATAGACGGCCATGAACAGTGACGAGCACGGAGATGGCGGTGGACAGAGACGGAGGCGTCGACAGTGGACAGAGACGGAGACGACGACAGTGGATAGAGACATAGACGACGACAGTGGATGGAGACATAGACGACGACAGTGGATAGAGACATAGACGACGACGATGGACAAAAACGGAGACGGTGATAAATGGTGGACAAAGACGGAGACTAACACAGTGAGTCTGCATGGAAATGGTGGTGGATGGTGGATAAAGACAACAATGAACACCACCGGAGACGGAGATGAACACGTACGGTGGTTATGGACGGTGATAAATAGTGGACAAAGACGGAGACGAACACAGTGAGTTTGCATGGAGACGGTGGTGGATGGTGGACAAAGACAGCAATGAACACCACCGGAGACGGAAACGAACACGGTGGTTATGGACGGAGACGACGGTGGACAAAACCGGAACTGATGGTTATAGTCGGAGACGGTGGTGGACGAAACCGGTTATGGTGGACAAAAACATAAACTAAGCAAAGTTTATGCATGGGCATATTTGTTTTTACGTCGATGTGAACAATGCAATTGTGGTAGATTTTATAAGGAGTTTTCAATAATGGTAGATTTGAGAAGTAATTTTACCATAAATGGCAGATTCAACAATATTTCCCAATAAATAATCTAAGAAGAAACTACAGAAAAACTAATATATATATATATATACCCGCACACGCACATATAAAAGCTGGTGCTTGAAAGATATTCTTATCAAATGACCCATTTAATTATCAGCGAATATAAAGAAGATGGTTCATCTTTTTCGTAAACTAGTTTTTTTTGTTGCATATAGTTGGAAGAAAACATACATATGTTTAGGAAAAAAACATAACAAGTGACTTACTTCAAGAAAGGGATTGTCATGTTTTTGAGCGTCGATGGATAGGTTGTCACAAAATTCTCCCATTCTTCCAAATCAATTTTCCCATCTTTTTTCCAATCCGCTTCTTCAAATGTCTACCAAGATATAAATTAGTAAATAAATGACTAAAAATGTTAAACCGGGTTAATTATAAACCTTAACACTTGTTAATTACGTACCTTAGACACAATGGAGTCGATGACACTTTCGGTTAGCATCAGTTCTGATTCTTCTACAACGTCTACTATCATCTCTTTCACCTTTAATTTTTCCAAGTTGAATACACCGAAAAATGTAATTTCCCAATTAATAATCAATTAACTATTGTTGTTTTTTTTCCCGAAACGACGACCTACCTCTTCTGGCTCAATAAATCCAGTCTGACGAGTATCGTATAATCGAAATGCAACTGTTTATAAACGAGTTAAGAGTTAATATATGTGACCTTAATTAGTTACATGGAGAAACAAAAAAAATTGATTAAAGTAGTCAAGTATACATATGGCCTTATCTCTTTGTGATGAGTTTGGGTGGAAAATGTTGAGAGAGTGTACAAACTCTCCAAAATCTATAGCCCCATCGTTTCTCATATCGAACAATCCAAAAATCTACAAATCTCTTACATGATCTTAGATTAATTTGTATATGTGAAAAGTTACGTATAAACAATGTAATTTGATCATGTTTGTCTTAGTATTAAAACAAATTTGAACATCTATATTACCCGCTCTGTCGAAAGACTGCGTCTCTTGGTGTCCTTGATTAAGATAAATTGCAAATCCTCCTGAAACAAACGAAAATCGATATAACACAAGCACAAATTTTCTATAATTAGTATAACAATATAGATGTAGTAATAGTTTTGAAGTCTAGTAACTTTGGTTATAAGTTTTTCGTTGCTGATACACGAAGCGAGTTTTATGAACAATTCATGAAGAACTTCAACTTCAGCCTCGCTAACTGCAAACACAAAACAGTTAAAATGTTATCTATCTATATAATAATTTTCACATGCTATAATATAGCTGATAAACACTACTCCCTCTGTTTCAATATATATGATGTTTTAGAAAAAAAAATTTGTTTCAAAGTGTATAATGTTTTCAATTTTCAATGCAGTTTTTATTAACTAATGATGATGAATTGTAAAAATTAAGACACATTAGTTGATTTTATTGAATTACTATTGACTTAAATTTTTGGAAAACTTTGTTGTGCAAAAAACAATGTATTAATAGATCAAAATTAATATGTTTTTTTAATATGTGCAAAATTTCTAAAACATCATACATATTGAAACGGAGAGAGTATTTAGTAACTACACATGCATGAAATGACATTGTATAAAAATATGGATGGATAGATTGAGTGACTTACAAAAGGTTTGAGAAGCAAGAAGCAAAAAATTTTCACGCCTTATTTTTTCTAATTGCTTACTGCAAAAACATCCCATATATATTACTATAATATCAGTTTAAATTTTCCAATTCCACATGATATGACTCTATACATTCTGTATATATATATATATATATATGGACATTCAACGAAGCTGTGAGATTCTTTTTCAAAAAAAAAAAAAACGAAGCTGTGAGATTGTGGAATATTAATCTAATTTTTGACCGAACAAATTCGAAAGTGGTACGTAGCGTTCGGAAATTTCCGGTTAAGCTTTAACAAAAAAATAAATAAATAAATTTCCGGTTAAGGGGAGCTAGAGACAAATGGTATAATTTTTTTATATCGGAATTTGATACTATTTCTTTTCTACGTTGCTTGATTTATGTGCTATATTATATTCCTTTTCTATGGTTTCAACTTTTTGTTGTTTCAATTTTAATTTTTTCTGTTACTGAGTAATGTTGTTTCAATTATCGACCAAGCATATATAGAACCAGAACCAAACAAAGTGATGATAACTAATCACGTTTCTTTTACATATACTTTTTGTCGTCAACTATATGTTTATAATTTAATTTGATAAATAAATTTTTAAAAGGTTTAATTGATCTATGTCTTTAACAAAACAAAAGGTAATTAATTGATATATGGATTATGCTAAATTATTTAGAGTTAATTGGTCAATAGCCATAAATCGGAGAAAAATTAACAAAACCACCATCATATTTGTCTTAGTCATGTACATATTCTATTCCAAAAAATACCTTTGAAAAACTCTATTTGTTAATATAGAACAGATTCTATGATGGAATTTCTAAAGTGATATTCAAATATGATCTATATTAGAAAATTTTAAATTAAAAAAAAAAAGTATAATAGTATTTTGTTGACAAACGGATTTGTAAAACATTATGTTTTATGTTATTTCGATGGAACTCCTTCTTCTTGAAACAACTAGATGAATTCTATGATAAATACTTTGAAATAATGTTAACCGTTGAGAAGAGAATATTTGCAAATGTAACATGTGAATCCAAGATATTAGATATCGTCAATAAATAAACTGATAAAGTTTAACCAGCCTTAAATCTTCACATTTTGTTTGTAAGCACAATCGTACGTGTTATGTTTGCGTTTAGTGTAATAAGAGCATCATTAATGGTAATCCCATTAAATGATCTTAAGTAATTTTTTAAGATTAAAAACACTTTGACACGCCTCCAAAACCCATTTCATTAAACTCTTTCTATAGAACCTTTTCATGGAGAATTCATTAAATTAAATAATTTTTTAATCACTTTTACTCTAAGACACTCTTAAAGGGGGTTACGATTAATGATGCTCTAAATGTTCAGCTTTGTGTACTGTATGCATTCATGTTTGTATTAGTGTTTGACGTTTTTATTTAATTCTAAAGCAAACAATTATCTACCTAGAAAAAAAACACACGTCTAAAATTGAAACCTTAGACGAACTCATGCTACATGTGCAAAATAATTAAACGCAACCAACAAATACTAAAACCAAAGCATTGCTTTTGAGAAGACGAAAAGAAACCAAATTGTGCTATGTTTGCGTATGAGTTCAGTCGTGTATATGCATTTATGTTTGTATCCTAAAGCAAACAATCTACCAAGAAGAAAAAAACACACGTATGAGTCAAACCTCAAACCTTTTGACGAACTCATACATGTTCAAAAAGTTAAACGCAACCAACAAATCCTAATATTGAAAGTCTAACGAGAATGGTGTACCTTAGAAAGAGACCAAAGCTTTGCATTTGAGAAGATGAAACTTTGTGGAAAAAAAAAAGTGCATGCGTTAATGTATCAATCAAACTTAGGAGGATTCAAATGCATAACTACTTACTTGTAAAGAGGAGTATATAAGACAAACCACCGCAAACAGAATCATATATAGTAGTTATGATTTGCTTAAAATATCCAAATTTTAACAGAAAAATACCTTTGGTTTCAAGAAAGACAATTAGCTTTAGACCACAAATGGCTGACAAAGTCAGTAATCCCATAGAGTCGTGTGGACTTGGGAAGATAATAACCCTTAATTCTTGCAAGATTGATATAAAATTATATGAGTACACACACAAAAAGAAACTATAGGATGTGGAAAAATCATGAGATCTCTATTTTAGAGTTTCACTAACAATCTATGAATCATAACTTTGATTAAGGGGAAACAAATTTTACCTGGCCGGATTTCTACGGTAGCTGAAACTCCTGGTATAAAATCAAACATTGCGTACCTCAACTAGTTCAAACAGAACAACAACAGAACATGTACCTAAGATAGAAAACAGAGAAAGCACCAGTACCACCAAACATGCCTTAATTTAAAAGACATATCAGATCAATGATCAAGAGTTAAAACTTGCAAGAAGAAATATGATTCAGGATGCAGATACATACATGTTTGCAAAGAAGTCGGATTTCATATATATCCATCATCTTCCCTAAATACATAAGAGATTCCAAATGTTTTATGCAGACAAAGTTAAATACCACAAAAAAAGAAGAAGCAAAGACATAGGTGAAGAAAACTTCAGGGCACTGCAATCGGTAACCGTGGGTAAAATATAGTTTCTTTTAATATGTCCAGAAGCATAGAATAGAGAATCTTACTTAACATGCAGAAGCATAGGATAGAGAATCTTACCTAACATGCAGTAGCAAGTACTATTAAACCTACATTTTAAAAAAAAAAGTTACCACCCCCAATGCCTGCTTATTAGGCTCGAAATGAGCTAGGAGAGACATTGACTTCAACATATGTTGCCTGCCAAGTAGACACTATCTTATGCGAAATGATTTGGTTTTTGTTAAAGACAAGGCATAACACAGGCAGGGTACCACTTCCTATATTCCAGGGAACACATAATATAGAAAACAGTTCTATACTTACCCAAGCAGCTTCTCTCAAATTTAAATTATGCGCGTCACTGCATACCAGGTATATGATCAAAATTACTTTCTTCATCAACAAAAATTTCAGTGCTCTGCAATCGTTAACTGCACCTTTGGTCTCTGACCCAAACCTTAGACTAACTCTAGTACTTTTGAAAACTGAGAAGCAATAAAAAAAGAGAACGTACCTCTGAACCAAAGCTTTCTTTTCTGGAAACAAAATTTGTTGAATTCAGATACACACCTGATACCTATTTAATCAGTTGTGCACCAGAAACCAAAAAGCCTTAATTTTACCAAAAGGAATTAGACATATTCCCACTACTATAGCAATTCCAACACGACAAATAAAACTATAATATTGGTAACCAAGGGAGAGAGAAATCAAACCTGCGGCAGATCATTGTACATACTCCAGCTCTTGGTCTTTTGAAGCTGAAAAAATAGGCTAATGATAACTCATAGTTATAAAAGACCTTACGTGAACAAAAGGTGGAGTCAATCAAAGGAATCAATACTCCATCAAGGGAAACAAGACTCTTGTGAAGATTGTAACTTGGTTTTAAACGAGGGAAGGGACATTTACCTGGTCAAAAGCGGGAAAGATATAATTTGCAACTTGGTTGTCTCCAATACTTTAATTTCCCTGTTCAGACAAAAAAATGTGGTTAGAACATTTTGAGGCAAGCGGAGATTGATATTTTATCCTTCAATGACCTAACATTTGCAAGATATGTACACAAATAAAAGAAAAATGAACTTACCATTGATGCAAAAGTCCAACAGTGAGCTGATTTGATGTATCATAAGAAATAATATAGTTGGAGATGACATACATACCTTCTCACCAAGAGATTGGTTTTCTTCAATGACCTAACAATTGCAAGAGATGTACATAAATAAAAAGAAAAGTGAACTTACCATTCATGCTAAACCAATGCAAAAATCCATCTCTGCACTAGTTTGATGTAACATAAGATAATATAGTTGGAGATGAGAAATGACATACCTCCTCGTGAAGAAGTTATGTTCCAGCCCAAGAAGATATAGAGCAGCTTATGCGTGATATTGAATTTGACAGGCCTTATTATAGGTAGATGCAGAGAAATTTTTTCCACCAGTATTGCGTAATATTGGATTATATCATGTTGTATTAACCCAACAAGATAGATTTTAAGCAGACAATTGAATTTCCCATATGAACATTAACAAAAATCCTTTTTTTAAATGAGAACTTACCTCCATTAATAAGCAGAATCTTGAATATTGTTACCTCCATCAATAAGCAGAATTGAACACTTCCTCCAAAATGCAGAGTATTGAATATCAAATAACGTTGTCCCAGCTCAACGTTATAACTTACGCAGATCATTGAATTTCTCAATCCCGATCACAATTTAGCTTTTCATTAGAGAACAAGCAACTCCATCAAAATGCAGAGTATTGAATTGCATATCATGCTGTCCCAGCTCAGCCCTATAACTTAAGCAGAACATTGAATTTCTCAATCTCAAACAATCCTTATTGAAAGGACATTTATCTCCATCAAAATGCAGAGTTTTGCATATCATATCATGTTGTCCCAGCTCAACACAATATAAAACTTACGCAGATAATTGAATTTCTTAGATTGTTATATTAGCAGAAATTGAAGTTTATATCATTGCTTCCCAGCTCAGCAAGATATTAGAGTTATTAATCATATAGATTGAACTCTCTAAATCCCCTAATCTTGGGATATAATTTGACAAGTCGTACTTAAGGACGTAAGCAGATCACTGAATTTCTCCATCAAAATGCAGAATATTGAATTGCATAACATGCTGTCCCAGGTTAGCCCAATATAGAACTTTCGCAGATAACTGAATTTCTCAATCTCGGTCACAATCGAGTTTCCAAATCTTGAACAAACGTCTTATTAAAGGATATTTATCCATCAAAATGCAGAATATCGAATAGCATATCTCGCTGTCCCAGCTCAGCGGTATAATTTAAGCAGATAACTGAATAGATCACGCTGTCCCAGCTCAGCGGTGTAAACACTGAATTTCTCAATCTCGATCACAATTAAGCTTTTCATTAGAGAACAAGCCTATTAAAGGACACTTATCTCCACAAAAATGCAGATTATTGAATTAGATATCACGCTGTCCCAGCTCAGCGGTATAACAACTTAAGCAGAACATTGAATTTTTCAGTCTGAATCACACTTAAGCTTTCATTATAGAACAAGCTTTTACTAAAGGACACTTATCTCCATCAAAATGCAGATTATTGAATTAGATATCATGCTGTCCCAGCTCAGCGGTATAATGTAAGCAGACCATTGAATTTCTCAGTCCGAATCACACTTTTTATCATCGAACAACCCTTATCAAAGAACATTTATCTCCATCAAAATGCATGAGTATTGAATATCAAATCACGCTGTCCCAGCTCAGCGGTATAACTTCAGCAGACCATTGAATTTCTCAGTCCGAATCACACTTTTTATCATCGAACAAGCCTTATCTAAGAACATTTATCTCCATCCAAATGCAGATTATTGAATTGCATATCACGCTGTCCCACTTTAACTTAAGCAGATCATTGAATTTCTCAATCTCGGGAGATTGTTATATTAGCAGAAAATTGAAGTTTAAGATCATTGCTGCCCAGCTCAACAAGATATTAGAGTTATCAATCGTATAGATTGAACTCTCAAAATCCCCCAATCTTGGGAAATAATTTTGACAAGTCTTATACGTAGGGACATAACTCTCCCACTTCAAGCATATCTTGCTTGTGTTAGGCAACATCGGACAATACGGGACAATTTTCCCAAATTAGAAACCGGACAGACCACAATCATATCTGTGTCGTCCCTTTCTTTTGGGTTTGATAAAACATAAAACTTTAAACGAACGAAAACCAAAAGACAAAAAACAAAAAAAAACAGAGCAGAATTTATTGTCAATTCGTTGGATCAAACAAGGGGTTTCTAATATACAGAAAAAACATCATTGTGAAAGTCTAAAAGAAATCTTAGAATCCATATCAGAAACTAAACAAGAACCAAAATCTTTTCTTTTAAACGTCATTAAGAAACCCTAGGACCGAAAAAATCGCAGACCCAAAAGAGGGCTTTTTTCAAAATCAAAGCACACCGAATAAATAGAACCCTAATTTGTAACAACAAACGTATAATCTTTCAGAAGATGCACAAAATTGAAATTGAAAAGAGGGGTTTTGAATTTGCGAGATCAAAAAACTAAATCGATACTCTGGATATAAAAAGAAGTTTAGAATCAAAGAAAATTACAATCACGAAAACAAAAACCCTCGAAACGAAGATAAAAATAAATCCAAAATAGGGTTTCCGATTTGCAAAAACAAAATAAAAGAAACACAAAATTTACGAAACCCCTAAATAATTCAAAAGAACAAAGTAACAAAAAAAAACCTCTGAAGAAAACTCGTCATCGCTCCAAATAAATCGCTTGGAAAAACTTAAGCGAAAGAAGAGAATTTGTGAGAAATACCCAGAAAAAGGTTATCGTTGCTAATTTTAAAGAGGAGATTTTTGGTGACCGTTGTGAAATAGAAAACCATTATCGTTTATGTTGGGCTTCAGGCCCACGTGTTTTGATTTGAAGTTTCTTTTTACCTCTTTTCCTTTTTTCCAATTTTTTTTTTTGTCACCACGCTCTTTTCCTTTCTTTTTTTTCCAGTAACAAAAAAAAAAAAAAAAGTCTTTTACAATGAGGCACACTTTCTTGTAGATATCTTGCACTTTAAAAACAAACACACTTTTTCCACTTACAATGACTTTCCTATCCCTCGGTTACTTATCCGAGATTTTAATTTATTTAAGATAGAAAAAGTAAAATAATATTAATTACCATTATCTTATTTCCTTCCTTTTATCTACTCTGAAACCCTAGCCGCAGAAGAAAAATACAGCGATTTCTTAGTTCTCCCTTTTTCCGGTGGTTTTTCTCACTGCGCATCTATGCGAAGCACCGTCACGCTCCGTCGAGACTTCCTCGGAGAAGATCATCTCTTTCTTTCGTGACATGGGTCGGATGCAGAGGATTGGGATCGCCGCAAATTCACTCTACAAAGCGAAACAAATTTGTGGGTTCTGTCATTTATACGACGGTAAGGAAGCTTTAGGCGTCGGAATGGAGGCAGCGATTACTAAAAAAGACTTGATTATTACATCGTATCATGACCACTGTACTTTCATTGGTCGTGGAGGTGAGCTTGTTGATGCTTTCTCTGAGCTTATGGGGAGGAAAAAAGGTTGCTCTAATGGTAAAGGAGGATCTATGTATTTCTATAAGAAGGATGCTTCGTTTTAAGGTGTAGATGGGATTGTTGGTGCTCAGATTCCATTGGGATGTGGTTTGGGTTTTGCTCAAAATTATTCGAAGGAAAAAGTTGTGATATTTAATTTGTACAGTGATGGTGCTGCGAATCAGGGACAGTTGTTTGAGGCTTTGAATATGCTGCTCTTTGGGATTTGCATGCGATTCTTGTTTGCGAGAATAACAAATGTTAGTTGTGTTTTGTTTTCTTGAGCTTGTGTTAGATATGATTTCAATGAAGAGTTATATATGTTTCGTGGATAGTGTTTTGTGGACAGAAGTATAGCTTTGTTGTTTTCTTGAGCTTGTGTCAGATATGATTTCAATGAAGAGTTGTATGTGTTTTGTGGACAGAAGTATAGCTTTGTTGTGTAAGTGTGACAGTCTAAGAAGAAGTCTAAGAAGAAGCATTAGAGGTTGGGTAACTTTGTGAAGCTGTAAAGACAAGGTGTTGCTATAATGGACAATTTCCCAATTAACTTTGTCCCTAAGGTGAGACAATTATGAAGGTTAATGTATCCAAAAAAATTTGGAATGTAACAAGGAACCCATGTAACAACACACTCTGTGCGTTTTCGTGGATCAAATGTAGTGGACAAACTATTATGTTGCGTACATGATTGTGGCCGTTGGTTAAAAAAATGTCAAAAAAATCTGAAACCTCATAAGGCTGTTACATGAAACTTTTCTCTTTGTATGTGTCTAAGTTTTACATATTGTTCAAACCTTGTGTTTAGGGATGTTATCGCGGGTAAAATAACCCTACCCAACCTGAACCCGAAATAAACCCGTCCAAAAAAGCCCATGAATTGCAAAACCCGAAAAAACTCATGTATTAATTGGATAACCCAAAAAAAAACCTAGTATATTTAGGGTTACCCGCGAGTATCCATATTTTTTTTTTCTATATCACAATTTCTTTTGATATTCTTTGTGTGTAAAAATATATCAAAATAAAATTTTTTAGACATTGTATTTTCTTACAAAATAACTTAATATTTTTATAATCTTCCATTACAAAATAATGTGGCTTACTACATTATTGTTGGTTTGGTAAAACTTAACAATTTAATCATTCAATAGCCTTAAGTTTTGAATCTTGAACCAAAATTACTAAATTTTAACTTAGAATATGTTCATCATAAAGTATATATGATGTAAACGGATATATATAAATGTTTGTATATATTCGGTAGTGTCATTACTAATTATCAATCATTGCATTAAAAAAACAAAAAAACTCATCGGATACCTTAAACCCAATAGGATAAACCCAATTGGGTAATTTATAAAATGGGATTTGCCCACTTTAAACCCGCAAAATTTGTAAACCAAACAAGCGGATTATGGGTTTAAAATCTCAGCCGGATTTCGGGTACCCATTAGGTTTTTATCCAAAATTAACATCCCTACTTGTGTTAAGTGCAAAGCTAGATTAAGCAATGATTCAATGTCAAATCTAATGGACTTTGTGGCATATATCAAATCATGATAACCTTGGGCAAGAACGTGTCCATACATATTTATCCAAGAGATATTGTACATGGCATCTAGTTCATCAATTTCAATATTCTACTATGTATACTTAGCATCAACCAAATGTTCAAATACAAACGAATGTGATTGCATTATTTGAGAATCCAAAGAGATATTGTCGTGGATGGTCCTATATGAACAATCTCAAATGAACAAAGTTTCTACGCTTTACAAATCATCTACAATTACTTGAAAAGAGTATACATCAATTTATATGAGATCTATATATCTCATCACAACTAAAATTGCTTGAAAGTCGTAGCTTGAAGACCTTCGTAGTATATGAATCATGAATGTTTGATGTCTTAACATGAGCTTAAGACCTGCTTCTTGCAGTCGAAGAATAGTATCCACTAAACATTGTCCACATAATGCAGTTCACGACTCTGGAAACACTACATATTCTCTAGCTTAGCTTTTTTGTTTCTCTTCTTGTTCACAAGGTAGGCATTACGGGAACGTAGACAGGTCAGTTGTAATAATACGAGTCCCTGACTCTTGTTCCACTGAAGAACAAACAGAAAAACTAAATAAACTTGTGAGAAATGTTATGGTATGAAAAACAAATTCAGTTCTTGGGCTAAAGCTTGAACCTTGAATTCATAAGGCTGCTTCTTTGCCCTTGCTTTCTTCTAGTGGTACTGCTCAACCACTTATCATGATAACCGGATCTATACCATTTTTCAACCACCAAACTACCATATCAAAGAGCACAAAAATCTTGACTTACGGACCTATACCAGTTACAGATCTATACCAAAAAATGCTCAAACTCGAAGGATGTCTCTTACAATCTGGAGAAAAAAAAAAAGAGATATTGATATTTTTATCACAATCATTACGGATCATGAATCATGAAGATCTCTAGAGATATTTTATGAATCATTCAGTTTCATTGAAACGGCAGCTTGACGACCTCTTGAGATATCAACAAAAACCAATTGGGAACCATACACTCGGATTCAGGGAGCATTCAAACACAAAAACCCAAAAATCTAACTTTAGAATCCGATTATTTGAGAGAGCGAACAAATATTATTGGAGAGTACGAAAGAGAGGTACTTTAGTGGTTAGAGAGGAGAAGAAGGATTCAATTGATCGGAAATTGGTAGTCTGAGGACACAAAGGTTTTAAATTAGACAATTTGCAAGTAGAGATTGAGATCAAACCTGAAAAAACATTGAATTTTCCGATAATCGAATTGAAGTGTCAGACGGCGAGGCATGGTTGGGGTGAGCAACAGATACAACGACTGAAATGGTTGTAAGCGAGACAAGATCGGTTGAAGCTCAGTTTCACGATTCGCAAAGTAGATTGACGAGGAAGAAGAAGATAGGATGAGAGAGAAAGAGCAATCCGAGCCACACATTTTCATTAAACGAAAACTGAAAACAACGGCCATGATCAAGCAGTGAAAATCGCTGGTTTGGTTTTATTATGGGCAATTTGATCAAATAAATTGTCCCAATAGAAAGAAAGTTCAAATAAAGTGTCTCCTATGTATTCAAAAAAAAAAAAAAACTCTTTTCCTTTTTCCAAAAAATTAATTTTACTATAGTTTTTTTTATCATACCACTATGTCGTATAAACAAATTAAAAAAAAAAACTAGGGTAATCATGACATAAAGTTCCATATAAATATACATCAGTAAGTTTTGTTTCATATAACAAAAAAAAAACACGACAAAAATGAATATATCGTTTACAAATTATTTGATCATTCAAAAATATAAAGATAATCACATTGTTTCCAAATCTGTTACCATTCCAGAATTTCTAATTAGTTTCACTTCTCTCAAGCCACATCAGTCTCACACTCAAACCGTAACCACACCTAAATGACACTCTCATTCAAGGATTAATGTGTTATGGGAAGATGAAATTCAGAACCTCATAATCTTCTCAGAGTTACAACACAACACAATGCAGCCTCACATTCCAACAAACAAAACAACAGTAATCTCTTCAAGGATCAAGTAACAAAAGAAACAGATTCATTTGTGATAACCAAAACAGACAACTTAAAAAGTAATTTCAGATCAATGCAGCTTCGATCGGTCTTCGACCCTTTTGATAGTAATCAAAGTAGAGGTCCACATACTTCTTAACTGATTTATACAATCTTGGCCTTGCATCAGTCACAAGCCTATCTACAGGTTGAATCTCTTTGTCTGAACCCGGAAGACAAAACGTTGCTACAGATATCCTTTCCTTTTCTCTGTTAGTCACCACTCTATGAACCGGGCTCTTGTATATTCCATTGCTCATTATCTGAACAACGCGCCAAAGATGATTATAATCTCAAATCTTCACCAATCAATTCTTGAAAAAAAACTCAAAATGCATGATTGATGATTACCTCGATTTGATCTCCTACATTGATCAGTATTGTATCAGGGACGATTGGAGCTTTATACCACTTCCCATCTTTGAGAAACTGAAGCCCTTCGACATCTTTGTCAGGTAAAAGAAGAGTGAAAGCCGAACCATCAGCGTGAGGTTTAACACCAAGAACCTTATCTGGCCTCGGACATGGAGGATACATGTTGAATCTTGTATCCATTGTAGCATTTTCTCCATACATTTCTAGAAAGCAATTCTCTTCCAATTCCAAAGATCTAGCCATTGCCTTAAAGAACTTCTCAATCACTAGCTGTTGCTTCATAGTATATTCATGTAAAGTATCCCTGAACAAGTAATTATTGTCAAGAGCTCACCAAAGTCAATGAACCAAGAATGTTTGAGTTTTCTTCTTTTACCTGAACTCAGTTGGGGTTTCAGGCCAGAATTTAAGCTTTCGTTGATCTTCAGGGTAAGTAGTGAGATACAAACGGTCGATCCAATCAAGAACTTGATCATCAGACAAAATCATATCGTTTCCATATCCTTGGATACTACCAATCTCTCTCGCGTACTTTTGTTTCTCTTCGGTCGGAAGCGCGAAGAACTGCTTGGTAAGCTCGTAAATCTTGTCAAGAAACACTTCAGTGATTCCATGATTCATCACCTGATTTATTCAACAAAGAAATCAACATCTACAGAGAGATTCATGACTCAGATCATCATAACAAAGATGGTCAAACCTGAACAACGCCCCATGTAGAGAGTGCTGAGTGAAGTTTACTCAACTCTTCTCGACCGTCTTGGGAAGAAGAGAGGAGAAGAGTTAGATCTATGGCCGGAATATCCATCTCTGGTACAGAAGTGTTAAGAGGTTGTTGACCTTCGCCGTCGTCGTCGTCGCCGGTGGGTGTGCGGAGATATCTTTCCGGTAATCCTTCGCCGTCGGCAATGACTTCTTGGACAGTCTTGAACTTTGGCTTCTCCATCGTTCTTTCTTACTGAATTTGTTTGATGAGAGAATCTCTCTTCGGATGAAAGATCTTATTATGTAATAGAACAGAAGACGATCTTGACTTTGTAAAGCCAAAGATAATATTAAAAATTTACAAGAAACAAACCAAAAATGCCATTTAAAAACATTATTTTTTCTTTTTGAAATTCGAACCAAAGGATTTTTTCGGTGAATAACCAAAAAAATAAAAAATAAAAAAATTAATAAAAATAGGATATGTAGCAATTTTTAGAACATTGGATTTAAGGTTTTTTTGTTAGTTTTCAAATTATAATTTTTTTGTTGTATTTTGGCAAAATTTTCCCTTTTCCAAAACCATATTTGTATGTGTTTTTTTTCATCGGTGATGTTAATAAATTATAGAAATGCGACGATTTATAAAAAATTAATCAATTGGTTAATTAGTTAACCAAACCCTTATTAATTTTCTTATCTAAGCCACGAAAATATTATAAGGGCATGTACAATAGCAAAAACACCTCATTTTCTTAAATATAAAATTATTAAAACACACACTTTTTCATCCTTTTACTCAACTTTATACCTTCTCTTTTATCCTTTTACTCAACTTTTATTAATTTTATATTTAAACACATCCACTATCTTCTAAAAACACTCTATAAAAAATTCTTATTTAAGATCACTTTCCAAAAGTTCTTCATTAAATACACCCACTATCTCTTCTCTTTACTCAAATTTTATTAATTTTATATTTCAATACACCCCACAAAAACATTCTATTTTTTCCTTTTACTCAAATTTTAATAATTTTATATTTTAAGAACACGTTTAAGATCGGAAGCTTTTTATACATAATCATCTGGGACCCACAATTTGGTAATTCCCGTCCACTTTGGTAATCCTTCGCCGGCGACGATCACTTCTTGGACAGTCTTAAACTATGGCTTCTCCATTGTTATTTCTTACTGATTTTGTTTGATGAGAATCTCTCTTCGGACAAAAGATCTTATGTAGTAGAACACAAGACGATCTTGATTTTAGGTGCAAATGGTTGAATTTCTACAAGAACAAAATTCGGTGGACTTGAGCATTCTTCCAAAAGGTTACCATTTAAGTTGAATAAAAATTAGTAAAATTAACTTTTTTTTTATAAAAATTCACCATTTAAATTCAAAAGTGTAAAACAAGTATTCAACTTGCTATAACACTAGTTTTTTTCTTTCTAAAACTAGTTTTCATCAGCATAAGTTTTGTCTTGTTCTCAAATAATTCAAATTGCTTACTTAAATTGAAAATTTAAATTGCAAATGACTTTTTTACTAAAAATCTAGAAATATTGATATGCACCAATAATACTAAATTAAGAAAAAGAGATGAAAAAATAGTAGCACAAAGGATGTGAAAAATATAGTAGATAAGAGAAATATAAATATTATTATTTTTCTTTATATTAATACAGTTTTGGAAGTGAAAAAAAAATAAAAGAGTAGAATTTGAGATTTATGAGACATGACAGATGGAGAGTGTTGCAGTTTTTTTTTTTAAATGACTTGTGATTCCACCGACAAAAATTGTAAGATTTAACAAATTTGATGGAAAACATTCGTTTAGAAAATAGGAGAGTAACGCGTAGAACTAATTTTTGTTCTTACTTCTTTATTCCAGTGACCAATTTTTCCATCCATACAATTCCATTTATTCCATTTTTGTAAACCATTTGGAGCCTTAGTTTATCATGAGTTTTTTTTTAGATTTAGTTTGATGATTGAACATAGATCTTGTGCATTCGATTTAGATCACATCTAGATTTACAATCCATTCGCTATCTGATGACATTGGTTATCAACATTTAGGTTTAGAATCTTTTTGAATCAAAGAATCTGCATATTTGGTCAAATCGAGTAGAATCGGCGGGAAACTTTAAGAAGACAACCAGACCACCATTAGACGACATTTGATCAACAGACGAAATTTGCTCACTATGGTTCCGGTAATGTCGACGACAAGCAAAATCACTCCCCATAACACTACAACCTTATCTGAAAAAAAGAAAAACGTTAGATAATGAAAACGGAATTAAAAATATTTAATGTTTAATGTTAGATAAGAGAAACAAAAGAGAGCGATGTTGAGTTTACGACCTTCTGTATCTGGTTCAGAATCAGAATCAGAATCAGTATATGTTGTTGATGTAAACACCTTAACCACAAACTTAAATGTAGGCTTAAATGTTTTAAGTTATAGAAAATCCACTCAAATGTAGTAACCTAGTAGTTCTTTGACTACATTTGAGACATTGGATCTGAAGCCTTTCATGACCAATTATATCTTTGTCTTAACACCCAAAATCTCGGATATGAAGTTTTTTGTGCTCCAATTTCAAACTTTATTTGGTATATAGGATAATTGTTTTAAATCGGAATATTTAAAGGCTAACTTCAAATATCGAATAGATTATAAGTTAAAAATTCGAAACTCCCATTATTTTTTTTTTTGTTCATCGGTTTGGCCTTTTGTACCCAAAGATAATAGTATTATTTTAGAAGGCAGAATAAAAATGGAGAAAATTACACATACAGACACTTTATTGGAATGACATAACACATATAAACATTTTGTGATCCTAAAGACACTTTTTTCTAAAAAGTACGATGTTGTTTATCTATTTTACCTTTACTATAACACAACAACAAATATATTGTTTCCCTTCCCTTTTCCTTTTTTTTTCCTCTTTTTTCTCCTTTTTTCTTTTCTTTTCTTTTCCCTACTTTTCTTCTTTCTTCTTCTGTGGTGATCGTAAAAACTCTCTTCTCTCCACCAACTCTTTTCTTCAATCAATTAAATTGAAATTTTTTGATCTCATCGATTAAATCGAAACAAAATTAAATAGCATAATAGATCTCAAATCTCCATCCTATATGAACTTCTCACTTCCAAAAAAAATTTTCAAGAAAATGATTAAGATAAACAATCATACATGCCAATTGAAGCTCTTTCTCATCTTGTTTCTCACTTCCTGTTTCGAAAATTTCTTCCACCGCCAATGTTTCCCTTTTTTTAGAGAAATAAGGTTTCGACAAATCCAGAAAAAGCTTTATCTCATGGACACGATGTCGTGGATACGGATTGATGGTCAATGACATCATACAATGCCTCTTTGTCCACGAAAATCTGACCACGATATAATGTCATGACAGAATATAATGCTTCTTTGTCCATCATTCTTACTAATTGTAGCACATTTGGAACAAAAAAATAATTTGTGAACAGATTTGTACAATTGAAAGGTATCTGTTCTTAAAACTACAATTTACCAAAGATTTTGATACGCTGATCTCTTCAATTATTCTCCATCTTCATCCATATGGGAGCATCCATGTGTGACTATCCACTAACATCCATCCATACGTGATGGTTTTGTGTACACAGATTCTTATTACCACCAATTTTGCATAATCCACATGAATAACATGATTTGGTGTAGAACACGCATTGCAAAATAATAATAATAATAATAATTTAGACTGACTATGTTGGATACAAACAACAAGAATATAACTAACCATAAAAGACTGACCATGAATCACTAACCATAACGAAAACAAAAAGTTGACTTCTCTCTCTAAATTGGACAAAGCTCTGTGGATTTGATCAGAAGGAAGATGAGACTTAGAGCATCTTTGATTTTTCGCGAAACAAAGATGATTTTGTAATTGTCTCTGTGTCTAAAAGAAGAAAAATCATTTGATTTTGTGGGTTGTTTATGAAAATTGGATGATGGAGGATGATAACCATGAAGAGAAAGAAGATGGGGAGAGGAAAGAGGATGATAAATGATGAAGAGAGAGAAGAGAGGAGTGCACAGTTTTTTTTGTTTGCACCAACTTTATTAAATGCAAAAAGAGAATATGCTTAATAAATACCAACAAATTGTGAGGACAAAAAGGGTATTTATATAGCTCAAACAGTAACATATGCCTTAAGTTTTTGAAAGCGTCTATAATATACTCCCTTTGTCTCATTATATAGGATTTTTTTATATAAAAGCGCAGAGTTTAAGAATAATACAATTAGTTTTTGTTTTTTTTACATTAAAATCGTTATTTAATATCTAATTATAAATAAATCAACTAATAAGAAAAAATCCTGCAGAATATTAATGGTCATAACACATTAAATTGTATATAGCAACTAGAGAAAATCGTATAATATATAACAAAATGAAAACTCTAAAACATCTTATATTTTGGGATCGAGGGAGTAATAGAAACTTTATAAAAGGGCCAATAGTGTAATGGACCCATAAAAATGCCGTTTGATAACATTTTGAGTAATATTTTATTTTTAGCTAATATAATATTATTTTGATACGGAAGTAGCGGGCCCACATTGAGGACGATTCATTCCACAGCGAGCCACACAAGCACCTATTGCTCCACCGTGTCCCCCTCTCTCCCTCTTCTTCATTTCTTCACATTTTTCTTCATTCTCTTTTCTTCCTCTTCCTCTTCGTCTCTCTGACACCAATAATGGCGAGACTTAACTTGAGACCCCACAATCATTTCTTCTCCTCTCCTATCCACGCACATAAACAACCCTTCCTCTCCGTCTGCTTATTCCCCCATCATCACTACCACAATCATCTTAAACCAAGGGTTAAGTGCTCCGCCAGTGGTACAGAACGAGTCAGAGAGACCAAGAAGCTTCCGAAGAATCCTATCGAAGATCCTCCCCAGCTTCCCAATCCGGATTCTGATTCCGAGGTTTTGAGTACGGAAACGGATATCGAACACAATTGGCCTCCATGGAAAAACATACCTGAGAGATACAAGCTTATCGGTGCTACTTCCCTCGCCTTTGTTATCTGCAATATGGACAAGGTTTGTCGATTTTGATTGATCTTAAATTTCCTCGTAGGGGTTTAAGGTAGCTCTACTCAAGATATGATGATCAGGGTCATGTGAATTTTGAGTTCAGTTTTAGTATCAGGTTTCCTTTAGGTGATTTGTGGCAAATGATAAGAACACATGAATTCTTCTTCCTCTTGCCTAATTTTGTGGATGAGGTAGATGAGATGGTGATTGTGGACCATATCATTTTGACTTAAGTATAATGGTGTGGTGAGAATCGTAGGTGAACTTGAGTATTGCTATAATACCAATGTCACACCAGTTTGGATGGAGCTCATCTGTGGCCGGGTTGGTCCAGTCTTCCTTCTTTTGGGGTTATGCTTTGAGCCAGTTGCCTGGAGGTTGGCTTTCCAAGATTTTCGGCGGAAGGTTTGTCTAAACTTAAGCTATTCCAAGTTCTGCTTTCAGGGCTGGTCATGCTTTTGTCTAATGTATCCTTTTTTGTTATCTTCTTATGCAGAAAAGTGCTTGAGATTGGTGTCTTTACATGGTCTTTCGCTACAGCTCTTGTTCCAGTACTTGCTGGATTTATGCCTGGTCTAATTTTTTCTCGGATTTTGGTAAGCAGATTTAGCATGTTTATGTCGCTATGCTGATTTCTGCAATCATTCTGGTTTCTTTGGAGTCATGCTCTTGTTACACATTTCATACTTTGTTAAACACAAAATTTTCCATTAAATTACTCTCTCTTAAGGTCATTCCTTCTCTGCCCTCCCCCCACCCTGCTCTAGCCTTACATTATGTCTTTGTCTTAACACAGAGATTTGTAACTCCAGGTGGGAATAGGAGAAGGTGTTTCCCCATCGGCTGCTACGGACCTTATTGCCAGGCATGTACTAATCTGGAGAGAATTTGAAGCGTGCTCATAGTTACTTGCATATAGATGATGTGTGTTATTCTTTTAGTTCATGATCTAGATATGAGAATCTACTGAAATCCATATGTTTTTGTAAGTAGTAGCATGTTCTTCCATGGCCCATGGGAAAGTTAATATTCAGGAAGTGGACTTTATTTCTTCTTATGAAAACCCTTTCCTTACTAAAGCCCAGTTTACGTATACACGCATTTAGTTGCTTTAAGCTTAAAATTCTGATTGAGCATGTTGCTTTGAAGCTTTTACCCCCTTTTTCATATCCTGATTGTGCCATTCAATTGCTGGGTACAGGACGATACCAGTTAAGGAGCGCTCAAGGGCGGTAGGCTTTGTTTTTGGAGGATTGAGTTTGGGAAGTGTTTTGGGGTATGGTTTTCTTGCTGTGATATTAAACTATGAAAGTTACAAGTATGTGGCTTTATTTTTCATTGCTTCTTATTTGGTTGATATTCTAACCAAGGTTAGATTGGTTGACAGTGACAAAAACGAATTCTCAGTTTTGAGACTTGCACAGGCCTAACGTTATTATCTCTGCAGGCTTCTCTTGGCTCCTCCCATTATCCAAAGCTTTAATTGGGAATCTGTCTTTTACATGTTTGGTCTCCTAGGTGTTGCCTGGTAAGTCTCATCGAGTGCTGACTAAACACTTTTACAATATTGTTGTCTGATGTTTTGGATAAGTCATCTTAACTTGCGTTTGATGCAAATGACTTCGTTCACTATGTTTCTACATCAAATGAGAAAAGATTGACGGCTGACTTTACTTCTTTCATCTTTCATACCAAGATGCCAATATGCTGGTTTAGTATTTCTGTATTCTCAGTTTTTCCCCTATATGTTGAAGGTTCGTCGGGTTTCAGTTTCTTAGTGAAGAAGAAATTTCATATAGAGGTGGTTTCTCCTTCCTTTTCCTTATTCAAACTTTATTTAATCTTGAATATCTGTCATCGAAGTCCCATCTTTTGATTGAGATTATGGATATAACCAGGGAACGTAGATGTTACATAGTTGGGTTTATTACACATTTATTTACTGTGTAGTTTTGTCCATGACTTTATTTGTGAAAGCCATCCAAAGTCGTTTCTTTTTTTAATATGGGAAACAGAAGCATAACAGATGAGAAGTACTCAATCCTTCTTTAACCCACTATGAAGTTCATATAATCTCGAACAGGATAATACTGTATTGGGTATGGGGTTGAAGCAATTCGTACAGTGTACACATGGCCAAATCTTTTTTTGTTATCTGTTTATTGTCAGACCATTATAAATAGGACTCCACTCAGTTAATGGTTTGGATCATGGATTTGAACACCATTTACAATCAGGATTGCCCTTCGTTTAATAGGTGATGGGACTACTACTTCGGATAAACCAGAAAAAGCTTCACGGGAAGATTTGGGGAACTCATTAAAGGTAAGGTTGCCTAATATTATGCCTACTTCTGGCTTTGTTCTTTTATTTCATTTATAATTGATATAATGTGGAATTCATGCAACAATTCACTTTGTCAAGCCTATAGTTTCTCCAGTCAATATTTGGTTGAAATAACTATAGCAGCATAACTTTCTAGCAAAAGGGGAGTGCAATTATGGTCCATCTTAATCCATGACTGTGGGCGAGTAAAAACAACAACAAAGTTCTGAAGAAGCTTACTTATTCTAACTTACCTCTTTCCCTTGCCAGCATGCTCTCTTCAAACTGTATTATTAGAACATGTCCCGTGAAACGGTGCCAAAATGGTCTACAAACAAATTGTATTGAAACCCAAATTGTATTGAAACCCAAAACTTTCTCGTTTGCTTTAAGTTAATGCGTCATTTTCCGGTATCTTACTACAGGAGATTCCATGGAAGTCGTTTTTCCAAAGCTCAGCTGTTTGGGCTATGATATACACTCACTTTTGTGGAAGTTGGGGTCACTATACCTGTTTATCTTGGCTACCAACTTATTTCAGGTAATTGCGGGTTCACTTTCCGTGTTCCCTTTTACTGGGTAATGATTTGGCTGCTAATTGTTGAAAGGCTACTTATCTGCAGTTTAAAATTCTAATACTTTTTTAACTTATTTGTACAAGAGGTGTTCTCATCTCAAGGCCTTATAATGCTTGATTTATACTGTGGTTCCATTACTCATCTTTTCTGATATAATATATCTGGGTCCAAGACTTAGATTAAGTTACTTTAAATTGTTCTCTATATGAACCATCTATGATTATATCAGTATTGTGTCTCTTTAGGCCTGTATCTTTGTTGATGAAGCAAGTAATTTGATCGTATTTCTGGTATGGTATGCAGTGAGGCGCTGGATTTAAATTTGAGAGAAGCTGCTTGGGTAAGTATAGACTGTCTTCTATAATCTATATTGTGTGTTCCCTGGAATATTGGAAGTGATATTCAGCCTGTGTTATGCATTGCCTTTAACAAAAACAATATTAGTACTCAAATCATTTCGCATAAGATAGGGTCTACGTGGCAGACTATATATGTTGAAGTCAATGTCTCTCCTCGCTCATTGCTAGTCTAATAAGCAGGCATCAGAGGTGATAATACTTTCTTAAAAATGTAGGTTTAATAATACTTGCTACTGCATGTTAATAAGATCCTCTATCTTATGCTTAGGTCTGGACATGTTAAAAACGTAAAATTAGAGGGACCCACCGCAATAGATAGTCCAGAAAATTAAACTTTTTCTGCCTAAGATAGTGTTAGGCTAAGTGTTTATGTGTGTCAGATTTTGATTGTCGCTGGGATTGCCTCTTTATAGAAAATGCCGTGAGATGTGTCTGTATATTTCCTTTGAGTTCGAGTTACCTAGAAACAACAACAATAGAGCTTTTATTGATCTCTGTTAACTAAGCAGTAGTGTTATGAAATGCTTAAATGACTTTTCTTAAATATGCGTACTCAGATTTACCTGGAGATATGTTTTGCAAAGATATAACATTTTGGTATTTAATCTGCGGATGTGAAGATCAGGTTTCCATCCTTCCTCCACTGGCTTCGATTCTCGTGACAAGTCTTGCTTCACAATTTGCTGACTACTTAATTACTAATGGAGTTGAGACTACCACGGTATAAAATCACATCCTTTTTCCTTGTGTACCTACTTTTTTAACAAATCAGTAGGGTCAATAACTCAATATGTTTCAGTTATGGTATCTGTTTAAGGTTCTTGCACAGGTTTATAATTATATATTCCATTTCCAAGTGTTTATTATATTCCGTTTTGTCAATTTTCGCCATCGCCACCCAGTTATCTAGAAGACCAGATTAACCTCTCATCACCTTTGGCAAATTTCAATTGTCCATGTAGGTCCGAAAGATTTGTCAAACGATTGCGTTCTTGGCACCAGCGATCTGCATGACACTTTCATCTGTGGACATTGGATTGCCACCGTGGGAAATTGTAGGAATCTTGACAGCAGGCTTGGCCCTATCAAGTTTTGCGTTATCAGGTAACTGGAGATCTTCTATCTTTCTATCTTCCATAAAGAATCATCAAGTAACATCATATAAAGAAGATGCACCAGGATTGACAAACAGAATGTTTCTTTCTTGGTGTTCCTTTTCATAGGTCTTTATTGTACACATCAAGACATCTCACCTGAATATGCAAGTATACTTCTGGTATGTGTGATTGCCGTACTTAGAGCATATGATGTGTGAGTTATCATAGATTGAGACTTTTTTCTTGGGTAAAACTGAAACCCAAAGAAGAGTTTATGTTGTGATGAACCAAGCATTTCTCCTCTTCTGTTTGTCTATCATCATAACGCAGATCCCTGGTTGATGCAATGAGTGTTAAAATTATTTCAGGGCATTACCAACACAGTGGGGGCAGTACCTGGAATTGTAGGTGTGGCCCTGACCGGTTTTCTCCTCGACTCGACCCATTCCTGGACCGTAAGTTGCTACTTTCACCTCCCATTGATGTTCAGAGCTTAATTGAAGTAGTTACTCAGATTTGTGATTACCATATAGATGTCTCTATTCGTGCCATCAATATTCTTCTACTTGACGGGGACGGTTGTATGGTTGGCATTTGCAAGCAGTGAGCCTCAGAAGTTCACTAAGGAAGACTCATAAGTTTTTTTCTTGTTCTTTGAGGCAAAAAAAAAAAAAAAAAAAAACCATAGTTTGTTCACTGCCCTATCAAATGTTAAAGAAAATATAGGTTAAAGAAAATTGTAGTTTTGTTCTTTTCAAAGCAAAAGAAACAGAGCAGTGGTTATTTTGTTCACTGCCCTATCAAATGTAACTTTTATGTTATATATAAAGCACAGTGTTTATGGTAATGCGTGTGCATATCCTGTCTCTCTGATGTCTTCTTGGGAATTTTGAGGCGGGATTTCGGTTTAAGTTCGGTTAAGGAGATGTACCGAATTAGGATTTCTTCGGGTTAGTGACAAAATTGTTACTATTAACTAATTCAAGTAAATAAAAATATAATCTTTGAAGGCTATATAACAAGTCAAAGTTGAAAATTTATTAGTAGTAAATTAAGGCTTGACTCTGGTTTAATCCAATTTGGACCGGACGAGGGTTTAATTTGTTTAATTAAATTCTGCTAAGGAACAAAAAAAGGAAAATTAAGAATTTAACATAAATGACAGTTTTGACCCTAGTCACGATTTGCAACCGCCAGAGAGATGTCTACGTAGATAAACTCCAACCTCCATAAATAGAGGAAGCGAATCAAACGGAATCTTCAAACAAACAGAAAACGCTTAATTAACACACACAAAACGAATCAAAACGCTATTTCTCTCTCTCACTCGTCGATTTCTTCGATTTTCTCTCTCTCTCTTACTTGACAGTAATGGCGGCTACTGGTAGATCAAGCGGTTCTTCATCAGTCTTACGTCCTCTCTCATCTTCTTCTTCCCAGAGATTACACAATCATCGTCATCATCATCATCATCATCAACGATCCGCTTCTCCTTGCAATCTCAATCTCCGATTGCGATTTTCTCCGGGAAACATCCCCAAATCCTCCGTCTCCAATCAGAAGAGAAAGTGTTTGTGCTCTCCCACGACGCACCCTGGATCGTTCCGATGCGCTTTTCACCGCCGATTAGAAATCGAGAAGATCAAAACCCTAAATCCGTCGACTCCGGCGAAGCGAAACAACTCGTTTGGTTCTGGATTGAATCTGAGAAAAATCGCGTTGGTGAATTCGCTCGCGAAGATCGCAAGTGTCGAAGCAGAGAGGTTTAGGAGATCTTTAGCGGCGAGGTTGGTTAAACCGTCGTCTTCACATATCCGTCGCCGTTCTGAATTCCGGCCACGACTTAGCCGATTTTACGCCGCCGTTCGTAATAAAGATGATCAAGATTAACGAGGTTGTTTTTTTTTATATCGAATCTTCCCTTTCTTCTTTTGTTGTTTTTGGCTTGCGTGCGAAGGAAATCATGTTTTGGGATTTTCCTTGGCGCACAAGTATATTGAAAGCTTTGATGTAGATAACTAAATCACTATTACTAGGACTCGATTTAGTTTTAGTAGTACGTATGCTTCAGTTTCTTTCTTTGATTTTCCATTAGGAATGCTATGTCATGTAATTAGGTCTTTTATAATACAAATTAGCTTTTCTCGGAGTCAACATGATTTTTATGGTATGTGGACTATATTTTTTTTTATCAAGTTTTACTTTTTGTGTTTATGTATATGAGACACACATGACATGAGCTTTTAACAAGAATGTTTTCCACTATTGAGGATTGTGCAAATTTTAATGCATACAGAAAAAGATATTTGAGAATTTATCCTCATTGTCACACGTTATGAAAAGAGTAAGTGGTTTGTTGAAATTTGGGTGTGTTTGAAGAATTGAAGCAGATATCTATAACATATGTCATGGATTTTATTCTATACATGAAGAACAATGAAGACAAATTGTTACCATGAATCAACAAATGTGGGTTAGTACATGATTCCAAACAAAAAGATATGCATGTCACAAAATACTCAGAAATAGATTTAATTTCTTGTTTTCTGCCGTAATGCCAAGTATATTGTTGCTGCAAATACCGATCTGGCTTCTTAAAAACTATGAAGACACTATATTGTTGAGATAAAGGTAGAAGTTAAAGGAATATTTCTTCCATGCAATTAGATAACTTTTAAGCCTTACAGAGAAATATGGGCACTAAATTGATACTAAGAAAATGCGTATTTCAAGTCTAAAAAAGAAAATTCTTAGAACGTGAAAAACTGTCTCCCTTTACATAAGAGAAACATGAATAGTGCACCTCTCGCCAGTCACAACGTAATGTCGAACCTGATAAAAAATGTTGTCTTGTATTTTTCTGTGTATAAGGTTCGTACTAGTAAATTCGTACGAACCTTAGATCTCTTTGATGATGATGGATCTCTTTTGCAATGACCTTGTCACTTTAGATCTCTTTGGAAACAAACTCGCTGGCTCAATACCATCTCAGATTGTGGAATATAAATTCTTAAGGGGTGCTTGGCAAGGTGCTTTTAAAGCTTTAGGAAAAATAAAAGTTTTAAAGACTCTTTTTTACCAAGCATGATTTAATGTCTTTATTTTTTCTTAAGTCTCTAAAGCATTTTTTTTTCTTTTGGTCATGTTTAACTTGAAAAAATAATTAATTTTAAATAATTGTTTTTTCTCTTCTTTCCCAAAATGATTTAAATGTCTTTTTAGATTAATGTATAGTTTATTAATAAAAAAAATTCAATTGATTAATTATTATTCTTTTTTTTCTATTCTTTAAAGATCTATTTTCATATAAATCAATAAATTATTAAAATGTTACAAAATAAATGAAAACAACAATATTTCGTTGGGAATATCATTTAAAAAATTATATGCATTTTGTTTTTCGGAAACACTTGAAGAATCATTTAGAGTATTTGAAGATGCATACTTCATTTATATAAAAAAAAAGGATTTAGAAACTAGAGTGTTTAATCAAATGTTTTACAGTTTATTCCACTTCTTGATTTTATGAAATCCAAAACATGAAATACTAAAAATAAATGAAACTTATTTAGTTAAGATATTTTTTATCAGATTTATTGCATAATTTATATTTTCCGCAAAAAAAGTTATTTCTAAATAATTATTAAAATAACAGTCACAACTTATACAACTTCCATTACCAAACATAATTGTATTAATATTTAAAGTTACAACCAAAATTTATGCAGCCAAAAGTTTACAGCAAACGTCTATAGTTAAAGACTTAAAACCTTAGTTTATCTCTTAATTAAAACAAGTTATTAGATTCGATTTTGATTGCAATTACGAAAATTTTCGATTTAAACTTTGATTTTTTGAAAATACTGTAGTTATTATTATTATTATTATTATTTTTTTTTTTAAAATTAGGAATCCAATTAATTGAATGTTTAAGTTTGAAAAATGTTATAAATAGAGTTTTCTACAGTAATTATTTTTAAATACTAGAATGTCTTTTTTTATCAAACCAAATTTTTTTTTTATAAAGAAAAACTTAGACTCCATGACTGAGTTAGAGTTAAGAGCTACAAGAGCGGATTTAGCTAGAGAATCGGCTGAAACATTTGCTAATCTCGGAATAAACATAAACATCTAATCATGAATGATAGGTTTCGGTCCATTGATCACGGCATTCGAATTGATTGTCGCGACAAAAGAACGGGAGTCAGAAAACAGAGTAAGAAATCGGAATCCAGCGAAAAAGGCTGCGTAAATTACTATAATGTATATTACATGAAATTACTGGAAAAATTAGTCCATTCTGACATTATTTTTTTGTTAACGTTTTGTCATTATCTAACCATCAATTTCATTTTTTTATCTCTTCTATTTATTTAGTTATTCATCGAATTCTTCACATATACTCTTTCTGTTTCATATTAGTTGTCGTTTTAGAGTTAAATTTTTTGTTTCATATTACTTATCGTTTTATATTTTTGATGCATATTTATGATCAATTTTTTTATTTTTATCTTTACCTTTTAGTTCATTAATTATTTTTTTCAAACAAAATAGTGTATTAACAGGAGTAAAACAGAAAATTTAATAATTTACTTAATTTGTGTGAAAAACTTAGAATGACAATTTGAAACGGAAGGAGTATTATTATGCTCCTAATTTTCATAAAGTTTATTGTTACTTTGTACAATTTCCCTAAAATTACCAAAAACACCATGAAAATTAAAAGAAAACAACAAATGCAGTGGGAATCCCGCCTATTCCCCCATTGGAAGGGCGAAAAAATCTGAAAAATTGAAATTCAATCTGCTCTCAAAGAACCCTTTTCTCGAGCTTCGTGTTCCCCAATCGAGAACACCATGAGCACTCCCATGGAGATTGCAGAGCAAATCCCTATGGTCGAGCATACGATTCATCCTCAAAACGCTTCAATGGAGGTCTCTCACCAAAATTCCTGTGAAGCAACCATTATCCCACACCAAACACTCGTCGCAGAGCCAATCGCTACAACAACCACCGATAATACTCCACCTCCTTGCTTCAACGACAACAAATTCCTCGTTTCTGGTACTACACAACAATTCTCATTTCCTGGGTTTAGCTTCTGGATTCGATTTTATGTTTATGTTTGGGTTTGGGTTTCTTCTATTATAGTGGAGGTTTGCTTAAAGCCCTCAAGCACGGCTCGGCTAGAGGAAGTACAGAGAGCTGTAGAACGGTTTGTAACACATTTGCTTCTTATGACCTTTTTCTCTATTTCCTTTTTTTTTGGTAATGTGATAGTTTCGTGTTTTGCTCTAGGATGCTTGAAAAGAGGAGCATGAGCTATGTAGATGGGCTGGTTCGTATACCTGAGGACGACTTGTTTCTTGTCGAAAATGTGCAAAGGATATGCATTTGTGATACAGGTATTACATTTTGTTTAAGAGAAATGGTTGTTCTGGCTAGTGATGGTACTGATGTTTTTGCCTCTTGTATCTAGAGGAGTGGGTGAAAAATAATGATGTTCTCTTGTTCTGGCAAGTGAAGCCAGTAGTCCACGCCTTTCAGGTAATCTGAATATGTAGTGAAGTTAGTTCTCTCTAGGTGCCACCTCTACATGAGTTGTTTATGATTTAATATCCAGCTAACCGAGGAAGGGCCATGTGAGGAATTAGGAGCAGATGGACAACCTGCTAGCTTTAATGAATGGATTTTACCGGCGAAAGAGTTTGATGGCTTATGGGAAAGGTGTCTGGAAATATGGTCTTGACTTATAATGCAGTAATGATTCTGAAACAGTTTATTCAGTGTTATGGATCTTTTTGTTGTTGTGTAGTCTAATATATGAATCTGGACTTAAGCAACGGTTACTACGTTACGCGGCTACTGCGCTGCTGTTCACGCAGAAGGGTATAAATCCAAATCTCGTTTCATGTAACAGGTGAATAACTTGTGAATTTTTCTTTATTTCGGGTTCTGTTCTACAGCATGAGATTGTTGTGAATAACTTTAGATAACTGAGTTGCATAGCAAGCTGAATTTGTTTTATGCCGTTTTGTTTGTTCCCTAGTGCCTAGATCTAATATTTTATTTTTGGTGTACCCGATTCGACACTGAAATATTTAGCCTTTATGAGTCGTTGAAAATTTCTGTAGGATTATTCTTTTACACGGACCACCAGGGACTGGGAAAACATCTCTTTGCAAAGCATTGGCTCAAAAGCTTTCAATTCGGTTCAACTCCAGGTCTTCTTCTGGAAAATGTTTATCCGTCAGGATAATTCATATTGACTGCATTATCTCGATTATTTATTCTATTTGGATTTTGATTTACGTTTCCTTCATCAGATATCCGCATTGCCAATTGATTGAAGTCAATGCTCACTCTCTATTTAGTAAATGGTTCTCTGAAAGTGGCAAGCTGGTATGATACGAAATTGTTCTTTCTTTAACTCTGATCTTAGTTTTTTCTTTATCATGCATTTAAGACAGTAGGTTTTTTTCAACAAGCTGATCTTCCAAGGAACAATGCTTAATCTACTTTGCTCATTAATCACAGCCACTGGATTTCTGTCATGTCATAGTAGGCTGACTTGGGAATTTTATTTCATGTCTAGTAGTGATATAACAAACGTCACCAACAGTTGTCAAGTGATTGGTCTTATCTTAGAAGAAAAGCTTTAGGGGATATTTTATTCTTCTCACTATATTTGCTAATTCCACAATATAGGTTGCCAAGCTTTTCCAAAAAATCCAAGAGATGGTGGAGGAAGATAACAATCTAGTATTTGTTTTGATCGGTGAGTTATGATTTTGTCATAGCTTTTTAAAGTAGGTTTGTTTCTCCCGTTTAGGCCTGAGATTGTTCTGCCTGCAGATGAAGTTGAAAGTCTTGCTGCTGCTCGAAAAGCTGCATTGTCTGGCTCAGAACCTTCAGATTCTATCCGGGTATTCCAACTAGCTTCTAAAATTCATATGCACATAGAATTTACGAAGCAATCAATTCTTAATCCTCGAAGACCAAATCTCCCTGTGTTTGTCACAGGTTGTGAATGCACTACTTACCCAAATGGACAAACTGAAATCAGCACCGAATGTGATAATCCTTACAACATCAAATATAACTACTGCTATTGGTAAGCTGGTGTTCTAGTTTGATCTTGTCCCTAGCCTCGAATAAAAATTCATTGTTCTTCAGCATATTCTTCAGCATTGAGTTTGCAACAGAAACCTGACTTGGTCTTGCTACTAATCTTAATGCTTTACATTCTCATTTCTCAGTCTCTCTGAAACTGTGTTCGCCATACAGGTTTTACGATATTTCACACATGGATATTCGTGTTGCAGATGTTGCTTTCGTGGATCGAGCTGACATAAAAGCTTATGTTGGCCCTCCAACTCTTCATGTTCGTTACGAAATCTTAAGGTCTTGTGTTGAGGAATTAATATGTAAAGGGATCATATCAAGTTTCCAGGTACTAAATAATAAGATATCCCCATATAGAAATCTATTCCATCTTTTTCTGCTAATTATACTGAAGGAGCAGTAATTATATAATCTTACAAAGCTCCATAAAACCTTGGTATAGGGCTATGATGGACTCTCTCTTCCAAGCTTTTCAAGTTTGAAAGAAAAAGCAAATGCAACTGAGATTCGTGATACAGATACAGTTCCATGGTTCTGTAAACAATTGATAGAAGCTGCAAAAGCGTGCGAGGTCAGACTTTGGGAATACTTTTGTACTGATTTATAGAGCAGTAGTGACATTAAAAACTGAGGATGAACTTTATGATGCAGGGTTTAAGTGGGAGATCACTGAGGAAGCTTCCGTTTTTAGCGCACTCGGCACTTTCAGATCCATGCAGTCATGATCCAAGTAATTTCTTGTGTACAATGATAGAAACAGCTAAGAGAGAGATGTCTGAACTGCCTCAATGACCATTTTTTTTTTTGTGAGGTCTTAAACAAATAACAATGGAGATTTGTTTATTCAGAAAGGTGTTTGATTCTGCGGGGAAAAAGAAATCCTCATTGTGGTGTTTATGGATACTGATTAGTGCTCATTTAGTGTGGAAATTAAGAAATTATATTCTTCTTCAACCTTGATAAAGTTTCCAAAGTAGTAGATTCGCTGTAAAGTTCACATTCGACATGTGTCAAATAAGATTTGTTTGGTTCTTTCTTCTTCCTTTTTCATTTAAAAAAATAAAAATTAAATGTAATAATAATAATAATATTGTAATGGTGGCTCTACGATTACACCCTTTGTCGTGGCTTTTAGACAAAGCTATCTCCTTACAGATGTACAGAGAGCCACATGGTCCAATCTTCTTCCTCTTTGCATCGCTTCTTCTTCTTCTTCTTCTCCTTCTTCTTCCTCCCAATCTTTTCCCGGATTATTCAATTCTCTTTCCCGAGAAAAACCCATTTCAGATTATAATCTCTTTCCTCGGTTGGAAATTTGCCGTTTCTTTTTGCGATTAAGGATCTCTCGATTTCAAAGAGGTAGACACACGTTTTCGTGTTCTGTCTCTAATCCCTTTTGGACTTTTGTAATTATACACTTTAACATTTCTTTAGTATATCTTCTTTCTTTTGTGTGTGCACTGTTTCATTGCTAGACCCGTGAAATTAGCTGTTTTAGTTTTCTTTTGAAGCCTCACATGATGAATTCGACATAGAGAATCTCATGTGCGGTTTCAAGTAGTAATCTTTTGGTGAATAAAATTTGGAATCGAGAAATTTGTCGATGGAAAAGCTAACAGGAAAGTTAGAACAGGAGGATGATGAGAAATCTACAGATGCAGAAACAAGCCAAAGTCAAGTGGATGATTTTATTCAAGGAGATTCCTCAAAGGTTGAAACTTTAGATTCTGTTTCAAAGGCACAAGGATTGAAAGAAGATGGTAACAAGTTGTTTCAGAAGAGAGATTATGATGGTGCAATGCTTAAATATGGGGAAGCTATCAAATTACTACCTAAGGATCATGTTGAGGTATCTCACATTCGAGCTTATATAGCTTCGTGTTATATGCAGTTGGATCCATGCGAGTATGAGAAAGCGATTCATGAATGTGATTTAGCACTTAATGTCACTCCTGATCATAGTAAAGCATTGTTGAAGAGGGCAAGATGCTATGAGGCTTTGAACAAGTTAGATTTGGCGTTGAAAGATGTGTGTATGGTTTCGAAATTGGATCCGAATAATCCCATGGCGTCCGAGATTGCCGAAAAGCTTAAGAGAACTTTAGAGAGCAAAGGGTTAAGGGTCAATGATTCAGTGATAGAGTTACGTCCGGATTACGTTGAACCTGTTCAGGTTTCCCCTGCAATGTGGGCTGAGGAAGCCAAGAGACTAGAGAAGAAAAAGAGCAAGATCAATCTGGTGCAAGAGAAGAGCGATAGTGATAAGGCAGAGAACGAGCAAAAGAAGAACAATCTTGCAGCTGACAAGGGAAAGGAAAAGATCGTCGATAAGCAGGACAAAAAGAAAGTCAAAGGGAAACAGTCGGATAAGAGAAGTGATACAAGCAAGGCGATAGTCGAGGAGAAAATTCTGGATAAAAGTACTGAAGATGTAAAGAAGACTGTGAAATTTGTGTATTCTGAAGATACAAGATTGGCTAAATTGCCTTTAAATTGCACTCTCTTTCAGCTTAGGGAAGTTGTTCATGAGCGTTTCCCTAGCTTAAGGGCAGTTCATATAAAGTACAGGGACCAAGAAGGAGATTTGGTGACAATCACAACAGATGAAGAGCTAAGAATGAGTGAGGTGTCAGCAAAGTCACCGGACACTATGAAGTTTTTTGTAGTGGAAGTTAGTCCTGAGCAGGATCCGTTTTTCGGAAGATTAGTTGAGATGAAAAAGCTCAGAATAACCGCTGATTCTTTTAAAACAAAGGTAAATGGAAAAGGTACATGTAAAATTGAAGACTGGATGACTGAATTTGCTCGGCTTTTCAAGATCCAGGCCAAAATTGATTCTGATACATGCTTGAATCTTCAAGAACTTGGGATGAAACTTAATACAGAAACTATGGAGGAGGTGGTAACCTCTGATGAAGCTCAAGGGCCGTTTGACAGAGCAGCTCAGCAATTCCAAGAAGTGGCAGCAAGATCATTGTTAAAGTTAGGAAATGTGCACATGTCAGGGGCAAGGAAAAGGTTGAGCCTCCTACGAGATGTTTCTGGAGAATCTGTTTCCGAACAAGTTAAAACTGCTTATGAATGCGCTAAAAAGGATCATGCAAAAGCAAAAGAGAAGTACGAAGAATCAATGAAAATAAATCCTGATGTGTTTGAAGTCTGTCTGGCGCTAGGTCTCCAGCAGTTTGAGGAAGCAAGACTTTCATGGTACTATGTTCTTGTCAGTCACCTTGATTTGGAAACATGGCCATATGAATCTGTAGTACAACTGTATGAAAACGCCGAAAGAAATATCAAAACGTCTATGGAAGGGTTGAAAAATCTGGAATTCAAAGTACCGGGTAGCTCAACTCAAGATAACCCAGCAGATGAAGCAATAAAGTTAAAGTCTTGGCTAGATGTTTTATTGTGTGCTGTACTTTACGAGCGGTCAATCATGGAGTACAAACTTGACTTGCCAGTTTGGGGAGAGAGTTTAGAAGCTGCAATAGAGAAATTTGACTTAGCTGGAACTTGTAGGGACGATGTTGCTGCGGTGATAAGTGAAGGTTATGTGGCGGACAATGCTTTACGAGGTACTACATGATATATCTTTATACTGATTCTTGATAAACATAAGACCATGATATGTAATACAATCCTCTTTCATTACTGCAGATCTTAGGTTTCACATGGAAGAGATAATACAGATATTTAACGAGATATATGAAGCAAAACGATGGAAAAATGAGATCCCTTCAGATCGGTTGGAAGAGATATTAAAGAGGAGGACTGCAAATATTTTTCATGTGCCCAATACAGGAACCCAACGTGATTGAAAGAGTTTCCATGAAAAAGTGGCACACAGTGAGTAATGGTCATTATATCTTGATCAATCTTCATTTCAAGGTACACATATAACAATTATCGCAGAATTTTTGCTCGTTATAGATATAAGAATCATTCCAAACAGGCTAGCTTTTTTTATCCCTTCACTCAGAAAAGAAAAATGATCTCATTTTAGTAACTTCATCGTCTAAATAGTTTTACTTGACCTCATTTTGGCCATTGCTTTGTCCAATAAAATCATATGCTCTGGCATAACCACCTACTTATTGAAACTAGCTCTTTTAAGGCAATGCTTTTATTTGTTTGACCTGAACCAAAATCTTCACATTCTGACTGCCACTTGAGTTTTCATTCACCTGACCACAAAGATCTCTCTTTGCAGGTTTTGTCTTCTGGTACAGGATTTCAGTTTCGGTTTTTTGTAGACAGAATATATACATATATGTTCTATCTTGTTTGTGTAACATTCATACGATTGATTTGGCGAGGAGTGAAGCAGAAATATATCTTGCATGTTCTTATTCTTCTGTTTCCGGGTGAGTTGTGACGCTGGTCATTAGTTCTGGCTCAGATTTCATTTGGCGTGAAATGTACACAAACACACCTACTTGGCTTCTTTTTCTTTTTCTTTTTCTTTTTATGGAACCTCCACAAGATTTTGGTGCGGAGGCATTTGAGATATAGTCAAGTCATTCTCTTGTAATTCGTTGTTACATACAACCTGTAATGATGTGTTTGGGACGATCATTTTTGCATTTGGATTATGATTTGAAAAGCAAGTAATATCAAATTTCCATACAGGCTTGGAAAACATAATGTACAATCATTTCTGTAAAAATACTATCTTCATGTGAAACAGAGACCAATATAATCATTGACTCGACGAGAGCACACACGTCTCTTACAACACAAATGCACATTTGGATAACATTTGGAACATGACCGTATCATGGAGGTACATCAGGTCGGGCTGGGTTGCGACCAAGACCAAGTCCCAAACCCAAAGGAATACTATCACTCTTTGGCTTCACATGTTTACTACTGCTATGGTTATGGCTGCAGTTGGAAGAATGAACATGTCCCGACTGTGAATTATGTATCGGGTTAACGTCGATAGCAACATGGCCATTGCCGTTTTGAAGGTTTGAATTCCGCTGCATCTGCATCATACTAATACCCTCTTGTCTCTGTGTTGGGTCTTCTTCATGACACTCAATATCTTCGTTATAACCTTTCACCAAGAAATCCGAGCAGTTTCTTCTGCAGCCAAGATCGTAAGGATTCCTGAAGCGACCACCTGGACCTCTTAGGTAGCTGTAGCGCAGTGCATTAGCCATTTCGTTTGTGGTTATATTCCTTGATATCTGTAAAGGGAAAAAGGGACAGATTGGATTTTCAACTTGGATGAAGAAAAAAAATCCCACCATGAAAACAGATTAATCCTCTCTAGCCTACTTAGTTGGTGAGTTCTAGCTCCACTGGAGATGGTAACTCCGGGGAAGCAACGAGAAAAGTATAGGAGGAAAAGAGGCACTCGGGCTCACCTGTGACCCTTGTATGACTGTTAAGACGGCAACTGAAAAGAAGAGGCAGAATTCGATAAGCAGAAAGGATAATGCACCCACATGATTACTAGCAACATGGCTCATCCATGCTCCAAACGAAGATGGAGCTGAAGGGTCACTCAAGACTCCTGCGTGCATATAATAACATTATTTACATTTTTGTCTGGAAGTTTTCTCCAGATATAGATATCACGATTAAAGGGCATCTTCCATTACAAACATACTTGCAAGAGTGACGCCACCAGTTATCAGCATTGCTAGAACTTCAAGTACAAGAAAAAGGAAAAAGTCCCACTTGTTTTTCTGCAAGTGATTAATGAAAACAAATCCGATCGACAGATTAGTATATCATGCTTTAGCTGCAAAACAAAGAGATCAAACCACTAGCAAGAAAAACAAAATAGAAGAGGTGATGCAACACCAAGAAACATCTCTGTTGATTTCTATACCCAAATATGTAACACAGATATACCACTTAAATTATGTCAAATCAAAAGAAACTAGGACGAGTAAGGCAGATTTATATATAAAATGTTAGTATCAAAATGTTAGTATCAAAATCCTGAGTTGCCTTCTCGTAATTTGTTAACTTATATTTTCAAAAACTAAAGCGGGACGACGGAACTGTACTTACTTTTCCAACACAGTTTGATACCCAAGGACAGTGGTGATCAAATTGCTCTACACAACGATCACAGGTGGAACAGTGCTTAGCTCGAAGCGGTCTGATAATCTGAACAAAAAGAAACGAAGTGGACGAGAGTCAAGTAACGAAGTAAATTTCATGATGTGAGTCACTGATTAGATATTTGATGTTAATATATAAGAGACGCGTAAAAGGCAAGTTGAGCAAGTACTTTGCATGTTGAACAGAGCTGCGTCCAATTCCCAGCAAGCAAAGCAGGGTTGTTTAGCTCTATTTTCAAAAGTGGTTCCTGTAAAGGGGTAAGAAAACCAGTAACGATTCTTGAACAAAAAATAGTAGTCGAGATTATCTCTAATTATATAATCTGGACAAATTCGTCACTCAAACTTCAGAACCATTTAAGTTAATGGTACCAACATCATCTTTCATGGTCTGCGGATCATGGATATTCATTCTGATGTAACCTGGATCCTTTCTGCAAAAAAATATTTATAACACATAACAATAAGAAAATCCACTTCTTTTGGTACAAAGGTATTTAAAAATAAATAAATAAATACAAAAGTATTTTCGTACTACTACACAGAAAAATAAAGAATTCAGAATAGAAACTACAACTGCAGAGAAGTAAAGGCCTTAAAATCCCAATCTGCAAAGGCTATGTGAACAAAAGGAAACAATGAAGAGCGTTGGGCTTAGAATATTAAAATGTAAAATCCTAATCTGCAAGGGCCAGGTGATATAAGAAATTTATGCATAAGATAGATACATCTTACTAATAAACAGACAACAAAAAAAACAGATACATGGGAATTTTTTAAAGATATAGGAAAGGGAAATCGAGGAAAGATAAGGTGTATACCTGCTACAACGGTAAAACAAAACTAGCCCTGCAGTTGCAAGAAGGAATCCCAGCCATGCAAGCGCACCAATCCCAGTTGTTAGCTTTGGCAGATTGGATGCTGCAATGGCCAAAAGGTTCATAAAATTATAAGCAAGCATTATATGTTTGCACACAAAAGATTTTCAAGGCCAAAGTAACTACCCAAAACAACAGAATTAGTATATATGAGCAGAAGCAGCAGGATCATGAACCAAAGAACTGGAGCAAGTCCCAACTTTGACAATCTTCCAAGGGGACTGCTTCCGTCACACCGCTTTTCAAGCAGCCTTGAAGCATTACTCTGCATAGAAGTGTTTATCAGACAAATATTCAGTGGGAATATTTGACATGATTTTCTCAAAATTCTAATCATAATGCTGTTCATTTTTAATAGATAAGAAAATCTACAGGCTTGAACAAACTGAAATGGTATAGCTACAAGTAGAGTTTAGCAGCTGCAATTTGTTTCCAGGTATGCAAACGTCCAATGTTATGCACATCATTGCCAATAAGTATCAAGCCAATAGAATAATTCAACTACTATTCATTGCATGCAGTAGCAGCCACTACGAAAGCATCAAATAAACATGTAACTAAAAATTGCTACACAACAGAAAAAGTGAAACAGATACCTACAAGGAAAAAAGAAACTTGTCTATGGTTCTTTTCAGCAGCAAGTTGTGCGGGGGTAAGGCCGGTATTGTCAGTAATCATCAAATCCTCTCTCTTCCCAGCCTGCACCAAGACAGTGCAAGCCTCCAAATTACCTCGGATGGCAGCCCAGTGCAAAGGAGTGCAACCTGATGACAGAATCAATAGAATGAAGAAAATATGTTATATATATTTGGTTTTCCAATCTACCTAACTAAATAAAGACGATTTAAAAAAAAATGTTGTACTCACCTTCTTTGTCCTGCCGTCCTCTATATGCGTCTAGAAATAAAAGAAGGCGAATGGAATCTGCAAAACCTTTATATGCAGCCCTGAATTTCTCAAAACATGAGAAGAAAAGAAAGACAATTAGAACTGTCTTAGATAATAAAAATAGTGATATAATATGGAGGTCAACATAAGAAGGCTAAGAATCATGCATGCATGCAACACTAAAGATCTCTCAGTAGAAAAACGAGAAGGATAATAAGCAATATAATTTTAGTCTCTAGATGGAAACAGTAATATGTATTTCAAAGATTCTCATAACAAAAAACTCGAGACCGAGCAGACAAAATTAATTCCAATCCAACCAGCCTATCTGGCAACTAAGACAATTGGTTGAAGAAATATTTCAATCTACAGGAACAATATGCAAACACAACAAATAAAATCAACTATCCAGTCTTCAAATGAGCATGCAAACCTAAACATAAAGAAGTATAAATGAAAGAAGCTAAAAACCAATAACTAAGTAACAGTTTCAAGAAGGCAAGCTTGTGTTCCACTTTGCGGCAACTTTACCAGTGCAAGGGGCTTCTTCCATCATTATCGGGAACATCAGCATCAGCATTCCACTTTGAGACGACGTGACAGAGAAAAGCAGTCTGGCCATACTGTGCTGCAACATGTGTTGGCTACAAGCAGTTTAAGAAGGCTATTAACATGCATCCATTGAGAACTAAACAAAAGGAGAAGGGAAATTTGGGAGGATCCAGTGGAGAACTTTAAAGCACAGTCCGAACCTTACTAAGAAATCCAAAGAATAAGACTGAATAAATGGAGATGGTAGGGACAAGTTCTCTCGAGAATTTTAAACAAAGTCAATATCACTATGAACATTCTAAAATCTTATTAAAATCAAGGCTAAAAGAAAGTTCTCTCTATTTCAGATATAGCTTTACGAATAGTTCCAAGACAAGTAGTCTAATTTTACAAGGACCATGTACTTAGATGAAGCCATTTTTTTATGCATACTGTTGATAGAGCATAAGCTCATATTCCTATTGAAACAAGTGGCAAAGTATCTACATGAACCTCAGAACACATCCCTCCTACACAACATGACAAACAACGCTAGCATTCAAACAAAAGACAATCTCCCTTAAAATACACAGTGGTTAAAGAGGAGATGAACCTGATAGCCATACATATCGGTTGCATCTACCCTTGCACCCTCTTGTAGTAACAGTTCTGCAACTTGTATGGCACCACGAACAGCACTCCAATGCAATGCAGTCTGTCCAGTATGATCCGTCGCGTTTATATCTCCACCGTGCTGGAAAATGAATCAACATCAGAAACTTCAGAACCACAATTCAAACATAATGCTCATGCTTAACGAAACAGAAAAAACCCAAAAGGTGACAAATAAGCTAAAACATGGACAAGTAAAATCGGAATCTCAACGAGCTAAAGCACAAAAAAAAACAGACCTCGATAATGTACTGCGCAACGGCGGTGCGGTTGTTCAAGGCGGACCATTGAAGAGCATAGTAGCCAAGACCGTCAGGCTCGGAAACAGAACAACCTTCACACTCAACCAATCTATGAAGTTTCTCCAAATCACCATAAGCCGCAGCAGTATACACATCGTTCTTCAAGCTATCCTCTTCAATCCCTTTAGAACTCGATTCACCGTTCTCCTTGGGATTCGGTTGGACTTCTTCCACAACCTCAATCTCCGATGACATTTTTTCCTTTTTTTTTTCTCCGGAAGAAATAAAAGATCGATCAAGTTTTGTGTGTATGAGAGGATTCGATTCACTTTCTCATGGATTGACGTTGATTATTCTCCCCACTAAAGATAAACCAATCGTGAAATTTGGGGGAAAATGAGAGAGGGTGGGTGCTCTAGGGTTTTTCTCAGGAATCAGAGGAGGAAGAAGAAGAATGATTTGATGAATTGAGAAATTATTGACTCTGAAATGGAAACAAAGGAGAAGTCAGACCTTCAAATCTTTACTGTTCATTGTTTATGTTTTTTTTTTAAGATTCTGCAAATAAACCCTCCAAATGATTAAAATTTGTTAAAAAACCCTCTAAGTGCATTCAATGCAGATCAACCCTCCAAATACTGGTCAACCCGCTATATAACCCTCGGCCGTGTATAAATTTTTTGATTTGTATATATCCGTGTATAAGTAATCAAAATTACATTGTTTGTATATTTTAAAAAAAATTAAAAACCAAAATAAATAAGACTCGAACTACTAAACCAATTGAGCTAACGCAGATTTTAATAAATTATGAATCACATTTGTTTATTACCTTATTAAACGGAATAGCTTTCTCTTAGAAGAAGATGCAATCGCCATTTCTACCTCTGCAAAATCTTCACTTCTTCGGAAAGCACGACGGAGAAGACGAATTTCGTTGGAATTGTGTAGATCGGAAAGTTGGAACAACATCGGCTTTGAGACAGAGATCGAAATCGTTCAGGTTTCAGATCTAAATAAATGATGTCGAGAGCGTGGAGATACTCTAAAGCAACGAGTCCTTCACGGGAGAAATTGATAATCGATGATTACACATCTCCACAAAACGAGTCGTTCAGGTTCAGGTTTCAGATCTAAATCAAGTTCGTTGTTTCTAGAGTAATCCATGTAAATCTCTGTTTGGGCAAATAATTAGACTTTGAGATAAATATTTACAAACGAAAATCAGCCTGGGTTTCATGTTTGTTTGGAAAAATCGAATATCTCTACTTATTGATTTGATTTGTGCTGGTCGGCGGAGGAATAATCGGAGGAAGTAGATACGATGTTGGTGTTTTTTTTATTGTCAACAATCACCATATATTAAATCAAATTCTACCGATTGCAAAGCTTTCCTGACGGGTAACCCCAAACGGAAATGTATGACTTACATGGGAAAATACATAACCTCGTGCTCGAGCTCCTTTTGCAAGGGAGTCGACCCGAACATTACCACTACGTGGGATATGAACTAAAATAAAAGATACAAAAGATTGTTTTAGCGTAGTGAAGCAGTCCAACTCCGCACTGAAGGATGACCAGTCAAGTGGATGCGTAGTCATAGAAATAAAGCTTTCACAGTCCGTCTCAATTCTCACTGAGAAGAGTCTCCTCTCGCTTAGATACTCCATCGCCCAAAGCAGCCCATCAAACTCAGCATGGAGGGCCGAGATGTTTCGTTTACATTCTCTCATGCCGAAAGTAAGAAGGCCCGTGGAGTCTCTTAGGCGCCACCCTAATCCACTGACCGTACCTTGAGCAATCCAAGATGCATCGATCTGGCATGTCGCCCTGTTGGCGTAGATCTTCTGCTTCTTCTTCCTATTCTCTTTGATTTGCGATACTCCAACTCTCTGCCTCGAGGGTTGCTGTTTGGAGAGTATACCGTGGAGAAATTGTTTTCCAATTGAAAACCTTATCATTTCTGGCCTTCCAGATATATCAGAGGATCCAGGGGAAAGATTTCCTTTGAGACTCGGATAAACCGATCTCGTTTGTTCGCGAGAATAGAAAATCCATATTCCATAATAAAGAGGTACTCGGAAAGAAACCCAGAGAGGACGGGAAGTCCGATAACGCCCAAACTTGTAAAGTTGGCGGACAATCGAAGAGTAAATGATTAATCGTCTCTTCTAGTGAACCACATCGTGGACATGTCATGTCTGACTCCATATGTCTGTCAGTCATTGGCATGTAGGAACACAACCAGATAGTGCTTGCCACATGAAATGTCGAAGCTTTCCGGGAGCTCGAGTCTTCCATACTTGGCTCAGAAGACAAGTAATACTTGGTTGAGACACAAACGTAGGTTCTTGAGAGCGTCTAATGCTGTTAGCAAGTGTGTATCCTGACTTAACGGTGTAGACCCCCGTAGTCGTATGGCTCCACGCATACCCATCAGATATGGAATTACAGCTAGACCTCATCCCTAAAATGAAAGGGATATCCTCAGGAAGGATTAGGTCTCTGATTAGAGGTATCTCCCATGATCTCGAATTACCTCTAATCAGGGCGTTTACCTTTAGTAATGGATCATGATTGTTTGCTCCAATTAGTGGTCTCGCTGGACGGGCCGGGATGTCAGGGATCCATGGATCGTTCCAAATTTGTGTGGTGGTTCCCGCGCCAATAGTTTTCCTTAGGCCTTGTTGTAGTAATGGTTTGGCCGCCATGATACTATGGCAACCAAATGACGGAGAGTGCGCCTCCTTAGCTTCCATTGGGCTAGATAGTCTAAAACCGTCCCTTCAAAACATGAGCTAGAAGGGATGAAGGGTATTGGATAAGACGCCATAACTGGAGAGCAAGATTAAAATCATGGAGATCTCGGAATCCCAAGCCACCCAATTCTTGGGGAGTACATATTTTATCCCACGCGATCCAATGGATTCCTCTACTATCTTATCTTTTTCTCCACCAGAATGTGGATATAGCGCTCTTAACTTTGTCTGTAATACAATTTGGTAATAGAAAACACGATATCACATATGTCAGAAGTGATTGGGCTACAGATTTGATCAAGGTCTCTTTCCCTCCAGTGGAAAGGAATTTTGCAGATCACGCATTGATTCGGTTGTTTAATCTGTCTTGAACATAAGCAAAAACTTTCTTTTTGGATCCACATATCTGTTCAGGTAGTCCTAGGTACATGCCCATGCCTCCTTCATTACTTATGCCACGAGTTATCTTAATTTCTCTCCGAAGTCTAGTGGGAACCTTTTTACCGAAGGTAATAGATGATTTATTTGGGTTCAGAAGCTGTTTCGAAGCTTCTCCATAGATCTTAAAGATCTCTGCATATTTCAGGACATCGGCTTTGCAGAAAAAGAGACTGTCATCTGCAAAGAAAAGATGAGATACTGGAGGGCTAGCTCTAGCAACTTTCAGGCCTGTAATTCGTCTCTCTTCTTCCGCCCCTTTTAAGAGGGATATGAGTATCTCTGTATATATTATGAACAGGAAAGGAGAAAGAGGATCTCCTTGGCGGAGTCCTCTCGAGGGCTTTATCCTACCTTTCGCTTCTCCATTAATGAGAATCTGGTACGAGACCGAAGAGATACAGAACATTAGTAGTTCAACCCATTTGTCGGCAAAGCCCATCTTTAGCATGAGTGCTTTTAGGAATCTCCATTCCACCCGATCATATGCCTTTCTCATATCCGTTTTGATTGCCATAAATGTAGATTTGCACATCGAGCTTGTGCGTAAGGCGTGGAAGTTTTCTTGGGCGAGAAGAATATTGTCTATGATCAGACGTCTAGCCATGAAAGCCGATTATTCTCCGATATTAAATTTGGGAGTGCTAGCTTAAGCCTCTTACACATGAGCTTAGAGATGATCTTATAGCTCACGTTACATAAGCTGATAGGTCTTAATTCTGACATTTCTTTTGGCATGTTCTTCTTTGGTATCAGGCATATGTTTGTCTGGTTGAGCCGTGGATTGAAGCTCCCGGAGGAAAAGAATTCTTAACTAGCTTTGTTATGTCTTTGCCCATAGTTTGTTAGAATCTTCGATAGAGTCTACTTGTCATGTCGTCTGGCCCTGGTGCTTTATCCGGGTTAATGTCAAACAGAGCCTCTTTAATTTCATCTTCGGTAGGGTCCTTTATAAGATTTTGATTTGTTGTCTCAGAAACTTTCTCGGTAATTAACCGGAGTGAATCTTCTTGGTCTTGCGGACTAGAGGTAGTGAAGAGTTCATGGAAGTATTGTGTCACCACTCGCTTGATTGCCGGAGCATTTTCCGCGCACGCTCCATTCGGTCTTTAAGGCGAAGGATTCGATTCCTAGCCCTTCTTTGTTTTGTAGAAGCATGGAAGAATCTTGTATTTTGATCTCCTTCTATACGCCAAAGTTGCCGACTTTTTTTGCTCCAAATTTTTTCCTCCTCGCGGAATGCAGTGCACAATCGACTTCTAATATCTTCGATTTCCTCCAAGGTAGTAGCATCATCTTCCTGCGCTCGGTTTAACTCATTTTTTAGCTCTTCTATAAGTCTTGCCGTATTAGTTGGCAGAGTTTTCTTCTATTTGGAAATATGTTTCCGACAAGCGGCTATTTTCTGGTGAAAACTCGCATTTGAAGTTCCGTCTTGTTGGTTCCATCCCGAGACTACCGCTTCTTTAAAGCCGGGTTTTCCCACCCATATGTTGTCAAAACGAAAGTTCTTCTTAGTCATTTGTGGTCTCGTTTTGATTTTGGCCAAAATTGGTCTATGGTCTGAACCCCACAATTTCAAATACTCCACATTAGTGTGGGAAAAAATGTGATGCCATTCTTCGTTTTCAACCGCTCTATCCAGGCGACATTTGACTTTTCCACATGGTCGACGTCCCACCCAGGAGAAAGAGTTGCCAGTGTAAGGAAAATCGACCATCCCGCAGTTATCTAGCATGTTGCGACATAAAATAAAGGAGGTTTCCGCTCTCCTCCTCCCGCCCCTTTTTCATGGTTTATAGAGTAAATTCAACATCAATTATACGATCATCTAAATAAGAAATAACCGTTTTTGGCTCGTCCATATAAAATAGAGCTAAACCCCCGCTTTTCTCTCTCGGCTCAATGGTACATGGTCGTAACCAAAAGAAACTTGCAAATCTTGCAGAAAATGACGCTTATTTTTAATCTCAAATAAAAATAAAAAACTAGGACGAAAACACCTGTATAATTCTTCTAAATGTTCTTTTGTCACCTACTCGTTGACAATTCCAAGCTATTACATCCATTTTGGTATATTGGACGTTTTATGATGTTGTGGACGTTTTTAGTAAAATGTTTGACGGCTTGCTAAACTTAAATTAGTACTCCTCGTGAAGAGGGAAATTCCTTTATAGTGGATGCCTTTAATCTTCGCTCTTCCTTGTGGTTTACACGTTTTAACTCGATGACCCAAACTTAGAGCTCTTCACTGATTATAGGATCGATTTAACCCGGAAAAGATCATCCATAGACTAATCATAGCATAAGCTAGAAAATTTGTAGGATCCAAACAGAGAAGTAAATGGAGACGAGACCAAATGGTAGAATTCATGGGAGAACTGCACATGATTATTTATTACAACACCCAAATTTGGGGAAAACAGAACTTTGAGTTCAAGATAAAAAATCCTGAATCCTTCTTCCTTCTTGGTATAGAAATCATGAACATAGGCGGAGATTGTCTTTGTAAGCGGAGCACCGGTTTGGACAGTTTATCACCTATGGGAATGCTAAATCAGAGATTAAAACACAGATCTTCAGCTTCAGATCTTGGAGCTCCGACCAGCAAAACGCGAGCTGGTAAAGATTTGAGTTTTCTTAAGAGGAAGTTGGCTGGGAAAGGACAAAGACGAGGATTTGAGTTTTCTTTATCTTCATGAGACGACTTCCACCGGAGAGATCAACCTCTTTATCAAACCAGTAGATCGCAAATTTGGAGCAGAGACAAGACCGAGACGCCGCCTCGAGAAAGGAGGACTTGCACATCGGAGGAGAAGAAATCACGGCATGATGCCGGAATGGGAAAGGGTGAATTGGAAGCTCGCCGGAGGAGATCTGGTTTTTACTAAGGGGAGGAGATGCAGAGAACGGCGGAGGAAGGAGGAGAGAGAGGGAGTAGGGTTTTTTAGAAAACAACTAAAAATACATTCTTGCTTCTTAAAGTTACAATCAAAACAAACTCTAAAACAGTAAAAAAAAAATTCAAAAAATCTTATTTACAAAAGAGTCCGAATGAATTTACCTCGGGTCACAATTCTCCCGTGCTCTCGCAGGAGCTCCCGAGGTTTTATCCGATGTTGGTGTTTATCGCATATAGATTCGTATCACGGAGGTTAATACTTCAAATATATATATTTTGTTTGAATGTTAAATAAAGTTCTTGTGGCAAAACGTTAGCCCAATTTTCATGGAGATCCCGAGTTCGATTCTCCTTTTATGCCTTACTCATTTTTTTTAGTGACCAAAAGAATAGTTTTGATTACTTATAGACGGGTATATACAGATAAAAAAATCTATACACGGCCGAGGGTTATATAGCGGGTTGACCTGCATTTAATTTACTTGAAGGGTTTTTTTGCAAATCCTAACCACTTAGAGGGTTTATTTGCAGAAATCCTTTTTTAATTATTTCAGAAATTATTTTGTTAAGCAACGAGATTTATTATATGAAATGTGAAATTTTGACCAGGCTCAATGGAATAAGTAGGGATTATAAGGAAGGGAGAATCAATATTTCAATAGGAAAAACCAGTTTTGAGAACAAAATGGAAAAATAAAAATAAAAAGAGATAAAAAACCTGTGACAAAAAAAAGAGATAAAAAACCATAGTTAGTTACCATGAATTTGTTATATCTTGTTTTAAATAGAAAAATTTTAACAAAAAAAAAAAAACTTGTTATCTCTTTTTATTATTTATTATCGTTTTTAACAATATTGTTTACCGTTATGTGATTGTAAACATGATTAAACAAAATCGTATTTGTTATTAATCTGTCGTTGATTTAATAGGGTCTGAGTAAATTGTGACAATTCTTATAATTGTAATAAAATTAATAAATCCAGTCGTTTAAAAAACAAACAAAATCAATGGCACGAATCAAAAATTTCAAGTGAAAAATCAATGTACGGATATTCAAATGTGAGGTTCAAACAATGTAATCTTAATCATATTTTACGAAGCTTTAATGAGATTACTCATTCTTTAGCTAAGCTTGAACTTTCAAATGAAATGTTTTTATCCTTTTTTGTATACACCAATTTAGATGGTAAACAGTTTAACACATTTTTTGTTGTTTTTGTCAACTCAGTTAACACACATCTATTGTATCAAAACTACTATATTTTTCACAAGTTCTTCTTTCGCTGGAAAAAAAAAAAAAAATTAACAACTTTCATTATTTTATATTTTGATGTCGGCAATCAGATTCAATATTATTGAAATATAATTTTGGAAACAAAATCGTATACAAATACACCATTTATGCATACAAAAGAGATACAAGACAGACGCGATGCATATGGCATACTTTTTGTTTTTGTTAGACAGATCACACATCAAGTTCGCTACGAGATATCATAATCTCATAGAAAACTAATGGCTTTATATAGCATATGTGTGTTATTTGTTAATCTTACTTTTTATAATCACTAACAACTAGCATTATCATTAGTGAATCGGGAAAGTCTGGAAAACTTTCACACTCAAAATAGTTTGTAGATTGGCTTCATGTCACTGGGATTGTACAACCCAAAATTTTGTTCAGTCCCTGCGGGCTTCTGATTTTCATTGAACGTTGCAAATAAAAACCCGTCAATACCATTGTTTGGCCTTTTAGGCGTCCCTTTTCCGGTTACTATATGCTTTATAAAGTTTCCGTTGTAGGTAGCTGCGATATCCGGCGTAGTAAAGTTCCCGTTCCCGGCGGACGGCCATCCGGTTTCGGACACTACCATTGGTAAATCTTTCACACCTTCTTTTTCCATTGCCCATACAAATGCGTCAAAGATTGCATCAAACATGTTCGAATAGCCTAGTGGTCCATCTTGGACCACGATGGATTCAGTGTTGAAGATTGCATAGTCGAGACGAATGCTTGTTGGGTCGGACGCGTAAGGGAAGTAAGGGTAAATGTTGACAAGGATAGGTGTGTTTGTTTGAGACAATAGTTTCAACACCGGGACGAGTTGTTCACGCGCTTGGGACGTGAACATTCCCGCGGAAGGTGGGTAAGATTGCCCGAGGTTCGACATAGCAACCACGGTGCTTATCGAGATTGGAAGATTCCTCGACTTAACGAGGTTGGTAAGAGACTGCATGACAGGAAGCACTTGAGGACCGATCGGTCCAGGGATGACTTCGTTACCAACGGTAATAAACGTGATGTTGACATCAGCTAAGTAAGGTTCGATGTTGGTCGCAAACCAGCCCTTAACAGCTTCTTCGCTAGCTGCAAGAGCAGCCAAGTCTTGGTCCCTAATGCCTACAGTGACTCCAATGTCGCGATGGCCACGTAAAGCATTAAGAACGTCCGTGTTCGGGTCGAATATTCGGATTTTTGTAATGCCTATGGACTTGTAAAGGTCGATAACTTTGGACGGAGACGGGAGGTTGTCTCCGAGGAGACCGTAGTTCAAGCCAATGGTATTTGTTGCGGTTACGAAGACTCTATTATTGTTGTTGTTGAAAACCAGCATAATGCACGAGAGGAAGAGCGCGAACAGCATCTTAGGAGAGTAGTGCATGATGAATTTTCTGCAAAAAACCAATTAGTGTTAATAAAGATAATAGTTTCATAACATATTCAAGTTTCTTATATTCATAGCATCAAATACATCAAAAGATTCATACATTGTTTGTAAAAGGAGCCAAACTTGTTTATTTCTTTTTTCGTTTCGTTGCAAAACATAGATTGTCCAGTGTGATATATATACGTATCTAAGATCTATTTCCAGCTTTACTGATATCAGTAAAATAGTAAAATTCTTTTATTTTTGTTCTTGGTGTGATCTTAGCCGTTGATTCATTTACAAATTTGGTGTTTTCCTTCTAAACTAGTTATATGTTTTTTGTTTTGTTTAACTGAATCTTACTATTCCATAACAAACTGAAAATAATTCTAGTTGACTTCTGTTATCTAGAAGCAAAAATTATCTAACAATATACATGAGACAAAGTATGATATCAAATTATTAAAAAAACCAACAATTATTAAGCTTGGTGCAAGAAGATGCTCATCAGAAATCTGTCCTCTCTAATTGCTTGTTTAACCATGGCATTTTTCACATTGTAAGCAATGATGGACATAATAACAATACTGTCTATAACGTTTACATATATTTTTCTTTAATCATAAGAAGTTTTGTCCCGTATAATTCTACGACATAATCTAAATCATGTAAATTTAACTATTTTCTAAGGAGAAAACCCATATTAATACGAATCGAATCCGTCACTTCCAGAATCTTTATGTTTTCGGTAACTTAACCATTAAAGCAATTCGTCGTTGGTATAATTTAGCAAGAATTTAATTTGAAATCATCATTATTTTATTGCAAATTACGAGAATTACAAAGTCGTAACTACCATGGATAATTCACTCCGATCCTATTAGATCAACGATAGACGGCACTTTCTGCTCTATGTTCATGATGGACACTTTCTACCTTTATTGCGTGAAATCACGGCGAACAACTCTAATTGCACAACGCTGGAGACTCTTGTAAGCTTGCTTCTGTTAATATGCATATTTGTTAATAAATCATATCATATGGGATTCAAACCCTATACTTTCGAGTGTAGAAATATTAATTAACCATTAGTTAAACCATTGGGATTGATTAGCTTCCACAAAATCATGAATTAAAATTTTGACACAAAAATTTCAAAATCAGTTGATCTAGAAAAACCCAACAAACCCTTCTAGTCATAATTATTCATTAGGTATCTAAATTATTCGAATTAAATCTCATTAAATGGCAATTAATGTGTAGTTAAAATCATTTTTAAGGGAGACGTGCGATCGTGAAAAAATCTGTGAGCAAATTGACTTTAGGTTGACTTGACCCTCTAGTATTTTCTACGAAAATGAGAGAAAATCAAAAAGAAAAAAGAAAACACCAAAAAAGCAGCGAGGAGGAAATTACTTGGTCAGGGAGGCAAAGCTCTGGGAAAAAGCAAAAGTTGTACCCAATTCTCACTCGCACTCACAAGTTTCTTCCCTCTTTGACCATGCCGGACGCTGAAATCGCCCCCGACGATATCTGCTTACTCGACTCTGATGCCGACATTCAACTTTCTTCTTCCTCTTCGTTTTCTTCTTTTGCTTCTTCTTCTTCCTCTTCTTTAGCTTCTTCTTCGTACTCGGTGTCTGGGGTTGAAGTTGGCGTTTGTACGGATGATCCCTCAGCTAGAATGGAGAAAGACCCTAGAAAAATGGCCAGGAGGTTTGATTTTTCGATTTTCTTCTCTTTTTTCGTACAACCTTTCACAGTTTGCATTTTCTTCACTTTGCTTGCTTTCATGATTTCTGTAGATAGTTTCGTATTTGGGGTAGTATTTGTTCCGATTTTGTATCTGACGGAGATTTATCGGATTGTTAAGTTTACATGTTATCCGAAGAAAAGTTGATCGGATTTTCTGGGTTATAGAAGATAACGGAGATTCATGGAAAGATCGGATACATTGTTCATTTCTCGACGAGTTTTTTGTTGATTCTGCTGATATTGTTTTTGAGGACTGAATGATTTTCTTTTCTGTATCAAGGTATCAGCTGGAGCTGTGCAAGAAAGCAATGGAGGAGAATATAATCGTATATCTGGGAACTGGTTGTGGGAAGACTCACATTGCAGTGATGGTTATATATGAGCTCGGTCACTTGATTCTTAGCCCCAAGAAAAGTGTGTGTATATTTCTTGCTCCTACCATAGCTTTGGTCCAACAGGTGAGAGGTTTCTACTCTTGATTACATCGAGATTTTATTGAGCTGGTTGTTGCGGATTGGTTGGTTTCTTTCTTCAAGTTCACATTCTCTGTCTTGAGTTTTTCTCTGTTCTTTACAGCAAGCCAAGGTCATAGCAGAGTCTATCAACTTCAAAGTCGCAATACATTGTGGTGGCGACCGGACTGTGAAGAGCCACAATGACTGGGGGAGAGAGGTTTCAGAGAATGAGGTGATTTCCTTATTTTCTGATTATATTTTTATCTTTTTAAACCCTAGAAGTCTCATTAAGTTGATTGATAATTCCAATTTGCAATTAAGGGGAACCATCGCTTTGACCTGTGAGATCATGATTCAATTGTTTTGTTATTTGGGGATGAATGTTTCCTGCAGGTTCTCGTTATGACTCCGCAAATACTTCTGCATAACTTACAGCACTGTTTCATCAGGATGGAGTGGATTTCCCTTCTAATATTCGATGAGTGTCACCATGCTCAAGGACAAAGCAACCATCCTTATGCGCAAATCATGAAGGTATCTTTCTCCACATCCTTGGTATATGGTGTCTGAAACATTTTTAGCATACAATCAACTTTGAGCTGCTTCACTTTTTTTTTTTGCAAATGCAGGTTTTCTATGAAACAGAAGGCTTACAACAACCTCGTATATTTGGAATGACTGCATCTCCAGTTGTTGGCAAAGGTAGTCTCATTTTTCTAATGTCGATTTTGCGGATTACAAGCCCGTTGCTATCCAAAGCATGTATTATGAAAGGGTCATAAGAATAAGAGAAACTCGTTAGCAGATTTTTTATATGTCTACTACCATTTTAGTTTCTCTTTTTCTTTTGGTTTAGACTCAGAACCTCTTTACAATGGTGACTGTGATAGGAGTAGTTTGGGGTTACTTAAAAAAAATATCTGGTTGTATTATTCGAATGGAAAAGAATTGGGCAACATATTATCTGGAAAAATAGATGGAGCATTTATGTGACAAGAAGAAACATATGTTCCGTAGAAATTATATAGTTGAGAGAATTAGCTCCTGTATTGGTTTCCTTTCGGTTTTTCACTTTCAGTTGTGAGGTTTTTACTGATCTTGATAGTAGCTGCAACCTTTGATCATCTTCGTTCTATACATGGTCCAGCTTTTTGACAGCTCTACCTACTTTGCAGGGTCTTTTCAATCAGAGAATTTATCGAAAAGCATAAATAGCCTTGAGAGCCTGCTCAATGCCAAGGTATGCTGGTTTTTATATTCCCAATTTTCATTGACACGTTGACTGTTGGCAGAAGAACTTGAAGCACAACTCTCTACCTCAGAAGTGGAAATTTAAATTTGATGTTTCGTAATTCAGTATGCAAGATATCTTTCCTAGGCATGATTGATGCCTGCTTATTTATGTTGAGTTATGTCATGCTGTGTTTATTGGGTGATACCAAAGTAGAAATAATACTCTGCTTATGCTTGGATCTCTTACTTGGTATTGTTGGCCCAAGCTTATGGTGTCTAACTAATCATTTGATGCAAGTCTAAAGCAGACATATCTTTCTCATGGCTAAATTCAGACAAATGTTCTTACATTCAGTTTTTTCCAAAAATGTTCTAATATTTCTCTCTTTGTTTCCCGTGTTTTAAAAGGTTTATTCAGTGGAAAGCAATGCCCAGCTGGATGGTTTTGTTTCATCTCCTATAGTCAAAGTATATTATTATCGGTCAGCTATGAGTGATACATCCCAATCGACAAAAATATATGAAGACATGCTGGAGGACATCAAACAGCGGGTTGTCTATTGTGCCTAAATCTCTTTTGGCTCACTATGCTTGGATTTATGAGCTGATATTACTTCCTGACATGAACAGTGCTTGTTATCTCTAAAGCGGCAGATTGATACCCATCAAACGCAAAGCCTCTTAAATATGAAAAGGCTTCTCAAAAGAACACATGATAATCTCATATTTTGTCTGGTGAATCTTGGCCTCTGGGGAGCAGTACAGGTAGACATTCCATACTGAACTAATTTATAGATGTAGTTATCAGGTTTTCAGCTTCTGGTTTCAGATGGTTATTTTCCCAGGCTCTTTACATTGTGTATTGATTACTTGTATTTTTCTTGTTTCTCATGTTTTACCAAGCAGCTGATGATGTCTTAGGGTACAGGAATAATCATGATTGCCAACTTTATCCAAATTTGCATGAGTAGTGTACTAGATCAAGGTCAAAGACTACACTGACTGGCATTACATTCACTAGGAGTACAATAAGAAAAGAAAAAAAACAGAATATAAATAAGGGTTAAATGCTTGCAGAGATAGTTTATGATTCTTCAGCTGTATTAATAATTCTCTGGATAAAATTCTCGGCTATGTTCCATTCTTTAATTCCTAACGACCATCTTACATAGATCTGTAAACCTTACCTCTTGCCAAAATGAATCTCTCCATGTTGTTTCTTGTTTGTGTCACATGTGTCTTAATTCAAACTGTAGCCTGCTAATTTTATTCTCTTCATTTATTGGAGGCTGCTAGAATCCAATTGAATAGCGACCATAATGTGCAAGAAGAGCTTGTGGAAGAGAATAATAAGTCAAAGATATGTGATACATATCTTTCTCTGGCTGCTGAAGTCCTCTCTTCTGATGTTTCTAAAGGTAGCATGATATCCTATTTTTTATTTTCTTATGAACATTAAACTTTTCTTCCAGTACTGCCATAGTAGAATCTGAGTCCTTTTTCCTCGTGTATGTTGTTTGGGAGTTGCAACGTCTGAAATACTTAACTATATATTCTGCACTATATTTATTATTTTCATATGAATGCCCCCATTAAACAAGCCATTGATTGTCTCATTATTTGTTCTCTGTCTTTACTGTGGTTGTAGATGAGAATGCATCTGAACCCCTCAGCTTAGCAGCGTTGAAGGAACCATTTTTCTCTAGAAAGCTGTTTCAATTGATTAAAATCCTTTCGGCATTCAGGTTGGTACTTGAGAGAGGTGACATAGTCTTGGAATGCTTTGGTACTGAATGTTCGATAAAGCATGTGTGAAGAAAAGATTAACTGTTATTAGATTTATTGAGTGGCTGGTCAGTTAATGGAAACCCTATTCTGAAAATTCTTTTCTCATTGGTATCATTTGGGTTGAAGATGCCAAGCTGACCTCTGGTCCATGCTTTTTTACTTTTTCAATTTCCCTCCCCCCCAAGCTTTATTAATACACGAGAAAATTGCCTATTATCAATATATCTCTGTTCAGAAGTCAGAATAAGGCTTCTCCTGAGTAAATTATTTTTAGATCTTAAATCTTGATTGCTTTTCACTGCATCGTGCTTGCTTTTCACTGCATCGTGCTTGATTCAGTTGCCATGCTCATGAGTGCATTTTGAAAGAAAACCCGATGGTTTGTTTTGCAGTAAGCTTTATTTTTTGTTTTTCTTTCAGGCTAGAGCCACACATGAAGTGTATAATATTTGTCAATCGGATTGTGACTGCAAGAACGTTGTCATGCATACTAAACAATTTGAAACTTCTACGGTCTTGGAAGTCGGATTTCCTTGTTGGACTTAGTTCTGGACTGAAGAGCATGTCAAGAAGGAGTATGAAAACGATACTTGACCGGTTCAAATCTAATGAGGTATTCTTAGCCATCTTTAAACCTATAGTTAGTATTGGGAGATACCTGTACTTCATATGCCTACGCACACATAATATATAAAAAAATATACAAACAAAACAGTGAAACACCCATTTGGATAAACGTATATTGTCTAGGATTCAATCTTCAAGCCACTTCCAACTAACTTTTAGAGATCCCTTCTCCTGTTCCAGCTTAATCTACTGGTTGCCACTAAAGTTGGTGAAGAAGGCCTTGATATTCAGACATGCTGTCTTGTGATCCGTTTTGATTTACCAGAGACTGTTACCAGCTTCATACAGTCCAGAGGTCGTGCACGAATGCCTCAGTCTGAATATGCGTTTCTAGTGGACAGGTGTGTAGGAATGGTATAATAATGAGGCCAGAGTCCACTTTTCCTTTCTACACAATTAACATAGTTTCTTCTTTCATGGTTCAGCGGAAATGTAAAAGAGATGGATCTGATTAAAAATTTTAAAGTAAATGAAGATCGAATGAATTCGGAAATAACGTCCAGAACGTCAGAGGAAACCTGTCCTAGAATAGGTGAGGAGGTGTACAGAGTTCATGAGACAGGAGCTTGTATTAGTGGTGGAAGTAGCATCTCCCTTCTGTATAAATATTGTTCTAGGCTTCCACATGATGAGTAAGACTTCCAATTTTCTGTTGGTGCATTTTGTTTAACTTTCACAGTAAATAGGAGCTTGTTCGTGTCATAACTGAATTTCCATTTGCCACATTTTTCTTCTCTCAGATTTTTTCAGCCCAAGCCAGAGTTCCAATTCAAACCTATGGACGAATCTGGCGGAACTATCTGCCACATAGTTTTACCTGCTAATGCTCCTATAAGTGAAATCGCCAGTTTACTACAACCTTCCATTGAAGCTGCTAAAAAGAATGCTTGTCTAAAGGCTGTGAATGAGTTGCACAACTTGGGTGTACTTAACGATTTTCTGTTGCCAGATTCAAAGGATGAAATTGAGGACGAATTGTCTGATGATGAATTTTATTTTGACAATGCTGAAGGTGCATAATGGGTTCAGTTATATATCTAACGTTGTCTATGCTGTTCACTCATTAGTCATTATATAACGACATTTTATTTATTTCTTGCTAGGTGAAGGCTGTTCACGAGGTGAACTGTATGAGATGCATGTTCCTGGCTTGTTAAAACAAAAGTGGGATCCATCAATGAGCTGTGTCAATCTTCATTCGTACTACATAAGGTTTGTGCCTGATCCCGCGGATAGGGTCTACAGAAAGTTTGGTCTCTTCATGAAGTCACCTCTTCCCATTGAGGCTGAGACTATGGACCTCGAGCTTCACCTTGCTTATCAAAGATTTGTACGTGTGAAGATCTTTCCAGCAGGAGTCACCGAATTTGATAATGATGAGGTATTGTTTAATTAGATTAAAGTTTAACTACATGACCTTATCTAATTTGATTATTTATATTCAGATAAAGCTAGCCGAGCACTTCCAGGAGGTCGCCCTGAAGGTTCTTTTTGAATTGCGGGAGCTTATTCCAGAATTTGTTCCCTTAGGACTCCAAGACTCTTCTAGAACAAGCAAATCTACCTTTTACCTTCTTCTTCCAATTAGTCTGCATGATGCAGGAAGTGTTGTATCTGTAGATTGGGTGACTATCAGAAGCTGCTTGTCATCACCAGTCTTTAAGGCTCCATTTAGTTTAGTGGAGGAGATAGTTCCTCCAGTGAGCTCTCATTTAAAACTTGCAAATGGCTGCTGGAATATTGATGATGTGAAGAACAGCTTGGTTTTTACGACCCACAAGAAACAATTTTTCTTTGTCACTGATATCTGCCTTGAAAGAAATGGTGACAGTCTTTTTAAAAAAAGCAAGAAAAGCCATGCGGAGAGCATAAAAAATTCGTAAGCTACTAAACTACTACTGTTCAGTAATTGTCCGATTGTGACTTCTCTCAGAGATGCCATGTATTCTGCTCTTCCTTTCTTGTCTCTCTCTAGATTGTTTTTGTTATACTATTGTTTTGTCATTATATACAGAGCAGTATAACAATCCTCTATAAAGTTGTTGGGACTCTAGACTTTAGGGTTCACACGATTTATCTTTAGTTTAAGGGAACTTTCTCCTTTATATTGGCAAAACTAGGTATGGCGAGGAACTCAAGCATCCTTCTCAGCCACTCTTGCTTGTGAAACCACTTTGTCATGTTCGGAACTTGCTTCACAACCGAAAGCGGGATAATTTGGGTACATTTTCCAAACTGGTATTTGCATATTACAATTCTTGGGCATGCACATGTACACACAGCACACTCTTGTGTAATCTAAGTGTTCACCGTTCTCACATTTTTTTGTTCAAATGTTAATTCCATTCTCAGATTGCCACAAAGCTGAACCACGTGAACTTGAGGAATATTTCATAGAGATTCCTCCCGAGCTTTGTCAGTTAAAGATTAAAGGATTTTCTAAAGATATTGGAAGTTCTTTATCCTTGCTACCATCAATCATGCACCGTGTGGAGAATTTACTTGTGGCTGTCGAACTGAAACATGTGCTGTCTGCTTCGATCCCAGAGATAGCTGAAGTATCTGGTGAAAGAGTATAATCTCATTTCACTTGATAACCCATTTGTTTGATTTTCGTAAAAATTGTTAACGTGTGATCCTTTATTGACCAAGTGAATTGGTATAGGTACTTGAGGCGCTCACGACAGAGAAATGTCAGGAGCGCTTTTCTCTTGAAAGGCTTGAGGTGCTCGGTGATGCTTTCCTGAAGTTTGCTGTTAGCCGACACCTTTTTCTACACTATGATAAGCTTGATGAAGGACAGTTGACTCGGAGACGCTCAAATGTTGTTAACAATTCCAACTTGTTTAGGCTTGCAATCAGGAGAAATTTGCAGGTTCTCAGAAAGTTCTTATAAAACCTTTGGCTCCCCGTACATTTTAAAGCTGGTTTGAGTTGTTATTGCTGCACAAAACGCAAATTCTGATCCGGTGCATAATGAACCGTCAGAACCCTTTGCCTCCGTACATTGAATATATTCTCAGAAACATATGCTGGAAAACAAATCTTTTAGATAGAAGCATACTGAGGTGTATCAATTTAATTATTTCTAGTTTATAATAATCTTTACCCTTGTGCCTTGTCCCAGGTTTACATCCGTGATCAAGCATTTGATCCCACACAGTTCTTTGCATTTGGCCATCCATGCAGAGTAACCTGTGACGAGGTAGCAATGAAAGAGGTTCATTCCTTGGATAAGGGTCAAATGCTTTTTGAGTCAAATACTGGTGAAGTCAGATGTAGCAAAGGCCATCATTGGTTGCACAAGAAAACAATTGCTGATGTGGTAGAGGCTCTTGTGGGAGCTTTCTTAGTTGACACTGGCTTCAAGGGTGCCATGGAATTTCTTAGATGGATTGGTATAAATGTTGATTTTGAATCCTTGAAAGTAAGAGAGGCTTGTGCTGCTAGCAAGCGCTACATGCCACTCACTACTCGCTTCAATTTGGCGGATGTTGAAAACCGGCTTGGCTATAAGTTTCTCCACAAAGGTCTACTTCTACAAGCCTTTATCCATCCATCTTACAACAGGCATGGAGGTGGCTGCTACCAGGTATTTTTTGTTTTCTTCTTATTACTTTTCATTTCTCTCAGTTATATTTATCTATGGTAACCAAAGAATTGGGGTCCGCAGAGATTGGAGTTTCTTGGGGATGCTGTTCTGGACTACTTGATGACATCCTATTTTTACACAGTCTTCCCGAAACTGAAACCTGGTCAACTGACCGATCTAAGAGCGCTCTCAGTAAATAATAAGGCGCTTGCAAATGTTGCTGTCAGATTTTCGCTAGAGAGATTTCTATTTTGCGAGTCCACTTATCTCCATGAAGCTATAAAAGATTATACCAAGTTCCTGGCAGTGTCACCATCTTCAAGTGGACCATCTGAAGGTCCCAAATGTCCAAAGGTGTGTTTGGATCTTCGTTCCATATACATACAATATTTTTTTCTGCTTGTATCTTGTATGTTAGTGTGTTTATGGTGGATACTTGTGATAATTCCTTGGAGTTTGGTTCAGAACTTGTCTGGTTTGATAATGCTAAAAAAAATTGTTTCATAGGATAGGGAGAAAAGTGCATTCTGTATACTTATTTGCACGACCAAATATGCCATCTGTGATCCAGGTAAGAAAATCATGATGAGAGATTCACTCCTTTTGATGATAACTTACACTTCGATAGTCTCAAATGATGTTGAATTCAAGAGACTGCCTATCTCATTAGTCTAGTTTGCTGTCAGTTAGTATCTTAGATATAAGAACATATATTAGCTAGATTAGTGGAAGAACTAATGTAGTTATTATTTTTCTATTGCAGGTTCTTGGTGACTTGATAGAATCTTGTTTGGGGGCTCTTTTCCTTGACAGTGGGTTCAACTTGGATCATGTCTGGAGAATGATGCTATCATTTGTAGATCCAATCAGAAACTTGTCTAACCTGCAACTTAGTCCTGTAAAGGAACTGTTTGAACTTTGTCAGTCTTACAAGTGGGATCAGAAAATATCAGTAACGAAGAAGGATGGTGCTCTTTCTGTTGAATTAAAAGCGACCAAGGAAGGTTCTTGTCTTACAGCTTCCGCGACTGGTCGGAACAAAAAAGAGAGCACAAAAAAGGCTGCACAACTGATGATCACAAATCTGAAGGTAATTTTCTAAAAGAGTCAGAGAAATTGTTGTGCCACGAATTTCTTCAGATAGTGTGATGTATTTATATCTGGGCTACCTAGTGCTCATTTATGTAACTGATTCTTTAAGAAATTCTTTGTACAATTCATTTGCAGATTCATGAGGACATAAAAACCTCCAATCCGTTAGAGGATGTTCTGAAGAATAGCGACCCGGACAAAGCTAAATTGATTGGCTACAATGAAGAGTCCATAGATGTTGTGGATCTTGATGGCTTGGCCGTTGAAAAACTGAGCCTCCAAGAAACTTTAGACGAGGATCTTGTCACTGAGAGCGAGATTAGTGAAACAAGCAGCTCATACTTCATCAGACGCGTTCTGACCGAGACACCATCTGAAAAAGAAGACAGGATTCCCCAAAAGACTATCAGAGAAGCAGGTATTTTTGATAGACAACTTGAGAAGTTTAAAAGATTGAATATTGATTCTTGTCAATTATTAGAAGACTGAGGTATCTTGAGTTATTGATTCTATTACTAAAACTCTACAGGTGGATCGAGCAGCAAAACTGCAAAATCCCTCTTGCGCGAAACATGTGTCGCCAACTTGTGGAAGGCACCAATCTTCGAATGTTGTGAGGAGGGAGGACCAGGCCACCTGAAATCGTAAGTAAATGCTCAATGTCTAAACTTGAGCGAGCGAGAAACTTAATTGAAAAAAATGTCAGTTATTGGATTTGATTGTCATCAATTGCGTGCATGTTTACAGATTCACCTATAAGGTAATCCTGGAAGTTGAAGAAGCCCCAAATATGACATTGGAGTGTTATGGCGAGGCTAGACCAACTAAGAAATGTGCTGCAGAGCAGGCTGCTCAAGCGGCTCTATGGTGCCTCGAACATTCTGGATTCCTTCGCCGATGATCTCGAGTCTCTATATTACAGTTAGAAAGAGAGGCTATCATCGTAGGCATATAATTGTATTTAGCTTATATGATCCGATAAGTACGAAAATGATGTCTGAAGTAAGATCCTATGTGATCTTAACTAAACCAAGTATGAACTTAGTGTTAACTGGTCTTAACAGTAGTTAACTGGTCTTAACACTGTTAAATCTTGCTAAAAAGAAAAAGTTAGAATTTGCTTTGCAAGAGTAATATTGTGAAGAAAGAACAAAGGATATGTGATTTGATCTATACAAGAGAATGAAGGAGCAGCTTTTAACTGTATCAATTCAACTCCAATCATAAGAAAAGAGGCGATTATTTGACAGCGAAGTAAACATAGAACAAGAAAATAACAACTAAGATATGGAACAAGCTCTCATACTTGACCACGAGATGAGACTCTGCAAGAGCATCATCCAAAACCATTTTCTTGTCACCATTCCCTAACTCTCTCACCGTCTTTATCTCCGACTCAACTCGTCTTTGTACTTCCTGTTCCGTCTTCTCCATCTCCATGATCGCCAGTTTTGCTGTTTTTTCAGCTATTTTAAGTCTTTGCTCTGCTTTCTTTTTCCATATCTCAAGCTCTGCTGCTTTCTCTTTTGCCATAAGAGCTTCTTTGCAGGCGGCATGGTACATGTTCATCGTCTCCTTCAGCTCTTTCTTTAGCCTTTTCTTCTCAGCCTCGGCGTCATCTATTGGTAATATTGGGGAAGCTAATGTACTATTCTTTTCATCAGAAGGACTATTAAGATAGATCGAAAATTTGGCTTTTTCATCATCTAGACCAGAGAATCTAGGAGCCTCTAACATGTGTGGAGCCCCAAGTTTCTCATAGAAGGAGAGACCAGAACTCTCTGTACTGATCCTGCCACTAATGTTCACAGGAGTATCCGGGTCAAGAGATGAAAACTCCTCAAAGAAAACGTCGTCTTCCCTTGACAATGACCTGTCAAAATCCAAGAGAGCCAACCAAATTCAAGAAGTTGAACCTCAGGGAATAAAAAGAAGAAGGTTTAGGGTATATTACATCTCAGAGGGGGCCTCATCAGTGGTGGTGTTGCTGATTGGTGACAATGGTCCATTCCCTGAAGGAGATGGCAAAGCTTGAGGTAAAGGGCGAGTCGCTGACCGTACAGTTGATAGTCTTCCCTTTGCTATGACTAAGACAGTGCAGAAGTCTGGTGCCCATCTCATCACATTACTTGAAATGTCACCAACCTTGAATAACCTTTAAATCAAGAATCATCCAAAACCATTTGTTGGAGAATTTCAGTACAAGATTCTTGGGTTTATGTCAAGTTTCATGGTAATGCTCTTTTCTTCAATGAGGGGATTACCAATACAATTAACAGAGTAGAAAATGACCTGGTAATGCTCTTCTTCAATGAGGCCCCTAGCAAGAATGTAGAAATACAATTCTGGCTTATATATTCGATCAATGCTTTCGCCACATCCTGATCTTCAAGCAAAACTACTTCGCTTTGTATCTGAAACACCAAATCAAAAGCAGTACAACAATAGACATTATTCAGAGAGAGACACACAAAGACCGGTAGCAAAACAAAGAAAGAAAGAAAGAAAGAAAGAAAGAAAACGGACCTCATACTTACATTTCTTCGCATACAAAGACAGCGCATCGGAAGAAACTGAGTGCTACGTTTATCACTGTTTTGTCTTTCAGACGATTCATCATCTGTAGAAGAAGGACCATTTGCATTCAGTGTAGACCTTTGGATGACATGAACGAGTTTTATCGTTCCGCCTCCAGGTACATAATTTTCCACAGCCCATTTAAGAGCGTGACAACTTGTTTTATCTCTGTCGATTGCAATAGCTATACGCCCTTCCCTTATATCATTTCTCTCCATATTTTCTCTCAAACTCGAGTTCATTGCTAGTCAAGAAAACGTTTTATCGGCAAACCATGTACTAATTGAATCAAGAAATATACATTCTTCATTTAAAGGAGAGATCAATTCATACACTCAGATTTTATCAATGAAACATCTGGTTTTTGGAGATAAAAGAAAAAATGAAACCAGGAACACACAAGAATCTGAGTAAAGCCAATATGAGATTTGCAAAGACTCAAAAGATGTGTAGAGAACTAAATATTAAGGAAAAACTAATTCCCTTCCACTTTGGGAGGAGAACCGGATCTTTGCTAAAAATAAAACTGTTATCATCAACAAGTGTTAATGCAGGGACAAAACTAACTACAGGCCACAAAAATTTTGTTAATATAAAGATATAACTTACCAACAAGTATGTTTCAAACAGCAACATGAAACAAATTATCGAACAACGGTTTGCAAATTTACCTGCCTGTTCTGAAAACAGATCTGTTGGAGCTGACAATGTAGATATCACCTTGGAGAATTGGGAGAAAAACCTTCCAGGTTCATACAGAAGCTCAAATGTATGTATCAGTTTCTAATTATTGATCATCTGGCCTAAGCACAAACCAAATTCATAATTATGTAAGATTAAACAATGAAGCCCTCTAGTTTAGGCATAATCCCCCAAAGCACAAAAAAGTGGAATATGCATCAACCAATTGTTGGTAATTTGATGTATGTCATATATCTCTCTCTATATGTGATTTTTTTTTCTTCCATTTTTGGTCTTTTAATTGTCAATTCGTTTTTCGTTAGAGATGAAAATATTTTAGAAAACTCGAAAATATCAACTTGAAATGAAAAGTATGATTTTTTTCTTCTTATTATTTGATGTAAATCACTTTTATATCAAAAAATGATTCATTTAAAATAAAATAGCGTGATAACTGAAAAATAATTAATTTTTTCAATTAATATCAGATATACTCTTGCGGTTTGTATTGTTGCTCTACCGATTACAGATACACACAAGCTTGGTCCGGGGCGCACAATAGCCGCAGGCAAAGAAAGAAACAAGAAAACAAGAATCTGTGTATCTTCTTCGTTATCCTAATTTTCCTAAACCTACCCTTTGTCTTACCTCGATCCTCTCTCTCTCTCTCGTCTTCTCTATGCCAACACAAGGTCTCACTTTCTCAATTCAATCTCGGATTCCATTCTCTCTGGTTCGTCTCCTTCAATTCAACCTCTGTTTCATTTCACAATTGTGTGTTTCTCTTACTCGTTCGTCTTATCCCTTGGAATCTTCTTGGGGTTTTACATCTCGATTTTCGTCTGATTCTACTTTCTCGTTGACCCAACAAATTGTTTGATGTTATGCAGTTTCCTTAGTTTGAAAAATGTGTTCTTTTGCGTAGCTTTGGTTTTGGGTCAATGCGATTCATAGGTTATTGGATACTAACACAGAACATTGATTCGTGGAATATAGGTCAGCTCACAAAGATGCATTAAAGGCGTTACCTTTATTTGCCTTGCACAAGTTTAGATAAAGCCAAGTACTCATTTTGCAGCTGTGTTAACCTTTTAGCCTTTGTAGTTCCTGCATACCATCTTATCTCGCTTGGGGTTTACTTCTTTGTTGTTTATAAAGTGAACAAGATTGCCACGTATGGTTGAGACATAAGCTTCATTCGTCGTAAAAGCATCTTCTTCTTGTTGTGTTTTGTTGGGCAGGTAGAATGAAAGGCTTCAAAGACTGGGTTTTTGCTCTATCCAATTCAATGGCATCATCTAGACCACTTTTGGGTAGTGACCCTTTTTTCCGTCGGCCTGAAGAACAAGATAACCACTGTATGATATCTCTCTTCCTTCCTCCTATCCTCTGTTACAATGATTGTGGGATTGGTGTGGATTTATTACCTCTTCTTATGCTCTGTGACCATATCCTCTTTATTTCAGTCACTCTTTTTTCTTGTAATATCAAAATGGCACTTCATGTGGTCTCTACTTTAATTTGGTCTATGTTTATTGATCTTTATAATTGAATTGGACTTCGGTTTCTGATACTTTAGCCAATTGTTGATTGTTTGATCCTTCTCAAAAGTTTATCTTCTTACTGATTTTTATGTTTTCTTTGGCTAAATACGTTTCAATTTTTTTTTTTTCTTTTAGCTCAAGCACCTGCTTTACCAGAGCCAGTGACAATCTCGGAAACACCATGTTCAACCAGTGGTGATATAGAAATTCAGCCTCCTCTCTCTCAGTCTCAGCAACAAGCTCCACTTGAAAACTTGTACCAGTCAAGTTTTGATCTTAACGAAAAGAAACATAATCCACTAGCAAAGATTGGTGACCTCCAAGTACAGTTTTTACGCCTTGTTCAAAGGTTTGGGCAGTCGCAGAATAATATTCTAGTCTCCAAGGTTTTATATCGGGTCCATCTTGCAATGCTGATACGAGCGGAGGAATCAGAACTGAAAACAGTAAAAGTTAGGCAAGATAGGTCCAGAGCTCTAGCGAGGGAGCAAGAATCATCTGGCATACCAGAATTGGATTTCTCACTTCGAATCCTTGTCCTGGGGAAGACAGGTGTCGGCAAGAGTGCAACCATAAACTCCATTTTTGGTCAGTCTAAAAGTGAAACTGATGCTTTCAGACCAGTTACAGATCACATAGAAGAGGTTATGGGAACTGTTAGTGGAGTTAAAGTAACCTTTATTGATACCCCTGGTTTTCACCCACTGTCAGCTTCTAGCACAAGAAAAAACCGAAAGATTCTGCTCACTATCAAGAGATACGTTAAGAAGCGTCCACCTGATGTAGTTCTTTACTTGGACCGCCTTGATATGATCGACATGCGATACAGTGATTTCCCCCTCCTGAAGCTTATAACTGAAATCTTGGGTGCAGCTATATGGTTAAACACGATACTTGTAATGACGCATTCTTCAGCTGCTTCAGAAGGACGTAATGGACAATCTGTGAACTACGAGTCATATGTGGGCCAGCGCATGGATGTGGTTCAGCACTATATTCATCAGGCCGTGTCTGATACAAAACTAGAAAACCCTGTGCTGTTAGTTGAGAATCATCCGGGCTGTAAAAAGAATCATGCGGGTGAGTATGTTCTTCCAAACGGACTGGTATGGAAGCCTCAGTTTATGTTTTTGTGCGTTTGTACCAAAGTTCTTGGCGATGTCCAATCTCTACTGAAGTTTCATGACAGCATTGGCCTGGGACAGCCAAGTAGTACCCGAACAGCTTCCCTTCCTCATCTTATTTCAGTTTTTCTGCGTCGTCGCTTATCATCAGGTGCAGATGAAGCAGAGAAAGAGATAGACGAGCTTCTGAATTCAGACTTAGAGGAGGAAGATGAGTATGACCAGTTGCCTACAATCCGGATCCTTGGAAAATCCCGATTTGAGAAGCTGTCAAAGTCTCAGAAGAAAGAGTATCTCGATGAGCTTGATTACAGGGAAACCCTTTACATGAAAAAACAGTTGAAGGAAGAATGTCGAAGACGACGGGATGAAAAGCTAATTGAAGAGGAAAATCTGAACAAGGACACCGAACACACCGATCAAGCAGCAGTTCCACTGCCTGACATGGCTGGTCCAGACAGTTTTGATTCGGATTTTCCGGCGCACAGATACCGATGCATTGCGACAAGTGATCAGTGGCTGGTGAGACCTGTCTATGATCCCCAAGGCTGGGATCGAGATGTGGGATTTGATGGAATAAATATTGAGACAGCTGCAAAATTTAAAAGGAATCTATTTGCTTCAGCTACTGGACAGGTGAGCAGAGACAAGCAACGCTTCACCATCCAATCTGAGACTAATGCAGCTTATACTACAGACTCTAGAGAACAGACATTCTCTGTAGCTGTTGACCTTCAGTCATCAGGAGAAGATCTGGTCTACTCGTTTCACGGTGGCACAAAGCTTAAAACTTTTAAGCACAACACAACCGACCTTGGGGTCGCTTTGACAAATTTTGGTGGGAAGTACTACTTGGGCGGAAAGCTTGAGGATTCCTTATTGGTTGGGAAGAGGGTGAAGTTAACGGTAAATGCAGGTCAGATGAGGGGTTCAGGGCAAACCGTTCATGGGGGGACCTTTGAAGCTTGTATCAGAGGGAGAGATTACCCGGTCAGAAATGAGCAAATCGGTGTGACAATGACAGCTCTGTCTTTCAAGCAAGAGCTGGTCTTGAACTGGGGTTTGCAGACTCAGCTTAGACCAACCAGGGACACAAACATAGACGTCAACATAAACATGAACAATAGGAAAATGGGGAAGATAAACGTGAAACTGAACAGTTCGGAGCACTGGGAGATCGCTTTGATCTCAGCGTTTACTCTTTTGAAGGCTTTACTACGGCGTAAGAAAGTTGCGAGTGAAATGACAAATGAAAATGAAGAAGAGTAGTGATTTTTTTCTCTTTTCCCCTCTAAATTAGGTAATGAAAATTATTTACTTTTTGGACATATGAATAGATAACTCATGTACAAGAGATGTAAGAGATGATTGGAAGACAGAACAAGAATTGCATACACATCTTCTTCCAATGTTCTATGTTATACTCTTGCCTTGTTGGTCTGGTGTAATGTTTATTTAGTCGTTAGAACATACTTTGGCTCACAAATATGATGCAATATTTAAGTCATTTTTGTTTTCTCAAAGTCGTAACACAGAGCTATGATGATTCTGTGTGAACGTGATTGCACACTTTTGTTTGGTGGTAAAACTTCAGTTTTAGTTCTCCAAGAAGTGTCAAGTAACAATAGTTTATTTGTTCGGTCCGATAGAAACATTTTCACAAATATATATATAAAAAAAAAAAAGTCTAAGAGTTAATTTACATTATAATTTACTTACATATAATATGTAGGAAACAAATTTCTTACAGCAATTGAAGCAATGTAATGATAGTTTACTGATTGGTATTCCGCTTCTACATGTTGTGTACAACTAATCTTATCAAAGACTTATGAAAATGTTTACTCTCTCTTCCTTTGAGTTAGTTCTCTCTCAACGTAAATGTGCTCATCCCAATTTCTATGCAAAAGAAGCGTGACGACAGTCAGATTTAGTTTTGAAATCGAAGGTAACCTAACCTATTCGCACCTATCTATATTATAAAACCAATATATGTTGTAAAATAAAAGCTATAAAACCCATCTCCATTTTATCAATATGTGGTATGGTAGTTCATTGTAAAGTAAACGAGAAGCCCAAGTTAAACAAAAAAAAAACAGAAAGTTGGGTATTGGATTACGACAGGCCCAAGTAATTAGATGGGCTTGATAGTTATAGGCCTTACTTATAAACTGAATCAGCCACAGTCTCCTCTTTTTAACTCGTTCATCGTCTCTCTCCATCCATCTCTCAATCCTGCGCGGCGGCGACAATGGGTACGAATGTTTTCATCTTCTTCATTTCTCCATCTGATGGATCTCTGTTCTTCTTTTCTGTGCGTGTGGTATTGAATGTTTCGATGCTAGAAACTGATAATGATCCCTGATTTTTTGTTAGGTATTTCTCGTGACTCCATCCACAAGAGGCGTGCGACTGGAGGCAAGCAGAAGCTATGGAGGAAGAAGCGAAAGTAAGTTTTGTATTTTGCTCTTCTTCAGATCTATTATTTTCTCTTCTCCTTGGGTTGTGTTCGATTTTGTGACAAACGCTTGTCTAAGAAATAAGTGGGAATCATAACACTTGATTTATCCGTCGTTGTCAAAACATTAGTGTTTAAGCTTCAATTTCTTGGAATTTAGAGTACTAATCTCAGGAAAATGTAGTCTTGGAGGAAGGAAATGTTTTTTGAGATCAGAGTTTGGTTCTCGTCGTAAGCTATCCTCTAATTATTGGAATTTTGTCTTGTGCTTTTTTTATTTAGAGTCTCACAGTTTTGGAGCTGCGGAATCATGATATCTTTGATTTTTTGTTGGTGCTATACAGTACTTGTGGTTTGTTAAGCTTTGTGTGTTTTTGGTTTCTGAAGGTATGAGATGGGAAGGCAGCCTGCCAACACCAAGTTGTCAAGCAACAAGACGGTCAGGAGAATCAGGGTTCGTGGAGGTAATGTCAAGTGGCGTGCGTTGAGGCTCGATACTGGTAACTACTCTTGGGGAAGCGAAGCAGTTACCCGCAAGACCAGAGTCCTTGATGTGGTCTACAATGCATCCAACAATGAACTTGTTCGTACTAAAACTCTTGTTAAGAGTGCCATCGTTCAGGTGGATGCTGCTCCCTTCAAGCAGTGGTATCTCAGCCACTACGGTGTTGAGGTTGGCCGTAAGAAGAAGGCTGCTGCTTCTGCCACCAAGAAGGAAGGAGAGGTGAGACAGATCATTTCTCTTAGACAATGATTTACTTATATAATATATGCTGTCTTTCAGTTTAACCAAAGAAGCTAATCATAAATTTGTAGCAGGAGCATCATTTCGCTTACATTACTATATACTATTTTATACAGGAAGTCGAAGAGGTAGCTGCTGCTGAGGAGACCAAGAAGAGCAACCATGTCCAGAGAAAGATCAAGGAGCGTCAAGAAGGTCGCAATCTTGATTCACACATTGAGGACCAGTTTTCAAGCGGTCGTTTGTTGGCTTGTATCTCTTCAAGGCCCGGGCAGTGCGGACGTGCTGATGGGTATTAATCTCGTTCCTTAAATCTGTATTTGATTTTGTTGATTCATTGGTGTTTATGGTCTCTTTCTTGTGAAACAGATACATATTGGAAGGCAAAGAGTTGGAATTCTACATGAAGAAGATTCAGAAGAAGAAGGGAAAGGGTGCTACTGCTTAGACTTTCTTCTTCACCTTGAAACATGATGTTTTGAATTTTGAGTTTTTCTCTGTCGGAGAACTTTTGTTTCTGGATTTGTTAAAAATCACCCATCGCATGTTTAAAATATTGTCAAATTGAGCTATAGGGCCTTAGATTGGTATTTCCATTGTCAGTTTGTTTCTTCAAAAGAGTTTCCAATCCAATGAGAGGCGAACTAGGAAGGTATTTTACAGGCGAAGACAATTGTAGTAGAGTTTGACAAGTTTGTTGAATTTTATTCAATTTAAGAGACTCCAAAAAAGTTTCTAATGGGTTAAAACAATATGATGGAAATGATAATATATTTTCGTTGAATACTCTAATTAAAGGAGAAGCAAGAGTTTACATAGTTAGAACCAACGTTTTGAAAACCGGATCGGACCATGGGTCTGATCGGATTTGACTGCGAATCGGTCGGCTAGCCAGATTGGGTTGACCCGAGTTTTTTTTTTTTTTTTTAAATTTCCATTTTTTCATATTTAATTTTTTTTTATGATTAAAATTTATAGAAATAAATATTAGTTTTGAATTTAGTTAATTTTTGTTATGGTTTAATGTTTTTAATTTTACATATAAACTTAACTATTTATCATTAAATTTTGTCTTTGAATAGTTGTTTTTGTTATTCAAATGATTTTCTTCATGATTAATTTTTAAAAATATGTTTATTCAAAGGCTATATTATATATTTGGATATTATAGTTATACAAAAACTATTTATATTACTATTTTTTAAAAACTATTAAATCCAGTTCGACCCGATCGGACCACATTAACCTAAGATCCAAAAGTTTTTCCGGTTCGGTCGCCGGTCCGGTTTTAAAAACATTGGTTAGAACTTAAATAGTAAAGAATCTAATAGAGCCCATGGAAATGAAGCCCACGTTTGTAGTCCTGTTAGTAAAAGTTAATTTGTCCAAAGTACGTTTGCGAACATGAATTGACCCATTGGTTTAAAAAAAGAGATTTTCTAAACATAAAAAATTGACAATAAAGATCTAAACCACACAATAGTGATTTGTCGTTATTCTTCATCATCTCATCTCTTCTCATCTCATCTATACTTGCATTGTTTTCCCTTAATCTCTGCAATTTTCTTAATTCGATTTGGGTTTACTTTAGCGTAAACACTTTAATTCCAATTGTAGCTCATCCGACTTGCCAGTTCGAAACTCGATTTCAACTTCAAATAAGGGATATATTTAGAGCTCAATTTTTGAAGACGTACGGTAAGTTTTGTTGTACTAGTATAATAAAATCAGGTGATAACTAAATTTCTTCAATAACAAACAATAAATGTCATATCTTATGAATATAAATGTTAGGAATCTATATTCGGCTAACATAACCTATAAATCATTTTTGATTTTATTACAAAATCAATGATAACTAAAGTTTTTGAGTAAAGATTTGATCCTGACTGAACAATTTTGTTTTTGTAAAGTAATAATAGACAGGATATTCTGCCAAGATATCAATTATCAATCACTTAATCTATATATAATAACAATCCTAAACTTCTTGATTTATTTATAGTGGTTATTTTTAATAGTTGCGTGTTGTTAAAAGGTTGTGTTTTTTCGTAAAAAAAAACCGTTTGATGGTTATTTCCAAAAGTTACACTTTTTCGATATAACCGTTTTGTCAAAAGTTGCGTCTTTTCGACATAACCGCTGTATAGTTATTTGTAAGGGTCTTGTCTTTCGAAACAAACCGTTTCTCCTATATATATATATACTTTTTATCTCATTGGTGTAACCGTTTGGTGGTTACTTCCTACCATTTTCGTGTTTTTAAAATGTTAATATAACCGTTTCGTCAATAGTTGCGTCTTTTCTTCATAACCACTTGATAGTTACTTCCTACGTCAATAGTCGCGTCTTTTCATGATAACTGAATGGTGGTTATTTCTAAAATTATAATTTTAAAAAAATAACCGTTCTATCAAAACTTACGTTTTCCTATATATATGTTTTGATCTTTCTTTTGTTCATCCTATTTCTTTTGTCATGGCTATTGGTTCTACAAATTACTCGAAATTTAAGGCTTATTCAAAATGTCATTCTATTATTTTGCATTTATTTAACAATTTGGATATTTTTACCATTGAAGAAGTTCCAAAAATTCTAGATTTGTTTAAAGAATTTTGGACTTCATTAGACAATGCTCATATTTTGGCGAATTTTAAATATAAACGACTAATGAAAATTCCAAATTTGTTTTTTTTTTTAAATGGGTGGGGCATGTAGTGAGTTTTTTGATCTTACAATTTTCCACGGAAATATTGATTCTTTATATTTGAAAGCAGTTTATTTAGGTTGTCATTATCATAATATTGAAGCTCTGTTAACATTGCTATACAATTCAGGAATGAAGAAACACCCATAATCGATTTGGTTATCAACTATATTTTTATATGTATTGGACAATTTAAATATGCTACAATTCAAATGAATCGATTGAAATGGCATACAAACTTTGAGATTCTTCTTTTTGTTAGACGAAAAGCGATGGTTCCAATACGAGGAATGTGTTTAGAAGGGAAAACGTTTTCTACTGACATGCTTTATAGATCTAAATTTAAAATTGTATCGTCTTGTAAATGTTTGTTACTTTTAGTAGTAATTGTTATTTACGACATCAAATTGGTTACTTTCTTAAATATGTGTAAATGTAGTCATACTATTTTTGTAAATGTAATTAAAATTTCAATGGATCAATAATAAATTTTAATCCATGAAGTTATACATTTTAAGAGGTTCTTATGTCTATGGCAAAATAATGTTTTCAGATTTTGTATCGTTTTGATTTGGTTAATCATCAATCAAATTTCATAATAAATTAGTTGTTTAGAACTGATCAAACTGCGGACCAAAGAAAAAAAATTGTGATTTTTTTAAAAATAATCCCGATATACTTTTTTGGATTTCCATGCATATTTACATCAAGGCATTATATTAGACTATAATTTAGTGGTAAGGTATCTTATTTTGGACGCACGTAGCTAACAAATCATGTAATCATTCTGTGCAACAAATTTATCATAGATTTAAAACTGTAACATTTGTGTTTTTATATATTTTCTTTTTTATTTACTTCTATGAAAATGTACTTCTCAAAGTTCTATAATTAATTTTTGTGTCTGGCCAAGAGTTACGCTTCTTTTTAAAATTTCCTTTATAATAATTCTGCTATGTGAAAAGTTGTATTTTCTTAATAATAACTATATGGTTATTATTGAAAAGTTACAACTTTTCTGCTATATATTGTTTGCTACTCATATTTATTTCTTCTAAATTTTAAATTATAGTCACAAAAATGAGGATTCTATACATGATTCTCGCTTTATGGTTCTCGCTAAAAGTTACGCATATTCAGAAAAATTATTTAGTCTATATATATATATATGTTTTAGCTGTTTTTTTTAAAAAAACCGCATTATGATTATTTTGAAAGGTTTCATCTTCTCGAAAAAAATGTTTTATGGTTATTTGCAAGAGTTGAATCTTTTCATTAAAATCGCTTTGTCAAGAGTTGCGTTTTTTCATTGTAACCGTTTTGTCAAGAGTTGTCTTTTCATTATAACTATCTTGTCAAAAGTTGCGTCTTTTTGAAAATAACTATTAAGTAGTTATTTTTCAAATTAACCGCTTTATTGTTATCGCTAAAAATTATATCTTTTCAGAAAAATCGTTTAGCCTATATATATGTTTTAGTTTTTCTGTTTTCTTTTAAAGAACCGCATTATGGTTATTTTGAAGGGTTGCATCTTCTCGAAAAAATTGTTTTATGGTTATTTGCAAGAGTTTCATATTTTCATTAAAACCATTTTGTCTAGAGTTGCGTCTTTTCGTTGTAACTGTTTTGTCAAGAGTTGTGTCTTTTCATTATCACTATTTCGTCAAAAGTTGCGTCTTTTCAAAAATAACCACTTTTTAGTTTTCTTTAAGAGTTACATCTTTTCAAAAATGAATATTTTTGGGTAGTGATTTTTCGTAAAAAAACCGTTAAGTAGTTATTTTTCGAAGTAATCGCTTTATGGTTATCGTTAGGAGTTGCATCTTTTCAGAAAAATCGTTTAGCCTTTATATATATGTTTTAGTTTTTCTGCAAGTGATCATTTTGTTAATTATGGCTATTGGTTCTATAATTCACTTAAAGCGTAAGATCAATAAAAACGCCAGTCTCTTATTTTAAAATTATTTTAGAATATTAATCTTTTTACTATTGATGAAGTTCCTAAAATTCTTGATTTGTGTAAAGAATTTTTGATATCTTTATACAATGCAGATATTATTGCGTCTTTTCGAAAAAAACCGTTTCTTCTATATATTTGTGTTCTTAACTCTATATATATTTTTTGTTGAACATTTTGTGTATTTTTATATTATTACTAATTTTAAAATTAACATAAAGCATAACAATGATAAAAGCGACATTCTATTATTTTAAAATTATTCAAAAGTATTGAATTTTTTACTATTGTAGAAGTTCCTAAAATTATTGATTTGTGTAACAAATATTGGAATTCATTATCAAATGTAGAATTTATGGCTAAATTTTAAATTTTATGATGTTTTAATTAATGCATCATAGAGTTACATTGTTTTATAAAAAAACTATTTTATGGTTATTAAAACATCTAAATGTTTCGTCTGTTCGAAAATTGATTTTATGGTTATTAATGCATCATTGGGTTGCATTTGTTTTTGAAAACACCGTTTTATGGTTACTAAAACAACTAAGGCTTGCATTTTTTCGAAAAAATTTATTTTATAGTTATTGATCCATTATATGGTCGTGTATTTTTGAAAAACCGGTTTTATGGTTATTAAAGCTTTAAGGATTGCGTATTTCTGAGAAATCCGTTTTATTGTTATTAATAAATCCTATGATTGCATCTTTTTAGAAAACCGTTTTATGATTATAAAAGAATTTTAGGATTGCGTCTTTTCGAAAAACCCAGTTTATGGTGATTAATGCATCATACAACTGCGTCTTTTCGAAAAATCTATTTTATGGTTGTTAAAACATCTAAAGATTGCATTTTTTTGGAAAATATCTGTTTGATGATTATTAATACATCAGAAGGTTACATCTTTTTCAAATAAATTGTTTTATAGTTATTAAAGCATATAAAGGTTGCATTATTCGATTAAATCTATTTTATGGTTATTAATCCATCATATGGTTGCGTCTTTTTGAAAATACTATTTTATAGTTATTAAAGCAACTAATTGTCGCGTCTTTTGGTTGCATCTTAAAATTTGTTTTATGGTTGTTAATGAATCCTAAGATTGCATCTTTTGAAAAAACATTTTTATGGTTATTAAAGCATTTTAGGATTGTGTCTTTAAAAAAAAAACTATTTTAATGCATCATATGATTGCGTCTTCTCGGAAAAACTTGTTTTATGGTTATTAATGCATAATAGGTTGTGTCTTCTAAAGAAACTGTTTACTGGTTAACAATGCATCGTAGGGTGTGTCTATCATTCTGTGAAAATGTATGGATTGCATCTTTTTAGAAAAAATTATGGTTATTTTGACTTCAGTTAGGTCTTTTTTGTACTTTCTTCTTACGTACATTGTCATGATTTACCTTTTGCATTGTAGCCATATTTGTATACGTTGTCAATAATAATTGTTTTCAAATGACAATCCTATCAAATACATCATAGGGTTGCATTTTTAAAAAAACTATTTTGTGGTTACTGACGCATCATCATAGGGTTACGTTTTAAAACACAAATATTTATCTTTTCATTAATGTATCATAGGATTGCTTATTTTTCAAAAAATATGTTTTGTAGTTATTAACGCATAGGGTTGCGTTTTTTTTATGTGTGTTTACTTCTATTTCAAAGGCTTTTATGTTATTCTTTAAATTATGTTAATAATTTGTTTTGTTCATTCTCTATATGATTTCGTATATGTTTAATTTCGTTATTACATAGTTTTGATATGTCCGATTTGAATTAACTCGATTTGAGAATTGATAATAAACAATGTTTTAAAATTTTTTAAAGATGATTATAAGTTTATGTTCACATATATTTTAAAAAATAAATTATATTTTTGGCTCTGAGATTTTCCGGGGGGTGGAATTCTAGTAATACTATAATAGAAAAGATATTTTCTTTCTTTGACGGTCAGTTTTTTTTCCTTCTTAAATTGTTGTAGTAATATACTATTAAAAAGGGCAAAAAAAAAGCAGAGTATATGAGAACCGTTCGAAACGGATGCGTGTCCTTTCCTGACCTGTGTGATCGCCACTAACCCCACCACACTCCAGCCTCAGTCTTTGTTGTCGTCTATCGATCAATACAGCAACCACCTCAGAGGTACGAGATAACCCACACAATTCCTTGACACAAAAATTATTCAGAGGAATATTCTTTGATTCGATCTTCTTCCCAGATGGCCGGGAACGATTGGGTTAACAGTTACTTGGAGGCGATTCTCGACGTTGGCCAACCTCTCGACGATGCTCGACCATCGCTTCTTCTCAGGGAGAGAGGCCGATTCACTCCAAGCCGTTACTTCGTTGAGGAAGTCATCACTGGATTCGATGAGACTGATCTTCACAGATCATGGGTCAAGGTCTCTTTTTTTTTTTTTTTTTTATCTGTGAATTGTGATCGATCGATCCATGAGTGTGATTTGTGTTGGGTTTTTTTTTTTTTAAAAAAGGCTGTCGCTACGAGGAGTCCACAGGAGAGGAACACTAGATTGGAGAATATGTGTTGGAGAATCTGGAATCTGGCTCGTCAGAAGAAGCAGGTTCGTTTTCTCTTTTTTGGCAAATTTAAGATGCAAATTTGACACAGCAAAACTCTCTGTTTTTGCTCTCAGCTTTTAAAAACGGGTTTTTAGGTGAATTATTATTATAAATCTAGCATCATCAAAACGGATGCTTGACTTTGATCCTAAATGTTTTGACTCGACAGTCAAATTTTTCATTTTTGGTCTCTTCAAGTTGGACCTTTTCAAAGTGTTTTTCTTTGCATTTTGTATTCTCTTTTAGTAAAAAGGGGATACAAGTATACTATTACGTGAGAAGAACAATAAGAAAAAGCGGAAAAAAATTACGTATGATATTTGTTGTGTTTTTAAAGGGTGTACCATGCGTGGACTAGTCTTTAAAACTGATTTTTCTTAAATTTGGCATAGAGGTTAACTTCTTACTAGTTTTCCTGTCCTGCCTTTGGGAGCTGGAGAATAGATGACCCTAAAATGTGATTTGCAACCTTAGATCGTGGAATTATTGAAATAGCTATGAACTTGATCTGGAACATTGTGCATATGATTTGTTTGCCCATTCTTATATTTGTGCAGCATGAGGAAAAAGAAGCCCAGAGGCTGGCTAAGCGTCGGCTTGAGCGTGAGAGAGGTCGCAGGGAGGCAACAGCTGATATGTCTGAGGAGTTTTCAGAGGGTGAGAAAGGAGATATTGTTAGTGATGTATCAACTCATGGCACCAAAAGCAGGTTGCCGAGAATAAATTCTGCTGAGTCGATGGAGATGTGGGCAAACCAACAGAAGGGAAATAAGCTGTATCTTGTTTTGATAAGGTATGTGCTCAAACTCTCTTCTCTAGGCCTTTGTGAAATCAAGTTATAGTTACGCTCACCTCCAAGGGCCTGATTTAGCATATAATCTGAGTAAAAATGTTGTAAATGATCTGCCAATTGGTTTTTGTAAGGATAGTGGTGGAGTATGATAGTTGTTTAACATTTAGTATCCATGCAGTCTTCATGGTCTCATACGTGGTGAAAACATGGAGCTCGGCCGCGATTCTGATACCGGTGGCCAGGTAATGATACTGCCAACAACTTGAGTGATTGTAATGTCGTACAAGGGTGTACTCCTCACTCTGCTTCTTATGTTACAGGTTAAGTATGTTGTGGAACTTGCACGGGCTTTGGGATCAATGCCAGGAGTTTACAGGGTTGACTTACTTACCAGACAAGTGTCTTCACCAGATGTTGACTGGAGTTATGGCGAACCGACGGAAATGCTGACTCCTAGAAATTCTGAAGATCTCTCGGATGAGATGGGGGAGAGTAGCGGTGCTTATATTGTGAGGATACCATTTGGTCCAAAGGAAAAGTATATTCCAAAAGAACTTCTATGGCCTCACATTGCTGAATTTGTTGATGGTGCTATGAACCACATTATGCAAATGTCCAATGTTCTCGGTGAACAAGTTGGTGTTGGGAAGCCTATTTGGCCTTCTGCCATCCATGGACACTATGCTGATGCTGGTGACGCCGCTGCTTTGCTGTCAGGGGCACTAAATGTGCCTATGATTCTTACTGGCCATTCACTTGGTCGAGATAAACTGGAGCAGCTTCTGAAACAAGGCCGCCTTTCAAAAGAAGAAATAAATTCAACTTACAAGATTATGCGTCGAATAGAGGGTGAGGAATTATCTCTTGATGTTTCGGAAATGGTAATAACTAGCACACGGCAAGAGATAGATGAGCAATGGAGATTGTATGATGGTTTTGACCCCATATTGGAGCGCAAATTGCGAGCAAGGATCAAGAGGAATGTGAGCTGCTATGGACGATTCATGCCTCGCATGGTTGTAAGTAACTTAAACCCTTGCTATTTTCTTGATCCTTGCCCGTTGTCATGGTTAACATAGACTGAAATATATGCTTTCCAAAGTCGAGATTTTAGTGTTAACAGTTAGGAGATGATTGGTAGGTGACTAACTACTGGCAGAGTGTCTTTGGTCATGAGTAATGTGATTGGGCAAACTTGTTGCACATGTCTTCTAAGTTTTAACAGAGTATATCATTGGCCAATACTCCAATTTTTTTTTTTTGTAAAAGAATCATGCTTATCGAGATCTTCATTATTATTTAGAAATGTCATATTTAATGTTTGTACTGCATCCGAATATTGGTTTAGGATGGGAGAATGATTTTTCTTTGCCTTGCCAAAAAGATGTCTCAGGTGGGAGAATGATTTTTCTTTGCCTTGCTAGAATGTTTACCTGTAGTCGTAAGAATGTTTTCATACAAATGTTTTCTGCTTATGATCTTTTGTAGTATCATAAGAATGTTTTCTGTTTATTTATTTTTGCTTCAGAAAATTCCACCTGGGATGGAGTTCAATCATATTGTCCCACATGATGGTGATGTGGAAGACGCAGATGGGAATGAGGAACATCCAACTTCTCGAGATCCACCGATATGGGCTGAGGTTCTTACTTGAAATTAGCATCTACATCACATTTATTAGCTTCTCATGAGAAAAAGATATAATATCAATTCTTGTATAAAATATTTTCGCATCATCTTTCTGTCAAGCAGTTTACTCGACCTCCAAATTCTATATGTGATGCAGATAATGCGTTTCTTTTCGAATTCCCGAAAGCCTATGATACTCGCCCTTGCGAGGCCCGACCCAAAAAAGAATATCACGACATTAGTGAAGGCATTTGGGGAATGTCGTCCACTGAGAGAGCTTGCTAACTTGGTATGTAAATGTCATATATAGGGACTTTTGTAAAGTCATTTCTCTTACACTTTGGTCGTTCGTTTTATGTTTCTGTTTTGATCATCATGATGTTTTCCTTATCTTGCATATTTCTGGTTTGCAGGCACTTATTATGGGTAACCGTGATGGGATTGATGAAATGTCGAGTACAAGTTCTTCGGTTCTCCTTTCTATTCTGAAGCTAATTGACAAGTATGATCTCTACGGCCAAGTTGCTTACCCTAAACATCACAAACAGTCAGATGTTCCCGACATATATCGCCTAGCTGCAAAGTCTAAGGTACTCTTGGCAGATTATGTCTCACAATTCAAACTACTCAGGATGCTTCTGTCCGTTATTCTCTTTAGTAGATTTATTATTGTGCATAAATTTTTGCAGGGTGTGTTCATAAATCCAGCTATCATTGAACCATTTGGACTTACTCTAATTGAGGTATTTTAATTTTCTCTTATTGTCAAATGTGTGTTTCATGGCTCATTCTTGTTATCTTAGTAATATGTGATATATTATTTTCCCCTCTAGGCTGCAGCCCATGGTTTGCCAATGGTTGCTACAAAAAATGGTGGCCCTGTAGATATCCACCGGGTATGTATTTTTACAAAAAAATATTGATATCCCCGAGAATATTATATGCGTGTTTGTTTTAAAATGTACCTTGGAGATTTTCTTCCAGATCCTGGACAATGGCCTTCTTGTGGATCCTCATGATCAACAATCTATTTCTGAAGCTCTTCTCAAGCTTGTTGCTGATAAGCACCTATGGGCAAAGTGTCGGCAAAACGGGTTGAAGAACATTCACCAATTCTCTTGGCCAGAGCATTGCAAAACCTATCTATCTCGCATAACCAGCTTCAAACCAAGACATCCGCAATGGCAAAGTGATGATGGCGGTGATAATTCAGAACCTGAGTCACCCAGTGATTCTTTGAGAGATATACAAGATATATCCTTGAACTTAAGGTTTTCATTTGACGGAAGTGGGAATGACAATTCCATGAATCAAGAAGGGAGCATGGATAGGAAGAGCAAAATTGAAGCTGCTGTCCTAAATTGGTCTAAAGGCAAAGATAGCCGCAAAATGGGATCACTGGAGAGGTCAGAGGTTAACTCTGGAAAATTCCCGGCTGTGCGAAGAAGGAAATTCATTGTTGTTATTGCTCTTGATTTTGATGGGGAAAAAGACACACTAAAGGCTACAAGAAGAGTTCTAGAGGCGGTTGATAAGGAAAGAGCCGATGGATCTGTTGGGTTCATATTATCGACATCTCTAACAATCTCTGAGATACAATCTTTCTTGGTGTCAGGGGGCTTAAACCCTAATGAATTCGACGCTTTCGTATGCAACAGCGGCAGCGATCTCTACTACACATCTCTCAACTCCGACGAAGAACCTTTTGTTGTTGACTTTTACTACCACTCCCACGTAGAATATCGCTGGGGTGGTGAAGGGCTGAGGAAGACTTTGATCCGTTGGGCATCTTCAGTTAACGAAAAAAGATCTGAAAATGACGAGCAGATAGTCACTCTTGCTGAACATCTTTCAACCGACTATTGCTACACCTTTACCGTCAAAAAGCCTGCAGCGGTAAATCAAGCGCACCATTATCAAGAAGAACGTCTTTTCAAATCTCATTAGCTTTCCGTTAAAGAAGTCATTTGTTTTGGTTTCTATTCCCAGGTACCTCCAGTAAGAGAGCTTCGGAAGCTGCTGAGAATCCAGGCTTTGCGTTGTCATGTCATTTATAGTCAGAATGGCAGCAGAATAAATGTAATACCGGTCCTGGCTTCTCGCATACAAGCCCTAAGGTAATAACTATTAAGTACAAAACCTGTGGTACAAGTAACTTTCGTTTCCATTTCAAAGCATTGCCCTTAACAACGGTTATGGTGAAACCAGGTATTTGTTCGTCCGGTGGGGCATTGACTTGGCGAAAATGGCGGTATTCGTAGGCGAATCAGGTGACACTGATTACGAAGGATTGCTCGGAGGGCTTCACAAGAGCGTTGTTCTAAAGGGGGTGTCTTGCAGCGCGGACAACGTCTTGCACGCTAACCGGAGCTATCCTCTCACAGACGTGATCTCCTTTGAGAGCAGCAACGTGGTTGACGCGCCTGTTGATTCGGATGTTCGTGATGCTTTGAAGAAACTAGAGCTTCTCAAGGACTGAAAACCCCCAGCACAAAAGAAAACACATCACATCTCCAATCATCAATGGTTTGGTACCAAATGTGAACTATCGTTTTGACAGACCACATGGTTTGGTTTGTTTTATTTATTACTTCGTCGTACATAAAGATGCCGGAAATACCAAACTCTACTTATGGTTGTCTTTTTTTGACACCCACCGGATTTACTTAAATTTTATGCAAAAATACTTTGTAATAATAAAAAGAAAAAGAGCAGATTCCGGTATTCAATTAACAGAAAACAATAGATAAAATATATAAAAAAATCATTCCTTTTTATTATATAATTAGGGCTTAATTAAGACAGACATTGCAGTTATCCTAAATTGAAGCTTTCAAAAGATGTTGAGCTAGTATGCTAGTAGTAATCTTCAAAAGCTAATGTCATTTTCTTCTCAACCATATTTAAAAAAGTACCAAGTTATAAAATCTTCAAAAGATAATGTATTTTTCCAAAGAAATTGAAACAGGTGGAGATTGCGTATCTAATTGGGTTTTATTGGGATGTTTCAGGAGTGACCTCTTTTGGAAAAACTTGGACGGCTGATTAGCCAACACGCAACACAAATCTTAATTAAAAGACCATTAAGCATGTCCATTAATCCACTCTAATTATAGTTTACAAGCAATATACATATATAATCAAATTGAGAGATGTAACTAACTAACTTATTGGCAAAAACAAGAAATCGTCTTTCCAAACATAAAATGTCACATGCTGACAAAATAATCTCTGGTGCTATGTAAGATAGTATATGTTAAGTGGAGACATAACATACGTGAAATTATGTGTAATTAATCATATACGTCTAACCAAAATTAATTGTGTTGTTTTTATTATGTTTGTAGTTAAAGAAGCACCACACACACGCACACACGTTGAATGGTAGCTGTATATAAATTAGCATGGAACCGCAGTATTTATTTTCGTCCATTTTGAACAACCCTTTAGTTATTTTCCAAATAAATTATAATTATGATGAATTACAATTTTTCTCTAAAATTGAGCCATCTAACTAATTACTGATTAGCTTCTAGTTTCATTATTTCTTGAGGCATATAAAAAGGTTCCTTTTCTAGTGGCAACTAATTGAAAATGACACTAATATCTTGAATCTTTGCAACAATTTTTATCAGAAGTTTTAAGATACTTTGTGGTCTTTCATCTACTCTTGTTTTCATTTGAAAAAGCAAGTTGTGTAAGGTTGCATATCTGTTTCTAGAATCATTAAAAAATGTCGTATGTGTCAACCACTTGACTAAAAAAACTTTCACTTTTCTACGTCAAATAATTGATAACTCATATGTACATTAAATTATGTTGTTATCCCAATTATCTTTTTCGAAGATTTTTTTTTTTTTTTCACAAAGGCATTTTCGCTTTTACTTAGTCAAATACATTAGTATCTGGAACCAGTGAGAGATGGCAGTGCTAAAGTAGGAAAAAACTTTGTTTCGTTGTCGAGCGTGTCGTGCAAGGAGATCAGCTCTTGCATTCTTCTCCCTAGGACAATACTGTTATATAAAATCTGGGGAAAAGGCTCAAAAATTCTTCAACTCCTCCAGCTTTGATTGAAACCGCAGCCAGTTTTTCGGTTCCTGCACCATGATGCCTAATTTCTGTGAATCTGTCGCGAAAACCGCACAATATTTTTTTTTCTTCTTTAAACTTGTCACGAAGATGTATGTTTTTAGACCATCTCCAACCCAAAACTCCATTTTTTACTCTAAAATGAAGTGATTTTAAAACGGAGTTGTATTTTACTCCAACTCTACTCTATTTTGGAGTAAAAAATAGATTAAAGAACAAAAAAATGAAGTGATAAATGGGATTACTTCATATTTGGAGTAAACCTACATTTTACTCTATTTTGGAGTGGGATTGGAGATAATTGAACTCCAAAACTCATTTATAGTAGGATTTGGAGTGGGGTTGGAGATGCCGCTCAAAAATGAATGTACTTTCTTTGTTAAGTTAATGTTTTAATTCCTAACCTTACTCATACCAATTAAATTTCAAACAATGAAAATCTTTTTTTTTTTTGGCAGCCGATGCAAAGCTTAACTAAAGTATTAAAATGATGTTATACTTGCTATTGCAAATAATTTATTAAAGTGAGTGAAAATCTCAAAACATCTATCCTCAAAGACAGAATGAGTCGTTTTAAAAGTTGAAAGAATAGCTTTTCAAATTTATATTTCTGATGTTACTTAATTAAAGTTCGAAATTATTCAGAACTACTCGTATATTTAAAGTCAAGTAAATCTTTAAAAAATCGTAATTTACACCGAATTTATTGTCGAATGATGCCTACTAAAAGAGTACTATTTCGAGCCGACAAAGAAAAGAGTACAATTTTGAAGTATTTATCATATTTTTCCTTCTTTTTAAAACACAAAACGATCCAGTAGGTTAGGTACAAAGCCATAAATCACGTAAAAGAGGCATAAGCCGGTAGTAAAATCTGAGTCGGTCGGTTTTGAAATCGCCTAAATTTACTCTATTTCGTATTCACAAGATTTCCCGTATCAGAAAAAGTAGTGTAAAACAAAAATCACTTTTCTTGTGAAAAAACAAAATAAATGCGAAAAAGAGAAAGAAAACAAAACAATAATAAAGAAGAAGAATTTATTGATAACCTAACTAACAACTAAAAGATGAAAACACGACACCAACTTCTACCTGCATACTAAAGTTTCGTCTTTAAATGTTGTAGCTGTCTTCTTGCGTTTCCCATCTTCCTTATTTCTTTCTCTCTCTCTCTCTCGCTCTCACCCCTCAAATTAAATTCACATTTGTAATATAATACTACTTCAATTATAATCTTTTTTTTTTGTTCCATTATATATTTTCGTCTCAATCTCATCTCAGATCATCTCTAACCCTCTTCTCTTCTTTTTCTTTCCATTTGATCAAAAACAAGTATTCATTCTTGTGTCAAATAATCTACATTAGAGATAATTAAGATCATATGGACCAAGATGGTCAAAAAGACGAAGCAGAAACGGTGTCGTCTTGCGGAAACGGTAAGAGCAATAGCAATAGCAAGATTGTCCCTGGAGGCGATCACGATGGAGACGAAAGCAGTGGTGGCTGTACCAAAAGAAGGAGGAAGAGAAAATCGCAGAAAACTACGAAACGACGTGTGTTAGTGTCGTATAGTGACCTACCGGACTACATGAAGGATAACGAATATATATTGAATTATTACAGAGCTGATTGGTCCATTAGGGATGCTTTCTTTAGTGTCTTCAGTTTCCACAATGAGTCCCTCAACGTTTGGACGTTCGTATTTTACTATTTTTTTTCTCACAAACATTTTCAATTTCTTTTCTTTTTTTTTGTTATTGTTTGATTTCTAATAATTTGTTTGTTTGGACAGACATTTGATTGGTTTCATCTTATTTGTGGGACTAACCGTCGCCAACATTATTCATCACGATAAATTCTTTCCCGTGGTAAGTGTCCTCTTGAATTACCAAATCTTTTATGTTCACACTGAATCTCAATTTAACCTCGAGATCCACATGCAACCACTATTTTAAATTTCAATTTATTCAAAGTAGATGTATCAAGTAGAAATAGTTATCTAGCTTGTTGGTTTTGATTAATATTTGCTATTTTTGGGAGTTGTTATGATGATTATGAATATTAATTCTTGAGATCAATCGAGATATCAAATGTCGACATGAATCGAAAAAATGAATCTTAACTTATCTTTGGAAAATCTCACAGAGAGACAAATTCTAATTTTTCTATATATCTAGTTTTTCTTTGTATTTCAAGCAATGAATAACGTTTTATTGGTTCATGTATACTTATTTGATTCCATATGAATTTACTTTTGTTTTGATATTTTTTTTAGATAACTAGAAGATTTCAAACTATGACTCTTTGTATTTTTAACAAAAATATTTGTTAAAATAATCCATCATTTGTAATTCAAAATTATTGATTGAATAACTTCATTTTAATTAGTAGTTAGAAACTATAGCACAAATAACACAATATTTTAAGATTAAAAGACTTTGCATAGATTTTTAAATTAACTATAATCTCTGATCCAATAAACACCTCTAAATAAAAATGAAGTAGTTCTCAAAACTTATGATCATGGTATCAATGTTGATTATTGTAGGATGCAAAGAGTCCAGGGAATGTAACAAGATGGCCATTCTTCGTCTTCTTAGGAGGCTCAATGTTCTGCCTACTCGCAAGCAGCATTTGTCACCTCTTCTGTTGCCACTCCAAAGACCTCAATGTCTTCCTCCTCCGCATAGACTATGCTGGTATCACGGCCATGATCATCACTTCTTTTTTTCCACCAATCTTCTACATTTTCCAGTGCACTCCTCGTTGGTACTTCATCTACCTATCAGGCATCACCTTGATGGGAATCTTCACAATCATCACACTATTCACTCCATCACTTTCCTCTCCCAAATACCGGGCTTTTCGCGCTTTGCTCTTCGCCTCCATGGGGCTCTTTGGGATCGTGCCAGCTGTCCATGCGCTAGTGGTCAACTGGGGAAACCCGCAAAGGAACGTGACGCTCGTGTATGAGTTGGCCATGGCCGTGTTCTATCTTGTGGGGACAGGGTTCTATGTAGGGAGAGTGCCTGAGAGGCTTAAACCGGGATGGTTTGATCGTGTGGGACATAGTCATCAGATCTTCCATGTGTTCGTTGTGTTGGGTGCTTTGTCTCACTATGCAGCTGCTCTCTTGTTCTTGGATTGGCGTGACCATGTTGGTTGTTAAACCATATTTGTAATTCTTTTGGAGATTAAAAACAAAAATTATTAGTTTGTTTGTATCACGTGAAAAAAAATTTGTAGTAACCCATTTGATTTTCCTTTTAAATGCATAAATTAAATGATTAAATGTCTTTTCCCTTCAAAAGGCTCCTGCAATAGCATCATCATCTTTCAACTAAAATTGTTCATTACCCTTCAGGTTAAGTAATACGTAAAACTATTCCCACGACTCTCTTTTTTACAATTACATTAGAACGTAGTTTGTCTTCTAAAACATAAGATCGAGACTAATGGCTTGAGACTTGAGTGACCAATCTATTAAGTTGCTGTCATTATTGAAAATTTGCATTAACAAAAAATTGTGCAACCATCAAAATTTGATTATAATAGTTTTCACCAACGAACGATGATAATTGCTCTCTATTGTTAGTTATAGAACAATTTACAGTTGTTAGTTATTTTTCACAGTTAAGAAATTACTGTTTGCTAAATCAAAACATTTTGTTAAGTACATAAAAATATACATAGAGCAAGTAGTATATACAATTCAAAATTACTACTATTGTCGTATTTGATTGAAAAGAAAAAACGGTTTTAGATCCATATTATCTATGGCTTTACTTTTAATTATGTGCTTTGTCCAATGTATCACTTGATTTGTGGTGGTTGTTGCATTGATATGTTTAACAGTTACCAATTGATGAAAATATTGGAGAATAAATTGACTAAATTATAAATATAAGTCTCTAATTTACTAGATTCTTTTAACAGTAAACAGAGTTTAACAGCCGTTAAATGGGTGTTAAAATTGACTAATTTTATATATAGTCAACTTAAATTAGTATATTATTAGACCTATTAAGAAATTGATATTTGTTTTAGCGCAAAACAGACAGTTGGGTATTAAAATGGCGGATTTCCCAAGAAAAACGATGAAGAAAGAAAATTTGATTTAATTTGATAATTGTTTGATAAACGTTACAGACTTTGAATGTAGACTTAAATAGCCAATACAAAGGGTTAGTAAAACTAGATGTATGTCTTTATGGATTGAAACCCATCGTAAGCCCATTACCATACTGAAGATCCATATATACCGGTAGTTGCCTTGTACTGAAATGCATTCTCCTCCAATTAAATGCATAAGTTGAGGTCTCTTGAAACTCAATAACTATAGGGGAACGGGGGTTGGGGCGATGAGCAAGAAAAACCTTGTAGATATGGAGCATCGTAAACCTCAGAACCATTGTAAACTCTGTGTCGCTGGATAAGAGGAGAATGTTTGCAGAAGGAGGATGATTAATTATAAAGTCGAGCAAATGCGTAAGAATTCCCAGATCAGTTGTACGATTACAGCTAGGAAACTCACACTCAGTCGTTGTCTAGTCAACCTCGATGAAAGTGTAGAACTCAAATAAGAATAACTCTCTTATTAAAGGGAAAATCACTCAAAACCCTTAACACACAATCTCATAAGTTGTGCCACATAAGAGAGTTATTCTTATTTGAGTTCTACACGTGGTATCAGAGCTTGAAGGAGAAGATAAACAAAGACGACAAAGGAAGACGAGGAAGAAAAGGCATCAACGCTGTCAACACCGAAAGAAGGAATAGGGTCTTCCTCCATCAAGTGTCCAATGCTAACCTCAAGCAACTATACGGTGTGGTCGATTAGAATGAAAGTTTTGCTTAAAGTTCATAAGGCATGGGAAGTGGTTGAGAAAGGATTGGATGATGAGACTAAGAACGATATAGCGATAGCGTTGCTGTTCCAATCTATCCCTGAAACTCTCATTCTCCAACTTGGAGAACTAGAAACAGCTAAAGGAGTCTGGGACGCCATTAAATCAAGACATCTAGGGGCTGACAGGGTTAAGGAGGCGAGATTACAAACCCTAATGGCAGAGTTTGATCGACTTAGGATGAAAGATACTGAGAGTATTGATGATTTCTGTGGGAAATTATCAGCAATATCTTCAAGATCGATTGCTTTAAGGGAAGAGATTGAAGAACCAAAGATGGTTAAAAAGTTCTTGTCAAGTCTGCCAAAGAAATACATTCATATCGTCGCATCTCTTGAGCAAGTTTTGGACTTGAAAACCACGAGTTTTGAAGATATTATTGGTCGGCTAAAGACAATGAAGAAAGAGTTAACGAAGAAGAAGAGAGTAACGAGGAACAAGGAAAGCTTATGTACGCCAACATGGACTCATCTCATCAATCTTTTCAAAACCATTATGGAGGTTATAGAGGAAGAGGACGAGGAGGTCGCTCTTCATGGAGAGGTAGAGGACGTGGTCGATTCAATAATCAACAAAGATACAAAGAATACGAACCACGAATCACATGTTATCGATGTGATAAGTTGGGCCATTACGCTTCGGACTGTCCTGACAGGCTGTTAAAGCTTCAAGAGGTTATGGAGAAGAAGGAAGAAGAAGATAAAGATACTCAGTCAGCCGATGGACTCATGATGCACGAGGTAGTATATCTACAAGAAGATAAAGTGAAACCAAGCAACTTTGAAGCTGATCAGGACACTAAGAACATATGGTATCTTGATAATTGTGCGAGCAACTATATGAGTGGAGTTAAAGAATTCTTCCATGAGCTTGATGAAAGTATTACAGGAAAAGTTAGATTTGGGGATGATTCTCGTGTCGATATAAGAGGAAAAGGTTCGATAAGGTTTGTATTCAAGGATGGTGTGAAGAAAGTATTGAACAACGTATACTACATCCCGAATTTGAGAAGTAATATCGTGAGTTTAGGTCAAGCCACTGAGGTTGGTTCTGAAATAAGAATGAGGAAGGATCGGCTAATGCTTTATGATCGGTTTGGCAAGCTACTTGTCATGACAACAAGGTCCAAAAATCGGCTATACAAGGTACAGTTGGAAGTTGATAACATTAAGTGTCTACAAGTAACAAGTATATCGGAGTCAACCAAATGGCATGCACGGCTAGGTCACATCAATCCAGATACAATGAAGTCAATGATAAGCAAAGATTTGGTAGTTGGTATCCCGAAGATCAAAATAGACAGAGAAGTGTGCTCGTCATGTTTGCTTGGAAAACAAGCTAGACACCCATTCCCACAAGCAACCACGTTTAGAGCCTCACAAACTCTTGAACTCATTCATGGTGACCTTTGTGGGCCCATCACGCCTCCAACACCGGCTAAGAAAAGGTATGTCTTTGTGATCATAGATGATTTCTCACGTTATATGTGGACAATCCTGCTGAAAGAAAAGGGTGAAGCACTTGAAAAGTTCAAGAAATTCAAGATCCTTGCTGAACAAGAAATAGGGACTGCGATCAAAAGCTTTAGAACTGATAGGGGTGGAGAGTTTATCTCTCACGACTTTCAGGTCTACTGTGAAAAACATGGAATCAAAAGACAGTTGACTGCACCCTACTCCCCTCAGCAAAACGGAGTTGTTGAAAGGCGAAATAGAACCCTTTTGGAGATGTCGAGAAGTATTTTGAAACACATGGAGTTGCCAAATTATCTCTGGGGTGAAGCCATAAGACATTCCACATATTTGATTAATCGAGTTGCTACAAGATCTTTGATTGCAAAGACTCCGTATGAAGCACTAAAAGGGAGAAAACCAAATCTCGATCACCTAAGAGTATTTGGGTGTCTTGGCTTTGCTAGAACAGAAACCATTGGGAGGAGAAAGCTAGATGACAGATCGAGAGTTTTGGTTCATCTAGGAACTGAGCCTTGTTCTAAAGCCTATCGATTACTGGATCCCTCAACTCAAAAGATAATAGTGAGCAGAGATGTGAAATTTGATGAGAGAAAGGGCTGGAGCTGGAAGAAAATCGAAGGAGAGAGTATTAAAAGGGATAAGATGTTCTCAATCGATATTGGAGAGTTTGGGAACAGAGGTATAAGAGGAGATGATAATGTTATGGAAGTTGTGGATGTTGATCAAAACACCCGAGCTATGGGTGGAAATAACATCAATGGAGAAACAGAGAAGAGTAGAGGAGAAGATGATGAGGGCAACGGGAATCATGACCATGTACAAGAGGTGTCTGATGGTGATCACGACACCGACGAGCAGGGACAAGCTCTACCTCTGTTACGACTTTCGACTCGACCTCGTCGAAAACCAGCTTATCTAAGCGATTATGAGTTGCATGCAGAGATGGAAGGTGAGCGACTATTACTCGTAATAAACGAAGAACCATGGGATTTTAATGAAGCTAAGGATTCAAAGTACTGGGTAATGGCGTGTGAAGATGAGATGAGTTCCATCATCAAGAACGAAACTTGGGATTTAGTTGATCTACCGGTTGGAGCCAAAGCGATTGGGTTAAAGTGGGTGTTTAAGTTAAAGCGCAACTTTGATGGCAGCATCAACAAATATAAAGCAAGAGTCGTCGCAAAAGGGTACGTACAAAGACATGGTATTGATTTTGATGAGGTATTTGCTCCTGTGGCTCGTATTGAAACGATTCGCTTCGTAATCTTTCTCGCTGCTTCTAATGATTGGGAAGTGCATCACCTTGACGTAAAGACTGCTTTCTTGAATGGTGAATTAAAAGAAGAAATATATGTTACTCAACCAGAAGGTTTTGAAATCAAAGGAAGTGAGGACAAAGTATACAAGCTAAAGAAAGCGCTCTATGGTTTAAAGCAAGCACCGAGAGCATGGAATGAGAAATTGAGGAAGGCTCTCAAGGAGTTGAACTTTAAGCAGTGTTCAAAGGAGCAGTCGTGCTATCGGAAGGAAGAGAAAGGATGTCTTCTCATCGTTGTTGTTTATGTAGATGATCTTTTGGTTACGGGAGCTAGTATGCAGATGATAACCGAGTTTAAAGAGGAGATGGCAACCAAATTTGAGATGAGTGATCTTGGGAGATTAACTTATTATCTTGGCATCGAAGTGCATCAACACAAGGATGGTATAACACTAACACAAGAGAGATATGCATCAAAAATTCTAGAAGAAGCTGGTATGGGTGAGTGTAATGCATCTCAAGTTCCGATGAATCAAAATGTGAAGTTGTCAAAGAGTGCAAAAGAAGGTCGTATTGATGAGACAAGCTATAGACGAACCATTGGATATCTTCGATATCTTCTTCATACTAGGCCGGATCTCTCTTTCAGTGTTGGTATGCTTAGTCGTTATATGCAAGAGCCAAGGGAGTCTCATGGAGCGGCTTTAAAACAAGTACTAAGGTATTTACGAGGATCCTTGTCTCACGGTCTCATGTTTAAAAGGTCAAATGGTGCAGGATTGGTAGGATATAGTGATAGCAGTCATAACGTTGATGAGGATGATGGAAAAAGCACGACTGGTCATGTCTTCTACTTTAATGATTGTCCCATCACTTGGTGCTCACAAAAACAAGAAACCGTAGCGTTATCATCGTGTGAGGCAGAGTTTATGGCAGCGACATAAGCAGCAAAACAGGCGATTTGGCTTCAAGAACTCTTTGAGGAAGTCATCGGACGAGAGTGTGGAAGGGTGACAATTCGAGTTGATAACAAATCGGCGATTGCACTCACGAAGAATCCGGTCTTTCATGGTCGAAACAAGCATATACATAGGAAATACCATTTTATTCGAGAATGCGTTGAGAATGGTCAAGTGGAGGTTGAGCATGTTCCGGGTAATGAGCAAAAGGCGGATATCTTGACGAAGGCTCTTGGAAAGATTAAGTTCAAGGAAATGAGAGGTCTTATTGGAGTTGAAGTTGTGAAGAAAGAAGAGTTCAAGCTTAAGGGGGAGAATGTTGTTGTAAGCTTGAAATAGCTTGGGAAATAAGATAACTATATTTAGGAGAATCTAAATATATGTGAGTTTTTCTTTTGTTTAGGAGTTATCTAGAATAGAGTTTTGGAGTTGTGTTTTCCTATATAAGGAGGTGCTAAGATGTGACACAATTTATGAGATTGTGTGTTAAGGGTTTTGAGTGATTTTCCCTTTAATAAGAGAGTTATTCTTATTTGAGTTCTACAGAAAGCAATGCCTTTCTCCTCAAGAAAAGCAATCTTCTTAATCACTCATCAAATCTTGTTTGAGAAATTTAGCACACGAAATCCATACCAATTCTATCGGTTTTTCATAATCATTTTTCGATCATCCATTTTTCTCTAAATCTAGAAGAACCCATAATAAATTAACAAGCTTTAATAGAAACCCATAACTATAAATCAAAAATCTTTATAATCAGTCATCCATTTTTTTTGTCTGAATCGAATTTGTTTGAGAAATTTAACAACGATATATACATACCTGATTCTTCATAAACACTTTTGGAGTCTGCGGTTTCGAAAGTCATCTTCTTTTTCGCTGCAACATGAAATTCATGAGAACTCAAGACATTTTATTTCAAACCCATAAGCAAAAATCACAAGAGATAATGAGCATACAAGTTTCGCTCTATGAAAATCCGATCTACTATTTATCAGATAAAACGTAAAGAGAAGAAGAAAAAAAACAAGACTATGCATTAGACTAGATCATTGCAATGCTTCTTGATGTGATGAACATGCGAGAGTTGGAGGGAGAGAACGAAATGGAATTTTATATATTTTCTTCTCTATAAATAAAAGAGTTAGAAATAAAAAAAAGTGACATTTAGAAAATAAGAAATGTCACAATCAGAGTCGATAGTGGCGATTGAAATTCTACAAACAAAATTAAGAACAAATTCCAGCATACAACAATGTCCTCTCGGCTCTCACATACATAAATCTTTGTTTTGACCCCGCGAAAACATCATTAAAGAGGATTGAAATCCTAAATAAATGGAAAATGCAAAAAGTAAGATGGTATGTACAATGGAGAGGTGATCCTTTTCTTGTGTGGAGATCTTGGCATGTGCATCTCATGTCTTTTATCTCCATAGTGGCCAATTCAAATGTTGTGACTCCATGATTTGGGCCTTTTTTCTATTGACTCCTTTAACTTGACTCTTGAATATTGCGTGGACCCAAACCCGTTTCAAATTTCGGAAGCCATATGTCTTGGTCTTGCCGTGAGAGTTGGTGCATAGTGCATACTATTAAAACAGTAACATCTTAAGGGTTTTTTTCTTCTGATAAATGAACTTTAGCGTGAAACAATTCTTCTTAACTAAATTCTGATATATATCAACATTGAATGCTTGTCCAAACATGTCAACTTTAGCGTAAATTTTATGCCCGTTTGAAACCGATATACTTAACCTATCCAATTTTGAATAGCCTACCTCAATCCGGTTATATAGAACCGGTTTGATGCATTCTTCTTCCAACCGAGTAAAATCGTCCCTAGATTAAGCACACACGAATTAAAATCTACAAGCCATGATCTATGTCTAAGGATAGACAATGCCAAACGCGGAATGATTTGGAAACTTAACTTGAGATTTGGTTAAAGGCAATAAATACAAATATTAAATTTCATTAGACTATCTATTGCTCTATTAGTCTTCGACTTCCTTTCCTAATAATATTGTTTCCATTTTTTGCTTTATTTTTTACCTTAACTGATTTTATTTTCGAAGCCTTTAATTTAATTGATATAGATTCTCTAATTTAATTTTCATTTTTTTGAAAACCCCCTTCTCTTCGTCTCTAATACATAAATATATCCATTGATCATCTTTCTAATCCTCCCCCCTCGTCCCAAGAAACTAAAAAAGAATGAAACAATCAGACTCAATTTATATGAAATTCTCCCTAGCTCCTGCTCTTCTTCTTCTTATTGTCCTTCTCCGTCTTTATCAACAGCACTCTTACTCTTCTCCAAACCTAAACTCGAACAATCTCTCGGCCTCTTTCGTCGATGCTACATCTAGAGCCCCGTCTCCTTCACCGTCCCCGTCCATGGAGTTTAGCAATATCGCCTCATCAAACTTCACATCAATTTCAAGTTCTCAAAAGGTATGTTGTTTACACGAAAACAACCAATATGGAATTTTACTAAATCTTAGTCAACTAGGCTTGTGGATTTATATTTGAATATTTACAAATATTTTCTTGTGATAAGAAAGAAAAGAAAAGGATTATGATAGAGGAAGATTTAGCGAAATCAAGAGCGGCCATACGGGAAGCCGTGAGGTCGAAGAAGTATGCATCGGAGAAGGAAGAAACTTTTATTCCTCGTGGAGCTGTTTACAGAAACGCTTATGCATTTCATCAGTAAGTTTCTCTCTTCTTCTCTTTTTCCGTTTCTCTCTTTCTTTATTTCCTTTTTCGAAAAGTTAAATTCCTGCCACAAAAATACAATACTAGCCTACTAGGAAACATAACCGTAAGATTGATCCCCAAACAGAGAAACAAAATAATATGATAATTTAAGTATAGAACTATATCAACTATTGATAGAAAAATGATTCCAAATGGAAGCTTTCCACACAAAAAAGAACCAATGGGTCTAACTTTGTGCCAAAAATATGACATTTTTGTTACTTTATTATCAGTTTTTTAAAGCGTAAGTTATGATAAATAATAAAAGGTTTTCAACGTTTTATCAGTTTCTTTTTACTTTTCATAAAATTTGAAAACCTTTTTTTTTTTTTGGTAAATGAAATTTGAAAACCTTTTTGTTTATAGCTAAATTGATTCTTTTATTTAAATATCTAAATCCGTACAAAATTGATTACTATATTCTTTACTGGTTTACTAACTCGTTTGCTTTGGGAAACGAAGCGATAGGGTACAATTTTAATTCTCCGTCGTCACTGAGTTCTTTGCATCTCGTTAAACTCGAGATTAAATTACTCCCTCTCTTTATGAAAGAGTGTCATTCTACCATTTTTCACACATATTAAGAAAGCTGTTAAAATTTCTATTATATCATTTATTATTACATCAAACAAATTTCTCTTTAATTAATACATTAAAATAAGTAGGTTAAAACTGGAATTTTGTCATAAATTATGCGTTGAACATATAAAATGACACTCTTTATGAAACAAAAATACATGGTTAAAATGACACTCTTTGTGAAACGGAAAGAGTATTTAAGTATTCTTACTACTACTTCTTTTCTTAACAAAATACATTTACATACTCACATACAAATACAAATGAATCTATACTGTAAAAATCAAATGAAAAATGAAATTTCTCCCAAATCTTGATGCAAACAAAACCTCAAGTATTTGCTGTTATCTAATTGTTTAATATTTATATACTATGCATAATGGTGTGCGGGTAAAGAAACGTAGCGCTCACTTAAAGCCTGCTTTGGTAATTGTGGTCACATCTCTCTGTGATCTTCGAATTACAACATTTGTTATACCTTTTTATTGGCTTTTTAAAATCGGAATTTCTTGCTCGTTGCTAAAATAAAATTGGGTTTTGTTAAAACAGAATTAAGTTAAATTTAATTACTCTTCTTAGCAGAATTATCTAAACTATAGAAAAGATATTCTAAAATGATATTTTAGTATTATCATCAAAGTTATCACAAAGCCATGTACAAATTTATCATCAGAAAACTTGTAGGAACAAATGTACTTCACTATGTTATGAATTTTTTATCGAATGAAGAATAACATTTTAGTTTGCTATGAACAATTTCAACCCCATTAACAACACTTTTGTTATTAAAATTTTTTTGAGCAGAAGCCAAATAGAGATGGAGAAGAAATTCAAAGTGTGGGTATACAGAGAAGGAGAGTCACCTTTAGTACACATGGGTCCAATGAACAGTATATACGGCATTGAAGGCCAATTCGTGGACGAGATCGAGAGAGAAACGAGCCTATTCACGGCTAGTCACCCCGAGGAGGCTCACGCTTTCCTCCTCCCCGTGAGCATTGCCAATGTCGTCCATTACCTATACCGGCCACTCGTGACCTACTCGAGAGAACAACTTCACAATGTGTTTCTTGACTACGTCAATACTGTGGCTCACAAGTATCCTTATTGGAACAGAAGTCTCGGAGCTGACCATTTCTTCGTTTCTTGCCATGATTGGGTTCGTTTTCTTTCATTTTCTACTTACATTTCCCTCTAGAAAGATTAGTGTCGTTAACATCTTTAAGATGGTCCATTTTGAGCTATTGTTTCTATTTGATTGACTTATATTCTTTGGTTACGTCATTTTTTGTATTGCTGATACTAAAGCCTAACGTTTTTAAGACGTCTTGCAGGCACCAGAGGCCTCGGGATCGAACCCCAAGCTGATGAAAAACCTGATAAGAGTTCTCTGTAATGCCAACACATCAGAAGGTTTCATGCCCCAAAGAGACGTCTCAATCCCGGAGATCAACATCCCGGGGGGCCAACTAGGTCCACCTCGGTTATCTCGCGCTTCGGGCCACGACCGACCCATTCTTGCTTTCTTCGCAGGCGGTTCACACGGCTATATCCGCAAGATTCTGCTGCAGCATTGGAAAGACAAAGACGAGGAGGTTCAAGTCCATGAGTACTTAACCAAGAACAAAGACTACTTCAAGCTAATGGCCAAGGCAAGGTTCTGTCTCTGTCCTAGTGGCTATGAAGTCGCTAGCCCTCGAGTGGTTGCAGCGATTAACTTAGGTTGCGTCCCTGTCATCATCTCTGATCATTACGCCTTGCCCTTCTCGGACGTTCTTGATTGGAATACGTTCACCATTCATGTTCCTTCTGAGAAGATCCCAGAGCTCAAATCGATACTAAAGAGCGTGTCTTGGAGACGCTACTTGGTGTTACAGAGAAGGGTTTTGCAGGTTCAGAGACATTTCGTTCTCAATAGACCGTCCCAACCGTTCGATATGCTTCGAATGCTTCTTCACTCTGTTTGGTTGAGAAGGCTCAACTTGAGGTTGCCTTTATGATCCTACATACGTACTCTGTTTTTGAAGAAATTATACTGATTGGTGGTATACAACAAAAAGTGAACAGTACAACGTTGAAAGTAGCTAGAATAATAACCAGCAGTTTACATATATAAATAAATAATATCAGTTTTAAAGACTGTTTCAGTTTAATGAATATGTGAATCACTCTTATAAGCTAAGATTCATAACTCAACTTCGATCAAATGTAATCGTTTGGTCTCTGAAGGCATCTTGTCCAACACAAAAGTGACTAAACCAGAGGAAGAATCGTACTCAAACGCGATCTCATTTGACTCAACAACGCATCTCTTAGGCTTCACCGATGAGTAAGCTCCGAATTTACCACATCCTTTAACTTCCATTACCACTTTCTTCTTCTCTGCTTCGTAGCTAAGTCCTTCGATAGCTCCTCCTGAATTATACATGTTGACAAGACCGAGCGGGGCGAAAGAGACACCATCAGCTTCCAGATGCCTAATGGGACTCACGGTGCAGATCTCGTGCTCACGGATTTTGAGTGAGATTGGGAGAGAGACATTGTATGGCATAACACTGAGTTCACCTCTGCTCTGAGAGTAAACAGCACAGTCTCCATTCCAAACAGATGGATCAGTAGAGGCTTCGGATATCAAATGCACATCACGACCACGAATTGAGCCAGTGATGCAATCAGTTTTCGTCTGGTGGAAGATGTTTTTTCTTTCTGTACTACTCCAAGCTGCTCCTTGACAGTTATACACACCAAGTACTCCAGTGTATTTGTTCATGTTCCATATCTTTAACAAACTGAAACAAAACAATGCATAACAAGAAAATGAGCAATCAAAATTTGTGAAGACTTTATCTTTCATGAGCCAATTTGCTTTACCTGACACCATCGCGGGCGGGATCTGTGAACAAACAATCGCGGGTTGGTCTACCAGGTAATCGAGCACGAAGAATCGATCCATCAGGCAACACAAGCTTTTTCAGAAGATCAAAGTTGTGTTTTCCAGGAGCATCACTACTCATCAAGAACATAAACAACAAGTATGTAACAAATGTAAGTTTGCAATCACTAGCCAAGATCAAGTAAATGAATTGTGAGAGATCCACACCTAACGTAAAGTGGTCCACCACTGATGGCTCTAGCAGAGGCATGGTACTCTGCGGCAGGGTGCACGGAATGGAACATATCCCAGTCAGGCTGCATAAACTCTCCCAAGAACACACTGTTGTATGCAACCGAGGCTATATGAATAGTGTGAGACACCGGATCGCGCGGATAGAAATCATCCGATGCTCGAATCACAGCTGCTTGCTTCGAGCTGCATCAATCCCACAAAAACAAAAAACAAAAAGTTTCAATCTTTTGCATTCCAATCAACACACAAAATAGAAGATAATGTTGAGGACTTTACCAGTAGAGAGCATCAGTATTGTGGCTCATACAAGCAATGCAACCATTGTCAGGGAAGTTCTTAGCAACAGAGGAATCAAGAGCATGATGATACTGACGCGTTAACTCGACCCGACCGCCTAATCCACCACCTAAAGTCTCCAATATACACTGCACATCAACCTTCACACCGTCAACACCAGCATCAGCCAAGTAACTATGAAGCTCGTTGTAGAATCTATACACATTCTTGGGGTTAACTAAACCCAACCCTTGAACCGCCATAACCTCCGTCTTCCACGTAGGTTCGTTCTCCACGACACCTTTCGACAACATCGGATACTTCATCGAAGATCCGTATCCCTCCCCGGGTCTAACCCCTCCCCAATAACCCGTAATCGCGTGCCACACGTAAACATATTTCAGACCGTACTTCTCCTTAGCTACATTGACAATGTTCTTGATACCTACTTTTGCATCATCCTTCTTCTGGAACTTTTCGTTCTCCTTGATTCCGGTTAACCGGAAAACCGGAGTCTTTTCATCTTCGTCGTCTTTGTCAACGGATTGCCAACCGTCGTCGATGATGACGAATCTCGGCGGCGTTTCACCGGCGGAGAGAGATTTCAGACCAGCTTCGACGCCTTCTTGGTTAACATCTTGGTAAAACGCGTCCCAAGTGCACCAACCGAAATAGTCAACGATCCCTGGAAGCTTCTTCTCGTGACGTTGACGAAAACTCTTCAGATGCAACTTAACGGTGTGAATAGCGTCCGTTATCGTCTGAAACGGATCTGTACCGGCGTGAATATAGAGAGAGTGAGTAAACGACGAGCGTTTAACGTCGCCATCACCGCTCTCCAAACAGAGTTCCACGTCATCGTTAACGTTTCCTTGGAGACACGAACGGAAAGATCCTTCGATTAACGGCAAGAAAACGGTGTAAATTTTACGGTTGGTCTCGACGCCGTCTGCTCCGTCAGGCTCGAGGTGGGACCCATCGTTGGATTCGACCAATAGGAACTGAGTCTCGAGAGGAATATCACGGCCGTTTTGGCCCATTCTCTGAGCCATCCACCATAGCTTGAACCGGAAACAAGCCATGAACCGGGAATCGTGAAGCGTACCGATCGGTACGATGTGGTTGCTATCTTCCTTGTCGAATACCGCTCCGAGGAAGACTCCTTCCACCGGTCCGGCCTCCGATGATGACGTCGTGATGACGTTTTCTGGTAAACCGGTTAAAATCGTACGGTTTTTGATGATTAGATTCCCGTCGGAGATTCGAACCGCCGGTTTAATCGTCATTTCTTCTTCTAATTCTTCTTCTTCGTTTTCTCTGTATCTCCTCTTAAACGGCAAGGCTGCCTCGCTTCTCTGTAAAATCAGAAGAAAAAAAAGTCAAATTATCAATCTGTTAACAAATTCCGACAGATCTATAGAAAAACAGTACCTTGTACGAACAGAATTGAAATCCTCGAGAAGACAAGCAATGTCTGCGATCTCCATGTCAAAAAACAAACTTGTTAGACACAAAATCTGGAATATGATTACGAATAACAGAGAATGATGATGATGATGATGTAGATGCAATACCAGAAGAAGACGAAGACGTTGATGAGCGAATACGAAGCTGTGATGTGAGAATAGGAGCGTGAGGTTTAGGTTTGAATGGAAGAGACAATGATGAGGAAGAGAATCGATATGTGAAAGAATGAAACAGAGGATTAACCCTTTTTATACCCTGAATTCTACTGTAACACCTCTGTGACGCCATTTTTTTCTCTATCTAAAATTCTCTCTCTCTCTCTCTTCCTCGTTTTTGAGTTTTTACAAGTTTGTCGGAGTCCTTTTAACTATCTATCCGATTATTCTCTGGTTTGATACTTTGATATATACTAATATTTTATTTAATTAACACTACTTTCTATCTTCTTCTTTTTTTTGTAAATGAGAAATCAGTTTTCGTTATTGGATTGGATATCTGCTTACAAAAATATTTAAATTTTACTTTTCTTTAGTAACACGTCTTCTGTTTCTTGTGGTTGTTTCTTGTGTGTGTTGCACAAGACTACAAATCATCCATCTTATTAATTGGTTTGGTTTTCTTAATTTTTATTATTTTACACATAGAAATTGCTTGTAAAATAATCTATCTCCGAACAAATTGTCATATATGATTGTAAATTTGTATGTCCAAGTTTATTAGGAATTTTCACCGTGGTAAAACAGTAGTAATAACCTTCAAAACAATCTAGAAAAAAATAAAAACGACCTACAAAACGAATTTGAGAAACCAAAACGCTTTTTGAAACAATATCAATCGGGTGATTTGACCGTTGACATGTTGAAAAGTAATTAAGGATGAGGTTGCCACGTAGGATATATATATATATATATGTGTTCTGTAATATATTGAGTTCCCAATTGGCCCGCGTGTTTGTTGACTCAAAGATTTTTTAAGGATCCAAAGATATATCATCCACGACAGTATTACGTGTCATCGTGTCACCGGATTACTGGCTTGATCTTATCACGAGATGAATTAATAATATTTTCTTCAATAAACTTCTCAAAATAGATGTTTCTTGGAAACCTGTATGCAAATGGATATTTGAATTGATTGTTTCGTATTCGAATATTCAATTAAGATTACGACACTTTTTGGTTTTTAAAATCAATTTCTAATATTTCCTTCTCTCGTAGTAGAAAAAAATACCAAATGAAATATATATAGAAAAATAAATGTATCAATAGTTTAAAGAACTTATTATAAAAAATCTGATCAATATATTCGAGGGTTTTATGTAATTGCGAGATTAATCATGTGATAAGAAATTCAAGTAACTCTCTTTTTTACAGTATATAACATGCGGAATAATATAAAATTTTGTAGAAAGTTGATATTATTCTACTTGCTTCGTATCAATTCCTTCCAACGATACACTGCCTCCATTAGAAACATATAGCCTTCATGGCGTGCTTCGGCATCTGCGTGCTCCGAACGTCGGGAAAAAACAAAAAAAATATTTAATCTATCTAACGGAATAAAACAGATCAAAGAAATTCGCAAAAAGAGAGACTGACATCAACTTGTTTACCTATTAATTTATTTTATTTTTATTTAATGTTCATACAAGTGGCTAAATCATCTTTGCAGTTCAACTTGCTTCAAAGTTCAAACAGATCTCGTTGATGGTGCGGCTGCATGGGCCCACCAAGTTCCATCATTTTGCTAAAAAAAGTTGGCATTTTATTAAATGAATAAAAGAGAGAGTACTACACGAAAATGTATCTTTTGATCTCTCTTTTCTTTTTCTTTTGTGGTGTTTATTTATCTTAGCTCACCAGTTGCTACTAGGAATACATAATGATTTCTGGAGTATAATTTACAGAAAACGAAATATTCGGAGATGCCTGATTCGCTTGCTAAGAATGATTTGTTCAGAAAGTGATTGAGAAAAAAAAAAAGAATTATTATTTCTTATAAAAAGAATTAGAAAATTGTCCAATTGGACACAATAATGGGTGCATCCGTGGATGTTGTGCATGCCTTATACTACATTAGTTGGCGGATAAGAGATTGTCCGAAATTATTTCAATCTATATCTTTGCGTATATCTTCTTCTTTTTTCTAAAACGCCTACTTCATTGTAAATCTTATTAGCAAAAAATTGCACACAAATATTCTACCTCATTTTTGTAAAGCATGGATATCTTCAACGATTGGGCTTGTGCGTGACCGGTCACCTATGGGCTCTTTATTGGTGACTTTTTTGGGATAAAGAGCTTCATTTTGCTACCCAACTTTTAAATAGAAACAAAACGAATCGAATGATTCTCAATATAAGGCTCCATTCTTCATATATTAGCACGAAATAGTTAGTTTCACACATGCAATTATAGTAGTTCCCAACGTTTAAAGCACACAACACAACAAATACATAGAGGTCATAAGCAAACATCACACATAGAGCTTGAGTAGAGATTGTAAGGACACACAGATTCATAAAGACCAATTTCGAGGACAGATAGTAGATTTGGTAATGATATAGTAACTCTTGATGATCAGTCGATGACCAAAGACATAATCTTTTCCTGAAGATTAGGCTGAATCGGTTGCACTCTATAACCAAACTGCCCATCATGATCTCTCATCATCATCCCTCTAGCATTGCTAGCTATAGCTATCTCCTGTTGTTGCTGCAATTTCCAAAACATATCCATATAAATATCGAAAACACACAAACATAAACAATATATAGTTTCAAACCGAACCAAGGGTTAGGACAAAGTATATATACCAGCTGAAAATTAAGTTGCCTATGCTCCTCCTCCATCATCTTAGCCTGTCACAAACAAAACAAAAAAACACATTTTGATGTAACCAGAAACATATATTTCAATCCAAAAGCTTAGTACGTAGTAACGTATAGAGTTGGTTATATGCTCACATTTCTCCTTTTTGTCATGAGGAACTCCATCTGTGCCAAGCAGACCAATATGAGAGTTAATTGTGTGAATGTATATATATATACTTAGATGTATGTAGAAATGTATACATGCCTGGTGGTCTCGGAGTTTGTCGAGGCCGTGTTCAATTGCATTCTTTACGGCCATCAAGTTTTTTAAGTTGAGAGATTGTATATCTTCCCCCTTCAAATGCCTGTATTCACAATTTTTATGCATTTCTCATTTATGTTGGCATTTCAAAATTATCTTAACCACATGCTTATATATTTATGGAGAGAGAGATCTGGCAATATATATAGAGAGATATGGCAGTGAAGGGTGAAAGAGTGACCTGAGCTCAAGTTGCAAGCTATCATTCTCCTTTTTGATCCTGTCAATCTCATTGCTGAGGTTCTGGAGACCAAAATTATATGTATCAGACGAGCAAAAAATAGGTCTTTAAGAACTTGGATCAAACAGAAAATTCACTTATCTATGCAGTAAAAATGTATATGTAATATGTCAGAAAAAAATATCTGGTTATATATCCATGACAAGTCTCTCTATGTTCATGTTTCATGAAGAACATATAAATATATATATATATATGTGTGTATAAAAGTATACATAGATATGCATACACATAAATACTACTTGGAAGTGACTTAAATGGTATACAACCCTCTATATGCTTATTACTGTATAGAGATATATCTCATTTGTGCGAACTAAACCTATTACCTATGATTGTCAGAACTAATTAATAATATATAATATCTTCCCACTTTTTAATTAGTTTTGAAACCCACAAATGTAAAATCAGTAAACTGTTCAGACATTCTCATTAATATATCACATCACAGATTTTCTCTCAAATCTCAATTAACACCATAACCTAAAAACTGAATTACTTCTATGGATCTAAATCGCTCAAACACAGTTGGTGAGTGCATGTTTATACATTTATACTCTAGAATATATTCAAGATCTTACAAGTTAAACACGACCAAAAGAAAAATAATTGGAAAGAAAAGAATAACTTCCATGTTTTGTGGCTCCATGTCTTGTTGAGTACAAGAAAATCAATAAAGAGGGCTACACACACAAAGGAACCTTCATAGATCTGAATCTAGGGTTCGAGGTAATTTTTCTACTTGACATATTTCAGGAAAATAAAGTTAAATAACCCATTTCATGCAGAATATTTGTTTTTTAAAGACAAAACACTATAGTAGATCTGCCTCTAGGGTTGAAAGATTCAAGTGTCTTGCTTTGACATGTTTTTGGCAAAGAAAAATTGAAAACCCATTTCATGATTTTAGCCATAGAATATTTCTTTGAGACAAAAGAGAGAAAAGATCGCACCTCATGTTTAGCATCCCATAGTTTCTTGCCAGATAACTTCTGGTATTGGTCCAACATAGCACCAAGATCCATTGAAGGACAACAATAATCAGTCATCTTGCCATTACTTGCAAAGATTATTAGAGCAACTTTTGCATCGCAAAGAACTGTGATCTCTTTAGCCTTCTTCAACAATCCATTCTTCCTCTTTGAGAAAGTCACCACTCTGTTGTTTGCGTTCTCTATCCTCTTTATCTCAATCTTTCCTCTACCCATCTCTCTCTCTCTTTTTCTGAATTTTTAGGGTTTCAGATTGTGAAATTGTTGAAGATGTGGAGGAGAGGATATGTGGTTTATATGAAGGAGAAGAAAGAGGAACATTGGTCTCAAAGGAACATTGATGAGAGAGAGAAAGTGTTTTTTGATGTGAAGAGAGACTTTTGACAGTTTGGGATGGAAAACAAAGCTACTTTCTTGATGGCACAGTCATGGAAGGCTTGTTTTTGGGTTCTCTTCTTACTCATAGTTATGTAGCCAACTCTATTTTCTCTCCTTTATTACAAAATTTTGAAGTAACATCATAATAAAATAAAGTTGAAAAAAAAAATTAAATTAGTTGATTTGCTTAACACTCTTTGCATGTGATTGATGTTTATTGCTTTCATTTGATTTGATTATCTATCTCTCTCTCTCTTGATAGGTTAAAGTGTCGTACTTTACCCTCTGGTCTCTTTCGTAGTAGATTGTTTTTTTCAATGAACTAATGTAGATTGAGATTAATTTTGAATTACTAGAAAAGTTATCAATTTTCCATATGAAATGTGATCAATTTTTCTTGAGTTTTGACGGTTTTAACACGCTAGCATCATCAACTTTTTTTTTAACACCACACAACATCAATTTATTTCAAAACCCTATTTTTCACTTTGAACGGATGCACTTCATTATAATATATTATACATGGAATTGTTATGAGAGAAATATCCCTCCATACTATACAAATATGTTTTATGGTCAACAATACCATCACACCTTGTAAATTCCAAAATACTTTTATATAGTATTTAATTTAAGTAACACGAAAGCTATTTACCCTGATCTACGTACTACGATCATAAGAAGCATATATATGTGTTCCTTCTTGATTTATTTCCTTCCAAATTTTAGTCATAAATTTCTCTTAATTATATTAAATATGAATCTAGATTTAGATTAACCATGGCTTACCCAAACCCCTCCATAATTTTAGCGGGTAATGGTTAAATTATTTTTGAGAAATTTAAAAAAATGCCACTTTCCAATTGCCAATTTACAAAAATACCATACTTTTGAAATTTTTACAAAAATGCCACTTTTTCAAAATTATTTTTTCATTATATAATTTATGTTTGGATAAACTATGTTATATTAGAGTTTAGTTTTGAGTGTTTAGGGGGTTTTAGGTGTCAAAACATTTTTTAGAGTTTAAAATTTTAAGATATAGACTTTATAAATCTATAATTAGTGATATTTTTGTAAATGGACACCTCTAAGTGGCATTTTTGCAAATGTGCACACAAAAAGTGGCATTTGTAATTGCCCCTAAATTTTTCTACCCATATAAATAAATGGATTTTGGTGGGTTATCCTATTAGGGTTATGAGTTTAATGGGTAAACCCGGTAGGATTGTGGGTATCCCACAAGTTTATCATAAAAATAAAAAAAATTAATATATATTAGAGTACTTTAAAATATTAGAGTTTCTTAAACATATTCTAAACTTTACTTTGTACAAATACCGGAGTTGGTTACATGTCCAAACTTTACTTTGTACAAGTTGATTATTTGGTTTTATAACTGATGAAAATGATAAAATTTATCATTTATATTTATTGATTTTAATACTAGCTATTAATATTATCCCAGTTGACGATATACAATTCTTCTTATTTGTAGATAATGAAACTGATGATGATGATGACGAGGAAGCAGATGAACCCAACGAAAATTCAAGTGTTTTTTAAAATTAATCTTGGTTTTATTGTTCTATTGATTTTATTGGTTTTACGGTTTTATGGTTTTTATTTATCTTTAGATACGAAAGTATTTAATTTAGTTTGTTCCTTGCAAGTTGAAAACTTTTGCTGGATTTATTTTATAATAATATGAAATGGTGTTGCTTTTTTAATTAGTTTATTATGATGTTTAATTTGTATGTGGGTATCCATATAACTCATTTAGCCAACGGGTTTCATGTTATTGGGTTTGTGTATGTAAATTCAACTCATATAATATATGGATCGGGTCAAACTCGCCCATTAAAATCTCGAACCCATGTGGATTTGGGTCGGATTGGGTTAGGTTACCCATGTGACACCCCTAGACTACTAAATATATACTTTTAAAACCATATGTAGAGATAAACAGTGGCGAATATAGAAATAAATTTTAACGGAGTCATTATTTAAAATATATATTATTTAGAAATATAAAGAGATATAATCTTTGATTATGTGGGTCAAAAAAAATTAATCTTGATTATATGGGGTCAAATGGTGTTTTTTTACCACTTTTTCTACAAAATTTACGTAAATTCAATATAAAAATAGTTTATTTCAAAAAAATTATGGTGTCACTTGACGCCTTATTATCTTTAGTGGATTCGCCTCTCCAGATAAAGATGCTATATAAGTCTAAATCCTAATTTTTAAAACAAATTACGAAATAAATCTTAAACTCCGGATATTCTTGCCCGCGCTCCCGTCAACGATGCAATTTCAAATGAGCAATGTTAAAAATTAACTAAGTTTAAACTTATCAAATGGACACAACACAAAGTTTGCAAGTTCGTGGGATTTAAACCAAAAGCTTTGTAGAATTTAGAACTACTTTTCCCCCGTAGACAGGTTCTTACTTAGGTAAAGCCAAGGCTTGCTATTTCAAGAACTCTATGTCATATATAGGTCTTATCGAATATCGTAGCTACACTATATATATATATATATATCAAATATATTAAATAATTGAAAAATCAAGATATCATATTGATAAAAGAGCTAAATAAAGAATATCATTTAAAGTTAAATTAAATCCATATTGATAAGAAAGATAAATAAAAGGAAAGAAACAGGGCAATTACCGAAGACTATGGTAATAACCGTTGGAAGTTATAATGCTTGAATTATTAAGAGAAATTGTCATTGGTTGTTGAAAACAAAATAAGACTATGGTTTTCTGATTCACGTCAATCGGACACGTGTCAAATTATTGTGGAAGTTTATGGTCTTATGTCGTACGTACTAGTTTGTGTACTAGCGACCATTTACGTGACATTGGAGTTATAGGTCCGAAATGGTGATGTGCGGTAAGGTTAGGCCTACTACAATGGGTTTTAGTTTTGTGGATTAATGTACCCGCCCACTTCACGATATATAGGTGCATCATGCATGTAGACTTTAATTTTAGGCTCTGAAACGATATGGGGGAGATAGCACGAATATTTTTGAAATCAAACTATTCTGCCCATTGGATTTTTCTGATTATTATGTATAACCAAAATATTCAAAATCAAGAGGAAGGAAAATCGAAAAGTTACGAAATCCCTTAAACCAAACGATAGAGAATTCTTATGGGGAACAATGTTGCAGATTGCCTATGTTCTTTAAGAGAACAATTATTTTCTTCACAATCGGTTCATGTTTCGTATGGTCGAAATATTAATAAAGCGAATCTTGATAGATTATACACGAAAAGAACTTGATCAGTAAAATGAAAAAAGAATCTCTGAAATAAGATGACTAGTAACTTTCAAAATATTGTCTCAATGATCTTGAAAATCATAGATGGAACTCATGCGAATCACATAGCTTGTTGTTGAAAGCCACACTTTATTTATTTATCCACAATGCTTGTTGAAAGCCATATTTTTTTTGTCACTTATAACACGTCTAGTGATTTGGAATAAAATATTATTCTCGTAAAATAAATAAATTACATGAATATAAAATTACGGATAATAAAGTGAAACAAACACATATTGATCATTAACTATAAAAGTTTCGAGTGTAACTCAAAAGAGAGCAGCAACTGCAGAAACAAAGGCTACCAAAAAAGTAGCACCACTCAACGAAGAAGCGGCATTTCCAGCAGCAGGTGTAGTAGTAGTGGTTCCACTAGAACCGGGAGGTGTAGTGGTCCCAGCAGGAGGGGTGGGGGTGGTTCCTCCAGCAGCTGGGGTGGTTGACCCTGCTGGTCCTGGGGTAGCACCACCACCACCAGTTCGTCCACCAGCAGCGACTACATTGATGGCAAGTTTCTGACCAAAGCGGCAATGGTCACCAACGGTGCAAATGTAGTATTGTGGACCAGTGGTGTTTAGAATAATCTTGACCGGAGGAGTTGTCATGAGGCTGAGAGGCTTCTCTTTGTCACAGTTTTCATATGCATCTTTTGTTACAACTGCCACATCATGACGTCCAGCAGCGAAATCGAATTCTATAATGACAATGTGAAAAAGATGTTTAGTCTTTCATGTTTGGTAGATATATATGAAAATTCAAGTTTTTGCTAATAAAGAATATTAAGCTTAAAAAAATAGCCGATGACTTGAAAAGTACACCCATATGCAAACAAGATTCAAAATAAACTCACACATAGAGATGTTAAAAAAAAAAAAAAAAAAAAAACTCACACCATAATTGAAATGGTTTTTTTTTGGGGTCACGGATTAATATGGTTAAGATCAAAAAGTAATATATAGTACAATAATATATACCATATAAATTTGATCCTCATGACCTATGTTTTTACCATATAAAAATGGAACTATTAACATCAGCCGGTGCAAACTCTATTAAATTTGTTTTTGTTTCATCACCGACATGATCCATGTAAAATCCCAAAATATCGACTTAAAAAGAAACAAAGACAAAACAAAGTACTCACCGAGCTCGTCTCCTACTCGGAAAGTTTTACCGGCAGCCCAAGTAGTATAGAACTGAGCATCCATAGGTCTCGTCCATTCGGTATCATCACCAACATCGTAATCCTCGGCGAAAACAACCACCGCGGCGAAAACCAAAACCAAAAACGTCACCGTTTTAAAAACTGCGGCCATTTTTGTGTTGTGTTGGAATACTCAGGTCACCCCCCTTCTCTTTTCTTGGCTAAACCTTTTTTGTCTTAAAAGAGAAATTTGATGGCTCTCTTTGATTTTTGTGTTTGTGGTTTCAAAAGTCTCTAAAGAGAGACTTATATTTATAGGACTAATGAGAGGTTCTCAAGGGACAAACACATACGCAAGATACGCGAAGACGCGTTACGTGGTGTGGTAGTTGTTGAATAAATCTATCTTAGATATTATTACCACTTTTGGTCAAGTTTGTCTGCTTTGTTTTTTTTCTTTTTCTTTTGTTATATTTAGGTAATTAAAAGTTTGATCAGGTAAGAAAACGTGATTAATTAATTACTTTTGCTCCTTTAGATTATAATTTTAGTGTTCAGACTAAATATAACATATCCTAATAATAACCAAGACAAACATAGAGCTAGGTACCGGAGATAGCTATCTTTTGTTTCTTCTTCAAAGTATCAAATGCCTGTGGATATTCATGTAGTTTTATTTTTAGTATCGATTATTTTAAAGAAAAAAATGGATTCCAAAACTTCTCGATCGATATATGCTTGGAGAAAAATGTAGATTAGCAGAAAAAAAAAAAAAGCACTACCATAAAAGTTAGATTTGTATTTTCATTAAAATATAACTAAAAAGAAAAAAAAAATGTATATTTTATTTCTATGTTGACTTCCAAAATATACCACATATATCGGAATAGTACCTGAATGATTTAAGTTTAGACAAGTTTGAAATTTTCAAATAAAAAACATTGATATTATTGTTCAACGCTGAAAGACCAATCTATAAAGATACTTTGGTCAACTTTTAAGGATAAGAGTTGAATCAATAGATAAACATTGAGAAAATCATGTGAGGTTTTTTTTTCTTCTGAACATTGCTTTCAACAGCACGTCAACACCAACGCGAAAAGTCCAAATACTGTACATGTGGTATGCATGGGATCACATTACTTTTATATGATAATTAATTCATTACATATGTATGAATCATAGCTTTTGATTTACTAAAGTAATTGTAGCTTGTAAAATTATATCAATTTTAAAACAAATCAACTTACTGTTACTATATTTGGAAATGACTACGGTTTATTCAAAAACGACCCGAGTTTGATTCTAACAAGGACCTCTAATTGATTGGTTATTGCTGCTTAAGATCAAAATCGAGCGTGATCAAATAAACAGAATCAAGAACCTTCTTGCTCTAAACAAGAATCACTGTCTGAAACTCGTTTACTTGGACAGGTTCTTACATTATGTCCTTTTTTCTTGCAGAACCCACAAGCATATCCTCGCTTATTACCAACACCATCTTCCAAGGAATCACCACCACCGTCACTGGGTTTCACTCTCGCCAGCTTCCGGCATGTTCTACTGTTGTGACCGCTCTCACGGCATATCCCACATCGGTGATACCTTGTGGAAATGCCTACAATGACCATTGATTTCGACTTAGGACAGGTTCTTCTGTTATGGCCTTTCCCACCACAAACCCGACATCTAAATCTTCTGTCCGTGTTAGCCTCCAGTTCTGGACAGTAATGCTGTCTATGGCCTTCCTGTCCGCAGTTCTTGCAGTAAAATTTAATTCCTGAACCAGTGAGGTATTTCTTTACCATTTCATGGCTTGCACAAGAATTGTCACCAGTAAAAGAAAAACAAAACCTTCATTTCTATTTGCTGAAACAAGTTTGATGTCTCAAATGATCAAATAACGTAAGCAGAGGAAGTTCCAGGAAAAGGGTAATATATTGGAAGATTACCAAGAGAATGAGACTAACCTTTCATGGATAAGCTCCTCTGTTCACGGTTTTCGGGTTTACTAAAGAATGCTTTCATAGATTCGGCTGCATGCTTTCTAGCAGCTGGTGTTCCTTTAGCTTTCTAGAGCACAATAACACTAAGCAGATTCAAATGACAATGCAGAATGTGCTTTAAGTCAATTTCAAATGTTTAATAAGAAACAGTGTGGTTACAGACCTTAATTGCAGCTACCCTTTGAGCATGAAGCACAGGATCACGATGTATTATTTTCATTCGCTTACTAAAAAGTCCGGTCTTCGCATTGAGCGACTGAAAATTTCATATTTGGACCGACTGTAACATTTCGCCATGGAGAGAGTATAATATCATGTAGTATATATATGGAACTAACTTTAAGAGACCGGCTGATCTTTTGTCCAACTTCAGGAGGCGGTGACTGGTAAATCCGCTTCGATTTTCCCCTTTTACTGAACTTTATCTCTAAATTATCGACCTCATCGTCCTCCTCTACTCTAAATGGAGAACTGCAACAGGAAAAAAAAAGAAGATTTATTAGACAACAAATAACAACAATAAACAGATTTGAGATGTCAACTCTTGAATTATGTTACCTGGATCTAGCTTTCTCCCAAGGTCGTTCATCGATTGATTCTTCCCATATGACACAATCCCCCAAACAACTGGGACAAGTCATTAAGCCCTACACAAATTTAAGCAAAGTTATACAAAAGAGGTCAGAGTTTTGCAGGCATCTAACCCTTTTAAGTACCTTTCCTTTGCATTGAGGGCAGTCTAATCTCGACCTCTCGATTCCGCAGTTGGAGCATGACGTATAACCTCTTCCCCTACAAGTGGGACACGGAAGCTCTCGAATGTACTGACCGTTAGGACCAAACCATGACCTTGGTTCACGCGAATCACCAGATCCATTCCTGAAGAAACCATCACCAAAGGCACATTTTGAAGTTTCAACCAAACTGTGTATTAGATGTATTCACCAACCTCGCTATTATTAACTAACACGATGGTTGAGGATACCTATTTGCTTATTTATCTGCTCAAGTTTCAACGGTTTAGTCTAAATGAGGATGGGATCTTGTTTATGAGACTCATCCAAGCTAGTTGCTTATAACACGTTTTGTATTTGTGATTCTTAACTACCTGCAAAGAAGAACCTAAAGAATGACTACCACTAAAAAATTGGAATCTTGCGAGGGACTGAAAGAGATCCATAATGCTATTATGAGGTTCACATCACAGGGATGGTTTCGGCTTCACAAAAAGAATGGAGTCTCCGACGTCAAAACATCGAAATAACCTAGACAACAATCTGCTTCAACAGTCCTTGATTTAACCGTCTAAGAAGTAAATAACAGACAAGATTTCACAGGATCCTAGCTTAAAGCCAGACCATGGGTTGAAGGTAGAAAGCATACATACTCGAGTGATTTTGAGTTTTATCTTTTTTATGAAACTTGAACAGACCTATGTATGAGTGAAGAAGAAAAGGACATGCAGAAAGAGTATTGGAAATTCTCTTTACCTGGGTTTGAAATCGACACCAAACAGTTCCTCTGAAGGATCATAACCCATCTGTCGCTATTTCGAAAGCAGGGAAATAAGTTGGAATTACATCAAAATGTGATTAAGAAGAAGAAGGACATATACAATTTCTCAGAGAAAGAGACAATACGTGGTTTTGCTGCTGCTGCTGTCTGGAGGATGAAACTGAACCATCCTTGTCCGAAGAAGAAACCGCGCGAGGGAAGAAGACGAATTTTGTCTTGGGATTGAGAAATTTGTTCTTGTTTCTTGTCCATTTTGGCTGCAAAACCTGAAATTTAGCATGAATCGAGCACATGAGGAGCTTGGCAAAAACTCACTGCAGAACAACAAGAGATCAGGAACACACCACACACGACACGAGTGGAGACGATCCGACGTGGCATACGTTTTACCACTTTTAATTATTTTTGGTTTCATACCAATAGTATGATTTTATATTTCACACAAACGAAAAATATCACAAAATTAAAATGACAATTCGACCAAATGAAATCTCGTTTATTTTTATCGGATGGATGATTGCCTCAGAATGAATAGAAATCAAAACCCATGATTCTGAACACAAAGTTCTACTCTCAAAGTAAAAATAAAACAAGCTGAGACCAAAAAAGAGATTGGAAAAGAAACAGAGACCATCGTCCTTGTTTTAACAGCAAACACCATCACTTCCTGCTGAGCTGAATGATATTCTCTCTGGCTTTTCAGACCCAAATGTGAATTTAATACCTAACCTCTCATCATCCTCGTTCATCACCTCACCGCTCACTGAAGGAAAAGCAAAGACCAGAGGCGACTTATCCCTTCTTCTGTTACCGTCAAAACCAAACTGAGGAATCTCGTCATCTTTTGTTGCTTCATGATGATGACTTGTAATGGCAACACCACCAATTGGTGCTGGGCTTGTTGTGAATGGCATGATGGATGGAGTCGTGGGCTCTGATGCTGATGCTCCATCAGATGCAGAGACCGGGAATGTGAAGCTCGCGTTTGAACCCGAAGGGACTGCCCATTTTTGGAAGGGCTTCGCTACTGAGAGTGATGCTAGTGTCGGTTTATGATTTCCCAGTACATGAGATGGCGGTTTGGGGAGATTTGCAGGTTCGCCTCCAAACGAAAAGGGAACAGCTTTTGCAGCATCCTGAGAAGAAGTGACCAACTACACAGTTCAATTTTCCACAATTTCAAAACTCAAACTGTCAACAAAGATATATATGGTTACCACAAAAATTACCAACTGTTAGAAGTATATCCAGTTTCCGAAGAGATCTACATTGTTTTTTAAGTCACAAAAGAAACAAAAATTCATGGAGCTTATTTACATCCTAAGTTAGGGAATATATTGAGGTTCTTCACACTCAAAAGTCCAAACATTAAAACACCAAAGAAACCAAAACATCAAAACCCTAAATTCTCATGCAAGCTGCGTTGAGAAAAAGAAGACAGGTACCTTTTCATGTATGCTTCCGGAAAGAGAGTCCTTAGGCTTCCCTAACTCATATTGGAGTGTAGTACCACTACTACTTGTTGCATGTCTTCCACTAAGTATTCCATTTGATGCTGAAGCGGTCTTGGTAATTGCATTTTGAGTGTCGCTGGTGGTAACTGCAGAAAGTTTAGGCACAGATGATGGCGGATTGTGAGAGAAAATGTTCCGGATATCTTCATTCAACTTGGCTGAGCCGTCCTTTTTCACACCGTTGATGTTCGAGCTGCTTTGTTCAACAGTTTTCGAAGACTGTGGGTATCTCCAAGAAGTGGCAAGCTTTAACTCAGCCGATTTATTTTTTGGCGTGGGTTGGGTCCTTTCAAGGTGATCCAGTATCGTCCTAGCTATCTGGCTAGAATGTGTGGGCACAGTTGGGGTACCAACTTCTGACTCTTTATGCTTACCATAAGTTGTTGTCTGGGACCTAGATAGGTTACTTGATTCCCCTGCTTCAGAACTCTTGATGATAGCAGAACTGTCATAACGAGACTTACCACTGAAAGGTCGTGAATAAGGAGACATTGTGGCGCTCTGGCGAGATCTTCTATTGGGTCCAAAAAGTCCACCATCCCTTCCCTTGCTAAGTGTGAGCTGTGCACATTAGAAAGTGATTTATCAGATTTCAACAGAGGAAATAGGATTCAGCAGGATAAAAGGAACCCAAGAGAGATTCACAAGGCAGCATAGTGATGACTCTAATTTAGAACCAAGTTTTGCAAAATGTTAACAAGACGTAGAGGATAGACATTATGAATGTTTAACGAAAAAACTCCAGTTGAGGCGAAGGTCAAAATTTAGTCATCTTACAACTTCATACTCAATCTAATTCTTCTGTTGCCTCAATCACATCAGCCACCCTATCATTTCACATACTAGATAACCAATCAACCAATGCTTAAGCCAATCGAAAATGATTTCATCAATCTAGTGGTGACAACAAGAACGGTACTTCGAACCAATCAGCTGACTGTTACGATCGCTTTTCATAAAATTCCATCTTAGGTAGATTCCCTAACACCAAGTCAAGAGATAAAAGAGGACCTATTTACGATTTTGAATAGGTATTTATGAATTAGGAAGAACAAACTAAAATAAAACGTATTTTTAGACCATTTCCTTATCTTTCTAATTGAGGATGGTCCTTCCCCATTCCTTGTAACTACTAACATCTACCGTGAAATAGAGAGCCGTTCCTGATTAATATGATTTACACTTAACAACTACACCCTAGCTAATCAAGCTGATCTACAGAAAATGTATATTTCAGACCCATTTGGCGGAACAACTTGGACACATATTCTGAAAAACTATGATACATTCCTGTCTGAAATGCTAAGGACAAGTCTTATATGCTAATTTGGACACTGATAGGAATCCTACATGTCCGGGAAGAATACCACATTTTTATTAAGATTGTCTTTAAGTTAACTAACATAATTAGTAAGTGCACCCTATGACATAAATCTGACAAGTAATCAGAATTATATAGCCCACTGGGAAATTTTACCTGGCCATATCTTGTCTGCACGGTAGAGGGAGACTGGAGGGTGCTTACGCGCTTGCTACTGTTGTCTTGCAATTGCAACAACTAAGCAAAAAAACAGGAACAGTTCAAATATACCAAAACATTTTGAGCAAAAAGGTATTAAGAAAAACTCTACACACCTGTGACTTAGAACTTGAAAGGATGGTTCTAGAATATGGAGTCCTTGGAAGATTTTGAAGCCCAAAGCTTTCTCGTTGTCTTTGAGGAGTTGCAAAACCACTTTGCTCATTTAACTTGATACCAGGCCAACATGTAGAAGGCTTCCTTGATGGTGATGCAGCTGATGAATTTCCTACAAGCATACCCCCGTCTAAACAATTCTTTTCATTTCTTGTTAAAAAACCTTGGGAACTACTTGATGATGTCTGGCCTCCCATATATGCCTTAGCAAGTTCTGCCGGTGATAGACCAGCTTCCTCCCGTACCGGTTTGCCTCCGTCAAAAACCTATTGAAACCAAATGAGAAAAAGTGAGTATATTAAAACAGTTAAGGAAATAAGGACTAGTGAAGAAAGAAACATCAAGCAAATATGTGAAATTACATAGCACTTGCTATTTAGCTATTTCTTCATATGAGTTTGCATATTGTCCAACCTCACACAGACCTCAGAGACCTAATTCCTTTGGATACATAACTTAAACTTTTACACCCAAATTACTCCTAAAGTCAGCCAGCCAACTCATGTGAATTGCTAGTTTCATTGAAACGTCCCAAAAAAAGGCTGGAGAGCAAGCAACTGACTATTGACTTGGCATGTGGGGTTGGTGCAGCCCAAAGTTCACTACTAGCATCCTTGCCACCACTGGATTCTTTTCTCTTATCAAGAAAAATTGTGGTTTTCTTGGCTCCCTCTCTCAGAGCCATCTCCATTCTCTCATCTCTTGTGGCCTCAGGTTGATCAATAGCCCTTGAATTTATTATCTCTATGAGACGATCAGTTTCCGCCCTGGATAGAGATTAAAAGGTGTCAGGGTAAAAGTCGTCTACATAAAAATAATACAAACCCAACTGCAAAGAAAGATAAAAGATAGACCAAGAAAGATGAGCACCCAGTCAGTAAGAATCTAACGACTGAGACACAACTATAAGCTTCAGCGAAATAACATGCAAAAGGAAGCAAGTTTCCAGCATCATTTGAAATGCATCTAATGTACAAAAATGATACTAATAAATAACATACCGTGAAAACGTTTTTCCTTCCATTAGCCTTTCAAGCTCCGAGACCGCAACAGCATCATCTAAAGCTCTTTTGCCTCTTGTCTGTGCACTGATATTGAAACTGCTTTCATTCACGTTTGCTGTACCACTAGTACCTCCCTCTTCAATTGATGCTGACTCCGGTTTCTGCAGAGTTTCTCAAATCACATAAATGGAGAAAATGATGTATGCCATTTATTGTAATTCACAAAAGCAGGCATTAAATGAAGAGAGTACGGATAGCAGGAGAAAATAAATTGTGTTGTTCATGAGGAAACAAGAGAAAGAACCAACTCAAGAGCACCGAACAGTAACATTACATCTTTCTCAGGTTGTACAAACATCAGTTACATCACTTTTATACTTTTTCTATTAACATAATCTCCCAGAAGGAACACGCATGACTGTTTTCACTTGTAACGCCTTTGTTATTCCATTTATCAGTTGCTATATAAAACTATCCGGTAAGAGGATAACAGTTTGTTATCGTAATATACCTAGAGTAACAATATTAGATATCCATGTATATCAACTAAGAAACTAATGACAACAATTCTGACAGACACCCAACCGTAACGAGTCAAAGATAGCAAAATATCATTTGAATAAAAAACTTCAGCATGATCAAGAATGCTTATAGATGTTAACAGTTATTTCCACAACTAGCTGATAATATAGTACATGACAAAGAGAGAAGAAAAAACTTTACCAAGGAGAATTAAGTCAGCTTCGCAAAAGCCATACCGGTAACTTCCCAATCAGAGATTAAAAAAAGACAGATGAGTTGAAAGACGCTTACATTTAAACTTGGAGTTACAGTGGGATCATTCTCCTGTGGTTCATCCTGCAAATCATCTAGTAGAAAAAAGAGGCCAAATGTTAACCAAAACATCTTCCACGAGATCCATTGGACTTACATTACACAACTAAAAGCAGAGAAAGCTCATCAAACCCACTTTCACTCACTTGATACTAAGAACTAGTTAGTAGCACTAAAGCATACAGTTAAGCAAACAGAAACACCTTTACTCCTACCAAATTTGACTGTTGCTTCTAATTTCAACCAACGAAAGCAATTTCAACAAAACCCTAGATACTCCTAAACCCAAGGAGTACAAATTCCGGAAACACAAACACAAAGATCAGATAATGTAATCAACCCCTAAAACAGTAGAAATTTCCCAGGAAGACAAGCCTTATACGAAGCTAGAAAGAGCGGAGGATAGACAACAAAAAAACCTTGATGTTGTTGATCTTGATCGTTTGGAGCGGTAAGAGCAGGAGCGGAGGCTGCGTTCGAGAAGAAGTAGGGAAGTAATCTCGTAGCGCCGCCGGAAATAATCCGATAAGCAGGATCGACGATTCTCGAGATCCATGGCCTCCGTTGTACTTGGTTCTGTGGCGGTCGAGAATACGGCGTCGCCGGATGCCTCCTCGCGGTTTGCCGCTTCAATTTGCCGCCGGCACCTCTCGCCGCCTCGCTCGGCGTCGTCGTCGCCGCAGCAGAGAACGTCGCTTCTCCTTCACTGGCCATGTCTCTCTCTCTCTCTCTCTCTCTCTCTCTCTCTCTCTCTCTCTCTCTCTTTGTTTCAGTGTTATTTTCAATTTCTCTAAACAAATCTTTTCAGTTTTATGTTTCCTTTGTTATACCGAGTCAGAGTATATTTATTGAGTGTTTGTAAGTCAAAGGGTTTGTTTGTGTTCATGTGTGTGGTGTTGTTGACACTTTTTCTAATTTCTACTCCGTATTTATTTTTAAACGTTTTCCAAATAATCCAGAAAATCAAGATAATAACCATAGGATCCTTATTAATTGAGATGATTGGGAGATAAACATTTTTTGAAGGCCATGTTTTAATTGAGATGATTGGGAGATAAACATGTTTTAATTAGGGTTTAAAAGTGGTAAATTAAAAGGTAAATTAGGGTTTAAAAGGTAAGGAACATCTTTTGAGATTTAATATTTAAAAGTTTAAACTTTTTAGTTTTAACAAGGTTTATGTTTTAAAGATTTCTGATTTATAGTTTTTTAGTTAAAAAAAAAAAGAAACTAATTTCTGATTTATTGTTTACCATTTAAACGAGTTGAAATCAAGCGAGACTGTGATAACTATTTTAGTTGTGGGACTAGCTCAGTGGAGCTAATCCGTTTAACATAATACTCTAAACGATGCTAATGCTAGAAATTCTCTTAATTCCGTAGTTGATCAAAAGTTTATTAATGATTTCATACTACTAGGAAGTCTCCTTAACAAAAAAAAAAGATTTATTTTATTTTATTTTATTTGTTAACTAGAAAATTGTGGATCTTTGATGGGACGTACGTAAACCAAAAAATTCTCAATACAAGACTAGAACTGAGGTGCAAGGTTCAACCTCCGTTGGAAGTACCTAACCAACACCAAACTACCTACGCCTTGGTTCATCTTCGATTCAACTATAATGGCCGTATGAGTGACAGTGTAGGAGTGATGTGAGTTGGAATCGAAAGAAATAGAGGTTCCTGCTTTGATGAACTTTGCAACCTTGTGTTCCCATTCAAGGGACGTGCGATTTGGGCATAACCAAATAGCACTGGCCTTTTTCTGTTTAGAAATCTGAAAGTGTTTGGTTTTGAAAAGTATGTCTAGTTCCAATTAAACTTGTGTGAAATAGGCTGGAACACAAACTCTTGATGCACCCTTACTAATCTCCTGTAAGCCGAGCCTGATCGACCCATGTGTTCCGAGTCTAACACGATGGATAGTTGGTAGCAAGATCAAACAGCAGCTATATAGATTTTGATGATCTACAATACACGGTTTTACTCTCCGGATTCATAGTTGGGAAACTAAACTCCTTGCTTCTCTAGAGCTTGCACCCTATTTCAGTGATAGCTTACACTCACACTCACTGTCACTGCCCTTGCATCTCTGGCTGAGCATAAAAATCCTCTATATGAACTTAGTGTGACCAAATTTCTCTTCAGTGTCTTTCCTCGACATGACTCCACGGACCCAAGTAGCTTTTAACAAGAAGTGTTGGTCGTTCACAAGCATCATGGCATCGAAATGGTTCCTGCATCACAAGGAGAACAAACTAGTATTCATCTTCATGGTTGTTCTCCATGGTTTATGGGTTTCATGAGCCGCTAAGTTCTAGGCCGGTCAGCTTCATCTAAAACACATATTGCCGGTATTCATTGTCTGCATATCGACTCCAAAATCATTTATACACCGATCAAAAGCAAAAAAATTTATTCTTCTTCCAGTGGTATTACTACAACTGAGACAAATTCTAACACCGAAGCAGAGAGAAAGGTAACGATAAAGAATTCACATTAAACAAAAAGGTTAGATAGTACTTAGACGAAACGTATATCTAAAAATCTATATAAGACGATGCCGACCACCACGAGTTAAGACATGGCCGTAATTGGCGAAGGTCCTGTGATGAAATTCATTCGAGAAGTTTGAGGCTCAAGTTCTTCATGTCTCTCTTCCTCTTCCTCTTCTTCTTCTTCAGCATCCCAAAGAAACCTCGCATACGAAGCTTGCACATAACTGCAGACAACAACAAGTACATAAGCACAAAAGCCACAACTACAACTGAAGTCTCAAACAAGAGAGCTCGATTTTACTGTTCTTACCAATCTTCAGGAGCAGCTGCTACAGCTCGATTGAAGTAAGACTCAGCACGAGATGAATCTTTATGGATTTTCCAGACCAATTCAGCATACATGGCAAGAACATTTCCATCATTAGGGTTCGTCAGAACAGCTCTCCCGCAATATTCCTCTGCTTTCAAGTAATCTTTTCGAACCTGTTTTCAATCATCACACATCACATCAACACTCAATTTCACAATTCATAAATCACAATCCCAGGCAATTCACTTTCAGATCTAGAAAAAGGGAAGGAAAAAAAAAAACTGTTACCTCCTTCAAGAATTTGGCGTAATTGCTTAGAAAAATCCCATTTCCAGGATTTGCTTCAATCATCTTACGATAATGAACATCTGTGCTATTCGGATCTTGAGATCCGTCTCCATCACCACCATCAGATCTACCTCCACTCCTTCCTTTTCCTCCGCCGTGAAACATCCCACCACCACCGCCCGTAACCTCAGTATCCTCCTCCAAAGCCCAATTAAACCCTAAATCACCATCATAAGACGAAGTGCGTAGAAGACCGAATCCGATTCCTTCTTCCACATCCTCCATCAAAGAACCGCTAATGAACTTACTCGCCGGCTTAGTCGATGTCAAATGCCGTAGATCGCTCTCCGACGAAGTCCTTTTCATCATCCTCGTAGATTCGTCACTAGAGTGCGCAGAAACGGGGCTGTAACAGCAAGAGGAAGAAGAAGCACAGAGCATCACGGATCTATGCCGTTGAATCTGATGAACAGATTCGGTTTCGATTGGTGATTCTCTTGGATTCGAGACATGAACCAAAGAGTTGAGAAGTGGAGTCGACGCGCTACGTAGAAGCATCTTCTCTGGATCGAAAATTCTCAGATTCGTTAGGGTTTGATTTCTACGATCGAAGGAAGAAGAAGAGATTCGAGATTTGTTTTTTGCAGGTTTTTGTGGCTGTGAGCTGCTGGGTATGAGAGAAGTGAAGACGGTGCTTATATATACAGGCAAACGAAAAACAAATCTAAGCCGTCGATTTGAGTTTTATTTTTATCACGTGAAGTTTGATTACAACTACTTTAATTTTTTTTTTTTTTGGTCTATATGTTAAGATACTTTAATTTTTTTGTTAACTACTTAAGATTTTTATTCTCCAAGTTGTGTACCAAAATGATTTTTAATCAATGTTCAAGTATGTCACGATTTGTTCAAGTAGACGGTGATCCAATGCCTAGTGTTTAGACTAACTAATCAAAGTTTAAGAGCATGTACATTGGTAAGAACTCAATTAAGGGTTGTTAACAATTTTATAATATTAAACCAACAATAAAGTTAGTTTAAAACTTCATAATTGTTTTTAAAAGATTTTATCCTCCATTGGTTAAAACCCCAAAAAAGTACTTAAAAAAAATTTGTCTTGTGACAAAAGTAATAATCTGGTTTTGACAAACATCCAAATGAATAGACAGATTGGCATTTAATTTACATTAATACAAGAATCTTTCTTCTTCAAATCATATAAAAAACCAACTAATACACATTTCGTTTCGACTTTCCTAGTGTTCAACAAAGAGAACAATGCCATGTACTACAAGGATCGTGCATCCCTTAACGAATCAAATACACACTAGAACATGTGCATCAAACTTTCCAAGATAACACAATGGAAAACAAATTTCATAAACAAAAAAAAAATGAGATTATGCTGGAAGAAACAAAACTTTGTACCATCTGTTTAACTTGTTCTATCCCTCCAGTTCCAAAAGTGTGTCCAGAAGGCAAAATCATAGCATCAGCCATCAAAACCCCTCTAGGAATTTTGCAAAGAGACAAGAACAGAGTTTAGATTAACCACAAGCAAAGATCAACACTAATCCAACTCTCACAAACAAAATAAACCAATTAAGAGAAAAGATACAAATCCTTTTCACTTCTTAAGAGTTCTTATGTTTGTAATTCCAGAACCATATACATGAATAAGTTCACTAAACCAAGTTTTAGAAAGTACTACATCTTCTCTTCAATTATTGGAGATTTTCAAGAGCTACCAAATCGAAAGAGCTAAGAACTGGCAACAAACCAAACCAAACAGTATAGTTACCTTCTTTCCTTGAATGACAGCATTTGGATCTCCTTGGATCACCATGTACGTATTTATTGCCACCAAGGAACAATCCTGTTGGGGCAAGTGTTCCAGGTTCAACATAATCTTTGTTGATTCCTTCGATTTCCTCATGCTTCAACTAAAATAACAACAATACTAAATCGATAAGAGAAACATACACTCGTAGAACAAGGAAATTTCAATTTATCATCAGATTCTATGAAAACAAACTACAAACAACATAATTCACGAACGTGTGAATCAGGAAACCAAACTCAATTTCCATTTCCAAAATTACAACTTCTTCCTACTGCATACTTTTACAGGTTTCAACACAGATCCAACCAAAATCAGAGAATTCTACTCGAACCAAACGGTTAAAGCAAATAAGAATCAGTCCTACTTGGTATTGGCATAACCGGGAACGAAAGTGATGCTCTCTCCGACATCATTGACAACACCAAGCATCGTGAGTTGTTGCTGATTGTAGCCCAACACTGATTTCAGATTCCGGTGGCGATTTCGATCCAAACCGCCCCAGATAAACCAATCCACGGTGGTCGGTGTTCTGATTTGGTTCTTGCAGAGCATGATTCTGATGAAATCGCCGGAATTGGAGAGAGAGATCAGGAGAGAGAATCGCCAGAAGGAAGAAGAAAAGATTTTTATCTTTTGTCTGATTTTTTTTTTTAAAACGAGCCAATCAAAGTGTGACTCCTCAGGGGTTCTGAAGAGCTCTATAATCTCTGGTTTGAGAATCACAACTGGCCCAACATTTCATTTTTTAATTTATTTTAAGCCTTTTAATTGTTCAGAACCTCATCTAATATACTCTAATGGACCTGCTCTAAGCAATTTAATAGGCGGTCTAAACGTTTTACAAAGATATATTAGATATATAGAGTAAAATATAAAAAAACCATAATTTATAAATAATAAAATTTATATTGTATTTATATTCATCATTTTTCATCAATATATATAGAATATTACGATTTATATAAAAAAAATGTATGTTATTTTATTATTATAATACTATAATAATTTAGGCGACAAAAGCGGTAATCTCTATGGTGTATAAGGACCTAGCGTTTAAGTGCCGTCTAGGCAGACGCCTAAAACGCTTTTTAGAACGCTGTTTTTATTTTGACTTTGCATGTATGACTAGTGTGCATGTTCTGCTCTGTTTTTAACTAGGACTAGGACGACTTTTCTTTTTCTCCTCTCTATTAAACGATTTATATTGTTCTACAACAATTTACGTTAATTGCTGAAGTTTATTGATATGATTTATAGCAAAAAAAAAAAAAAAAAAGTTATTGATATGGTTAACAAGTTTTTTTAGCTTGTGTTATAGTTTGCTATAAAAAAATGTAGTAAAACATGTATACATTCATCAACACCATGATCAACAAGTAAAAAACTAAAAAAGAATATAATGATTGTGAGTTTTGCATAATTCATTGTTTGTATTCTAAGAAAATATATATCACAACAACATTCTAGAAGCTCCTAAATTATTTTGTAAGCTCTGTTTTTGCTCTCAAAATATCACCTTAGATGCATTTTGCGCTGAGCATAGAAGTCTCTAGCCGTTCGAGAAGCCGAAGAACTACCTAAACATTTAGTATGATCACACAGATTCACAATTCAACTCGTTTTTGTAGTTGTAGGTAATTAAAACAAGATTTTTTTCTAGTAGTACTAAACAACAAATGCAGTGAGAAACGCGGCACCTACTTGATTGATTTTGAAAATTCCGTTCCAAGTTCTCGTGTAGTTTCAAGTGGACGGCAGTCACCACAAAAAAAAAAAAAGGGGTTCTCGGCAATATTACACGTGTGGGTTTGGGACCAGACTCAATTATAAATGCATGCATGTGTTTTATTCATGTACATGTTGATTATTATTACTACTATTATTATTATTTTTTAAAACTTTATTACTACTATTACTAGAATATACGCGAATTTATCTCTTCCAATTTTGTTATATTTAGTGACAAATTTTTTTAATTAATCAAGTAATCTTATCTTTATAATTAACAAAACAACCAATTTTATAGATATGATATAGTATTTGATTTGAATTGAAATGTATGAAAATAGGAAGTGATACTTATTCATTTCAATATCGATAGTTCCTATTTGAAAATAAATATGTTTGTTTGAAACTTTATAAATATATACATATCTATATGTATATATAGTTTTGAGTTTTGTATTTAATCCCTCGATCACCGATTTTTTAATCAAAAATTTCTTCTATATTTTCAAAAATCTATTATATAATATTTTAATTAAATTATATATTCAATTTTTTCATAGTAGTCCTCATGTTTAATGAGATTGTTTAATATCTTTTTAGTGAACTAAGATATTATCTTTCTCTTTGGACTTCCTGCATCATAACCATTTTTGATACTCAACTACGATACGTAACAATTAATATAACTTTTTTCCCTTGACTCGCTCATGTCGTTTATCTGCATTTTTTATTCATTTGCTTTTATATATTTATTTTACATATTTTTAATTTTTTGAAATTAAAATATGTCAACATTCATCTTTATTATAAACTCATTTTTTTTATTACTCTCAAATGAAGTAAAATATACATGAAATATAATTTTTGGTGTAATTTTGTATTTACAACAACAAAAATAAAATATTCAAATATTCTTGAAAGTACTATTTTATCATTTATTTTCTTATTTTTGTTTTTTAGTTAGTTCATTTATTTAGTAGTTATAGATAACAATCAATACATATTAAGATGAATTAATTAAATATTTAAAATAAAATTTATTGTAAAGAAAAAGCTTTTGTTTAGATGGATATCGTAGGTGTAGGTAGAGCGAGAACTCCTTCATTATTCACGACATATAATGTATTATGTTTATGTAGATGTGTGCACAACATATAATTTTTTTGTTTAATGAATATAAAAATTTATCTTGTAAATTATACGAGTGTCAAGTGGGGTGGGTGGGTGTCCCCTTTGATGGTACGGTTCTCGACTACACGATGTAATCGTCGTAACCATTTCTATCTTTTATTTTTTAGGGTCCCATTCTAAGGTGATAACATGGCCTTATTTTTGTTTTGTTTTTTTGTCTTTGATACTGACTGAAATAGTACAATTACTGTAAATTACGAAAGCCCTGGTTTTGCTTGGCACAATTCAAATTTTATTTGGGAAGATTCTATTTGATTCTATATTTCTGATAAAATTCTATTTTGATTCTATACGATCATTTGGCATAAAATGGCATATAGACAAATAAAATAGCATATTGATCTATATTTCTGATGTTTTAGTGGTAACTGAAAGTATATAAGTAGTGCCTCTATATGGAGAACAATAATTTATGTTTTAAACACGATATTGATTGGCCTTAAACACCATGAGAGAATATAATCCAAACTTCAAGAACATCTACAACAAAAATAGAAAGTAGGCTTTTGGCTTAAGCAATACTAACATCAAGAACAAATCATAACATATGATTTATTGTTTTAGGCTTTGTATACTAGAAAAAAACAAAATTAAATTAAACGATAAAAATATTGGGTTAATTTGTATGGGAAAATTCCATATAAATACTCCAACTAAATTATGATAAACTTTTTAATGTCCAAATAAAAGTAATAAAACAACGGACATTACTGTTCCGTTAGCCCGAGTTCGTAAACTGAGTAGACGGATAAGAGTTGGAGAATTAAACTGGTAAAAAAATAGTTGGGGTATTTATTTGGACATTCAAAAAGTTGGGTAGTAAAAAATTCATCGGAACTTAGTTAGGGTATTTTTATAGAATTTTTCCTAATTTGTATACCAACCAAGAAAAAATTTAAAACCTAATAACTAACCAACATTCTCTAAATCTAGTGGCTATAATTTTGCCACATAAGAGAGGGTTGTGGTTAGTTTTAATTTTTTTTTCTTGGTTATACTTGACAATTACACTAAAATGTTCATTAAAATTATAAACAAACTAGAATAGGATCCGCGTTAATACGCGGATGATTACAAGAAAAATAAATGAAATTAATTTTTAATTTTAATTAATAACCCGTTGAATTTTAAAGTATTATTTATCGTAAATTCTAACACCAGTAGAAATCACTTTATATCATAATTTTCATGTTTTAATACATATCATGCAAATCCAAAAATATATATAATCATAATTTAAATCATATTCTTAATAACACAAAAATATATATGTTAATCCATTATGAATATTTACGAATTTTGTGATAGAAATAAAATAATTAAAATAGTATATAGTTAAATCAGAAAAAGTAAAATTTATATTAGTTACCTCATAAAAACTACAAATAATGTTGTGAACCATAAATACATGATTGATACTTGTATTTTATTAATGTCATCGTTATAATTTTCATAAAAATTTATACTCGCCAAATTTTATAGTAAATATAATATTATTATCTTTTAACTTACATAGTTTTCAACATATACACTTGGAGAATATTAATGGCGTTATAAGTAAAAAAATTTCATTTCTTTGTGATATTCTATAACTCTATTTTGATAAGATAAGTATATTTATAGATTCCTTTATTAATTTATTTTTGCATGGTTGTGTATATCTTTAAACTTTTACATTGAGGTTTCTATAACCTTTATAATATTTTTATTTCCAGTTTATATACCTTTTATTTAACATTCGTTTTTAATTATATACTATCAGTTTTATTCTGTATGTATTATTTATTTCTTTTATGGCTTATATAATGTTTATATTTCATCTTAATTAGTATGGATAGTATTAGAAATTTTATTTTTTATTATCTGATTAGTAACTTGACAACTACTTTACATTTTAAAACTTAATTTTCTCAATTAATTTTAAGTTTTAACATATTAATCATCAATCTTATTATTAGATACATGTCGTGATCTACTGAGTTATAATTTTGCTTACGTATCATGCTTATATAAAAATGCATTGCGGTAAAAACGTTTGATTTTAAATTTTATAACGCGTATAATATGACAAATGTAATTAGATTCTAAATTATACTCGCACAAATATGTAATATTTATTTTATTATTATATCATTTTATATTTTATTAAATCGCCAATTTATTATATTTATCTCATACTAAAATTGCCTCATATACGTTGTTATATTAGTAAAATGAAACCTAAAATACGACATCTTCTTTTGTCTTTAACTATTTTAATAATTTGAATTGGAAAGGATGAATTTTGTAATATAACAATTTAGAAATATTACATATTTTAGTATAATGGTTTTTCCTTTTTGTTAATTAATCTATAATCCTTCTTTAAGATATATTCCTTATTTTAGTTTTTAAAATTTTGTTATTATTGACAAATGTCACAATCTAAATTAACAATTACATGTGTTGCGATCTGGTGAGTTATAATTTTGTTTATGTGCCAAACTCTCATCGTGCGCATTCTTCTTTATATAATAAGATTATCAAATTAAAAATCCGAAAATAAACAATTTTCTAAAGTTCTGATTCTGAAACGAAAATTGCGAGAAGACACCCACCATTTTTTTGTTTTTTGGTCTAAAAAAGACACCCACCATATGAATCAAAAATTCAATCAACATTGATCAGACGATAAATGGAACAACTCTAAACCATGACCATTAAGATCATACGGTCCAATCCAACTAACAGATGAGCTTATTACGATCATGTTAATTTTCATTGGCTGGCGATCCTGAACCTTTGAAAAATTATCATGTTCCAGTTCCAATCACATATACAAATACAAGTGAAAACGAGTTATTATCCATTTGTTTTTTCTTTCTTTTTTTTGGTTATGAAAGAAACACAATTATCATTCACTAGCTCGATACCAATTGGTTAAAATAGCAGCAGAAAAGTCGAAACTACAAAAAAAAGTGAGTCAATTATTATTATTGATGAGGTGATTTTTTTGGAACCAAGCTGTTAACGATTTTGATCGTAGAGAAAATAAATAAAAAATACAAAATAATAAAGAAGTGCTAGTAGTTTGTTTATGTCCAAAAGTAGAAGTGTCCAAAGAAGATTGAAATGTAGGGTCCAGTGACCTCATCAGTAGGATCCACAAGACTAGTGCTCAACGGTGGAGAAGGCGAAGAGGTCGTTGTCGTGGAGAAGGTCTTTTTCGTCTCCTTACTTCTTTGTATTTGATTCGCATTTAGTGGGTGTGTTTTGTGCAGCCTCGTTTCATATAATTTTCTCCACAATGATTGTATTCATGTTCAATTTGACCCACCAGATTCCAAATTTAGAAGGAAAAAAAAACCCTAAATTAAGAGCGAATAGTTTACAAGTAAATTATGTACACGAACGATTCTTGGTATTGATTAGAGTTACAATTTGCAGGCTTAATAGTATTGAATTCAATTACTCTAGTGTTAATCACTCTTAACATCTCACAAATCACACACCCTTAGAGATATACCAAGGTCTAAAATTGTTGTGATGATCCAGCAAAATGTTCAAAACGTCTAATTAGTTTGCATTAATTGATTTTAAATTCTCTCTCTAATGTATGTATGGTCAAATACCGTAATTTCTTTACAGAACTAAAATTTTTATCACCAAAAGAGTTGCATAAATAATTTATTTTGAGAGATGAAATATGTACTCAAGTTGACATTTAAAAATAGATCCCAGAGCTTTAACAAGAAGAGTTCCCAAAGAATTGTAGAATAGGTATAAATTCTGAGACTGCAAAAGAGTTTTCTAAATCGAAAAAAATCTGGTTTTATGAGCTATCATCTTAAGCAAAATACTTTCTAGCTTAAAACAGAGCTCTGATGTTCCATGGAAAAATCTTTAAAAGCAAATACTCCAGTGCCAGTGTGTCATATATCTCTTTGTTTCAGATCATCTAATGCGGGTCGATAACGAGCCTACAACTGACCAAAGTGTAAAAACAGTTGAGATATACAATAACGTTTCACCTTACCAAAACATTGGAAGAAACAGAGATCAAAGGGTGGAAATGCTAAGTGCCTTGTTTGAAGAGAATGGAAGCTAGACCCGCCCTCCATCCGAAAACCGCTGCTGGCTGAGGTCTTTGGTGTAGAAGCGATGCCAGACCGGCTGATACGCCCTGACCAGGTAGCCTCGCTACCTCCTGAGTACCAACTGGCTCAGAAAACCTGTTTTACAATCACAAAATACTTTAAAGTAAGTTTCTTGTTACCTCCAACTCTGCCAAGGAACACAAGAGGTTGGTTTCAGCAGTTCTTTTGTGAGATTAGACAAGAGTAAAACTCGAATACATTTTCGAAACCAAAATTGCAATTTCAGTAACCATTTAAACATTCAGTTTCCAGTAGTAGCAATTCAGATTCCATTGAATAGGCCAAGATTTAAGAAGTAAGTAATTCACAACTGTCATATTCGAAGCGGAAGCTTTGGTTCTTTGGTTTCTTTATACAGAACCATGAACAAGTAGGACTTATCACTCGAAAACCAAAAGAAACACCTAATCCACTAAAAACGATAAACAATTTGAGCATACGAAAATCGACTTACAACGGAGCGGGGCTTATTCCTTCATAAGCAAAGGAGCTGTATCCTTGCCTTTGCTTGTGCTTAGGATTGGAAGAACATATAACATAGACACGTCCACGGCGTTTCACCGTCTTACAAAACTCACACATCTTCTTCACAGATGATCTCACCTTCATTGCTTCTTCTCACTCTGCAAATTTTCACACAACACCATTAAACAGGGCACAAAACCCATTAGATGAATGAAAAGAGAATCAGCTTTTAGATTCAAAACTAAAGAACTTATCCTCTAAACATCTCATTTCTACTTTTCGACCAACACAATAGTTCCAAAAATAGTTAATCGGACGATGAAAGCGAGGGTAAATCAAATCTAAAGCATCGATCTATAACTGGTCCGAATACGACAGAGATAGAACTGAGAACAAACCCTAGATAGATCCAGATCAATAAGAACCAATCAAGCAAGCGAAGAACAACAAAGATACCTGCGAATTCGAAGGCGACTACGAAGAGAATCTCGATCGATAAACACAAACCCAAAAATGAAAAGGGTTTTACAAGTACAGTAGACTATAATGGGCTTTTTATGGGCTTTACTTTTACTTAGGCCGGACCCGAACTAAAGATCCGGAAAAGCTCCGACCTGAGATCATTAGATCTAAAAATCCCCGATTTTTGAGCGGCGAAGTGTTTTGGCCGGTTGTTTCACCGTCGACCTAAGAAAATTTTGGGATTTTCCCGGGAACAAATATTTCTGTACGGAATGGACAGCGACATGGAAATCTCTCTCGACAGGCTTCACATCAAGCGATTGGAATCTATCGAGGAGAACGGTGCGGAGCATTTTCCTTCGTAAGTTTTTGTCTTTGTACCTCTCTAATCTTCTTCAGAGATTGTTTTGCATCTGAATTATAATTCCATGGTTCCTTGTTTTACGTGTAGTGACGTTGGTTACGATGATAAGAGAGTATCGTTGATTCGGAGAATAGACTTTGCGTGGGCGTTGGAGGAGGAAGATGATCTGAAGACGAAGAAGCAGAAGAAGAGTTCTAAAGAGAGCTCGGAGCAATGGCCATGGAAGAGTATGGTGGATAATTTGCAGTTGGCTCATCAGGAGCTTTCTGTTATCATAGACCTTATCAATACCGTGAGTGACTCTGTGCTTACACGATATGATAAATTTTGTGGTATCGAATGGGAGATTTGTAGGGTGTTTTAAGATCTTGATTTGGGTTTATGAAAGTAAGTAAGAGTCTTGGATATTCATATTCAAATGCTCATGAGATGGATGCAGCAATGGTTTCTTTAGTTATAGCTCTATAGTGTCTGTTTATTGGCTTGATGGAAACAGCTGAAGTGTATTCTTTGTGTAGGTCGTAGCTAATGATGCAGTAGCAGTTGCTAGTATGAACAGACCTACGTCTTTGCCAAATGAGATTCTCTCAGATCTTGCTGTGTGTACTGCTACCAAGTTACAGAGCTACCGGGTAACCAGTACCTTACTCTCTCATGTGCAAATTAACTTTTCTTAAAGATGGAATGATTCTGGTAACTTTATTAGCTACACACTTTTAGTGTCCTGAGAAACTGTTGGCAAAAATGTAATTGCTTACCTAAAGAGTTTTTAATTATATAATTCTCTTTGGAAAATAATCTTGTGAGCTTATGTCATATTTGAATACATGTTTCCTCTGCAGCATTTAGGAAAATACTTTAAGCAATCATCAAAAGCTTTAGAGCAGAAAATTGATCGCGAAGCAAGATTTTATGGCGCTCTTATCAGGTTCGAGTATTTTCTAATAAATTGCTATATAATGTCAGCTCCTATTTTGTGAACAAGAAACTTTAGGGCAACCTCTATTTCTTGATTGCCATTTTGCAACTCTGAGAATTTTCCTTCTGCATTGTTTATGCTAGTTTTAATTAGCTTACAATGTCACAGATAATTGATGTCTCATTTGTGGATCTAGGGCGATTACGCTCATAGGTTTTGTTACATATTATGACTGTGATAAACTTTAATGTGAGAAAACTTTAAATTTGATTATTCCTTGTTTAAAGTGAGAAAACTTTAAATCTGGACTTCTACGCCGTCTCTGTTGCTAAATCCTGCATAGTACAGTATTTCATATGAACATCCAGTTCGTTGTGAAGGGACTTTGTAGGACTATGTCAACACTAATTAGAGAGACTCCGTTGACATTGTAATAATTTGCAGAAAATGATAAGATGACTTCAGGTTGACCAAAAAAAAGATAAGATGACTTCAGCTTCCAGAATAGAAAATGTTTGATACTTGCAAATGGCTATTTTTGCTATGCTGACAAGCTTATAGGTTGCAGCGGAACTGGAAAGTCAAGCGACAGCGTGTGCTTGCTTCAAACGCCAGCAATGAGGGCTTCACAATTGATCTTTCTGACAGTTCACTATATGATCCGACTTCTGGTTTTAGGCCATCTACACTGTCCACTATTCGTGTAGAACACGATTCAGCTGGTATGCTGGCCATTAATCTACCCCAAGATTCATGGTACTCTCTTCGGTTTGGGTTTGTTGGCTTGAATTCGATTGACAACCCAAGCGCATCTGCCGAGCACAGGGACTCCACTACCGGTCAGGATTTCTCTGGAACATCAGAGAAGCAGTCTGGAAGTGACGACGAATCTGTTAAGGAAACTCATTCGCTACTCAGGGAGGTGCATAAATCCATTTTTGCCGAGCAGGTGGTTTTTTTTTTTTGTCATATTTCTTGTACGGTATATTATGGCATGTTCTCACTTCTTTGGTTTTCTTACCAGTTGTTTGACTTGCTAAATCGTGAAGCATTCAATGATGGTGTGGGATTCAGCATTACTGGAATACGAGAAAATTTTATGGAGATGAACATTGGCCAAGGAGCTTCTTTGTTTGTATCTCTCTACCCATCGGGCAAAAATGCAAGAATCAAGAAGTCGGAAGCTGCAAACCTGCCCATTGAATCATCTGGCAGAATAGAACCAGCAGAAAAAGGAGACTATCGCTTGAAAAAGCTTAGGTTCCCTAGTCGTGCCAGCTATGAAATATACTTGCAACAAATTTTTCATGAGCATGTCTTTGGAAAAGCTAAAGATCAGCCCAAGTCAAAAAGTAACCGAGCATCCAATCAAACCTCAAAGGACAACAACTCCGGACTTCTTGATCATTTCTGCTTATCTTTGGCGCATAGAATCTTCTCAAATAGAGTTCTTGTGCATCTCGAAAGCGTGGTATTTTTCCTTCTGCGTTAAACTTTATTCAATGATCATTCTCTATCAAGAAACTTGTTAATAATTGCTGCCTCCTTGTTGACAGGTCTGCAAGGTCCCGTATCTTCATTTGATATCTCATCCTACATGGAGTTCTCGGACATCATCATGGACTGTCTTCATGACTGTACCTCCATCAGTCATCCCTCAAGGAAGGTCTGAAACCCAGTCTCCAGATGGTAAGAGGAATCTTAAGACGCAGTTCCGGACAAAAGTGGTGGTGAAGGATGATTGTATTAGTGTTGAAGCGGAATGCACGCCTAATGTGGTTGGCTTACTGAAAAGCAGTTCCTGCAATTTATTCTCTATGAACAAATACGAGTGCGACCTGACCGACCTTCCGGTGATAATTCTCCAACAGGTACTCTTCTTTTCCTAAAGTTGGTAATGTCTATAGCAACAGTTCCTTAAACACGCGGTTTATTGATGGGAAATATCTATAAAAAACAATTTGAGAAGGTGGCGAGCCAGATTGTGTGTTGGCTACTGGAGGAAGCGAGGACGGTTGGGACAAAAGTGAGCAGGGACTTTCTGTCTCTGTCGTTAGAGATTGTAGAAGGGGAAAGAGTGAGCCTCGTGGCCCAAGTAAACCCTGAAGACGCAAAGGGATGCATCTCGTGGTGGCTTGTGATGGAGAATGGCTGCACCGAGGAGAGGAAAGGGGTGTCGGAGAGTCGGAAGTTGTTGGGTCATTTGTCGCTCGATGTCTTGTACTCAGTTCTCATGGATTTGATCAACTTATGTTGTAGTGGTGGGAATGCTTTATGGAGATTGTAAAAGAAGTAGCCAAAGAGAGAAAACGTTTTGTTTAAAGATTTGTAGATTTCAATGGTTAGTGAGACTCTTAAACTATATTCCCAAACAAATAATACTTGTTTGGATTGTTGGAAATGTGATGTTTATGGATTAATCAATTATCATTTCAGTTTAGTGTAAATTAAGTTGATCCTATAACTGACTAGTCTTGGGTATTGAAATTGATCATGGAGGATAAGAATAAGATGCATAATCTAGTTGGTTAATTGCAAAAATATTGTAATGTTTTGGTAAAACCGGATTTTGGTAAATAAATTTATGACAAATTTGTGTGTTTTGAAAAGTTTACAGTATTTTTTGCAATTTCTTGGACTTGAGGAAGAGAGGGGTATAATAGGAAACCAGAATAACTCTCGCAAACGTTTCTCTCGATCCTTCCTTCCCTGTTTGCTAGATTCAAGCTTCAAAACCCTAATTCCTTCACCATTAGCATCGATATCAGCTCAACTTCAGGTTTCTTTTCCTTTTCTCGATTCTTCTCACTTTTCTGATCTGCTCTCTCTCGATTCACCTGATTACTATGGAAGTTATTGAGTTTGATTCGCTCTATGATCTGATAATTTTTAGTCTGTATATGAAATCTAAATCAGAAGTGGCCAATAGATGAGTATTCCCCTTGATTCTCTTATACAAAACTGGATGCTGGTTGAATTGATAGGTTTTTGATGATTGTGTCTATCTTCCAATCGATTATCCTGTGATCCACATCGTTGTTTTGTCTGTTTTGTTTCAGATACAAAGGACGAAATTAGCTTCTGAGGTGGTGCTTCAGTGATTAGATACAATGGTATATTATTGCCCTTCTTATGTCCATTATGATTTTCTTTTTCTCCACCCAGCGATTTAAGCTAAGAAGAGTTGTTTATCTTTGATGATCACAGTCAGCTTTATTCAATTTCCATTCGTTTCTGATGGTGGTGCTGCTTGTGATCTGCACTTGCACTTATCTGAAGATGCAGTTCCCTGCCATTTTGGAGCAGAAAACTGGGTTTGTGTTCCTTCTTTCTTCTCCTTTCTTTCGTGAAATTGGATTCATCGAGCTTTGGAAACCGGTTATTATCTTCAAGCGTTTGTTAGTCTTTGACTGAATCGAATATGCTTTCTCAGATTTCTGTGCAAGTTGTTTGACTTTGCTTTGTAAATTGTTCTTCATGCTAGTGTCTCCTCCATTCATTGCCTTGTTCTATATATTAGAATCAAGAAAAATACTTGAACGTATAGTATGCTTTCATCATTGCAGGTTTCGAGGATTCTTTTGGAAGGCTGCTAGAATAGGTAGGCCTTTGCACCCCCTTGGAGCTCAGTTATCTCTTCTGTATCCAATCCAATTCCTTTGTAGAAAAACATTGTGTTTTAGGGTATTCCTTCTTTGCATAGTGTTCTTATAAAGACTAACGGTAGGCTTTCCGGGAGCAAGAGCTCGCTAGTTATCATTGCAGCTACTAATAATTGAACTCTACACCTCTAAGCAATTGGTTTCTAATCCTCAAAAACCTTGGTGATCTCCTATTTAAGCATAGACACGATTGCACATAGTAAATTCAATAAGTTTCAAATTATATCCTCCAATTGCTGACAACCTTTTCTTTGTCGTCACTTGTTACAGGTGAGCGTTTGAGCCCTTGGGTCTCCGTGGGATGCTTCATGATGGGTGTGTCAATCATTTTCTTTTGAGTATCAACTTCTCACAGAACCGGATTGTGTAGATTTTACTTCTTTGCGATGCTCAAATTTCTGTATGCAAAAAACAAAATTCCAAGAGGTTGTTGAAACTGAAAGAGTAGAAAATTTCTATTTGGGATGATTGGGTATGGTCTTTGTATTTGGAGCGATCATGGGTTGTTTTTGATGTGGACACAAGTCTATAAAGCTCAACCGTAGAAATAGTAGAACATAAGACATGGAGCCATTAAAGCTTACCACATCTTTGTCGCAAAAGAAGAGAAATGTGCCAGTTTGATAACACTAATCATGAGAAGAAGAGTTCATAAATCCATGCCCTATTGAAATGATTGTTGTAAGTATCAACCAATTTGGATAATCGATCATTTTTGTGCACTTAAGTGCTCAACTAAGCATATAACATGAATGAAATAGTATTTTGTGTAACTATATTACATGTTATTGACATGGCAACTGCATATATAAAACTTTTTTCTTACATGATCAAATCAAGACTTTTTATCTAAAAATTATTTCCAGTGTAGTCAGTAATGACGGCTCAATGTTAAAGCGTAGATGGGCCAAGACATGTTTATCAGGCCCATTAAAAAGATGTATATATATAGATAAGTAACGGAGGTTAGCCTACATTTGCCTTAGAATCTTCAAGCTCTAAAACCCTAATTCCTCTCCTCTCTCAAACCTAGCTCAAGATGGTACCTCTCTCTCTCTGTCTCTCTTCTTATCGACAGTTCCTTTCTCTTTGATTGACTGATTTTCTGTTTCCTTCTGTCTTTGTTGCAGACTGGAGAAGCAGTGAACCCGAAAGCTTACCCACTTGCGGATGCTCAGCTAGCGATAACGATTCTGGATCTTGTTCAACAAGCTGCTAACTACAAGCAGCTCAAGAAGGGTGCTAATGAAGGTGTGTCTTCTTGTCAAATCATTTGCTCTCAGCCTTTGTTTGTGAAGTTTTTTTGTTCAATCGTTTTGCTTTTTTTTTTTTCAGCTACCAAGACTTTAAATCGTGGAATCTCTGAGTTTGTGGTTATGGCTGCTGATGCTGAGCCACTCGAGATTCTTCTTCATCTACCTTTACTTGCTGAGGATAAGGTTTTCATTTGTTCTCTCTCTCTTTGTGTTACTCTTATTGCTTCAAATGCAATATTTTGGTCTTGCGATTGTCAATTAGTTGTCTGTTTTTGTTTTTTTTTTAATTTAAACTGAGTTTTGGTTTTCTCCAGTTTTGTATACGTAGTTCTTGAGATACTCATGAGTTTTTTGTTTCCTGAATTGAATTAGAGTTTTGATTCTCTTGATTGTTAGTTTGATTAGTTGTTGTTAGTCGTCTCCTGGTTAATAATTATTCATGTTTGTATATGATGTTTTATTCACTGAACTCTGCTCTTTCATTTGTGATCTTATCCCTTGAAACAATACCCATAGGCTTCTAAGTGATCATTTCATTCTTATTGTGTCTTCTGATTTCTACAGGATGCAACTTTTATGCTTGAGAATGAAATGTTTTCATCTTCTCGCTGACTAATTTTCCCTATGTGTGAATGATGTGTAGAATGTTCCCTATGTATTTGTGCCTTCAAAGCAAGCCTTGGGAAGAGCATGCGGTGTGACAAGATCTGTCATTGCTTGTTCCGTCTTATCAAACGAAGCTAGTCAATTGAAACCACAAATCCAGCAGCTCAAGGTATAACTAGCCCTCACTTTTTCTCCCGTCTTTATAAACCTATAACCACCATTCGGATTTCACTTTTTGGAATACTAAGTTAAATCATTTTTGTTATGAAATTCTGCACTGCAGGATGCTATTGAGAAGCTCCTGATCTAAGGCAGTCTCTGATTGATTGCTCGGTATGATGGGTCTCCGCGTATTGGAAGGCTTTGACTGAAGTTTTGTTTAGGCAACTACCAAATCAAAAACCGTCCATAATTCTATCTTCATTTGTAACGTTTGGCATCGCAGTGATACACTTTCTGCAATTCTGTTTTCTTTAGAGTTTGTTCTTTGTGTTTGGTTTCGTGGCGAATTGTTATGTCATGTATGAGAGTACTTGTTTAACTTAAGTTTTGCTGGTAAAGAATTTCAAATCATTCAGGCCACTACAAGCAGACCTATACTTAAAATCCAAATATCTTTTATCTTATTTAATCGGTTGAAAGTTATGTCAAATTTACACATAGGGGTGTTAGAACTCGCTAAAAAAACTAGCAAAACTGCAAAAATCATTGGATTACCGATAAGAATTTCAATCATTCCTCTCCGGATTAGCTTTGTATTTCATCTTTTGTTCTTGTGGCTTTGATAAGTAACTGCTAAGTCATCAATCTTAAGGAAGGAATACATGAGTAAGAAAAAAATCTGAAGTGGTATATTATAACAATCATTACACACCCGACACAGAAACAAAGTTTACATCGCACTTTTTTGTAACCTATATGAAACTTAAGACCGACCACAAAGATGTCCACAAATATCCTAAAAGTTTCTTCTGCCTTTGTTGTGTGCATACATTGATAAAAGTCTGGTTTTTTAATCTGTTAGCTTCTACTATAAAAGAAGTGACTCTCCCTCTATTTAGCTTCTTGCTCCAACAATGGAATCTTCTTCCATGTCTCTTCTAATCCGTTCAATTGAAGCGGCGGTAACGAAAACACGCTCACGGTAGAGCTACCGCTCCTGATTTCCTTCAAAACCCGCAAGGCGGCGATTGTGCTTTTCATGTGAAGACTCTCCATAAACTTGTGTTCTGATAGCTCTGTTTGGATATTCTCAGACTCTGCCGCATCAGAAACCGTAGGATTGTCGGATTCAACAAGGGTTTCGTCTTTAGCCGGGAAGAATCGATCGAGCATTGCCTCGGATTCTTTCACTAGCTTGTACAATAAGTCTGTAGTGTAAAAAGGTTGCTGAAGAACTTTCTGAATGTAAGGCAAACGCATGAGATCACCAGTTCGTTTGTCATACTTCTTCAGTATCTTAACCAATCCTATAATAGTTCCAAACAAACCAAACCAAACCAAACCCATTTCAACATTTCATTCACTATGATCAAAGTTGGAAGCTTGATGCTTGAAACATATATCATGATCAACTATTACCTGTGTAATTAAGGGCACTGTAATTCTCGAGTAGAACCATTTCTCCATGGAAATCAACAATCTCTCTCCTTATCACCATCATCTTCTCTTTTGATTCTTTAGCCTTTGAAATCCTATCTCGCAATTCCTGTAATCACACACACGAATTAATCAGAATATTTGAAGAAAGGGAATCAATTTTGGGGATCTGATTCGACAAAAAAAAATGTAACCTTTAATCTGATGATATACTCTTCCTCTTTCTCGACGAAGAAATTGTTGAATTTCTCTAACTCGTCTTCTAACAATTGGATGAAACTGATCTCTTCTTTAGACATTCCGACCGAATATCCGGAGGAATCGAGCCGGAGACGTTTAACCGGACGATCTTCTCCGGTTTTGGAACCGATGAGTTTAAGTCGTTTCTTGAGCTCCTTGTAAGACAAGAACTTGTCTTGCCATTCAGGCAGGGTCTGCTCGATCTGGTTGCTGAGACTCTTACCGAATTTCATTGCTTTTGCTTTTTTTTGTTTATTCTTCTTCTTGTTGTTTTTTTTTCCCGGGAAAATGAAGGAAAGTGGAAAGGAAGAAGAGTGAGATATAATGGGATAGATAAAGAGAATATTCTTAAGGTTTCTCTTTCGAATATCCTTTTTTCTCTTATCATTGTCTTTCTTTCGGGAGGATATCTCTTTGGTTTTATTCCTTTTCTAATTTCTCGTCATTTTTTCTTCTTCTGCAAATCGGTGGGTGTGATTATAACACATGGCAAGTGACGGTTCATAAATATTACAAATCTTATTATTATTATTTACCTACAAATTATTTTATAACCGGGATATGAGGATATTTTTTGGATATCCACACCGAATTTTTTTCCTTTTTTTTTTGTCTCTTCCAAATGGTCCAAAACGTAATATCATATTGAATATCTAATGTTTGAATAACCTTAGAACTTATGTATATTGACTAAAAACAAAATATTATATCATGAATTAATTAACCACTTCAATTTGGTTATTACAAATGAAATTATATTTACATATCTATTATAAGTTTTGGTGAGTAAATTATTCAACGATTGCATTCACATTTTATGTTGTAAAAATAAATAAATTAATTGAAACCTTTAATTACAAAAAGCAAAAAATCTAACTTTTGAGTCTTTTAATATAAAAAACTTTATCTAAAACAAATATATACATCTATAAAACTATGTTCTTAATAAAATTAATAGAGACAATTACAAAAATATAATTTTTTATATGCACATTTGCAATAATATTATTTATTGGTGTCTATTTACAAAAATACCACTAATTATAGATTTATAAAACCTATATCTTAAAATTTTAAACCTTACAAAATATTTTAACCCCCAAAAATCCCTAAATTCTCGTAACTAAATCCTAATAAAACATAATTAATACAAACATAAATAATTTAAAGAAAAAATAATTTTAAAAAAGTGGTATTTTTATAAAGATTTGAGAAATTTCAAAAAAAACCACTTTTCAAGTGCCACTTTACAAAAATACCACATTTTTGAAATCTTTACAAAAATACCATTTTTTCAAAATTATTTTTTCTTTATATCATTTATGTTTGGGTTAATTATGTTCTATTAGGGTTTAGTTTTGAGGGTTTATGAGGTTTTAGGGGTCAAAACATTTTTTAGGGTTTAGAATTTTAAGATATAGGTTTTATAAATCTATAATTAGTGGCATTTTTGTAAATGGTCACCCCTAAGAGGTATTCTTGCAAATGTGCACACAAAAAGTGGCATTTTTATAATTGTCCCAAAAAATTTCAAAAGTGTGATATTTTTGTAAAGTGACTTGAAAAATGGTATTTTTTGAATTTCTCAAATTAATATTCATAACTTACTCAACATTAAACAAAATACTTTTAATATTTTTTTTAGAGAATTTTATAAATTTGAAGCTATCTTTATTTTTCCAGTTTTAGTCAAAAATTCGAAACGATCTTTAATATTGTGGATCTGATTGTATCTAATAAAAAAAAATATCTTTGTATAAATCCCCCCTAATTACTAAAAAATATCAAATCCAGGTGACCTCAGCTTCTCATGACAGAAACACATGGGACATTGGGTCTTCATGATCATACTAGTAGCTTGACATTTACTTCTTTTTTCGTTACTTCTTTAAATATTCACGATAATAAATAAATTAAAAGTAAGAAAATGGTCACCATTGGAATATTCTTGAAATAGAAAGGGTATAAACCTCGGCATCTTTCAACTTTAAAAAGCATAAAAAAAAAAAAAACTCCAAAAAGCACAATTTCATCGACTCACTGAATCGCGTCTCCATTCATTTTCTCACATTTTATTATCTCCTTTTGACATTGTCTATATGCAAAAACTTCTATCAAACTTTTTCAAAACTTGTTAAAACTATTAGTCAAAAACTATGTATAGTATATATTAAAACATTACATTAAGATAGTGGGTTTGCTGACGCCAAAGATTTCTATATATTAAAGGAATAGCGGTCACTTTTGCTTAGGTATCATCACCATATTTTTTCTCAATATTTTTTATTTAATTAATTGTTAATTTTAAACTAATATTATTCTAATTACCAAATACAAATTTTAGTCATTTATTTTGACATGGTTCAAGTTATCCCTACTTTCAAACATAGTTAGAGAATATATTTTATTTAACGAATCATTCTAAACAATTAATCGAAAGTAAATGCTATTCCTTAGCAAACTAAATTGAACCATTGGAAAAATAATATGCAATTGAAATATTTTATATGACTAATTATTAGCATCGATGTTTCAAAAATATGCAAATAATTATGGTTTTAAATAAATTATCATTAAAACTTCTACTTTACCTAAAACCATGTAAATTAATCTACAAATCAAAACAAATGTAAATCATATTGTAACAATACATTAGCCTAGATAAAAAAAATATTATGCATATACATTCACATAATAAATTAACACCAATTATGTTAATATTAAAAAGTGGACAAATTAATCATTTAACATCGTCATACAAAAATAAAAGTTCATTATACACATCAATCAATGTAAACAATGTCATTAACTAATCAAATATTTTTTAAAAAAAAATTGATTAAAATCAAAGCATGTTTTGTCGTTAGTCTAATTATACATAAATTGAATCTCTAGAAAAGAAACCATGTAAATTGAACCAATTGATATATTACGTGATTTATTTTTTCTAATTGATTCAAATTAATTACGTGATTTTTTTTTCTAAATTTGATTTGATATCAATTAACTTTAGAATATTTCCTTTGAATTATTTCATTTTTTTTTCTTTAATCCGTGTGCATTAGTTATTGGATTCAGTATCAAATCAGTTAAAAAATGGATAATAAATATTTTTATATCCTATTTAAGCGAGATTTTAGCATCATTCTGGTTTTGTTTATTAAATTTGTCGCATTAAATATAGGACCCTTAAATATATTTAAAATTTGAAAATTAAAATTTAGATATTCTGCTAAGATTTGATTTGATTTGATTCACAAAGACCTAAAATTGTTTAAAATAAATTTCCTATAAATATAATGTTAAATTGTAGAAATTCACAAAGATGCAACAATAGTTTGTTCATCTACCTCTTGAAGATGTTGGAGATGAAGAGGGTGATTTGACCATGACAAGGTGGATAAATTTGGAATCTGATATCGTTCGAGAAAAATGAGCAAAGAGATTTGAATTTTGTAATCATGGGTTGTTATATCTTATAAACTTTTTTCGTTGTTGTTACTTATATCTTTTAAATTTGTTTGGGTTTTTATTGATGATAGTAATTTAGTGTACATAATTGTTCTTCCATGTCAGAATCCACCGTGATTTCGAAGAATTGCTCGAAGAATACCTAGAAGTGGAGTAAATGTTTGAAGATGAAACCATTTTTATGTTCCATCGAGCCAGGGCAAGTGTTGTCAAAAGTCAAAACTATAAAAGTTTGATATGACCAGTTGGTTTAATTAAATATGTAATGTCGATTAAATTACTTTGTTAGATTGGTTTTGGTTTATTCTTAGTTTATTATCTTTTTGTTTTGAGACAGATTTTTGGTTTATTATCATCATTTTTAATCATTCTCTTCAAAAGATCACATGTTTTTTTTCTAGAATTTTAATTTCACCTAAATATTGTTTGAAAACATTATATTATAACAAATCTTTGTAATACCTAAATATTGTTTGAGAGTAATGTATTATAATTATTTTGAATTTGAATAAGTTAGGATGATTTAAAATTTCAGTTTAGTTAAGAGATATGGTTTGAGAATACTTTATAATATCGTTTGAAATTTGTAGGCTAATTCTTTTTCAAATATGTGCTAATCCTTTAAATGTAAATTAATTATTTTTATAAATCACGTAAACTCTATATTATTTTAAGTATAACAAATTATGATTGGTCTTAAATGGGTATGATAACTTTTTACTAACTAAAAATTCAAAGAACTATTGTTTTGAATTATTTCACGAATGAAACATATTTTTATACAAAACAATCGCAAATTCACATATTTTAAGCAAATCTGAGATTCCTTACAACTACAAATGATTGTTATATAAATTGTATTCGATAATTTTTAACTATATGGACTACCTAGAAATATGTTCTGTTTATGTATACACATTTTTTACCCTCCACAAATTCGAATATACACAAACATATTCATTAGTACTTCCGTATTTATAGCCATTAGCCAAAGGGAAGATTAAGACAAACAAATTAAGCACACTTTTTATAATAATAAAAAATTTGTAGTCAAATATCAAAATTTGAATTAGTATTGTCACCATGACTTAGAAAGTAAACAATATTTCCACCTTTTGTAATGTTTCTTCATCAAATCAAACCCAACTTATTCCATATACAACTTATCCTCTTCCAAGTTTTCATCAAGCTCGGGACAGTACCAAGTGATGCAACTCCAACAAGTGAGGATTTGATGACAATGGAAATGTATTGCTTAAACAAACTCTCCAAAACCGCGGTGAAAGAAAAACCAATCTAAACATCCAAAAGCTTCTAGGTAGAGGCGAATAAACCGTTGATTGTGCAAGGTTATTCGTTGATGCTAGTAGGATTGATCGAGCCTGATTGAGATGTATAACTAGATATAACGTACAAAACGTAGCCGAGATTTGATTGCTGTCTACGAATGCATATAATCGAAGAAGATGAAGTTACACACACAAACAGTTATTCATCCTTGTTCACAAACGAATACCTATCCTTCATTACAAACCTGAAAAGGTCCATTATAGTTCATCTCATCTTGATGATACAAAATCCGTAAGGGGGAAAAAAAGTCAAGTCTTTCTTCTTCTTCTTGAGTGAGCTTTGAAATTTTGTTTTAGTCACTTCCCCATTTCCGGACAACGCTCTCTTTAGCAGAGACAATACCTTCCTTCTTCCACATCTCCTCTGAGTTATCATTCGTTTTCGAGGTTTCTCTTCCCGTGAGTTTGGAGCTTAGAGAAGTCAAACCTTCTCGTGTTCCTCGCAACGCATACAACAATGGGTTTAACACAAATGCAGCCATTACTTCACCTTTTGCAACCATCATATACTGCAACCATATTAAACAAACCCAAAACCATCAACCAACAAGTCTTTTCTCTTTCTGATTTTCCAGTTTTGAAATAATAAGAAGGGTGACTTGGTAAGCAAAAACATACCACAAGAAGTATTGCTAAAAGGGTAATGCCAATCTGCTGTGCTTCACCCCAGAAATGATCGCCACTGAACCAACCACCACCTCCGAACCAGCCTCCTCCATTGCCACCATTTCCGTCACCAGACTCTTCTCTTTTCTTGATCTCTTTGTCCCACTTCTCAAACTCATGTTTCTTCCCACCAAGAGCGCTTTCCAATGCTTTTCGAGCTTGTTCCTGCACAATCAAGGAGATCGAACAACACAGTATTAGCCACCAAATCATGATGTTACCTTCTCCATCTTTCGAGCTTGCTCGAATTTTCATGTTTTCATCTATCAGCAACAATAAAATGCAGTCATGTCTGGCCAAGGAAACACTTGGAAAGATATGGACTCTTCTTAACATTAAAAAAAGTGTGGATTTTTTCAATTCCTAAATGAAAGTTCTTATTACTAAACAAACTATTTCCTGACTATATCCAGAGGAAGCAAAGATGGAGGAGGCACTGTGTTTGTGGTAAGAACAAAGCTATGAAACATCTATTCTCATACCAATTCACCAAACCAGAGAGAGAGACTCTAAACTCACAGGCAAATGTGCTAATTTGCTAGATACAGAATACCAATAGGTAAGAGTTGAGCTCTTAAACTTGTTCAAAACTTGATCAGTATGCTTCCCTTTGTCAAGTGAGAAACTAAAGTTAAGGACTTTACTCGATTCGCATCCATAAACAAGAAATTCAGTCCAACCCTCTTGTCCCCTGAAGCGGAATCAATATCGTTTCCAGGCGACAAAACCAATTCCAATCAATTCTTACTTACCTTTGACTGAAAACCCTGAACGAGCCAAGACAATTCGCAGCAGATTTCTCCAATACCTTTTGAGTGTTTGCTTATGGAAGGAAATTAAGTAAGAAAAACTAACCTCCCTCTGGTTGCCGGAGAAGAGACATGAGAATCGTCCCTTGCTTTTGGTAATGGAGGTTCGCAGAGAGAAGACAGAGTTGTGGTCAAGACTCCGGATTCGGAGGTGGAGAAGAGTCGAGGAAGAAAAAGGGTTTATCAGCAGCCTCATTACGTGTCCCATCTTCTCACTCTCTTATCCCAAAACCACAATGCCTTTTTTTCTTTTTTTTCTTCTGTGTGTTGAATTGATATATATACCTTTTTCAACATTCACCAATTTCTCTTTACATTTTGTGATCGTCTTTAAATAACCAAAAAAGCTTGTTGCTTTGCATGATTAGTTTGGTTATTTGCAGATTATTATCCGATGTAGATTCTCTAAGTAAAATTGTGGCTGTGTTAGCTTATGAGCCTTCACAACTACAATGGCTTACTGTTTTGTCTTTTACCCTGCTTGTAAATTTTGTTGAAACCAAGAACTTGTGAAGGAGACGAATGAGAATCTTTTTTTTACTTCACTGAACTCGGAAATGAAACAAGAAATGAACGAATCTCAGAGACCAAAGACATTAAAGATCAATCAAGTTGCATCTATCTATATATACCACAAACCAACCACACCTCTTTTTTCAGTATTCAGATTTATTGACTTCTGAAGAAAAAGGGTATCACTCATTTTCAACCAATAACTATCTCCATTCTCTCTACAGATCAATCTATCCGAAGTTCGTCGTATTGAGGCCTGAATTTGATGATCATCAGATGTGGGAACACAACAAGGCAAGCCATGAACAATGTAAACTGCAATATCATCAAAACAAAACCTTATTTTCCATAACCAGATAAGATTAGTCTACAATGATGATGATTTGTATTATGGACTGAGTGTCATACCAGAAGAGGGAGAGTCAAGAAGCCCCATATAGGCCATAGAGAAAAGGAGAGCCTGCATTTGCATTGCAGATTCATCACACATAACAAATATGATACTTCCCGCTAGCTAGTTCCTGATGATTAAAAAATGTAATTTTACTTACAGGCTAAATGAAATGAGGCCGAGTAGGGTGATGAATGGCAGAGCAGAGATACTCCACAGTTCCCATTTCTCATCAATCCTTCTCAAGCTCCATGACAACATACTTTCGTAGATTATGATTATAATGTTCACAACTATTCCCAACATCCCGAAATACAAAGGCATCCTGGAAAGGATTGCATTATGTTTAGATAGGTTTTCAGCAAGACCCATCCTCTCAAACGATGTTGAAAAATGGCAGACAAACTACACAAAATCATGACAAGAGAATCTGTATTTTCCAAACCATTTAAACAGTAAAGGCCTTCAAATAGTAGTCATCTTTACCTATGCACACGATTCTCCTAACACTCGATATATGACAAGTTTCTCCAAACTTTGCTTTCAATAACTTAATCCAAGGTTTATCCTTTTTTGACTGCTTACACTAAATCACCATAATCAAGAATACTGAACTCAAACTCCTATGGCATCCTCAGGTCTAAAGTGAGCCAAATACGTTTTCTTTTAAATAGCGTTCAAGAAATATGTTACCTTTTGATTCGAGCATCGTGTAGGAGGATGTAAATCATATTGGAGTGCCTGTCTCCAAAATAGACAATGAATACTGCAGATGCAATCCAAAGCACATTCTCCAGAATCTCAACCCAAGTTTTACATCTAGGACTTTCTAACGAGAAAGGTTGTGGCCTAGAGCAAGCATCGTCTTCAAGATCATCACCACCAGATGCATATCCTTGGCTATGTCTTTGCCTAATGTACCCACCACCACCAACCGGAGTTCCACCAGACATGTTCCTTAGCAACACCACACACAACCTAAGCAAACCCTAGTCCCGTCTATTCGATTTAAGCAAGTAAAAGGCACCAAATTTCGAAATTCGTCTCATTACAAAGCGATCCCCTCAAAAGTCTAATGCTTGCAGCCCCCAACGAGAGACCTGCAACGAAATTCGTAAGGTAAGAAAATACTTCAATTCCACAACATTATAATACCAAAATATGGGAGAAAAGGCCAGATTCTCGTCGAATCGAGCGTATCAAGAGATCGAAAACAAATGGAATTCAAGAATCGCGAGCTGAGGAAAATCGTAAACTAGTTAGATACGGAGAATTCGATGAGAAACGAGAAGAGATCAATAACCTGAATTGAGAGAGCTTCGTCGCGAACGACTGGAGAAAACCCTAAGAAACCGATCCCAAATTCTCTGAATGAAATTTTTTGAGAAAAAGAAGCTCTTTTTTTGCTCTGAAGCGTGAAGGCAGTGAACTGAACCGTTTTGGGAAGAAAGGGTTTGGAAACAGATTTCACCATACGACGTCGTCGGGTCCAACCACTTTCTCTAGTTTTTTTTTTCATTTGATATATAGTATAAAAGTTCGTTATACATAAAGAAAGTGTGACAAGTGTTGATGGTTTACCTGTATTATTTGAGTTTTTTTTGTTCATTATATCTTAAGCCTAATTTTATTATTTGTGGGTTTACAATTCACATATACTCTTTGTTGGTAATTAACGATATTGTTATCTCAGGTTGGCAATTATATGGTGGAAAAAATTATGTGGCATCGTGGCTACTTCGTTGCTTCTTTGAAACGATAGAGAACACTTTCTTATATGGTGTATATATTTCATAAATTCATTTCACTATAGATTTTATCAAAAAAGAATTACACAACCAAATGGCTCTTGGTCTAGTGGTTTCCTCCTCTTAAAAATGAGAAAAAGTCTCTAGTTCAAGTCCACTTTGGAGGAGAGGATTTCCAAAGGAAATAGACTAAAGTTCGATTTTGGTTCATGGAGAATATGGCTTAGAACCGAATTTTGAGGTTTTCACAAGAAAAAAAATACGCTAGATCTAAGCGATATTATTTTTTGATTTTGAGAGAGCGAAACGTTCATTTTCATTGCAATCATTCGTAAATAATAAAATTTTAACAAAATATTCATAAGCACTTTGTTCCACAATGTTCATAATTATATGCTCTTTGGAGTTTTTAACAAATTTTTTTTTATAAATGGACAAAAATATTGTTTCTTTGCTTAAGGCCAACACCCTCGAAACCGCTTTGTACTTTTCAATCGCAGAAAATATGTGGCTAAAATGTACTCCTTCCGTTTTTTTATAGTTGATGTTCTGGAAAAAAAAATTTTTTTTTTAAAAGATTGATGTTTTAAAATTTCTATGCAGTTTTTATTAAGTAATGATGGTGAATTGTGAATTTCAAGACATATTAATTGATTTTGTTGAATTACTATTGGCTAAAAGTTATTGAAAATTGTTTAACACAAAAAACAATATATTTATTGTTATGAATTAATATGTTTTTTAATATGTGTGAAGATTTCAAAAAATCAATTATTTGAAAACGGAGGGAGTATATTAGTAGTAAAAATCATTTATGTTTTGTTGTATTACCATAAATATTAACAATATTGGTATTAAATCATTTAAAAAAACTTGTAAATCAAATGCTCATAAATTAATTATTAAAAACAAATTGTCTAATACAATACCCGGCCCGGAAGGCCCCTAAGAAGATTGGTTGGAAGAAGAAGAGCCAAGAAGGTCCATGACCGGGTCCTGATTTGCCAAGCATAAAACGATAAGGTTAAAAAGTATAAAAATATCAGATTTGGGGACCCGGAAAACACAGTGTTTGAGAACAATTAAGTGTTTTTGTCAACAAGACAATAAGTTATAATATTAAAAAACAAACATCTCCATCTAATCAAATGCATTCCAAAATCCAATATGTTGATTCCACTTGTCGACAAGAAATAAGAGGTTAATTTCACTTGACTTAGAACAACCCACATGGTTTGATTCTGTTAATCACCCTATTCACTTTCTAATCCACATTATTTGATTTTGTCTCCTCTCTTATTATTGTCTTGGTGTTGATACGGCTGAGCCAGTGATAAATTACTACAAGATTGATCAAGGTTTGCAACATAATGGCTTGTTATTAGTGATAGTGTTGTTGAAAAAGCGGTTTGTGGCTAGAACTATACGTTTGTGTTTGTAACGAGTATGTATGAGAATAAAATAAAGAACACAGAGTTTTTTTACGAGGTTCGGTTTTTCCTACATCCCCGGGATCTAGTTCAGAATCAATCCATTAGAAAATGCCGCAACCTACAATTGCTATATGGTATACCACCACTCTTTTCTACATGGACAAACTACGAAGATAGGTATCAAGACCGCATGCTTGACAACCAACCAGCAGCACTGGTGCAACACCGTCTTTTCAACGGCTGCAATTTTCATAGACAAACCACCATCAATATGGTGGGACGATGCCACACACATGTGTGCGTCTCACAAAAGAACTCTAGGCGGGTAACTCTTTTTGTCAACGCCTTTTGCCTTTTATACTACCACTACTAAACCCTCACGTTTCATGTCATGTGGGCTTTTAACTTCTCTCATAATTAGGCTTCTAATTCAATAAGAGTTCAATCTCACTTTTCTCCACGTGTTGGAACAGCTCCGCATGTGTTCCAACATATCGTATTCTGATGCTCCAGAAACCTCTCTTTCAGTTGTATCACTACCCATATCCTAATCTAATTGCGTGTGTGAGTTCTAAACAACAACAATAATAGTACTACAAAGAAATGACGGCAAAAGAAAACTATGATGGATCACAAACTTTGCAAACAAAAATCGTGAGGAAATGGACCCTCTTGTGCGTAATTTCTTCATCGCCTAAGTCTAAATTTTTAAATATTTAATTTATCGATGATTGTTAAACGGATAAATTTTGTTGTCATCGGGACAATGTTGTAATCACTTGTATGACAAAACATATTTTTAGTGTTGATCTGTAAAACTGTTGAAACAAATACTCGACAAATTTTCTCAAACACTAGAGTTTTTTTCCCAAGTTTGGCTCATATAATAAAGAAAATTTGATCATGAACCTATTTTATATGCTGCTAGGCAAATTATGCACATGTGAAGCTAGATTAGCCCTTAATATTTTGTTCACTCTAGCTAGTTCCGATTTCAAATTATTATCCTTTTCCAGACCAATTTTTTTTTTTTAAAGAATTCATAAAAAATGGTATATATATATATATATGGTACGCATAGGATGCACTCCAATTTATTATAAAATAATATCTTCTATATTATATATTCATGTATAAAAAACTATACTATTTGTTTCTATTCAATTGCAAACTTTGAGAGAGAATAATAGAGAGAGGACTCATCATTTCTCTTTCTCTGACTCTTCCTTATAAATAACGCATATGCGCCATTAAAGATTTCCACAAATATTTGTACGCATAACAAGAAAAAAATGAATATGGCTAACGAAGAGAAATCCAAAAAGCAGAAGAAGAAAAGTCTCATGAGCTTCTACAAATTCACCACCACCACTTCGAAGAAGTCACTCATCACAAACCCTAAATCCAAACCTAAAGTCCCGATCCAACCATCAATATGCCAAGAAGAGACCGTAGCAAAACCAACCGTCCAATCGAATCATATGATGAGAGACATCTTCGAACTACGTACTACTACTACTAGTAGTAATATTGAAAGAAAGAAATTTAGTGGTGGTGGTGGTGGTGCGGCGGAGGAAGGGAGGAAATCGGTGTCCCATGTGGAGAGGGATACGGCGGCGAGGATAGCGGCAGCGGCAGAGATGTTGACGGTGAGGATATTAGCGGCGGACATGCCGGGGTTTATGCAAGCACATGCGTTTAGGTGTGCGAGAACGACTTTAGATGGTTTAGAGAAATTTAGTTCCAAGCACATGGCTTTCAATCTCAAGAAGGTAACTCTTTTTTCTCTTCCTTTACGCACTATTTTGTCACTTTCGGTTATTTAATCATATTACTAGTAAATAGTATTACACGAGGAGGGTTTTCATGTAGAAAAAGACCAAAAGAAGAGACAAAATTGGCGATGCCAAAACTTATAATATCCTTAGAATATAATTTTTTTTTTATATATGTATATAATATAGGTTATGGTTTTCTTCTTAAAATAATATGTTAAACAAACAAAACTTGCAATTAACTGTGATGGTTCTAGTCGCTCTAATTGTTTGTATCTACTACTGTGTTTTCATGTCACCTGGTGTAGAAAATATAGTTTTTAAAGGAATTTGCGAGAATAATTAGCGCTTGATCCATAATTTATCCGGTTTTATAAAATTACTAGTATAATTGTTTTTTGAAATATGATGAGTAAAGAACAAATATTCAAACTTGTTTTGTGTTTTTGGTTCAACAGTTTACAGTTTTTAGAACATTTTATTATGTTTCTGATATATGCTTGACTTAATCGTTTATTATTGTCTGCCCTTTAAATGTGTATAATACTTTAATCGGTAAAAAACTTTGCCGAAAACCATTATTAACACCAAAACATCTAAAATTCAGTCTGCATCACAAAACACACCTAAAAATTCATTATTGCTCTAAAAGAAATCACATGATAACAAAACTATGAGAGGAAAATGACACATCATCATCCTTCTTAACCAATTGCTTCTTTTTCATGATATATAGATGTCAATATCAAAACAAATGACCGGTGTTAAATGAGCTGCAAAACAACTTAAAATGGAATAAATAATTTTTGGATCTGAAAATGGATGGGAGAGTAATTATAAGAAATAAATATAAAAACAGAGTGATGGGAAATGGTCCAGCTAATGTTGAAAAGGGCATCAAAGGGGGAATGACCCAACAGAGCCCATGTGGTCCTCTTCCTCCCTTATCCCAATTTTTTTACCTTATTTTTTTCGGATCCCTCCTTTGTCTCTCTCTCTCTCTCTCTCTCTCTCTCTCAATCTCCACGTTAAAGATCATTGTGGCTTTGACTATAAATGTTTCAAAACGTGATACTGCAGTGCGGAATGATATATGTTGAACGAGCTATGTAAGTATCAATTTATTATTGTTCAGTGCGAGATGTATTATTTCTATTCGAAATCTTAAATTTATTTGGCAAATTATGTTGTAGAACTAGTAAAACAAAGTCTGGTTTTCAAAACTAGTTAGTTAGAATTTTATCAGATCATACTTAGCTCGTTCTTCTAGAACTAGATTTGCTAATATTAGGTTTGTAAATCTTTCAAAATTCATTTTAGTTATTATATGGCTGAAAAAAATACCCATCTATTTTATTGAAAAAAAAACACAAAAACTGGACATCCCATATTTTCTTTGTCTTAATACCCTTAAATTAATAGGGCCGAACATACTACCACAGATTTTCAAACTAATATTTCATCATGACATTTTTGATGAATAGTGAAATACAAATCACTAATGCATGTAAATATGGATGTATATTGTTTACCAAACAAAAAAAAAAAATATGGATGTATAAACGTAAATAATAATGAAAGTGAGATATTATGCAGGAGTTTGACAAAGGGTATGGACCAGCATGGCATTGCATAGTGGGGTCAAGTTTCGGGTCGTTCGTGACACATTCCACAGGTTGTTTTCTTTATTTCTCAATGGACAAACTCTATGTTCTCCTCTTCCGAACCAAAGTTCGTCCTGCTTCTCCCCACTGATTTTTGTTTATTCGATTCTTCTTTTTATTATATACATTGCCTTTTTTTTAGGTTGTAACTTAATACTGATCGTAGTCGAAAGGCTTACTGTAAATTCACTATTCCTACGTTTTTTAAATATTATTACTTACTCCTTCTGTTCCTAAAAGATAAAAGTTTTACAAAAAAAAATTGTTTCAAAAAGATGTATTTTTTTTATGTTTTCTATGCATTTTTATCATTTATTGATAAAAAATTGTAAGTTTCAAGAAAAATATTCAAATACTATTGGTTAAAAGTTTTTGAAAATCGTTTATTGTAGAAATCAATACATTTATTATTCAACATTAACTGTTTTTTTAATATGTGCGCACGACCTTAAACATACATCTTTTATGAACGGAAGGAGTATAAGTTTTAAATAAACTTCGAAATTCGATGTCGGGATCCATTCATTTCTGTATGTCCGTGATTAGTCGGTTGATAATATCATGACACATCGTAAATCCTCAATTCAATTGATGCTTAAAGCAATGGAACTAATTTCTTAGTTTGACTACCAGGTCAGCCCACTTTTGGTGTCTTATTATAAGTAGGAATACCATTCTCTCTTTTCTAAAAAACTAATAGAAATCATAGGAATAACATTCTTACCCTAGTTTTATTTGGGTCAATCAAGTTCGTTTGAGCTTAATATGTATGAATGGGTGGCAGCAAATATTACCATCTTGAAAACATGTAATATAATTTGTTTTGGTCCCTTTTTCATTTGTGTTATAGAATTTGTTGGTCCTTTTTTAAAAAAAAAAAATGTAGAATTTCTAATATTCTATACATGAATGTAACATCTTGAAAACATGTAAACTTGATCCAACGAATATTACAAGAAAGATCAATGTAAATGCATATCGTATGCATATTGCACCATAGATTTCACAACGTAAGTTAACCTCTTGTGTGCATGCATTCAGAAAAAATACCATTCAAACAATTCGGTCTCCAGCTTTTCAGCACACAATGACTAATTCCAAAACGGATTTGCAGAAAAACACACAAACACACATTCGTAAGAATCAATCAATCTTATCATAAACACCAAAAGCAATCCTTGGCTTTCAAGATTTCTGACTTTTCACATAAAAAGAAAGAAACATAACCAAATCCTAATATGATCTTTGCATTATCCATTGTTAAAATTTTGTTTATGTGCTTCCAGGGCTTGATCTTCTCCTTCCTCTGCTTCTTCTTCTCCGATGAGAAGAAAACAGAGAACAAAAACCACAACCTACAGAGATTTTAGGTGACGGAGGATCCAACGTCGGAGAAATATCCACTAATCTTCCACCGTGGCTACGTCCACCGTCCGATGCGCTACGTTTCACCGTTCCTGCCGCCGCAGCAGCAGCCATTGAACCATCACGGTGATCATTACAACGATCTTCTTGTCTTTGGTCGTTACGAATCTCTCCGCTCAAGAATCTGTCGTTCCATATGAGTCCTGAAGATCCTTGTCTCCTAAACGACGCCGTTGATCTCTGTAACGCCATCGTTTCTCTTCTTTGGATTTTTTTCTCTGTTTCAATGGAATCTGAATTTGTCTGTCTTTTTTTCTCTGTTTTAAAATGTAAAGAGGAAACAAAAATATTTGGAACAAACGAAGAAAGAAAGAAAGGAAAAAAAAAATTACGGAAAATAAACTTTTTTTTTTCCTTTTTCGGAGATTTTTTACCTTTTTTTAACAGTACTTTTTTGTTGTTGTTCTTACTTTAGTTGTGGGGTTGAGAAACGGTGGTAGAACAAACAGAAAGACTTGGTCAGTAATAATTGTGGTTTCACATTTGTGATTAAGTTTGACAATTTATAGAAAAATAAAATTGTTTACCAAGAATAGGAAAACCAAAGAGACCAACTTACTAACTGTTTCCTTTGTACAACAAAATAATAATCTTTGATAAAGGCTTAAGGAAATAAAACTGGTCGGAAGAGAAAATAAAGAATATGTCAAATTGGTGTATGCTTTTTGGTCTCCGTAACGATTTGACTTTCATTTGCACGGGGGTCTACTTTTGTAATGTCATTTTGTTGTTGTTAAATGTTAAAGACTTGATCCGTTCCATATTATTATAATTAATTAAAGTAATGTAATTAGGGAGTGTAGTTTTAAAGAAAACCAAACATTTTTAGCTTTTTTAGGATCTCCAACTCTACTGAAAAGTAAGAAAATAAATAAAACTCTCTCTCACTTTTTTTTTAATAAACTATGGAAAACAACTTTAAAAACTGTATAAGACTAAACAAGAAATCACGAAATTATGAAAACTCTAAAAAAATAAATCGAATTAGATACGACAAACATTACTATTAAGAAAAAATACAACAAAAAAATTTCAATATTTATCTTCAGTTTAAAAAATTTAATCATGTCGAAATATAGGTACAATTTTCTCAAACTTATAATTAAAAAAGATATGCGGATTGGGCTACGAAGCCCAGCAACCTTTTTTGGCTTTTGACTTGTTTGTTGTGTTATTCTCTCTCTCTCTCTCTCTCTCTCTCTCTCTCTCAAATTCCCTGACCATCTAGTTGGGAGCTTCTTCGATTTTTCAGACCAATCGGAATTTCGCGTCGCTCAGGTTTGTCTCAATCTGTCAAAGTAGATCGTGTTACGATTAATCAAATCAAGAGATTGATAAACCCACTCGTTTCCAATTCTATTATAGACACACACACTATACCTAAATTAGCCGGATCGAAATTGTCTTGTGAGATTGTTTAGGCTTGTGATAGATGGGAGTAATATATTGTTTTGAAATTCCAATCAAACTCTGTATATGCTTATTAGCTGCATCGCTATGTGGTGAGTTTTGAAGTTTGGAGAATTACACATAGAATTGAACTCAGTTGCCGAAATTAAGAGAGAAACAAGTCTTAAAGATGACCTTTTTGATTGAACTAATTTACTTATCACACTTATGAAATCATGAGCCTTGTTTTAGCTTTCACTTATCCTAAATCTAAGTATTTGATTCGAGATACGATGGATATAATGTTGGATTAGCTTTCACATTTCTTGACTCCTGAAGATGATTTTGCAGGCGGAGTTTAGTGGATATATGGCTACATCAAGGTTCCAAGCATTCTTGAACAGTCCGGTTGGACCTAAAACAACCCATTTCTGGGGTCCGATCGCCAATTGGGGCTTTGTTGCCGCTGTATGTTTTGTGTGTTTCCATATCTTTTATTTAATCCATCGTTTTGGTGAGTCCTTATAGTTTTGGATTGATTTTACAATAGGGTTTGGTGGATATGCAAAAGCCTCCGGAAATGATCTCTGGAAACATGTCGTCAGGTGAGAAACAATTTGACCGTGTTGTCTTATTACGAACCCCTTGTATGGAACATTATTAGCTAAGCCTGTCATTGCATCTTTTTGATTTTGTACAGCGATGTGCATTTACTCTGCGTTGTTCATGAGATTTGCCTGGATGGTGCAACCGCGTAACTATTTACTACTTGCGTGCCATGCTTCGAATGAGACTGTACAGCTCTATCAGCTCTCACGTTGGGCTAGAGCCCAGGGGTAAGTTCTATATCAGAGAACCATATGTTTTCGGATGTACATTATAAAATGCACTCGAAACGTGAAACAAGTTTGCTTTTTGGATTAACAATACTACTACTACTTTTACAAGCCAGTGGGTTTCTAAATCCTACGTACAATTTATGCAATTGGTTCTACAGTTCAACTTTACTTTGTTTTTAGCTCACTCGGAAATCCTCTAAATGTGCTTAATGACAGGTATTTATCCTCCACGAAGGAAGAGGAGAAACAGCCTCAGTAAACCAAAACGAGGAAAGGTTTCTTCGACGCTGTTTCTGATGAACCACGGATCAGCATTTGTTCTCGGGAATTACTGAATCCATCCATTTTATGTTCCTTTGAAACGTGTTTGTGTTGTGTCCCCAAGCTATGGTTGCTTTACTTGTTGGATCGTTAATGACCGTGATCGTTAACATTATCTCTCTTTTTTCATAAGTAACCCTTTGGTAATAAAATTTGAGACAGATTGGTCAGATTTGTTCCACCGCATTTCGTGCTACAGTTCGTGGAAATTACGGTTGAAACATCATCCTTTACCAAAAATTGAAAAACATGTCCCAACTCTCTGCAATCCCAAATCAAATTGCGTGGACGTCCATTGTTCGAGTCTTTGAAACATTTATTTCGTTAAGAGCACAAAAATAAATTTTATGAAAAGCACTTTGATTTGCAATGAGAAATTCTGCTGCTTGAGTTTGGATATTTCTCCAAGCACAAGAAGAGGAGTTGCAACACAGACATGAATGAATTCTCAAATGCACAACTTCCATCTTTTGAACCATATTCGATATCTTGCAGTCTCTCATCACAGAGAAATTTATCATCAAAATCAAGCATAGGAAAGTTCCCGCTATTACCTTCGGAGACAATGACTAACTGATCTGTGTTTGCTTTGTTTATTTTCAAAGCTTGGTAGGTCAAGTGCAAAGCTCATTCTGCATCGATTAATGTTTTGCTTGTGGCCACTTTATTACATGAAATGAAACCTCACTGAGAGTAGAAAGTACGGGATTCTGATTCCCAATTTCTCTAGAATTTGAAAACCATCTGCTCTGTGTATCCGAGTTCCTTTAGTACCCCCTTGACCTGCAGTGAAACAAACCAACGAGACGTTAGTCATGAACAGTTCTGCTGCAACTACTTACATAGACTCTAAACCTACAGATTCCATGACTTGTTTCAACTTTTATGTCATCATATATCAACACTGTCCAAATAACAACGATCTATGCTAATATGGGCCATCTCATAGCCTTCCCTTGAACAGATTCCCTAAAGGTCCACAAGCTTGTGTGTTACTAATTGCATTTTAACTGATAGCCGTCAGAGATATCCAGATTGCCAAGAAAAGAAGATTCTGATGAATTTGTACAAACCTCTCCTTGTGACCAGTCTGGAGCTTTGCCTCCGGATATATGTTCCATCATCCCAGGAGGACCACATACCTGAATTAACGATAAAGAAACCCACATATTAATAAATAATGAAATGCGTTGATTCTATTCATAACTTAATTCGTCAGTGGATCAAATCTGTATTGCTAAACGCTCTGACATCCTTGATTGTCACTCATGTCTTATACTTTTTGTTCATGTGCCATTAAGAAGAAGAATATTAAATAGCATATGAGGGAAGAAGTGATGGAAAGAGATTGTAGAAACACTTTCTTTCAAAGCCAAGCTATGGTTCTGAAGATTGTAAAGTAACTTACAAGGATAAGAGTATCGTCCGCAGGAAGAGGTAAGCCTTTCAGCGCCATATCCTTTGAAATGTAACCTACTCCTCCTTTCCAGTTTTTAGCAGGATTGTCAACAGTATAGAATACCTGTCGATTTTTAACATCACAAACATTAAAAAAAATGTGTATGCTAATAGTCAATGGCTAGTAAAATACTTTTAAAGATTCAAGAGGATTCTACCTTCAAATTTGGGTGACTAGCCTGAAGTACATCGAGCTTTTGCTTGAGAAGTATATCATCTGGAGAAACATTGGCATAAAGCAATGATATCTGTGCACACAGAAATTGTAAATTTTCATGTTAGGATATCTTTTTCTGAAAAAAATCTCGGCTGATTCTCAAATGAGTAGTAGAGGACGATAACATTCTCAAGATATTGATAAATAAATCAGCAACTATAATATGTAGCAGTTCGACACTTTTTATGCAAAGGTTACATACTTCAATATTCGGTACAAGTGGTCATTTCTAAGGATGATAAGAATAAATTGGTCACCTGCGTGTTGTCCTCGGGATTCTTCAAAATGGCATCGATCACCTGAAGCATTGGAGTAATCCCACTCCCACCAGCAATCTTCAAGATTTTTTTTTAATAAATAAAAAGGATACCCAACACAAATCAAAGGTCAGAATGTAAGATAATACACAAAATAACTTAGACAAGAAAAATACTACTAATGCAGTTTATATCTTCAAAGTTCAATTCCATATAAACAAAACAGATTGTATGTAAGAAACTTTAAACTTGGTTGTAACAAGGAAACAAGGGTTTACCATGCCAATATGCTTCTTCATATTAGGCGAATATTTGAACTTTTCAACTGGTCTACAAGAAACAAACGGTAGAAATAGTTAAACAGCATATACAATAAAGAACTATCACCAACCGTAGTTAAAGAAATCTAAAAGTCAAGAAACTATACCCTTTTACTTCCAACACATCCCCCGGTTTTAAGCTGGCAAAATGCTGACTCATTTTTCCGTCTGGATATACCTGCGAAGAGCAGTGAACTACATTACATCACAACAAATGTAAAATAAACCAAGGAAAGAAGTGCAACCAGAACACATTTAGTTCTTTGCCAGAAAATAGAAGCAAAATCAGAGAGATGCACATTGATATTATCAGTACACTCATACCTTAATCAGTAAATCAAAATAGCCTTTAGCCTCTGGGTCCGATATAGGAGTGTAGCTGAGATTAATTCACAAATATACAATAAATAAGAACAATAGAAGCCTCACATACATCAGTAAAAGTTTTGGAGAGCTTTACAGTAGAAAGCAAGAAAATTCATGATCTAAAAGATGTATTTTGCAAGATAAGTTTGTATGTTGAGCATTCGAAAAAGTGGAAATTTAGAAGGCAGATACCACAAAAGTGGTAACTTTAACAGCTTAAATTTAACATCAGGAAACCTTTTCTCAAAGATAATGCTACATACAATCTGCATCATTTCCAACCTTTTTTTGTTCTTTAAGGCAGCTATCAACCTTCACCTTTAAGTTGCAGATAATTCATAAACTAAAAACGAACAAATATCATCAAAACAGAAGGTAAAACAGCTACTAGATGATAAATTGAAGTGATAACAATGGCTCCATCCAAGTCATTCAACAAAAGTGAAAATGCAACAGATAACAGGTTATCTAACATGAAATACAAAGCAAAACTAGTGAGAAGTTTTTAGCTGAACTTACGGTCTAATGACATATTTCGTTTTTCCTTCAGCATTGTAGCCTAAAGGAGCCCTGTACAGAGAAAAAGAAAACATGTAAGGTTTACCAACTCTAGTTGAGTATTTATGCGAAGTTGTCCAAGATAAATTCATTTTACTGTAAAGAGGAACAAGTAAGACCACAGCATACCTTGTCAGGAGACAAGAAGCAACATGTAGACCCAAATTGGCTGAAGGGTCAAATGAGAACCTATTTATCAAGGCAAAGCCAAAACAAGGAAAACAAATTGAGTTCCATTATATATATAAAAAATATCTATGAGCTTGAAGAAGCTCTCAGAGAATGTAAGAAATGACTGTTGACATCTCAACTGCAGAATCCAACCATGTTAATAGCGCAATGCCCATTACTGAGATATGGATATAAGCTTAAAGGGTAAAACAAACTAAATGAGTCAGAGTCTCAGACTTTATCAATCATAACACTCAATTATACAGATGTTTCATAATGCATACCCCCAAATGTATTGAAGATAGACAAGAGAGGATGAGAAACAAACAAGCATCCAGCAGACATTTATCCATACCATCCCACAATCATACAAGTTGACTTGTTCAATAAATATTTGCTATTATGACAGTATGTATTTTCCTTATATATTGTTCATTATGTACATAAAAGGCGTCTAACTAACAAGACACTTCTGTCGCCCCACTTTCACTATTCAAATAAAAGTCACAAAGTTATACCTACTGATCACCACATTAGCGGAATATGAAAAAACTCAAAAAAAAAAGTGTCACAAGTCCAAAGCCAATGTAAAATGTTTATAAAGAAAAGTATTAGTTAGTCAAGCAAATACCTGAACAAATGGGTGTTGTGGCTAACTCTAGCAGTGTCTTGGAGCTTGAACTCGAGCCATTTATCAGGGTTTAGAGCTGAAATCACACAGCACAATACAAGCATTAAGTATATATCCAAAACCATCCTCTCTCCTCCAACAGATACCAACAAAGGGAATAATATGATCATAGTAGTAGCATAAACACTCCCGGACTTTCAAAGCAAGATATTAAGGGGAAAAGGCAGTTAAGAGCGAACCTGTTTTTGGTCCTGTCTCTTCCTTAGCTTGATCCAGATAAACCTAAGATCATAAAGCACAACGACAGTCAAACATCTAAAGTAAATACAAGCCATATTAGCTGAGACGAAAGGCTAAATACGCTATTGTAAAGATCTATGTCTCGTATATGCGTCTATCTGTTCGTCTAAACTCGTCTAATTGATTGCGATATACAAGAAAACATACATTTGACAAAATGCAAGAGAAAGGAATCAAACCAGCTTAAGTAAATGGAATCTGAAATGATCAAAGACAATAGTAAGACATCTGAAGCAAGTAAAGAAAAGTATACCAGATTGTTGCCGGAAGCGAGATAATAGTAGGAGAATCCGCCGGAAAGTGCCGCGATTGCACCGGCAGAGAATCGGTAAGTGCCAAAACCAGATTTAGTTTGGGATCCGAAAGCGGTGGGGAATGTAATCGGAGCTGACTTAGCGAGTCGCCGGAAGAAGGAGGCCATGATGGTTTAGATCTCGGAGAAAGAACAAAGCGAGCGAAACGGTGTGTGCTTCCAAGATGAGAGGGTTTTAGAAGGATCGGACTGAAACTACAGACCTGTGTGGGGTGGGGTGTGGGGGGGGGGGGGGGTTGGGGGGAGAGAGCGAGAGAGAGTCAATTCTACCCTACGGAAATGTCTACCGTAACAACGGTGGAATTCTCGAAACAATTTATAAAATTTCACAAAAATCTCATGTCTTTGACCACAAACTGTTGTTGCAAGAAATAACTTCCGAGTACATACAATTACACTGCGAAAAATAATACTAAATACGAAATCTCTCCTCTCTTTATTTCAAACAGTAAGTACTCTTTGCAATTCAAAATAAGCACCAAAGCCATAACAAATGTTTGGTGTTTCTAAGCCATCAAAGTCATATTTCTAGCTACAAACTTGAGAGAGAGACACTGGCTTGTTGTTTCGAGTGAACATCGCCAGAGCCCTTATCTACCCATGTCGAGATCAGGTGGTGAGCGATGGCGAATGGTCCCGGTATGAACATAGGAGTCAGCTCACCGCTTTCAACATTGAAATCGGTTGACAGACTCTGGCTTCTCTCCACACCTTTACACATCTGCTCTATCTTTGAAGCCGCTGTTGTTTGCGCCTTCCTGTATTCTGCAAAAGCCAGTGCTTTCTTCACGTCTTCTCTACTGTGCCATTGAGCATCTGCGCAACAAAACATGTTGCTAGTTGTTAATATAAGCTCAATGTGACGAATATTCAGAAGCTCAATATAAGTTAATATACACCTTCTAACTCGTCTTTGTCTACGTTTATGTCAAGCGTCTTGGCAAACGCAAAGAAACCGAGCATCAATTGGCACGGCATGCTACTTGGTCCCACTGCAATTTAAGACAACCATATCTTCGCTTCTGTTAACTTTGCAGTTCAGAAAAATTCCATAGCTCTCTTGGCAGTAGAATCAAAGTTCCTAACTACCTAAAGTTAAAGCAGTTTTGTTTCTTAACTATTCAATTACCAGGCCAAGGCTGAGAGCTATGATAGACAACTTCTCCTACTTCGATCCCCGTCTCTTCCCATGTTTCTCGTCTCACAGCCTCTTCTAAGCTTTCCCCTGGCTAGCAGAAGCAACATACATAATACATACAAATTATGTGGAAATTGCATTGAAAAGATGATCACAAGGAAATTGAGATGGCTTAGCAGTGAGGTCAGGTCTTCATACCTCAATAAATCCAGCTAAACAACTCCACATTCTCGGTACATATCTAGACTGTCTGCTTAAAAGTGCGCGGTCATTTTCTTGATCAATAACTAACATTATAACCACCTGTAATGCACAGGGGAACAATCAGCCATAAGTTCAACAGTATCATGCTCTTGGGGAAATCTAGTGCAAAAGAAAATGAAGGAAAGCACCAATATACCGGGTCAACACGGGGGTAAACCCGCTTTTTGCAAGTCTCGTTTGAGCATTGTTTTCTCCTTCCAGCTTCCCTTGGAACAGTTCCACTTCCACAAGATCCACAAAATCGTGATACGTTGTGCCACTCAAGCAATGCCCTGGCCTGTCATAATATAGTTACGTATCAGCACCAACATGAAACGAGATCAATCTTGCAGGCGAAAAGTAAGAAACTACCCCTAAGTTCTAAAATGCAGCAGTTTCAGCAATTACGATACTTCTTAAATCAACATTTTTTTCATGACCACTGAGCCGATAGCTTTACCAGTAACAACATTCAGCCATGGATACAACTCCATTACCATAAATGAGTTCGTTTAGCTCAAATTTCCGTAAACCATATCATCATTTGATTGTCTTACTACACCAACTGATTCCATCAAACCAAAACCAAAACAACTTAAGCATGACTATAATGATTCCATCACTTAAAGCATGACTATAATGAGATCAACTTAAAGGAGCTCACATACATGTCCTGCAATAGCCAATTCATCCATAGCGCGTTGATCCGCCCAATCAGCAGCCACCATTAACGTTCGAAGCTCAACGAAACATAGCTTCCTACCTCCGAATTCAGAAGCCACACCGTTTTCTTCCGACACATCAATCGCCCAAAACACCAAATCTTCCTCCGTCTTGGGACCTAAATACACAAGCGAGTCCTCGCTCAGATCAACCCCACAACTCCCCAAAAAACCCTTACAATCAGCCAAACTGATCCAGCCCAGATGCCAAATAGGCGTCGTCGAAGCGTCTCCACCGCTCGAGAACACCAGTGGACGTCCCTTGCTAAAAGGAAGGACCTTAAAATCAGGAGAAGGTGTGGGGTGATTAGGGATTAGTGGGATTAGGTTTTTGAGGGATTCGAAAGCGGAGGAAGGTGAGAAGAGATCGGTGGATTTTGGTGTTTTTGACCTCAAGGGATTGCCTGCGAACGCGTGTGTCCTTAGGTTCATCGACATTGTGAGAGCTGAGAGTGTTGTTCTTCGTGTTAAGTCTAGAGTTATGGATCTGGAGAGAGAAGAGAGAGTTGGATACGTAGAAGAAGAGAGGAAGAGAGCAAGCATCTCTGGTTTCTTCTTCTCCCCATTTCTTTCGCGCTTGATGATGATGTTAGGTCCAATCGGAGTGAGAATGGAGAAACGATGATTCAGACGAGTCTGATCCTCACACGTGTCAAGCTATGTCGTGCACCACGTGTAAATTTCGCAATCAGTCACTTAATCTGGTCACGTGAGAGTTATGCGCAATTGTCGGTCTAGCTACTTTTATTAATTGGTAATCTGGTTTGAAATTATATTTTCAAATTTGTTACAACTAAACCAAGTGTTTGGTTTTGAATGTACAAACCTAAAGAAATCACTTAAATGCAAGTCTTTTATACAATCTTTTTGGAATGGATTTGAGTTGAAAGAGTGTTAGAGAACTAAGATTTTTACTAGATATCATATCACAGTGAACCTGTGGATGAGTGGTTCGACTACTAGATTAATTTGTCTTACATAGATATTCCAAATTTCCAATGTAACATCTTAAGTGAAAATCCGAAAGATCCAATCCAAATCAATGACGCACTCAAATAGTTTGGGGTTTTTCCATCACAAAGCAACATCATTCAAAAGGCTCAACCTTCGAGCCCGAGGGTCGATGTCAACCACGCGCACAACTCATCCATTTCTTGTGGGATTGTGTAGTGACCAAGTCCACCGTAAGGTTTAAAGGTCACCTTCTTAAAACCGTGTGAGATCAAGGCCTGTGAAGATTTCTCCCCAAACTTGAACGGTACCACATCATCACCTGTAAACCAAAGTTACATGAACCAACATGAGAACAAGAAGACAAGAAAATCTTTAACAATGTAAACAACTTGGTTAACCAGAAGTAGTAACTGGTCGCTCATAAGAATTTTTTTCCTTAGAGACTATGAATTGCATTTACAGCAAGATTCAAACCTTATAAGCATGACCAATTGGTTTGGCGTATTAAACAAGTGAAACATTTCAAAAGTTTAGTAGTAGTATAATTTGTTTCATTACCTTTTCCGTGACAAACTAAAATGGGCAACGATGCAGCTCGGTTTTTGATCTGTTCCTCTTCAAGTTTGCCAACCAATGTCCTGTGAGGATAATAAACGTACCAAATTGACTCAAATATCCCAATTGGACTAGGCGAAAGTAAGGCGACGAGGAAAACATACTTTGCACAAGGAAGCCAGCCACTTAAGCCTATGACGGTGCTTAAATTGATAGGGTAAGGGTTGCCATTTCCATATTTACCGAGAGCAAAACAAGTTGCAGAATATAGAGATGTCCCCGCACCCATGCTGAACCCTCCAACACCTAATTTAACTTTGAGCAATGGAAGATAACACAGTTTTAGAAATGGGATCTCGAAATCTTGTGTTTCAGCTACAAAAGAGTTTCATTGTTCCCAGATGACAATTAGATTATCAGTGGAAAGAGTTCATCTCCTTTCCCTTGATTATTTTATTCACTCTCGTCCTCAAACAATTACTATACAACATACTGTTATAGTAATTTTGTTGTTGTTCCATTTTTATCAGATAAAGTACAGGAACCATTAAGTCAATTGGTAACTAACTAGAATAGAGTCAGCTTTCTCTTCTTTCTAACTCTACTCCTTCAATTTCAAAAACAATGTTTCTTTCAAGATTTGAATTCCTACTCTTAAGCTGCGATAGTGTACCATACATCACCATGTTGATACTATCATCATCGTTTATACTCATTCTTCTTACTAGTTCAGGGACAACATGTAGGAGAATGAATAGGCAAGTTTGGAGGGAAAACTTACTGTCAGCAGGCTCATTTGACAACAGATTTGCAACATGTGCAGCAGCCACATCCAATCCTTCTACATCATCAGGTCCATCTTCATTGATGTCCACAACATCAAACCCTACATCAATTACAATAGCAACTCATCAAATATTTTCTCACACAAAATAACTGTTCAAAGTCATTGATATTCACGCACAAGTTTGATGATAGTGCAGCAGCCACATCCAATCCTTCTACATCATCAGGTCCATCTTCATTGATGTCCACAACATCAAACCCTACATCAATTACAATAGCAACTCATCAAATATTTTCTCACACAAAATAACTGTTCAAAGTCATTGATATTCACGCACAAGTTTGATGATAGTGTCTATAAAGAAAGGTAAGAATGCTAGCTCTGTTATACAAACTATGTATTGCCTCTCAACATAAAGAGATGCACACTTTCTTTTTTGGTTAAAGGTACGTGCACTTTTTCTTTTGGTTAAAAGGTAAGTTATATTGCTTACCAAAAGGTAAGATCCTGTAAAAAATTGTCCCATACACAGCAAACCAGTGGATTAGTTTTTCCACAGAAATTTCCAATACTAAGATAGAACAATAGAATGCTTCTTTGGTCTAGTTATGTGGAGCAAGAACCAATGATGTGTTGTCTAAAACCACAAGATGAGATAAGCTTCCTACAAAATTGCGAGATTATCCCGAACCACTTGGTTGACTAATTTGCTTAAAGCCTAATAGAGTAACTTTTTGCATATATTGCAAATTTCAAACCAAAAATGGCACATTCTTTTGCAAGAATATTAAATTTAATTGCACTCTCTTTAACCTACCTGTCTACTTCCACTAAACAGAATCAAAGAAAATTGTTATGTAGCAAATAACTTACAAGCTGTGGAGGGAAAACCACCAAACAAACTTATTGGTTGAGAAGGAGCAGTCGGGCATATCCATTTGATCTAAATCACAAATACAAAGATGGGTTAGTTTGAGCATGTTTTTATTAATGAAGGCAACTGCTGGAGATCACTGAAAAGCTTATAACTCACATTTGGAAGGGGAAGGGTCTCCAAAAGCTGGGACCAGCTGCAGGCAGGACAAACAAAACACTTAAGATCATTACCGCCAACTTTTCGCTGTGTCTTGAGTTAGGTTTGTATCAATCAAGTCGATGAACAATGTCATATTGCTAATTCGAAATGTTTCTTCTCTAGAAGGAAAAAACAGCTTATAAGATAAGCAAGAGTGTTCTAGGTTAGAGATCAATTATTTTTCTCCACTGGTTGTGATATGACATTGCATAAAAAGCACCAAAACTCTTGGAAGAAAATTAAAGCACAGCAACAAGGAGTAAAGTTGAACATTAACATGAATAACAGTCATTAATGAAAGTTATTAGTCTAAAGCTTATTTACAATTCCCAACATTCCACATGTCGCCAATATGCTAGCTGATTTTCCAAAGTTAAAACCAACTTAAGACAGAAAAGAATTACCTCGAGCCATTGTCGCCAAGCCCATGTAGCCAGACAATAGTTGCTTGGTGTTTCCCTTTTGGCCTAACAACATGAGTTTTCCCAAACTCCACCGCTCTTCTTAAATTTCTGCCTGAAACGATGTTGCAATTGAGAGCTTTATTTCGATACGAACTCGCTCAAAAACCGAATCAATACGCAGCACAAAAGAAGAATATACTAACTTGAACCAACTGCAGCACCGGAGAGACTCATATTGGATAACAAAAGCAATTATTGGTGAAAAAAAACAATGACCCTGCAGGAAAAACATATACATCAATCATTAACACCACATTGCACAAGAGAAGACACCTAAACGGAACACCAGGTGTCCGATCGAAAAAATTCCTAGGATTCACGAAAACCCAGATACCAAAATCGCGTCGCAGACTCGCAATTGCAAATTGAAAGCAGAATTTACCATAAAAATTGGTGAAGCGCATAGGATAAACCATGAATCGATCTTACCTGGCTGATATAGTAGCTTGGAAAAGGTTAATCGACGGAGAAGCCTAAGGAGGAGACAAAAGAAAGAGAGAGCTCAGCAAATCCGTAAACTCTGGTGTGGTGTGGATTGGCACGTTTTATCTTTTTAATCAGCGTCCCACTATTATTGATTTTTTTCACTTTTCTCCCCAAACCTTTTTGTTTTGATCAATCTTTGCCTTAATAGTGGGAGATTCGGTTTACTTTTGACAATACAAATTCGGTTAAGGGTCCCAATCCCGAGGCTTTACAATTCCACTAGCCACAATGTATACATTGTGTTATGTCCGTGTCTAATGTGTTCTCTATTCAATCAAAACAAAACGAAATCCTCAAACTTGAAGTTGGAGGGAGAGGTAACGCTCCGATCGTCATTGTCCATAGGGCTCCCGGGGGTCGGTGCACTTACACGATACTTAACTTTCTTAAAAATGATGTTCTCTTATGAATTATAGAAAAAAAAAATAAGTACACTTTTGTACAAAGATCGAAAACCGAAGTTAAGAAGAATGTTGAAACCATATGCTTTGTTCAATCCTTGGTTATAAATTGTGCTTGTTACTATCATGTAACACACCAAGAAATCTCAGGCTTTAAAGTTGAAACAAGTTCTACCGCGGAGAGATGGGAGATATGATACTAGAACATATCGAAGGTAAGCGGAAATTCCTCTCCCTTTGAATTTGCAATCTCGGAATGTCTATTACTCGGCGAACACCCGTGGCTGAATCATCATCAGCCGCCAAAAGATCGACCACGACAACTTCGGAATCCGGCGGTTCATTAACCGGAACTCTCCCTTCAAGCATATCAATCACCATACTCATATCAGGCCTACTCTTAGCCTTCTCTTGTATACACCACAAAGCCACATACACCAATTTCATCACTTGCTCTTCATCATCTACCTCCTTGGAGTCTACCAACCGTTGATCTACAATCTCCATTATTTTCCTTTCTCTCATCTTCTGATTCACAATCCTTGGGAAATACTCAAACTTCTTCTTCTTCTTCTTCTTCTTTGTGTTCGTTTCCTCAACCTCTACTCTTGATATACTTCTCCGTCCTCCAATCATCTCAAGTAACACGATCCCGTAGCTATAAACATCGGATTTCTCCGAAATCCCGTGTTCTAGAAGCCACTCTGGGGCTATATATCCGCGGGTGCCGCGGATATCCGTCACCACTCTGCTCTCATCTCTAGCAACAAGCTTAGAGAGTCCGAAATCGGTTACTACCGCTCGGTAATTCTCGTCGAGGAGAATGTTTTCGGGTTTAACATCTAGATGCAATATCTTCGATCTACAATCATGGTGAAGATAAGCAAGTGCTTTAGCTACATCAATAGCTACTTGATACCGTTGGTCCCAAGACAAACATCCACCAGATCTTCTACTTCCTGATCTCTCCGGGAAAATCCAAAGATCGAGAGACGAGTTTACGATATACTCGTAAACGAGGAACCTCGGTAATCGACTTGGAGAAATCGCCGATGAATACCCGTAAAGACGAACTAGATTCTTGTGCTGCACGGAAGCTATAGCAGCTACTTCAGATCTAAACTCTCTTTCGCCTTTTTCTTCTCCTTCGATTCTCTTAACCGCGACTTGACTTCCGTCTCTTAAAACTCCTTTGAAAACAGAACCGGAACCGCCTTTTCCGATCAGAGATCGGAATCCGTCGGTTGCTTCTTCGAGATCTTCGAGCTTGAATTTGGTCGGAACTCCTGCGACTTTTCTAAGGAAACTGTACTCGATTCGGAGCTCTCTGCCTTCGGAGACGAATTTAGATACTAAGAGATTTCTCTCTCTGTTGTAGCGGTTTCGGATTACGAGGAAACAGATCACGGCGAGGATAAACGAAATGTCGACGCCGGCGATGAGGTAGAAAGTTTTGGAGAGTTTTAGAGAAACTCGTGCGGCGATTATCACCACGAGAAGGGCTATGATTGTTATAGTAGCGATTATGTTTGCTTTCTTGTCCTCCATTAGAGAGGGGCTTTAGGGCTTCGATGACTTCATTTTCTGAGGAACATGGTGTGACTCGTGAACAGAGAGAACAAAGGAGAGGAGATATTTCGAATTTGACCAAAGTTGTATTTTTTTTTTTCTGTTTTCTGATGAATATAATACAAATGTTTTAAGTTTATTGATGTCGCTATCAAGATTCCGTATATGTTGATATTTGTTTGAGTGGTATTTTAAAGATATTGAACATATAGATAATCAAAACCGAAAATTAGATAATATTGAGATTTGAAATAGTATTTTGATGAATTCATGGTCAAATATAATAAATGTAGTCCTGACTTATAGAGTCGTGTACAATGTAGAAATTCAAATATACAGAGGTTAGGTTTGTAATAAATTATGAGAAAAGCAGCCAATAAATAGCATCTCCAAGTTGTGTGCCAAGTTGTATTGTTTTTCAATCAATCGGATTGGTTTAGTAACAGTACTGAAAAATATTCAATTTCGTTTGGAAAATCTGGCATGTTGGTTAAACGGATTAAACACTGAGTAATATCATATGAAAAAACACTCCGTGATCAAAATAATAATAATTATTTGTGTGCATTTGTTGACTTTGAAACTGCTGAAATGGAATAATTTTAAATATTAGATATATGTACTTGATGATCGATGACTAACGTTCCTCATTTATATTTTTTTGATAACTTGGGTTTGAACCGTAGCCATGAAGAATTATGTCATTTTGTCACCTTCCGTCGATTTTATCATTTGAGAATAAGAAATAAGTAACTTCTGTGGAATTAAACAATTCGAATCGAGTTAAAATGAGTGTCTATCTCATTATTGACAAAAAAAATATATTCCATTATTAATATTTGTTTTGTTGTCATATTGTGGTTACGGTGTTTTATTCAGTCAACGTTTTGTTGTCGTTAGTTAAAAACCTTTTTGGCTTTCCATCTTTTCATTCATAACATTAAGTCAACGGAAATTAGCCATACGATTGGTTGACGCCAAAAAACGAAAAAAATGCCATACGATTGGTTGACGACTTTAAGCTTCGATCTCTCTTTTTTCTTTTTTTAATTATTTTTCATAATAATTTTAAGTCTTTTTTTTTTTGTTGAAAATATAATTTTAAGTCTTGACTTCTTCAAAATTTAAAAGTAGTCACAGAAAGCTTTAATCACAAGAAAGGAATGGCTAGTTCAAGCCTTCAAGGTAATTGAGCCGAGCACGATTATTCAAAAAAAATTGCTCCATGTATTTGCTAGTTCAAGATAACTGAGTCGAGCACGATTATTCATAATATTTTAAGTCTCGACTTCTCCAAATTTTAAAAGTAATCACAGAAAGCTTTATGTTGATTTGTAAAATTTTCAATTTTTTTAAAATCTCATCAATGTTTCAAAAAAAAAAAAAAAATTAAAATCTTTAGATTTTAAACGCTCGAACCAAAGTTAGACATGCATGCATGATAAATTTTTTTTGTTAAAGGGTTTTCAATGCATGCAAAATATAACTGGCCAGAAAAATCGGTGACTAGCTGCTATTAGTTTGTGCATTTTTTACAATCTAAAAAGATAACGAAAAGAAGAAAAATCCAATGCTTAATTATGAATTCGTTTTTTGACTAGAGGAAAAGATTCACATGCATGTGCAACTTCTTCAAGTTCGCTGCAAGCAAAAAACATATCTTAAAGATTCGAAAGAGTTTATCAGTCATGTTCATTTGTCAACGCTCGATGTCTTGATTCATAACCTATCATAGCAAATAGAATTAGTGCAGCAAATTAATATTAAACAACAGTTATACAAAAGGTAACATAAATTTAAAACGTTGTTTTTATTAAGTAGGCAACTTTTGGTTTGAATATGTATATATTAAGTTTTGAATATGGCATTTCAAATCATGATTCTAATCAAGATCATCTTACTAAATGTTTTCTTTATAGTCTAATTATACATTTGGATACTCAATATATATCCAATTTATTGCACAAGATCTATAATTTGACTAAATCAAAAGGATAAATATGTAAAGAACTTTGATTTATAAAAATTTCAAAATTTCAACTCTTCTTGGGAGGCTAGCCGAATCTTAGTCTTACCACCGAGATTATTTTAACAACTTTAAATTTTGAAAGCAAAGTTCACCGATCATATTCATCATAACTTAAGCCATAACTTCAGGAGTTTGAAATGCAACATTAAATGTCTCTTGAGCATACGCTTTGACTTTTGAAACCTTATATATATTGTTGAAACTGTGATGAATATGAAGATCTTATACATATAATACTACAAAGTTGTCACAAATTTGAACCATATAAGACAATATCGTTTTCAAGTCTAAATTATAAGCCACGCAATGCAGAGGATACAGATAGGTTCGCGGCCATCCGAAGAGTTTCTGATCAACCTCTTGCCGGATTCTATAAGCCCCGATGATCTCGCGGCCTATGATGTCTCAAAGAAGGAACTGTCTCTTCACAATAAGTCTGTTAATGGAGAGAGAGCTATTCACCTAATCCCTCTTGTTCTCTTTCTATGTGCTTTTGTTCTTTGGGTTTTTTCAAGTGCTTCTAACTAATAACATACCCCACGTAAAGGAATGACATTTGTTGATTTGTGAACACTTGATATCTATGACTTTAATTACAATACTTGCTAATAATTGGATTCTTTATTTGGTTGTGTCAACTTCGACGGCTTTACTTTGATTTTGATCTCTTACGGTCAGAGTATCCACGGAAAATAACTATAATAATTTGGTTTTAGTATATTACACAACCAAACTTCTATCATAATTGTCTATAATGTTATTATAAGCATAATTTACACTAATATTGAATAACACTTGATTTGAATTTGTATTTGAGAATCACAAATTGAATAATACTAGAATTCAATAAAAATTTTAAAATGATTGATTGAATAACATATGATTTGGTTTGGAATTCTAAATCCATTAAAATACTAAAACCAATAAACTCCCTAAAAGTAGAAATACTCTAGGCTTTCTATAACATAGACAAAATTTTGAAATTCTTAAACGATTTAAAACCCATTACAAACAAAACAAGAAACCAGATCAAACCGTAGACTTTGACCAAATTGTAATCATGTGACATCATGGTCCCCGTGATTCGATCAAAGTCTTCTTCTTTTTTGGTCGGTATTGATCAAATACTTTTTTTTTTCAACACTGAGTTTTTATTATTATTCTATTATAAATTATAAAAATTATTACATCGATAATTCTACTACGGACAAATCTACCGCCTTGATCCACGCCAAACGATTTTATCTTGCTTCACGCTGAAGATCTCTTACAAATTTTTCTCTATTAATCTGCAAATATAATAATAAATCGTATCTTTTAGGATTCAAACCTTAAATCACCTGATGTAAAAACATTAATGAACCATTAATCAATCACTGAGCTAAAAAGATTTCCACATTTATCAAATACTTTATGTAATTGTTACAATATTTCTCAAAAAACAAAAAAAATTTGGTTTGAAAATGTCTCGGTTTATATTTTGCCGGCAATGTAACTAAACCATTTCGATTTCGGTTCATAATTTTGGATTCGGTTTAATCTGCAAACCTAACCGAACCGTAGTTTCTCTAATCCTTTCTTCGCTTACTGTCTTGGAGATGATGAGCTTCCTTGCGCGGGACATCTTTAGCAATACTTCGTCCATCATTCCCAATTTCTAGTGCTTAAAGCTTCTTTCTCCTGATTCGAAGAACCTCTAATGGTGATTAGCAGTGGCGTATTTTTGACCCGTACCTGTTGCTTGAAGCTGCAACCGCCGTGCCTCGCATTGCGCCGGAGATTCTGCGGAGCCACGGCTTGCTCTGTTTCTCCGAATAAGAAGGAGAAGGTGATTGTGATTTCTGGGCCTACCGGCGCCGGGAAAAGCAGACTCGCCCTGGAGCTCGCTAAGCGTCTCAATGGCGAAATCATCAGTGCTGACTCCGTTCAGGTCCATTTCTAATTCTCTACTATATGACTTTGTTGCAGTCTCTGGCTAAGTTGTAGCTCACTTTGCGAAGCCGAAAAATCCGTGTTTGAAGCAAAATTGATGTGAAGATATTTGCTTGTGGATAGATAAGAGTAGAACATTGCATTAGTAGCTATATCAATTACAAATGGAATAGTCTATGTTCTAATTGGTTGGATACAATGTAAAGTTGAAGTTTTTCTTTTTCTTCTTCTTCTTCTTCTTAGCTTGATCAATTTCAGAACTTTGTATCTATGTTTTGTGTTATTAATAAAGTTTCTTCCTTTGTTTTTCCGGAGCACAGGTGTACCGAGGGCTCGATGTTGGATCAGCTAAGCCATCCGCAAGCGATAGAAAGGTATCCCTTTTGAAAAACATTTGGTAAGATAAGATGTTGGTGCTGTGATCAGATTGTCTTATGTTTTACACAATTATTCAGGAGGTGCCTCATCATCTTATCGACATTTTGCATCCGTCTCAAGGTTTTGTTTTTCCCAGCTCTCCTTTCTACTCTGTTGATGTTGTGAATCTCACAAATGTAAAATGCTTGTGATACTCATGTATGCAAATCCAGAAACTTAACATTTTTCATTCTTTATTAGACTACTCGGTGGGGCAATTTTTCGACGATGGAAGGCAAGCTACTAAAGATATTCTTAGTAGAGGGCGTGTTCCCATAGTTACTGGTGGCACTGGATTGTACCTGCGATGGTATGGCACGAGATTATAGACTTGTGTAGTGCCCTTTTGTACTTGTTAAATGGGATCAAATTATACTGGGGAGTCTAATTTCACTATTATCATGCTCTTGTTAATGTTAGGTTTATTTATGGGAAGCCAGATGTGCCGAAACCTTCTCCAGAAGTCATATCCGAGGTACACGAGTTGCTAGCTGATTTCCAAACCGAACTTAACTGGGATGCAGCTGTTGAGTTCGTGGTCAATGCTGGTGATCAAAAAGCCTGTTCTTTAGCTCGTAATGATTGGTACAGACTACGGCGTAGCCTCGAGATTCTCAAGGTTTGACAATTATTAGCTTCAAATGTTGTTTATCATTCTTAAAATGTACTAATAGATTTAAAATTTAACGTTTCTTGAGTAATATATGTCTGTTATTCTTCTCTCTGACGTGGAAGAAAAACCTCAGTGACATGATTATGTCAAAGGGCCAGTTTCTTGAGTGCATGTTTGTCTCTTTGAATGAGTTTCTTTGGATTGTCTTTCTCCTATAGATAAATGATTTCTTGCTTGATAGGCTGGAGAACTGTCATTGTTTTATTCTGAACTGTATGCATTTTTAAAGGTCTCTACACTTTTAAAACTTATACGTTTGTTTTCCTGGCAGACAACTGGATCTCCTCCGTCTTCCTTTCGCGTTCCGTATAATTCTTTTCGGGAAAATTTAAATTCTCCTGATGCCAACGATTTCAATGGAAACGGTGCATCTGCTGATATCTCTATCCAAAACATACAGACAGATCTGGACTATGATTTCCTTTGTTTTTTCCTGTCAAGCCCACGGGTTGATCTCTACAGATCTATTGATTTCAGATGCGAAGACATGATTTCAGGTAAATAAGTGCAACTACTTTATCTTAGTAATAACTTGCAAGGATACAATTGCATTCCCATGGCACCTAACACTAATAATAAGTGTTTATCTTAGTGATAACTTTACCTTATAACTTTGACCAGGAAAAAAAAAACAATGTGCATTCTCTGCTGTCGTATACAGTTTTGTATATGTATGCCTGTCATTTTGTCTGAGTTCGTTTTTCCTTGATGCTTATTGTCTCTTAACTTCAGGTGCCGATGGAGTTTTGTCAGAAGCTAGATGGCTTCTTGATATTGGTCTGCTTCCAAACTCAAATTCTGCAACTCGTGCCATTGGATACAGACAGGTAAATTCTTTATATGCTATATTGGGTTGTGCGTAACAAACTGAGAAGAGAAAGCTTTTCTTGTGTTAATCTAGTGCATGATCATTGTAATTAGCCAAGGTGTTTGCAGTGGAATGTAGCTGCTCTAAATGAAGCATGTCCATTTTAGTGAATAAAGTGGATTTGATTCTCAAAATGCATGATGCCATGACATATAGCGGTTTAGACATATGACGCTTACTGTTAGCATATCATCGTCCACATTGACCAAATTGGATAAGAAAGGAGGTCCATTAGTTGAAAAATTGCTATACTTCATGAGTTGTTTATATCATTTTGTACTTTGATAGAATTTTGGATCAGCAATGGAAATATGATTCCTCGTTTTCAGGCCATGGAATATCTATCAAAATGTCGTCAACAAGGAGGTGTAAGTTCCCCTGGAGAATTTTATGGGTTTTTGAACAAATTTCAGCAAGCATCCAGGTGATTCCTCTACATAGACTTGAAATATCTAGTGTATATAAGCTTCAAAATAGTGACATTTTATATAATCTTGTTACATTTTATCCTGACAACTGATCTGAAGGTTGAGCTAAAATCAATAGACTTTGTTTGGTTGATGCACAGAAACTTTGCAAAAAGGCAAATGACATGGTTCCGGTGTGAGCCTATGTACCACTGGCTTAATGCTTCTAAACCTCTGGTATATGTTCTGTTCTATTCAGTCACTTATATAACTAGTGTATACTGTGAAAGCATGGTGATAAATTCTTTCTCCTCGCAGGATACAATACTTGAATTCATATATGATGCTTATGAGAACAAAGCAGAGACGCTGGTGGTGCCCGATTCTGTCAGAATGAACAAAGACGTAAGAAATTCTCGGGAAGCTGATGCACTAAAATCGTATCGCCCGAGAAATAGGTATGCGGGGGTTTAAGTACTCCATTAGGCATTTTTGTGTGTGGCTGTTATGTTCATTTGGTTATATGGGTTTGTTTATGAAGGCATTTCGTAAGACGAGAGGATTGTTCTTCGGTGTTAGAGTGGATCAGAAGTGAAGGATGTAAGAGTGAAGTTTCATGCGTGGAAGGAGCAGCAACATAATCATTGCTTCTTTTTATCCAGAAAAGCCAAAAACAAAAACACAAGTGTGTGTTAATTTTGGTACTTCACTTATGAGTATACAAGATTTTCGATTATCCTTTATGAACAAACAATTTTGAGCATTAATATTTGAACCAAGACGATCAATTGAAACAAATAACAACCGCAACGCTTAACGAATTTTAGAACATTAGTTATACTTCGGACAATCAATGGTTGATGCCACTATTCGTGGTAATATGAAGAAAAGTATTAATAAATATTGCAAGACAACGACATGAACAGATGAATATATATATATGGACCCTCCCTCCCTATGATCTCGATTTCTGTACGATCAAAAGTGAAGTGGGAATTATGAATTATCTAAGCCACCATATCTGACCAAACTAACCATCCCCATATAACGCTTTTCTTTTTGGATCATAAAGAATAAGTTAAGTAATTAGGTCGAAACTTTTGGCACACCGGAACATGCACTTTGCTCGTGCTCACCAAGAAACAAACAAACAAACATACGGATATTCATTGGATACTATTCTTTCTAACTTTTTATATTGATAAATAAATTGTTAAGCATACGTTATTCCTCTAACTTATCGGGTTTTATTCCATCTTAAGATAATTTCATATTTTCATATCGATATTTTCCTATAAAATTACAAATTTTTTTTTTTTCCAACTATATAATTTCCACAAAAAATTTAGGACTCACCGCTTTTTAAATCTTAAATTTCTCTAAACCACAAATTGATGAGATCGTAAGGAGGTGTTATGAAAGAATTGTATTAGACTCTCATTTTATTTCTAAATAATCCAAATAATTATGAAAAATTGTGTTAGACTATTATTTTTTTAATTATCAAAAGTTTCTGACCTGAAAACGTTATATTTCTAAGTTGGAAACCACAACATGTAATCCTATGACTTCTAGCCTTTGCCAAACTAAAGAAAACAATTTCATCTCTACCTATTTACCAAATAAAACACAAAATTATTGTCACTTACGAAAATTATATGTTTACTTTTTTTTCTTGTCGTCATATCATATCCATTTATTCAAATATAACATATCAAACTTAAGCCCATTTCTCATGCGGTTTGTGGATAAAATTCCCTTTGCAGATTCGCAACTTGAACATTTTCAGTGAAAACATGGATTGAGTTTGGCTTGCTGATGTGTAATATAATTTTTTTTTTTTGTTTTTTCCCTTTTTCTAATTATTTGGATATAAGTTTTAAAAATATTTTTTTTGTCCTTTTGATCTTTGTTTGGTTGCCCAGAAAATCAAAGAGGAAAAAAAAAAAAAGAACAAAGAAGGGAAACTTTGTTGTTTTTGGCAAAGCAGAATCATGGCTTTCTTTGCGTGCTAAACATTCAGTGATCAAACTTCGTTTTAAGGTAAATCACAAACCCCATTTTCGTTTTTCAGAGCTTTTGTTCTTCAAGTCTCTTGATGTCCGATTAACGATTGGAAATTTAGAGATTTTCTTTACTGATATACTTCCCCTGATCAATTTCTCAGTAATGAAGATTGATCCTAGAAATTGAGTCATGTTCAATTTTCAGTTTCATTAGCATCTGAATCAATTTTAGTTTGCAAATTGAGGGTTTTTTTTACTACAACCTTGGTGATTAATGAAGCAAAAGAATCTGAAAAATCTTTATGCCATTTGATTGAAACTGAAGTTTCTGGACTGGAAAAAAAATTGTAATGGATCTGTTGGTCCAACTTATTTCTGGATATTTAGATGTATTTGTCCTTGTCATGATCATCATAAAAAGTTGAAATAATTTTATTTTTATGATTATGTTTGATAATTTTTTTTTTGCTTTATCTTGTTTTGTGGTTACTCAAGTAGTGGTTATGGATAAGAACTTGGAGTTTTATTTTCCACTAATGATTGTAAAAAGCCAGACTTTTAGCATATGTGATGTTAATTTCTGATCTAAGAAGCAATTGGAATGTGAAAATATATTCACATTATGGTGTTTTTGAAGCAGTAAGCATGAGATTCAAAAAGGGAACTAAAGTCGAAGTACTGATCAAATCATCGGTTCCATCTGGTGCATGGCGTTCTGCAGAGATAATATCTGGAAATGGGCATTACTACACTGTCATGTATGATAGTAATGTTGTTACGGTGAGGATACCGAGGAAGAGTATGAGGCCTGAGCCTCCTCCTTTGCAAGTCCTAGATTCTTGGGCTCCTGGTGACATTCTTGAGGTTTTCGAAAGTTGTGCGTGGAAGATGGCAATCGTTTCCAAGGTTTTGGAAAAAGATTGTTACTTGATTAGATTACTCGGTTCCTCACTGAAGGTCAAGGCAACAAAATCCGACATTCGAGTTAGACAATCTTGGCAAGATAATGAGTGGATCATGATCGGACAGGTACTTGTTTCTTTCCCCTGTCGAAAATATCTTTCAAAGCCTTTCCGTTTAACTGACATTTTGTTATAACATTTGGCTGAAGGGTACATCGAGATTAAGCTCGCAGACTTCAACAGGAAAATTGAGGAGAAAGGTGAATCTGAAAGGTGGTGATTATATTTCATCTGAGAGCAAAGACAAGCTCAATGAGTCTGATGTTCTTTCGTCAAAAGGTCCAAAGAAACGGACCTACTCTTTGGTTGAACCACACAATCCACCAAAGTTTCTCAAAGGGAAAGAAGAAGAAGAAGAAGAAGAAGAAGAAGAAGAAGAAGAAGATAGAGAGAGTGTTGCTTCTTCTGTTGGTAGTTGTAGCATGGATATCGATGGTCTAAGTACTGTCTTTTCCAGTCCCATTGAAACCGGTAACTCTAGTGACACAGAGTCATCATCTTGTGGCTACAAAAGCACCAAGAAGTTGGGTTTTCCAACAAAAGGCTCAGAGGCTACTGCTGTTCATAGGCTAGAGTTGGATGCATACAGAAGCAGTATCGAGAGACTACACGCGTCTGGACCAATCATAACTTGGGAACAAGAAGCATGGATCACAAATCTCCGTCTCAGATTGAACATTTCGAATGAGGAACATCTAATGCAGATAAGAAACCTTATCTCTGATGATAACAGTACAACATACAGATAGCAACATATTTGTCAACTACAGTTTGTGTTACATAGAATAAAAATTGTACAAATGTAAAGGGTGTTTCATTTTTTTTTCCCCCGAGCTTGTAAATGTAAACTGTGAACATGTTTCTTTCTTTGAGGAAGACTAGCAAAATACCATGGCTTGATCATAAAAAGAGAATTAAGAGCTTAGAATTCCATAATCTTGAGAGTCAGAAAACACTTTGATGCAAAACAACTCGATCTATTCCAAACCGGAAAAAACCCGATATTTCCCCAATACTGTTATAGAACACTGGTTGATTTAATATGTAACATCAAAACAACATAGAGAAAACCAGAAGGAAAAAGAAAAAAAGCAACAGCTTCTCACGGCAGAAACACTCTTCGAAGGAGATTTGATTTTTTTACTCGAAAGCGTCATCATCATCATCGGGGAGTGGCTGAGCAGCAGCTTGTTGAAGCTCAAGCTCGTTCTTCTGCTGAGAAGCAATGTCGATCTGGACTTCGGGTGGAGCAAGCGCTGGTGACTCGACAAAGTGAAGGTTTGTGTCTCCAGCCAGTTTCCTAGCAAGGTACAAGAAAGGCTTCTCGAAGTTGTAGTTGCTCTTTGCAGATATCTCATAGTACTGCAGATTCTTCTTCCTGTGGAAGGTTACTTGCTTCGCCTTCACTTGCCTGTTCTTCACATCAACTTTGTTCCCGCACAGAACAATGGGGATGTTCTCACACACCCTGCAGAGATCACGGTGCCATGTCGGAATGTTCTTGTATGTGAGCCTTGCCGTAACATCAAACATGATAATGGCACATTGACCATGGATGCTGCAAGAAAATCGCAAAGATTAGCTATACATCTCCAATATCTAAAGCTCAAATAAACCATTATCATTAAGTATATAGGGTAACAAATATAATTTCACACCCTAACCAGAGCTATTTCAAAACTATGCATACTCTTAGATTTACTGTATACAAAACCCATCAAGATCGTAAAGTGATCTACTTACTAGTATCCATCCCTTAGGCCACCGAATTTCTCTTGACCAGCAGTATCCCAGCAGTAGAAACGGATCTTTCCACAGTTTGTGAAGAAATCTAGAGGATGAACCTCCACACCAATAGTAGCTGTAACACACAAAATCAAAATCGTTTATAAAAGACATGAAGAGCAGAGAAATTGTGAATGTACGAGCAATCTTTGATCTACTTACGTTCATACTTCTTCTCAAACTCCCCAGTAAGATGTCTCTTGACAAAAGTTGTTTTCCCTGCACAATCAACCACCAAAAGCAATCAAAGGCTTAGCAAAAACAATCAAAGACATACAACAACAGTGTGAAATAAACAAACAACGTAACCAAAGCATTGAAACTATCAAAACCCTCTACGGTACATCAATTTGTTAACGAAGGAACAACGTAATGGCCTGAGTCAATAATACATCATCAAAATCTCAATCGCGACCCCACAAAAGTGAAGAAGAAAAGTTCAGAGACAATAAAATCAAAAGGCGATGAGTAGTACCTGTGCCTCCATCACCAACAATGACGAGCTTGAAGCTAGGATAATTCACGGTTTGCTGATTAGGTAGAGCCTGAACAAGAAATAAACAATAAATTTTAGCAAAATAAATCAACGGATTATGCAATCTCGGAGATCTGAGACAGTGATACAACCCTAGATCAACAAAGCGCAATCTGATCGTACCAAGAAGAAGAAGAAGAAATCATCAAAAGGCGTAGAGAATTTTACCATGTTTACGAAATCGATCGAGAGAGAGAGAGAGCGAAATCAAGCGACGATAAATTTGTGTTAAGAAGCGGCGAGAGGGAGATTGGAGGAGAGAGACGGGGTTTTAAAAAGAAGAAATTGGGAGGGTTTGGCTTAGGGTTGACGCTAGTTTTACGACCGTTAGATTCTTTCTTTTATTTTTGTTTTGGGAAATTAACGCAGCTTTCTCCACCGTTGGATCTTATTTTGGCTTTAGATCCACGCGTACTCATTTTATGCCGTATCCTTGCCTCACCTGGTTTTTCCTTTTTCAAAAATATAATTATTCCTCTAAATTTATTTCATTAAAATGTACGCTGGTTTTGACTTTTCACAAAATAAATATTTTTTTCATAGCAATAAATAATATGTTTATTTATTTTCTTTATTTTATTTGAAATTTTGAACATCATTTTTTCATTCTTAGAACATAGTGTTGTTCTTTATTAGCAAATCTTACCATATCACCGATAAGGACAATTGTTGTATTTTTTATTTTTTTTGGTCGAAAAGGACAACTGTTGTAACGGATAGTTTTTGATTACCCAAGACCACATGGGTTGCATTTAAAAATTAAATATTACAATATTTAATACCAAAAATATGTGTTTTTTTTGTCACAACCAAATTTGTATATAGTTTTCTTCTTTTCTTCTCTTTATTTTCGGTTTTGGTTGTTAATTATGTAGTTTCTTCCGATTTTTTTCGGATAAGATTTTTCGGCTAGATCCGGTTCCTATTCCGGCTAGATCCGGTTATCCGACTTGACCGGAGTATTTATTTGTTCTTTTGTTAAAATTCGATGGATCGATTTTTTATAAAACATTTTCTTTCAATACCAATTCACACCACCACAAAATAACCTAATATAACTTTTTAACCTTTAATGAAGTGGGAAAAAAAACAAAATACCCTAAGCTAATAATTAAAAAAAAAACAAAAAAGAAAAGAAAAATAAAAAAAAAGTGGATCTCGTCTTCTTCTTCCTGTTCGCACCTCCATCACCATTGAAGCACCCACCATCACCATTAAAGCAAATTTGGATAGATTTGTTCAATTGAAGGTCAATCCGCAATTGAAACACCTTAAGATATCCACAGACCTTAGCTGAATAAATTGAGGTGCGTTATAACTTTAAATTTGGTAGCTCGCAAGTTGGAAGATATCCAATTGGATTTGGAATTATCTTGGATCTCATTATCCTATTCGTTAGCGATAGTATATGGATCGGTTAGATCAAGTAATGTAGAGTATTAACATCTCACAGTTGTTGAATCGTAGAGGATTAGTGAATATCGGGCCAAAATTGAAAAATGCAGACTTAGAACACCTGGGTAGAACTGGGTACTACTGATAATAGGGAACACTGAGTACAACTAGGGTACAACTGATATGACTGATTTAGTTGTTTTTTTAGGAGACAATGAGCACAAGCCTATTTTTTTAATTCTGGAGGACATTATGTAAAGAACAGAGATGCGTATGAATGGATTTCAGCAGAAGATCGCATGTATCCACTATTGTTCAACAGATTATATGCGGAGGAGATTAGTTATTCGATGTTATTAAAAAGTATATGCAAGAAAGTTAGGATAGATTCAGCTACGCTAGAACTAAAATTGAGTTTCATACCATTGGACACGAGGCCTTTGAGAAAATCATATATCGTCGATGATGATGACGTTTATGTTTATCTAACGTCGATGGATGCAAATAACGTTTATGTTTATCTAACGTCGATGGATGCAAATAAATGTAAAAGTGTATTGCATGTGGAGAAGGGTAAGGGTCTAGTTTCAAGAAGGTATCAGTTAGAGAAGGGACATGGTGTAGTTTCAGGTAGAGAGGAATGTAGTTCAGTTGGTTTGAATTACGAGGAAAAGGAAGTGGTTCCAAGAGGTCATAACAATGTTGTGGATCCCAATGCTGGTGTTCTTACTCTTTTCGAATCACCATTAGCACAACAGTATGAGCCAGTGGATAATGATGGTGGTGGAGAGTTTCAAAATATATCTTCAAGTGATGATGAAGATAACAGAATGGATAACTATTCGGATACGAGTTTGGATAACAATATGGAGCATGAATATATTCCAAGTGAAGAGGAAGGAGGGGATCAGTTTGCTCACGGTTGGAAAGATGGTATGGATCTGAAAGTTGGTCAAGAATTCAATAATAAGAAGGAAGTGAAAGGTTTTGTTGGGAGAGGTGCACATAAAGGTTGTTTTGTCTTCTCAACAATCAAGAGTGAGATAGATAGATATGTGTTGAAATGTTGTCAATATAGACAATGGTGTGAATGGTATTTACGAACTACAAAGGTCAAGAATTTAGAGTGTTTTTGTGTCAAAGTATACAACAACACACACACGCTCTCTGGCTAGTGCTAGTACAAGCAGCGAAAATAGAAACAAAGCCACATCGGGATTAGTTGCTGGTCTTTTGAGAGAAGACTATCCAAGTATAATGAAGACCCCAAGTGCTAAACATCTCATGGGTTTGGTTTAAAGAAAATATGGTGTCCCACCGTCATATAGTACGTGTTGGAGGGGAAAGAATGAAACTGTTAACGAGTTGCATGGTGATCCAGAAATAGGATACAAGCAGTTGTACTCTTATTTGTATATGCTATAGCAAGTGAATATTGGAACAAAAATAGTTGTTGAGTTGGATAAGGAAGGAAGGTTCAAGTATGTATTCATCGCACTGGGAGATGTATTAAAGGGTTTGAATCGATGAGGAAAGTTCTCATTGTGGATTCCACTCGTTACGGTGGTGTGCTAATGATTGCTACAGCTCAGGATCCTAAATGTCACACCTATCCGATTACATTTGCTATAACAGATGGTGAAAATGATGCAAGTTGGAACTGGTTTTTCATGACTCTGAAAACCGTTATTCAGGATAGTAAGGAGCTGGTTTTTGTGAGTGACAGAAACGCAAGCCTCATAAAAGCGGTAGGTGAAGTGTACCCCGAGTCTACACATGGGTATTGTATCTTCCATTTGTCCCAAAATATAAGGCTAAAAGTTTCGAATGTCAACAAAGAGGTAGTTGCGCAGATGTTTAGGGATATTGCTCAGATTTATTCAGAGCATGACTTCATAAGAAGGTATGATGATTTTAGAAGACGATATCCTAAAGCAGTAGAATATCTAGATGAAAGCGATGAGGTGTCTAAATGGGCGAGGTGCTATTTTCCTGGAGCAAGATACAACATAGACACAAGTAATTGTGTAGAATCTCTGAACAGAGTGATGGAGGAGGCAAGACACTACAACTTGTTACCTATGATAGATGCGATTGTCGAGAAAATTTCCGAATGGTTTAACAAACATAGGAAGGGGAGCATTATCTATGGAAGCTCTGAAATTTTTCTAGTGTCGCAGGTGAATAACATAGTGCACAAAAGATGTGCGAAAGCGAGTCATTTGATTGCGACTGAGCTAAACATGTACTTGCTTGAATATAGTACGGTTGGACGAGATGGGAAGTATTATATGGTGGATTTGAGAAATATGAAATGCAGTTACAAAACTTTTGATATTGATAAGTATTCTTGTGCCCTTGCGATAGCCACAGTGTACAAACTCATGAGGGAAGAATCGAGAACGGTGAACATCGAGATATATGAGTTGTGTTCGCCAAAATATTTCATTGACCAGTGGGTTTCTGCGTATTGCAATACCATTTATCTAGTACCGCATCAGTCTGACTGGAATATTCCTGAAGATATAAAACAAAAAAGCATGATACCTCCGAAGAAGAAAACCAAAAAGGGAAGACGTCGAGTAAGAAGGCATCCATCAACTGGAGAACCTCAACCACGACCAAAGAAGAAGAAGGCGCTTGAAATTACTGACATTGAGAACCCAAGTGGTGGTGAAGGAAGTATCCCAACTGGTGGTGGTGATTGAGCCTGATCTGAAAATTTTTATTGTTACAATCTGTTTGTACTACTACTGGTTATTGTATTTGTACAACTAAGAAGTGTTACTATTTTGTGTGTTTGAGTTGGGTTTGAATTATGGTTATTTGTATAACGTTCGAATTGTGTTTGAATTTGTCATCAAATTGTCATAGAATTTTTAAGTAATTTAAAAAAAAAAAAAATATATATATATATATATATATATATTTAAATAACTATATAAAAATCATTATGTTATTTATCTAAAATTCTTAAGTAATAAAAACATACAATTAATTAAATTTAATTTCAAACATAAGAATAATTATGTTATTTATCTAAAATTCTTAAGTAATAAAAAAACAAATAATTAAATTTAATTTCAAACATGAGAATAATTATGTTATTTATCTAAAATTCTTAAGTAACAAAAAATAAATACAAATAATTAAATTTAATTTCAAACATAAGAATAATTATGTTATTTATCTAAAATTTAATTTTCCAAATATAAGTATAATTCTCCAATACCATTTTCACAATCTTCCGTGGATCACATTACACTTTAAAATATAGTTTGATAGTGTTGTATATCTTATGATGCAAATACTGACAGAAAATGTAATAATCAACATATTTTAACATGGTAACTAAAGAAATGTGTTTCTATTTCTAAAAATAAGTTGTACAACTAGAAATTCGTTTTTAATAGTATGGTAAAACTAAATATTAGCTAAATCACCAAAAGTACAACTATTAAGAAATATGCACAACTAAAAAACTAGGGTAAAATTATGTGTTAAATGACGGCGCACATGTCCTAATTAGGTGGCATTCTTTGATTGAGTTAGACATAATAACAGCGCACGTGATTAAAAAATGTATATTTTTGTTTTTTTTTTAATTTTTAAGTATTTAAAGAAGTAAGGATACAATTTTTTTTAATTAAAACCGTAAACTCATTCCTAGATTTTTCCCCAAAATCTAGGGTTCTTCATCACTCATCATCGGCGACGGCGACCGACCAAAACTCGGATTCTCGATAGCTTCCATTTTCGATTACGGTAAGTAAATCAACCTTTCATTTCGCGTTTCATTATTTTTTTGGTTTTAGTTTTATGAATCTTTGTAGAAATTTTCGATTCTAGAAGCATGGGTCGTTGGAAACATGAGGATAATTCGGCGAGTTCGATACGGGGTCCAATAATAGCAACTCATCAGATTCGGATGACAAAGTCATCCTCCCTACTTATGATTATATGGCAGATATAACTCCGACTCGATTTGCTCTAACTCCGGTGACATGGGAGCCTTCACCTATTAGCATTTCGACCATATGTTACTGTGGAAAACCAGCTCTGCTTAAGACTCAAACAATTGGATTATTGACGGGGACCAAATTCTACTCTTGTGCTGGTGATATTCGTGTAAGAAACTTATATCATTTTGCTAATTTTCCTTATTTTTATCATTTTGCTAATTGTTTGTTACATATATAATTAATTGGAGCATAGGATGGAGATTGCCACATTTACAAATTGTTGGATGACGCAATCTTGGAGGAGATTATTTTGACCAAAACCAAATTGGGAGAAATAGAAGGTGGCCTAGTTGAATTGCTCACCACTGTTGAAGAAGATAAGAAGAAGCTTCAGGAGATGGTCAACCGTTACAAGGAACATAACGATAAACTCATTGAGATGGTAACCAAAGTTGTAAGAAGTACAAGGAAATCAATCACCTAAAGGAGATGGCTTTCAATCTTCAAGCAAAGGTGACGAATTTGGAAACAGATTTGAAGAGCTGAAAGAGATGAAAAGGAGACGGCGACCGAAAATTTTTTATTCTACTTGTTTGTTTTGGATTGCTATGTTGAACGAGTAGTTGTTTGGTTCTATTGTACTTGTATGTTTTGGATTGTTTTGTTAAACTAGTTTGGATTGTTTTGTTAAACTTGTTTGGTTCTTCTATTGTACTTATTTTTATTGGATTGTACATACGTTCAAATGAAACATACGTTCTTCTATTAAACTAATCCATTTCGAATCAAACATACGTTCACAGCTTTACCTAAAAGTACCAATAGTACAAACATACGTTCATAGTTTTAACTAAAAGTAATAGTAGTTCAAACATAAGTTCCCAGTTTTACCTAAAAGTACCAGTAGTACAAACATTAAATCTGGTTTGGAAACAAAGATACGTTCACAGTTTGCCATAAAAAGAACTAGTAGTAGGGAGTCCTTAAACCAAATTGCATAAAAAACCAAAATATAGTAGATAGAGTTGGTGGCTTCAATTCTTCTTCCTCTTCTTTGGTGGCTCCATGAAAGGAGTCTTTAGTGCTGCTGATTTCTTCTTAATCCTCTTCCCACAAACAACTTCATCATGTTCTTTTTCCTCTAGCTCCTTCTTCATTTCACTCCCCTCCACTTCAGCTGCCTCGGCTTCCTTCTCCACTTCAGCTTCTACATGTGTCTCCTTCCCCACTCCACTCTCTGGATCCTTCTCAAATGAATCCTTCTATGGATCCTTATCAGATAGATCCTTCTCAGATGGATCCTTCTTAGATGGATCATTCTCTAGTCCAGTCTTCAGATCCTTCTCTAATGGATCCTTCTGTCCACCACCACCACGAGAGCAATCACCATAAGTCCAAAACCTAGATCGAGGACGATAATCATCAAAACCAAAATAATCTCTATCATTCCATCCCTGAGAGTTCACAAACGATTCCACAGCCTTGAGCCTTGTTTCATACCCACCAAACATACTGCTTATATTTTCAAAACGTTCTTCCATAGTTTTATTCATCTTCACCATTCCATCTTGTACCTCTATCAACACATCCTTTATCTCTTTCAGTTCATTACCATCCACCTCAAGACACTTATCATCAGCCCATCATCCACAGGTTTGGATCGACCTGCCACATCAAGTTCCAACTTCGTTTGCCAGAAACAGGCTTTCGGTCGTTCAAAAGGCGATCCATCCAACTATCAACCATGTAATAATCAAGATCACGATGGTCCTTCTCCTCATCGAATATTTCAGCCAAAAGAGGACCTTCACCACGATTCGGTACCAAGATAGTATCTACGTCCTACGGATGTAAAAACAATACAATTAGTAGAAGATTACAACTTAAAACAGTTCTTGCTACACAATATGAAAAAGTAATACTAACATCAGTTTTACCCAGTGTTTCATAAATTTCATCAAAAGGAATCCCTTTCATAGGACTATGTCTGAATAGAAACTTGCACATCCTAGGACAAGAAGGGGTTGAATCATTGAGATCTCTGCGGAACGCCGCCTTCAGAATATGAATTAACTCAAATGCAAGAAGCTACAACATACACATATAAGACCTGAACAATTTAAATAGATATTGAAACTAAAATATAGTAAAGAAAATATGTTTAATTTAAAAATTATGAATCAATTACCTCTAGAGGAATAATGAAAGTTGGAAAGCACCACTAGTCTTTCTTGACGACTCCACCGAATCTCAATTTTACTTCATTGATGTAGCATAAATTGTCATAAAATGATAATCTTCCCCACGGAAATGTTCGGCACAACTCCAAATCATTGCAGGCTCTCAGAAAGAAGGTCTCAACAGATGGTGCATCCGTTCCGGTCTTCTTCTTTCCAATTATCACACTAGATAAGAAGTTGAGGACAGCCATATTCAATATATCTCAACATTTTCTCATTGACAACAACTTCTTCTTGACATCCACCAACCTAATTGTTGAACCAACTTCAAAGTGCCTCTCGATAAACTCACTTCCGCCCATCATTTCCCAGTTAAGTGGATAGTTGTGACAGTACTATCCAGAGATTATCCCATGTTCTTTGATGGAATAACGGATGAGAACTCCATTCACCAAAAACCAAGCTTCTCGGAGCTTAGATGTACACACAGTACGAAGAACAAGCATCCACATGCCCATCGACTTATGGTTTTTAAGCTCATGTGGAAAAAATCTTTGAACTGAGGATGGTCTTCAAACCATTTCAGCCCCTTCTTGGTAAGTACCTTTCTTAACTTAGCTAGTATGTTAAATAGAGAACACCTTGTTTCAATCTTAATGGCCTTATAATACTGCGTTGTTGGAAAGAACATATCTTCAGATCACGGTCGCACTGGTACGGTTTCCTCAATCAAAAAACAGTTTTATATCACACTGTTTCTCCAATTGTACCAAGTGCTACATTTTCGTTTTAACAACAATTTCGACTTTCGATTTGAGCTTTACATACCACGTTTTCTTCCGCTTCTTCTTCCTCAGACCCAGTTTCTGACCCTGTTTCCTCCGCCTCCTCATATCCAGATTCCGACCCAGCCGATTCCGACCCAGCCGATTCCTCCGTCTTTTCCTCTGAGGATATTTCCTCTGAACTCGTCTTATCCACTATCCGTGGAACTCTTTGGTTTATTGGAGTTCTCTCGGCCGAAATAGATGCTTGCTTTCTACGCCCCATTTCTTGGTCAAAATCGGCAAATTTTTCATCCAATGAAGTTATTATCTACGAAATCAAAAAAGATAGAATTTCAACGTATCCAATTTCAACATACCTTCTCTCCCGAATTGCAAGTTAGTTGTGTCTAGTTGTGCGATTTTCAGAGAAAAATTTCGTCTTTGACAGCAGTTTGAAAGGAGAAGAAGAAATCGTGGCTTGAGAAGAAAAAAAAAATAGATTACTTGAGTTTGGTCTGGATCATCCGCATGGGTCGGGTCAATAGCTGGTTGGGTCGTAAATAAATTGAGTTTGGTCTGGTTTTCTTTGTCCTTTCAGGCATTTTCGAATAAAAAAGAAAATCAAAGAGAAAATCATTTAGGCCGAGGGCTTTTGATAATTGAGTTTATAACATAGGGTTATATGAGGTGTTGATCCAAATCCGATCTCTTTTCTCTTGTCCTATCTGTTGATTTTCCCGATTTTCTCTGAAATCTTCAATACTCGAGGAGTAATATCTTTTTCGCTCTCCTTTTGCTCAAGTCGCAAAAGCAAAGATTTAAGACTGCATCAGTATATTGAGTGTAGTCGGCGATGGAGCTTTCCCGGTGTTGCTGTTTTCCGGAGATAATTTGAAGGGGTTTTAAGGATTGATTCGGTTTGATTTCGGCGGCCCTGTTGAAAAACAGATTTGAGATCGGTGGAAGGGCAGAAGATTTGCATCGTTCCATAATCTGATTGGCTTAGTGACGGCTGATTGGGTTCCGGCGGTGGCCAGCAAATTTGGATGGCGTCATTTCATGGTAGAGGTGTGGCTTCTAGAAGTTCACGTTTTTAAATTTGGGCTATAAATTTATTGTATCATCTGGGCTTTGCCCTTCTATATTAGCCCACTGGGCTTTTCTAATGAGCAATTGCTAGTTTAGATTGCTCTCTACTGGTCGCATTTGACACCCAAAGACCATCATTTTCACAACGAGCATCCGCTACGACTTTGCATGAGTGTTTTTTTCTACTCATAGTTGGTTCTCTTTCAAAATGTAAATGTGTGTTTGTTAACATCGAAACTTTTGTGCCTAAGACCATTTAAATATAAATCGGTGTTTCTAGTTTGGGTAGTAAAAACTTTGTTTTCAAATGCTTAAAGATCCAACCGAAAAGGTTTCAGAATGAAAGAAGCACAGAAAGTAAACAAACCCTAAATTTCTCAAGTCTGAAATGAATCTGTGGCTCTCTCCCTTTAAGTACATAACAAAGAGATTCCTACTTCCATAGCTTACGCAGAGACATGTTCTTCTCTGTGTCTTTCTTCATAACCTTCGCAACAGCCATCTCAAAGTCTTCTTGTGTCACGTGCACTCTCCTCTCCCGCAACGCAAACATGCCCGCCTCCGTGCACACAGCCTGACCGCAATAACCAAAAACATAAGAGAGACAGACAAATTGTGGAGAGAAAGAGAGAGAAGCAGAGGAAATACAAAACACTTTACCTTCAGCTCAGCACCTGATGCACCATTCATCTTCTCTGCAATCTTTTTCAGATCAATTCCACGCATCAAATTCATTCTCCTCGAGTGAATCTTCAAGATGTCAAAACGTGACTGCAGCACATTTTAGAAACAAATACATTAGCCAACCATGTTCGATAACCTATACATTCAAATAATTCCAAATATGTAAAACCTATATTACTGTAGGAATGCAACAAAGAGCCTTTCAAATTACACCATTCCCAAACAAACAAGATTTCGGTAGGCAAAAACGAACATCTTGAGGCAAAGTTACTTCTAATATAATTTTCAAAGAAGCAGAAGCTTACATCTCCATTAGGATTTGGGAATTCAATTTTCCTATCAATCCTTCCAGGCCTGAGAAGCGCTTGATCCAGAATATCAATACGATTTGTTGCCATCAAAACCTGCAACAGCATTTAAGAGAGTGAATGAGTTTGTCTGCAAATTTCAGCTTCATCATTTTTTCCTCTACAACTTAACACGTACCTTGATTTTGTTTGATGCTTCAAACCCATCAAGTTGATTGAGAAGCTCAAGCATAGTCCGCTGCACCTCACTGTCACCATTTCCACTTCCAGATTCCATACGAGCAGACCCGATACTATCGATTTCATCCATGAAGATGATTGATGGTGCATGCTCCCTGATAACCATAAACCCGTGCCACTAAGAAGGTAAGCCCAACTAGCAAAAGTATTTTTCAACACAATCATCTCATCTATGTGTACTCTGGTCCTTACAGAAAAATAATTAATATAAAGATATTCATCCTTGAGATGACTACACTATGGAACGATATTCATAGTAGCAAAACACTTTTCTCAATTTATTTAACACAACATGTCCACTTTAACTACTAAACGTGGACAAGTAAAATGATTTATCTTGTCAACAATTCCATCTTTTCCTACACACCATCAATTACCATTCTTGAAATTTATAACAGGGACTAGCATATACAAACCTTGCCATCACAAAAAGTTCTCTGACCATTCTAGAACCTTCTCCAATGTATTTCTGAACCAGCTCGGAACCAGAAACTCTGATGAAAGTACAGTCAGTGTGATGTGCCACAGCCCGAGCCAAAAGTGTCTTCCCAGTTCCAGGTGGACCATATAACAACACACCCTATAAAAAGAGGGAGATGAAATTATTTCTCATCAACTTAACTTCTCGTTACAATATAGAGAAGAAGCTTTGAAATGCATGTGTACCTTAGGCTGCGCAATTCCAAGAGACTCAAACAATTCAGGATGCTTGATTGGCAGCTCAATGACCTGACGAACAATTAAAGATACATTATATATAAAATAAATGAATGAAACAGCAGATGGATATAAAACAGTGACTATCAGTTTCGTTTTTTTTTATTTCACTAGACATACCTCCTTTATTTCCTTAATTTGCTGGTCAAGACCACCAATCATGTCATATGTGGAGTCTGGAACCTTCTCAACTTTCATAAGGTTAACCAGTGGATCTACTTTGCTCGGCAGGACCAGGTGGAGGACATAACTATCATTACGGAGAGCAACTCTCGTTGATGGTGTGATTTTCGTTATGTCTATGCTTTTGTCAATATCAACAACATACTTCCCCTCTGGATGAACCTGGAAAATGGGAGTTTAAACCTTATTAATAACCATGTTCATAAGATTAAAAAACAATACAAAGCCAAGTTAATCCTAGACAATACGATATAAAGATTCATACCTTAACCAAGACCTTGTTTTTTCCCATCACTTTTACCACTTCACCCACATAGGACCCAGGTTCCTGAAGCAGCTGCACTTCTTCTCTGATCATTCGTACTGTTCAGTTTAGAAAGAATTATAGTGTCAAAGAGGTTTTAAATTAGAATTAACTTCAAATTATAAAGACTAATAATAAAATTTTAAAGCATAAGTATGAACACTGAGTCTGTTCTATAAGTTTAAGTGTATTATTCAAGGCATGGATTAGTGGAAATGACTCCTTATGTGCACTCCTTCCATGAGTGTATATTACTCACATAAGAGAGTAAGAAAGAACATAGTCAGACAACCAATGAAGCAGTAGTAACAGCTACGCATTTGCCACAGTAACACTCACATGAAACAACTCTTTTTGGCAGTTGATAGTCCCATTCAAGAAAATTTATAAGCAGCCAAAATACGGCACTCAAATCATGGCATTTAGCAGTTTACTTCAGAACATGTTCGAGACAAAAGATTCAGCTTTTCTATGATCATGAACCAATCTAATTGTGCTGCTAGCGTTGACAGTTCTACCAATTCTGTCTCTCATCCTCATCCTCACTATATACTTTGCTAAACAATCAACTCGAAGATATAAGCTTATAATATACTCAACACATCCATGGGAGGAATCAAGCAGAATCGGGAAATCTAGAATCGGGTGACTTAGTGCTGCTAAAAACTCAAAAGAACACATTGTGGAAGAATTAGGTCAAGTTCTGGAAAATATCAAACAGAGAAGATCCCATCGCCACCAACCACTTCCAGATCGGAAACTCTCAATCCAAAGTTCCCAACAATCGCCACAAAAAATTTAGAAATTTTAAAAGCACCCACCTCCAAGGAGAACGAAATCGAAATCCCAAGCACTAAACCCAAGAACATGATCCAATTTAACAGAGAAATACGTCCGAAACAGGGAGAAATTAGGGTTAAAAGAAGGAAGAAAAGACCTCGAGAATTGAGATCGTTCCTCTGAGCTTCAAGGCGGTTGAGGTTGTTCGTCTTCTGCCGGAGCTGACGCTGGAGCTCATGGATGTGTTGGAGATAGTACTGCTTAAGCCCTTCTCCTTGTTTGGCCACCGATCCCTTGACGTTGCAGACTTCCTCCATCGCAGTTTCAGGACGCCTCGCGTCGACTCCTACCGTCGCCATTTACTCAGTGAATGAATCAGCCAAATTATCGAAGAGAGATCTCTAGTCCTAGGCGCTTAGCGAAGAAGATTAGCAAATAAACCCATCCATATATATAAAGAGAAACTTGAATTATCCAACAAGACATCTTCTTTTCTCGTTCAATTTTTTTTTTTTTTTATTTGGAGAAAAGAAAACTTTAATTTATGGAAAATTAATTTTACTCGTTTTTTTAATTTTTACTTTTTTTTTCTCTCTCTAGCTAATTTATTAGTTTTTAGATTGTAGTTTTTTTCCCCACAAATTCACCCTTAATTTCTCCAAAAATTGATTTGTACTGTATTTGGTACTTATATATTGTATTTGTATATTTGGTTTAAATTGATTTAAAAATTTGACTTTTAACTCTATGTAGGATATATATATATATATATATATATATATATATCTATTTTACAGTGGGTTTTCTCTCTGGAGGAAACAAAATCTAAAACGAATATGAATGCTTGTGAAAATATAAACTGTTTGCTTTTAAGTTTAGATACAAACAAGTGTTTCGGTCATACAAACTTTGATTTCAAAGGCTTAAAGAACCACCCGAGAAGGTTTCAGAAAGAACCACAGACAGTCAGACAGTAAAGAAACCCTATTTGGCTCCCTCTTGAGACACACAACAACACAAAGAGATTCCTACTTCCATAGCTTACGCAGAGACATGTTCTTCTCTGTGTCTTTCTTCATAACCTTCGCAACAGCCATCTCAAAGTCTTCTTGTGTCACGTGTACTCTCCTCTCCCGTAGAGCAAACATGCCTGCCTCCGTGCACACAGCCTGACCGTAATAACCAAAAACTTAAGAGAGACAGACATATTGTAGAGAGAAAGAGAGACAAGCAAGATAAATTACAAAAAAACACTTTACCTTCAATTCAGCACCTGAAGCACCATTCATCTTCTCTGCAATCTTTTTCAGATCAATTCCACGCATCAAATTCATTTTCCTTGAGTGAATCTTCAGGATATCAAAACGTGACTGCAGCACATTTTAGAAAAATTCATTAGCCAAACATGTTTTACGACCTACCTATTTCAATAGGAGTACTACTAAGTAGCTTCTAGTATCATTTTCTAAGAGGCAGAAGCATTACGTCTTCATTGGGATTAGGGAATTCAATTTTCCTATCAATCCTTCCAGGCCTGAGCAGAGCTGGATCGAGAATATCAATACGATTTGTTGCCATCAAAACCTGCAACAGTCATTTAAGAGAATAAATGAGCTTGTCTGTGAATTTAGACTACGATACCACAGACTCATCCTTTTCAGCTTCATGAGTTTTTTCCTTTACAAATTAACATTTGTCATGTACCTTTATTTTGTTTGACGCTTCAAATCCATCAAGTTGATTGAGAAGCTCAAGCATAGTCCGTTGCACCTCACTGTCTCCATTTCCACTTCCAGATTCCATACGAGCAGACCCGATACTGTCGATTTCATCCATGAAGATGATTGATGGTGCATGCTCCCTGTAAAACATAAACCAGTGCCACTAGGAAGGTAAGTAAACAATTCCATCTTTTCCTACCCACCATCAATTACCATGCTTGAAATTTATAACAGGGACTAGTATATACAAACCTTGCCATCACAAAAAGTTCTCTGACCATTCTAGAACCTTCCCCAATGTATTTCTGAACCAGCTCGGAACCAGAAACTCTGATGAAAGTACAGTCAGTGTGATGTGCCACAGCCCGAGCCAAAAGTGTCTTCCCAGTTCCAGGTGGACCATATAACAACACACCCTATAAAAAGAGGGAGATAAAATTATTTCTAATCAACTTAACTTCTCGTTACAATATAGAGAAGAAGCTTTGAAATGCATGTGTACCTTAGGCTGCGCAATTCCAAGAGACTCAAACAATTCAGGATGCTTGATTGGCAGCTCAATGACCTGACGAACAATTAAAGATACATTATATATAACATAAATAACTGAAACAGCAGATGGATATAAAACAGTGACTATTAGTTTCGTTTTTTATTTCACTAGACATACCTCCTTTATTTCCTTAATTTGCTGGTCAAGACCACCAATCATGTCATATGTGGAGTCTGGAACCTTTTCAACTTTCATAAGGTTAACCAGCGGATCTACTTTACTCGGCAGGACTAGGTGGAGGACATAACTATCATTACGGAGAGCAACTCTCGTTGATGGTGTGATTTTCGTTATGTCTATACTTTTGTCAATATCAACAACATACTTCCCCTCCGGATGAACCTGAAAAATGGGAGTTTACGCCTTATTAATAACCATGTTCATAGGATTACAAAACAATACAAAGCCAAGTTAATCATTCATACCTTAACCAAGACCTTGTTTTTTCCCATCACTTTTACCACTTCACCCACATAGGATCCAGGTTCCTGAAGAAGCTGCAACTCTTCTCTGAGCATTCGTACTGTTTAGTTGAGAGAGAATTTTAGTGTCAAAGAGGTTTGAAACTTCGAACTAAAAATTGTAGACTAGTAAGAAAACCCCCAAGCATAAATACGATCATGACGACAGCCAAGTCTGTTCTATAACATTAAAATTTTTATTCAAATAATGGATTAGTTGAAATGAATCCTTATATGCACTTCTTCCATGAGTACATATTACTCAAATAAAAGAGTAAACAAAAAAAAATCTCTTTTTGCAGGATGTAGTCCCATCTCAGAAAGTTTACAAGAAGCCAAAATGTGGCACTCTCATCATCACATTTAGCAGTATACTTCTTAACATGTTCCAGACAACAGATTCAGCTTAAACGACAAACCAAATAAACTATGCTGCTAGTGCTTGTACTGATAGCTCTCCCGTTCGTATCGGTTCTATCAACTCTTTCACTCATCCTCACCACAGTCACAACAAACTTAGCTAAACAACCAACTAAAAGACAGAAGCTGACACATACTTAACACACCCGTAGGGATCAAACAGAATCAAGAAATCGGAATAGGGTAACTTAGTGCTGCAAAAAAATCAAAATTAGAAAACATAGTGTAAACGTGGTTTAGGTCCAGCTATGGTAAAGATCAAACACAGGAGATGAAGAATAGCAACACACAGAAGATCCCATCACCACCCAACCACTTCCAGATCAGAAATTTATAAACTTTTTAAGAACCCACCTCCAACAAGAACGAAATCGAAACCCTAACACGGAATCCAAGATTACTAACATCCAATTCAACAGAGAAATCCGTTCGAAACTCAATGTAAATAAGAAGAAATTAGATTTAAAAGAAGGAAGAAAAGACCTCGAGAATTGAGCTCGTTCCTCTGAGCTTCAAGGCGATTGAGATTGTTAGTCTTCTGCCGGAGCTGACGCTGGAGCTCATGGATGTGTTGGAGATAGTATTGCTTAAGCCCTTCTCCTTGTTTGGCCACCGATCCCTTAACGTTGCAGACTTCCTCCATCGCAGTCTCAGGACGCCTCGCGTCGACTCCTACCGTCGCCATTTACTCAGTGATTCCGCAAAATTATCGAAAGAGATCTCTAGAATTCTGATAAGACCCAGAAGAAGAAAAGAAACGGTGAAGGAGAGAGAATAAAATTTTCTTTGATCAGAATCTGAAACCCTTACGCAAGCAAAGCATTATTTTACATAAATACACGATTAAAAAAAAAATCAATAACTCATCAAGAAAGATTTCTATTTAGCAAAGCTTCTGCTTGCTTTAGAGTGTCTTTGGTGATCTTGTTTTTTGGGTCAGAATCAGAGTTACTCTTGGATATGGGAAGTTCTCTATGTAAACAAAAATTATGGCCCATTAAAATATAGGGCCCAATACTCTATTGGAATACTTTGTAGTAATGACAATTTCTTTTCCTTTCTTTTTAGTATATGTAGAATGTTATGTTATTATATACACACTAACAAAAATAAATTATTTTATTAATTTCTAGGATTAGAAATTTAGAACAGCATTCTGTTTTTGAAAAATATAATTTTATTCAAAATTTGATTTGAAAATATATTTTTATCGAAAAGATATGTTCTAAAAATGAAAATAAAATTATAGACGTTAACTCAGAACCACTTTTGGAATAGAAAGATATCTATATTCCTTCTAATTGTATTATTTTGTTGATTTGATGTTTAAGAAGAAAAACAGTTTTTTTTTTGCTCAACTTCAACTAAAATCGTTAACCAAATTGTTTACAATAAAGGCATATCCGCCTCAACATAGATTTTCAGCCAACTTGGCACTATGGAATACAAATGAGAAACATAATTGTCGAAAGAACAAGCTTCTCTTGCGATCCTATTGGCCACCATGTTCCCATCTCTTGAGAAGAAGCTGATCTTAGCCTGCTCCATTTGATGAAGTGCTTGTTGAACATCATTGTGTACTACTTGTAACACTGGCCAAGTGTTCTTCTCCTTCAAAGCTTCTACCAAGGCCTTCAAATTTGTCTCGAATACAACATTTGTGTATCCTAGAGAAACCACTGTTCTCGTTGCCCATCTGATTGTCTTGGCTTCTGTGTGAAGAACATATTTGAGCCTTGGTAGATTTTTTGCACCACTCCATAACACACTGCCTTCATGATTTCTAAGAACCCACCCGATCCCACAGTTTGCTTTATCATTTCCCCATGCGCCATCTGTATTTCAGCTAATTTTGTGGTGGGGGTATCCATATCCATTTTTTTTTTGTCTAGGTGGAATGCAAGAAGAATTCTATAAAGATTGGTATGCAAAGAATCTGACATTTCTTCTTCTGGTGGAGTTGGAATGGAAGATACTGCCCATACCAATCTTGCAAAGGTGCATTAAAAAAGTAGGTGGTTCACTGTCTCTGAGCCTGCTTGACATCTCACGCAACTAGAGTCTTTCATCATGTGTCTGTGTGCTAAGTTGCTTGCCACTGGTAAACAATTTTGTTAAATCGCTTCCATTTATGGTCATTTGACCAATTTAACACTAACTTTTTACTCAAAGTAACGTGAAGTTTCAAAAAATTATACACATAATAATCAAGTAATATCTTTACATTTTTAAAAATTAAAACTCCAATTTGTTAATATAGTACCATTTGTGATGATTTGACCAATTTAACACTTTCCTATAATCCAAAGTAATGTCAAGTTTTAAACACTAAAAAAGATTACAATCAAATTACAAATCCCGTACGACACTCATGAAGTCGTCGCCTTCCTCTAATAGTCTCTGATTCCGATCCCAGATCCATTTCTCCTTTCGTCTTCTTCTTCTTCTCCGATCTAGACCCCCAAAAAACCTCCACGACCCCAACAACAATGTCGTCCTCCCGACTCGATTCCACCTACACCACCACCAGCCTCGTCATCGGCTACGCACTCTGTTCAAGCCTCCTCGCCGTAATCAACAAATTCGCAATCACATGGTTCAACTACCCCGGACTTCTCACCGCTCTTCAATACCTAACTTCCTCTCTCGGTGTTTACTTCCTCGGAAAATTAGGGTTTCTCCATCACGATCCCTTCACATGGGAAACCGCTAAGAAATTCCTTCCTGCAGCCGTCGTCTTCTACCTCGCGATCTTCACCAACACGAATCTCCTCCGTCACGCCAATGTCGATACCTTCATCGTTTTCCGATCTCTAACTCCGCTTCTCGTCGCGATCGCCGATACGGTTTTCCGCGGCGAGCCTCGTCCTTCGAGGCTTACTTTCTTGTCTCTCGTAGTCATCCTCGCTGGTGCTGTTGGGTACGTAGCTACTGATTCGGCTTTTACCCTTACTGCGTATTCATGGGCATTAGCGTATCTTGTTACAATCACTACTGAAATGGTTTACATTAAGCATATGGTTTCGAATCTAGGATTGAACACTTGGGGATATGTTCTCTACAATAACCTCTTGTCTCTTATGATTGCGCCGATATTCTGGTTTCTTACCGGCGAACATTCGGAGGTTTTCACTGCCGTGAATGACAATTGGGGGAATTTGTTTGAGCCTGTGGCGTTTTTCGCCGTGGCATTGTCTTGTTTGTTCGGTTTCCTTATCAGTTTCTTCGGATTTGCGGCTAGGCAAGCTATATCCGCTACGGCTTTTACGGTGACTGGTGTTGTTAACAAGTTCTTGACTGTTGTGATCAATGTTCTGATTTGGGATAAGCATGCCACTCCTGTTGGTTTGGTTTGTCTCCTTGTTACAATCTGTGGTGGGGTTGGTTACCAGCAGTCAGTGACCGTGGCTAAGAAACCGACCAATGGTCCATTACAACCTTCGAACATCGACAAGGTTGATGAAGAGTCGATGGAGTTGATTCCGGGAAAACTAGCTACTTCTGTATGATGATGTAAGAGAGGTTACATTGTTTGCACCCTTTTTCAGGTGTTTACCATTTGATTTGGAATTCAATATCTTAGCATTTAAAGAGGTTTCTAGCAAAAGTGTTTCACATTTCTCTGGTTTCTGGCCTCTTATAGTATCAATTTTGTAAACCTATTGTTGCCTCTCATCCTCCTATCCATTAATACAAAATCAATTTATGTTCTTATTTGCGGTACAAGATGTCGTGTTTTCGATGCTCAGAAAAGTCGGTATCGTGTTGTCTTGTTCTAATGCAAATGTGAAAGAACAGTGACAGGTCCCATCTGCTAATCGAGTTAATTGGCAAAGGAATGGATTGTTGATTGTTCTGTCTGCCGAGGACGAGTAAGTAGTTAAAGTGTCGTACCTTTAACTGTTTTACATTTTTGTCAGTTAGTAGAAGAATCTCAGGTTTATCTAAACTGTCTAAATCCAATCAGTTGAAATGTAACTGTTGAGGCAGGTGAACCATGTTCTTCGTCTTGATAATTATTTGATTTTCAGAACATTTGAATGTGTCACGCCATTCTACAATTGTAACCCTGATGTCGATTTTGATGGCTATGAAAGCACCCGCAGAAGTAGAACCAAGAAATGCTCTGTGATCTAGCGACCTAAGTAGTTTATCACTATACTTGGGACTATCAGGTGTATGTTTAATCCGATACAAATACACGAATTCGGTGCAACCGATTCAACCCAAAAATTCAAATACCGGAGAAAAAAAAAAAAAAAAATCCAACTCAATTCTGGTTAAAAAGATTGATATTGACACTCTATGGACAGGGACCTATAGGTTCGTATACGTATAGGTTTGTGCACTTATCTTAATGTCATAAACTTAATGTGCTTAAAGATCCACGTGGCCAGCTTGTAAAGACTTGTTTACTAAAGAAAAGTTGAGGTCGTGGTCTGACTGGATTCTCCATCTTTGTGGAATATGAATGATTCACAACAAAACGCCGGTTTTTACATGTGTTTGTTTGTTTCTTTCGGTTCTTGTTTTTAATAATACAAAACGATAAAAGTTTTTTAACGGTAAAAAAAAATTAATAGACTATAGCGAAGTAATTAGAAACGATAAAAACAAAATTAAGCCAGTGGTTTTTGGAAATATATGGAACGTTTTGATCGGTTGATCCAATACTTCTGAAAAAAAACATATTGCAATAAATTGGAATATATCATAGTTTTTTCATATTATTTTCGACTTGTAGTATCTTCTTCTGAGCCCGTGATTCAGTTCAATTATTTCATAGAGTTTGCATCCGTGGTTGACTTCAATCCTCAAGCATGAGTCATGCATTGTCCCATCTCGTGATATTCATTTATTAATTCCAACAATCATACAAAAAAGCTTATGGTCGGGTGATTGATGCCGACATTTATATTAAACTTTGAAGCGTAATAATAAAAGATTATAGTATAGTTTAGTAGTTTGTCTTTTAGAGGTCTTTGTGTCACCATTCAAATTTAAAACCATATAATGTAATGTTGTATGAAAAAAAAAAGCTTATGGTAATACCGATATTTATATTACTTTTTCTAAGTGTAATTACAAAGAATTACGACGTCTAGTTTAGTGGTTTGTGCTAATATCGTCATCAATGATCATGCCATCATCCGAATTTAAAACCGTATAATTTGTGTTGTTGACCAAAAAAAAAAAGAGTTAGTGATTACAAAGAGAAGGTTAGGCCAGAAGAGAAGCTAATCCCGGCCATGTTTGATCCTTGCAAGAATCTACAATCAGGTAATGGGACCCACTCCCACTTATCCTTCTCCTTATCATAATCCAACCATATAATATTCCATAAACCTTCATGATTAGTCATTAGAGCCACTCTAATCACACTTAATCTCCTCTCTAAGCATCCCATCATCACACCACAAGGCTTGTTGCTTATCACTTCACTTGGAGCTCTTGACACTAACTCCCACTTCTCACCATCTGAACTTATTTCCCAAACTTCTAAACTCTTCATAACTTTCTTCATCTTTGATGTATCTATTTTGTCTAATCTAATAACCACTTTGTATTCATCTCCATGTATATGTAACAATTGACTTCTTAGATCGTTCCTGCTGAATCCGACGCTTGACGGGCATTCTCTGATCGCGTCGTGGTTCATTCTCGGCCGCAAAATCGCGGGAAACCGATTGATCATCGATTCATCGTCCACGCTCATCACAATACTCTCGTGAGGTCGATTTGATAAGCTTAAGAAAACGTTACTCTTTTTCTTGAAATCCCAATTTGTTGTATCCTCTGCTTCTTTGGTTTGCCACGTGGTTGTATTTGAACGATAGGTAAACAGAACCGGTCGGTTATTGACCATCTCAGCGAACATAAACCGGAAATGGCCAGAGCATGATGGATCGGGTACAAGTTTCATACCGGACCGTCTCCAAGATGAAGTTCCACGTGGACCTAACGGACACGATCCGATTCTTGTGACTTTCTTGCCCACCAAATCAACGGCTATGATTCCACTATGAGTATTAGAGGCAAAAAGAAGAAAATTACCACTAGCTGTTAGTAGATACAAATCTTCCCCGGGAAAAACCTCTCCGGTCATAATTTCAGCCACCGGAATCTTGAACCACCGTACAGATCGGTCCGAGAACCCGTGGAGCACACCGTTGTCCCGACGCCATCGCCTCGTGTAGACGAAGATCCACGTGTCTCTATGTGATCCACCGTTGAGTTGTTGGATGAAACTTTGGTCAGAGATTGTGGTTAGAACAAACTTATTGAGTAGTTTCATTCGGATGATCTCAGGTATACAAAGATGAAGTAAAATGTTTTGTATGAGCTCAGAAGGAAGAAGGCAAAAGCCAATGTTGTTTGTGTTTGTGTCTTTGTTGCTACATCTTTGGTTTTTCTCCATTATTTTTTTTGGGGTGTTTTGATTTGAAAGGATTAACTTCAACGTTTTAGGTATATATATAGAAGGAGGATTGTATTTTCTCTGCTACGTTTGATAATGGCCAATGTTCTAGGTATCTAGGTTAGGTTTTATTTAAGATTTAAATTTGTGGTGGGAATATAATTTTTTTTTTTTTAATTTCACTTGTTAGGTCAAAACAAAGTTGATTAGATGATGGAATGAAGTTATAGTATACTACCTTTTATAGCAAATTTTTAAACTTTCTAACGAGTAAACACTTTTCGAGAGTGCTATCTACAAAACTAACACTAACACTTTTCGAGAGTTATTATTTTAGATGTTAATATCCTTAACTTGGAGAGTCTATCTTTGACTACTTCATGCATATACATAATGTACATTGTTGTAACATCAAGAGCATCAATCAGAGCGAAATTTTATATAACTTTTGATTAATATTTGAATAATCTCCGGTGAGTCGCTTTAGACCCGTCCTACACGTCTAATTAGGGATTACGGATATTATGAATATTGAATATTACTATAGTGAGATTTATATGAGAAGAAAAAGCAAAGATCGAGTATCTTAAATGGGGTTGGTTTTAAGACCGTCGTTTATAATGATTTGAGTGTTGGTTGGGCTAACTTGGCTTTACAAGCAACGATAGGTCAAACTTCAAAGGATGGCCACATCTTAATCATAGTAAAATTAAAATATTCTGCTTACGAGTAAATGGACGGTGGAGATGATGCTCGAGTCAACCTCACCACTTTTTAATTCTTGTTCTCTAAGAGCATCCTCAATGGGGGTGCTTAGCCCAATTCTTAAATATAAAATTATTAAAACACACTTTTTCTTCTTTTTACTCAACTTTTTACTTTCTCTTTCATCCTTTTATTCAACTTTTATTAATTTTAAATTTAAACACTCTCTCATCATTTTAAAAACACTCTCCAAAAGTTCTTATCTAAACAACTCTCTCTTCTTTTTACTCAACTTTTATTAATTTTATATTTAAACACATCCACTATCCTCTTTTTACTCAAATTTTATATTTCAATACACCCCACAAAAACACTCTCTTTCTTCTTTTTACTCAAATTTTAATAATTTTATATTTTAAGAACTCCTTAAGCACCCCCCATTGAGGATGCTCTAAGGGCATCATCAACGGGTTCTTAGCCCGGTTCTTAACTATAAAATTATTAAAATATACACTCTCTCTTTTTTTACTCAATTTTTTACTTTCTTTTTCATCATTTTACTCAACTTTTATTAATTTTATATTTAAACACTCTCTCATCATTATAAAAACACTCTCCAAAAATTTTTATTTAAGCAATTTTCTCTTCTTTTTACTCAACTTTTATTAATTTTATATTTAAACGCACCCACTATATCCTCACTTTTATTAATTTTATATTTCAGTACACCCCACAAAAACATTCACTTTTTTCTTTTTATTCAAATTTTAATAATTTTATATTTTAAAAACTCTTTAAGCACCCCGATGATGCTCTAAAACATTTTAACTATTTGTTGATGCGTTTGCTCGTTGAAATCGTTTGGGATGATTAGACCACTGGAAAGTAAATAAATTTGCACCACAAGTGTACTGTTACATATTATTTAGGAAAAAAAAATGTAAATTGATGACTAAATGTAAGAAAGATGGATTCTACGTTTGTTTTTGAGTTCAAGCACTTGGATTACATATTATTTAGGGGAAAATTGCAAATTGATGACCATTGAAAACTCTAAAGAGAGTTTCGTATAGTTAATCAAAGTACAGTAGCACACTTAGTTATTCTCTTAGTCATTTCCAAGCCAAAAGCCAGTTGATTTGATTAAGCCAGAACCAAATTCACATAGCTCGACTTGAAATATACTAGGAAAAGTCGTAAAGATACACTTAAGACGGAACCAATCATACATGCGAATGGCGGCTGTCATTGCGCTACAACTTGTACTACGCATACTCGTTTCCCAGCCCTTGATCAGCAACTGCCAAGCCTTCTCTAGCTGATGAATTGACAAGTGACTGCAGAAAAAGTCGACTTGCTTCGATTAGGCCTAATCTTTATGTAATGATACAATAATGTGGAAATTTAGAAACTAACCTGGAGTTCCTGTTCGCAGTCTTTCAGGTTGTCCGTGCACTCTCTAACCCTTGTAAACGATTTGTGTAGCTACCGAAAAACATTGACCAAATGTCGAACTCAGTCCAGAAAAATTACCTAACAATACTAGCTTTGAAAACATGAACAAACCTATGTTTACCTTTGCCAACTCTTTTCGGCGTTGTGAAGTCAGTTTCTTTTCATTGATCAACGATTCTTCTAATCTCTGTGTTAACCATTTCAAATGAGAACAAATCCAGACTGAAACATTTTGGGTTTCAAATAAGATATATAATAGGCACTTACCTTAGACTTTTTCTGTAGCTCCGAGCATAGTATTTCTTTTTCTTCCAATCTGTCTTCCATCATCAGCACCTTAAAATCGAAACAAGACCATAATATCTGCCCGTTGTCACGAATATATAAAGAAATGATTGCTTTGTAGATTTATGTGTCAATAATAGCAAAGATTCTTGAAATGAATATAAATATTCAAGCTGCCTATATGAGCACAGATAAACGACCTCATACCTCATTGTGAAGCCCCTCACGCATCTTAATCAGCGCTTCCAGTTCTTCTTTCACCTGTATAAAAGACACAAATTTTCATATGAACTCTGCAACTCTCAACGACTAGCAAATATCATCTTTACCTGGTAATTGTGATCTCCACTTGAATTAGAGAAGTGATCTCTGCCACGCCCACCCTCAAGGGTGGTACTGTCAATTAAGCAAAAGCACACAAAGCATCAGACATCTCAACAAACCAAAGCAATCAATGCGTTCTTACAAAAAGTCCAAGCAGTGCATAATAGACTCTGCAAGAACATGATCTAAATGCTAAGGTGCACTTATCGCCTAAAAATGAATCAGGTTTGCTGATTAATTTACTTTCACATCAACTAATTGACATTGTACCTGCCGGACTAACTTAATTCTTTAGAACATACAGTGACTGCATAGCATTTCATAATTACTCTATAGTGGATCATCACCATAACAACTGGAATTCCCGAAAGTGTTTGCTTCAAGAATGGTGTCTATAGAAAGATTTGTCACAGAAGCTACAGTGCAAGCCAAAACATACCTCAAACCATAAAAAACTGAACAAAGCCAATAAGACCAAAACCTCTTCTCAAATCCATTAAACTAAACCTTCTGCATTTGTGTTTATCAGCGATAATTTGCAGACTTAACCGCACAATGAGTGGATAATTTGGTTTAGCAGAACTAAGATACCCTAGACAAGTATTCCAGTCCTGACTTGTTGAAACCAGCAGACCAGTTTTATAGTCGCAGTTCAGAGAAACAGAAGGAACACTAGAAGTTTGAAATCTTATATCTAAACGTTAAACGGCCAATACGAAGTCAACAAGTACATAAGTATTAACAAAAAATTTACCTATCTTCTCTCTTTGTTTCTTGGCTCCGTCCTTCGTGAGCACTGGACCCATTGATTCCCCCACCAGTATTATCCTCATGAGACCTATCCCCACGCCAATCTCTTTCGTCGTCTTGGAAAACTCTTTCCTTGTAACCATTTCTATCCAGTATATCATGATCCTTCCTCCTCTCAAAATCGTGTGAATGCTCATATGCTCTTTCCTTCTCTATGTAATGATCTTTTCTTCTGTCCTGAGACCTATCCCGTTCTCGGGACCTATCACTGTACTGATCCCTGTCATAATTGCAATCGCTTCTCCTATCCGGGCTTTTATCCCAGCTACCGCGTGGTTGAAATTGCCCCCGACCTGGATTCATTCTTCCACCTCTTGTTGTTACCTCATTTACGCGCACTGCACGCCCACCAATATTCTGATTACGAGCTCAGTACCGTCAAAAATATAAATAGTTCCATACAACAAAAATAGAAAGGAAAACAATTGACAACAAAGAACAAAGAAACATACTTTTCCATCCATGTCTTCGATAGCATCATCAGCCGATCGACGATTAGAAAATGTAACGAAGCCATAGCATTTCCCTCTTACACTACGGTCATTAACAATCTGCATAGTCCAATAACAGTACAAATATGTCAATAAAAACACTAACCAGCTCAAATGAGTAAGAACCATATAGAATTCATCCAATAGGAAGCTAGATAATTCTCAGGAACAGGGATTCGAAGATAAAACTCAGAAATTAAAAGGAGTCAGAAGTCAGAACAAAAACCTAAATTAGTAAGTATGGAGCAACAAAACAGAGGAAAGAGAAATTGACCTTGACGGTGAGGACGTTGCCGTAAACGGAGAAAACGCGGCGGAGAGCTTCCTCGCTGACGTCGTAAGGGAGACCGCCGACGTAGACGGAATTGCCATCGTCCATCGTCATTTCTGTTTTATCGATTCCACAAGGAAGGAGGAAGCAGCTACATAGGCACACTCTCTTCAAATCTGGGAGTTACTTACATATTGGGCTTACTAGGCCCACTTTATAAGTCATTGCTCGTGTTGTTTTAAACGAAGGGTTTACTTGCAATTTTTATAGATAGACGTTGATTTTGCATAAACATAGTAACTGAGGGTTATTTTGGTATTTTTCCCTATATAAAACTATTTACCATTTTACCCCAAATTAATAATATATTACACTTCTCTGACGAATCCTTTAATGTTTTCGCCGGCAATCCCTGAGGGTCGAGACAATGGAGGGAACATCCAGCTCGTCCGCCGGTGGTCAAATCCAGACCGTCGTGATAAATGCCCTAACTAGCCGGGGATGGTGCTTCGGAGACGTCGATTACTTGAAGTCAGTGGTCACTGAAATCTCCTCCTTGATCGACGGCGGTAATCAAACAGGCGCGGTCGTTGAGTCAGTTGAGGCGGAGCTGCTTAACATGGATATTAGGTTAATCGGAGGTAAGTCCCTTCCAGACCGGACCGAGTTACGAAGGTGCTCTCATCTTCAAGGCCCCAAAGTTCTCCAGGTAAATTTGCTTCTTGTCCTTCATCACTGGAAACAAACAGCTAAATACAGTAACAAGAGCTTATAAATGCGTATAATTTGTAATGGCATTCTTATTATGCTCTTAGATTGATGGGTTTTATGTAATTATGTAAGTAGAACCATATTTGAAAGAAAGCTTTGGAAAAGTTTCAGAATGCTAGGTTTAGTTGCAGGTTGTTGTTTCATGCTGCTTTTGGAACTTCAAGTTTTTGTATATTGGGTTTAATTTGTTTTCAATGCTTTTCTTTTGCGAGCATAGATAAGTTCTGTTAAGGATGTTACAAGAAGTAGTGCAGAGGAATTTCTGGGAAGCTCAAATGGTAAGCGAGTGCTAAAATTTGCTCTGACTGATGGAAAGACAGAGATATTCGCACTTGAGTACTCTCATATTCCATCGATTAACAATGATGTGACTCCTGGTACTAAGGTATTAGTTTATTACATATCAATCTAGTTTGTTCTCCTTGTGTATGTTTCTCTAAGTCTCATGCGTATATATAATAGGTTGGATTAAGATCTAAACCAATAGGAATTAATTGGCAGATTCATGTTGTGGCTTGCGTGCATCATTCCAGGACTGAAACTAGTGTGTATATGTCTTATGGAACTCCTAAGACCTTTGTAATTTGTTGATATTTTGTACTTTTTCGTTGGCAGGTCCGTCTAGAAAATAAGGCTGTGGTACGTGAGGGTCTATTATGTTTAACTTCGAAAGAGGTGACTGTATTGGGTGGTTATGTGCAGTCACTCGCTGAAGAATGGCAGATGAAGAAAAAATACTCTAGTTTGTCCCGTTCATCCGGAAGGAAACCTCAGGAAAACAAAGCTGGTGATGGTCCTCCTCCATTTGAGGAGTTGCAGATTCGAACAGGTTCCCATCACCGTGGTAAGCAGGGTTTCCTTATTTCACTCATTGCCATTCAATTTTCTTCTAGTAATTTGTCGCATGTTTGTTTCACTTTGCAACGTTCGGCCAATCTTTGTTAGCAAATAGAATTATCTACCAAATTTGGTTTTGTCATGTTGTTAGTGTGCATAATTGTACAAGATACATTGTCTATGCATTACTGCTGCAGGGACTCAATAGTTAATTCCACCCAAATGTATTTTAGCATAAACATATCCACCCAAATCCTTGTTTATGTAGCCTATGTTGACTCATGTAGCCTAAAAAATTACAATGCAGTCATTTTCCCTTGGCTTGGTAATCAAATGTGATGCCGTTCGGTCTCCATTGTTTATATACTTAAACTTGAGTGACTGCATTTTCATTGTTTGGTAAAATGGTGGTATATTAACTTGCTCTTCATTTGTGGAAGTTTGGACAATGCAACAGAAAAATTAATTTGTCAGCATATATGGTTGACAGATTACTACAAGACAACTTCTAGGAACATTGTACCTACTGCTGCAGAAAGCTCCGTAAAACGTACCAGTGGAGAAAAAGGCGAAACTAGTGAAGGTGATGGGAACAAAAAAGGTACAGATAAGAATTTACAGAAGAATGCTGTAGATTCTGATCCAAAAATTTCTGTCAAAGATGAAAATCAGGAAAAGCCAAGCAGTTCCGATACAAGACCTAAACAAGGTGTGCCATCTACATTTTCTCTCCTCATTCTTGATCAACAGCTCATTGTATAGCAGAACGTTTTGACGCCTTAAATTGGTTTGGCGTTATCATCTGGCAATAGCAGAATGTTTTGGCGCATTAAATTAGTTTGGCATATTCATCTATCAACTGCATTGAAACCTTAGATGATATATCTATCATTCATCCCTATAAGGCCAAATAACTCTAATGCCCGTTAGTGCCATAACATCTCCTATGTTGCAGTGGTGGAAGCTGTTCCTTTACAGAACCAAGCGGCTGCTCAGGTACTTCTTGAGAAGATGAAACATTCGAGTTTAAATGAACGGCAATACCAAGGAAGAAGAGGTAGAGGTAGAGGTAAAGGGAGGGGAAGAGAAGAAGAAGACTCTGCAGTATTTACACTTGATGAGTGGGAAAAGAGGAATACTCGTGGGGGAGTTCTTGCAACAGCTGACCATCCAAGTGACACTACCCGAGATGAAGATCTTGCGTGGCAGCTTCAGAATCAGTTTGATCTGGAAGACTCTTATGTGAGTCACAACAACCTTTATTTTTAGTTTCCTTCTTCTATGTGCTCAATGGCCATTTAATTAATCAACCAGTCCTTTATTTTGATTAGCACACCTTTTATCTGCCGGTCAATGGCTTATGACTTATTTGCTGGGACCATCCTAACAGAAATGGCAACAATGTGAGAACTGTGATTGTACTTTGCTGTTTAGGGACAGGAGGTCCAGGGGACCGGAGCAGCAGATATCAGAATGAATATGTTTGATTATGGAAGAACAGACGATAGCTTTGGCCATGGAAGGGGAAGGGGAAGAGGAGGAGGAAGAGGAAGAGGAAGAGGGCGAGGACAAAGGCGAGGAAGAGGACGTGTTTAGATGTAATGAAATTATCCAGACTTGTGGTAATAAAACGAAACTTCATCGCAATCATCATTCACATCTCTATATAGTAGAGTAAATATGTATTGAGAGCTTTATCGATTCTTCAGGAATTACTCATGTATGCTTTGTTCCTCACAGGTGGCAGCTCTGAATCTGTAGATGGTGTTTGTCCGAGTGTTTCAGATTTTCGTGAGAGGTTTTGATATTGAACATTAACGCTGCTAAGTTCTCTCGACAACTCATCTGAAGTGAGACACTCTTGAAAATGAAGTTTACATTACAACAAAGTTCCACTAAAACACTTAACACTCTCACAGGTGCCCCCATATGTTGTTTGTTCTTTTTTTTCCGTAGTGAATTGCATTGATTGATGATGCACGAGGGGGAAAACACACGGACAAGAGAGAGGAGACATGGAAGTATATATACAATGTATTATTGACGCCTCCTAAAGACGAACAATGATCCTCTAGAGCCTAATCCCAACCTAAGTTTCTCATCAATGTAAGTGATCCGAAGCTTCACTTCGCTTTCGAACCCGTATTTAAACTCCAAAGATCCTACCTTCAGTTCCGGAGGCTCGAATATCACCTGAACCCACTCACTGTCCAACACTTTCAGCTTCCCTACACACAGGTCGAACATTAAACACCGAAAAAGATCATACTGGGTTTGACCAGATATCTCTATATGGGTTCTGCAACTCACCTGTCAAGGAGACATCTCCATCAAGAAAACCTAAAGCAGTGAAGGAAACTCTGTTCCTCACGATATCGGGAGAATCAATGCCCTGTATCATCTCTTTCGTTCTGAAGAAGAGTCGGCCTATCACGCTTCTGTAGCCTCCACCGGGAGAGGTCGGTCTAGAACAGTACACCACATCCCAATCTGCAAACAGAATTCACGAGTTTTCACAAGTTTTGATGAATGAAGAAGCAATCGCAGCTAGCTTCTTAGTTCTTACATACCTCCGAAAATGAGAGGACATTTAACAGGCTCGCTCACACAGTACTTCTGAAGCTCTCTAGCTACTTGTGCAACTTCCTTGTGTTGCTCTGGGCTCAGCGTCACACCTCCGTCGCTGTTCGCAACCTAATCCACACCAAACCAACTCCATCATCATCAAAAACTCTATTGGATTTTGCTATGATTTCACTTAGGGGATATTCGGTGGAAGATAAAGCTAAGTTCCGGCGAGAGGAGAGATACAGACCTTAGTGAGGAGGGACGAAATGAGATCATCGGGTCCAGTACGGAGCTCAACATTTGGCGCAGTAACAGAACTGACAACGAGTCCCAATCTTCTATTCCTGCTCCTTGAACCGGCCTTGTAAGGGACTGAACAAAGAGTAAGATTCGAGCGCTTCGAGGAATGGATCTGAGTCCGTGGTTCGGAGAAAGACGACGCAATTGTAAGGGAAGAAGCAGAAGTAGCCATTGTTGGTTGCTCTATAGAGAGAGAAGAAGAAGCAGATAATAGAGAGGGAGAGAAGTACAGTAAAATGGTTATCGTGTGATTTGGGTGGTGCCACGTCAGAAATAGAAATCGATAGTGGGGCCCATATCTCGATTGCCCAATTGGATTCTTTCCCGCCACGTTGGAAGATATGTTCCGCCTTATCTTACTTACGACATGATCGGGTTTAGTAGATTTTAAGTATTTTACCCGGAAAAGAAGAAAAAAAACAGATTTGAGCAAAAAAAAATGATCATGAAATTGATAAGAACAAAGAAGCACACAGTTTACCTTTAGAACATGTTGTTAACGACGCAACTCTTCGAAATCAAAGAAGTCACAAAATTATTTATTCAACCGTTCAAGACGATATTGTAATTTACGGAAGTCCATTGTTCTGGTGGTCTAAATGTTTCTACACTTAAAGTTGTGGGTTTGTATCGGATGATGAGTCAGCCCATTAAAGGCCCACCTCTTGAGATTGATGAAACAGTGATGAGTGTGAGTGATGAATAGTTTGGGTCAACTGCTCTTTCCCGACTGTGAATCTTCGAGAGCTTCCTTCTCATCAACAGATTTCTCCGCCACCGGAGAAATGGAAACGTCGCCGCAGCTCCGTCTTATCATCGCCGTATTCATTTCTTCTCTCATCGCATTCCGATCGTACAAACGGAAGTCGCTCGATCTCTCCGGCGGACTTGCTGGATTTCTCGTTATGACCATCCATTTAACCGCCGGTTTCAGGTTCTTCTCCCGATTCTTTTGGTTATGGCATTACATTCACTTTGTTTGTTCATTGAGAAAGTGTTTTCTATTGTCTTTTTTTCCGACGGGTTTTTAATCTGTAAAATCTGAAAAAGGTTCGGAGCTCTACTTCTCGTATTCTTTTTTACTTCATCGAAGCTTACTAAGGTTGGTGAAGAGAAAAAACGACGCGTTGATGCTGATTTCAAAGAAGGTGGACAAAGAAACTGGTAAATTTTTCTCAGTAGCATCATAGTCTTACTTCTTGGTGGGTATATGTGGTTCAATAGGACAAGTTGGATCGATAGTTATGATTTAATTGGTTAAGTAATGTTGATGATGATAGTTATAGCTTCAGTGAAGAGATTGTTTTCTTTTTTTTTGGTTAGCCAATAACTGTTTACTAATTTTCCATTGGCATATTAGCAAATGATGATTTCACTTTCAGAAGTTCTTATTATTTGACAGTGTATTCCTCAAATCTCTTGTTTCAGGATACAAGTGCTGTGCAATAGTGGAATTGCATCAGTTCTAGTTGTATTTGCTTCTACTTTAACGGGTTGGCAGGACAAGTGTTTGGACTCGAAAGAGTCCCGAATTGTAACAGCTCTTATCGGTGGGATCATCGGTCATTACGCTTGCTGTAATGGAGACACTTGGTCCTCAGAGCTTGGGGTTCTTAGTGATTCCCAGCCTCGACTAATCACAACGCTAAAGGTTCTTGTTCCTTTCTTTTGCAAGTGGCTAATTAATATCTCCTGTTTAGCTAAACGTTTGGTCTCTCAATCTCAGCCGGTGAAGAAGGGCACAAATGGTGGAGTTACAAAGGCAGGACTCTTAGCTGCGTTAGCAGCCGGCGCCACGGTTGGACTGACATTCGTTATGTTCGGACTCTTTACTGCAAGATGTGCAAGTGATGTAGCTCTCAAGCAACTCTTAGTCATTCCAGTCTCTGCATTAGCTGGATTATGTGGGAGTCTTATTGATTCTGTACTAGGAGCAACCATCCAATTCAGTGGTTTCTGTTCTGTCCGGAACAAGGTAAGTTTTGAAAAAACACATGTAACTATGTGGATCGAGGGAGATGAGTGTTGACCGAATTATGCGTGCAGGTTGTAGGGAAACCTGGACCGACGGTTAAGAAGATTTCAGGTGTGGACATTCTTGACAACAATGGTGTGAACTTTGTCTCCATACTCTTGACATCTTTTCTGACTTCCATTGTTACTATGTACATTTTCTGATTTTCTGGACCAGACTGCTTTCACTCTTTTGAAGCCAATGATTTTCATAGAAGTTAATGTTGTTGTATGCTCATAAGATCAATGTTTTACAATTTCTTAGAACATAGTCTTTAATCTCCTTTATGTTCAGTATGTAAGCAACAATCACAACTTCAAATTTCCAAAATACTTTAGTTTTATGCTTCTCGTATTTTTCTCCAAATTTTCTCTGTTCTTGATTTGGTGTTTCCCTGTGATTTATAAGTTTATTTGACGGAATTATCACTGTGTTTAACGTCCGTCAGAGACTTCTAAACTCGAATGAAAACTATAGGATAGATATATATATTTAATTACTGACGAAATTAAAGCTTTTGTGTGACAAAATTGACGGTTTAAATTCCAAAAATAGGACTCGTATTAAAGATTTAGCCGAATCTAAACCGTCTAAGCTCCTCCGTTCGACTACATAAAGCCCTAATAAGTGAAGTAAGTGGCAAAAACCGCAAAAAAAGTGAATGCGAAATTGAAACGACGAGAGGGAGAATCAATCCCCACTTCCCCCACGATCGGGCGGGAAAATTGGGAGGAGGAGGAAGACGGAGGGACTGCAATGGCGACGATGACGGCGATGAAGAAACCGAAAATCGAACAAGGCGAAGAAGAAGCAGCAAAAGCAAATACTCAAATCCCTGATGATAGAGAAGCTCTTTTAGAGTTCATGGACCAGCGTGCCAATTCAATTAAACGCCTTAAAGATCAGATTACAACCTTCGAGAGAAAGGTCTCTTCTTCTTTCTTCACTTCTTTCTTTTGCTTTGTGTGGCTAATTGGCGACGTGTGTACTTGTTTACTAGCGTTTATCCGTTTTGATTTGCTTTTCTTGTTTCAATTGGAGTGTGTTCAATTCTATGCAAATTGTGCAGCTTTTCTGTTTTCAATTCCCTCTGTAGTATTCACATGTCTACTTTGAGTTCAAAAGTGAAACTTGTGATCATATTGTTTTTGTGTCATTCAATCTCTATCTGTAGTTTCAGACTCGATGCGGCTTATTGTAGGTTGTGCTTCAGTTTGGTTGATTCACTGTTCCTAAAGATTTGGAGTTCAGTTTCAACATAATCATTGAGATTTTCTCATTCGAATCGTCGTATGATGTTTTTCGCTTCAATTTACTATCCGAACGTCATCTTTTTGCTCAAAAGTTTCCAGCTTTTGTTATTTGGCTGGTCTTATGATGTTCTGAGGATTTTCTTTTAGAATATAGATGTGACATTCCTGCTGTTTGGTCTATATTGATCTTGTACTAAAACTTTTTGGATCATTTGCAGCTTGTTGAAGAGAGAAAAATGATGGCAGATGCGGAGGCGAAATTTCTACGCATTGATCGGGTTGAAACTGGTACCTTATCTAAGACCAACACAAAGGTGCCTGGTAAAACTGGAAGTTTACTTGGAATAGCAGAGTTCTGGACCGAGGGGAAAAAGGCAAAGACTGGTAATGAAACACCTACTCCACATCCAGGTAGTGAGATGGAATCCTTGAAAACGCCATCCACGCCTTCTTTTGCGAATGAAACCTCTACTCCACATCCACGAAATGAGGTGGAATCCTTGAAAGGCCCATCCATCATTTTACCGCCTTCGTTCAAGCGTAGAGCTTCTGCTACTGTCAGACCAGAAGTGAACGAGACCACCCGAGCTCAACCCATGGCTACAAGGGATTATAACATCCCAAACGGAGAAAACAATGGTCCTGCAGCCAAGAGACCTCGTAGTATTCCTAATGAAGTGGTAAGGGAAAGTGAAGGTCGAGATAACCAAACCCAAGCTCAAGCTCAGGCTCGAGACAACCAAACCCAAACTCAAGCTCGACATAACCACACTAAGAAGGATTTTGCAAAGCCAAGGATCAAAGTTTCTTCTAACATATCTCGACTAGGACAACAGGAACAATCCGGTAAAAATCCGCCTCTTTAGGTCGATTTGAAACATTTTTGCTTCACATTGCGGCTGAATCTATTGTTTTTTTCCCCCAGAATTCCAAGGACATGATGAGTTGATAGCGCTTATAGGTAGAAGCTCTTTGCGTGCCACAATTGAAGCTCGTACTGTAGGTATGCTACCAAGTTGCCATACAAAAAGAGTGAGAAGTCTTGCTCTTTCTCCTTCAAACCGTGAGCTCTTTGCTACAAGGTGATTTTACGTTATTTTTGTTTGTCTCATTTCCCAAAAGCGAACAAAAGACATGAGCCAATGTACTCACTGCCAATCTTGTGGATGAAAGTAGGTCTCAGTTTCTTATATGCATAAGAGGGAACCAATATAGACATTGGACAGAGTTAACTAATCTAATATACTCTCTACTCCTATGCTTAACGTTTTTCTTTTTCTCTCTTCTTTTTGGTTTTTGGTTATTCTTCAGTGCATTGGATGGGATAGTTCATTTTTGGAAGCTTCACTCTGACAGGTAAATCTGCCTTAAATAAGTCTGATCTACTGATTATAATATTTCTTGCTCATTCTTGAGGTTTAGTTGATCAATTGTTATTTATGTTAAAAGATTTCTAGGAAGGATTTTGGATTACATAACCTTAAATCCATATAGATTCCCTTGATTTTAAAATCCAGTTGACAATTCATCCATCAACTGATTAAGATAAGTCAGGCGAAATTTATATGTCAACAAGCAGCAATATTTATGTACAAGATCTTAAATAATAGAGTTTGTACAATGTTCGCTACTGGCAAGTTTACTCTTATTTTCATGAATACTTTAATCTAAATTTCATTAGATACTAAACCTATCCGTCAATGCTTCCACCATTGAGCAGGTCCACAGCTACTCGATTCAAGACTGTTAATCGGGTAGGATTAGATCAGAAGAAATGGGCAGAAGATATAGCTTGGCATCCACACAAGAGTGCACTTTTCTCCGTGTATACTGCAGATGATGGTCATCCTCAGATATCAGCGTTATATCTGAACGAAGCTCGAGAGGTAGTAAAAATATATGTAAAGCTGTTAGACTCTTTAGCGTTTTACCATATTTTAAAATTTTGATTGTATATTCATGAGTGGAATGTGTGCTTGAGTGCTTAAACTTGTAGAAAGTTAACTTGATCTTCCTAACTTGTTAGGAACAAAAATCAATTTAGCTGGAGTATTGGGATTTTGATTCAACACCTATCTGTTGTAAGATCTAAGTTGATGGTTATACTGTTTCTATCTTCGATGTGGTAGTTATGTGTTCAAAATTGTTGGATCTTTGTTTATCTGCAGAGTTGTGAGTCCAAATTTCTGGAGGACAAGCCTCATAGCAAAGGTCTTATCAACAGAATCATGTTTACGCCTTGGGATGATCCTTGTTTCATCACAGGTGGGAGTGACCATGCAGTAGTGTTATGGCAGGAAAAATATGGGAATAATGATTGGAAATCGACCCTTCTGCATAGGGACTTGCACTCGTCGGCTGTGATGGGAGTTGCTGGAATGCGCCATAACAATCTCGTCTTGTCATGTGGAGACGATAGGAGATTTGTTGGGTACGATGTCCGAGAAGAAAAACAGACATTTAAGCATAGACTAGACAACAGATGCACAAGTCTGCTGCCAAACCCGCGCGATGTTAACCTTGTCATGGTTCACACAAGGTAAACCGAACACTTGATTTATATGTCTCCCCCTCGAGAAAATGCCTCAAACTTCATTCTTTTGTTTGTGTTGTGTATACAGGCAGCTAGACCGGCAACTGCGGTTGTATGATGTTAGAATTCCTCAGACGGAACTATCTTCTTTTGGGTGGAAGCAACAAAGCAGTGAATCGCAGTCAGCTCTAATCAACCAGTCTTGGTCTCCAGATGGTTTACACATCTCATCCGGTTCTGCAGACCCTGTGATCCACATCTTTGATATCCGGTACAATGCACCAAGCCCGTCTCTCTCGATTAAAGCTCATAAGAAAAGAGTGTTCAAAGCTGAGTGGCACTCTTCTCTTCAGCTACTCGTCTCCATCTCATCAGATTTAGAAATCGGGATTCACAAGCTATGGTGAAAACTGATAAAACCTAGGTCATCAAACCCACCTGAATCTTAGCTTTTGTGGATTTCATTCATAATCAGAAACATAACATAAAAAAAAATGTAGCTTTTCACACCAGCATTTTGTTGGCTCCAGTCTCATGAAGAATATTCTGATCTCCCTATAATCCTCAACCACTGCTGTCTGTATACTTAAGCATGACGAAGCGTACAAGAAACAGTTGCATAAAGATTCAAGATTTGTCTTTGTTTTGATTCATGGTCTTGAGATAGAAGAAAAGAGATTCATAAAATACCATCATCATATATAATCTACAAAAGTTAAATCCAATTCACATGTTAAGACAACGTAAGTAGTTTTGTAATTTATGTTTTGGTTAGCAGAAAATTCTATTCAGAACCGGTTACAGTTTCGGTTCGGTTTATAAAACAAAAATTTTATTTTATTGAGAGCCATAAAATCGTCCGTCTCCGTCTGTCGCAAATCTGCCCTTTTACAGTGTTTCGTTGTGTGTGTCTTCTTCTAATCGCTCTATTGTTAATGGGAATTCGAAGAGTCCTAATTCGATTTCTCGTTTTCGCATTTGCATAATCAGCTCGTCAATTTGGGTTGGTTGATTCAGGTTCCGTTCGTCCATGGCTTCGTCGTCGGAGGAGATTGATGAAATTCCATCACCGTGAGTGTATTCTCCTCTCTCTTGCAATTTCATATACTTCAATCTGCTCTTTTAGTTTTGGTGAAATCGCTCTTCTTTATCTGTGATTGAGACAGGCCAAAGAACACTTACAAGGATCCCGACGGTGGAAGACAACGATTCTTACTGGAACTTGAGTTCGTTCAGTGTCTCGCCAATCCTACTTACATCCACTGTAAGTTTGTCTATTCCCCCCCCCCCCCCCCCCCCCCCCCCCCCCCCCCCCCCCCCCCCTTCTTACAGTTAAGGAGTCGTTCCAGCGATTTAGGGTTTGTGCTTTTAAAGAATTTCTTCAGTTTTAGGCTTTAATTGAGCTCTGAGTGTTTTAGAAGGAGTTTGTTTTTTCTTTCATGGAGTTTTTTTGAAGTTCTTACACACATGAGATCCCAAGTGCTTGATTTGGATAGAAAGCTTTGTTCCTAGAGACCTTGCATGAAATTAATCTGATGTGTTCAAGGGTACTCTGAAACTGCAATATGCATATGCAGCAAAATTCCCATTCGGTTTCCTTCCTCTTAATCACTTTAACAGTTTTGCAAAACATTAGAATGTACCTACTTATAGCACACCAATATAGAAATAAGGTGAGATTAATGACTCAAGAAGCTAAATGAAGACATAGCTCCTAACTGTTAGAAAGTAATAAGAGATCTTGTGTTTTTGTATAATTCCGTGGTGTACTTGGACACTGCTCCTCTATATGCTTTGTTTAAGAAAAAAAAGAATTTGCACTTAGCCTTTGGGTTCTGATTTGCAGACCTGGCACAGAATCGGTATTTTGAAGATGAAGCATTTATTGGGTACCTGAAATATCTTCAATACTGGCAGCGACCAGAGTACATCAAGTTCATAATGTGAGTTGGAATAACTAATGGAGCTTTGAAAAATATCTTATTGATCTGCTTGTTATATCCGTTTTCTTATGTTCTTGTATTTTTTTATCTGTTATAGGTACCCACACTGCCTATACTTCCTCGAACTTCTTCAAAACCCCAACTTCAGGAATGCTATGGCCCATCCTGCAAACAAGGTAAAAGAATTTGATAAGAATTATCAACTAAACATGCCACACCGACATGTTAGTGAGCAGTATAACTAAGGAGTGCTTCAAATGTTTAGGGTACTACTGGTTTTGGAATGTGTTGGGGCCTTTTTGGTCTTGGAGAGTTTAGGGTTTTGTAGGACAAACCGTACTTACATTCTGCTAGCTTGGTTTTGATTCTGCGTTGTGTTTGTTGATTTTTGCGATAGATAAAGTGGTTTAAGATTCCAAACCTTATCAGAGTGCTTGGTAGGTCATCTATTATTGTTGAAGTTTTTTGAAGTTTTTAACCCTGTCTTGGGTTAATGTCTTTTTCAGGAATTGGCACATAGGCAACAGTTTTACTATTGGAAGAACTACAGAAACAACAGGCTGAAGCACATTCTACCTCGACCTCTTCCAGAGCCTACAGCCCCACAACCACAACCACCACCACCACCACCTGTACCTTCAACTTCTCTGCCACCTGCGCCATCTGCAACCGCGGTTCTCTCTCCAGCCCTTTCTCCGATGCAGTACAATAATATGCTATCTAAGAATGATACTAGGAATATGAATTCTGCTGCAATTGATCGTAGGAAGAGAAAGTATGTGCTCCTTTCTTCTTCCTGGTTTTTTTTCTTTTTTTTTTGCAAAGTGACTGCAATTGTGGTAAGAAAACATTCTAATATGTGGGTCATGTAATATCAGGAAGGGTCCATAAGCATTTCTTTCCCTGACGCAGACATCAATGGCCCGGATATGCTTTCTTGCATTTCATAAAGAGGGTAGCCTACTTGACTCTAGTTACAACAGTATTGGAAACTCAGGTATATTCATTCCGTGTCATAGGCCGTTGCGGGAAGTTATCATATATGGTATTCAATCTTTGTATATGTTAATCAACCCCCAATCACTATCAGTCTTTGTCTTTGTTTCTATAGGCATTGAGATCTATGTTACTGAGCCTGTTGGCTTTATAGAGTAAATGGTCTTTTGGGATTGATTTAGTCTGCTACATGCAAAATGGTTCTTTTGACTTATTCTCATGGCTTCCACTGACTTTTATACATGGATCACCATGTTCATTCGTTATTGCAATGAATGTTCTAACTCATGCAGAGACTGGAAATTTGTAGATAGTATGAAACGATTAACTTGATGCATTTATGTTTTGTGTATGATCTAGTAGTTTTAAAATGGTGAACCCTTCCATTAGTGCCTCATGTCCGAAAAGCATGCCCTTAGGCGTGCAGCGTGCCTAGGCTCATGGCGAGCTCATAGACCCTTTGAGCCTTTGGCCTTCCCACACCTTTTAAAACTAAGTATCTACTCATCTTTGCTATAAGGATCAATGACAAGGTAGATGTGAATGTGTGTGATGTGAATTCTGTAGTTGAATCCTGTGTGATGTGAATTCTGTAGAACTTGAGTGTATTGGGCTTCTCTTCTGACTTGAAACTTTCGTTGGGATTGCTACGTCGTTCCTTGATGAGAAGGAAATACATTTTTTCTTTCTATTTAGACTGTCAAACAGTTGTCAATATTCTTTGTTTTTCCTAGAAAAGTCAGAATTTATTTTGCAAAATCTGAGATTTATTTTTTCAAAAGCAAAGATTTATTTAAATTTAACAATATTTGAATAGTCGGATCGGATAATTCAATTAAAATTATCAAAGGAAACCATAACCGACTCTACCTTTAAAATAAAATACAATCTTAGCCGTTGGTTAAACGTATCGCATCTGGATCGTTGATTTGACCCAGAAGCATTCCTCTCACCGCTATTTAAAGAATCTCATCATCTCTTAAGCCGTTCGTACACACGGGTTTTCTTTGCCTTTAATTTATCTTTGTCTTCTAATTTTCTCGCTCTGCCAAAAAAGTTTCCAGATCCAACTACAAGTTTCTCATTTTCATAATAAACTGAACAAAGAAAATCTGAAATACGAAATCAATCTCCATACCCCCAATCCTGAGAACCCAAATTCTAGGGTTTCTCTTGTTGGATTTTGCTTGATCTGTTTTTTTTTCTCTCTCTCTCTCTCTCTCTCTCTCTCTCTCTCTTTGATTTTGTGGATTCCACTCCCAAACACTCGGATTGATCTACAGTTCATTGATCTATCTGCTGATTTGCTTCGACTTTTTCGTTTCGAGATTCCAGAAATTTCGAAACTAGGGTTTTTGTTTGTGTTTATTTGTTATTGTTAGATGAACGATCAATCTAAGCTGATGAATCCGCCACCACCACAGCAGATGATAGGCCAACCTCCTCCACCGCAGAGAATGAATCCGCCGCCTGTTCAGCCTCGGATTATGAACCAGGCTCCGTTGTTAGGCCAGTCTCAAGGTTTGAACCATCCGATTATGGTTATGAACCAGCAGCCACAGGTTATGATGAACAATCAGCCTCTGATGATGAATCCTCGCAACTTTAACCTTAACCCTACTTTGAGTTCCGAGTATCAGAACCAGCCTAATAACTTTGGATCGAAGCATTCGAAAATGAGTCGCAACAATTGGAAAGGGAAGAAGATTACACAATCTGACAAGAGGCCAATGATGGATCCGATTAGGAGGATGCATAACTCTGGTATTCCTATGTACAATCCTCAGCAGCAACAACAGCTAGTTGGTTCGGGTAGTATTCAGGTCGGTTCTGGTGGTTCAGGCGGGTACAAGCCACCCACTTTGAACGAGCTTCAGTCTCAAAACAGGTTAAAAACCAAAAAGTTTTACCCGAAGAAGAAGTATGGTAACCGATACGTTCCTTATGCTCCGAGGAACACGACTTCGTTTATTATACGTGCAAAGAAATCCGGTGGAATTGCTGAGTTGGTGTCTCCATGCCCTGTGACACCAGCGGTACTGCCAACGCCGATGTTTTCGCCATCTAGGGAGGTTTTAGGTGATATGGCAAAGGAGGAATGGGGGGTTGATGGTTATGGGTCCATGAAGGGCCTCATTAGGCTACGATCTGATGGACATGAGTTGGGTGCTTATGATGATGATGATGAAGATGAAGGAGGATCGAGTGAGAGTGATGTGGAGGAACATGTTGAGGTTGAGAGGAGACTAGACCATGATTTGAGCCGGTTTGAGATGATTTATCCGAATTACGGTGGCTCTGAGTATAACAATGTTTTGGAAAACAGAGTGGATGATCAAGATAGCCATATTGCTCAATTGGAGGAAGAGAACTTAACATTGAAGGAAAGGTTGTTCTTGATGGAAAGGGAGTTGGGTGACTTGAGGAGAAGGTTACAGTATCTCGAGAGGCGGAATATGGTTGCTGAAGATGCTAACGAGGAAGTTGTGGAGAATGAGTCTGAAAGTGACGGTGATGACACAGGGGGATCCGATGCACGTACTAGTGGTGACACAAAGGTGAACCATGTGGCTGCGGAAGACATTTGTATGCAGGATGTTGCGGCGAGAGATGAGACTGTGGTGAAAGAAATCAAGAACAACAAGATCAATGTTGATGAAGCAAAAGAGAAGAAACAAACAATTAGTGTGGGAAGTTGTGAGGAAAATAAACCTGAAGGTAAGGAACCACCTGAAAAGGATTTTTGCGAAATTGCAGGTGAACAATGTGAGGAAGCCAATCGGGTCACGGTTGATATGGATGAGAGTAAGGAGAATGAAAAGGCGATTGTGAAGCTTGAAGATGCAACTGAGGATGATTCTGTTGGAGAACAAGGAACAACCATGTGATGATGATACATTTGGCCCAAGGAGGGAAGCATCACGAGAATTCATTGAGATGATGGTAGGTGGTAACCGGTGATGGAGTGGTGATTGCAAAGTTTGATGACGCATACCATATCTCCCTTTTAAAATAATGTAAGTCTCTTATATGCACAGGCGTTAGTGATGGATTCCTCTACAGCTCAGTGATTGTATATGTCTGAAATGTGCTCGTCGTAGTAGGCGTAGTCTAGTTCTCGGATTGCTTTTGGTATCAGAGTTAGAAGAGTCGCTTACCCGGAGAAGTTGGTATGAAAGTCATGGTAGGCTTTTTCCCATTTATTTTCTGGGTCATCTACTCTATCTTGTTGGGTTATAATAATGGGATTGTAGTAAAAAGGCAAGGTTCATTGTAGTGAAACAAGTTATGGATCATAAGTTTCTTCTCTTAATGCATTTGTATGTTTCACTTTACTAGCAAAAGCAGATGTTTTGTATCAAGTTGCAGTGAGACGAGCTTGAAGAGATTCTCTGAGTTTGATCAAGATTTGTTTTACTTATCCTACTTGTCTCTTTATTTGGGTTTGCATCTTACAAAACATTTAAGTCCAGCCCAAATTTTAGCCCATTTGGGGTCAGTGGGCTTAGTTATTTAATGTCCATAAACTAACTGAATTGTTAACTTTATTCTTTAAACCTTTATTTGTATAAAACGCCCGTTTATCAACACGGTCATGCGATTACGCATTTTTTTAGCGAACAATATCGATTGTAAGATTTATTATTTTAGCTCGTTGGAAACAGAATAAATTTCTTAATGTTTCCGTATATATCTTTCTAAAATAGCACAAGATAGAACATTTACATTTACAATCGTTATATTGCATCACAGTTAACTTTTAAGTTTGTAAGTAATAAAAAGTCGTGAAAGGTGTTCGATCGAGTTTTGTATCAGAGAAGACACAATAATATTGATAATTATGTCTTACTATATGAAACTAATTAATGAACAACTATTAGGTGATGTATGTAATGTACCCATATATATACATATAATAAATAAAACCTTTTTACCAATTTCAACCATATTTAATAGAATAGCCTGCTATTTGGACATCAGTATTAAGAAAAGATATAGATACATTTCGCATGACTTATTCTATACTTTTTTTTGGCATGCCGATATTGGAAGTAGAACTAATTTGGACTATTACATGCACTTTGCAAACTAAACAAATTATTAAAAACTAGAATATGACCCGCGCATTCGCGCGAAATTTTGTTATACTTTTATTCAATTTAATAGTTATATATATATATAGATTTAGTATTTATGTTATGATAAAAACAATTAAATCTTTGATATAGAAAATAATATTGGATTTGAAATCAAATCAATAAATGTTTTGGATTAGTTTTAAAGATACATGAAAATATCAAAGTTATCATTTAAAATTTATTTGTTTAACACTTTGTTATGCACATATATTAGAGCATTAGATAAATCATGTTATCTAAATAATCGATAACGAATTTGCAGATAAAATTTATCAATCATTTTCTAATTTATCTTTATAGTAGTATGAATTATCAATCATAGTTGGTTTCTATATGTCTTCACAATGTCTCTTTGTTATTATCTTATACTTAGCACTTCACAATTTATTTAGTAATGTGGCATATAAAATATACTCGAGAACATCTTATTTGCTTGTTGTTTACATTTTTTTCAATCGATGAATGGAAAAGTTTATCTCTTCATCAATAAAGTGTAGGTTTTCTTCTTCAAATTTGACTTAAAATTTTGCTAGTCAGAGTTGAAGAGACCTGTAGTTTCTTTTAAAATAGTTTTAAGTATTTTTTGTCATTTATCTTCGTCTGGTAAGTTTATATATATTTTGGTTTTTGTTCATTGTAGAAAAATAGTTGAGATTTTAATATACGATTTCTTAAACGTTTGTCTTCCTAATGTATGGTTGAATGTAAGTTTTTTTTTATTTTAACTACAAACTTTTTAGTAAGAAGAAACTTTTCATATTTCATGGAACATATAACTTTTAAAAATAATCTAAAGATTTTTTTCTTTAACATTTTATTACGTCAGTTGATTTTTAATAATTTTTTAATTATAAAATCTATACACACATTTTAGGGTTTTTTTATATGTGTAATATATAACTTTGGTAAAACAAAATTCATATATAAAATCCATACACACATTTTAGGATAACTTTGGTAAAACAAAATTTATATTATCATTACTACTATAATCATGTGTAGTCTTGTATTTATTAATTTTCATTTTTATTCATTTTATTTAGTCTTAACATTTTTTAATCTAATTTAATTTTTTATTGGTTATAAAAAATAATAAATATGATTTAGTGTGTAGTAAATGACTATTTTAAAATTTAAATGCATTAAGAAACATTTTTGCCTATGTGGACACTCTAGATGGAGAGAAAAGTGTCTAATTATATAATAGATTGCTGGAAGTTAAAAAGTTCGAGTAGAGGATGTAACACTACACTAAGACTGCGTAAGAAAATAACTATTAGTATTACGTGGAATCTACCATCAAGGTAGTTTTCAGAGATATGTACTTTGGAGTTGCTAAGTACATTTTATATGTTTTTTAAAAACACTTAATTCTTATCCATTTTGGGTTTTTAACAATCGATTTTAGATTGAAATATGTACAAATTTCTTCAAATATTAATTAAAATTTTCAATGGAACGCAAAATATAAAATGTTAAACCAACATAATTTGTTTAATGATTTCCAACGACAAATTAAAGCAATGATAAGTGGACTATTGTAACTTGATTGTGTACATATTAATAAATTTTGGAGATTGTTGACAAATGATTATTGTGTTTATCAATTTTGTTGACTAGAAGAATGATAAAAACGAAAAGATTTAATAGATAGTTTCGATGAAAATTAACTGAAGAAAATTATTAAAAGGTTGAAAATTATAATTTTGTAAAAATATTTAGTTAACATGTAGAAAATTTTCACATACGTGGTTTTTGTTTAAATCATAGACTTTGAGATGCCTGGAAAGAATAACCAATTGCATCCTTAAAATACATGTGGAAAATACGAGTGGGGAGAGTTGTTTTACACAAAATCCACTTGCGACCTCAAAAATACATTTAAATACATCACTATTGGAACAAAGTTGACTATACAAGTTAGCTCGAAAACGCAGTCACTAATTTTAGTGGTTTAAACGTAAGATCAAACCGGCCAACTTACTAACAAGATAGAAGTTCATGAATTTAAATGGCTCTTAGTGCTTAAATCTTAGACGAATTATAAAAATACAGAGCTTAATGCATCCTCTTGTGCATAAGAAATCAATCTTTCCGAAGCCGCCATACGTCACCATGCACTAATCATTCTCTTAGTAGCCCACTAACAATATCACAATTAAGCCCTAGATATCTATCATTGTTATCTAGTTTTCTCTATAAATAGAACCCCAATTCTTCGAGATCTTAATAAACTATAACTAACTCTATAGTAACTCATTTAAACAAGCCATCTAGACAATGAAAACACTATCCAAGGTGATGGGAGGACATGTTCTGCTTACTCTTTTCACTCTGAGTATGCTTTGTTCAGGGGTTAGGGCACAACTAAGCCCCGACATTTACGCTACATCATGTCCCAATCTTGTACAAATCGTCCGTAAACAAGTTATGATCGCCCTAAAGGCCGAGATACGGATGGCTGCTTCTCTCATTCGTCTTCATTTCCATGACTGCTTTGTTAATGTATGTATTGTTATCTTTACGCCTTTTTTGTTTCGTGCAATATTATTTCATCAGTTTATTAAAACGAGCATGAAATTTTCAGGGGTGTGATGCGTCTATATTGTTGGATGGAAGCGACAGCGAGAAATTAGCAATTCCAAACGTGAACTCTGCGAGAGGATTTGAAGTAATTGATACTATCAAAGCCGCTGTGGAAAACGCATGTCCTGGTGTTGTTTCTTGTGCTGATATACTCACTTTAGCCGCACGCGACTCGGTTTTCTTGGTAAGCATTTTGTTTCCATTTAACTACCAACATAATTAATATCTACTTTCATTTTGGATTATATATTTAATTAGTTTTCATATAACACGAGTTTAGCTTTTGAAGGAACAACAATTTATGATATGACTAAGGTGCTGATTAAATAAATAATTAAATTGATTACCTTAGAGTTTGTAACGTAATCAATTTATGATTGATAAATGATTATCTATTCCAACTAATACAATAAAATTTATGATTGTGTAATATATCTGTAAACATTTTTTGTTTTCTTGTCTATATAACTTACACATGATCATGCATGCTTTCGGATTGGAACTCGGATTAATTATATTTTTATTTTGTCATCTATAACGGTTTTGATCTGCAGAGCGGAGGGCCTCAGTGGAGAGTGGCACTAGGAAGAAAAGATGGATTAGTAGCAAATCAGAGCAGTGCAAACAATCTCCCATCTCCATTTGAACCTTTAGACGCTATTATTGCCAAGTTTCTAGCTGTAGGCCTTAATGTCACTGACGTTGTATCGTTATCAGGTATAACTCTTTTTTTTTTTCAACAATAGTTTGAATTCATGTGGTAACATATTGACGACACAAGTACAAACCACTAGGCTACATGTCAAAAAAAAATTCTAAAATTTCGTAGTCTTTCTTTTAATAACTTATCACTTATTATGCATTTTAAATTTTCTACATGTAAATCTTTCCTCTAAGTACTTATCAATTATTTATGCATTTTTTCATTTGCAAAGGAGCTCACACCTTTGGACAAGCTAAGTGTGCTGTCTTCAGCAACCGTCTCTTCAACTTTACCGGTGCGGGAACACCGGACGCAACACTTGAGACAGTACTCTTGTCTGATCTGCGAACAGTTTGTCCCGCGGGAGGGAATGGAAACCAAACCGCTCCACTTGACAGGAACTCTACGGACGCCTTCGACAACAACTATTTCAAGAACCTACTCCAAGGGAAAGGTCTTTTGAGTTCGGATCAGATTCTGTTCTCGAGTGACTTGGCTGTGAACACAACAAAAAGACTTGTGGAGGCTTATAGTCAGAGCCAATACTTGTTCTTCAGGGACTTCACTTGTTCGATGATCAGAATGGGAGGTATTACGAATCTTGTGAATGGATCTAGTGGGGAAGTTAGGAAAAACTGCAGGGTTATTAATAATTAGTCTGTGTGTTTTGGATTTTCTGCAATGTTATGGAGAGTTAATCTCCCTCGTCTGTATCAAAATGGTCATGTGTGCAAAGTGCAATAATAAGAATTAACAACTCACCAAGTGGATGGTGGCCTAGTTCAACTTCACTTGGGAGAGGTGTTACGCCTTAAATATAGTATTATCAATGGTTGGCTCCGCACATTGGAGAGGATTATAGATGAAAGATCCGAAACTTCTACAGTTTATAAAAAAAAAAAAAAACATTAACCACCTATACTAATCATAATACTATAGTTACAACTTACAAGTAACCACGCTACATAAAAGCTTTAGTGGGTGATTGGTTCGGCTGTCACTGTATCTTAATTGCTGTACAATTTTGTCTGTATACGTTTTTGCTGTAAATTTAAGATTTTAGCTATAACTTTTTAAAGTTTAAGTATGATTGGTAAGTATTATATATATGCTGTAGAATAATTTTTATTTATAGAAAATTTTCAAAATCGAAGAGAGAGAAAATGGGGAGATAGAATAAAGGAAAGAAAAAAAAAGGAAAAAAAATTCTACAACCACGTTTTGTTTTTCTACAGCATCAAAAAGAGGGATGTAGAAAACAAGAGAGTTACATCAAATTTTTTTTTTAGGCTGTAGTTTTCAAAATTAGTTTAAAACTTTATTGATAAGTTTTAGGGCTGTAAAAATAAATTAACGCTGTAACTATTTTTTAAAGACCAACCAATCATCCTCTTAATTGTTTTTAAGGTTTGAAATAGTGTTATACGAGGTTTTCTTGGACTTTAGTTCCAAATTTTGTTAGATCTATTTTTGAATATCTTTTGTGATTTGTTTAGAAAGAATGTAATAACTTTGCCTCGGGTATGTAATGCTGCAATTTTATTATTATTCTATTACAAATTATGAGAACTAATACATAGACGATTCTATAACGTACAAATCTTTCATCTTGATCCACGCTAGACAAATCTACCTTATCCCACGCTGAAAATCTCTTGTAAGGTAATCTCCATTAATCTGCATAAATATCAATAAATCACATTTACTGGGATTCGAACTCCAGATGTAGAAACTTTAAATCTTTGACCACTGGGCCAAGGGGACTTCCACAGATATAGCAATTTCAAAAAAAAAATATTTCAATGGATTTTTCAATATAAATCGACCACAATAATACTCTTTACAATTAAGGCAAATAGTTTATAACATTTATTACGAATAAAGATAACGCCATTATCCAATACTGCATCACACATATGGCCGGTAATAATTAATACTTCATCCAATTCAAAATATTAGATGTTTTGAAGGTTTTTTTTTGTTTCAAAATATAAAGAGAAATTTTGAGAATTACCATTTTTAGAAAATGCCACTTTTTAAAAATCTTTGCAAAAATGCCATTTTTCAAAATCATTTATTCAATATATCATTTATGTCTGGATTAACTATGTTGTATTAGGGTTTAAAATTGATGGTTTAGGGTTTGTTAGGAGTCAGTCAAAACATATTTAGGGTTTAGAATTTTAAGATTTAGTGGCTTAAAAATCCTTAGGTAGTGATATTTTGCAAAGATTTTGAAAAACTGGCATTTTTGAAAAGTGGTATTTTTGCAATTGTCTCAAATATAAATTGTTTTGACGATCCTATGTGTTTTTTTTATCTTTATTGAATACTAGAATAGGAGCAGCGTTAATACGCGGGTAAATACTATAAAAATTAATGAAATAAATATTTAAATTTTAATTAGTTCCCTTAGATTTTAAAATACTAATTAACGTGGTTCCTAAAAGTAGTAAAAATCAATTTATATCATAATTCTCATGTTCTAATACATATCATACAAATCCAAAAATAGGTATTATCATAAATTTAAATTATATTCTTAATAACAGAGAAAATATATATATTAGCCCATTATAAATATGTATGATTATGTGATAGAAAATAAAAATAATTAAATACTATATAGTTAAATCAGAAAAGAGTAAATTCTATGTTAGTAATCTCATAAAAATTATAAATAATGTTGTGACTTGTGAACCATCATATAAGTATTTTATTTCTCATAGAGATTTATACTCGCCAAACTTTATACGTTATTAACTTAATAATATATATAATATTATTATTTTTTAAACTTAGATTCATTTTCAATATATACACTTAAAGAGCACCAATGACGTTATTGGTAAAAAATTTCCATTTTCTTTGTGATATTATGTAACTCTATGTTGATAAAATAAGTATTTTTATAGATTTTATTTTTATTTTATTTTTGCATGGTTATGTACATTTTCAAAATTTTAAATTGAGATTTCTATAACCTTTCTAACTTTTATTTTTCCAATTTATATACCTTTTTTTTATCGTTCGTCTTTATATTTATTTTAATTGAGATTTTTATTCTATATGTATTATTTGTTTATTTTATGGCTTATGTCATGTTTATATGTTATCTTAAAATTTGTTTCTTAATTATTATTGATAATATTACAAATTTTATTTTTTTATTATTTGATTAGTAACTTGACAATTATTATCACTTTAAATTTATTTTTCTTAATTAATTTTAAATTTTAACACATTATTCACCTGATCAATATTAGATACATGTCGCGATCTCGTAAGTTATACTTTTGCTTACGTGTCATGCTGATATAAAATTACATAGCGGTAAATATTTTTATTTTTAAATTTATAAGCCTATAATTTTACAAATGTAATTAGATTCTAAATTACGACTCACAAATATTTAAAATTTATTTTATTATTCTATTTTTTGTTGTCAACTATATTATTATATTTTAATAAATAGTCAATTTATTATATTTATCTCATACTAAAATTATCTCAAACACGTTATTATATTAGCAAAATAGCGCTTATAACTATAACATTTTCTTTTGTCTTTAACTATTTAGATTATTTATAATGGAAAGAATATATTTTGTAATAGAAATATTACATATTTTAGTATAACGGTTTTTTTCTTTTTTTTTAATTAGTCCGTCATCCTTGTTTAGAATATATTCTTTATTTTCTTTTTAATTTTCTTTTGTTAATATTGGAAATATTACATATTTTAGTGGAATGGTTTTTATTTTCTTAATTAGTCCAGAATTCTTGTTTAGAATATATTTCTTTTTTTTGAATTTTTTTGTTAATAATGACACATGTCACAATCTAAATTAACAATTACATATCGCGATCTGGGAAGTTATACTTTTGCTTACGTGTCATGCTGATATAAAAATGTATTGCGGTAAATATTTTTATTTTAAAATTTATAAGCCTATAATTTTACAAATATAATTAGATTCTAAATTACGACTCACAAACATTTAATATTTATTTTATTATTCTATTTTTTGTTGTCAACTATATTATTATATTTTATTAAATACTCAGTTTATTATATTTATCTCATACTAAAATTATCTCATACACGTTATTATATTAGCAAAATAACAATTATAAATATGAAATTTCCTTTTGTCTTTAACTATTTAGATTATTTATAATGGAAAGAATATATTTTGTAATATAAAAATTTAGAAATATTACATATTTTAGTATATAAGAGTTTTTTCCTTTTTCTTAATTAGTCCATAATTCTTGTTTAGAATATATTTTAATTTTCTTTTTATTTTTTTTGTTAATATTAGAAATATTACATATTTAGCAGAACGGTTTTTTTTTATTTTTGTTTAGAATATATTCCTTATTTGTTTTTGATTTTTTTTTATAATATTGACACATGTCACAATCTAAATTAATAATTACATATGTCATGATTTCATGAATAAAAATTTTGTTTACGTGTCGCGTTCTCATCGTGCGCATCCTCCTTTATATAATAACATTGTGTGATCACTAGTATTTTGCAGTCTTTTTTATGATTGGTTAAATTATTTTTATTATATATATTAAATGATATTTTTTAAAAGAAAACTAGTTTCTTAAACTCTTTACTTTTAGGCAAAACATCTTTTTGAAACGTTGAAAGTATTTGAAAACAAAAAGGTATAAGCAAAGTTCTAGACTTATAGACTTCTATTTTCTTCCTTGAATTCAGTGAATCATTATTAATCTTGCAGATGAAAACGACTCCTTCCAGTTACTTTGAGAAAATTCTCAATTTTTCAGTTTTTTTTATATAAATTATGGGAGTTTCGAATCTTTAACTCATAATCTCTTCTGTATCCTGAGATAGTTTTTGAATCTTCCGATTTAAAAAATAACTTTCCGTCTCAAAGAGGGTTTGAACCCATAATTTTTTTATATTTTACGGCTCCAGACAAAACCAAATCATCTCCTTCCTATTAAAAGAAAAGTACAATTAGTTAGAATGATTATTTGTTTTAATTTTATTGGCTCAAAATTATGACTTATCATAGAAAAATTATGACATGTCTATAGAAAAAGATGACATGGCTTAATCACTAATTACTCTTTTAACACAATTTTTATCACAAATTAAATTAAAATAATAAATTTCAAAAATTAAAATTTAGATTTCGAAAATTTGTTTATAACAACCATTCCGAAATTCTTCTAAAAACTATTATTTTATGGTTATAGTTTCTTCTTTCAAATGATAAGTAATAATAAAAAAAATCTCACGATTAAATCTCCCGAATAAACATAAGAAATTAACAAAATAAAATGAAAAAATAACACTGAAATTTGAATGTTGGCTAAAAATTTGAATGAGTTTGAGAAAATTGGAATGAGTTTGAGAAACACTGAAAAATGGTATGTGGAAGAAAATTTCTTGTGTCTATCTTCGATCTTTTACCATCAAATATTTCTCTTCGTATGTCATAATGTGGAACATGAACCTAATTAAAAAGTTAATTGCTAATCAAAAATTTACAATAATGAATACAAAATACATTTATATCTACACACAATCATTACATAACACATATCTCCACATCAATATCACAATTATTGATAATAGCAAATTATAATTTTATTCTTGCAAAATATATTTGAACCCGCACCGCATTTTTGAACCCGCACACGGTGCGGGAAATCATCTAGTTATCAATTATTGTTGACGTTCACTAAATTGGCTTACCTTTTTTAGGTATTAATAATTCATTTAATCAGTTTTGAAAAATTTATAAGTAAAAAATAATTGATTTGTTTTCAAATAATCATTTTTAGATATATATCTAATATATTAGGGTGAACTAGAAAAATGATCATGAACAAAATACTTATAAATCATTCGATTTAATTAATACATGATTTGAGATCTAACGACAGCAAAATTGCGGGCAATTTTTCTAAATGTCGTGTTGTTTTTCTATACTTATTACATGAATAAATCACAAAATATAGTGGACTAAATGCTTGATCTTAACCTAGTTGATTTCTTTTAGATTTGGTAATTTTGTTCTCGATCGGTTTAGGACTTCCACTGATGTCTATGTCAATACTTCATTAAAGAATTTAAACAAAAAAAAAATGCAACAAGACAAGGTCAAACACATGTATTTATATTTTACTATTTACTCGCGGATTATTACGATACTAGTATTAAGTCCCGTGCCTATGCACGAGCATAAATTAAAATTGATTTTGAAATAGAATGGTTACAATAGAAAAATGTTATAACTATATATTTACAAACCAATTAGATGGCATAATAATGAAAGACAAACGAACGGTTCACGTTTTCTTCTTCTTCTTCGGCGCTGCTAGTGGCGATTAGGAGAAGCTTGTCTACGTTTCGGTGCTTCCTATCCGATCTCTTTGACATCTTTAACTCTATCACCAAAATTTGAAGAGCAGACTCGAACTTAAACAACACCAAAAATCCTAATCCGAATTCACATCCATTGTTCCTTTAACTGCTAGTAATAACATATAATTCTCCAGATTTATGTGCTGTTAAGTTCTTTTTTTTTGTTTCTGTCAACAATATCCATTATGCGTAGTGAGAGACATTAACACTAACCATTAGACTTCTTAAGTTTTAAAAAAAAAACATATAGAACCATTTTATTTTTTGGCTAAATTAAATGGGTATATATAGAACCATTTTATTATAAGATTTTAGTATTATGTCATTTAAGGCGAGAGGGCCGTCATGGGACGTATTGTTCGGAAGGAGAGATGGTCGGACAGCAAACCGCGCCGACGCGGTGGCCGCACTTCCACTAGGACCTGACTCTCTCGAAGTTCTTACATCAAATTTTTCCGTACATAATCTTGACACTTCCGATCTCGTCGCTCTATCTGGTAATGTACATTTGCATCTTTATTATTATCATTTTAATTTTAATTAGTTCAACTTGCAGAAATATGATTATAAAATCTATAAGTATAATTAAGGGTGATCAGGGAGTATAGTAGTACTTTGTTACAATATAACCTAATGAAATTGTGAACCATAATAATAATGTACAGGAACTGATTGCGAGATCAATGATCAAGATCGGAAATGTAAGGGTTCTCACTGGACTGATGGAGAGATTCGTAGAGATTGTCAACTAATTTATACGTTTTGCATAATTGCATGCATGTTCACGTGATAAAATTTTACTTGTTTTTTTTTGTCTATTGAATTTTACTTGTTTGTTATACGTATAATAAGTGGTATTTGTAGTTTTCCACAACTGGGTTTCTTCCTTTTGAATGTTGTTTTACTATTAAGGCTAAGCATGCCATTGTATGTCTAATTGTAAATCATATAAACACACATATGAAAGTAGCCTCGCTTTCTTTCTATTAGCATATATGTTTTCTATCTCGATGCTTTATATATATTATTTTTTTTGAAAAACTCTAAAACCATAATATGAAATCAATAAAAAAATTTATAACCGGAAGTATTTGAACAGAAATGAGAAAACTATATACGCTAAGTAGTAAGTACTTGTTTAATTACTTCCTATAAATACATGAGGCAGTCCTTTCCACTACCATATCTATTTTTCATTTTTATCTTCTTTTATGTATTCAGTATTTTATTGCACCAATTAATGATGATTCAACTCCCATCTTGCGTTTCATTAGACCGATTCAACGGCATTACGAATCTCAATCCATACACATGGAAGAATATACTGATCATGAGCGCATGACCGATTCAAAAGTAAGATTTCATACTCTTATGTATTACTATCTTCCGCGATTAGTGAGTAGGCACTAATATATGATTCTTCTTTTGTTTTAAGCATTATCGTTGTCATATATTAATGATTTTTCGTTGATATGTACTCGCCTCACTAGTCTGTGACATATTCCACGTCACTAACGTATATATTTAATATTTTGGATGATTTGTTCAGATTGGATCCAAGATTAGATCATTAGAGCATGCATTACAAGAACTAGATTTGATCCAAGATTAGATCATCTATCGCAAATCAGTTTGAAAATTTTCACAGATTTTATCTATCGAAAATTGGTTGGAGTATATGTCCCATGTTTTTATGAATATTATTGTTTTAAAAACAATAAATTATAAAATAAATTTCGTAAAAAACTGTTTAATTCTTTTTTTGGTTTATATAAAAAAAATAACCGAAATTTTCTTACAATACACATTCAACTAAACTGTGACGTGTAAATATTCTATTTTCTTGTACAAATTATAAAATGCATTACTATTCAATTAAATTCAGTATAAAAATCCCACAAAAAATATTTGCCTCAATTCAATTTTTTCACTGAATTTTTCTCATAACATTTATTTCCTTTGATACATGTGACATGTAAATATTCTATTTTTAAGAATTTTTTTGAGAAATACCACTTTTGAAATGTTATTTTTCAAAAATGCCACTTTTCAGAATATTTGTAAAAATGTCACATTTTCAAAATTATTTCCTTAATATTTTATTTATGTTTAGGTTAAATATGTTGTATTAGAATTTAGTTTTGAGAGTTTAGGATTTATTTGAGGTCAAAACCTTTGTTAGGGTTTAGAATTTAAAAAAAAAAAATTAATTGTCTGGATTTATTATTATTCGATTACAAATTATGAGAATAGTTACATCGACGATTCTACAGCGGACAAATCTTCTCCTTATTCCATGCCAAACGATTATATTTTGCTCTACGTTGAAGATCTCATGTAAGTTTGTCTTCATTAATCTGCATCAATATTAATAAATCGCATTTTCTAAGGTTCGAATCCCAGATCTCCTGGTTTATAAGTATTAATGGATCCTTAACCAAACTATTGGTTTAAAGAGGTTTCCACAAAATTTTAAGATTTATGATTTAAAAATACTTAATTAGTGGTATTTTTACAAATAGACAACCTATAATAGTATTTTTAAAAATAGACACACAAAAGTGACATTTTGCAATTATCCTTTTTGTAGTAAATATAAAAAAATATAGACATGCATATATATACATATATATTTATATATCATAATTATTTAATTTCCTTGTAATTTGTCACTCTGATTTATTTACGCCAAGCTGGTGATATGTGTGTGGTTCTAAGAAGAGCTAGGTTGTGACCTTGAATGTCATGGAAAACGAAACTTTCTTTTAATATTAAGGCCCAAATATATTTTCTCAATTTTTTTTTGTTTGACAGCAAATAAGTTTCCCATTTGGAATCTAAATCTCTTGGGTTCTTTGACTCTAATGATAATATATTATTTGAAATATAGAGTAAACATTACAAATGAAAAATGAGGTATCACTTTGAAAATAATTATGTGGCGTTTGTTTAATTATCTGAAATATTAAAATTAATATATCTATTATAAATTTAAGGTTTTCTGCAAGTAAACCATCTAAGTAATTAGGATTTGCAATTTTATTTTCAATGTCAATTAAATGCATGTCAACCCTTCAAGTAAAAGTTAACCTGCAATATAATTTTTCTAAATTTTTCAAACCACAAAATTTACATGTCAAATCGAAGTTCTTAAAATAAAAAAATCCAAATAGCCAATCTATTTTTAAAATTTAAGAATTCTAAGGCTTATAGACGTAAAAATTCTTCAATGTTTCAGATCCAAAGGATTATATTACGAATTGACTTTTATTTGGAGGATTGACTTGTATTTAATTAACCTAAAAAATAAAATTGCAATATCTAATCAATTGGAGGATTTATCTTTAGAAAACCATAAATTTATATAATAATCTTAGTTTGAACGAGTTGAAAATTTGGCACAATTATAGTGGGATAATGTCGCTTTCAATCCTGAGTACGTATTATCATATTCTAGAATCTACCCCTAACTTTTTTATAAAGGAGTGGTGGGAATGTATTTTTCTCAACCGACGTAAAAGATTTTTTTTCTAAACTGTAAATATCATTTAAAAAATGAAATGTTTGGTCTTACATGAGAGCATTACTCGACAAAAAAAAAGATAAAAACAAGGTTACAATACAAGAGATTTAGGTAAAACTTGATGGGCATTGCCGAATCCAACCGACGTAAAAGATAATTACGCTACTTAATATACTTTGGTGTTTAATGGTAAAGGGGGTCTAAGGGATGCTTTCAAATTTTCAAAATTACGACTTCTATAAGTAAATATTATGCAATGTTAATTGATACTTTTGTATAATGCGTTGTGGAACACAAACGGTAATAAAATCGGGTCCGACTGATCAGAACGTAGACAAGAAAAAGCATGCATTTCATTGAGTTATATATGGGAAATTAGTATTTCTCCCCCTTTTTTTTGACTACTTCCATTAAACTCGGACGAAAAAGCAATTGCAGATGTTTTTACAATTTCTTAACCAAAAAAAAGAGGTGAAAATCCCGGAAAATATTACATAACCCCCACTTGTCGAAAGAAGACAAGAAGAACCACTCACTACCACAAGTTGTCTAAGTCAATGTACACAACATTACGCACCATATTCACATCTATTGCATCATTTTAGCTCATCCATTAATTCACCCCTCAAAGTTTTATATTGCATCTCATTTTTCAAAGGAATTGACAAATATAAGTAGAACACACACATACAACTTCATTATACATATAATATATAGACTCTCTGATAAGACTAATTAAAAGGATATTCGGCAAAAAGTTAATTTCACTCCTACACATACATAAACATTTCAAATGACAGACTAAATCTTCATCTTAAGAAAAATACATACTATCTATTATCACCATAATATCACTCACAAGGTACTTTAAAATTTTACATGGCTTTTCAATATCTAGGTAGATAATAATTAACTAAAGCTGGTCATAAAGTTTTAAGGAAAAATTAGGTTGATCGATCTACTTAGCCCCAAACGGAAACCACATCTCCTGGATATCTGACTGGTACGAGACCATGAACAAGATGATCACGAGCACGGCTGCTACGCCCCAAGGAGAAGCACCGGCACGGTGGATGGAGTCTTGTTCAGGCCAAGGGACGTAGAAGGAGAGACCACCGGAGAAGAAGTGGACGAGGAGGAGGATGAAGAGAGGGGAGAGCATGAAGACGAGCTTGAGCTGGTACATGGTTTCTTCGAGGATAGACTCGTAGTTCAAGTACCATGTGAGTGACAACACGAAGAAGACGACCATGAAGAAGAAACAAACATGTGGGTCAGGGAGAGAGAGGTAGTCTAAGTAAGATGATCCGTAATATGGTGATCTCGCCATGTTGATCTTCTTGATCTTCTCTGGTTTTGTTTTTTAGGATGTGTAAGTGATATCTAGATGTCTCTAATGTGTGTGTGTGCTTATAAAGAAGTGGATTATCTTTTGGAGAGAAGAAAAGAGCAATTTTTTTTTTTGTCGTAAAAAAAGAGCAATTATTTGCTTTGGATGTGTATTTTCTTGAAGCTTATTAATAAATTAAATTATTTCAGGGCTTTTCGGGTTTTGAAGTGGTCGGTCGAGACCACGTGGATCTGGTCCTATGGTTGTGTATTAAAAAACTTAATAGTTATTGCTTTTAAATTTTAAAGACAGATAAAGTTAAAATAAAGGGATGTCTTAGTCATTATACATACATTTAATAAATTATATTTATATATCTTTGAACCAAAAGGTTGGTTGGAGCCGAAAGTCTTACAAGCTGAAACTGATTTCTATGATATTCTCCCGCAAGAAGTATTATCTGAAAATTTTAGGCAACTTTTGGATCCTAAAACTTTAGAAGTCTACAAATATTTTTCGAACTTCCGATATAAAATACCGAATTAAAATAAAAAAAAACCGAATTACAAAAAAATATAAATGAAAAAGAAAATGTGGCTTTCACTTCTGTAACCATATAATCGGTTCCTACTTCCGCCAAAAAAAAAAAAAAAAAATCGGTTCCTATTTCTTTCATTTTTGCGTTGCGTAAAAGCCCAATTGCAGTCTACTAAAAATGAGAAGCCCAAATAGCCCAAGTCCACAAAATATGATGACGTAAATATACACGTAAGGTCGTAAACCTATACTTACAAGTTACTTGAGATCGATTTTACACGAATATAAAATCTAATCGTGTCTTCTCACTTGCCTTACACTTACATGACTACACATAAAGCATCATCATTCTTGAGGACTAAAACCTCATAAGCCCCAAATGGGCAAAAAAAATTCTTAAAGCCCTTTGCTAATCTAAAAGCCCCTCAATCTTTCCTTTCACAACTTTACCCTTCTTTTTTATTATTATTATATATAAACATCCAATTAAATAATCCACCAAACAAATTAAATTTTTTACCAACCAAATTAATTTTCAACCAATCAAAAACAACCACATACTCTTTCTCTCTCTTCCTCTTTCCCGTCGATTTCTTTCTCCTCTGTCTCTCCTGTCGCTGAAAAAAAAACAGAGCTCTGCTTCTTCTTCTTCGGATCTGCTTCACTTCTCTTCCTCGTCCTTCTTCTGTGTTCTTCATCTCATCATCTCTTTGCCATCACCCTTCTTCTTCTCCATCTCGTTGAAGCCTCTTTGCCCTAGTCCATCTTCTTCTTCATGTAGGAGTTACGAAAAACAGAGGCAAGGATTAAGAGTTGTTTCATTCTTGCACATGTGAGTCTTCTAAATTAAGGTATGATATTTCATTGTTTAGCAAGTTTCATGTTTATAGGGTTACATTAGGTTTTGTTCTAGTTTTGGAAATTTGTTTGTAAATTAAATTTGGATATTGGATATCTGTGTTTCTGGGTATTGGACTTGTTTTATAATTTTATTAGGGTAATGTGCTAGGTTTTGTGGCAGCTGAATCATTATAAAGCAAACAAAATCGGACCTAATTTTTATACGTATAACTGGTACTACTGAGAATAACTGGTAGAACAAGTAGTATCGAGAATAACTGGTACATATGTTTTGGTACTGCAGGGGACATGACAATGAATTGCACAATCATATGTTTTGATTATGGAGGATGTTACTCAATGGAAGGTGATTGCGCAAGATGGAGTTCAAAAGGAGATAAAATTAAGAGTTTAGCGATACGGAGTGCACCGGAGGAGGTGACTTATTCGGCCTTGGTTGACGGAATTAGGAGAAAGATCATGATAGATGAAGCTACGACGCAGTTGAAACTTAGTTACTTTCCAATGATTTCGAATCTTTGGACACCATTAGAAATTTCGAATGATGATGAGGTTTTTGAATACCTAATGCAAGTGAATGGAGATGGTTGTAGAAAGCTTTTGAATGTGGAGCTCATCAATGTGGATGGTCCCATCAATGTTGTGGATGAAACTCAGAGATGTGTGGAAGCGAGAAGAGGTGTTGGAGAAAGTGATGTTGTTGTAGGGGATAATGATATGATAACTTTACACACAGACGAACCATTGGAACACCATGCGTTGGTAGATGAAGGTAAACGTGTGACTCATTTTGTGTGTTATGTCTGTCTGGTAAAACTGGGAAAACGGAGGTACAAGTGTTTGATTAGTTTTGTGTGTTCTTTCTGTCTTGTATAACTAGGAATAACTAGGTATAACTGTTTGATTAGCTTTGTGTGTTCTGTCTGTCTAGTATAACTAGGTATAACTATGTATAACCGTTTGATTAGTTTTGTGTGTTCTTTCTGTCTAGTATAACTAGGTATAACTATGTATAACTGTTTGATTAGTTTTGTGTGTTCTTTCTGTCTTGTATAACTAGGAATAACTAGGTATAACTATGTATTACTTTCTGTATAACTAGGTATAACTGATATAACTGTTTGTTTTTATAATCACAGATCACGAAGAGCTGGCACATTTTGATTGTCCTGAAGATAATGAGCAAGAACATTTTTATATGCCTGAAGATAATGACCAAAATAATGAGGAAGAAATTTTTGTGGATGGATCTAGCCTTGTATCCACTCCATGGGAAGATGGTATAGATATGAAATTGGGTCAAGAATTCGGAAGTAAAAATGAAGTGCAACTCTTAGTTCAACGAGCTTCACATAAAAATTGTTTTGAGTACATTATAAGCAAGTCGTGTACAAAACGATATGTGCTATGCTGTGTGGCAGCAGATAAAGGTTGCGAGTGGTATGTGCGGGTTAATGCGAATCGTGATTCAGATAGTTGGAAACTTGTAACTTACAGGAATATGCATACATGCTCTCGAGCTGATGCAAGTACAAGGTTAAAAAGAAGGAAAGGGACAGCAAAAATAGTTTCCGCTATTGTGGAGGAAGAGTTTCCAGGTAGTTTGGAGACTCCGAGGCCAAAACTTCTGATGAAGCTTGTTAAAACAAAAGCTAGTGTTGACCTATCATACACTACGTGCTGGAGGGGAAAACATCAAGCTGCTAATACTGTGAGGGGAAGTCCTGAGGAGAGTTATCGGATGTTGGAGGCGTATTTGTATATGCTACGGAAGATGAATGAGGGTACACAAACTTGTGTAGAATGGGATGAACATAATAGGTTTAAGTATATGTTCTTTGCGCTGGGAGCTTGTATTGAAGGGTTCAAATCCATGAGGAAAGTCATCATTGTGGATGCCACCCACCTTAAGCATTGTTATGGTGGAGTTCTAATTGTTGCGATGGCTCAAGATCCCAATCATCACCACTATCCAGTTGCTTTCGGTGTAGCTGATGGTGAGAAAGAAGAAAATTGGATGTGGTTTATGAATAAATTAAAACTAGTGATAGTGGAAGAGGATAAGGATGATCCTGAAAAAGCCAAGCGATCCGAGCGTGAACTGGTGTTTATATCTGATAGGAATGTATCCCTCATCAAGTCAATAAGTGTGGTGTTCCCGTTGGCTCACCATGGGTATTGTGTATACCATTTGGCTCAGAATGTGAAAGGTAGCGTTTCTAATACCCTGAAACAAACAGTTGTGGGGCATTTCATGTCATGTGCGGAAGCTTATACAGAGGATGTGTTCATAAGACGTTGTACTTCGTTCGAGAGAAGGTATCCTGCTGCAGCCGCGTATCTCGGAAGAAGTGTTGAGGTGGAAAAATGGGCAAGATGTTATTTTCCAGGAGAAAGATACAACATAACAACCACCAATAGTGTAGAATCAATCAATGGTGTTTTCGTTGAAGCAAGGAAGTACACGTTATTGCCTATGATTGATATGATCATAGAAAAAATAGCTGAATGGTTCAACAGGTATCGGAAGGCATCCACTGAAGTACCCGACTCACAGAAGCTGGTGCCTTATGTGAACAACATTTTAGAGAGTAATTTACCGATTGCGAAGAAGCTATTGTCGCAAGAGTTAAACAGTTGGACGTATGAGTACAATGTGATTGGAGAAGATGGAAAGAATTATGTGGTTAATTTGACGGAAAAAAGTTGCAGTTGCAAGTATTTTGATATCGATAGGTACCCATGCGTGCATGCGATACAAGGTATCATCCGATTAGGGGGAGGGACTGAGGTCCGTTGTTATGAGTTTGCCTCTAAGTTTTATACGGTTGAGCAGTGGGTAATGGCATATTTTGTTTTGTTTCCTTACTATGTCCATTTATGTACGTAGGACTGTGTCTACTTGATACTTAGGTACCACTAGAAACATACAAAAAATTTCAAAGAGTTTATAGCAAAACATATATTTTCCCTAAAACTAGACCTTATACATATGGTATATGTATGGTATATGTATGAGTTAGTAGCCACTTTTTATGTGAAACATCCGATTATGGTGAAACCGGAAATTTTAGTATACGAAATGATAGGAAATATATTTAAAGTGATCAATTCGATCAATACTACTAGAAAATTTATAATCTTTTGTACTTACTACTGGTTATACGTGAAAACAGTCAAAATATAACTATGTGCAAGCCAGTACTACTAGAAAACTAAGTATAACTATGAGTAAAGTAAATATTATTTTTTATTCGTTTTGCGGCGCATGTGTTACACGTTTTTAATATTTTTAGTGTGATAAAAACGTGGTTGCTAATCTCAGTAGTACCTAGTGGTATTGGATTAATACACAGTAGTACCCAGTAGTACTAGTAGTACGAAACCGAGAACATAACAAAATATGAGTATTTGTTTCCCTTAAATCCCTAAAACTAAGTATAACTATGAGTAAAGTAAATATTATTTTTTATTCGTTTTGCGGCGCATGTGTTACACGTTTTTAATATTTTTAGTGTGATAAAAACGTGGTTGCTAATCTCAGTAGTACCTAGTGGTATTGGATTAATACACAGTAGTACCCAGTAGTACTAGTAGTACGAAACCGAGAACATAACAAAATATGAGTATTTGTTTCCCTTAAATCCCTAAAACTAAGTATAACTATGAGTAAAGTAAATATTATTTTTTATTCGTTTTGTGGCGCATGTGTTACACGTTTTTAATATTTTTAGTGTGATAAAAACGTGGTTGCTAATCTCAGTAGTACCTAGTGGTATTGGATTAATACACAGTAGTACCCAGTAGTACTAGTAGTACGAAACCGAGAACATAACAAAATATGAGTATTTGTTTCCCTTAAATCCCTAAAACTAAGTATAACTATGAGTAAAGTAAATATTATTTTTTATTCGTTTTGTGGCGCATGTGTTACACGTTTTTAATATTTTTAGTGTGATAAAAACGTGGTTGCTAATCTCAGTAGTACCTAGTGGTATTGGATTAATACACAGTAGTACCCAGTAGTACTAGTAGTACGAAACCGAGAACATAACAAAATATGAGTATTTGTTTCCCTTAAATCCCTAAAACTAAGTATAACTATGAGTAAAGTAAATATTATTTTTTATTCGTTTTGTGGCGCATGTGTTACACGTTTTTAATATTTTTAGTGTGATAAAAACGTGGTTGCTAATCTCAGTAGTACCCAGTAGTATTGGATTAATACACAGTAGTACCCAGTAGTACTAGTAGTACGAAACCGAGAACATAACAAAATATGAGTATTTGTTTCCCTTAAATCCCTCCAACACTTAAGTACCTAAAAAAGGGAACACAACCAACACAAAATAACATCATCCTAATAACATCATCCTAATAACATCAACCTATAAACATAGACTCCTAATTCTTCTTCTTTGTCTTCTTGCGTGGGCTCGTGCGTACGACATCTCCGGTCTCCTTCCTTTTCTTAGACTCTTTCACAGTTGCGTTCTTAGATCCACCCGCTCCATCATCATCTTTCTTCACAGTTGCTTTCCTCGTGTTTCTCCCTTTCTTCTCTACTGTGTATGGTGTTCTTGTGTGCATAGATGGCTTAATCTCCCTAGCATCCACATCCCGCTTCGTGGCTTCCACCTTCTGCTTCTTCTTCTTTGGTTCACCTGCGATAAGAGTCGTCAGAGCCGTCGCGGCTTCTTCTTCTGCTGTCTTCTTTCCTCCTTTCTCTTCTGTCTTCTCTCCTACTTTCTGTCCTCTTTCTCCTCCGCTCAAAATACCACCATAGACAGCAGCACCATAAGCAACAGCTTCGTCAGGGTTCAAGGACTTGTTCGGCTCTTTCCCGTCAAAGAAGTCTTTCAACAGCTGTTGAACCTTTGGAATCCTAGTGCTTCCACCAACAAGGACAATCTCATTTATAGATTCAAGGAAATAATATCTTTACCTCCAATGGAATTACAAATCCAGGCAATGTCAATTGTTCTTCCCGCGAACCACAAGTCATCTTTTCTATCTTTGTCATCAAGTAGTAAACATTCCCGACAGAGTCATCAAAGGTGTATCGCCCCCACGGAAATGATATACACAAATCCGGATCCTCAGCCATTCTAAACAAGAATGGCTCTATAGCTGAATCAGCCCCGGCCTTTTTTGCAAGTACCGCGCTTAAGAAATACAATATCATCATCCTCAGCCGATCTTGAGACCTCTTCTTCATCGAAAGAAGCTTGTCTTTGACATCTTTGACTCTTACGGATGTCCTCGTAAACAGCTTCTTCTTAAACTGAGACTTGTAATCACGCAACCTCATCTTCGGATGAAGTGTTTCGGAGTATTCATAGCAAAATAACCCACTGATCAGACCATGCTCTCTCAGAGAGTACCGGATTGGAATACCATTCACCACAAACCAGAGATTTTTCTTCGCATCAAGCTTTACCGTTCGAATCAGCAGCATAAACAAACCCTGGAGCTTACGGTTTGCTTCTCTCTCCATGTGGAAAATGTGTTTAAACTGCGGGTGAGATTTAAACCACGCCAACTCTGGTGCAAAATCCGGATTCTCTATCATCTCTAAGAAGGTGGCCAAATCACACCTGGTTTGGATCTTGCATACCGCATTATATTTGCTAGGTGGGTGGAACATCGTCAAAGGCTGCATCGGAAGAGTAGGAGTATCAGATATATCCTGCAATCAAAACATTATTACAATCCTAATGGTACCAGTTATACACAGTAGTACCAGTTATACACAGTAGTATCAGTTATACACAGTAGTACCACTTATTGCTAACAGTTATATACAGTAGTACCAGTTCAACTAACAGTTATACGTTCACCTAAATACTAACTTTTATACGGTTTATACTGAATACTCATAACCAATTCCTCTAAATAACTAGCTTATATACTAACTTATATACTATCTAGTACCAATTCTCCTAAGTACTAATCCACACTTATACTATATAATATGACATTAGGAACTTGAATCACATACCTCCGAAACAGTAATGCATTCTTCAACTTCTTCTGAAGGGATCGGACCTTTTGAAGTCCCTTCCTTGGAACTCTCCTTTTCCTTTGCAATCTTTTTAGAACCTCCCTTCCTCATCCTAGGACCCATTTCTGCAAAATCCACAACACCATAATCAAAACGTCTTTTCTCAATTCATATGAAAACCCAAAACGGACCATTAGAAGCAAAACAAGACAAATCAACAATTCACACTAAGACAAATCAAGACAGACAAATCAAGACAAATCAAAAAATCTACATTGTCCAATTTCTTCATATCAAAATCTGAAAAACCTCAAAACCACATACAAATCAAAACCCCCAAGTTGATTTTTTTTCAAACCCTAATTTCAAACCGATACATATATCAAAATCAAAACCCGATTACATATCAAAATCCCCTTCTTGCAACCAAAAACCAATTCGAAATGGAAACCCATTCGAAATCGGAATCAAAATCTCAACCCAGAAATCTGAAATGGAAATCCCCTTCTTGCAACCAAAATCGCAACTCACCTTCAAGAAAAATCACCGTCGCAGTCCACGGTGATGGAGTCGACGCCGGCGAACAAGAAAAATTCGGGAGATAGACGAAATTGTTAAGGTTTGGTTTTCGATTTTTCGCAAATAAGAAACTGAAATCTTGAAGAAGAAGAACACGAGAGATTTAGTCCGAGAGGGAGAGGGAGAGAAGAGCGGTTTTTTTTTTCTTTCCGTTTAATTTGATTTTTCTTAGAAAAATCTTCAACAGTTTTTTTTTTTTTTTTTTCGGTTTTCTTGGTAAATTTGCAGATTCATTAAGGGTAATTTCGTATTTAACCGTTTTTTGAATTAAAAAAAAATCAAAAGAAAAATGGATTTTAAGCTTGGGGCATATCTGAATAAAAATGTGAAGGTGGGGGCTTTTGGAGTTACTCCCCCATTCTTGAAGCAAAATCAAGATCTTTGGTCATCAACTGTTATAGTCATCTTCAATGCATTTATCTTCCCCAAGTTATATATATGCACCCTCCATAATCTCAACATCCAAAGCTTCAACATGGGAACATTGGTGGGTCACATTGTACCGGGATTATTCTTCTTTGCACTTGGTCTATGGCACCTATTTAACCATATCAAACTATTTTCTCTACACCCAAAATCATACATATCATGTGTATGGTTTCCCGTTTCCAAACCAAGATATTTAGAGCCTATTTTAATCATTCTAGGCTCCTCACTTTCCATTTCTGTGGAACTCTTCCTCGGCCAAAAGAATCACCAACCATTTGATCCCAATGACGGAACCATCCCATCAAACCATCTCCATAACTTTGAACACTCTTCGATCGACCTCACCTTCATCACCTATGCAGCTTTTGCCATTGTCTTTGACAAAACAAGACCAATGGCTCATTGGGGACTCATCAACTTGATCGCGGCCCTAGCCTTCGCTCAACAACTCTTCCTTTTCCATTTTCATTCATCGGACCACACCGGCGTTGAGGGGCACTACCATTTGTTGCTACAACTCGTAGTTTTCGTCTCTTTGGTCACAACACTCTTGGGGATCGCCTTACCAAGTAGCTTCTTGTTGAGTTTTGTTCGGTCACTTAGTATTTCCTTCCAAGGGATATGGCTTATGTCAATGGCTTGCATGCTTTGGACGCCAAGTTTTGTTCCCAAGGATTGTTTTCTTCACATTGAAGAGGGTAAACATGTCATTAGATGCTCAAACGTCAAAGCTCTACATAGAGCAATATCATTGGTCAATATCCAATTCAGCTGGTTTCTCGTGGGTGTGACCGTCTTTGCAATGTGGTTTCATTTATTTCTGCAAAGGATCTACGGTGAGAAAATTGAATATTCTAAGCTTCGAACAAAGGAATCCAAAGATATCGTGAGTACCATGGTTGAAGTTCATGATGTTGAATCACAAAATGGAGTTAAGTCACTAGCTTGAGAACATGTCTTATACCAAGTTAGAGCTTGATCATGTGAATAGACTGATTATGTATTTATTATTTAAAATGACACTAAAATTTAGATGATTCTATATATGGAGGAGCCGTACTCTAATATTATACTACTTTTAGAAAATCTTATATTTCTTTCATCTTATATTTAACTCTAAAATCAGCGAGATGTTTAGCAATTAGCACTAATTACAAAACAACGTGTTAATACACAATTTAATAAAATATGTTAATGTACACATTTATTTAGTTTGCAATATTATTTCTTCAAATAACACACTATTTTATAAAAATAATATAATTCTACAAAAACATATAATTATTTTTTTGATATATCGCTATTTATAATTGATAACCACGATATATAATTTGTTTTGTAGAAACGAGAATTTTTGAGAAATGATATTTTTTAGATGTCACTTTTCAAAAATGTCATCATTTTAAAATCTTCAAAAATACCACTAATATTATATCATTTATGTTTGGGTTAATTATGTTACGTTAGAATTTAGTTTTTGGGTTTAGGGTTTGTTAAGGTCAAAAACATTTTTTAAAGTTAAGAATTTTAAAATTTAAGATATAATTTTTTAAAATTTGTGGCATTTTTGAAAATAGACAAAATAATATTTTAAAGGGTTGACTGTTCTAGGTCCCCTCAACTTTCCCTATTTCCGCCCCGATCCCAGACTTTTGACCTCTCTATTTTCTCCTTACAAAGTATATCTCTTCATATTTTTCCCTAAACTATTTAAGCTCTTCAAAAATTCCGAAATCGAGTTAAACCATTGATTTTGTTTAATTAACTGGAATTGCGTTTAAGGAAATGACGTTTAGATTAACTTGGTTCATAATCGCGTTTAATATAACCCGTATTGTAACTCTCTCTGTTAGGGGTGGGCAAAAATATCCATAACCGAAAAACCGAACCAAACCGAACCAAAAAAGAGGTATGGTTTCGGTTAGTCGGGTTATTCCTATTGGACTTCAATATTTATAGTCCATAGGTTTCGGTTCGGTTTCGGTTTAAACCTGAAAAACCAAAAAATCGAAAGAACAAAAGGATGTGAACTTTATGTTTCATTTTTAAGCTTATAATTATTGATTTTTTATTTCATTTTGTGTTTTCTTTTATGTTTCATTATAGATTTTAGATTCAAAACTCTTTGAATATGATGCTCTTTTGATTCATTTTTGCTTGTTCATTTGATTTGTACGTGTTCGAATTCGGTTTTTTTGGTTTCAATCCGAAACCGAAACCGAACCATTAAGATTTCAGTCTATTATGGACCTCTATATTGTGATACCAAACCGAACTGAAACCGAAGTAAACCGAATCGAGACTGACCCCTAATAGTTTCGGTTTCATATGGACTCATTTTATCTATAACCGGAAAACCGAACCGAAACCGAACCGCAAAACCGAATGCTCACCTCTACTCTCTGTGAAAAGAAGGGTTTTAAATAGGATTCAAATTCGAGTTTTAACTAATACCGGGTTAGTGTAAACGCGATTAATTAGACGCAATATCGATTAATACTCACTTAATAACACACGCAATTTCAATTTCAATTTTCCCGAAAACTATTTAAACGCAGGTAGTTTATCTAGTAGTATAATTTATTTTGTAGATTAAAAAGCTATCAATACACACCTATAAGATAATCTCAACAACTAGATGCATTATTAGGAGACTTGATTGGGTTGAATTTTGTGGGAATTTTTGTTTTTTTTTTATAATAAAAAAGCCAAATTAACCCCAAAACACGGCGAAGCCTAGACAATCAAATCAACGATCAATCTTCAGAAGTCTCTCTCTCTTGTTCAACAAACTATGGCCCTTCATCGTTTCTTTCTCTCAATCTTCTTCTTCTTCTCTCTCACCTTCCTTACGACGACGACTCTTTCCCTCTTCGAACCCGATCCGGATTCGATTCCCACCGTTTACGATCTCCTCCCCAAGTACGGCCTCCCAAGCGGTCTCTTACCGGACTCCGTCACGGATTTCACCCTCTCCGACGATGGCCGATTCGTCGTTCACTTGGCCAAGTCCTGCGACATTGAATTTGACTACCTCGTTCACTACGACGATACCATATCCGGTCGGATCAGTTACGGGTCAATCACCGACCTCAAGGGTATTCAGGTGAAAAAACTCTTTATTTGGTTCGATGTCGATGAAATCAAGGTCGATCTCCCACCTACCGATTCCATCTACTTCAAGGTTGGGTTTATCAATAAGAAGCTCGATATTGACCAGTTCAAGACTATACATTCATGCGGCGACAAAGGTGCCTCTGGCTCTTGTGGAGATTCATGGAAGAGTTTTCCCCAGGTATTTTGATTTTCTTGAAACCTAAATAAGATCTTGCGTTTCTGGGTTTTGGAATTTGAACCTCAAAGTTGCGAATTTTCCTGGTTTGCTATGAATGAAGTTCTTTCTGGGTTTTAGGGTCCTAAAGGAAAAGGATTTTGTCTGAGATACTGATCGCTTCTCGAGTCTCTGAGTTTTACTGACCATGAATTGAAAAGCTTTGTTGGATTTGTAGATTGTTTCCTCATGTCTATAGACCTGTAAGTTACACATTCATTGAGGAACAACATTGCAGGTTTCCTGGAATTCAACCACAAAGGCTAAAAGTAATGCCTTTGATGAATCAGACTAAACTTGATAAGGGGTTTGAAAATGTGTTTTTTCAGATTAGAAAGAAGAAGAAACAGTATTTTATACTTTCACATTTGCGTTTTTTCCGTGTAGAAATACATAAATACATCGTCGAAACTAAAAGTAGCAGTTTTTTTCATCTCTTTTGTTCGTAGTGATAGCTTAAATGGGTAGCTGATGAAACGGGAAATGCTGCTTGATTATGATACTATAGCAGGTCATTCTGCATTTCTTGCAATAGCTAAAAGGCTATTTACATGCCCCGAGCAAAAGTTATCTTCTATGGTTTTGATCTGGTTTCTGTAATGGTTATTGCGTTAGATCCTTTCAAACCATCCAACTCTCCAAGTGATTCAGGCACTTACACAAATTTTGATAGGAAATGGGTTGTTACCTGCACACTGACACGAGTTTTTGTTTCTCTGAAAGGGCAGCTTCGAGGAATGATGGATGAAGCGGAGATACTCATAACCGAATAAAAATACATTCTCCAATAACCGATTCTGCGATAACACACAGATGGAGTTGAGAGTGTCAAGTCAAGTTTGTACAAATACGTACAATCCTTAGACAAGTGTATGTTAAAATGTCAAACATTTCCCCTATGTAAGTCCTTGTTAAAAACTCGGTTCCACGAAAATGTTGTATATACATGACTGAAATATCCCTGAGTTCGTTCCTCACCACGACAGTAGACTCAAGTTTGAACATCTTCTATTGCTTAACGAGTGATAGGTGGTGCATTCTATGAGCTTGTTGATACGACTGAGAAGTTGATCTGTTTGACTCTTGACAGATTACACTTCAGAAAACGTATTTTTCAAGCCGAAATTCGGAAACATGTGAAATGAATCAAATGACGGATACTTTTGCCTAAATTAGTTGCAATTTTCCCATGTTTTAAAGTCAGAAGAAGACAAGAAACAGAGCTAATTCAACGGAGTGTCCACGTAAACCCACCCGGTGCTTTAACTAGTTTGTCTTTGCCTTTGCTTGCTATTAAGAAAATAAAAGAAAAATATCAAACCTCTCTGAGTTTTGACTGGCTACGATTCAACGGCCATTTTCCATCTTACAGACCCAATTCGTGTTCTCTGTTTTGTAATACAACAAAAACAAAAAAAAGTTTTATCTTTCTTTCCTTTTGCTCTGATTATTACCATCCATTTGCTATAATATCCCACCAAACCGTTCCTTGATCTTTCCTCAGTGGGCCTCCTGGGATTGTTCATCGAGCAACTTGATCTGGGTTTTGCTTGGAGTAATGGTGGGTGCTTGGTTTGTTGTTGGCTCATCGGTATTGGACTCACCCAACAGCCCATGTCTATGTCTGGAGGGTAACATGAGAAGCTCACCGAAGAAGAAGAAGACGATCCTTGGCAGTTCAAGGAATCTGGAATTAGGAAGCTCTTTTATTGATTCAAGCATTGTTTTTAGGCTTTCTTCGAAAAGCGTATCAGGAATTGCGAATCGAAGAAGCAAAAAGAAGCTTTTGATTGTGAATGAGGACATTGCTGGGAATTACGACGATACCTTCGGTGATGTCAAAACGGTGAGTATTAAAGATTTGATTTTTTTTTTTGTTTCTTAAAGGATTTAGACTCTTTTTTTTTTTACAATTGTTGCAGCAAATTGTTAATTATTTCACATACAAAGCTGTGAGGACGGTTCTTCATCAGCTCTATGAAATGAATCCTCCCCAATATACTTGGTTTTATAAGTAAGTTTTTCTTATTGGTCTCTGTTTCTGTAATTTTAATGTCCTTACATATATATGGTTTTATCAAAATCTGTCATTTAGGATTATAGTAACAACTAACAAAAATGACTTACTTGATCTGGTCTTATGTTTCTCCTTTGTTTCACTACAGTCACGTCGTATCAAACAGACCAACCGAAGGCAAACGTTTCCTCCGCAAACTCGGCAAGGTAAAAACAGTTTAATTTATAATCTCACAAGAACCAGCATCATCTGGATAAAGCCAAGACGCATTTGAGTCTAGTTGATGAAGTTGAGCAGCTCAAACTTTAGCTATAGGTCTACTATAATTAGCCTAGGACTGAATGTTAAAAGATTGTAGCTGTTGTGACTTGGTTAGAGAGCATAGTGAGGGCTAGATTTTATATAGACTTGCCTCGACTGATTGGGAGTTCTCGCTGGTTTTGTTCATTGGAATAAGATTGAGCAGTTTCATAGCTTTGTTCTTATCATTATAGCACTCTGTGTTTGATCTTTCATATATCAACATGGCGAGAGAAAGAAGAGTACTTTTTTTGTTTCTTCTCAGAGCATAAACACAAACACTGAATCTTTGTTTTCTTTGTATCTCGTCTCAACTACCTGTAGGAGAGTCAGGAGCTTGCAGAAAGAGTGATGATCACGCGTCTCCACTTGTATGGCAAATGGATCAAGGTAAAATCACCCGCTAAATCTCAGCTCTAGTAAAAGACCTCAAAGTTAATGTTGGATTGTATGTTGCTTGTAGAAATGCGACCACGGAAAGATATACCAAGAAATCTCGGATGAGAACTTGGCGTTGATGCGTGAACGCCTGATGGAGACCGTGATATGGCCTTCCGATGACTCAAACTCGGAGGTAATTGGCTGAAGAATGCTGTCGTCAGTTGTCACAACACAGCATTTGCTTTGTCAATATGCTTTCTCAGTTTTTAGGACTCTTTGAGTTTTTAGTTTGATTTACATGTAATAGTGAAAGAGCAATGTGTGTATATGTGTCTATACTTGGCATCTACTACATGATTATTATATATGGGGAAAAAAACAAGCAATACCCTTTTGTGCTCGGAAAACTTTCTCAATCATCTCTCACGCTCACACCTCTCACATTACCATTGATTGATATGAATTTTCTGCGTTTGATCTCTCATGCAAAAGTAGTTTGTTTAGAGGATAAATTGCGGTTGGTCCAAATCCGAACACTTGGCCTCGTACCAACTCCAAAACGTTTTTGAGCAAAGATCACTTATTATTAGTACTGTCCCTCACTCAACACCAAAATTCATGGCGAAAACTATCATTTTTGCAGCTCTACCCCTCACCAACTTCGAAACACCATCGCTGTTATTCCATAGGAGAATCCGTGTCAAGAACACTTGGATTATTAGTTTCAACAAAACCCATTTTCTCCGAGAAACGATTTCGACTGCAAGGAGAATTGGGTCCGTCTCGTGTTCTTCTGTCACGGACGAAGCTTCTTGTTCCAAAGATCGACTGGTCGGAGAAGATGGTTATCCTGAAGAGCTACAAGTTCGAACCTTGTAAAATTCCATCTTCCTGTTTTCTTGTGTAATTTGACTGATCTTTCTGGGTTTCTGATCAAATAAATCCATAGATTAAAAGAAATGTGGTTGCTTTTTGGTGTTTGCAGGACATGGAACTGGAAAGGTTATTCGATAAGATATCAGTGTGCTGGAACCAGTGGTCCTGCTTTGGTCTTGGTTCATGGTTTCGGTGCTAACAGGTCATTACCATATTAGCTTCTCATTACCTCCTAATTTTGCTAATAGGTATCAATAACTTACTCAAAGCATGCTCTTAGTTGAGGTTTTGAGTTCTTAATGAGGGAATTGAGAACAGTAACATGCTCTTAATTGAGGTTTTGTTTTGTTAATCAGTGATCATTGGAGGAAGAACACACCTGTTCTTGGGAAATCACATAGGGTGTATTCAATCGATCTTATTGGATATGGATACTCCGATAAACCGAACCCTCGTGAGTTTGGAGGAGAACCATTCTACACATTTGAGACATGGGGTGAGCAGCTCAATGATTTCTGTCTGGAAGTGGTCAAAGATGAAGCCTTTTTTATATGCAACTCTATAGGAGGTTAGCTTTCGAGTTGCAATGCGTCTCGGGTTTTAAGTTTTTTTGCCCCTTGGTTCAGTAATGACAAGAGAGATTGGTGTTCATTAGGAATTGTTGGTCTTGAGGCAGCAGTTAGTAAGCCAGAGATATGCAGAGGTCTTATGCTTATAAACATATCACTCCGTATGCTTCATATCAAGAAACAACCATTGATTGGGAGACCTTTCATCAGATCATTTCAGAATTTACTTAGGTAATGAATGCTTGAATTGTTATCATGTCAGTCTAACTCTATGGTGTTGCAACTGAGTATTATCTTGTCGATTTCAGGAATACTCCGGTTGGAAAACTATTTTTCAAGACCATTGCTACACCAAAGACCGTAAAAAGCATTCTTTGCCAGGTATTGATACTCCAAGTCGGGTTAACGCTTATAGGTTGCATATGTATATCTTGTTGTGAGCTTAAGGAGATTTGTTTGCTTTTTTTTTTGCAATTAGTGTTACCATGATAGCTCGCAAGTGACGGATGAACTAGTTGAGGCGATTCTACGTCCAGGGCTTGAGCCTGGTGCGGGTGATGTGTTCCTCGAATTCATCTGTTACTCTGGTGGACCGCTTCCAGAGGATTTACTACCACAGGTCAAGGTTAGTTACTCTGGTCTTCTCCTTAACCATAGTCAAAACTAAACATTAGTCTAAGTTCTCTAATTGTTGCAGTGTCCGGTTCTAATTGCATGGGGAGAGAAAGATCCATGGGAGCCAATCGAGCTTGGAAGAGAATATAGCAAATTTGATGCAGTTGAAGATTTTGTTGTCCTTCCTGAAGCCGGCCACTGTCCTCAGGTCTCTCTCTACCTCCCTCTGAAGGTTGAATTACAATAAGTAACCTTTTCTTGTTCTTCTTAATAATAATGTTTCTGTAAAATTGGAAGGACGAGAAGCCGGAGATAGTGAACCCACTTATTGAATCATTCGTTGCGAGACATTGAAAGTCCAATACAACCATCACAGAAGACATTTGATCGCAGTTTCTTCATTTTTGTATATCTGTACAGAAATATATTTGTGAACCTGAACACTCAGAGCTGTGCATGAACCGTCACAGGTGAGATTTCTGTTAGGAATATCTCATCTTGGAAGGGAGATGAGACTTTAAGTGATGTGGATGACATGAGCCAATCCGCTCATTGCCAACTAAGTAAGAAATTCTTTACCCATTCAGAGATAATCAAGGTCAAAAAATTTCATATTGATTGTGATCACCAGAAAAAGTTTGACTCTTAGCAAATGAGGTTAAAGTTTATTTCCCCACCAACAATGATAAAGCCACTAAGTTCTACAACTAATGAAATCATTGAAACTCTACCTAAGTCTTTTATCAAAGAACTCCAGAACCGGATTCCATGTAAACCCATCAGAAGCTCTTAGAGTCATATAACATAGCGGTATGTGACATAGCGACTGGATGTTTCACTCGAGCGGATGATCTTCACGACTTGTCCATGTTTTAGCCCAAAGTATCTCGCGATCGGGTCAGTAAACTGAATACGTGGAAGCTATTACCAATTCACCACAAAAAGTAAAGAAAAAACACGTTAACAAGGAATCAAACAACCAAGCAAATATCTAACATCAAAGATTTTAGTATCGACAATAAACTTGTTTCGTTGCTTAAGCTTGCCAAGATACTAACCTGATTCTCTTTCACAGTGTATCTCTCCAACAAAGTTTTCGTCTCCTCAGTTGTTAGAGCTATATGCTCAGGAACAAAAACGTGGTCTCTTACATTCAGTAGAAGCTCTGTCTCCTGCACAAGCGCTTGAGTTTTTAGTGTATGTTTTGGGAGACATTCAAGCCAAATACAAGAAACAGGAAACGAAAATAACTCAAAATAGTCAGATTTTCAAGATAGATATAAGAGGAGATTGCAAGTTCTAAAATGACAATAGAACTGAATTACTTTCAGCTTTTTTGAGAAAATGGAACTTAATTACCTGAAAAACTTCAATGTGAAATTTTGAAGCTGCGACTTTTATGGAACTTAGAGCGAAGCGTGTCAAGTTCTCTTGTATAACCACAATTGCTCTGAAGACATTCGCGGATTCCATGCGTTTTAGGTAACGCTTAATATCCTCGGTTCCAACCTTTTTTTCTTTGGGGAAAAAGACAAAAATCTACCACAAGGAAGAGCAAGAGCATAATAAGAAGAATGAAAAAGACACAAAAAAACACATATCCTTGTACACTTTCAATGTACAATGTTGTACCATTAGAACATGAGTAGTAAAAAAAATGGCCCAAGAGTCATCAAGAACACTTGTGCAAACGTTTTCAATAAAATCAGAAAATAAACATATGAACAAACCTTATCAGAATCATCGTTCCTCTTAACCTTGAGAGTACTAAGATCCTTTCTTATCATATTCTCGCCATATTTGTCAACAAACTGTTCTTTGGTCATCTCAATATCAGAATCCGCGACATCGTATCCACGGTCTTTCAGCATCTGATTCAGTGTCTTACACACTCTGAAAAGTTTACTGATTTCTTCTTCGGATAAAGTCATCTTTTTCACTGATCAAATCTGCAAAAATACACATACATATCAGTCATCAAAAAACCAAAGATATTCCCAAAAGAAGTGGTACCAGCGAAACAAAACCATGTGTTATGATGGGTCTTGAAAGTTTTGGACAGAATCATACACAGATTCCACGAGGTGATTTTTTTAGAAATAAAAACAGAACCTTATGAAATAAACATCAAAAGTGAAACTGAAACCTAAAGCCTAAGAGATCAACGACTAATCCGTTGAGAGAAACAATGTGGGTTTTAAACAAATTACTTGAGACGATGAAACTTATTAGAGAGCTAGGGTTTATGGAAGCAGAGGTTTTTTTCGACTTTAGAAAGGTTGCTGGTGATCCGCGTGAGGCTCGATAGGGACACTTGGCAGAGGGATGAGCAAATAAATAGAGAGAAACTTTAGCGGCAAGTTTAGCCAATTTACTTGTAATTTATTCGGGACAAAGAGCTTAAGCCCATTTATTAACTCTTTTAAGGAAAATTTCTATTAAAGTTTTAAGAAGATAAAAAAAGAAAAATTTCCATTAAAAAATCATCAATTATTTGATATAAACTATAATAATATAAATAGTGAGATTTATGTAATATATATATATATATATATATATATATATGTGTTTGTCTATATTATATAAATATTATAGATAGATATATGCTTGTAGACGAGGGAGAGAAAAAGGGGACGATGGAGAGAGAGAATTGGCTTTCTTTAGATCTGTTATTCTCTTCTCTTATTACCTCTAATGTTTACAAGATAAGTACTGATATATATAGTAGTACAAAAATAATTCTTTAATCAAAAGTAAGTCGGCAAATAAAATAAGTAGTATAATATTAATAGATATTTATATTTTATAATACTCCCCCTTAAATATCTATTTATGTTTTAATATTTTTATACTGCCTCGTTAAAAACCTTATCATAAAAAAACCCAGTGGGACAAAAACCATGACAAGGAAAAAAGAGTGCAGTCTCCCCCTGAAAAAATATATATATATAATCTTTTCTCTAGAGGTCTCGTAGATGGTGCATTCCGATACTCTGAACATGTTTCCGGAATGTTGTAGTCGGAAGCGCCTTTGTGAATAAATCTGCTACGTTGTCACTTGAACGAATATATTGAACATCAATCTCCTTCTTTTCTTCGAGTTCCCGAGTGTAGGAGAAAAATCTTGGAGGAATATGTTTCGTCCTATCACTCTTGATGTAGCCTTCTTTGATTTGAACAACACACGCAGAATTATCTTCAAATATAGTCGTCGGCTCTTTGTTGATGGTTATTCCGCTTGCTTCTTGAATATGTTGAGTCATTGATCTGAGCCATACACACTCTCTGCATGCTTCATGAAGTGCAATGATTTCGGCATGATTCGAAGAAGTAGCAACCAAACTCTGTTTCTGAGACCGCCATGAGATTGCAGTTCCACCAATTGTAAAAACGTACCCAGTTTGCGAACGAGCTTTATGCGGATCTGATAAATAACCTGCATCTGCAAAACCAACAAGACCAACCTCGGGGTTTCTTGAATAAAATAATCCAAAATCAATCGTACCTTGAAGATAACGGAATATGTGTTTTATTCCGTTCCAATGTCTACGCGTAGGAGATGAACTATATCTTGCAAGTAGATTAGTAGCAAAAGCTATATCTGGTCGAGTACAATTAGCACGATACATAAGTCCACCAATAGCGCTCATATAAGGTACTTCAGGACCTAATATGTTCTCGCCATTTTCACAAGGTCGAAATGGATCTTTTAAAACATCAAGCGATCTATTAACCATTGGAGTACTCAAAGGAGTCGCTTTATCCATATTAAAGCGTTTTAACACTCTTTTGGTGTAATTTGATTGATGCACAAAAATTCCATTTTTGAGATGTTCAATTTGAAGCCCTAGACAAAATTTTGTCTTTCCAAGGTCTTTCATTTCGAACTCCTCTTTCATATGAGTTCTTGCATCATCAATTTCCTTTTGAGTTCCAATTATGTTCAGGTCATCTACGTATACTGCAATGATCACAAATCCTGATGAGGATTTCTTAATAAACACGCAAGGGCATATCGCATTGTTAATGTATCCTTTACTTAACAAATATTCACTCAAGCGATTATACCACATGCGTCCGGATTGCTTTAATCCATAGAGTGATCGTTGTAATTTGACCGAACATATTTCCTTAGATGATACTTTTGATCCTTCTGGGATCTTTAATCCTTCTGGGATTTTCATGTATATATCAGTATCAAGTGATCCATAAAGATATGCAGTCACAACATCCATTAGGTACATTTCTAAATTCATAGATGCTGCCAAGCTCATTAAGTACCTAAATGTGATTGCATCCATAACCGGAGAATATGTCTCTTCATAATCAATTCCCGGTCTTTGAGAAAAATCTTGTGCCACAAGCCGGGCTTTATATCTTGTGACTTCGTTCTTCTCATTTCTTTTTCGCACAAAGACCCACTTATATCCGACTGGGATTACATCTTTTGGTGTAACGACTATAGGTCCAAAAACATCTCTTTTATTAAGAGAGTCTAATTCATTTCTCATGGCCATTTGCCATTTTTCCCAATCAGATCTTTCGTGGCATTCTGATACAGATTTTGGGTCTGGATCATCTTGATCAATTTCTTTAGATACAGAGAAAGAGAATATTCCATCAGTATCATCGATTTCATTTCTAACCCATATTTTTCCATTTTTGGCATAATTAATGGAAATCTCATATATTTCTGTATCATTTTCATTTTCTTCCTCTGGTTCTTCCGGAACCCTTTCATACATATCTTCTGGATATTTTTCTTTATATGGTTCCTCTAGAACCTTCTCATTTTGTTCTCCCAATTTCTTTTTCTTTCGAGGATTTTTATCCTTTGAGCCCATCGGCCTCCCCCTCTTTAATTGAACCTTAGGTTCATTCGCTTTGTTTCCATCGATTTGTTCTTCTGGAACATTGATTCTTGATGGAACATTTGCAGCTGGTATATATGATTTTGTCACTCTTTTTGTATTTGTGAACGCATCAGGTAACTGGTTTGCCAAATTTTGCAAGTGTACAATTTTCTGAACTTCCAACTCGCGTTGTTTTGTAGGGGGATCAAGATGTACTAAAGATGGTGCACACCAAGTAATATCTTTTGGAATTCTTTTAATTCCTCCCCCTAACGCCGGAAATTCATCTTCATTAAAATGGCAATCGGCAAAACGTGCCGTAAACATATCACCAGTTTTTGGTTCAAGATATCGAATTATACTTGGTGACATATACCCGACATATATCCCAAGTCTCCTTTGAGGTCCCATTTTTGTTCTTTGTGGCGGAGCTATAGGGACATAAACCGCACATCCAAAAACACGAAGATGGGATATATTGGGTTCTTGGCCAGATGTTAACTGTAATGGGGAATATTTATTATATGCTAATCTGGACCAATGCCGCAGCATGCAATATAGCATGTCCCCATACATGAATTGGGAGATTTGTTCTCAAGATTAACGGCCATGCAATGAGTTGCAACCGTTTAATTAAACTTTCAGGCATGCCATTTTGTGTATGAACATGGGGAACTGGGTGTTCAACATCAATCCCCATTGCCATACAATAATTATTGAAAGCTTGTGAAGTGAATTCACCGGCGTTATCAAGCCTAACTTTCTTTCTGGCATAATCAGAAAATTGTGCTCTTAATCTGATTATTTGGGTAATGAATTTTGCGAAAGCCGTATTCCGTGTTGTCAACAGACACACGTGTGACCATCTACTCGATGCATCAATTAATACCATAAAATAGCGAAACGGCCCGCATGGTGGATGTATAGGTCCACATATATCACCATGTATTCTTTCTAAGAATACTGGATTTTCATTCCCAACTTTAGCCGGTGATGGCCGAGTTATTAATTTTCCTTGAGAACATGCGGAACATGAAAAATCTCTAGATTGAAAAATCCTTTGGTTTTTCAATGGATGTCCGCTAGAGTTTTGCACACTCCTTCTCATCATGATTGATCCTGGATGCCCTAACCTTTCATGCCATATTTTAAATATATTAGTAAACTGCTGGTTTACTACAGCATAGGACTCAGTCATATATATCTTTGTGCAATATAATCCAGAAGACATCATTGGTAATTTTTCCAATATATGATTCTTTTCTGACGTAATGCAAAGATATTCAATGCCATTCTTATTTTTCGTCTCGATATGATATCCATTTTTTCGGATATCTTTGAAACTTAATAAATTTCTGTATGAACTGGGGGAATATAATGCATCATTTATCTCAAACTTTGTTCCCCTTGGCATTGAAAACCTGGCTTTTCCTGAGCCCATAATAATATTTGCATTACCAGATACAGTACTCACGGTTCCGGCGGAGTCTTTTAAATTCAGAACGGAGAAATACTTTTTATCTCTTAGTATTGTGTGCGTTGTCGCACTATCTGCCAGACATGTATCTCCGTCCATGATCTCAATTTCTGACATTGTCTGGTATAACAATATTAATCAGAGATGCATGAATAAAAGGAAACGAAATTTTATGTACCATGAGGTTAGAAAATTATTTTAAAAATATTTTACAAAAACTATTTTAAAACTATTTTACAAAATTGTTTTAACATCATACTGCAAAATAAAAGCATATAATACAAAATGTTTAAAACTAAAAGCATATTATACAAAGTACATAAAAATACTAGCATCATGTCTTATAGATTTAGTTATCATTTCTTTCTGTTGATACTTCAGGATCAACAAGAAAATCAGCAACATCGAAATGAGCATCATCATTGAGACCGTTAAAGGAAGGTCCAGCTTCATCAGTGATGAAATTTGTTTCGACATTCGTCTGCTTTGCCTTTTGTGACTCTTGATACAGATCGGCCAAATGTTTTGGCACACGACATGTTCGTGCCCAATGGCCTTTCATGCCACATCTGTAACAAGCACTCTCCGTTTTTCTTTTATTTATGCGGCCAACAACATTTCCCAGAGAATTTTGGTTGGCTTTCAATGTGCCGGAGTTATCTGACTGGAATCCTCTTCCTTGTCCTCGGCCTCGTCCACCACTTCTGCCACGTCCGCGTCCACGGCCTCTACCGCGACCACGCCATCGTCCTCGAAAATTATATGTATTGGATGCTACCACATTCGCTTCTGGGAATGGAGCCGATCCAGTTGGACGAGATTCATGATTCATTATAACAATTTCATTATTTTGTTCAGCAACAAGAAGAACTTGCATTAAATCCGAGTATCGGGTAAATTCCCTTGCCCGATATTGTTGCTGGAGGACTACGTTTCCTGGATGAAATGTTTGGAGAGTTTTCTCGATCATATCAAAATCACTTATACTTTCTCCACATAACATCATCCTCGAAGTAATTCCGAACAAAGCGGAATTATATTCGCTTACACTTTTGTAATCCTCAAACCGCAGATTCAGCCACTCATGTCTTGCCTTTGGTAAGATCACATATTTCTGGTGATCAAACCTATCTTTGAGTGACAGCCAAAGATCTGCGGGATTATCTTTCATAATATATTCATCTTTTAACGTATCATGAATATGGTGGCGGAGGAATATCATGGCCTTTGCCTTTTCCTCATCGGACGTGACCTTCCATTTATCAATGGTGTCAAGAAGCCCACTTGCTTTTAGATGCATCTTTGCACCTACTGCCCATGTCAAATAATTTTTCCCAGATAAATCAAGGGCAGCGATCTCAAGTTTTGTCAAGTTTGACATGATAACTATATAACAAAATTTTAAATATCATATTAAAATTCAATTTTAAATAATTATGATAAAATAGGTGCAATAATAATAACAACATAATTTTAAAAATAAAAATAAAAAAAATAGGAGGCAAAGCCTTCCATATAAATGATAAATAAATAACAGAACATAAATAAATAACAGAAAATAAATAACGGTAAGAAAATAATAATAAAAAATAATAGGCATAATTCTCAACATAATCAAGGAGGCAGAGTCTACCATGGGATTATGGAGACATAAAATTTTAATTGATCAAGGAGGCAGCGCCTACCATAATAATGATCAATTTTGAAAAGACATAGCATATTATATGCCTTTTCCACTGATAGTACGGAGGCAGAGCCTACCATAATATTATGAGGAGGAGGCAGAGCCTACCACTCCATAAATAATAAATAAATTAAAAAAAGTAAATTGAATAACACAAAAATTAAAATCTTACCCCTTTGGTATGGCAGAGGATATGATTTAACGACTCAGTTGGTTAGAACCTCGTGCTGATAACGTGATATAAACTATAATAATATAAGTAGTGAGATTTATGTAATATATATATATATATATATATGTGTTTGTCTATATTATATAAATATTATAGATAGATATATGCTTGTAGACGAGGGAGAGAAAAAGGGGACGATGGAGAGAGAGAATTGGCTTTCCTTAGATCTGTTATTATCTTCTCTTATTACCTCTAATGTTTAGAAGATAAGTACTGATATATATAGTAATACAAAAATAATTCTTTAATCAAAAGTAAGTCAGCAAATAAAATAAGTAGTATAATATTAATAGATATTTATATTTTATAATATTATTCAGTTACTAAGGACAGGGATTTTTTTTTTTTTTTTTTTTTTTGGTACGAGGGTTTTCTTTTTCTGTGTGTTCGTTCTCCTTAAGTCCACTCTTTTACTCCACAGAATTTACAATCTAACGAGAGTGAACGGAACACGAACCTACCAATATCAACAGCAACATTTTTTTCATTAATAAGCAGCATGCTCTGTCTTGTCCGATCACATTCATCTCGTCCCCAGTACACACGACCACGCTCCCGAGACACGCTTCAATTGTTTGTCGTTGGTGAAGCAATGTTGACCCCCAAATGCTTGTCTAGTACATTCTTAAAAGCCTGTGACAAATAAAATTTTTTGTCCATGTGAATCTTCAAAGACTTTTACGATGATGAGGTCTTTTCTGCATCAACTAGTCAGATTAAATTTCTGTGGTTCGCTATATAAATACTCTCACCAAGGTATCTCACGTTACAAGTACCAATCAAAAGTGACCCTAAATTCTGTGTCAGGATGCACCCAAAGCTTTATTTGTGAAATGATATTTGACCCAACAAAGAGATGATGCTAGAGATTAATGTAAACGGGTTCATGCAAATATCAGCAGGACACGGAAAATTTTCTCTTGTTTGAATTTACGATGGTTCACACTCGAAAAAGTGATGCTAGGGAGCATACCTGAAATGCAAAAGCCTCTTTCCTACTTAATATAATATCCATCGCTGCTGATTCATCATCGAAGGCACCATAAAATTCCCGATAGAATTGGTTCCTAAGAATTGGAAAGAGAAACAGAAAGACAAATAACAAGTTACTCTGCAGTTTCAAAGAATGGAAATAAAAACAACAATGCTTCAGAACAAACCTATCTTCTTCACCCGTCTCTTGGTCAATCTCATCAAACTTCTGTGTTAGGACTTCCGCAGCAACAGGTGAGAGCATGTGGAGTATTAACGCTTCTAAGGTTCTTGGGAAATACCGCTGAAATGTGAGTTACATCATATGAGCACGTAAATACAAAGGATTTCACCTAAAAACTCCACGTAAACCTAAAAATGTTCTCCATTTTGACCAAAATAAGGAAGTGCGCTAGAAGCAAATGAAATGTTATAGTATTATATATAACCAGAGATGAAGCTGCAAAGTAACAAATATTTTATGGTAACCTAACCCCAGCTTCAGCAGAACCATGTGAGGATATATACAGGAAAAAGTGCATTTTAGAGTAAACTTACTGCCATTGCAAGGAGAACATCCCGAAGTCTAGATGCTTCAAGATTCCAAAGCATATGGGCAAAATGATCGTCTTCTAAACAAGACGACACATTCACTAGGATCTTGCTATTGCCACTCTCTGAAGCTGGGTCTGAGAAACTGGGGGAAGTGTGCTGCAGTCCCTTACTTATATCAACGGCATTAACATGGTCATGGACTAAAGAAATAAGCTCATGAAGTGCCTGGCAAGCAGAAGGTTCTAGATCCTGCAGTGACGTTCTTTCTTGTAATGATCCGAGCCCTTTTTTAGTGCTTTCATTGCTTGAAATATCATTCACACCTTCTGCAGTCATTGCATCAAAATCCATCACCGGCCAAGTCACACGAACAATTTAAGGTTTTTTCAGGATTTACAACATCAGGGTCTTATTACCTGCCTGCCAAGTGTGAGATTGGTGAATACGCTCAGACAGTTGCTTCAAATCAGTTGAAGAAGGCTTTGAAACTAAAAGGCTCTGTCAATATCCATGTTACACGGGTAAACAGAGGATAGTAAACTTGGTAAATGAATCAAAGGTGAAAGGGCAAACATACATTTTAAACTCAAAATCAGGATGAGTAAGAAAAATATCATAACTTCCAATACTGATGAGACAGAATAACTTACACACCATTTCTCTGTCAATCAATCTTATTATATGACACAAGATGCAGGCACATGCAAGGAAAAAAGAGAACAGAAATTAGGGAACAAAACAAAATAGTAATGCAAAAAGATATTATGCATAAGCATCAAAGGTTTGTAATCAAGACCTTCTTGTAATTCGGCGCAGATAATATGAATCCATATGTTCAGCCAAGTTAGACATAATGTTTGATTGCCACCAAAAGTTGACAGCAATAGTCAGCTCATCACTATCCACCTGATGGAACCTGCATACGTAAGATGCTACTCAATCTGAAGTAATGCATCAATCGATCTACTGATTACTGAATGATCTCAAATATATGAGCTATATGAGCCCTAAGTATAGTATCAATGCTTCGATACTTGGCATTATATTACAAGGTACTCCTAATCAACGAATAGTGACTTTCATTAGCTTGATTCTGAGTAATCTAGCCAATTCGAAATGACATTTCAAGGGTTTTGTTTGTGTCTAGAATTAAAAACCTAAAGGACCTCATGTCATAAGCATCTGAATCAGAGGCTCTAGGCATATGCATACTACATGACATAAGATATATACAAACCCACGCACTAAAGAAATGCCAATTAGTCAGGCAGAGACACTTTAGAGATTTTTTTGCATATATTATTGGAATAACTGCAAAATCTACAATAGCGGTTCAACCCGAAAAAACTACATAACAGAGACATGATAGCTAGCAGTGATTAAGAAAGACAGTTCCGACACATATGACGCATGATATCTGAATTTCAGCTTATTCTGAACTGCAAAGTTATGCACTACTAGGACAGCTTTTATGAGGGAATATGAATATACTCACCAACCTTCAGGAATGAATACTGCATCACCAGCGTTAAGAGTAACCTCCTGTGACTGCTTGAGGGAATGCTCTGCTCTTGGATAATCTGATAAATTCAGATTTTCTAGACCAACCGAACTACATGAACAACAAATATAAAATGCAATGAAAATTCTTGCAAATAAACATTGGCATAGAAAAATCTTAGATAAGTTTGCAATCGCCTTTAAGGTGTAGTTATTGCAGCGCAAGCTCAGGTTGCAACCACAAAGCAAATTGTACGGAAAGGCCAAGAATGATACCTATGATTTGACGCTTCTCCATATATAGGCATTGGATAGAGTGAGGGGCTGGCGGAAGGGGGCCACAAGACAACTGTTGATGATTTTGAAGGTTAAGATAGATTTAGATGTAAGAAAACAGACAATATATATAGTTGAATCATTGAATATGCTAATATTTCGGTTGAACTGTAAACTGACTTCAAACGAGCTGACTTAAGATTCTATAAAACCATATGCCTAAATATCTTTGAAGCAATTTCATTTATACTTGGAGCATGCATTACCAGTTTGACCCAGTAAAAACAGATGATAACAGAAACAACTTCCTGACAGTTTAACTTAAAGGAGAACAATGTAATAACCTTTTTTACACCCTGAGACTACGCATAAGAGGTTATGATGTGGATCATAGTGGGTACTCGATCGAGCTTCTGCAGAATTCATCCAAAAGTTGATAGAAGACAGTGACTTCCCCCCTAAAAGTGTGGGCTGCATCAATTCAGATAGTTGACGTTAAGAAAGTTTTCATGTAAGCAGCTCCGGTATAAACAAAAGTTGCAGGAACTATGCATACCGTCTGAATGTCTTGTCTCAAAATCTTGAGTTGAACCTTGTTTTCTTTCTCATCATTCAGAATTGGAAACTGGATACATATATACGTATGTCAAACACAAGGGGTAAATAATCTAAATCAAGTAGATTTTCTGAAATGATAGAATCATTGCAAGATTTGATGCGAAGAGCAAAATCATATCAATACACCAGAAGCACAAAGACAAAAAGTTGATTATCATCTGAACCTGTGCTAGGTATATTTGTCCAGGTACATGGTCCTCCTCAGGCATCGGGCAATTAGGCATAGGAGTTAAACATGAAGACTTAGCCTCAACAACGGAACCATTCCTTTTGCTTCTCAAATGCTGCTTGCAGAATCCGACAAAATCCGAGAAGGGCAATGATACCTGCAGGACAACAAAAAACATATGTAAACTGTTGTGGTGGATGCAAGAAAGCTATTTTAAAAGCAGAACCCAGAAACAATTCAATGTCAAATCAGCTAATTTCCTGCTAAGAATCTGACAACAACAATATTGTCTAATTCAAGGGACTAGCCATTCAAGAACCGAGAAATGGAGTTTTACCCTCTCATGGCTTCTGATATCACCATTGAAAACCGGAGCAGTCCTTGAAAGCATAGCCTCCACTTCAATTGAACCTGCACGTTGCTTCATACAATCCAATCGACGCATAAGATTTCGCTCAGTCTTCGACTCGAGAAAAAAAAGATATGGAAAATTCGAATCAAGTGAGAAGTAAGGAAACACCTCAAGATAATCGAGGCCATTGTTGAATGGATTCCATTTAAAAAAGGCGTCCCAGTCACTAGCACATCCTCGGAAAACCTTCAGAAGAAGAGAGGCAAATACGAATCAAATCATTTATATAAGAGAATCAATCAGATTCACCGGAAGAAAGAAAGAGAGGTGTTCAATACTGCAGGGAAGTTGGTGAGCTCGACGGTGGACTCAAAGTCGGCGGCAGAAGGAGCACTCTCGAAGGTTTTAATCGTCGGAAATTCGCATCCCGTCGACATCACCGGCGCTGGAGATTTGTCAAAAACTCTAAAGTCATATACGTACCGGAATCACGATTCCCAGAAAGTGAGGTTTGGAATCGCTGTGGAAACGCACGATTCGGAGTTGGAAGCGGATTGTTCCAGATCGGAAGCGTCAAATCTCGTCGTCGGCCGTGTCTCAAGGAAGAAGATGAAGACATCTGAATCTTTTGTAGGCTTAATAATTTATTTGGGCCCAAATTTATTTAGATTATTAGGCCCATTTATTTTTATGACAAATACAATAAGTCATTAATAAAAAATAATTGTAAAATACTAATAACTCAAAAACGTGAATAAGAAAATAGAAACAAAAGTAATTCCAAATTGATCAAATTGACTTTCTTAGCATTGGTTTTACTTTCATCTTATGTCTAACTATAGACATATTGAATCGATCTTGAATTTTACAAAAAATTAAATTGGATAGTATTTTACTTTTGTTTGAATGTGATAAAAAAATAAGTTGTTCGAATGTGATAAAAAAATAAGTTGTTCGAACATTACGATTTTCATCTTCAATTTAGTAAAACCTATTTAAATAACTTTTAATATGATTTTATATATGGATTTTATAATATATATATATATATATATATAAAATATACACACGCTTGCAATACGTATCTTTTCCCTAAATTTTTTTAAAAATTAGCTTCCGCTTCCGCGTACCCGCTTCTGTTCCATGCAGCACTATCCATTGGGTACCCGAAGCCCGGTTGAGATTTTAAACCCATAACCCGTTCTTTTAGTTTCAAAATTTCACGGATTTAAAGCGGACATGTCCCGTTTTATAAATTAACCAATTGGGTTTACCCAATCGGGTTTAGAGTACCCATTGGTTTTTTTTTTCACTTCTCACTTACCTAAAACGACGACGTTTTACTCCTTTAGCTTATCTAAAACTTTGACGAGATCTTAAATCATCTCTCTCCGTCTAATCCCTCGATCCCAATTCACATCTCTCTTCCTTCAAATATGATACATTCCGATGTCGGAGAGCTATGACGGAGCTAACTCTCAAACGTCGTCGTAGACCATCTTAGAGAAGGAGAAACTTCTTCAAGAAAGACAAGATAAAGTTGCGACCGAGGTTTCATCACTAAGGTCTAAATCTAGTTTCCAATTCTGATTTTTCTACTTTAAGCATGTTCTTTGTTTATGTCTCTATGAGTTATTTTATTAATGGAAGAGTGTGGAATATTTTCTTAGACTCAAATTGTGTGGTTATTTTGCAGAATGGATCCACAAACAATTCAAACGATAGAAGCTTTTAATGCTAAGAACAAGTCTATGGTGATGAATATGGAGGATGAAACTGAAACTCAAGGAGCAACACATAAAACACAACCTATTCAAGCGACTCACAAACTATCAGCATATATGTAGGCAAACTGCTGGAGGTGATGTATTTAAGAGATTTGAGGAAGAAAAATTAAAGTTGAAGAAGGTACTTACAGAATTCAAAAAAGATATGACTCATATCCTTTTTAAATAAATATACATAAACTTTTTAAAAAAAATTAATGAAAAGAAAAGAAATGGGTCACTAAAGTTATGTTTTGGCCCATTAGACACTTCGGTAAATGCGCATGAAAATTGATCAATCAAACATGGCAGTTATGGCAAATTCGAGTGAATTGTGATCGTTGAGAAATACTGAATTTTCTTTCGGTTATTGTTTGTTTTTTGTCTTTCTTCATCTTTATTTCTTCTTTTTTTTTATGTTCTTCATCATTTTTCTTCTTTTCTAGTTTTTAGGGATGAGTGTAGTTGTGCGACCTAGCCTATTATGCAGTGATAACAGATGAAATTCTTATGAGATTTTCATTTGAATCTTTAATGAAATTCAAAATAGGATCTAAAGAGTGGAATGAACGATTGTGTGAATAAAGTTTGGTGAATGCTCAGACAAACAACATACACATCAACTTATTGCGAATAATGCATAGACAATTTTTGTACAAAACCAATAGTTGTTTGTTTTGATTTGTTTTTTTTAATTACTTTACATTAAATTTCAGATTTCAAAACTTAAAATCACCATGTATGAATGTCACATTGAGTAGATAACAACAACATTAAACCATATTTCTGTTTTTTTTTTCAGTTTTAAGAAAATTATTTATAACAAACAATATAGTAAAAATTTTCTTCTTCTCGCTCTCTTTAGATATGATTATCTACCGTCGAGTGTGATTACAGATAAAATTCTGGTGAGAGTTCCACTGGAATCTTTGATGATACTCAAAACAGGATGTAAGGAATGGAACGAAAGGTTGTCTGAATCTGAGCACGTGTATAGGCAGTTGAATTTCTCCAATAAGCGTTTTATGGGAATCGATAATAGGGTTAGGGTGATCAATCCAATGGAGGGTGAGGTGAGATCTTCCCAAATCCCAGATTCTTTTGAGCGTGGAAGCTACATCACGAGTCTCTGATGGAGTATTTTTATGTCAGTTAAATAATCACCTGGTATTGAAGCTTGCTCTGTGGAATCCATTGACGAAGCAAGTGCAGTAGATTAGGCCGAGAAATTTTTTTGGATTGACAAATTGTTATGATATCAGACACCATTGTAGATTTGTCAACTTATTCCACGAGAAATCTGATGAGGAGAACGCTGAGAAGTTCCATGAACAACAAATCGAGATATTTGAGAGAAGAATTGATCCTACTTTGGATTGGTATGTGGAGCCATCATGCAAGGAGGGTTTATCAGTAGAAGGCAACATGTATTGGATGGTCAAGTCGATGAGCGGATCCGGAATCTTTATCAGTCTTTCGATTTCTCAAAGGAAGTGTTTATTCCTGTTTGTTCACTTCCCATTGATCTGGACTACGATAGCAACTACACCTCTTTGCTTACATAGGTAAGTTTGCTTAGGAGGGCAGTTTGCTGACTAGTTTTGGTTTTGCATGTTCAACTTTAGTACAGTATCCCTCCACAGGGGCTCTTGCTATAATATAAAATTTTCCAATGAATGTTGAAAGAGTATGAAAATCTAATTCATGTAACCCGTTTCATGCAAACATCAACGGCTAAAATCCCCTATTTCCCCTTTGATCTTACGTTGGTTCTAGACCCCTACTGCGACGTTCTTTCTCGTAATTGATTCGAGCCCTTTCTTAATGCTTTCATTGCTTGAAATATCACTCACCTTTTGCAGTCATTGCATCAAAATCCATCACTGGCAAAGTCAAGGTTGTCACAAGATTTATTTACAACATCAGTGCCCGTCTTACTACCTTGCCTGCCCAGTGTGAGATTGGTCAATATGCTCGGATAGTTGCCTCCAAACTAACAGGCTTTGTCAATATCCAGGTTACACAGGTAAATAGAGGATAGTAAACTTGGTCAATGCAAGCAAAGGTGAGAGGACGAACATACATTTATAACTTCAAAATCAGATGAGTAAGAAAAATATCATAACTTTCAACTTACACACCATTTCTGTCTATCAATCTTATTATATGACACAAGATGCAGGCCGCACATGTAAGAAAGAAAGAGAACAGAAAAGCATCATTCAAACTTCTGTTTGTATGAAAAAATTCGAATAAGGGACATGTACCAGAGGAGAATATATATATATATATATATATGACTTGACGAAACGCATCAGTCTTTCATATCTGTTATCCAAAAAACGAAATAAGGCACTCCCTTTATCGAACAATCTTGATGAACATGATCTGATGAGAGCACTTGGTCAAGCTGCCAAAACTGTGTGTTGTCTTAAGTGTTTGTACTTCTGTTCCACATTGAACAATCTCCAGCTTTCTCCAAAGTCTTTAGACAAGACCAGCTTCAAAGCATCCACCCCTCCTGCTAAAGCTCCATCCATCTTTCCAAGAAAACACACAAATAGAGGCCATAAATCCATTTTCTACTGTTTGATATAAGCCGCAACAATGTTTCAATGTCAATAAATGCTTACCCGCTCACGAGTTGGCATGCTGAATTTCTGCAATAAGAATGCCTTTGGGTCCATTTGTCCCGGAGGCTTCCCGATTCCTGACCATTGTTGTATAATAGTAATAAGAATATCTTGATTTAGCACCAAAGATCTTCATGAGGGGAGAGGAAATGTTATGTGCGACAGAGGTCCAACCTAACCTATTCGTAGCCTTGCAAATTCCTTGTTGCCTCGGAAATGGTGCATTACGCTTTTTAACCTGAGAAGAACACAAGAATAATACCCCTACCATTTAAACAAATGTCACTGTCTCAGGAATAAACCAAACAAGTATGAACATAAGAGTTTTTCGATATAGTGATTCACATATTATGATGGTAGATACTACGGTCCGAAACATGTGACAGAGATTGTCTTGCGAGAACTAGGGAAAACTCATTAACGTGATTGATGGACTCTGTTTTATACATGAACGCAACTTAGTGAAAAGATAATGGGATACCCATTACCCGTTGTGACATCCATGGCCTCCTTTTTCTTGAAGACGAAGAACATCACATGGCAGTTGCGTGTCATCATGCGCCTACATCACCAAATACCAGAGTAACAATGGAATTACGTGTCTTCTGGTGTCACAAGTTGTAAGGATGGTTAGGCCTTGAACCAGAAACAGTAATAGGATTACCACAAGCACACGATTGAGAGGTAACTTGTAATAAGCCGCAAGAGGTCCACTCTGATCAATTTAAGGAGAGGCGCAGTTACTAACACAATCAACCAAAGCTATGAAGCTACAAAGTGAAAGCCACATTGAGAATCGAAACTTGGCAAGCAATAAATTTATATGGCCACATATCTCTTAAAACACTCTAATATTGATATAATCAAAACTATTAATCAGGAAGCTACTCTTACATGTCTTTCAAGCAAGCAGAGAAACCATGACCTTAGTGTATCGGTCTCTAAGCCTCGTGTATCATTCAGATACATCTAGTATTTTACACAGCCTGGATCTCACAATTTCATATGCCTAGATGCTAAAATCTACATAAACTTTAAAAATGTCATATTCAGAACAGGAAGAGAAGATTACTGATTCACCGCTCAAGTTCATGTAGGTTTGCGGCTTTGCAAGGATAACGGGGATATCACCCACGAAACCTAAGAGAAAACCTACTCAGCATCAAACTCACACAACTTTTGTCCATATAAAAGAAAGAGGAAAAACAACTCATCTTGCTCCATACCTTGTCCCATTATAGCCTTGAAATTTACCAGATTCATCTCAATCCCCACTGACTCAGCAAAAACATCAATCATTTCAAACCCAATCTGCAGACATGTAAAATATTTGAGAATCGAGAAAACCAGATAGGAGTTGTTTAAGACACATTATCAACTAAAACATTTGGGTTACATTGTGTCTAGTTCCTTTGTATTTGTCCCCGGGATTTCCCAATCCTAGAAACAGCCATGGCCGGTGAACAGAAGTACAGTAGCAATGCCTTGAAAACCTACTCAGCATCGTTGACGGATCGATCGGGGCCAATCAAGGTTGGAAATTTCTCCAAGTTTTGAATCCCTAAACCGTATTTCCAAAAACAAGCAATCTGAAAAAGAGATAGAATCATACAAAACAAAGATTAGTGTTTAAAATACTCCAAATTTGACTGTTTTGTGCGAATTTTCAACTGGAACTATAATCAGTGTCCTAAAAGTCGACTAGCAACTAATGTAACAATACTATAATGAATGTTCTAAAACACTGAAGTAAAGAAACATCTAAAATTTGCAAAGCAACTACAGAATCGGCACACTTGCAAACAGGTATAGAGAAATCAAAAGTTTTCAAATTTCCAGAGCTAAAGACCAGAGGACATCTAGGACCATGAAATTATAATGTTCCAACAAAACCCATCACACGAGTAGACATAAAACTCGAAAAACAACTCAAGAACCCCTTGAAAGATCGGTAATTAATCAATAAATATACAAACCTCCACGAGAAGACAATGAATTGCATACAGAAAGAGGACAGAGAGGGCAAAGACAAGGAGGAATTGAAATGAGGAAATAGAGAAAGACGACTCACAATTTAGTCGGAGGGTTCTAGGAACGGACACGGGCAGGGGATTGGAAATGACATTCACGGTTAAACGTGTTCTGTTCTGGCGTCCATCGATTTTCCGGTTTAGTTCGATTCGGTGTTTCAAAAAATCCGGAAATTTCCAAATAAAACCGAATTTTATTCCGGTTCGGTTTAAATAAATTTCGGTTTGGTTCTCTTATTGGAAAAATTAATTAATTAATTTTAATTAAGGTTAGAGAACAATTTAGTATATTTACTGTCTATTTTATATATTAATTAAAAATATTAAGTTTATTGAATTTTGTTAGTTTGGTTTCAAATTATAGTAAAATTTGATTTTCAATTTGAATTTTTGTTACGTAGATAAGATTGAAAAGTTTTTTTTTATTGTTAATTTTAGTTTAATAAAAATTAGTTGATGGAATTTTAAAAAACGGAAAAAAGTATTTGAGCAAATTTCTCTTTATTCTTCTATACAATTAAAAAAAAAAACGCAGTGTTAATCGATTTATTATCATCCACCTTCGAAATACAGCTAATGACATATCATTGCTTCCTTTTTTTTTTTCCCTAATTAATTTCTCCCCACGGCCCCACTCCACCTCAAATCACGAATAGTTGGAAAAAAGGAAATAAATAACAAAATAAATATAATTATCTCCTTCACAATCCTCATCCCCTCTTCTCTCCTCCTCATACTCTCTCTCTAGACTCTCGCAATTCCTTATAGAGAGAGAGAGATAGCTTAGGCACCTTTTAACCCTAGTTTTTCCCGCCGCCACCTGAAACCATGGCTTCCGAGGCGAATCAGCTTCAACAGGCGCAACTCGCGATGGTTCTCGGTTCCGATTCAGCCCCGTTCGAGACCCTAATCTCTCACCTCATGTCTTCCTCCAACGAGCAACGTTCTGCCGCAGAGACTCTCTTCAATCTCGCTAAGCAAACCAATCCAGATACCCTCGCCTTGAAGCTTGCTCATCTTCTTCAGCTTTCTCCTCATCCCGAAGGTCGTGCCATGGCCGCCGTTCTCCTCCGGAAGTTGCTCACCCGCGACGACGCTTATCTATGGCCTCGTCTCTCCCTCCCCACTCAATCCTCTCTCAAAACCTCGATGTTGTCTTGTATTCAGCGTGAGGAGGCGAAATCGATCTCTAAGAAGATTTGCGATACGGTCTCTGAACTTGCGTCCGGGATCTTGCCGGAGAATGGATGGCCGGAGTTGTTGCCGTTTGTTTTCCAGTGCGTGTCGTGCGATTCACCTAAATTGCAGGAATCTGCGTTTTTGATATTGGCGCAATTGTCACAGTACGTTGGGGAGACTCTGACTCCGCACATCAAGCATCTCCATGGTGTTTTCCTCCAGTGTTTGAGTAGTAACTCGGCTAGCTCCGATGTCAAAATCGCTGCTCTCAACGCTGTGATTAGTTTCGTTCAGTGTCTGTCGAACTCGACGGAGCGAGATAGATTCCAAGATGTTTTGCCTGCGATGATCAGGACGTTGACCGAATCGCTTAACAATGGGAACGAAGCAACTGCACAGGAGGCACTCGAGCTTTTGATTGAATTGGCTGGTACTGAGCCACGATTCCTTAGAAGGCAGCTTGTTGACATAGTTAGTTCCATGCTACAGATCGCAGAGGCAGATTCACTCGAGGAGAGTACGCGTCATCTTGCTATTGAGTTTTTGGTAACTCTAGCAGAGGCTCGTGAGCGTGCTCCTGGGATGGTTAGGAAACTCCCTCAGTTCATCGACCGGTTGTTTGCGGTTCTTATGAAGATGCTTGAGGATATCGAGGACGATCCTGCTTGGTACAGCGCTGAGACCGAGGACGAGGATGCTGGCGAGACTAGCAACTACAGCATGGGACAAGAGTGTTTGGATCGGTTGGCAATTTCTTTGGGAGGGAACACCATTGTTCCTGTTGCATATCAGCAGTTTTCTGCTTACTTGGCTGCCTCTGAGTGGCAGAAACACCATGCTTCTTTGATTGCTCTTGCTCAGATTGCTGAAGGTTGCTCTAAGGTACTGAACTTGTTAGTGATGGCAACTTAAAAACATGTTCATGGAAGCCCATTTACCTGTCTTAAGTTACTTTTTTCATTTATTGTTCTTTTGGCTTTCATTGTTTTTGTTGGATGTCATGATTTATCTTAGAGGATTCACCACACAGATTCATCAGTTTGGGGTTTAAATTTTAATGTAGGTAATGATTAAGAACCTGGAGCAAGTGGTCTCTATGGTTTTGAGCCAGTTTCAAAGTGCTCATCCTCGCGTAAGGTGGGCAGCTATCAATGCAATTGGCCAGTTGTCTACGGATTTGGGTCCAGATTTGCAAAATCAACATCATCAGAGAGTGCTCCCCGCACTTGCCGCTGCTATGGATGATTTCCAGAATCCCCGAGTGCAGGTTACATACACTGTTTCTCTGATAATGAAATATGTTTATTTCCTCAAGCATCTTGTAACCTAGCACCTTGTGACCTCATGCAGGCTCATGCTGCTTCAGCAGTACTCAACTTCAGTGAGAATTGCACACCTGATATATTGGCACCTTATTTAGATGGTGTAGTGAGCAAGTTGCTTGTGCTACTACAAGTAAGTCCATTGTGCAGATTTATCTCGTAAAAGAAATAACAAAAAAAGAGCAAATGCTTTTTGCACCTTATTGACTCTTAAATGTAATTGTGTTTCTAATAGAATGGTAAACAAATGGTACAAGAAGGAGCTTTAACAGCTCTTGCTTCAGTTGCTGATTCTTCGCAGGTATATGTGAAGAAATTGTGCTACATTTATTGTCTTCCTATTATGCCGCTCGTGATCTAACATAATCTGAATTTGTAGGAACACTTTCAAAAGTACTATGATGCTGTCATGCCTTACCTCAAAACTATTTTGATGAATGCAACTGACAAATCTAAGCGAATGCTTCGTGCCAAATCCATGGAGTGCATCAGTCTTGTTGGAATGGCAGTCGGAAAGGATAGATTTAAGGAGGATGCGAGGCAGGTATGGTCACATGCATGCAAGTTATTGAGATTAAACAAATTTCTTTTAAAATCAACATTGTTTCGCTATCTCCTATTTATATGTCACATGAAAATATTTTACCTGTGCATGCCAGGTCATGGAAGTCCTTATGTCATTACAAGGATCAGAGATGGAGGCAGACGATCCAATAACGAGCTACATGCTACAGGTGAATTCTGATTACAACATGCTAGGTCTATATGCTGTAAACTAAAACAAGCAAGTTGTTCATCTGCTTACATATACCTTAAACTTTCGTAGGCATGGGCTAGACTTTGCAAGTGTCTAGGTCAAGATTTCCTCCCATACATGAATGTTGTGATGCCTCCTTTGCTACAGTCAGCTCAGCTTAAACCAGATGTAACAATTACATCTGCTGATTCAGAAGACGAAGCAGAGGATTCTGATGATGAAAGGTTTTCACTCTTTGTGACTCTTTATGTGTCTGACCTGTGCTTCTATATATGGGTTATGGTCTTCTTAAAGGCCTTGTTTTTGTTTAGTTCGTATGCCTCTGCATTAAAAAAATCGTTTTGAAGTTGAAATTCTGTCCCTATTATGAATAGGCATGTTTTAAGGCTTTTTTGTTTTGTTTTATAATTCCTTTTCAAATAGTATGTTGTTTCATTAATTGCTCTTAACTATTGTAGCCAATTAAGGTTTGCAAGAGTTAATACTTAATAGGTTAGAGAACGAATAATAAGCATCACCTATGGTGAGATAGAGGGAGAATTAGTTTTTCATGCAGAAATTTTCCTAATTTTGTCTCTTGCTGCAGCATGGAGACCATTATCCTGGGAGACAAAAGAATAGGGATAAAAACAAGTGTCCTAGAGGAAAAAGCCACAGCGTGTAACATGCTTTGTTGCTATGCTGATGAGTTAAAAGAAGGATTTTTCCCCTGGATTGATCAGGTTAGTATGGTTGAATAACTCCACGTCTTGTCAATATCCAGTATTGGTCTTGAATTGGTTAGACTGAGTTTGTATGTTGTAGGTTGCACCTACACTGGTTCCTTTGCTAAAATTCTATTTTCACGAAGAAGTGAGAAGAGCAGCTGTGTCAGGTATTTCAGAAAATATGAGTCTGTAATCCAATTCTTAGATTGTTTGAACACAAGTTTCTAATAAATTAAACAATTTTTCTTATTAGCCATGCCGGAACTAATGCGCTCAGCCAAGCTGGCAATAGAGAAAGGACAATCTCAAGGGCGTGATCTATCCTATCTGAAGCAGCTTTCTGACTACATTATTCCAGCCATGCTGGAAGCTTTGCATAAAGTTAGTGTGTAATCTGTCCTTATTTTTTTCTTCTTTTTTTGGCTTTGATTCATTTTTGTTGATGGTGTTGATGATTGGATTTTATGTAGGAACCTGATACGGAGATCTGTGTGAGTATGTTGGAAGCTATCAATGAATGTTTGCAGGTAAGCATTCATTTACAAATTCGGTTAAACTTGTGAGCTTGTTTGATTAGGTATTTTATTATGTGGCTTTTAGAGTCAGTGGCTAGCAATTCTACTTGACAATGCTGCATTTTCCTTGGTAGTCTTGCTAGTTTTTTGTTATTAATTTAGATCATCTATGTGATTACAAGAATAGGAACGATGAATTATGTTGCCTTATCAGGCTATCAGCTGGCCTTATCTTCATCCTTTCCTTAGGTTTAGGGTATGTGACAGAGTGCTTATATTGAAGAAGGCTTAGAGTCAATTGTATCGTTCATTTGGAAAAAATTATAACCTTCTATTGTATTCCAGATCTCTGGAAATCTTTTGGATGAAGGAAAAATCAGATCCATAGTTGATGAAGTAAAACAAGTTATGACAGCAAGCTCTAGTAGGAGGCGGGAAAGGGGAGAGAGAGCCAATGCTGAAGACTTTGATGCTGAAGAGGGAGAGCTTATTAAAGAAGAAAATGAACAAGAGGAAGAAATTTTTGATCAAGTTAGTTTTCTGTGATTCACCCTTGTCAAATGAAAGCATAGTGATGCGACACTATTTTCAGCGCTCTTATTGCATGCTTGAAATATTATCTGCGTTTAGGTCGGTGAGATATTGGGAACACTGGTCAAGACATTCAAGGCCGCATTTCTGCCTTTCTTCGATGAACTATCCTCTTACCTAACTCCCATGTGGGTAAGTGCCCATCATCACTAAGTGGAGAACTTATGTAGTTAGAAGTATCCTTTGTTTTTGTTATAGGCTTATGGCCAAAAGGTCATATTACTGAATTGATATAGTACAATTAAAAAACTGTAGAAAATTTTGCACTCTGTTTCAGGTCAGTTTATGTTTCTAAGTCTGTGGCTGTTGGCATGGCTCTAATACAATAATAGTTTCAGTTTGCCTTTCTGTTTTGCTATTGACTTTTGGTTTTGGGATGTGTATTTGCTGGTTCAGGGAAGGGATAAAACAGCTGAAGAGAGAAGGATTGCTATATGCATCTTTGATGATGTTGCAGAACAATGCCGTGATGCTGCCTTCAAGTAAGTATATGCATTTACTGGATCTTTGTACATTGTAGGTTTTCAATTATCAAAGTTCTGATCCTGTAACTCCTAATGTTTCTTTGCCAGATATTATGATACTTATCTTCCATTTGTACTGGAAGCTTGCAATGACGAGAGCCCAGAAGTTCGACAGGTATATTGTGCATTCTGTTAAACTGGTGTTTCTGGGGCTGTATACTATTTTTTATAAACTCTCTTGTTTGTTTCAGGCTGCTGTTTATGGGCTTGGTGTTTGTGCTGAGTTCGGCGGATCTGTATTCAAGCCTCTTGTTGGAGGTATGATATGCCTTTGCCCACTGACAGTTTTTGGGCGTTTAATCCATATTTTGCAGTTTATTAACACATGTTTTTGTTTCAACAGAGGCTCTATCAAGACTAAATGTTGTGATACAGCAGCCAAATGCTCGGCAATCTGAAAATGCCATGGCTTATGATAATGCTGTTTCCGCAGTGGGAAAGATATGCCAATATCACCGTGACAGTATCGATTCTTCTCAGGTAGTTTACCAATTACCATAGTTATAAGGTTTCGCCATCTCCGGCTCTGGACAGATATTTTGGTTGCTTTTGATAACCACAAGTTACCTTTTTCGGTTTTGTCAGGTACTTCCTGCGTGGTTGAACTGTTTGCCTATAACTAATGATGTCATTGAAGCCAAGGTGGTTCATGATCAGCTCTGCTCAATGGTTGAGAGGTAAGCAATGACTTTAGATTTGAAAATTTATTCACTTCTTGTGACTAATCTAAAACGATAAACCTGCAGGCAAGATGTGGATCTTCTAGGTCCCAATAACCAGTATCTTCCGCAGATCCTAAAAGTTTTTGCCGAGGTTTGTTAATTTACTCATAAACAAGAGTTCTTCGTTCTGTGATCTTTGCATAATTATATACTCATGGACAAATCAAATGTGTATATTGGCGGCCAGGTGCTCACAGGGAAAGATGTGGTGACAGAAGTGACGGCAGGCCGTATGATAAATATATTAAGGCAACTTCAGCAGACTCTGCCACCAGCGGCGTTGACCTCAACATGGTCAACGCTGAACCCCGAGCAGCAGCTCGCTATCCAATCCATGCTTTCCTCCTAAACTCTCACTCAAATCAGGGTCTCTTTTGTTTATTTACAGTCTTGTCAGCTCTCTGTTTTTCACCGCAAAAAGCGTCAGTCAGTTTTGCATTTATGTGTTTTTACAAAGCTTTGTTTTTCTTTTTGCATTTTTCACCATTGGTTTCTCTTGGGAGGGATGATGATGATGGGGTCTCAATCCTTCAGAAGTTATGAAATTGAAAATTTCTATCTTTATGATAGGGAGTGTATATTAGGAGGGGAAGGAGAGTGGTTATGAAAAGAGTGTCATTGGGGAAATTGAAAGGTTATGCTTCCCCCCAAAAAAAAAACAGAGGTTTGGAGTTGGTGTTGGTTTGGGTTTGGGTTTGGGAGAGGAAGTTTTGGTGCTTATACGAGAAGAAATATGAAAAAGAAAGTGTTGGATTTTTATTTTTATTTTGTATGCAAGTGAGAATTTTGGAGGAATTATTCTTTTCTCTCATTGCCATTGTTGATTTGTACTCTTTTGGACAAACTCTTTGCCTTTTTTTCTAAATAAGAAAATTTTATTGTTTTTGAGTTGCTTTTTCGGACATTCGTCGATTCAGCCGCCACAAACATGGCTCTATGTAGTTCTGCTGAGACTTGAGAGTTTGTTTCACGATTGACCAGCTCAATCAGAGGATCTGACCTTTAAATTGACGATTCCAAATTGGATGAGAAGAAAAAAACTTGAGATAGTTAAGCGAAAGAGAGACGCACGAAGCCTTTACGAGTTCGATACCATTTCGGTATAAACGTCTTGGTGGGAACTCTGAGAATCAAAGAGAGATCACATAGAAACTCACAACACGAACCGAACCACTCAAGACTTGCACGCTTGCTCTGTTTTTATAAGCACAAAGAAACATGAGGTTTAACCAACTAAACGAAGCAGTCACGGTCTGACAACCATCCAACAAGCAATCCGTTAGTGATCACGTGCATCTCGCGTGAGTTGACTCTAAACCCTACTATGTCAAAACCCTCTGTCTCCCTCCGAATCTTCAAGTGCGTCGCGAGTGCTAATTTTAATTAACCTTCTGGATCACAAGACTCTTTGTTTTGAAGGATGAACCACCCTTGTCTACAATGCATAGAGTCATTCGTCTATTAGAGTTAGTTAACCGTTACATTCGATCTTGATTTTTTTTATAGAAGAAATGTTTTTTTCTACAATTTAATTATCTCTTAAAGAATCTATAAGAACAGTCCTCAACTTATATACGATGATTTGCACATTTTTGATTTTTTTTTGGTCGGGTAGATTTGCACATTTGAGTATACAATAGAAGGTATAAATTAATAACAAAGGAAAAAGAATCAATACAATACAAAAAGAAAAAGGTTAAACAAACCAACTGAATGAAGATGCTGCTCACCACAAAACCGCAACCAAAAACACAAACTCGAGGTAAACTAAGAGACATCAAATCAAAGCCAGGTTTAGACAACACTAATGCACTCTTTTAATGTTTCAGGCATTGCGTAAAAAGAAAACTTCTCTCAGGTAACAATCCATCATTGAATATGGTAAACAATGGTCTTGTTCTTAGCCCCTCAACAACCACCACCATGGCTTGAAAGGGGGAGGTGGATACGCTGTTCCATATTTAGAGCGCGGTGGCGGTGGAGCTTTTCTGTAGTAGTAGTAGGCGGCATGAGGTTGAGGAGGAGGAAGAGCAACCGGAGGTCCATAGACCGGAGTAGGAGGAGCACGGTAGATCGGGGATGGAGGAGGAGAATATTCCGGTTTGTAACTTGTCAATAGCTTTCTGTTGTGGTTTCCTTTAGCAACTGTGATCAAAGTTGCCAAAAGAACAAATAGGGTGAAGAAAAACCTTTGGAGCACCATTTTTTCAGGTTAATAATTAGTTGTATACTTAATGCTTAGATTCTTAAGAATTGTATATAATTTATAAGATTTCTTAGAAATTCTCTAATCAGATAAGAGGCTTTCCACTAACTTCGAGATTTTGTCAAGATCATAGTTTTAAAGTATGTTTGCATTTTAAAATCTCTTCTTTGCTTATTGAGGCCTCCCTCTAAATATCAAGCTTACTTAAGTCTTAATATAACTAACTATAGTTTGTTTGATAAAATATTTGCAATTCCAAGCTGAGAGACAAACACATAATGAATTTGCCCTTTGTACTTCTTTTTTATATTGAGAAAATAAGAAAATGGTGCGCACGTAATTATACATGGAACCCAAATAACGAATTATTAACAAAACCTAAATTAGACCGATAATTATAAAATCATTATCCATACCATCACTATTAACAAGAAATAGTCACTAGAAAGACGAGGCACCCACTAACCTACGAACTCAAACATGACAAAAAAACACATATGGATCCCTATATAATATCTATGTGTATATACGAATGTGGATCATACAAAAAATGGAGAATCAAACAAGTCCAAAGCAGAAAACAAAAGAGAAGAGCAAAGGCAACAACAACAAGACCAAGTTCGTGGGAGTTAGGCAAAGGCCTTCAGGCAAATGGGTAGCAGAGATCAAAGACACGACACAAAAGATAAGAATGTGGCTCGGAACCTTTGAGACCGCAGAAGAAGCTGCTCGAGCCTACGACGAAGCGGCTTGTCTCCTACGTGGCTCCAATACTCGTACAAATTTCGCAAACCATTTCCCAAACAACTCACAGTTGTCTCTGAAGATTAGAAACCTTCTTCACCAGAAGCAGAGCATGAAACAACAACAACAACAACAAATCAAACCCGTCTCTTCTTTTGCGGAATGCAGCATCAACTACACTCCGACTGCTACTAGTCTCACCACAACGGCTATGCCGCTCAATAATGTGTACCGCCCGGATTCATCGGTCATTGGACAACCAGAGACCGATGGTCTCCAGCTTCCTTACTCGTGGCCCGGCCTTGTCTCTGGATTCAACCATCAGGTCCCTTTGGCTCAGGGAGGGGAAGAAACACATGGACATCTCAACGATCCAAACTCGACCGAACAACATTTGGGTCTGGCTGAAATCGAAAGACAGATATCTGCATCGCTATATGCAATGAATGGAGCTAATGGTTACTACGAAAACATGGATGCAGAATATGCAATCTTCGATCCTACCGATCCCATTTGGGATCTCCCTTCGCTTTCCCAACTATTCTGCCCTACATGATCCAATCTAACTATTCCTTATTCAATTCATGTAATTTTGAATCTATGAATGTAAAGTAGAACACATCTCTACAATGTCTCAATAGACAAGATTGTACCTAAAGAAAAAAATGGACATTGTAAGAAGATACTGAAAGTTTGGTACAACAAAAGCTTGATAATGAACTCGGGAACTCACACTTAGTCTTGCTCTACCAATGACATTGTATTGAACCGAGATAAAACAGAAAGGTGGAGGAAGTGCAACGAAAATTGTACAGGATTAAAGCAAACATGTAATCAACAAGAATCATAAGTAGAAACAGAAAACGGAAAAAAGTTTTTTGGTTGCACTCTTTTTTTAGGAAAGGTGTCAATAGTCTTCACCTTCATCTTCTTCATCGTCTCCACCTTCTGCACCAACTTCTTCGTAATCTTTCTCCAGTGCGGCCAAGTCTTCACGTGCCTCTGAGAATTCACCCTCCTCCATTCCCTCACCGACGTACCAGTGCACAAATGCCCTCTTTGCGTACATAAGATCAAACTTGTGGTCGATCCGTGAAAACACCTCTGCAACTGCTGTGTTGTTGCTGATCATGCATACGGCTCTCTGGACCTTGGCCAGGTCACCTCCAGGGACGACTGTTGGAGGCTGGTAGTTGATTCCACACTTGAACCCAGTTGGGCACCTGCAAAACAAAACCCAAGACAATGAATCGTTTATAAAAACAGCATGAAGTCAAGAAAAACAATATAGCAACTTGTTGTTCCAATTCTTACCAGTCAACAAACTGAACAGTCCTTTTTGTCTTGATGGTACCAACAGCAGCATTTACATCTTTAGGAACAACATCTCCACGGTACATCAAACAACACGCCATGTATTTCCCGTGCCTCGGGTCACACTTTGCCATCATGCTAGCAGGCTCAAACACTGCATTGGTGATCTCAGGGACTGACAACTGTTCATGGTAAGCCTTTGCAGCTGAGATGACCGGTGCGTAAGATGAAAGCATGAAATGGATACGAGGATACGGGACAAGGTTGGTCTGGAACTCAGTGATATCCACATTGATGGCTCCATCAAACCTCAGTGAAGTTGTCAGGGATGATATGATCTGAGATATCAACCTGTTTAAGTTTGTGTAGGTTGGCCTCTCGATATCTAGTGATCTACGGCAAATATCATAGATGGCTTCGTTATCCAAGAGGACAGCTACATCGGTGTGTTCAAGTAGGGAATGGGTAGAAAGAACACTGTTGTAAGGCTCTACAACAGCTGTAGAAACCTGAGATAGATCAAAAGGCAAACCGTTGAAACTCAAGATGCATAGTATACAGAAACAATCAGGGAGGGACACCAAATTAGACCACTAAAGAAACATGTAATGTAATGTAATGAGTTCTTCTAACAAAAACTATGAATCTCTCTGCATCAATAAGTGAGTGAGTAAGAAAGGTACCTGAGGAGAAGGATAAATGGTGAATCCAAGCTTAGACTTTTTTCCGTAATCTACAGACAAACGTTCTAACAACAAAGAACCCAACCCAGAACCAGTTCCACCACCAACAGCATTGAACACCAAAAACCCTTGCAAGCCAGTACAGTTGTCGGCTAGTTTCCTCACACGGTCAAGGCAAAGGTCCACAATCTCCTTTCCAACTGCAATAATTATATAAACCATCATTTTAAGAACCCTAACATGACAAACCCAGAATTATCAATTCCCAGAGAGAAAATGGTGTTCTCACCAGTGTAATGGCCTCTGGCGAAGTTGTTCGCAGCATCCTCTTTACCGGAGATAAGCTGCTCGGGATGGAAAAGCTGCCGGTAAGTTCCGGTACGAACTTCGTCGATAACAGTAGGCTCGAGATCAACGAAGACAGCCCTAGGAACATGCTTTCCGGCACCAGTTTCGCTGAAGAAAGTATTGAAAGCATCGTGCGCAACGCCAACTGTAGTATCACTGCGAATTAACAAACCAAAAAGCCATGTTCGTCTCTCAAAAACCTTCGATCCAACAGAAATAAAATGGAAAGGGAAGAGCGGTAGATATCTACACATACCTTGGCATCATTCCATCGGGCTGAATACCATGTTCGAGGCAGTAAAGCTCCCAGCACGAATTCCCGACTTGGATCCCAGCTTGTCCGATATGAATGCTAATGATTTCTCTCATCTTCTCTTCTTCTCAGACGAAACCCTAATTCGAAGAAATCGGAGACGGAGATCGAAGAGGGAGATGAAGGAAATGAGGCGACGAGTGAGATCTTCTTTTTTAGGTTTTTGGTAGTGTAAAGAATTTTTCTAATTTATGAATGGGATTTAATAATTGGTTGGGGTCCGCCGATTTGTGACAGCCTGCCTTGGGTCTAGTGTTATTGTTTAAAAAAACAAATCTTTGGTGTCTTTCATTATTCAGCACATAATTGAGTTCGTCAAAAAAAAAAAAGAAACAATTTGAGTTCGTCGTATAAAACATTTTACATGCTATAATACCTTAGCTTTTCATAACTCATAATTCATAATACTTTTAATATTAAATTTAAACATGTTAGAAAAAATGTTCGAAATTACCTAGTATGAATTATCTTTCACGACTAATAATTTAAATTATCAAGATACAGTCGAGAATTCAAAAATAAACCAAACATCAGGATCAGCGTTAAATCTTTACCTGTGCAAGGGGGCTTCTTCCATCATTTATCGGGAACATCAGGATCAGCATTCCACTTTGAGACGACGTGGCAGAGAAAAGCAGTCTGGCCATACTGTGCTGCAACATGCATGTGTTGGCTACAAGCAGTTTAAGAAGGCTATTAACATGCAACCATTGAGAACTAAACAAAAGGAGAAGGGAAATTTGGTAGGATCCAGTTAAAGCACAGTCCAAACTTTACTAAGAAATTCAAAGAATAAATGGAGATGGTAGGAACGAGTTCTCTTGAGAATTTTAAACGTTCTAAAATCTTATTAAAATCAAGGCTTGTCTCTATTTTATTAGATATGGCTTTACGTATGGTTCCGAGACAAGTAATCTAATTTTACAAGGACCATGCATGTACTTAGATGAAGCCATTTTTTTTATGCATAATGTTGATAGAGCATAAGCTCATATTCCTATTGAAACAAGTGGCAAAGTAGGAAGTGCTGATGAACCTCAGAACACATTTATCTTACACAAGATGACAAACAATACTAGCATTCAAACAAAAGACAATACACAGTAGTTAAAGAGGAGAGGAATCATAGATATCGGTTGCATCTACACTTTAACAAGAGTTCTGCAACTTGTATCACACCACGAACAGCACTCCAATGCAATGCAGTCTGTCCAGTATGATCCGTCGCGTTTATATCTCCACCCGAATCAATTTCAGAAACTTGAGAGCCACAGTTCAAATCTAATGCTCATGAATAAGCTAACACATGGAGAAGTAAACATAGCCTCCAGAGCAACAACAAGCAAAAACGTAAAATCGGAATCTCGACGAGCTAAAGCACAAAAAAAACAGACCTCGACAATATAATGCGCAACGGCGGTGCGGTTGTTCAAAGCGGACCATTGAAGAGCATAGTAACCAAGACCATCAGGCTCAGAAACAGAGCAACCTTCACACTCAACCAATCTATGAAGTTTCTCCAAATCACCATAAGCCGCAGCACTATACACATGGTTATGAGAGGATTCGATTTACTATCTCCCCCTTAAGATAAACCAATCGTGAAATTTGGGGGAAAATGAGAGAGGGAGGGTGCTAGGGTTTTTCTCAGGAAAGGAATCAGAGGAGGAGGAAGAAGAAGAATGGATTTGATGAATTGAGAAATTATTGACTCTGAAATGAAACAAAAGGAGAGAAGCCAGACCTTCAAATCTTTACAGTTCATTGAATTTTATTATTTTTTAATCATTACAGAAATTATTTTGTTAACGCAACTAAATTTATTTTATGTAATGTGAATTTTTGACCAGGCTGGTTCAATGGAATAAGGAAGGGAGAACCAATAAATCAATAGGAAAAACCAGTTTTAAGAACAAATCAACTAATTTTTCATGTGTATATCTTTTGCGACTCTCTCTTTCTCAAAGAGGCTTTGAAGTAGCCAATGAGATTAGAGCAAATCTTATATGCCTTGCCGCTCTTAAAGAGATTTTTTGGAAATTTTCCAATATTCACGCAGTTTTAATGATGATTTGTTGAGATTTTCACCTTATTTCCTCAAATCTTCAAACCCAAAAGATGTTTTTCTAGGGTTCTTGCAGCCGCTATCAAAGTTCTTGTACTCACAAAGTTAGAGAGACAAGGAAAGAGATTCTTCTACTGTTGATGGATATAGCGCTATCACAAGCGTTAGAAGGCATGTCTCTGGAGGAGGATATACCGATTGAGTTACATGATGAAGGAAATTTTAGCGTTGTGGAACAGAGTAATAATAGCCTAGTTGGGCGTCTACTCAACCCGGATTGTGAGAATATGGCACGGATGCTGCCAAAGATCTTCGTGGCAAGAGAAAGTTTAATTTCAATTCTTTTTCGATTTGGAAACAGATCTCCTTACGGTGATGCGTCATGGTTTCTGGACCTTTGATGATTGGGGTATGGTCATGGATCGATGGGTTGAGAACCCGTCACCGAACTTCTTACAAGAGGCTCCCGCCTGGAGTACGGATACATAAGATCCCAAGGAATTATTTCACACTGACTACTATTAAAGCAATTGGCAGTGGGATTGGTCATGTCAAAGAGGTGGCTTACGATCCGGAGAAACCGCATGTACAAGAGTACGTGAGAGCTTTAGTCATAACTAAATTGGAGATACGAAGATCATCAATATCTCAGGAGGCAGGACTGCAACGGTTGAAGTGGAGTATGAACGAGTTCGGAAAGAAATGTTTTCATTGCATGCGTTTGACTCATGAAAAACAAAAATGTCCCCTGTTTCAAGGTCAAAAGCAGAGCAGGAATAAGGAGAATAAAGAGAATGCACAGGCAACTCAAGGATACATCCAAAATAACACAGTTCGCCAACTCCATATGAATTTAGTTGAGCAATTGATGCCTTTACTGGCTCCGACTGCACCTCCTGGTTTTGAGCCATCTGCCTCAGTTGTGGTTCCGGAAGTCTTTCAACAGATGAAAACCTATATGTCTTGCTTGGATCCTCATGAAAGAAGAATCAGAGAACAATTGATGATCAAGACCCTAAATGACCTCTCTAAAGACCCTACGGCCCAAAGTTCGTGTTTGAGACTGGAAGCGCCACATGTAGTTAGCACGAATTTGAACAAAGATAAAGGGTTGGTCTTTGATTTTAGTAAGACACAGATGGTGAATAGTCCACTAACACATAACTCAGAAGTGATCAGCAAGGGGACAGAAAGATTCACTGAAACAGTAGAACACATCATGAATAAGAAAGCAATAATTCCTTTGGCAAGACCAGAAGAGAGGATACAAAAGGTACAACATCAACAGGTGGGAGGTGATAATTTTGTACCGGACACCAATCAAAGGGTTTTCAACATGGGAACTATGGAAGCTAGTTCATCTGGAATTAGTGGCCGGAGTAGAAACTCTCAACAAAGGACATCGTCATGGTCTAGAAAGAGAAGAAACATCAGTGAGGGACAAAAAGCTCAACAAAAACCAGGCAATGAAGATGGAGATAATAGCACGAAGAGGAAAGCGAACGATAAGATGGAAGTATCCTCAAAACTTTCAAAAAATGATGCCGGTTTGATGGTTCACCAGAAACCATCCAGTACGGATATATGACGACGCTCAGTTGGAACTGGTAATATTTGACACATGATCAAAATGGTAAATCAATTATAACTCATCCTAATTCAAACTCAAATTATAAAAAAATTGTTTGACACATGATTGGTAATATTTTTGAGTTATTCTTGAGTTAGACCCTTAACTCAAACTAAATCAATGATAACTCATGATACCAATCAGACCAAACATCCTTTTCAAAAAAAAAAGTATAACATCGTTTTAACACTTTAATTAAGCTTTGCATCGACTGCCAAAAAGAAAAGGATTTGCATTGTTTTGAGTTTAATTGGTATGAGTAAGGTTATGAATTAAAACCTTAACATAACAAAGAAAATACATTCATTTTGTAGGAAAAAATCTCAAGACATACAGACATCTTCATAAAAGATAATAGGGATAACAAGATGATTTAATGTACATATGAGTTATTAATTATTTGACGTAAAAAAGTGACTCTTTAGTCAAGTACTAGTTGACAAATACTTTTTTTTTATTGATTCTAAACAGATATGCAACACTACACAACTTGCTTTTTTCAAATGAAAACAAGAGTAGATGAAAGACCACAAAGCATCCTAAAAACTCTAACAAAAATTGTTGCAAAATTCAAGATATTAGTGTCATTTTCAGTTATTTGCCACTTGAAGAGGAACCTTTTTGAATGCCTCAAGAAATAAAGAAACTGGAAGTTAATCAAAACTGGATGGCCTAATTTTAGAGGAAAATTGTAATTAATAATAATTTATAATTTATTTGGAAAATAACTAAAGGGTTGTTCAAAATGGACAAAAATAAATACACGGTTCCATGCTTTTGTGTGTGTGTGTGGTGCTTCTTTAACTACAAACATAATAAAAACAACACATTTAATTTTGTTAGACGTATATGATTAATTACACATAATCTTATGTATGTTATGTCTCCACTTGACATATACTATTTTAGATATATTTTGTCAACATGTGACAAACTCAATCTGGAAATACGATTTCTTGTTTTTGCCAATTAGTTATATCTCTCAATTTGATTATATATGTATATTGCTTGTTACCTATAATTAAAGTTGGATATGGACATGCTTAATGATCTTTTAAGATTTGTGTGTCTTATCTTGATCAAAATAGCCTCGAGACAGACTTGGTACAGGAATGGAGAGATAGATGTCTTGCTTGCGGACTTATCACCAGACTAATACCCAAAGCCAAAGGTAAATTCGTTCCTCTATTTTTACTACTACTAACTTTCTCTCTTTGGTTAATTTAATTCCTAATCTCCCTTGCCTTGACATACATACTATTTCAGGGGGCACAGCAGGGCTTGATTCTATGTTTACCGACATTATGTATTTTGCATTGAACTGTCGTTATCCATGGAATGTGGTGGTTATCTCGGATACCTTGAGATCAGACAGCATCTACGCCAGAATTCTTCAAGATTTAAAATCGGAAAATGTCAATGTTGGCTTTGCACGGACTGCTATGCTAAACTTAGATGGAGGAGGAGACCTGTCACAAGAGCAAGAGCTGAAACTAATATGGAGAACCTAAATTGGCCATCGAATCACTGTGGTGAGCTAGTAGCTGTGTGCTTTTATGTTGGGATTAAACTGTTAGACAATCTTGTCTTTTTACTATGCCTCATCTTGTGTTCTATGTTTTAGAATTGAGTGTATACGAAGACTACTTAATGAAAAAACAAACTCGTATATCACTCTTTTCTGGATTTCCTGAATCACTTTTGTTATTCATGGCCCTTTTTTTCTTTGTTCAAATTTTCAACGGAAATGTTAAATCTATGTACAGGTGAATGTGTCCCTGCTGCATTTAGTTATATAGGTAGATGTATATTTTTTTATATTGTGTAATTAAAAATAGGTTTTGTTTTTACGATGAAGAAAATTTGGAATTGTTGTTTTAAAAGCACCAGAATTATTAAAAATGTAGTCAATATCATCTTCATATAAACTATACTACTGTAGATATATCTAGAAAAAATAATTGCTTTAACTTTAAGGGAAATGCACTGAATGATGTGATGCGTGGATGAAGAATATTAATAGGGAACTCTAAAAACGTATCAGACATGAAAAGAAAACGAATTAAAGAATTAGACACTTGACACACACGTCGGAAAGCATGGTCTCTTTTTTTTTTCCTTCCATGGTTTTATCTGCAATTTGTGATTTTATGAGAGAGAGACAGAGACACAGAGTCACCTCGTCGTTATGAACAGAGAAAGAGGGAGAACCATTCCAGAGCTAATTGAAAATGATTTTTCTCAATCAGATGCTTTGGTTATACTTTTTAATCCCGAAATTGTAAGATATGGGTTAGATCGGCGATTTTTTTCTTGTTATTGGATCCAAGTCCCAAAAACGAAAGAAACTTGAGTTTGGATTGGTGTGAATCGAATACGTGTACAACAACAATTAGCTGTAGATTTGGGTTTACAATTCAATGCAAGTGAAGCCTAATTTCTAATATTCATGGTTTTCAATATCTTGTTCTGATTATTCAATTTTTGTATTAGGCATATGCGTTCAAAGTTTCAGAAGCAGATACGACAATCTTGATCAAGTTATGAAAAATCCAATGTTAAGAGCTACGGGGTCTTCCAAAATGGTAAAAAGCTTTTACTGATTGGTACATAGGCTCTTGTTTCAATAGTTTTTTGTTAGTTTGCTTACTCTTCGATAATCATATACATAGCTCTTACAGTTATCGATTGTTTTTGTTTTTTGTTTTTTTTTTAACAGTTATCGATTGTTTTATTGATATTAATAGAGAAAAATGGTAGCATGGTCTTTATTATTAATAGATAAATTTTAAACACAATAGTCGCAATGGCAGAAAAGTTTAGGATAATGAAGATTATTTAAAGAAATCAAAATAGAATGAAATAACAAAGCGAAACCAAACATGCTTGTTTGGTAATAAACCCATGATCTTTATCTTAGTTGAATGCTCTGATTAGGTTCCTGCAAGTCAAGTAGAATCAAATGGAGAAATTTAGGCTTTCCACTCAGATCAGACACCAAACTACCAATCCTATGGTAGTTTTCTCCATGGAGCTGAAAGATTTGTGGTCCTCGATCTTTGTCTATCGACTTGTTATTTTTTTCTCCAATAGAAGTAAAAGAGAATAGTAGGAATGTTTGGCTAGAAATATAGTAGGAATAATTATTAGAGGATTTTAATTAATTAAAAAAGCTGTAAAAAATCTTGAGTTGACACAGCAAAAATGGCTTCCCATTGCTTCTCCTTGAATATATAGAGGATATTCAGATCATATTCATCTGTTGGAGACGGTAACTACCTCTGAAACTCCATTTATGTTATAACGTCTTAAACCATCCCGGTTCATCAAAGAGCGAGAAAGGGTCGGCTTGTAAGGGGCTACCGGGCATCATCAGGCTACGTAACATGCCATCATTACTACTGATTGGCCTAATGTAACTATTCAAAGGACCAAGGCAAACTTCTGCACATCTAGAAGGATTTAGATCAGCTTGTATTGCAGGATGCTTGTAGAGTTGCAACCGCTCCAGAACGTCATGTTCTACCACAATAACCAGCTTATCTCCTAATATTCAAATTAAAACAAGTAAACAAAACTAATAGGAAGGAGATAATTTTAGAATTATCTGAAAAATAAATTTATTATTAATCAAATCAATTAATTTGAAAAAAAAAACGTTAAAAAGGATTTTAATAGATATTGAAAACAATTTTGCTATCAAATAATAATTAATGAATATAAAATATTAGAATCACTTATAAAAATTGACACTAATTTTGAATCAATTATTTTCAACTGATATGAATATTTAACATCGTTTATTTTTTTATTGATGCAAAGATTAATATCAATTACAAATAACCGATATAACATATTTGCATCAGTACTTTCATAATCGCTTTAATAAATGATGCAAAGTTTGTTCGCATCAATTATAATTGATGTAAGCAATTAAAATAAATGATACTATATGCGTTTTTTGTAGTTTTTTTTTTTTTGGTGAATTGGAGGGAGATTAAATATCCCCCAAAATTTATTATGCAAAATATAAGAATCAAACATGTACTCGTCGACTAGTCTCACGACCACGAGTGTCATCCGACAACAACGAAACCACACAACTAGGAACCGTCTCAAAAGAATGAAAACCTAGCTGAAGCGAAAACACATAGTTTGCTAACCCGTCGGCAAGACGATTAGCCTCCCTATACACATGTGTAACTCGGACAATCCAGTCCCTAGAGAAGAAGCCTTGGCACAATCGCACCAGGAATGACAAAGGATGAACATCACTTATCCCTGTCTTAAGGAAACCAACCACTATCTCCGAATCAACCTCCAACTCCACTCTTGTAGCACGTCTCTCCCATGCAATGTACAACCCATAATATACCCCCCACAGTTCTGCCAATGGAGCCGAGCATACTCCGATATTAAGTGCAAAACCTCCTAACCATCGCCCCGCCTCATCACGTAAAGCTCCCCCTGCCGCAGCTCTACCCGGATTACCACGAGATGCCCCATCCGTATTAACTTTTAACCAGCCCTCACCCGGCGCTTTCCATGCAACTCTACGGTCCACCTCCAACACAACAGCCCGTCCCTTCCTTTGTAATACATTCGCCTCAACAATCTCCTTAGTCAAATCTTTAATGAAGTGAACTCTATCCCGACATCGACCATTGCTACCAAAGACATTCCCACACCTCCATTTCCATCCCCACCACAACGCTATGCTAAACATCGTCGGCCATTCACCATTACCCTCAGACTCATCACTAAGATTCTCATACACCCATGAAAGCACCGAAGCCGAGAAAAACCTTTGTTGCTTCCGACTTGGTACTATTCGAGTCCAAATGCCTTCCATGGCCGGGCAGTCTCTTAAGATGTGAATAATGGTCTCCTCTCCGCCTTGACATACTTGGCATGTTGACGAGTCTGTGAGGTGTCGACGAAATCGTTCCGAATTCGACATAATCGCATGATTTCCGACCAACCATAAGAATACTCTTACTCTCTCTGGAGCAACCACGCTCCAAACGCAACTCCAAAATTTCTCCATATTTGGCTTAACTACTCGGTCCTTTGTGATCAGGCCATATGCAGACGCAACAGAGAAGCTACCATTCGACTCCTCCCCCCAAGATATTCGATCCCTAACCCCCGTAACATTATCCAGCACCATCGCATTCATCCTCAACTTTATATCATCTGGGAGATACGACTCGAAATTACTCCAAGCCCAACCAACCCCCTCACACCAAAGATCTTTCACTCTCTCCTCCTCTCGGCCAGTAGGTAATCCACCCTCCACCAATTCCAATAAAACTGTATTCGACACCCACTTATCCTTCCAGAATCGAACATCTCTTCCATCGCCTAGCACCCAACTATGCCCAGGCAACACCACCTCTCGAATACCACACGCAACGCTCCGCCAAGTCGATGACCAGCTACATTTCGGGGCCGTCCACGCAACATCCTTGGTATCCCCTACCGTATATTTGCTTCTCAACACTCTCGCCCACAAGCTTTCTCGGTCATTCAATAATCTCCAACCAACTTTCGCAATTAGAGCTTTGTTCATATCTTTTGCTTTACGGATTCCAAGTCCACCCTCTCCCTTTGGCAAACACACTTTTTTCCAGGCTATAAGGTGCTGTTTCCGCTTCTCCCTAGTACTTCCCCATAGAAAAGACCGAGAGACTTTGTCCAATTCCTCAAGGAGAGAAGCTGGCATCGATACTACACTCATAGTGTGTACCGGGACAGATAAAAGTACTGCTTTCGTGAGTGTTAAGCGTCCTGCAAGGCTCAAGCAGCGCCCTTTCCAACCAGCTAGTTTCGAAGAAACCCTCTCCAACACTTCCCCAAATGTAGCTTTATTCAACCGCTTCTGCAATATAGGCATACCAAGGTACTTTCCCAGCTCCGTCGTAGCCCGAATTCCACTCTCCTCCGTAATAAGTCTTTGTAAATCCCTGGATACATTCTTAGAAAAGTAAATCTTCGACTTCTCGAGACTTACTTTCTGCCCTGATGATACGCAAAACGCCTCCAACACACCCCTTACTACCCGAATCTGAGCCACGGAAGCTTCAGCAAACAAAATTAGGTCGTCCGCGAAACATACATGGGACAATTGAGGACCCCCCCGCGATATTCGAATCGGTTTCCAATCCTTTCTTCCAATCGAAACCTCAATCATATGACACAAGCGTTCTAGACAGAGTACAAACAAATAAGGAGATAACGGATCCCCTTGTCTCAATCCCCTCATTGGCTTAAACGATTCCGTCTTCTCTCCATTCCATAAAACACTCATTTGAGGCCCGGTAACACACTGCATAATCCAGTTGCACCATATGTTTGAAAAGCCTACTGCCCTCAAAGTATCCTCTAGAAAGTCCCACCGTATACGGTCATATGCCTTCTCTAAATCCAACTTGAGAAGCATCCAACCTTTACGTCCTTGCTTTCTCTTCATAGAATGTACAGCTTCTTGGACCACCACGATGTTATCAATACTCAACCGTCCGGGAATAAAGCTCGCTTGAGCTGGCCCGATCAGCTTCGAAATCACCATCTTGAGCCTCATTACCATGACTTTCGTAACTGTTTTAAACAGCACATTACACAAACTAATCGGGCGAAACTGTGTAAACTTCTCTGGTTTCCCCACCTTCGCAATCAACACCACCAATGCATCGTTTAAACCCTCCGGAATTTGCCCTGATTCGAAAAAGTGTGTAACAAAATTAATCACTGATTCTCCCACCGTCTCCCAGCACTTCTGATAGAAAATTGGCTGGTACCCATCAGGCCCGGTGCTTTATAAGCCCCCATACTTTTCAAGGCACTCTCAATCTCCCTAGCATCAAACGTTTTTTGTAGTTTTATCATGACATGGTTTGTCAAAAATATGACATGACTTGTGAAAAAAATGACATGGATTAAATTTGAACTAATTAAAATAATAAAAATGCATTTTCGTTTTATTTAGTATTTATTTAGTCCAAACTTTTTATTTTGTCCAAACTTGCTATACATTATGTAGTCCTTTATGTTTTCTATTTTAGTTTAGGATTAATAAAATTTATGAATTAGTCAAACATTTACAAACTTTATTATTATTATTTTTTTATCGTCTTACAAACTTTATTATTTCAGTTGGATAAAATCAGCACTCAAATTTATCAAAATGAACAGATTGAATTTACTTTGTTTTCTTAGATTCTATAAGTGAGTTAAAATTTGACTACTCGTAAGTCAAAAATAGAGTCATTGGACATCATTTTACCCATTAGCATTAACATTGGAAGTTAGACGATAATACAAATGCATGGGGAAAAATGCATACATGCATTAGTTAGAGGACCAAGAATGGGACTTGCTGAACCAAAGATATTTAATTGAATTGCTTTCCTTATTCTTTATTATTGGGGGAAAAAACAAATTGAAGTTAAAACAACCAATCTGTTGATTAACAAAATTTGATATTCCAAACAAATTCCAAAAAAACAAAAAAATACAAAACTAAACAAATTTATTTTCTTACAACCGCTAAGATTTTAAAATTTATATGCATTCAAATTAAACTCAAGATTTGCCTATAAAATCTTTTCGTTCAGTTTAAAAAAATTATAAAAAAAATATCATCACAAAATCACACATCACGTTTTTTGGTTATATATGAACCAATTTAGTTGGTTACAACCAATAAAATTGTAATTTTTAATGCATTTATAACAAACACGAGATTTCCTCCAAAAAAATCATTCTGTTTTTCTGATCTTAAAATTTTCTTTTTTAAATATTTTTATATTTATAAAGCTTATATTTAGATACCAAATGATTCTGTTTTTCCGATTTTTATATAATTTCTAAAACAAAAATATCACAAAATCACCTTAGCTATATACGTTTTTTAGTTTTTTAGGAATCAATATTGGGATATTCTAATTTAATATCTAATAAAATTATAAAATAATATGGGGCAATTACAAAAATACCATTTTTTGTGTGCACATTTGCAAGAATGCCACTTAGGGGTGACCATTTGCAAAAATGCCACTAATTATAGATTTATAAAGCCTATATCTTAAAATTCTAAACCCTAAAAAATGTTTTGATCCCTAAAACTCTCTAAACCCTCATAAGTAAATCCTAATAGAACATAATTATTTGAAAAAGTGGCATTTTTGTAAAGATTTCAAAAATATGGTATTTTTGTAAAGTGGCACTTGAAAAATGACAATTTTTTGAAATTTCTCAAATAATATCTAATAAAATCTCCAATTATACTAATATTTTAAATTTTAAACAGAAAGAAAAAAAGTAAAGATGACGAAAAAGAAGAAGAAAAATAAACTCTTCTCCTCCGGTTTGTTTTAATATATATGTTTTTAAAAAATATATTTCTTTGTTAATTTGTCGAAAAGATATGAAACGAGCTAGCTATTCTATTATTGTTATTCTATTTATCTGTATGAAGATAGAATAACAATATAAGACTATTCTGTTTATCAAAAAAATCTATAATCAAAGATCTTCCTCTCAGGTGGGAGCGAGAAAAAAAAAAAGTAGATCTGAGAGGAGAAAGGCGATTTCTCTCTCGAGCACCATCTCTTTTTTGCCGTTTTCCGGTGGCTGGCGGCTCAGACAGCACTGGTCACGGACCCCCTTTGTTTTTCTTGCTTCTTTTATGCTTTGCTTAAATCCTCGGCTTGGTATCGGTTTAAGGGAAGAAGGTTTATGTCGGCTGACGGGGTTTGGGGAGTTGGAGTCACTGGGTTCTCTGTCCGATGGAGCTCCGGTCATCTCTCGGTGGCGTCACCGTCATCTCTGTCATGTCCGTCGCACCACCGCAGATCTGCTCGACGTTTGAGTTTCTCGGATTGGTTTGGTTCCTGACTTGCAGGTTCTCTCCGGTCTTGGGTTTGATCGGACAAAGGTGACTCCTCAGATCCGCTATCCGACTTGATTCTTTGAGAGGTTTATGGTCTTAGACCTTAAATCTATCTCGTCTTTTCCTTTGCCTAGCCGAGGTTTAGCTTTGCTTTGTAGTTTATCTGCTATGGTTTGGGATGCAAATTGTCTATGATAAGGTTTTGCTCAGACCTCTGATTCGAGCTTTAGACAACCTAGGAGCCATTGATCTCCGGTTTAAACTCTGATTCGCTATAACCAGAGCTCTTTCACAACGATCTTCGCTCACTCTATCTATGTTTTGTATGGGGCACGAGCAACATATATGGATAAGGTCCGCAGTCTTTCTACTAGAATAAGGCTTCGTGTTCGTCTACGTTTCTCCCTTTTTTTGGATCATTCGTCTTTGGGTTATTCTCTCTTCATCTAGATTGATTTGTTTCTCGGAAACCTAGTATCGCTATTAGTTTCGAGTTGTGCTCTCGCTTGAGACATGCTCTTTAAATTAACAAACCTTCTCGTTTGGTTTGTTAGTTGTTTCTCTTTTTCCTGTATTTTAGTTTCGAGGCTGTATACTCGCGCTCCCCGTATTCGGGCTTGTCGATCGCTCATTTGTATCTTCTCTTTGATGTATGATATAATTCAAAATCTTTAGATGGAAAAAAAAAAGATTATTCTGTTTATCTTGTCGTCCCACGGCTTCGCTTTTTTTTTTCCAAAACGAAATGATTTGACGATATTGCCCATAGGATCCGGTTTGTTTCATGTGCTACTGTGTTTATAATACTCCAATTGTGGCGGCAAAGTTACAACTTTTCATGGACCACCAATGTACTTTCATCTTCTATTGAATTGAGTTAATTTAGAATCTTCGGAGACTATACCAATGTAAACATTGGTAGAATTTTGGCAGACGCTGTCAATGTTTCAGCAAAATATACTAATATTTTAGCAGAGTACCAATGTCGGCAGAGTCTGCAAAGGACAATTTTAGTATTATGAAAGAAAAAAATACATAATAGATTATTTCAGCAATAAAAAAAAAATAGTAAGGTTATTCTATCTATTTAAAAAAAAAAGGTTATTCTAGCTAATCTCCTAATAAAATAATTAAAAAATAGTAACTCATCCCTAATACATGAGAATTTCCATGATGTTGAGTTAATTTTTGAGTTCCCAATTTTACAAATGATATAACTCAAAATTGTAAATCAACAATAACACATTATAACTCAAACTCAAATTCCAAAAACTTAGTTTAATTCATGATTGATAACATTTTTGACTTTACTATGAGTTATACCCATAACTCAGTCTTAACTTATGGTAACTCATATCACCAATCACACCCTATAAAGTAAGGTTATAATCGAACTCAAAATTCTTATTATTTTGGACCCGAGAACGCTACGTTCTGACCCGAGGATGGCCGATCTTAAGTTCCAGAAACGGATTGAGGAACTCGGGACCAACTGTCCGCAGATCAGTTTACCCGTTCTGTCTCGATCCTAAGGCTTTGCAACCCGAATCGGGCCAGAACGGTTGGTTTTGATCCGGACAAGATCAGCGCAGCAGTGTCACTTGCGAACGTTTGGAAAACATGCGTTCATACTTAGCATATATTATATACGGAAAACCTTGGCAAACTATATACGTCGGATCCGAGGTTCAAAACCGTACATAATATATACGAAGGAGTTTTGCAAGATCAATGGAAAACCTACTTTGGCTTTCCTAAGTCCAATGCAACCCGCTACAAGCTTTCCTCCTAAGGTTACCTGCAGGTCAAAAGTGATGGAATGAGTAATTCGAAAATTACTCAGTGAGCAGAGCCTGAAAACAACCCACCCAATCCCCAAGTAACCAAGCAAACGATAGCAGCGAGTAAGCAGATTATGAAGTAAGGCAGGAAACAATGCAACGTGATGCAAGTCCTACATTAACCAATATAACCGTCGTTCCTATATGAAACCATCCTATGGGCCCTGTGCCGATCCCTCCACTCACGTTTCCGGTACTAGAATGTAAGACACATAGTCTTCCAACATTCCGAGTTCTATGGAACAGCCACCCCACCTGAACTCAATACACCGTCGTGTATCATGGCCTATGGGTGCGACCCACACATCTCCATGGCGTCCACTATGCCTCACTGCATAATGCTACGACTTCTTCGGACAACGCGGGATCATTACACCATGCCACACTTACATGATGCACACACAACTTAGCAGTACTAGGCTACATGCAACATGATCCTTCTACATGCAGTCAATCAACACGACATGATTCAAACGTAACCGATCATGCATGCAAACAACTGAATAAGCCGTAAGGATCTAGCAACCTAACGACAAGCAACAAGCAACCCACGGTGATTCTACTCATTAACCACCGAGACCCTACTCACCACTACGAAAGAGATGACTCGGGACTTATGTTACTACGACAAGATCTTCCTGATCTAGGTTACTCGGACTAGTTGCTTATTTCACTAGTTTCGGGTAAGGGTAGGTTTGGGTCGAGTGTCGGGTAAGAGAAGTCGCTTATGGACGGCTCCTTATATAGGGGCAGACGGGTCATGACGTATCGCAGTGGTCGCTCCGTCGCTGACACGTGCTGGGCTCGCCACTGACATTTGTCGCTGGATGGGACACGTGTTATTCTCCGACATGCAGAGGTGATGACGCGTGGTTCGAGCTCGGCGTGGCTTCCTCCTGTCCACGGGTTTTACCAACTACCCAAGAGGTGGACGTGGCTTACTTTCAGCCACTAACCCGACTAGGTCGCGGCCTAGCTTGGCCCGACAGGTTTCTGTCCGGGGCTTCGGGTCCTTAGTCCCGCGGTAAGTGTTCCTTCGTCCTGGAGCACTTCTTGCGATACAGATCACCGATCTCCTGACTACCCGCGATACTTAGTTCGCGTTTTGGTCCGTTTTCTTAGCCAAACTGGTTCCTCTTCATCCGTTCCTTACTTCATTCTTTTCGGAACGCTCCTTGCTATGCCTTTAGTGTCCGTTCCACCATGGTTGGCCTCTGGTCGTAACGTTTACCCAAACGGCCGGTCACAACCTTGGTGAGGGGTATAATATTTTCCCAATTAGAAACTCTTCTCCATCAATATCTTGTTTTTTTTATGATGTTTATGTTGCATATCAAGTGCCATCCAAAATTTATGTATTATACCTCGACTTAAAAATTTTATGAATGGACAATTTGAACAACTCATGATGTGAAAATGCTCGATTTTATATACTCTTTCATTTTTTTTCCAACCTTTATAGAATGAGTCATTCATTTAAACCTTGAGACATTGTTCTCCAAACGACATATACTTGAGGAAGATAAGAACTTTGCAAAAGTTTTTTTTTTTCTGAAAGAACTAGTGTTTCAAATACATATCGACTAGGAGCAAGCACATTTTCCACTGATTAGTTGGTTTTATCTCTCATGAAAACGAAAAAAATTAGCTTAAAATACACTATTCGAGAAGTTTCTTATATTTGTTGTTCTACATAAATCATCAAATTAATCTAGATGAATTTTTTTTGTTCAAAATTAATCTAGATGATTGATAGGATTTTTCATTGACAACTCATCTCATGAAACTTGTTCTCGTGCATCATGTTTATAAGATCAGATTTTAATTTTATCAAAGTCGTTGTTCTTAATGGGTGGATGCTGGATTTTTACTCTATTCACTCGGTTGTTAATTAACGCATCAAAAGCTCGTATTGTCCTTAAGATTTTAGCGATATACTCGAGACTCTATGTTGTTATCCTTGTTGTACGTACAAAGGAAACTAATTGATTCCCAACTTTGTGTGGGATATTTCTTTGATCCATGTTGTCTCATGGAAAATTTGAATCATGAGGGAATTGATCCAATATCTCATTTCTATAATGGAAGGCTTGTTCGAGGATATACACTTCTTTACTCAAAGACCAAGCTCTATATTTATGTAGGATTATTTATGTTGACATTTCTCTAGATGAAGGTGTTGTGTAATCGTCCCCAATTAAAGTTACCAAAATGGAAATAGACGAGGAAATCAAATTCTAATGCAACCCCCTTCGATAAACTTGGTTAAGAAGCATTTTTTTCAACAAAAAAACAAAAAAAAACTTGGTTAAAAAGCATGTGTGAAAGATTAAGGTTTTGAAAAAGATTAGACGCTTTATATGGTAGGCATTGCCAAAGGTTTTGGAAGTAAATGAAAAATTGGCCGCAAAATATGGTATATTTGTTGTGGTGACCTCTAACCATACGTTCTTCTTTTGTCCTCCAACTCTTTCATTTTAGACCTTTTCGTTTATTCTTTCGATTCTATATACTATTTTTCCATTTTTTGGGGAATTCTAAAAAGAGACAAAGTTGTGGAGTTGAAATATCGATTTATTTTTTATTTTTTGAGAATTCTAAAAGGAGACAAAGTTTTGGTATTTATCCATCTTTCCATGACTCTTGTGGCATTTCTTGAAGGTTTGGAATGATAAGTTGCTTAATGATTTTAACCCCTTTCAAAGTTATTTTATTTTTGCATGGTTCTTAGCAAAGAATTGACAGGTTTACATGATTTACAATAAATTTATATGGATCTTAGTAATTCAAATTGTCTGCCCTTCATTTGTCAGGTTTTTGGAAAAATGATGATTATTGTAGATCGGGCTTTTTAATTGAAAAAGTATTTATTCGTATGTGCAAAAGGTATCCGTTGTATATTTCAACTCAAATTCAAAGCATGATATATTCGATGAAGTCAGGAAGATACGTAGAAGATTTTGTTTCTATTTTGTAAAGATTCTACGAAGTTAACTATGAATAGCTAAGTTAATATCGTAATCGTAATAAATCAAAATAAAATTTGATAAACAAACCACTACACCCTAAATTAATAATACCTAAATAAGAGCGATTCGGTTCGGTTAGAGGTTTTTTTCCACCGCCATCAACATAGATAAATCCGGTTAAGTTACGAACCGGATATAAATCGACACTGGGCAGATCTAGATCCAGATCGAATCTCACGTATTTTGTCTAATCCCAGTGCCTAAGGCAGGCTGTCACAAATTGGCGGACCCCAACCAATTATAGAATCCCTTTCATAAATATAATCCCCTTTTCCCCCAAAAATGAAAACAAGATCTCGCTCATTTCCTTCATCTCCCTCTTCGATCTCCGTCTCCGATTTCTTCGAATTAGGGTTTCGTCTGAGAAGAAGAGAAGATGAGAGAAATCATTAGCATTCATATCGGACAAGCTGGGATCCAAGTCGGGAATTCGTGCTGGGAGCTTTACTGCCTCGAACATGGTATTCAGCCCGATGGAATGATGCCAAGGTATGTGTAGATATCTACCGCTCTTCCCTTTCCATTTTATTTCTGTTGGATCGAAGGTTTTTGAGAGACGAACATGGCTTTTTGGTTTGTTAATTCGCAGTGATACTACAGTTGGCGTTGCGCACGATGCTTTCAATACTTTCTTCAGCGAAACTGGTGCCGGAAAGCATGTTCCTAGGGCTGTCTTCGTTGATCTCGAGCCTACTGTTATCGACGAAGTTCGTACCGGAACTTACCGGCAGCTTTTCCATCCCGAGCAGCTTATCTCCGGTAAAGAGGATGCTGCGAACAACTTCGCCAGAGGCCATTACACTGGTGAGAACACCATTTTCTCTCTGGGAATTGATAATTCTGGGTTTGTCATGTTAGGGTTCTTAAAATGATGGTTTATATAATTATTGCAGTTGGAAAGGAGATTGTGGACCTTTGCCTTGACCGTGTGAGGAAACTAGCCGACAACTGTACTGGCTTGCAAGGGTTTTTGGTGTTCAATGCTGTTGGTGGTGGAACTGGTTCTGGGTTGGGTTCTTTGTTGTTAGAACGTTTGTCTGTAGATTACGGAAAAAAGTCTAAGCTTGGATTCACCATTTATCCTTCTCCTCAGGTACCTTTCTTACTCACTCACTTATTGATGCAGAGAGATTCATAGTTTTTGTTAGAAGAACTCATTACATTACATTACATGTTTCTTTAGTGGTCTAATTTGGTGTCCCTCCCTGATTGTTTCTGTATACTATGCATCTTGAGTTTCAACGGTTTGCCTTTTGATCTATCTCAGGTTTCTACAGCTGTTGTAGAGCCTTACAACAGTGTTCTTTCTACCCATTCCCTACTTGAACACACCGATGTAGCTGTCCTCTTGGATAACGAAGCCATCTATGATATTTGCCGTAGATCACTAGATATCGAGAGGCCAACCTACACAAACTTAAACAGGTTGATATCTCAGATCATATCATCCCTGACAACTTCACTGAGGTTTGATGGAGCCATCAATGTGGATATCACTGAGTTCCAGACCAACCTTGTCCCGTATCCTCGTATCCATTTCATGCTTTCATCTTACGCACCGGTCATCTCAGCTGCAAAGGCTTACCATGAACAGTTGTCAGTCCCTGAGATCACCAATGCAGTGTTTGAGCCTGCTAGCATGATGGCAAAGTGTGACCCGAGGCACGGGAAATACATGGCGTGTTGTTTGATGTACCGTGGAGATGTTGTTCCTAAAGATGTAAATGCTGCTGTTGGTACCATCAAGACAAAAAGGACTGTTCAGTTTGTTGACTGGTAAGAATTGGAACAACAAGTTGCTATATTGTTTTTCTTGACTTCATGCTGTTTTTATAAACGATTCATTGTCTTGGGTTTTGTTTTGCAGGTGCCCAACTGGGTTCAAGTGTGGAATCAACTACCAGCCTCCAACAGTCGTCCCTGGAGGTGACCTGGCCAAGGTCCAGAGAGCCGTATGCATGATCAGCAACAACACAGCAGTTGCAGAGGTGTTTTCACGGATCGACCACAAGTTTGATCTTATGTACGCAAAGAGGGCATTTGTGCACTGGTACGTCGGTGAGGGAATGGAGGAGGGTGAATTCTCAGAGGCACGTGAAGACTTGGCCGCACTGGAGAAAGATTACGAAGAAGTTGGTGCAGAAGGTGGAGACGATGAAGAAGATGAAGGTGAAGACTATTGACACCTTTCCTAAAAAAAGAGTGCAACCAAAAAACTTTTTTCGGTTTTCTATGATTGATTCTTGTTGATTACATGTTTGCTTTGATCCTGTACAATTTTCGTTGCACTTCCTCCACCTTCCTGTTTTATCTCGGTTAAATACAATGTCATTGGTAGGGCGAGACCAAGTTTGGGTTCCTGAATTCATTATCAAGCTTTTGTTCTTTTGTTGTACCAAACCTTCAACAATATCTTCTCTTCTCTTAGAAAAGCTTGACGAATCTTTTTGAAGCAGAAAAGCTTTGAATAGTGTGTTACCAGTTTATCGAAGGGTCTCACAAAAGTAGAACCGAACACGAAATATCTGTATCCGAAACGTTATATAGACTTCAAACTGAAACCCATAGCCAACGAGTAAAACCAACACACAACAGAAACAATCATAGATGCATGCATACATCATCATCGACCCGGCAATGCATTGATCACAACTTGTCCACAAGCTAATAGGGGCGTGAAAAATGCCAAAAAAAGTATAAAAATTCAGAATTCGATTTGTCCCTTGATGAAAAATCAAAATACTCACGAATTTCAACTTTATAACTAGATAATAATTATTAAATCGGACGAATTACGTAGTCACAAACTGATTAAATTTCTCAACGAGATTCAACTGAATGCGTTATAAATAACTATAAATACTAGTATAGGAATTTGCTTAAATCTGAAAATGTGAGTCCAAATTACAATATGAAATAAATTTGAATTTCTGGAGTTAAAAATAAAAAAAAATTGAGAGGAATATAATTAATAAAATATATGTTAAGATCAGATCTGATAAGAAAAAAATCTAAGGGTTTGGTGACGTTTAGTTTAGTTAGTTTGAGTGTTAATATATAAAGGCCCAAGCTTAACTTCAGCATCTCCTCTCCACCAAGTGATTCTCTTTCTTTCTCTCTCTCTCTCTTTTTCTCCGCGGAATCTCTTCCTTCTGATTTTGCGTTTGGATCCGTCCGAGAAAGAGATGGCGGAGGAGAAGAAAGTTAACCCAATTGGTGTCTGGAACACTGTGAAGCCCTTCGTTAATGGTGGTGCCTCTGGTATGCTTGCTACTTGCGTTATCCAGCCGATTGACATGATCAAGGTAATATAATAATGTTTCTCAATTCACGTTTATGTATCGGAATTGTCTCTGTTTTAAGCTCTATGTAGAATTCTCAGCTTGATTTGATGATTCTGATATAGGCCAAATCTGTTATTGTGTTTCTTCAGATCCGAGTTTAGGGATTTGTTTTCTTTCAGATCTGTTTTTTTCCTTTTTAATTTTCGTTACTTGAAACATATTCAGAGTCATGAGTGTGCACTGTTGCTATTGATATGTTGTTACTTTCAGAAATTGATTGTTTTAGGTGCTCAGATCTGGGAATTTAATTAGAATTACGTCTCTTAGCTGCATCATAATGTACAAGCTTTCATTTGTGAATCTAATGAATGAACTAATACATGTTTTCTGGTGGTGAAGGTGAGGATTCAACTAGGTCAGGGATCTGCAGTTAGTGTGACCACGACCATGTTGAAGAATGAGGGTGTTGGTGCATTCTACCAGGTATAGATTGATGTTTTTGGAATTTTGATTAGATCTCTTTTTGATGCATTTACTTATCTTAAAAGATGCATGAAGAATGTGTTTTTGTTGATAAATTGGTGTCGATGTTTATGAGCAGTTACTTATATTTTCATGTAGTTGATACGTAATTTTGTATATGATGTGTGCAATTCTGGATTTGATATTCAACTATTCAGAGAACTGATTTTCATACCTATCGTGATGTCTCCGGGGCTTATTCAATAGGGATTATCTGCTGGTTTGCTGAGGCAAGCAACTTACACCACTGCTCGTCTTGGATCATTCAAGTAAGTTAAGCATTTGTGGGTTACATTGAGCCTGTTGAGTACTGTTTTATTGCCTTACTAGTTATAGACTTATAAATAAATCATCATCTCTCTTTTGTTGTATCTTTCATTTGTTGTACTCATAAAAATTTGCTATTATGAATTATCAGGTTGCTGACGGCAAAAGCACTTGAAGGTAACGAAGGGAGGCCACTACCGTTGTATAAGAAGGCTCTTTGTGGTCTGACAGCTGGAGCGATTGGGGCTTGCGTTGGAAGTCCAGCCGATTTAGCCCTCATTAGAATGCAAGCGGACAATACCTTGCCGCTAGCTCAGCGCAGGAACTATACAAATGCCTTCCATGCGCTTTACCGTATTAGTGCTGATGAAGGAGTTTTAGCACTTTGGAAAGGCTGTGGGCCCACTGTGGTAAGAGCAATGGCTTTGAACATGGGAATGCTTGCATCTTATGATCAAAGTGCCGAATATATGAGAGGTAGTCTTGGTCTTGGGGAAACATCTACAGTCGTTGGTAAGTGTCTCTTCCCAGTTTCTCATTTTTCTGTAAACAGAATTATATTGCTCCCCAATCCGCAAAATTATGTTGAAATTTACATTGATAGCATGAAATTTCTTGATTACACGAGTGTTGTGTTGTTATAACACATATTGTCAACCAATCTAGATTCTCCTTGCTCCCTTTTAACTCTTAAGCTCTCAACTAACTGTAAGGTCGGTTGCTGAGCTGGAGAAACTAACCCTAGGCTAGTGACAATAGCTCGGCACTAGACTTAAACAAGAAGGCCTGATCTGTTTTGTCTTATGGTCCATCTAATCCCTATATGATGTTATACGGTTAAATATAGATCTCTGAGTTTGGTACTGTGATTTTTGTTCACTTTGGTAGGAGCAAGTGCTGTTTCTGGATTCTTCGCTGCGGCTTGCAGTCTACCATTTGACTATGTCAAAACTCAGATTCAGAAAATGCAACCGGATGCTACGGGAAAATATCCGTACACAGGTTCGTTCGACTGTGTGGTTCAAACCTTAAAACAAGGAGGACCTCTGAAATTCTACACAGGTTTCCCTGTTTACTGTGTCAGGATCGCTCCTCACGTCATGGTATAATAACTCTTTTCTTTCTTTTCTTGATGCTATTCTACAAATCAATTCTGGTTTCCATGTTTACTGCGACTATGAGATCGTCACTAATTGGTTTTGTTTTTTTGGCAGATGACATGGATCTTCCTGAACCAGATTACAAAAATTCAAAAGAAAATCGGACTGTGATCTCCAAACAAACCTTGTGAACTTCGCAACTGAGAAGAACGAAGACTGGGCCAAAAATAAGATAAGGGAAGAAAACACAATCGGAATTGTGTTCATTTGCTTTTTAATCATATACATTGCATATTGGAGCTGTTTAAAACTCCTTTTTTTTTTTTTTTTCCTCCTTTTTTGATTTAAGGGTCGTTGATTAGTCCGGTGACTTTAAAAATTTTTCCTCCTGAAGTTTTAAAAACCAGAAACCGGAGATTTTTTCTTTAAATATGAAGTAACAACAAAACTAAAATTCTTACAATGATTCATAAAACGATCCTGAAAAGAGCTGAAATGCTTGAAGACAAGTTTGTTCTTCTAACATTAATAAAAATGTCATGAGCCGAATTCAGAGTTTTCAGACTAATCGTTCTGAGACAGCAAATATTTGCATCAGCAGACAAGAAAGTTTCCCCAAAACTCTGCCGATTACAATGTAGGCAGTACACTCGCCTATTTTGGAACAACTTCTTTGTGAGCTTTGAAAGACAATATCACATTCCAAGCCAAAGCCACAACGTTCGAAGCCAGCACCTGCAATTTGAAGATAAAAAAACCGAATCATCCTCAAACACAATGAACAAAGAATTCCATCAGATATCAGAAAACTCTTAAGCCTAGCAATGATGATGCAGAGAGCTAATGTCATTCTAGTGTGTTTCGTTTCAACCCCATTATGCAAAAGATGGTTTTAACAAGCGTTCAGTTACATGAAATCGCGTAATAATATCTTGCTTGGTTAATATGTGGCAGGGTCAAGATAGGATTAAGTATCTTTCACCGAATCGCACTAAGTAGAGGATTAAGACATTAAAGAGAGAAACAGAGTGTGGGAGATTTTGGTTCGAGCATATGCAAGTATCTTTCACCGAATGTATTTTTCACACTCTTCTGTTCCATGTTGTCACAGAGGTTTAGTATCAAACCTGGAAGTTTTGTGGAACAAATCTGAAGTTAAGAAACTGAAATGGTATCCATAGCTGCCAATTTGCTAGCACTGCACCAGTCCACTCCTACACAACAAGCAAATTCATGGATTTATTTAGAACACCGATAAAAAGATACAACATATCAAATTTTGGTTCCTGCAAAATGCTTGCCCATTCTGCACCATGCGAGAAACATTCTCGTGGACAGAAAAAGTTCAATTCGCTTTTAATCTAACCTGCTTTAGCTTCGGTATGACATTTGATGGTTTTCCTTCAAGTGTCACAACAGCTGATAAGAAAACTCCAACAAAAATAGGAGCAAAAACGAACTGCAAAAAAAAAGGAAAAAAATCGTTTTAACACAGAGGAAGTAAGATGGGAACAGAATTGTTAGATGGAGTATTGGTAAATTTTGCTACCTGATCCAGTAAAAGTCGCAAAACGGCGCCTGATAATCCGGAAGCTGTCACCACTTTGCTCAAATACAAATACCTAATATATGAGATAGCAAGTAGAGAATAAGCATGAGTGACATATCAATGGACGCAGAAGAGTCTTCTAATGAACAACAACTTGGCAGAAAAGTAAGATTATGAAAGACAAACAGTATACCACATAGAAAGTTACATGTATGTACATAAATTTTCAGAACATGCATCTAAACTGTCTGTGGATGTACTAAGGGTGAAAGGTCCACGGAAGTACCAGAAATGCAATGCTGGACCGACTAGCACTAAGCCCAAGAAGGTAAACGTGAGTGTCCTCTTCTTGTCCAGAGATGAGGTCTTATTGATTGTAAGCTGAAACCAAGTGTAACAAGAATAAGCAAGGTTGCTTTTTCAATAACCACATAGCAAACAGAATACTATAAAGCAAATAAAAGAAATTGTTTTTTTTTACGGTGAATTTGAGAATCCTAATTTTAAAAAAGTAAGGCAACCAAGCAACATATATGATTCATTCATTTCATAATCATGTTCAAATTCCAAAAAAAAAAAACGATAATGCAGCTAATGAGTAAAGATCAAGGAAAGTCTGTCTGTTCATCAGAAAACACATAATGCAGCTAATGAGTACTTAAAAATTGAGAATCCAAATTTGAAAAACAACTAATGAGATTCAAGCACACTATTAAGAGAGTTTAGTTACCTGACAGATCAAATCTCCAATGAGGGTCAAAATTGCTGATGTCACAGCTTTGGTTAAAACAGGATAATTTGAGAGAAGAGCCAAGTACCTGAACCACCACACAAATCAAAACCAAAAGACACACACGCATATGTTACATTTCAAAGAAAAATCTTTACACAAGAAAGAGGTTAGAAACAGAAGCAAGTAAGAATTTTTACCATGAGAGCAATGACCACTTCTTTCCGTCTCCGTCGCTACCTTCACCTTCACCGCCGGAACCACCGCCACCTGAATCACCAACCCCACCGGAGCCACCTGAACCTCTACCTGAGACTGAAGAGACCCGACCCAGATGTCTGAACCCAATCCCGGAACGCCCAGACCAATTGCTACGACCACAATTCAGTGAACCATTTTTGTACCCAAACGCAAGAGCCCTACTCGAAGCAGCTTCAGTTCGACTCCTACGGTCGAAGTACGAAATGTGGTTACCGGAAAAACCAAGAGAATTGAACAAGAGTGGTGTTTTCCGGGTAAAAGTGACGGGATTAAGCATTGCTGTCTCCTCTGGTCTGATACTGCAACGCCACAACTGAAATGTGATTGTCGCCATTTGGGATATAAATCACTCGTGTAGGTGTTTTGGGCTTTCTATATGGGCTTTTTTATGGGCCTCCGGGCTTCTCGTGAAGGATAAGGAACAGTGTGTGTCTGCATTTCGTTTGTTGAATAACCGAGCAAAATCAGGTTTGTGCTAGAATCTGTCTTTATTATATGTTATCTACATTGTGCTCAAAGCAATAAAAGACCATTCTTGATATCATGTTAATTCACCTTTTAAGACAAATGATGCATGTTTTATAGCTCTAGAGACTCTCCAGATTTGGTGTTGAACATGTTCCCAAGATGCTTTCGTGTTTAGCCTCCTTGCATTATCGATCGCATCATCAACTCCGGGGAAGGATTTGGATCCGTAGTCATCGTATTTTGATGGTCCGTATACCAAATGCTTGTACCATTGTCTTCCAGAGAGTCCATCTCGGTCTGTTAAAGCTCGTTCCGCCATCATTAATCTGTCGTTAAGCTCTCTTACTTTCAAAGCTCCTTTAATTGCCTGAACAGTGTCAAGTCAAGCTTACTCTCAAATAACCAATTTACTTGTTGTTTTGTCGAAAATGTTAACCATCGCCATACCTCTTTCTCTATATTTATTTCTTGTGCAGCCGTAAATAGATTTTCGATTGATTTGAGTAACGGAGAGACATCTATGCTATGTCCTAACTTCTCCTTCTCCAAATCTTCCGCGCTTTTCTGTTTATGCAGTTAGACAAATACCGTCAGAGCAATCTATTTGCCCATTAGTTTCTTTGACCATATGTTTTAAGAGATATCAATTACCTTGAGTTCTGATGCATAGGAGATATAGTTGAATGGTAAGAATTCCTCGTCTGCTAACCGAAGAGCGACCAAACCCAAAACACTAGCCATTGCGACATGTCGATGAAACATCGGGTCTCCAAATTTTTCCATCCAAGTGAAGTCATCATACATTGAGTGATAGACTGGATAGTCTGCCATTTATGGTTATTTTTAGCAAGCATTAGCCTCTAAACCATTAGTTAAGCTATTCAGATATTTACCTTTTCCAAAACGCACATCAACTGCTGGAATGCCAACATGTTGAACAAATGGTGCGTAATCCGATCCTCCTCCTCCTAACCTTCCGATCTTCACATACCAAGTATACAAATCAGTTTACCATAAGACAAAAGACATAATCTAACTTTGTGTCTTCGCTTACCCCACCCGAGTTGCTTGATCCTATCCATGATTCGTAGATGGTTTGCGTTGCGTTATCTGGATCCCGGACCTTCACATAGTTAAACAAATAACTTCACATGTGTTTTTAACAGAAACACTTACCATTCAAGATTAGCTCAAAAGACTGTTTGTTGTTAGCACCCAGATGCTTGTTAAACTTAAAGTACCTCTTGAGCCGCTAGTTTTATAAGTTCATCGAGTTGTGGAGTCGCAGAGGCATAAAAGCCTGGGCCAGATACCGCACAGTCTACATTCAAGTAGGCCACTGCTCTCGAACTTAGCATCTCTCTGTTATCTTCTACCCATTCTGTTGACCCAATCTACAGCAAATAACACATCAAACCCGAAAACTTTCTGCTGCTCTCGACATTACATATTAAAAGCGAGGTAGAGACTAGAGACCAGAGCATACTCCTCAGCATCCCAATTGCACAGAATAATCGTCCGTCGAGGCTTCCATCCTATTCTCTGCAGCTTGCCAAGTCTTTCTGCAATCTACAGTTTCAAAAACTCTCATTCCAATGGAAACCATTTAAAACTCTCAGGATACAATGTTGCAGGGAAGACGTTACTTGCCTCCAAAAGTACCGCAGTCCCACTGTTCGGATCAACAGCTCCGAAAGTCCAAGCGTCCCGATGGTTTCCAAGAATCACATATCTAACACATAACACCAATTCATTCAAATACACAATCAAAGCTTGCCTTAGTCTATATTCTATAGCTAGAACTGAGAATTTACCTATCAGGCTCTTCTTCTCCTTCAATCACTCCAATAACATTCTGAATCTGAGCTATAACAGTTTCCCCCTAAAAAACCAAACCCAAAATCAAAAGTCCCTTTTTAAACTAAGAAAGGCAAAAGTTTCGACCTTTACAAATCAAAAACTCACAATGTAGCTCAGGTTCAAGATCCCAGGTCCCGGTCCCACCGGATTATCACCATCTTCTCCAACGATCGTCTTCAAAATCACTTCACCATCAGCCGCCGAAACAGGCAACGAAGGTATTCGCGTAGCATCGCCGCTCAATTCAACCGCCTCCTCCGATAATCTCTCACACCCATCAACGCTTGCCCACCCAGGAGTCGTCGGATCACCCAAACCATTGTAAACAGTACCCACTTGTACACCACTCGGAGGTATCGATCTACTCGCCGGAAACCACTCATCTCCGCCGTAATCTCTCTTATCGGTGTAGATCACGACGCCTACAGCTCCTTCCCGGTACGCGTTCTTCACTATGTCTCCTCTGAAAATCTCCCCATACCTAGCGATTACGACGCTTCCGGTGACATTCACACCAATTTCATCTCTCAATCTAGCGAAATCTTCTACTCGACCGTAGTTTGCGTAAACCACTGGACCAGAAACGTTACCAGACTTAGCGTATCCATGGAAAGTAGGAATCGCTTCGTTTGCGTAAGGATTGTCTCCGATTTGTTCTTGTTCGAGCTTAAAAGTGATGGCTTTTGATGATTCTGTTGGTGTTAGTATCAGTGAGCGATGGATTGGGTAAGTTAGAGAGACATGGTAAGTGACGACGTGTGATTTGATGAGGTTAGAGGAAGTGAAGACGGAGCGAACATAGTCGGCGGCTTCGGCGTTGGCTAATGAACCGGCGACGTGAGGGCGGAGCGTGAGGGTGCGAAGGTGTAGAGCGACGGAAGCGTTGTCGGAGAAGGAAGAAGAGAGGAACAGTGAGTGGTAGTGAGGTTTTGGTGAAGTAGAGAAGAGGAAGGCGTAAGATAAAGCAATGATTAAGATGGCGAGAGCTGTTGGTTTCGACATCAATGGAGAGATTGATTCCTCTCTGCTTTTGGTTCTTGTTCTTGTTTTAAACTTTAAAGTAATGGTTTTTTTTAGAGAGAGGATTTGATCTTAGCAAGAATCTTTGACTTTACTATCAGCTTCATTAACACTGAAGATTATCATACATCAATTATTGCCAAATCCCTTATTTTTTTTTAATTTGGTCTACTGAAGATAGGGGAAGTGAGTATACTTTTTGAGTTTGTATTCACTCGAAACTTATATAATTGATCATTAATCTCTTACCAATCAAAAGGCTAGAATCCTCTTGACTAGATTTGCAAAATATTGAAAACACACGTTTTAGGCTAGCACATAATTGAAAATACAAACCATGATTTTTTTTTATAATGATACCATTACCACTAAGACCACCTTTATCCATGAACTTTTGAGGGTATCATTAAATATAAAATTATTAAAAACACATTCTCTCTTTTTTTTATTTAATTTTATACATTCTCTTTCATCCTTTTACTCAATTTTTATTAATTTTATACTCTTTTTAAATATAAAATTATTAAAAACACACTTTTTCTCTCTTCAAATGATACTCTCTCTCCAAAAATACCCACTATCTCTTCTTTTTACTCAAATTTATTAATTTTATATTTCAATACACCCTACTATTTCAACCAAAAACACTCTCTTTCTTCCTTTTACTCAAATTTTAATAATTTTATATTTAATGATACCCATAAAAAATCACCAATACGGATGCTCTAACAAATCACATGAAACAATCTGAGACGAACATAAATAATCAAAGTAGCCATTTCGAAACACACATTCACTAACCCACACCTATAACATACATGCAAAGTAATCCTAGGAAATTATGAATTAAAACGTCATCATGAAAACCAAGTTATTAGTGCATCCGGAGAAGGCCTTTTACTATCATTATGGAGCTCATTTCGTACTCGATTACATACGTATTAATTACAAATCTGTTTTAAAATACACCAGACTGCACCGTAGTTCTAACCTGCTTATCTTAAGAAAGCACATTTATTAGTGGTGTACCAGCAAGATAGAACTTGGTCGGCAATATTTGGGTGTGGAATGGGCGGATCTTTCTGAGAATTTTTCTATCCAACACGAAATTGTTATATCTATCCAACAAGAATACCCCCCTTTGGTAGAGTGGAAATCTTTGTCCTAAATTTTAGCAAAAAAAAGAAAGAAAATCTCTGTCCTATCTAATTTGCATATGTAACCAAATTGGATAAAATGAGAAAGATGAACCAAATTGCATATTGAAAAAATGGAAGAAAGAAAAAAGAACAAATATGCGAGGCGTGCACAAGGCTATTATTCTCATTTTATTAAGGAAAATGTACATTATTAATTTTTTTTTTTTAAAGGATTTTTTTTTTTTTTAAAAAAAGAGAGACAAAAGAGAGTAATGGTTAGAGTCTGATCCATTCAGAACCGTCGATGAAGGTAAGAGATATAAAAGGCTTAGCTTCTTCGTCGGAGAGCTCTCTTGCCCAATTCACCCTCCCTGCATAGTTTGCTCCTGGTCCTGTGCACTTGTACTGTCCATAGAACACAGTCCTGCATATGCATCCACATTTTATTTAGTATTCTTATGATTATTATTTAGATTTTGTTCTTCTTTTTCTGTGATGATAATATGTTCCATGTCTTATATAGAACACTAGAAGGGGACCATGCACGCCTGCGTTAATGGCTTTAAACTTGTATTTATAGGAGCTTTTGTATAGAGAAAAGTCTCAACGACCTCTCTCCTATATACTAAAGAATTTAAACACTTTCCATATAAAACTCAATATATATACGTATGCACGCGCACAAAGTATTATATTACCATAATCAACGTTTTTGGGTAATAAAGACAAAAATGAGTTCGGTTGGAAGATGTTGAGTGGTGGCAATGGAATTATAGAAAGAAAGCATATGATAATGCTGACAACAAATTGGGCAGCAAAGAGCATGACATTGGAGCTCAGAACGGCGCCATTTTAAACTCGTTGTTGGGAAGAGGTTGTGTGTGGTGGGACCTATGACTCTAGGAGAAATAAAAACTCTGAATAGTGGATGAGGCAACAAGATTATGCTTATCATATTTTGTAAAGTTGACTGAAATGTATTGTACAATTTTAATCAAGTTTATGGCATCTTCTCTTAGCTTCTACTTCATGCACTCTACACTACAGTGAATGGGAGAGACTCGAGTACTAGAAGTCAATGTCGTGGATTTTGCTACCTTAATTAGTCCCTCTCTCTCTCTTAACTAATGTGGGTTTTTAACTACACCCACCTCTGAGTTCTGATAGAATAACTCCTAGCTAGAATGATATACTTAAGGTTATATGTAATTTTTTAAAAGAAGTAAACGAGGTCAAATTAATAGGAGTAAAGTATGCGTACATCTCGCGGGAAGGGTCGCCCCAATTGTACCAGCCTTTAGGGAGGATGATGTTGTCCATATAGGTGTAAGCAAAGATGACTCTTGAGAAGGGACCCCATGCCCTTCCAAGGTACAAAACCCCTGTCCCTGTCACCTTACACTTTACGAACGAGAATCCAGTGTCCTCTAGCACACTGCTCCTTCCTTGCGCCGTCACTGCTCCTAGCTTATCCGCTATCGCGTGCACATGGCACCCCTAAACACCACATAGTTAGTTCAACTTATAATTGCTACAACAATTAATTAATGTTTTAAGATACGCTAGGCGCTAATCGAGCAGTAGTGACCATCGATGTTTACCTCATAGAGAGAAAGAGCATTGCCAAATATGAAATCAACAGATCCCTCAATGTAACAATCTTTGTAATAATGTCTTCCCGAATGATCATAGAGAGTGTCTTGAGCACCAAGTATTCTACACCCGAAAAACGCGGCATTGTCCGCCGAAACCCTCAACGCCACTGCTTGTTTTCCAACCGCCCCCGGCAAGGGCATCGGAGTTGTGTTCTGCACACATATACATAAGACCGCTAAGATGGATTCAAAACATAACACATCCAAATAAAATTGAACACAATTATATGGTAATGGGTAATAAGCTACCTTGAAAGTGATGTTCTTGGCGACAAAGAAAGGGGAATTGACGGCAAAAGAGGCAGAGTTAAAGGTGCCCATGGGCAAGCCTCTCGAGTCAGGTGTTTGTGCTGTGTCTCCCCATTCCACTATTGTCTTCTCTGCTCCTTCTCCTTCTATTGTTATATATGACTTCATTGGAGGTATGTTCACTTTTTCCCTACACCATTTTTTTCATTTTTTGATATTATTGTTATTATTGCTTAATTTTATTATTACACTTGTAAGAATAGCTATAGTACGAAAATAGTTTGTATAAATTAAGGATATAAAATTATGGATGGCAAGCGTGGACTGTATGTGGACCCTATGGTGCTTTATAACTCGACAATACCCAAAATGTCACTATAAAAATCCAGTTTTGTAGAGGTTATGTACATAACACATTCAGCTTAAGCAAATGTACTTCACCTTTATTGCATATCACAAAAATCCAAGTTCACGTGATCGATTATATAGTGTTGATTTTTAGGAAAAGATCATTGATTTGCTACATACTTCTTTATTGGCATTACGTGTTTAGACTCTATTCAATTTCATACTAAATAATTTTGGCTTATGCATGCAGCTGTTGGAAAAGACGAAAATGAAAACAAATTGCAAAAATGCAAAATGTAGACAAAAACTCTAGAATCTATGGCTCATGATCAGGTTGTTGGAAAATAGTTACATCCACACACTGAAATAAAAATCTACAGATGTGGTACCGATTTGATCAATTGCAAAATGTACCAAACACAATTTATTTATATATATCCCTGCAAGATCGACCTAATTAATATTCTGTCATCTATACCTCATTAAAGGGAAAAAAGAAGGAAGAAAGAAATTAAGATGAAATTCTGATAACAGAGGAAATTAATAATCAAATAGGTAAAATGTAATTGGACCAAAAAAATTAGACTAATCACCTCATATCTAGAGTTAGTATCTAGAGTTAATATGTAGTGTGCTTACTTGTAAACTCCGGCATGAACTTTAATGACGACACGAACAAGGTTGATGAGAGGTAGAGAATCAATGGCGTCTTGGATTTTAGTGAAGTCACCTTTATTGTGTTTCTTATGGACAGTGAGAGTATAAGAAGGGAAGAGTTTGTTCTTGGCTGCCTTGAACACTGAGTGTTTTAGGCTCCCAACAAATCTCACCCATCTCATGAATTCCTCTTCCGGGTTTTGTTTCTGACTCGTCATGTTCGCATTCTTCTGGTTTCTTGGTCGTAATCTTAGACCTTTCGTGTGGCAATGTGTTTGCGTTGAGCAAAGAAGTATAACGAGAAGGAGGAGAAATGTAATGGAATTGAATTTACACATCTATACGACAAGAAGAATCAAAAAAATATAAAGAGTTTTTTTTTGTTGGGTTTTGTTTTTTGTGTTTCGCCAAAGATACAAAGTACGACCAATAATATATATATATATATATATGGCTATGAAATTTCTCATGTAAGTGTATAAATATATATATATATATGTTGTGTTGTTAGAGGTGGTCGAGTGTTTGGTACTTCGGTAATGGAATTAGGTGAAAAGAGACAGAAGGGAAGAGGTCACGGGGTGGAACCACTCACACATAGAGGCCTAACAAAATGCCAAATAAAAAAAAGGGACAAGGAGACTTATTATCATTTAGTTATACAAAAACCCAACCCACATTGATCTCTTATTTATTACATTGAGCAACAAAAGCTGATCACGAGTTATACAATATGTGAATGCAGTTTGACATAAGAAAAGGAAAATATTTACTCAATGAAAATTGCACCAAGTGTGAAAAGGTGGAACAACACGGGAGATAAGTGTTGAACATGAGCAATAACTCAGTTCGTAGATGAGATGGAAACAAACACATATATATCTCCATAAAAGCAACAAACTCACGTTATTATTCATAAAAGTTTGGCTTGAATCTTGAGGAGGAAATTTGAAATAGCCATTGGACTTGCAAACTTATGTGCATAATCGGAAATATTTATGAGCTTCGTCCAAAATTTATTTAAGCTCCTCCTCTCATGGATCATTGATGGAATTATAGGTTCTTCTATCTCCCCCATTCATTGTTATATCATTTATTACATAACAATAGCTTGTTTGTGTTATTGGAATATATGTAATTCCTTATACATTTGAGTAAAATATTATGCATAAAAGTTTATGTTCACTATTCTTTCTATACTTTGTTTTGCCAACCATATCCAAAAAGAAAAGAATTGATTGTCCAATTTGGAAGGGAAGAATTTACAAAAGTGAAATCTTATATCTAATTCTAGGAAATCAGATCAAACGATATGACATGACATTAAATATTGAGACATAAGAGAGATAGTAGAATTTATAAAACGGTCCCGAATCAAACTAAACTCATCAAAAAAGTTAGAAAAAGTTTATCACTAGTCAAGAAACTGTGTTAATTCGTCAAGAAATATTCTCTCTATACTCTATATTCTCGATTCTCTGTATGGTTTACATTTTTACACGTGTTTCCAATCCCAAAGGTCGAAAAATGTGAAACTTTCCGTAAACACTTCAAAACAGTAGCTAAAACTTAGACAACATGATTCAACAAAATTTACCCAAAATAATATCAATATTTTCAATTTAAAAAAAAAAAAACTAAAAGAGATTTTGTTAATTTCATTTAACATGGCTTTAAATGATTGTGGTATATACAAAGCGGTTCGGACTAAAAGAACTCTACTTTTGCTATATATATTTATTTATCAAATCTCACCGTTGTGTTGGTTAATTTTTTTTTGTTTTTTGCACTATTAACTTGCTACCAAACCCACATTATTCTGCCACCGTCCAATAAAATTTATGGATGGATATTGAATATGGAATAAAAGATAAAGTATTGTAATCGTGAAGTGGTGATGAGAATCCACTAAGAGGTCGACATTAAAATTTTGGATGTATAAAAATTGAAAAGTTTCGGAGGTGGCACTATTTCTATCAATTGATGTTGTCTTTCAGTGCCCGTGACTCTTTCTTATTTCCTTTCTTGTTGGCTTATGGTAGGGACAAAATTCTTCTCGTGAGCTATATGGTTTCCAGTTTCCACCAATGCTTATTTATTTAATTAATCATTTTTTTTTAATTGTCAACAACATAGATTAGATTGGATTTAATGCATATTTTGTAATTAAGTATCAAAACAAAATTTGATTTATAGTTCTCCTTTCTACTTTTTCATATATATGATAGTATATAGTCTTCAACAACAATTTGTTTGATGGAACTAGTTTTGGGGAAAAATATTTGGTTACCTATTTATTCAGTCGACTATTTTGTTTAGATATCAAATTTGATTACTCTCATCCCACCATTGTCGTAACAAATGGTATATTTTCAACTTTGTAAAGATAACAACTACATTTTTTTTTTTTTTGCTAAACAACAACAACTAATTTATGTGTTGGACATTTGAAACAACAATAGTGTTCAAGGCCCAATGTGAGATTAAACGAGGGCCCGATCATATGAACATATATATATATATATATTTTTTATATAGAGTCAGCTATTCAATTTGGAATTTATGTTGATAATATATTATCTATGAAATGTAAATAATCAAATGTGAATTTGTAGAAGAGATAAGTGTTTGTTGAATTGTTTATGGTAAAATCATCCTTGTAATAATTTTTATAATTTATAATAAATTATAAATTCAGACGACTAAAATAAAATAATCTAAATATTCTCAAATTGATGATCAAGATTTTTCACAAAACTCTATGTAAAGAGGTTTTGGGCATTACTAAAAAGTCAGTTTATCCCAAGTTCATTCTTAACCAAACAAGAAAAAAAAATTGGAACTTTTTCTCCCTTTCTATTTTTTCTTCCTCAGTTAGGGTGTAACTTTGCGGAAGCTCTAGTTTTCACATTAACTTTTCCTTTTTGTTGACCTAAACATCGTTACGTTATAAAAAAGAGCTAAAAATTAGACATGTAATATATTTATGTTTCTCCTGACAGGAATGGCACACGATAGGTTTGCATTATAAATTTATATTTTTTTTTATCAGCTGGAAAAATGTCAAAAGTAGACAGAAGTTTTATATGATTTGATGGAAAAATTGTCAACAAATCGTTTTATCTACATACGGAAGCGAATACGTGTACCGCCAAATCGTTGTACGCAATCACATCTATATTTTACTGTTTAAGAAGATTAAAAAGCAAAAGTAGCATATACATAAGATGAATTGGTGCTTACTGATTAGATTACTCGTTAAATTCGGTCTTGTATTATGATTTGTGCAATATTCAGTGAATATTTAAACAAAAAAATGATTTACCATGTAGGTATGGTTAGTACATATTTTAAAATGTAATACGAATTTTACAAGATGAAAAAAAAACCAACTTTATAAATAGAAAAAAACAACTGGTGGTAGTAAAATAGATTTTTTTTTTTTTTTTTTTGAAACTTTAGGTAGTAAAATAGTTGTGAAGGATTCAACTTCAAGACTGAGCATTCTCATTGCAATTTCAACCAATCATCCGCAAGTTAACTTGAAGATTAATCTGAATTGTTGGTGCGGAATTTTTTCGGGTATAAAAGAAAAAAAAAAAAAAAATTTGGAAAAGGCAACAGGAAAAAACTAGTAGAGGCCTAGATACGTGGACCTGTAGAACAAGCATGCTTCAGTGTTTTGTGGACATGATTCCAATTAATAAGCACGTCTCTTTGCGAAAAAGTCATAAACTGAGTTTGAATGTTTTAACGTTGGCTAAAACAATGCTCATACGCTTAAAGCATTATAAATGCCATTAGCGTAACAAATGAATATCTTAGAACTTACTTGTAACCAAGTAACTGCTAATCTGGAAAAAGGAATGAGTTATAATAGTTTTAGGGTATTATGTGGTAATTTTTGGTTTCCAAGCTATTTTTGTTTACATGGGAATGAAATATAAATATATATGATAAATTTATATAATATAAAAAGTCAAATGTAAACAACAATTGTAAAAGTCAAATCTTTGTAATTAAAAAGTCAATGGACGATCTTTGGGCAGCATGAATGCTAGTATAATATTCAAAGACATGTTTGGATGTTTGAGATAAAAAAACAAGATCATTGAAAGACAGGTTTATCATTCTTATTAAAAGAAAGACAGGTTTCTTGAGACAAATTCAATTCCATGTAACAAGCAACAATGACTCCAAGAGTCAAAAAAACGTTTTTTTTTTTTTTTGAGACGAATAAAAACCGTTTCGGCGACTCTTCGTCGATAATGAAGTATATGTTATGTAGTTATCAAATGTCATGAACACTCTTACATTGAGGAACTGATCAGAGAATACATCATATTAGATAAGCATATATAGTCGTGTACATATGTATAAAACATACACTCTGTTTCAAAAAACTTTGGTATAAATCTGTGTTTCAAAGTAGTAGATGTTTTGGCATTTTTCATACACATCAAGGAATTATTTGTAACTACAAGTCTATCCTTATTATTATTTTTATTTGTTATTTAAGTTTTTTTTCTTCTTTTAAATGCACATATAATAAGGGTAAATTAAAAAAGAAAGATTTTTTATTTATCAAAGTCAATCTCTTAAACATTTCACTAATAATATACTTGATATTGAATTTTATGTGCTTGATGTTGTCTAACATTTTGACTTTAAATGATACTCATGGACACAACGCATATGTGAGTGTCATGTTTTAGTGGAGAAAGAGTATGTAAAACCGAACCGAAATGTGTGGATAAGCATATTTGTGTAAGAATAATTTTTGGGTTAAAAAGACTTCTTTCATTTATCTATATTGTCTTGATAGTCTACGTGGGAAAGTTGTAAAAAGTAGGTTTTTAAATAACATATACCGAGCAATAGCATGCCCTTAAGTTGTGATAACCTAACTTTTGGCCTCGTTGATTGTTGATACTTTCTCTAAAATTCGATGTCATGGGGTGTGTTATAGTGTCACTTAATGAAAGTAAATAAACAACATTAAATAGCTAGATGATTACAAACCGTAAAATGTGTGGATGCCATTTATTTTTTAGTAATTAGTGAATATATGTGGTTTACACATTGTAATGACTGAAATGTATACACACTTACGGATTATATATAAAAATATAAAAATATATTTGTTTTTTTTTAAATAAATGTTAAAAACCAGAAAATAAAATCCTCTCTAACCAGTCATAGCTTCTACTAGGTAAGAAGTCTTGTCGCAAACCATTCCATGAGACCTTCACTATAGCTTTGGTCTACCATCGTTGTTAGTAAACTTAAACGATTTTGAATCACTTTAATGACTTTAGCAAACCAATCCGGCGAAAGCGGTTATTTTCTATCGTTGTCCATTGCGTTTTCGCTACAAGTGATAAAAAATCGTTTGAAAAATATTGAATGATAATGGATGAAGCTGAAGTGTCCGTCATGGATCAAAGAGATGAGCTCATTCCAATTGGTGGTATAGTAATTATCAAGTAGTCTCCATATAAGAGTTTTCAAACTTCTGATGAAAAGCTACACATGAAGAAAAGATGATTTCGATTTTCCTCCGCATTATTGCACAAGACACAATTACTGTATCCCATCCAGATTTTGGTTCAATCCCCGGTTGACAATCCATCAAGTGCCACAAGCCAAACAAAAAACGAGTAATTTGGTGTTGCGTGGATAACCCACACATTGATGTACCAATTTTTTCTTGCTAATATATATGTATATAACATGTAATTACATAAATACGGATTATATATATGTAAATATATAATTCATAAGGATATAACATGTATTTGACACTTTTTATCAACGAAAAAACACATGTATTGGACACTATAAATGTCTGAAATGCATAATAATATATAGATTTTAAGCATTTTAAGCTGATAGTCAATGTTTTACTGGATTGTCTAGTCGTTCTTCCCCTTCTTTTTCTGTAATATACAACTCTCCCAAAATTATATCCGTGATATGCTTATAGATAGTCTTTTGTTTTTTTTTTTTCCTGAGAAAAGGCTTTCAATGCTTATTAGATAGTCAATTGATTATTAATAAAGATAACATGCTTGTTTAACACAGTAAGCACTATATAGACCTCCATGAATGATGCCGTGTATAACACCTTATACTATCCCAATATAACATCCCTTTTCATAATTTATGTTGATACGAGTCCGAGTCAGTAGTGGACTGGGGTCCAAAATTAAAACATGATCTCTAATCACCACCAGTTTAAACAGTCCGACTAATTTTAAAAGTGAGAGTCAGTCCGATACACCGATATAAAGAGTTTGGTTATGATTTATAGTGACAATTATATGTCTCATGATCAATTCAAGGATATCTGAGGTTTCACCTTATATTTGTTTTTGTTATTAAATTTAAATATATTTTCTTTTACAAAAACCCCACTCAAATATCGTACAAATAACACCCCAAATGCAGCTAGTAATTTAACAACTATAACCTAACAAATGTTTTATAGCGTTCAGATCTGTCTAATATCAATATCATCATATCAGTTATCGATTGTACATATATATCTAATATATTATATTTATTTCTGTTGTAGAAAATTTCATACATATATGTTAGGGCTCACCGGAGTCGGCCATATATAATATATAAAGAGTTGTACGAGGTTTGAATCTTCACATTTGAAATTTGGAGCAGCCGGAAAACACATTTTAACCTGATAAACAAAAAAGACAAAATCTCTAAAATAGCATGACGGAATGAAAATTATGAATATGATTTTTCATTTTGTTTGTTTTCCTTCTCGTTAAAATTACAATCTCACAATACACAAAAAAAAATATGAATCTTATAAAACCCGATCATCCCAACCAAAAATAAAATGGCAAAGCATTGGATTGATGTCAATCAGCAGCTACAGTGACAACGTAATATAATGGCTCCGTTAAGTCATTGTTACTTTGCGCTGTTATCACCACATCAACGTTTTCACTGGACGTTAGCTTTCTTGCTCTCTTTGCTTCTCTTTCCCAATCAGTAGAAGCGACGACATAAAGCATCATAGCCGCACAGCATATCTGAGCCGCGAAAAGCCCTAACCAAAGCCCGCGAAACCCATACGACGCCCAAAACGTTAGTCCAACAGCTACCGGCGTTCCGACAAGGTAAAACGCTCCTAGGTTTATGTTTGCGGCCACCGAAGGCCGCGCGGTCCCTCTAACGACCCCGCAGCCTACCGTTTGCGGGCAGTTCCCGAGCTCACAGAGCCCGAGAATCGGCAGCGCGGCCGCGGTTAATTTGATGATATCAACGTCGTTTGTGAAAATCCGCCCCCATACATCGCTTACTCCCCAAGCAAACGCGGAGGCGGTCATACCCATCACACACGCAAAGGAAACCGCTACTATAGCTGATAACCTAGCCGTGTTTGGGCGGTTTGACCCGAGTTCGTTACCGACTCGGGTCGAGACCGCAAACCCTAGAGACGAAGGGAAGATGTAGAGCAAGGACGTCGTTTGGATAAGAATGCCCATTGCTGCGACTGGAGTCTGAGGGTTAATGAGTAAACCGCATAGAACTGTCATGATCTCGTACCACCACCACTCTAGGCAAACGCCGACGCAGCTAGGTATGGCAAGGCTGACAAGTGGACCCCAGTCTTTGAAACATTCAGAGCCGGGGCGGGACCAAGTTGCCGAGTGTAGACCGGTGATCCAAACGTGGGCAACAAGAAAAACGACGACAAAGAAATTCGAAGCGGCCGCGGCCATTGAAACACCGACGAAACCCAATCGGAGGTAAGAAACGAGGAAAAAATTCATGGGTATGTGGAAGATGGTGCCGGCGAGCATTGCTAGGGTTAGTGGGCTTGTGATACCTTGTGCTCGAAGGTATATACGGAGAGGGTGAAGAAAGGAATTAGTGAGCAAATCAGGAATAGAGCAGATGATATATGTTTGAGCCAACGATGCGATACTTGGATCTTGATGAAGATAGATCATGATTTTTCCCAAGTTGAGCCATAGAGCGAGGATCACGAGCGAGCTTGTGAGTAAGAAAAGAACGGTTCGTTGGAGAGTCAGAGAGAGGAGTTTTGGCTTGTTGGCTCCAAAGGCTTGAGAACAGAGTGGGTCCATGCCGAGGGCGAGGCCTGCAAGAACTGAGTAGCCAGTGATGTTGGCGAATGCAATGGCTAAGGAGCCACCAGCGAGCTCTAGCTCTCCGATATGACCGAGGAAGAGCATAGAGATCGCGGAACGAGCGTAGAGGATGAGAGCGGCGAGGATGGTGGGAAAGGCTAAGGAGAAGAGAGACTTGGCCTCTATTTTAAGCTCAGAGATTGATGGGAAAATGCTGCTCTGTTTTTGCTTTTCGAGGTCGATTTTCGAAAGAAGATCTGTGTGACTGATCATGATGTTGGGAGTTTCCATTGTTCTGTGAAATATACACACAAGACAATGAAAAATGATAGAATTGATAGTTTGTGGTGCTATATCTTTGAAGCAGGATTTTGAGGTTATATATATACACACAAAACCTATATATTTATGTGGATCACGTCTAAAGCTACAGAGAATCGGTCAGATATGATGGATGTATTATTCCCAATAAAATTATAAAGTCAAATATTTATTTAATGGATGACTATTAATTAGTTTAAAATTTCATGTTTTTAAAAGGATACAATATTTGTTTGTTTGTTTTTCTTGAAAAGTTTATGTTAAGAAGGGAAAGACCCTAATTCAGTTGTAGGACACCTTATCAAGCAAAATGAAGAACCTTTCTAAAACACCTTTGCTGATACATTTTTTTCTAATTGTTTAAGGTTTTTTTTTTATATTTTAGAAAAACAAAACAGAAATAATGGTCATTTATAGAATTAAATCTGATTTCTCACATTTTGTTCTTGTTGATTTTATCCCTACAAATAATTAATTTGTACTCTTCTCCATGAAAGACGCTAAATTTTTGTCTCCTTATTGACTTTTCATAATTAATTTTCCCATATGTAATATTATATTTTACTTTTTATTTTAAAAAATTATTTAATTAAATATTTAATCCATTTTACAAAAGAATATTATTATTTTCTTAATCTACCAATTATCAAATGTACATTCCTGATATTAGATTAACTAATCAAATTTCATTATAAAAAACTGACATTGAATTTCATTGTTTTATAAATATATGTGTATCAATTGGATCTTAATCTAATAAACATACAAAAGTCAATATTTCTTTAATGTATGACTTTCTGTATTAATGTATTTAATTTAGAAAATCATGTTTAATTATAAGGATTTAGTTTTGGGATTTGTTCTAGTTCATTTGATTAAACATAGAGGTTAACAACTTTACAAATAAATTTATAAATGGTATCCATTTTAGAGTTATTCTTAGAGCATCTCCAACCCAACACCAAATCATACACCAAACCTATTTTTTGGTGTAAAAACCTCTCCACCCCAACTCTATTTTGGTGTTAATCTTTTTTATTTATAAAAAAGTCTTTCAAATTTTAATCAATTTTAAAATTAATGAAAAACATATACAAATTGTGATGGTTAAAACCCAAAATCTAATATGTTTGGTAATAACTAAACAAAATCTTAATATATTTTGTTATTTTATATGCTACAATGTATTTATTTTATATAATAAATGTTAAATTTAATTTATTTCATAATTTTTTTAAATTTAAAAAAATAAGTAGAGTTGATTTGTAAATTTTAAAGAATTGAAAAGAGAATCTATTAAGAATATTCCATTTTTGTGTAAAAATTGATATAAATTATTGGAGCAAAACCCAACACTTTGTGTTACCCCATTTCTAGTGTAAAAAATGGTGTAAACCATTGAAAATGCTCTAATTAGCATAACGTCTCTTTGGTGCCACATGTTTCAACTTTCAGTGTTCTTCTTTTCTTCATTTTACCTTTTCTTCTTCTCTTCGGATTCGATTTTATCTTGTGAATCAAACACATTACAATAATACTGAATAAAGTTGTTTAGCAAAAAAGAAAAGGGACAGCCCATTGGGAAAAACAAAACAGTATTGTATAAAGTTTACGATATAATTGATATCTACAAAAAAATATTGTTTAGCAGAAAAAAAAAAAGACCATTGCAACCAATATATTGTTTTTGAAATTAATGCCATAATTTCACTAAATTAAATAAGGGTATAAAAAAGTAGCACTATGTTTTTATTTTCTCTTCAAGACCAAATATTATTTTCATCAAAATAAACATGACACACACATATATATATTAGTATAATATAGCAAATAAAACATTCCAAAATGATCACAGTCATCAAGTGAAATAGCTAATAGATCCATGGTTGAGTTTTGGGCAGGTGGAATATTTGTGGCACGAACCAAACTTAATGGATTACATATTTTCAGCTTGAATTCACAGCTAATTCTGTTGGACCAGCTTGTCTCATCAACTGGCAAACAAAGATCGAAACAAACATTCCAATTCCAATAAATATTGTACCATATTTTGATCATAGAAACCATACTTTATAATAAAAAAAAATCAATTTTATAAACCTGGAAGTAGGTCTCAAACTTTGCGCGTAGTTCACTATGCTCCTTCTTAATATCACGCAGTGCAGCTTTTATTCTTCATAGTAAACATGCAATTTTCAATATTATGCAAAAAAGCCAATCGTTTTCAACTTTTCATATATATATATATATATATCACAATGTAGATGGCTAAATCGAATACTTAATTATGTATTTGATATATAACTAGAATGATGTAAAAATAATTGAAGAAATAAAACTAAAAGAACGTACTTACCCTTCAATGTTGCCAGCTTCAAGAAAAGTGTATGCTTTGTTAAGTTCCTTGTGAACTTTGATGGCGCCGATGCTGAAGTTTTTTTTCAAAAAATCAGCATTCCCTTATATTTATTGATGTAAACTTCTTATTTTATTTTATTTTATTTTTCTAAACCATAATGTCGCAAAATAATATCACTAGCCTGGAAGTGCTGCTTTTTAACCGAAGAATGCATTTGGTAATCTTAGGTATTTCTATTGGCTCTCGCTCCCTGTTTCAAAAATAATCAACACAAACTTTAAACACCAAAGACCAAACCATTAGACAAGTTAAAAACTAACTATATATTTACAATTCATAGCGTTCAATACGTTATATATTTGATTGAGGTGGTCTCATAGTTCTGATATTTTTTTGGAAAGAATAAAGAATAGAATTCACATACATAAATAGCTTTCAATATCTAATTCTCTATCATGGCATTATATAAATTCAATACTAATATAATGCATTGCATGGATGTAATATCAAAGTGGATATTGATATGGAGGGAGATAGGAAAACTCACAATTCATGTTCCAAAGCAGCAATAACATTAGGGGAATCTCTGAAATAGAGAGTTATTACTTCTACAACAAAATCAAGGTTTCCATCTTTCGTCAAGGCTTCTATCTGAGTATACTGAGAATCGAGATACCCCTGCATCAATATTATTTGTTTTGAAAATTTAAACGATATATTCCTTATAAACCTACAAATATTTTATTTGTCAAGTGATGATCAAAAGCTAATCAGATCAATTGTAATGGTATTTTTTTTGGTTTTATAATTTCAACAACTAACTATATATTTTTAACAACTAACTATATACTTTAAAGAAAAATTACTCGAGTCATCAAAAAATCAAACCAATCAATATAGGTTTCATATATTTCTGATCATGACATATAATATATTCTGTTGCCGTGTCGTTAAACTATAATTATGTTTAATTTAATCAATATATATGTGAATTAAAAATATACAAGAACTAGAGAATAATCAACCGGAGTAACCTTTGCGAAGTAATCTATAACATTCACATGTACATTAGTTTGAAATTAACTAACCTCGTCAAAGAAAGTTTGTCTCGTCTCTTTAACTTGTAGATGCCGGGCTTTGAAGTCCATATATAAAACAAAATAAATCTTAGAAATAAGTTTTTGCAAAAAATACAGATGATATTAGTATGAGAGATCGTAAAAGAGAGAGATATGCATGTACATGTGCACACAACAATCCATATATTTATATGGCAACAAAGCAAAAGCATAAAATTGTAATTTAATGAGAAATCTTGAAGCCATCCTCTTTGTTGATTAACATTTGCAAAAATTTAGATTTGTATCTGTGTTTGAATCAAAGAATATGACTTTGTAGGATGTCTTACTATGGTACTCGATCGATAATTTACTTTTGTTGGATACTATATTATGTTTTTCTTAGAATTTTAATGACCGTATCTTCCATGGAATCTGGTCTAGTGATTCTAAACATAAGTGAATTTTTTTTTTTTTTTTGTCAACAACTTTATAAATATAAAACGGTTTAGAAATCCAAACCGAGAAAACAGAGTCTGATACCAAATCTTGAAAAATAAATACATGATCTAGAAATAATAACTCTTTAACAAAACAAATTCCTTAACTTAGCTGAATTACAAAATGATAAAACGTCTTTGATTGTATTACGGTTACCATTTTATACAAATTGGCTCAATTGAATGTTGCTTGATACATTACTGTAGAAACAGAGAAGTCATTCGAAAGACCTTTGTTATCCTCGACTACGGGAGTCTTTAGCATGTTTATTTTTTACGGAGTCTAACATGTATTACAATAAGTTCTTATTGAATCAATTCCCAGTTGGTTTGGTTTTAACTGTCACGTTCCGAACTTATCTTTCATCAATCGTTCAGACCGGTCTTAAGACATCTTAAACAGAAATAACTGATAAGATCAAATTTATGCGTTTTAATTTTGAATTAGCCCACTAACTCTGACACAAATTTATATAAACTATAAAAATGATCAAATGAATATGGGAAAAATACTCGGATTGGTTTACCCGTACTTATAAATCTCCACAATAAACTTAAAATTCGCCTTAACAAATCCAAATAAAGTTTAACAAAATTTTTACGAATCCTACACCAGAAACATGACTGCGTTTGCAACAGCCAACAACTACCTCGAGTATAATTGAGAGACCTAAGAGTTAACACATAACTCACCATACAACATTTAAAAATTCCATGAGTTCTAGATCCACGGGTTCTTCTTCGCTGATTTTGAACTCAATCCAGAGCTTGTTTTCTGGTAACAAAACAAAAGCTACGTTCATATATGTCGTCACACAAAGAGTATCACTGATTTGACATTCTTCTAAGATCGATCCGCCTTAGCTTCTATTTGTTCTTACCGTATAACGAAATAGCAACCAAACTCATTATTTCACAGTTGTGTACTACTGATTGATACCTATTAAAGTCAGAAATTCAACTAATACGGATTGTCGCAATCAATATGTATAGGTTGGATGGGCTAATTATATAAAGTAGGATTTTAGACTATTCTCCCAAATTCTTTTCAGGTGCTTACCGATTTCAGCTTCTTTGCTCTACCACGAATCCTGTTCCTCTGAGGTTTCAGCTTGTATATCCGAACCATCCAATGGTGACTCGTGAAAACCTGATGAAAAAAAAAAGTCACATTTACCAGAATCTAAGTGGAATTAATGTGCCTCCAGTTTGTAGTTAAGAATTTAAATCTCACCTCTTCGAAATGTGTGAGCTTAAAATTCTTCTTCCCAATCTCTGTTCGCCTGACCCGATCAAAACCTTTACCATCTGTCTCTACAAACCTGGCGAAAAAAATACAAACTGAGGAGCCTTGCATAAACAGAGTTCAAGGTTACTCTTGCAGAAAAGCATTTTACCTGTAGTAAGAGAGCTTGTACATAAGGCAGTTCAACATTGTTGGCGTTGCTTCAGAATCAATCCGGTATTGGCCGTCTCTCTTTGCAAAAACAATTGAAAAGGTAACCCGGTTTCAGATTCAGAGTCTTCAAAATTAACTGAAAGTTGAATGAAATAAAAAAAAAAAAAGACAACAGAGCAGTACCAGATAATCAGCTTCCTTTATATGAGGAAAGACGCCGCCTCCAATTCGCACCATCCACAGAAACTTATTAATATCATCACTTGGGTAACCAATAAGACCTGACAAAATGAGTGTCCCATCAGAGAATATATTTCAGAGCTATTACACAAGATTACAATGTCATGAGCCAGAAACATACCACCAAAGACGACAAGAACGTATTTCACATCCAAGGAGTTGAAAATTTCCCACGCTGCCTTCTCTGGAGATGACATTGCAGTGCCAACAGTTGCAATGTGAGTATTATTCCAAGTGTTGTTGTCGACAATAACAGTTCGATTAGCCATAGCCGTTGTCTGATAACCATAGTCCCACCATGAAGCCACCTACATGATTTATTTTAACAAGCAACACTCAGGCAACTTCATATATAAAAGATAGCTTACACCTCTACCAATAGAGGCTTAATAGTATTTAAAAGTTGACTTTGTTTTGCCAGCAAAGAAAACTTACTTTATCATCCACGTCAGTATTGTGGCTCAACCATGCGTAAGACTCTCTAAAATCATCAAAGACGTGTAGGCCATCGCGGGATTGAGATGTCAAAACTATTGATGGAGCTGAATATGCTTCTGCAGCTGCCCAAACACAATGAATCTACAAAACAGAGGATGCATTTGGAAGTCTTAGGATTTATACTTTGTCATCTAAACTAACTGTAAGAGATGGGGCCACATATAATAACTTGAAGAAAGTCTGCATACCACATAGAAAGAACCCAACATTATCAGGAGAAGAAGCGCAACTATAGAGGCTTCAAGAGGCAAAACAAGAGCCTTCTTCACAATCTTGGACCTCACAGTAGGTTTATCAACAGGTTCTCTCTCCTTCTTCTTGCCCTTCTTTGATGGCCGCTCTTTTGCAGTTTCTTCACCTTTGTCATTCTTACTAACAGAAGCATCATCTTTTGGGGCATTGTTTGTAGAATTGTTGTCCTCTGCCTTAACAGTCGAAACACAAACCAGTTTTTATCCAGAACTTGGCTAGCACTGAAGATTCATCATCGAGAATAAAGAGGAGAGAGAAGAATACTTACATCATTTGTGGAATTCGACGACCCGCCTAAGTGGTATTTGATGGAAGCTGTGAAAACATCAAAAGCTTGAGAGAGTGCAATCCCAGACATGATGCATGCTGCTGGAGCAAGCACGAGCATAAGACGAACCTAAGATATCAGAAAGACAGGTGAATACATGGCTGAAGAAAAAAACTAGGCAAGGGAATATGAGACTGCAATTTGAAGATACACAACTCACCATAACTCCAGAAAAGTACACAGACATTACAATATAAAGGACCACAAAAGAGCTGGCATCAGATAGAGGCGAAAAGCATGCCTACCAACATTAAAATAAGAAGAGAGAAAATAATTAACGCTAAATATAAGCATAAGAAGTAATGTAATTCAGTTCTCACAATCATTTAACTCACGATGATGCCAGCAGGGACCAAGAAAGCCAAAACATTGATATCCATGAAATAAGATGGCCAAGTTGGAGGTTGATGTTCACTGACACTTGCAATAATTGGAATATACTTGCTCGCGTAAGTTCTGTTGTATAAAAGATAAAGATACCAAGAACAAGAGAGTGTCAGATATTTAACATAAATAAAGAGATAAAGCAGAATTTCTGCAGACTGAACTGTGGACAAGGACATACTCCAAATTTGCAACGAACCTAAACCGCGAGGAGAAATAAATATTAAAAGTTTAGAACCACTCACGGATCAAGTAGACTCAAACTCCTACCACTCCATCCTCCCGTTGGACTTGAAGCCACCAATGCCACTAGAACTGCCACAGCTATGAAACACACAACCCTGTAAAAGTAATGAAGCAGAGATAAACTTTCTATCCCATGAAAAACAACCCACGAAATCTAGAGTATGCTATCTCATCTGTACTAACTATGTAGAGTTGAATCAGAAGCAGAAATATTTTTTTATAGGGTGTATATTCATTAAAAAAAAAGTCAGAGAAAAACAGTAGAAGAAAGCTTACAGGCCGATAGACACAACAAGTGTTACTGCAACTTTGAACATTTTAGGAGAAAGAATCCCTTTGATGTAGTATACAAGAGCGACAACGTGGATGATGATAAATACCTGCATAGGTCACCGAGAAAATATTTAATGAAAGAAGTAGAAGTAAATGAAGAGAATCGGTAGTACAAGATTCTGCCACTTGCACAAACATAAAGCCTAAATCCAACATATCCATCTCTATGTACTGTACTACGTACAATTAGTTTGTATGGTGTTCTCCAAATATTAACAAATCTCACAAGAGAAAACTTAGAAATTCAGTGTCTTCAAAACACTAGCTTACATAACTATACTGGCATAAACTAGAAAACTAAGCAATGGTCGTTTTAACATGAAAAAATAAAATCAATCAACTATGCATTAGAAGAAGAGGCATACATAATAAAGCGATGAAGAAAAACTCACCAAAAACGAGGCAAAATGTTCAGAAGTCAAAACCGCATTGAAACCAACAACAGGTACCAACGCAGCTAACAGTGTGCCTAACACAACCTGCATACGCATGCACACACTTGGTGTCAGTAACTTTCAAAATATTGTGTTCAGCTATTGATTAATTATCTTTTACTTCTCATCATTTTATGAATTTAGTTTTCATGTACTTAGAAAAAGGTTTTACAAAATCATATGCTAGAGTCCTAGTCTGAACAGAGAGTCAAATAAATAACTCACTTGCACATTCATATTTTTCAAGAAACAAACAGAGAAAGGGCGGTATATTGATAGTTAAAATATTTTTACTTGTTATCATTAATGAAGAAGATTCTTACCAAAGGAGCATAGGCGACGTACAACCGGGGAGAGTATCGGCCAGTTACAATGCATAAGAGAACGTGCATCGGTATCAGATTGATAATGAAGGTGTAGCCTCCCCAAGAACATACCTAAATGATGGAAGAAATTGGAATTTGTGCAGAGAGTAACAAAAAGGAAAGGAGAAAACATGTAGAATTATCCGAAGTCGTACCATGTAAAAGTATGCGATGGCATTCAGGGTGGCATAAAACAAGGAACCTGTATTTAGTGTCTGCATAAAATTCATGATAAGGATAACCGGAAAGAAGAAAAATAATAGGAATTGGCGATTAAGAAACCAAAATTTACAAGGGAAAGGTTGATTTTACTATGCACGTGATTTCTAGGGTGCAAAACCAAATCATCTTTACATGACATTGGAGAAAACCTAACCTTTATGTAAAGATAAAAAGTGAAGATCAAAGCAAAAATGGCAACAGCTTCATTGTCATAGCTTCCAGCTACAGATCGAGATATATACGAGGGAACCTGCAAAGACAAAAATATTAGTTTTAAAAAAAACTAATTTTCTAAAGAACTGCATCAATAGACTTTTCTGAACGATGCACCAATGCTGAATAGTGTACATGATATCAAATAACCAAGCAATAACCTATCAAAAGTCATAGCTATGATGTTATACGAATTTAATATTTGCTGTTCATAGTTCTTCCGAAACATAACTTGAAGACAAATTCCACGTATAACAAATAAATAAATTACCATGGCCAAAAGAGCAGCAGCTGCTAGTCCTGCACCGGAGCCCTTAACTTCCTGTAAGAATGCAAACAAATAGTGTTGGATTCACTGGTTCTAGTATAAACTAGAGAAATCACATTAGACAAAAGACAAACCTTGGTCAATAGGTAAGTTGCCCAGGATGCAAAAGCTGAAAATACAGGTGCGGTAAAGACACAAACAGTCTCTACTGACAGTGGAATGTTTAATGAGTTCACGACCCTATGACAGATGGATATAAGTATTAAAACTTAAAACTGATCTATATGAGTAAATCAAATAATTGCTAATTACGGCAAAACTACACTCACCACCAGATGGTTCCAGCGGTCAATGTCAGCCCAGGGTAAACAGTACCTCCAATCACACGGCCAAGAGGATACCTAAAATTAAATAAAAACGAGAAAACAAAATAAGTATAATGCTACTGAAGATGGCAAATAAAAAAGACCAAGAGATGTAACATTATGATCATCAAATTACCAGGTACGATCATCAAACCAATTCCAGAACTCGTAGATTCCATTCTTCGATAAGAACTGAAACAAAAAACAGATTATATAGGGCGAGACAACGACAACCTGAATATGAGAACTCTCCCACAAAGCTAAGAGTGTGAACCTGAGTGACTCTATAATTGAAGTAAGGATCAAACTCATGAATCACGCTTTCATACTTTATGACCTGAAAAAGAAAACAACGAAAACTATGAGATTACTAAAATCAAACAAGTATTGAATTGCTACAGAAATAAGCATTATCATAATTGTAAGCTGGATGATTAGCTACGCAGAGAGCATAAAGTAGAGATGAAACAAGCAAAACTATGAGCAAACATTGAATGAAAACCTCAAAGCTAAACCATTCAGTATCTCTAATGGGATATCTGAACCATCGCGAGAGCCTCTAACCATATGGAATCCACATTTCTGTTATCAAATAAACAAGTAACAACAACAATCTGCTTCTTTAGCACAAATCAAGTGAGGGAAGAAAAGAAAGCTACACCGATCAATCGCAAATAATGAGATCGGATCTAGAATAGTCGGATCTATAGTAGTAGGATCTGATCTAGAGACTACTGGAATAAATCAAAGGAGCAGAGACGTGAGTGAGCTCACAGAGAAGAGTCGGATCGAGAAAGCGAGGACACCAATGAGGACGAGGATGAGGACAGAGAGAACGTTTCCGAAAGCGTGTCTCATCGCAGACGGCGTTCCCGGAGGTGGACTCTCTAGAGCCGCCATTATACACGGCGAAGTTGAGTCTCCGGTTCGAAGAATGTGACTGAAGGACAGAGACGACGACTTCCAAAGGTCGAAGGGTTTTTCGAGGAGAAGCCAAAAAAAAAAAAACTATCGCACGGGAGTTACAAGTTAAGCTGCAGTAACTAGTAAATCACTGGCCCCAAGAATCAGCGCCTTCGTGGATTCGACACATGTCAGTTTTTCATTCGTCAATCCCATCATCTAAGCCATATCTGGTTTTTTTTGCGTGATATTTTGGACACATAAAATTTAAAGAACTGAGGCAAAAATGGACAATTTTTCCCTATACAACAATAACAACACTTACAATTTTTTATGGTTTATCTGTTTAACCATCTTCCCAAGGTATGATATGACTTGATCTATGGTGGTATTTCTCAAAGGAGTCATTACATTTGTAAATAATAACCAGAAATTAGTCAAATCTGCAATGTACCGAACATGTGATGAAGATACAAAGATATGCCTTTTCAAAAGAAAAAACTACAAAGATATGAATCAAAGTATTCAAGTGACTGTTGGTCGAAAAAAGATAATCTCAGGCTCGGGATTCCCTTTTACAGACAAAGTCCTCCACACACTGTTACATACCAAAAAATTTGAGTATTGTTTTGCTTGCAAATGAACACAAAAGCTTCGATTAATATCCATAAAAAGAACAATTTGATTCCCTTGTTTGCACCTCTTCGTGATAAACAACAGAAAATGCGTATTTCGAGAAATCTGTGTTTAACCTGATTTTTGAACTCTGACGAATTGCAGACACTCTTTAAAAAGAGCAAACGAGGAATATCCATTCTTTAAGCAAACAAGTTAGAATCTATTTGCTCCACATTTGGAAAGATCTGTCTGACCACAGCAACATAATCGGAAGACTTGGCCTGAGAAGAGATAGACAACACAAAATGATATACTTTGAAAAAAGATACCGCTTAATGGATCGAAAGTGACATGAGACCTTTTCACATCTTCCAGGGGAGAGAAATAAATAACAGAAGACATTGGGTTTCACCAAAATAAAAGAATTGATAGATGCAGACACTACAGCCAAGTTAAACAAGACCAGCAATGGGACCATATGTGTATCACTATTCAGCTTTATATTGACATGCCATATCAAAAAGCAAAACTAAGACAGGAGATCCTACAATAATGCATGACAAGAAACTGATGAAAAGTGACCGAAAGACCTCGATTTTGGTTAAACTTACACAAGGGTTATTTTCGAGGTAGATAGTGGTAAGCTTCTCTTTAGAGCCTGCAACCGATTCTGTGATTGCTTCCAGTGATTCTATCTGGTTGTCATTAAGCCATAAATCTTCCAACCTATAGGTTAAGGTAAAAGTCAGGATGGAAAAAAAATCACCAAACAAAAATCAGTCAAGGGAAAGGTGAAATACTTTGTGAGGTTCTGAATGTCATCGACTGATGTGAGCTTGTTGTTCGACACATCCAATACCCGTAGGTTAACCAATGCACTCAAGCCTTCCATTTTTGAGATACCGTTATGGCTCAAATATAACTCTTCAAGAGCAATACAGTCCTGGGCACATATTTTTTCATGCATCAGAAAAGTAAAATGCTGGTATGAGGAATGAGGATATCTGAAGAAAGGTAAACAATGCACACCTCAAATCCTTTCATAGAGGTCAATCGATTGCTCTGCAAGCTAATCTTTTTTATACAATTGAGTCCACACAGGTCGACAACTTTGATACGGTTTCTCCCAAGCCATAGTTCTTCTAGCTTGGTGAAGTTTTCCATGTTTTCCATCACCTGAAACCAATCTCAATGCTTTTCATATTCATTTCTGAAGCAATACAAACCGATTAAAAAAAGAAAGATCAAAGCGGGTACAAACCCGCAATCTATTAGACCCCAGTTCAAGAATCTGCAAGTCATTCAAGTGTTCAATCTCCATAATCTTGTTAACTTCATTTTTAGACACATAGAGTTCCTTCACTGTGCTAGAGGCCTTCGATAACCCTTGCAACGAAGTGATTTCATTGAAAGATACATCGAAAACCAAAAGCTTTGCGAATATGCTGATATCTGGTACTTTTGCCAGCTTGTTATCTCTGAGAACTAGCTCCTGCACAAAAACAAAACGAATCAGGAAACACTTTTCTTTGTCCCACTGCACACAGAGATTTATGCCTATTTCTAGCTCCTCTTCAATTCTCGTATCCGTTCAACAAGAATTGCACAAGGAACATTAGCCAACCCAATTGGTTCCATATCGACTTATCTAACCATTTACAAAGCACTCATAAGAACCAACAAAAGTGGGGAGAATAAAACAGCTAGAATCACCTCGAGATCGGACAAGGCTTCCCAGCGAGACAAGGGCTCGACGCCGGAATCGTCAATTAGGTTCTGTCGAAGAGAAAGTTTCTTGAGCATAGAGAGCTGAGAGATCCTCGAGTCCAATCCCGACAAACGATTAGCCGTAAGGTCCAGCTCAGTTAGGGTCGGCGGTAACTCGACCGTATCGAGACTGTGGAGCTGATAGCTAGTGAGATCGAGAACACTTCCGGAATCATCGATCTCCATTGATTGTAGGTCCTCCCGCGCCGGTGAGCCGTCGCTACTGTTCATGGCGTTTTGGGTTCCACCTCCAGATCACAAACGAGACGAGCTTCGGGGGAAATTGGTCTAAAGCGAATTCTTCTTAAACACGAAACGACGCCGTTTTAGGGAAACTGTAAATTTGTTGCTTGTAGGGTTCTTATAATGGGCCCAAAGTCCATAGGCCCTGGAAACAGGACCACGAGAGGCACAAGGACTCTCATACAATAACCAAGAACATGAGTCAATATATATATACAAAGGTTTAGGCATCTTGAGACAAGCACATTGTATCTAGTCTCTTAATATATCATCTACGCTTTGCTTGGAACACTCTGTTATACCAAATAGAATGGAGAGTCATATGAAATAGATCATACTTCTCCGGTTTAGCATGCCACAGAAAATGTCTTTGCGCCTTTCTAACCGCCATTTGCATCTTCGCGTATTTCTCTTCCGGTATCGACGACAAGATATCTTTCAACCTCGGGATGTCTTTCTCTGCAACAATGACCGAGAACGCGTCCCAATCAAGAACCTCAAAGAATGGCGGAATGAAGTTGTCGGATATAATCACAGGGACACATTCGTAGAATATCGACTCAACGACCCTCGGGCTGTTCACCTCGTACCCTTTAGGACAAATGCAGTACTTGCTGCTTTTCATGTGCTCGATGTAATTCATCTTGCTCGCCACGCCGAAAGGCATTCGTCCGAAGATGTTCATTTCGGGATCTCTGTCTTTCCAATGCTGTAGCAGGATCGGACGTAGGTACCCGTGCATGCTTCCAGCGTAGAAAGCCAGGATCCGCCTCTGAGAGGCCGGTTTTCCGCCCAAATCACGAAGCGGGTTTTTGGCAGCGCGGACATATGTTTCAGGAAGGGAGATGTCTCTTCCAATCTTGAACCCTGCAGTTACATCTGCATTGCATAGAGCTTTAATGCAATGCTCCATGTGGTGCCTTGTCTCATATGGTGCCTGTTTAGTCAACCAAATGCATCATGTATATCGTTAGACTGAAGAAGTGTAAAACCGAGACTGGATACATTGACGAAATGACCACTTGTACCCAATCATGACAGGCGACAAGAAAATGATCAGCTCCATCGGTTCTGTTGAAGAAAGGGTACTTGGAACTGATGTGCTCAGTGTATTCCTTAAGAAACTGGCGTAGGTTAGTTCGGTTATGAGAATTACGCACATAAAGCGTGTATTCTAGCATCCGTGCACTAAATGGCATATAGTACAAGTGAGCCCTTCTTGGATCCTTTACAGTGTAATGCTTGTTTGCTTCCATCAACTTCATGAACCATCCTTCTGATGCATACAATCCTTTGAGTATCGGAGTATGGAAAATGGGGCGGCTTCCTTCCTTATATACATAAACCTTGAGCATCCGTTCCATAAGGTCATAACTCCTGAGGCAGATAACTGAATCAAGTATGTCAAAATTACCTTATAAAGGAAAACACTACCAAACAGATTAAATTTGTGAACTAAATAATGAGGCTGTATTTATATGAACTCCCCCCTCTTCACAATGCACTTCTTTATGGAAAATTATGTCAACTTAGGACCATATGATACGGATTTTACAGAAGAAGTACTACAAAACTTTCATCTACATCAGACTCAAGAAAATACGACAAGATTGAATGTCGAGAGAACTCATAAAGTCATGTATTTATTATTGCTCTTTTTCGTAACCAGCAAACCGAGATTAGCATGAGGTCTAAGTTCTACAACTTTACCTCTTAAACATGGAGACATTACGGAATATTGGAGGGTAAAGTTCCCGTTCGTTTGTTAGAACCGGAGCATTCTCTATCTCCTTCCTTGCAGCCAAAATCTCTTCATCTCTCTTCGAAGACCAACGCGGTCGCTACATTGTCAGCATTGGTATTTTCTTAGTTGCATAATAACTAAAGTTCCACAAGCAAAAGAAAATAAAAAGGACAGCTGAACACATACCATTGCACGTGAAGATCTACGGTGCCTTACTAAAATCCGATTCATCTCGTCTATCGTAGTCACAGTTTTTGGTGGAAGCTCACACCGCAACTTCTTCTTCTTGCTTACTTTCTTAATAACAAGCAAGGAACTATTTCCAGAAACAGGTAGATTCTTCACTGAGGTAGCAGGAACCGTAATGGAGGAGCCTACACTTAACATAGAACTCTCCACAGAAGTCACATTTTGCACCTGATTTCCATTATTACTGTCTGAAACTCCCTCATTTTGCATTACAGTTCTATCTAAAGGAACAAGATTGTCACTGTTTCCAGCGACTTCTTTGATGATGACACTATCCTTTGCATCTTCAAAGCTCTCAAACTCAACACCGTCAACAAACCCTTCATCATCCTCTGACTCATTCCTCAGACCAAAACCTGAAACATTCTCATTTTTCTCCAAGACATGAATCCCAGCAGAGACCTCAGAAACGTTGTTAACCGCGAGTGTGTTTCTAAGAAGAGCGTTTTGTGATGGATTATTCATCATCAACGCATTGTTGTTCTCATTGGGAAGTTTAAGTCTTCTTCCATCAGGCAAAAGATATCTTAAGGTGTCTCCATATGAAAGTAACAACAAGATCTGAGTAAAAAGCAGAATCACAACCAGAATTGGCCATTTCTGCTTTCCACTTGGGGAAAGTTTCCTGAGCTCAGATCTAATCTCCATTCAAATCTCAAACACAGATTCAAACCCAGAAATAGTCAAGTTGATGATATTTGCTAAGAGCGAGCTTCAGAGAATTACGCTGCCGACACATCCAAGAACACACAAAAAATGGAAAGATAAGAGCTTTCATCACAATATGTGTTCAACCAGATCTCTACTAAAAATGCAATCTTTAAACTGGAAATCGAAAAGGGCCATCGTAAATTGGAACTCTTGAGGTTGCGAGCAATTAGAGTACACTACAAATTAACCTTAGTGGCAAAATTTGCTAAAAAGGGGGATTTCAGGAAGAAGAAAAAAGTTAAAGAAACCTTTAAAATGGGAAAGACATTGGAGATGAAGAGGCGCTGATTGTCGGCAATCTCAAAGAACCTCCGAGCGACGTGAAGTGGCTGTTTTTGGTCTTCTTCTCTTTGACGACCTTTGACTTTAGAAAAACAAAAAAAATCAAGGACTAATAATGGAGGACTATAAAATGACAAGGGAAAGGACAAATGTAAATTTTCAGACGGCTCGGTACTAGTATTAAGTATTAACAATCCCCAAAAGAGAAACTCGTGGATAATTCCATTCGGACAAGGGTTAAAGTGTCGAGAACAAAATTCATTGGTACGACCGACCAGCTGATCCAAGAATAGCCTACAAAGTCTATCTTCAACTAGCTAATTCATTCAAAATCAAGGCCGGTTCAGAGATAACCGATAGATTCCAAATTGATAACCATAACCATCATGTTTACACAATTGAGTTAAACAAACTCAAAAGGAGCTGAGAATGAAGGAAGACATGGAGAAGATGGTGGCAGTAGGCGTCGTGTGGGGCGCTACAAACGCCTTGATCCGCCGCGGCGCTCTCGCCTGGGATAATAAAAAGTCTCAGAAGAAAAAAGAGTCTCCTCTTCAGATCCGGAAAATCGTAATCGCTCTCCGTGATTGGATCGATCTCCTCCTCTTTTGGCAATACTCACTCCCTTTCCTCGTAAATCTATCGGCCTCAGCCACATTCTTCGCCCTCCTCAGCCATGCCCCGATTTCTCTAGCCGTTCCGGTCACGAACGCGACTACCTTTGCCGCAACCGCCGTTTTCGGGATCCTTTTGGGGGAAAAAATTCAAATCGGACTAGCTTTGTTAGGTACGGCTTTTATTGTATTTGGGATTTGGCTTTGCGTTGGGTCTTCTTTGCACCACTGATCTGTAATTTGGGTTTACGTAAAAGACTCTCCTTTCTGCGATATTCTTTGAGAATTCTCTTTCATTTCTTCTGCTAGAGCTAGTTAGTGCTTAAGGAAACTTTGAGGTTTGATGCAGAATCTATGCCAGTATTGAGATATACCGCGTTACAAACATAGTAACGAAGCTCGATAGAAGATCCTAGATTTATTCTAATTGTGTGGTTGCTTAGTTTAGGTGAAGAATTGATGAAAGGCTCTTTATAATGTTCCTTATTTAACAACACATGACATCTAGTGCCAAGCCTCGAATCCATATAGAGGCAGGATTTTGGACCAAAAAGAGAAGGAAATAGCGATAGATCATCTGATTTGTATTAGTTTCACTATGTCTTCATGTTCGTCGTTCATAATCTGTTTTCATTTGGCAATGTTTTGTTTTTTTTCTTCTGCAAAATTCTTGAGGACATTTCTCTTGCCTAATCGTTTTGCCTAGTTATGAAACATCAAAGATTATTCTTCAATGAAGCAAACAGTGTTTTAACAAACAAAAAAATGCACATGAAGAACAAGAATAGGCAAAACGGGGAAAAAAAATTCTCCAATACAAAATTTAGGACAAACCAAAAAAATTACCGAAAAGGTTTACAAGGATTGAAAGAAAGGAAAATGGTAAAAGAAAACACAACGAATATGGGTCCATTAATGTTGGCATATACAATATATAAGAAAAGAAAAACTGAATATTACGAGAATTTTTTTTCATATTAACGATGTTACGGCTTAAGACAAATGGGTAAAAATCAATCATCATCAGACGACCTGAATCCATTCTCCAGTGCTGGGAACACCTTTGTAGACGGCAAAGAGAAGATAGTAACCCGGTGGTGCGACGTTACCATTGGGCGGTGCAACCGCCTGGATTTCGAACGAACCGGCACCAGCGGGGTTGACGGCAGATACACCCAACAAGAGCAACCTCATGTTCATCGAGATACTGTGTGTTGTAAAAGCAGGAGCTAACATTGTGACCCTGAGGTTCTGCTTGGTCACGCCTTGTTGTTTAAGGTTGACCTTTACCTTAAAGCTTTGTCCGTACTTGACCTGTTTTGGTGTGGCGGTGTTCACAATCTTTGGCCTCAAGTTGGCTAGTGCCGGGTCAAGGTAAGGTGGTGAGAATTTCTCGACGCGAAGCTCCGTTGGGAACTCAACGTTGTACTTGTAACCATCGTTGGAGTTACTGCCACCAACAAGAACCTTACCATCGGGTAGAGCAATGGCGGTGGAATGGTACATACGTGGGATGGTCGTGGCAGCGAGCTCTCTGAAACGTTTTCCGCGGGTAGCACGAGGCTTGTACAAGATTGGAGCAAAGGCTGGGTCTTTAGCATAGCCCCAGCCTGAGCAACCACGTTTAGCTCCGTTTACTAGAAGTACATCTCCGTTAGGGAGGATGACAGTGTCACTCATGATTCGTGGTGTAGGCATCATCTCTGTCTTCCATCTTGGCCTGGCGCTGTTGATTCTCATCCTCGCGCAATCTTGCAATGCTGGGTCGAATATCTTTTTACCGGCTCTGTAGTATGCGTCGTGTCTGGCTCCACCGCAGATGAGGACCTCAGCTGGGATGACTTTAGGGTTGTTAACGTAGAGGTGGATGGGGAGGAGTGCGGAGGAACCTGATCCCGGGTAGTTACGGGCACCACCTGGGAGCTGAGGGAACTCCTTAATGACGTTGTTGGTTTTCGGGCTTAGAAGGATGGATCGGTTGTTTGCGAAAACAAAGAGGTTACCGTCGGTGTTAAGCCATACGAAAGGGTAGAGGTTGTTCTCTTCAGGGTCATCTGTTTGCTTGAGGAGCAATGAGTCGTAGAGCTTCTTGTTGTTTTGTCCCTCCATTGGGATGTATTCGTAGTTCAAGGCGTCTCGCCCTCCGACAACGATGAAGTTACCGTCAGGGAGAGTGGCTTGAGTTGAGTACCATCTCTTGGCAGCCAATGCCTGAGGGTATTCTACCCAAGCGCAGTTATCACAGCTTGCTAGGTACCTCGCCGTGTTGGCTCCTCCTCCGTATCCTCCGGTACTCACCAATGTCCCGTTTACGGTTAGACCTCCCGATGAGCACCATGTATCCGTGGTAAGCTGTAATGAACATATAAAACGAAATAATTAAAGCATGTAACTCAAGTTCAAATAATATACAGTATGTTCTATTTAGAGAAAAATATAGATCGAGTCATGACTTTGAAAATTAGTTGCATAAAAGAAAATAATTCAACACTCTCCGACCTAGTGGATTACTATCCAAATTCAAACCCGTATAATGCATGTTGTTGACAAAAATAAAATAAAGCTTAGCGATTGTGGATGTACGTACAGCTAGAGGCTTAATGGCGCCGGTGTTGACATCAATGAGAACCGAATGAGCCCAACAATCGATCTTATTGGTCTTGGCATCGACGACGTGACATGGTACATTCGGAGGCAGCTTAACCTTTGATATTCTCCAAATGGTAGCGTCATAGAACTGGACCTTGTTGATAACTGGCATAAGAATCGCATGCATCCCTGATACACCCGAGTTTTGCATGAATATTTCCCATTTACCAGGCCATTTGGTCTGAGCTTCTATTGCACCACCTCGCTTTCTCCCACCTTTTCCAGCTGCTGCCACGGGCTGCGCATTCACAGCCTTCACGGCACCGTTGTCCCTAAAGCCATTGTTGAATCCAGGGAGGAACGGAAGGAATGGTAGAGGGAAAATGGCCTCGGACACAGCCGCTAACATAAGGACAGATACTGTCCATATGAGTTTTGTTGAGGCTCTCATTTTTGTAATTTTTTTTTGATTTTTATTTGTTTTTTTCTTTTACTGTTCCCCTGTTTTGGTTGGGGAAATGAGAAAATTGAATCCCAGGCTTATTTTGGATTATTATGATGCCTGAAGAATCAGCTTTTCTCTCTACGTATTTTATAGGTTAATTTTTTTAAGTTGAGTTTTATATTTAGCAGTTGCTATTTTTAAATGTGTGGTAAGAAGAAGTCTCCCCTCAAAAAGGAAAAAACAACTTCTAATTTTATGGAGTTTCTGTGATAAAAGAAAATGTTTTAGAGTTCATATCTGTCTTTGAAATGACGTTGTCATGTAGACAAAAATAAATGACACTTTTGATACAGCTAAAACATGTGTACGTTGACAATTTATTTTGCTTTTTTGAGGGGGAGTGATTAATGAAGTGTTAATCTTTTTGAAAATGTATAAAAAGGGAAGTTAATGAGGTCACGTGTACTCTTGTAGTGACGGTTTTGAAATATTGGGAACCCTGTGAGATTGTATTTACTTTTCAAAGCTAACAAAACTATACTTTTAATGTAAGAACACAAACTTTGTTCATAAAACAGAAGTTTTGAAAGGATAAAACACCACTGAAAGCTAACAATCTACTGACTCTGAAAAATGAATATTGCCTTTCTTGTAAAATTACAAACTAACATTCCGGTCCTAAAGATAGATCCATCCCATATAGGTGTTTCTGCATAAGCTCCAAGACACTCTCAAAGGTCTTTTGCAGAACACGGCGATATGAAGCCATGGAAGAGTTTCCACAATTTGAGATTTAGCTGTTAAAAAAATCGAATTGTATCCGAGGAACAGAATCATACAAAAAAGGTAACAAGAGAGGCACACAGAATACCAATGTGTCGTATCGGTCGTATTTTTTAATATGGAACAAAAAGAGGAGTAATGCCTCCTAGTCCTGTTTGTGTTTATAGTTCCAAATTCCATTTTGGTGTTTATAGTTTCAAATTCTCAAAAATTCTTTGAAGTTATTAACAAGTAAGAACAATCTTCCATTAACGAAGGTTTGTATCCCAAACGGAAGTAAGCGAGAGACAGGAGCCAAGCAACAAAAGGGGTGGTATTTTTCAGTCTAATATCACATATCAAACCATATTTTGTTTACAACTTACAAGCCTCCTAAACCCTCCATTAAACCCCTAGTTTGCAGAAAAATTACAGCAATAGAGTCGTGGTTTAGATGCGGTTTTTACATTACAAGCTTCGTTTTATCGAATGGATAATAATATATTACAAACATTTTTTCACTTGTTCCTCCTGCCTTCACAGATCTGCATGCAATGTAGACGAGAAAACATACCCTCGTCAATAACCAAACAAACCATCTTAGCGCGAAAACATCGATACAGTAAAACAGAGTGATTGCGCGAGGTCCCTATTGAAAGCAATCTATTCTATATAACATTTAGGTTCTGAAGAAAACCGTAACATCATGATCTAAGATACAAAAAGTTACAATTAACTTAAGCAATAGATACATGGCAATTACTGAATCAATACACCAGGCATTCAAGTTTTCATCACCAACTAAAGATTTGATTAGCATTAAAGTTGGCCATAAAAGGTTAACCTATGCAGAGATCAGACCAATAGTGCAGGGAAGATGCTGGCAAAAAAAAAGCCGAAAAGGAAGAGCAGCAAACAAAAATCAGTGGTAAGGCAGAAAACTTTCTAACAGAGCTTAGGGTATTTACCAATATGAACAAAGAAGACCACAATGGCCAAGAAGATTTACAGGTTACTAACTTCCAAGATTTAAATTCATTGCAAAGCTAGTAACTGGATTATGTAACTTCAAAACTCTACACACAATTGCAGAGATAGATCCAAACAATAAGATTGATCTCTTAGTAAATGGATATTCCCACATAATGTAACCAATACGATTGACAAATAGACAAAAACCCTAAACAAAACCTCACCATCTCAAAGAAAAAGACTTTCACATTCAATCAGACTCCAGATCAACATCAATCAAAGAAATCTCCAAAATCAGAGAAACCCAACTCACTTTGAATATCTCAAATCCATAATTACAGAAGAATAAAACTGTTCACTTTATAGAACCCAGATTCTAACCTGGTCAATTGAATCAAGAAGACGATCTTCGTCTCCCTTCGCAATCAAGACTCTCGTCGAAATTCTTCGATGGGTATTTAGCCGTCACCATACCGACCTCAAACACAAGATTATCCCCGGAAGATCGAATCCCAGTAATGGACCACCACTGGAAAAACGCACGGACACGAATCCCCTGAAGCTCAGCGATCTTACCTTGGAAAATCCGACCCGTTACCTGTTTCGAATAAGTGGCGAGGTAGTTGTCAGGTGGAAGCGTGATTTTGCAAGTCCCGTCGAGGAAAAGAGAGAACTCGCCGGAGGTTTTGTTGATGAAGTAATCCTTTACGGATAAAGGAAGCAGCCCAATCGGAAACCCATGGTTCGTGAGCTCCGCGTGGGCTCGGGTCGGTGCCTTGACCTGGTTCGGGCTCGGATCCTGTAGGGAGAGAGGCAAGAGCACGAGGAAACAGATAAGGAAGAGAGAAAGCTTCATCTTTCGACCGGAGAGAGACGAAAATTCGTCGGAGAAAATTTGACAGGTTTTATCTGATTTTGACTTGTTTAATTTGGGAATTGCGTTTTCAAGAAGAGGTGTATTATTATTGGTAGACTTTGACTTTGAAAAGTCTAGCATATGAAACTAAACATAGATTATTAGTGTGTTAATCTTTGTTTAAACTAAAACATAGATTACTAGTGTGTTAATTAGGCATGCAAGTTCGGATAGTTCGGATAATCGGGTAGTTCGGGTTGCAACAATTCTACCGAAAATAACCGAAACAAATTTTGGTTTGGTTTGAATATCGATTCGTTCAGGTATTTTGTTTTTTAACTGAAATTATCCAAAATTTTTGAAATTTTATTTAAAGTCGGATAATTTCAAATAGTTCAGATATATTTAATTAGTTCGGTTAGGTTCCTTTCCTAATTTTTTTTGTAAAGTTCAATTTTGGTTTTTCAATGTATAAATCGATTTAAAAAAAACGAAAAACAAGTTGGTTATCCGATAACCGAATTGAATTAACCAAAAACCGAACCAATTTCAAAAGCCTATCCAATCGGTAAAATCAAAAATTTCAGTTCGGTTCGGATAAATATCTCAGCGCTAGTGTTAATCTTATTCAAAGCTTATTGGTTATGAATAGTTAGGGGTGGGCAAAATATCCGAAACCAAAAAATCGATTGGAACCCGACTCAAAATTACCCCAACCGTACCAAACCCGATTTTCTAAAATACCCGAATGGGTTCTAAACATCTAAAACCAAAAAACCGAACCGAAAACCGAGCGGGTATCCACATTACCCGAAACATAAATTAACCTAAAGATATTTAGATATAATGTCGGATATGTTCATATAGCTTAGACAATTCCGTTTTGTTTTTTGGTCAATTTGGGGTACATGAATATATTTGGGTAAAAATAACTAATTTAATTATATATAAACTATACAATTGTTGTTATTTTTTCGGATAATTCGAGTTAAAAATAACAAAACCGAACTAAATTAAAAAAAAATCGGATAGTTATGAATATTTTGGATAATTTTTAAATATTTTGGGTAACTTTTGAATATTTCGGGTAACCGAAACAGACCCAAACCCGAAAATAACCAACCCAAACCCAACCCGAAATTTCTAATAACTCGAATGGGTATTATATTATATATCCGAAAACCCGGTATCCGAACTAACCGACCCGATAACCGATTGGGTACCCAATTGCCCACGCCTATGAATAGTTAATGCTATAGAACTGAGCCATAAATCAAAAGAGAATTTGTGTAGAAAAAAACTCGTTGACAAATCTCGTGTCATTTTTACTCAAAAAGCAATCTGAAAAACCATTACCAAGCCTTTAACAAACGTTATTGCTGCTTCTACATCGAATCAAAACGATCACAACGCGGAATACAAACTTTATTAATTAGAACTTTCTTAGTAATAATTAAGATCATTGTTGGGGTTTGGTGGAGGTGGTGGAAAGATTAAATCGGCACGCTTGAACTGCATCGTCAATGGATAAGAAGACATATTCTTTTCCTATCTTCTCCACAAAATGTGCTAACATCATCTTTTCTAAGACTTCAAATCTTGGATTTATTACCACCATCTGCAATCACAAACATAATCTTTTGAGGCTTCCCTAAAACTATTAAAAGAACTCTTTTTAAAAAACTGAATGGTATGAACCTTTATGCCTTTTGCTCCAAGGATTCTCCGGACTTCGAGTAGCGTCTCCATCCCGGTCATGTCAATGGTTGAAACTCCTAAGAAGACCACAATACCATTGAGACTAAGTTTCATTTGATTCTAACTCAAAACCAATTGACAATTAGTTAATTGTCCAATTAAACTTCGGTGCAAAAAAATCGCATATATATGTTTGGTAATGTGAAAATAAATGAGAATTACCAGACAGGTCAAGTAGAAGAAATTCAACGGCTTCGGGTTCATCACGAATCCACCGCAAAATCCTCTCGCGGACATAAGTGCTGTTGGCAAAGAAGACAGGAGAACCCAATTGAAGAATGACATAACCAAGCATTTCCTCGGTACTCGGATACTGTTCAATGTCTCGAAACATGACCGAGTTTGGAATCCTTCCCAATTTACAAGTGGAGGGCCTTGCAACGTACAACAAGGCTCTTAGGATAGAAACTGCAACGGACATCACGAGACCGTAGTCCATGCTAAGGAAGGAAACACCGAAGAAAGCGGTCATGCAGACGATGAAATCAAACTTGTCAACCTTGAAGAGATGGTACATCTCCTCGTAGTCGATGAGACCCAACATGGCTGACATAATTATAGCTGAGAGACCAACCAGAGGTGTGTAGCTGAATATAGGTGCAAGGAACAAAAGCACAAGCATCATGCAAATACCCATCACTACATTTGCCATTGGTGTCTTTGTCCCCGCATTGTAGTTCACTGCTGTCTTTGAAAATGGTCCTGAATATTTCACCCACCATTTAGCATCACAACTTTACATATTTCACGTGTAAATAAGATGCTAAAAGTTGTAAACTCAATTTTAATTAAATAATTACTTATAAATAATACAAACACAAACGTAAACACGCAGTCACATGCTAATACCTAGGATTTGGTAGAGATGTATTATAAATTACCTGTTGTCAAATAACAAGAAGTAAAGGAGCCAACGATGTTCATAAGACCAAATGCTACCATCTCTTTGTTTCCGTCCGTTTGTTCGTTCTTCATTACAGCAAAGCTTCTTCCGATTGCTATCCCTTCCTGAAATTAACCATTCCTCTTCTTATAAGATCCTATATTTTATATATGGTCAAATATTATTAAGCCAAAGAAAAAGATGGTGAAACTAATAATTTACGTACGGCCAAAGCAATGAGGCCAGTGACCATTCCCGCCTTAAGAACCGAGGGTAGATACTTGGCATCGAAATTCAAGAAATGAATAGAAGGAGGGTTTAGTCCTTTCTTTAATGGCCCAACCTGTATCCAGAAACATATATTGATATAAACCCTAGTTGCTGAAGTCTAAAAACCAGTTCGCTCAAGTTTATGTTTTTTCTTTCTTTTTTTTTGGAACTTTACAAATGATATTTCGAGGCGTTTGGACCGAAGTCGATCTAAATTGTTCCCAAGTGGCAGTCAAATGTGAAGGTCTCGAAAGCACAACATTTGAAACGTTTTATGAAACACCATTAGACTATCAATCGCTTGGTAAGTTAATGTTTGTTAATATATAAATAGTGTATGAATGCATTGCGAGTGCGCTGAAACCAAATAGTAGTTTTTGAAATTGGTTGGGAGAAAAACAAATAAAAGAGATTGCTCACAGTTTTGATGCCATGTTCTGACCCATGGACCAAATAAGCAACTAGGCAACCCACAAGGACTACCACCATTGGACCCATTGCTGATACCCAAAATAGCTTTGGTTTAATCTTCTTCTGCAATAGTGTCAAAATATATATATCAATTCTTGTGACTTGTGAGGCCACTTGAGAAAGCAGTTGACTAATTTTTACTATCCTAATCCAAACATATTTCAAAATGAATAGTATTAGCATGTGTTAAAAAATAAAAATAATTAAAATTGTTCTCTAGAAATTTGCTTGAAAGTCGAACTCAAATTAAGTGGGTATGTCAAAAAGGGAGGATCCAAATGTGGAAGATCTGAGAGGGCCTAATGATTTTTGTCTCTACTAAGTAACAAGTGGATAAAATGATTTAAATAAATGACATAAAGAGAAGAAGAAATTACTATGTATCGAGTGGATTGGAGGAAAATAAGAAAGCAGACCCCAGCAAGTGCACTTTGCCACTTCAACTGCACCAAGTAACACCCCCCCAGGTTATACAATGTAAATTAATCAGCCATTGGTTTTTCTTTCTTCGATCTTCTTTAACGAAAAAGGAAAAAGATTGAAAGAGACAGACCTCAACTCGATTGGTCACGACCGAGTGGATAACCGAAACAACGTCGGTTTTGTGCGTAAAGTGTTCTAAACCAAGCAAACCCTTAAGCTGTTGGAGAAGAATTATGATAGCGGTACCGCCCATGAAGCCCGTTATAGTCGAGTGTGACAAGAAATCCACCAATAATCCCAACCTATACATGCATCAGTGCTTTTTTCTTTAACTAACTAAAGTTAACTTTCTTGCATAATGATACACAAATGCCATTTGATGTCATAGTAGTATTAGTGTTTAGTTTCATAGACCTTCAACTTAAAAACCAATTAGTAATAAATTGACTGACTCATGTTTTTTTATATAGTAATCTACGTTCCATCTCATTTTCAATGTAAGATTTCTAACAATCAGCTCAACGGTTACAAATATATGATCGATGGAATTATAGTTCGAATGAAAACCTGAGGAACCCTAAGGCGAATTGGAATACACCGGTGATGAATGTGGCGGTGAAGACCAGATGAAGGTAGAGGTCAGGCTTTTCTTTCGACATATTCTCACCGATTGTCTCAGCGATCAGCAGGGAGCATGCTGCAACTGTCCCCACTGCCAGATTGTTTGAACTTCCGAATACAGCGTACACAAATGGCGGCACAAAACTTGAATCTGAATTCCCATCATTTTTTTTATAGAAACAATGGAACTATTAGATATACTCTCTCCGTTTCAAAATATAAGATGTTTTAGCTAAAACCTCAGCTATTAAGAAACTACTTTTATTCTAAAAAGTATCATTTATTTTTCTAATAAAATAATTTGACGAATCACACAAAAAACTGCAAAATACTACTGGTCACACAATATTCAATAAAATTAAAATATACCTAGATCAAAACATTTTACATTTTAAAACGGAGGGAATATGTTCAATATTGAAATTATTTGGAACTATTTACTGTCATAGAGTTGAAAAGTAGAAAAAAATAACCTATATAATACAGTAAAACCTCTATAAATTAATATTCGATAAATTAATAATCATCATAAATTAATAAATTATCTCGGTCCCGAGTCGGATCAATGTAAAAATTTACAAAATTCGATAAGATGATAAGATAATAATTTTTTTGAAATTCTCATGTAAAAATATGGTCCCCATAATATCATAAATTAATAATCATGTATAATTATGCATATATATATATATATATATTTTTTTTGGCTTTCATAATTTTTATTCGACTTATTACATCAAAAAAAAATTAATGATTGTCTTTTCGATATCCAAAATTTTTGAAAAGTTATAGACACGATAATTGATTCTATACACATAACTCTTTTCAAATGTATCATAATATATATCGTTGCTGACTTTATAATCAACGTTAAGAATGATAACCATGTTTCTTCTAAATTTTATACTTAATAATGTGTATTATTTTTATATAGATAATATAATATGATGTAATATTTATTCTATTGCAATAATCAAAAGTATAAATTAGAATCTCAAGTTAATACATATCATTTACAAATGAATTTGATTAAATTCTTTGATATAATATCATTTGATTTTTTTTTAAAGAAAATTCTTACCTAAAATAATGATATTTTTATAAATTAATATTTATTAATTTATCGATTAATTAATATCTCTTTAAATTAATAAATTTTTAAAATCCCAACATTATTAATTTATAGAGGTTTTACTGTACGTGTGTATTGTTAAACAAAATCGTAATTTAGACGCCAGTAAAATGGTCAACACTGATTCTTAGGAGGTGTTAAGTACCTTCAATGGAGGGTCTCTCTATGAGTCTCTCACCCAGATTTGTTTTTATGATATATGGAGAGTAAAAGAGGTTTTTGTTGGTAATAAAGTAGCATGACGAAACAGTAGAAAACAAAAATTATATTTAACTTAAATTGGTGATATTAATGGAAACATATTTTATGTCAATCAAAAGCCAAATAACACCAGTTTTTTGTTGCATAATCAAAACTACACCATTCTTTAAAATCAATATGGAATACATAACTTGACCATTTTAAAAACTACATATATATCCAGCTTTTATATTTTTAAACGATGTTCATCGATCGGATGCAGTGATCAATATAATTAAAATTTTATATTTTCGCATGATAATAATAAATGAAAGGAACTCACATAGGCCTATGATGGGAGGGATATTGGCGAGCTTCGCATAGCTGATACCTTGTGGAACCGCGAGACTGGTAATGGTGATACCGGCAAGCACATCGTACCTTAGTTTTTGAAGGTTGTACTTTGGAAGCCACTCAAAGATTGGCACAAAATACTCCAATAGTTTTTTTGTTTTCATCAAACCGTTTGGCTCTTGCGATATTGGTTTGAATGGATCGTCTGAGAAGAAGGTTTCTTTACATTTTGATCTAAATTTAACGAAAAAGCTTCTCGGGGCCGAGAAATTTACTCCTCGGCCCTTAGGAGTAGAGGAGGAGTTTGTTCTAGCAGCCTCCATATTCAAAGAAAACAATTCAAGGAATTTACTACAAGAATCAAGATGTGATCTTGTTCTTGTCTTTTGGCTTCTGTGTAGAGATTTGGAGAGTGTGGGGTTGTTTATATATAGATGGATGGCCGAAGAAAGTGGGACATGATCGCGATTTATTCCACGTAATGATTAGATTTAGATGGGGTGTATACCCTGGTCTTTGTCCTTTTCATTGGGTAATAAAAACTTATGGTCTTATCTAGACAGCACTTGATACGGTATATACATGGTGCCAGTAAGTATTTAAGTTTTTTTTTTTTTCAATCAAAATATTAATTAGAAAATGTCACCGTAATTGGTAATTGGTAATCCAATTACAGTAAGTATTTAAGTTGAACTCACCTTGTTTTAGCTGTCTAGAAATATGACCATTTTCAACATATATTTTTAAAAAATTATATGTATTTTATCTTTGTTGTTTATGAATATCTATATAATGAAAAGAGAAGTGAATAAAGGGAAAGTTGAACAAAATTTCCCCCAAAATTATATTTTCATTTAAAGTCTATTAGTTTTTTACCAAAAAAATAAAAAATATATTATTATTAAATTAAATTTGAAAAGTATGGAAGTCGGTGATCAAAATTTATTAATATTTTTTTAATCGCATTCTAAAATATATTAGTATTTTGTTTACTAATAAATCAAATATATTAGTATTAAATTAAATTTAACAATTATGGAAGTTAATCTGCTATGATCTTGCCTGAATATATTATTATGAATTTATAGCGTGGTGCAAGGAGAGTCGTTCGGAGTGGTCCTGCATGTGAAGGCTAAAATTGTCCATTGAATAATCGTCCGTGTAATTGTCTTCATAATTTGTAATAATTCATAAATCTAGACGATAAAAAAAAATTATTTATGTCGATGAATTTAATTCAACCAAGATTTATTTAGTAATTAAATGTAATAATATGACTATATAAGCATGGAATTTATTCTGTCCAATCCACAGTTTAATGTTTTGGTACTAAATTTTATATTATATGAAAAATCATGCAGAATGGTTTCAGTAAGTTTTCAGTGATCAACTATATACAAGTATTGTCCCATATTTTTTTTTTTTTTTTTTTGGTTTTGAGAAACAATTATTGTCCCATATAAAGCGTGTGTATAACCAAAAAAAAAAAATTCATCAAATCCTGTCAAAAAAACAATTCTATAATTTTCAGGAGAAAAACAGAACTGTGTTTTGACTGAAAATTACAGATCACCACGTTGAAGAGATTGCATAATCACGTTTTTTATTTCCACATTTTGGGATGACATTGCAAATTTTTGTTATGGTTAATTTCGTAGGAGGCTAGGAGCAGTAGTAAAGTAAGTTTAATGATATATCATCTAATCAAAATTGCATAAGAGATTCACTATGAAAGAAAAAAGAAAACAAAAATAGAGTCTAAATCTCTTCGTCAGGAAATAACTCATCCTTGAGCGCAGGTGCAATCCATTGAATCTGAATATAAGTAATCTCCCAAAGATCATCGTCTTCCTTCTGCACCAAAATCTCTTGTTCTTTCATTGTACCAATCATGGTGGTCAAAAGCTCAGGCACTACCTCTTGAAGTTTGTTATCTCCATACTCTCCTAAATCCGCCTTCATACACGTATCCATTCTCCTCAAAACTCCTAACCAAAACGTTCTAAACTCAGCACTTCCTACAATCTGTTTCAAGTAACGCAAGAAGACACTCTTGAGCATTTTCATGGCTATCTTCAATGTCCCTTCCATGCTTCTCATCTCTCTTTCCGCGTTTTCGCGCCTGGAATAGTCTAGAAGCTTCTCGTGCAAGTCATCGATTGTCGGGAATATAACATGGTCGATGCAGTATATACACCCCGAGGGAGTGAATCCAAGATCCTCATGTCCCATTATGAAGCTTGCCTCAAGAGACGTCACTGCTCTGTTTCTTATCTCTTCACGACGCGCTAGGGTCGTTTTCCTGAAAGCCTCGGAGAGCTTCAGGAAAAGATGATGAACAAAGTTAACCCCTCGCAATGTGTTCTCATCCGCGGATGACGAACTGCTCGCGTTGCTTGCCACGCTGTAGCTATTAGTTACGGTTTCCGTAGAAGCGGTTTTGTACCATTTTACAAGCATTGTAACTGAATCTGTCATGAGGTCTAATATCCTCAAGTTCTTCTCAACAGAGCTGTTTCTTAAGGCGACAAAACTAAACGCGCAATCGATGCAATAAGCGTAGCTTGACTGCGTGAGATGCGCGGCGTTGATCGACATTAAACCGATTAGAGCATCCACGGCTTGGTCTTTGGTTTCCGGATGTCTTCCACACAAAGAAAGAAGCTGTAAAACGCTTTTCCACCCGAGTTGGGTCTGCAAATTAGCAGAGTACTCTGTAATGATCTTGCTGACAAACTCTGTTATTGTGTCATAACATGTATCGATGATTTCTTTATCTATTTTCCACATTATCGTTATGGACCTGAAAATGAGCTCCTCTGGTAGATAATCTTGAGGTTGAGCAGCCAGAATCTTGAGGCAGACCTTGAATAAACCCGGAATTCCTTTTTCGACAAATGGAATAGGCGAAAAGAGTGGGAAGTTTGCCACATTGAGTAGATATTCATGGTAACTAGGCCAAAACATGCTGAATCTATGGATGTTAGATAAAGCAACGGCTATGATCAAATCCCAACAGAATTTGACGGTCTCTTCCTCCTCTATCGCGGTACTAAACTTCTGTCCTTTACCAGCAGCTGCGTAGATAAGCGAACGGCCTAGATTCAACACCGCAACATCTGGCAACACCGAGCTCTTGCTGAATATCTGACCGATTCTACATTGTTTTATAACTTTAAGGTTTTGTTCAAACTCACTCATTCCAAGAGCAACAGATTCTTCCACACTGTCTAATGCCAAGAAGTGTGAGAACCTTCCCATCAAACAAGAGCCTTGTTTTCGGTTAAATTTCGCGTCTTGTGTCGAAGCAATGTTGTTTAAGTCCGGTTCTGATCCACCATTGTTTAAGGCTTCTTCATCTGTTGTCTCAAACTCGATGGCTGACTGTGGAAGAAGCTGAAGCTTTCTGAGTTTCAAGAGACAATCCACAATGTTCCTCCACCCTCCTCTTATGGAATCTCCAAAGTTGTTAGCGAGCGTGAAAACCGCGAGAGTAGCCATCCTCGGTTTCATATCATGACTAAACGCGAACAAAGTCTCTTCGGGTGTAGTGTAAGGGTTTAACAGAGTTGTGAATTTACAAAAGGAAGCTATAAGCTCATCAAGAATGTCTTCAAGACCATACTGTGCAACTCTGGCTATAGAGATCAAAGCATCAACACATTCGTGAAGCACTTCATCGTCGTCCGAATGCTCAAAGAATGCAGAAACAGCTGCTATTGATGGACCTGCAATGGTTGCAAACATATCCCTCCCTATTCTCCGATCAAACTGGCAGAGACTAAAGGGTTGTGTCGTCTTTGTTCTGTTCATCAACTCAATCCATCTGTTTGGATTCATCTCCACGGGACCTGAATGTGTCGATAGAGCGAATGCGTTTGATGAAATGGATTGGAAAAGCTCGGAGAGGTACTCTCTTGGAAGATCTTTTCCCGCGTTAATCGCTCTGTTGTTACGGATAAACTCATCTTCTGTCATTTTCTTCTTAACTTGAGGATTGTGTTGGTCTGTGTTGAGCATTATAAGCGAGTAACAGAGAATATGAACAGTGTCTTTACTTGCAAAGATCTCAGATGACTGTTGCTCATAGAATCTCTCGGAGAAAGCTTCAATCATACGTTCAATCTTTTGAGACTCTCCCGGTAATCGAAATGACTCGAGGAATGTCCTCAACGCGGTATCAAGATTCATACCCGTGAACTCGAACGTATGTGTAAAGCTTTTAAGAACACTTAGATGTAATTCATCAGGATCTCCAAGGTAATCTCCTATCATTGTCTTGTCCAAACCCGGTGTAAATCTAAAAAATGAAGCTAATGCCATTGGATCAGGAGGATCAGAGACTAAGTGGTTATACTTCAAATACTCCAAACCCTTTTTCTCATCTCTGTTGAAATGATTAGCAGCAATCGCTAGCTTCCTCTTCTGTGCTTTCCTCATTCTTATATGATCCACCCATGTCTCAAAATCATCTTTTGGCTTCTCAATCCAAAAGGGTATGTACTCATGAATCTCGACCGGGCTTGGTTTAACCGCATTGGAATGATCATCTTCTTCTTCTTGGACATCGCCGTCATCTTCATCTCGATCCATATTGTCGGCGATGTTATGAATCAAGATCACTAGACCTTCAAAGGCTTGGATTTGCAAAGAAGTTAAAGGACCAGAGGTAGGGAATGTATGCCTACATAGAACTTTACCGGTCTCTTCGAAAATACTTCTACACATCGGATCACAATCGTAGTTCACATAAGCTTCAACTATGAATGCGGGTTGTCGACAAAAGTTTATTAGGCCTTCAAGAGCAACTTCTTGTAACTGAAGGAAGCCAGTGTATGCTGTAACTTTCAACAACACAAAGGAGAAGAAAGCTTCAAGTTGTAGCCTCACAAACCTAATCAATCAACAAAATGTTTAAGAAGATAAAAAAAAATTGGATTCAGTTGAGAAAAAATGCATACTTAACATAAAACTAAATTCAAACGCAAGCATATAATCGAAACCTAATTTTTAGATTTACATGTAAAACAGAGCACTTACTTGCGGAGGAAGTGATATATATTGAGGATACAACTAGAGATCATGGAGAGAACTAGGGGGCTTGAAGAAGCTCCATAATGGATCAAATGGTGAAACAAATCGTCTTGTACCATCCGAAGAAGCTTAGGATGTTGCCCGATCGCATCACCGCTTAGCTCAATCGCGCTATTGATTAAAACCAAAGCGAAAATCTGAACATCTTCGTCCGCGGTGTGAACGCTTGTCCCTTCCGAGTTCTCAATAACCTCAACAACATTGAGCAACGAACATAAGAAATGAAAAATGTCGATGCAACATCGGATTCCGTATCCGCTGCTCATGTCGATTTCGTCCGTGTCGGATTCTGAATCCTCACCACCTTCGTCTCCTCCTCTGACCTCGAAATCGGGTAATCTTGAGAAGATGATTTGAATCAGCTCGTGCATTGTGTACCTTCCATTTCGTTGCAACAAATCTCCTCTACCAGCAGATTGTTGTACTACTTGGAAACATGTATTGACGATAGTGCAAACCGCTTGATCTTCTAATAATTCCTGTTCAATTCATAATAACTTATTACACACGCAAAGTCATCAATGAGACCTAAAAAACAGAGATTGGGAAGACAAAAACTCACCGAGGCTGGATGTTTCATGATTCCGATTAAAACTTGGAGGATCCTCATCATCACCGCGTCTTCGGAAACCAAATCTGTTTTCTCCAAACGACAACTAGTAATCCCTGAAACGATGGAATTCATACCATCTTTAGCACCAGGAGTTTTCTCATCGAAAATCTCGATTTTAAGGATCTTCAAGATGGAGGATAAGGCGACCGCTGTCGCGCTAGCCGGGATCTCATCGCTTTGAATCACTTCAAGGAAAGGAGAGAGGTAAATCGAAGGATCGATGGTGCGCCATTCTTGCTGAGGATTGAAGATAAGGGCTCTCAAAGATTTTAAAGATTGTTGGACTGATGAATCACAATGGTCTGTTTCTTGAGGAGAAAGGTAACTTTCCGCAATAGGGCGACGAATGACGGCAAGCACTGCGCCAACCTCGGTGTTAAGCATACACGATATCCCTAGCTCTTTCCGCTTTGCTTTCGCCGCGACTCTCTCCATATCTCTACCTTACCACACCGGTTAGAAAACCATTTAGGAACTGCTTTTGTTTGTTTTATTTTGATTATGTATGGTCTTGCCTTGGTTAGTGCAAACACTACCTATATTTGGTATGTGAGTTTTAGTGGCTGAGACTCAGTGATGGGTGAGTTTCAACCATTTGTCTTCACATCTTTGCATCATTCACCGTCAATTTCTCTACGCCTTATAATAGCTACAGATTAATGTACGAAATGCAAAAAAAAAAAAAAAAAAAAAGAATTAAGATATTGTTTGGATTCAACTTATATATTTTTTTTTTTACTTTTTTTCTTAAAAAAAATGGATTTCCTTTTTTTTTTAGAAGGATCTAGCCCTCAGCATCAAGCCCTCAGCATCATAATCTAATCATCAATTTATCATAACGTACCAAACTCATAATCCAGCAATAGGATTATTCACTAACCATAATCACAAGACAAAAGAAAACAAATTAAAGACTAATAAAAGTATAAACATGATAAAAAAGTAAATAAAGAGAAACAAAAAACAGTTCTTCACTATATCATAAGATATTTTTGCTGTTTATAAATCAAAATGTAAGAAGGAAATTATCAATCTTATAGGTTAAAAATTTCTTACAAATTGGTTAAATGGCAAATGGATTGGGATTGGACCGACCTGATTTGAACCGAATCGAGTCTTCAAATTTTGGTTCGGATCAGAGTTTGTGTCGGATAAGTGGCTCGAGAGTCTCCACTCCACACTATAGTCTTTTTCACCCATCATCTTCGAATTCCCCGGAAACACAAAACCCTAGCTGATATTTTTTTTTGTGTATTCTTCTTTTAGGTTTTAACCAAACCTGTACAATTTACAATGCATTGTCATGACGATGAAGTTCACTTCTCTTCATCTTCTACCAGAAACCATTGGTCTTTTCCCCAACACCAGTCTTTCCTCACCAATCTCCAATCCTGCTCCAAAAACTTAGTCTCTCATCTCTCAACTACTCGTCTCTCGATGAATCGAATGTTTGAATCTATGAAGAATCGCCACAGTTCTCCACGGTTTACCCAAACTCGATCGATTCGCCGTCCCGATTCACCGACTCAGATGCTCAATTCAGTGACCCAGCTCATGATTGTGAAGTCTCCGCTAGTCTCCTCAGTTTCGTTGTCGCTTATACGATCTTCCCAATCCCAATCGATTAGGTCTGACTGGGGAGCTGAGAACGATTTGATAACCCGTAGACTCAATTCGCCTCTGCTTTGCTGCGCCTCTTTGTCTCTAAATAGACCTAACGACTCGACTCAGTCTGTAGATGGGAAGGATGTAATACAACAGCAGTTTACGAAGGCTCACTCGGTGAGTCGGAACGCGGAGGAGCGAGTTCTGATAAGCGAGGTGTTAGTAAGAACCAAAGACGGTGAGGAATTGGAGAGGAAGGACTTGGAAATGGAAGCATTGGCTGCTTTGAAAGCTTGTCGAGCTAATTCAGCGTTAACCATTCGCGAGGTACAGGAAGATGTTCATAGGATTATAGAAAGTGGCTACTTCTGCTCTTGTACACCTGTTGCTGTTGATACACGAGATGGGATTCGATTGATGTTTCAGGTATTTTCTGATTACTCTTTTCTCGGGTAAAAATGGTTTCTTTTGTGTGTTTTGGGGCTACAAATGATTCTCATTTTCTTGCCACAAGGTAGAACCAAACCAAGAATTTCGTGGGTTAGTCTGTGAAAACGCAAATGTTCTTCCTTCAAAGTTCATACAAGAAGCTTTCCGACATGGATTTGGTATGCATCCTCTAATTTGGCTTCTTGTTTATCTTCTGTAATGTAGTAATTGTTCGATTTATCTATCTCTTTGTGGGTAATATGGATTCATGATACTGTAAACTGACAAACTTTCGAGTGCTGATGAAGCCGAATTTTTTCTAACACAGGGTGTGAAATGTGGTTTTTAGCCTCAATGAAGTATGACCAAAAAAAATTTCATGCTTGTGAATGCATCATCACAAGCTGTTCTCAGACATGTTACTTATTGCTGTAAACCAGAGCATACGAAATTCATGTGAAGTTGCTTGTAGTTTACATGTAAAAATGTTTTGAGACGAGTTAGTTGGGTTTGGTGTGTGTTTAATAAGATAGTGTAATTGTTAGTAAATGTTGGTGTGAAGTTGTGTAGGGAAAGTGATTAATATTAAGAGACTGGAGGAAGCTATTACATCCATCAATGGCTGGTACATGGAGCGTGGTCTTTTCGGGATTGTAAGTGTTCTTTTAACACCATAATTTTTTTCCACGAAAATGTTTTACATCCTAGATTTTTTCTTCTTTACTTTGTGATTATGAAATTCGTCGTTTCTTCTCTGTGTCGTCTGCCATTGCAGGTTTCGGATATTGATACGCTTTCTGGGGGTATAGTAAGGCTTCAAGTTGCTGAAGCAGAGGTTAACAACATATCCATCCGATTCCTTGATCGGAAGACGTAAGCTGGTGCCACTGTCTCCCTTTGGAATGTCACTGGCAGCTTCTTTTTTATTTCAAATATGAAAGTAGGATTTTCATTTGATAATGGTGTCTTCTATATTTAGCGGTGAACCAACTAAAGGGAAAACAAGGATAGAGACAATACTACGACAGCTTACAACAAAGAAGGGACAGGTATTTTTGAACTCTTTCAGCTTAGATGTAACGATAAGTCGCTAACTTAAACATCATAGTTTACTTGGGCTGAGTATTATGTGAAAACCCACATCTGAATCTGATTGCATAATTTATTTTTGAAATCCTTTGAAAATCGTAGTTTGTATTAATTTTGATCACTCTCTATAGTATTATACTGTAATTTTCTATGTTCAGTTCTCTAAAACTGAAAGATCCTTCGTAAGAAAATTGTTGTTATGCATAAGCCTCTAAGATGCTATGCACCTCTACTAGCTATTGATATAGGTCTACAGCATGCTTCAAGGGAAGAGGGATGTAGACACTGTGCTAGCCATGGGAATCATGGAAGATGTTAGCATTATTCCTCAACCTGCAGGAGGTGAGTCAATGCATTCCTCGATTTTCAGCAAATATATTATTTTTACTTTGTCATTAAAGTAATTGCCTTGCTTATCCATCAGGTTCAGTAAGTTTTTGATGGTTTATGATTCTGAAATTTTCTTCTTTTCCTTTCTTTTCGTCTCCCGGAAACGCTAGAGAGTGGGAAGGTTGATTTGATCATGAACTGTGTTGAGCGTCCTAGTGGAGGCTTCTCTGCTGGTGGTGGAATATCTAGTGGGTAAGTTTTAGTTTGTTTACAGCGTTTCACTTTTCTCTTTGGTAGCTGAAGAGAAAGTTTGTCCATTTCTTATTTGTAGGATCACGAGTGGCCCCCTATCAGGACTAATTGGAAGGTAAGATCATATGACAGTGCTGTTATTGTTTTGCTGGATGGTTTTATATCATGATGCTATGTATATGTTATTTGTGACGATTCCTTATTCTGGTCCAGGCTGTGTTTTTTAGTGAATACATTACTTGTCTAATTAAAGTAACTATATCGTGCAGCTTCGCTTATTCTCACCGCAATTTACTTGGAAGAAACCAGAAGCTTAACGTTTCCCTAGAGAGGGGTCAAATTGACTCCATATTCCGTATAAATTACACTGATCCATGGATTGAAGGAGATGACAAGAGGACATCTAGATCTATTATGGTTCAGGTAAAGCCTTTTCAGGTTGTGGCTCTTTTTGTTTATTTCAATTAGAATGCTAAGTTGAGTAATAGACTAACTGGCTTCACATTGTGTTAGAATTCAAGAACACCCGGGAATCTTGTTCACGGCAATCAACCAGACAACAGTAATCTCACAATTGGTCGGGTTACAGCAGGTCTTGAATACAGTCGGCCATTCAGGCCAAAGTGGAGTGGTACTGCTGGACTTATATTTCAGGTATCTACTGTTCCAAAATACTTTCAAGTTTCTGTACCAATCTAGAACAATATTGGTGCTAAAGCAATTAAATTATATATGTTCTCGTTGTCTCTGGTAAAATCTAAAAGGGTCAAGTCCTTTAAGACTTTTTGACTAATGGGAGAATCCTTTAACTCTCCACCCAACACACCCAACCAAAACCCCAAACAAATCCAGAATATACCACGGGTGTCCCTACGCACTCTCAGATGCTTACCTTATCTTTTAACTAATGCTACCACTTCATCTCTAGGGTTCAATTTCCACATTGGGGATCTACATGGATCTTATCAGCTCTAAAATTCATATATAATGTCTTCTTTTTCGTTCTCTCCTGAGAACCTGTGCATTGCAATTATGTTTGATGAAAGAGCCAACAGAGGCATCATTCATATGCGTTGTCTTCTTTATCTTCCTTGCATGCTTGATTCCTCTGTTTCAGTTTTGTTATTCAGCTCATTCCTGCACTGGATGTTTCACACATGTCTACATAAATTGTACTCAACGATTTAATTTTAATGTTCCAGCATGCTGGTGCTCGTGATGAACAAGGAAACCCTATGATTAAGGACTTCTACAGTAGCCCTCTAACCGCAAGGTATATATGTTGCAAAGAATGAAATATCTTTGGTTTTGCTTACTTTTTTTACCAATGCTGTATTTGGCCATTTGAATTTCATACATGCTATTTTTATGTTTGCTCATGTAGTGGTAAGACCCATGATGATACCTTGCTAGCTAAACTCGAAAGCATTTATACTGGCTCAGGCGACCATGGATCAACGATGGTCATTCTGAATTCTCTATTAGTAACTACAACTTCCCATTCTTTTTTCTGTTGACTAATTCTATCTTATTTCTATACCAGTTTGCGTTTAACATGGAACAAGGGCTTCCTGTTTTGCCTGAATGGTTATTTTTTAATCGAGTGAATGCTCGTATTAGAAAAGGCATACACATTGGACCATCTCGTTTTCTTTTTAGGTGAGCTAACCTCTTTTATGGGATATAATTTTCTTAAGTTCTGTTTGCCTTTTGGAATTCTTTTTATCATTTCCCAAGTTATATGGATATAGCTTATTCTTACCTTGTTCATCTTTATAGTCTGTCTGGTGGACATGTGGTGGGAAATTTTTCACCTCATGAAGCATTTGCCATCGGTGGAACAAACAGCGTAAGAGGTTACGAAGAAGGCGCTGTAGGATCTGGTCGGTCATATGTAGTTGGTTCAGGGGAGATCTCTTTCCCAATGGTAATTTTTGTCTCTGACATTCCTAAGAGTTTATTTCCCAATGGTGTGAATATTATGATTCTCATTTTTTTCCCCTTTCGTGCAGAGAGGACCTGTTGAGGGCGTCGTTTTTGCGGATTATGGTACTGATCTGGGATCAGGATCCACCGTCCCAGGTACATTCAGAGTATTTCCATATTTTTATAAAATCTTTTAGAATCTCAAGAGTATTCTGCACTTAAGGTGATCCTGCTGGAGCTAGGCTGAAGCCTGGAAGTGGTCACGGGTATGGTTTTGGGGTGCGTGTTGATTCGCCGTTGGGACCGCTACGCCTTGAATACGCCTTCAATGACAAAAACATCGGAAGGTTTCACTTCGGGGTTGGTCACCGGAACTAAACTTCCCCGTGTCATCTTTTGCTTCTTCATTTTAGGGTCCTTTGTACTGAAAGTGTTTTCTCAGCCTTTTGGCGTCGTACATTCATCTATATGATGTTTGTTTATTTTGATTAGTTATATAATTTTGTTATTTAACTCACTATTTTATGAGTGATTCATGCAACTTAATGTCGCAAATGAATGCTTTATATGTAGACAAGATCTTATCAATGAGAATTAAAAAAAACAAATCAGAGACTAGAGTTGATAAAATGAAGAGGTCGAAACTATTAGACGATGGTAAACATAAATTAAAGAAAATCAGTCTTCAATAGAAACTAGAGTTGCACCAGTCCTTGTGGAGGGATGAGATGCACTAAAGACTTGACTGGTTCAGAAGTACCGGATGTAGTTGCGGTTGCGGGAAATTGCGGAAGCGGACGGTAGCGGTTTCAAGTGTTATTGAGTGATTTATACGACTGGCGCAGCGGTTGAAAACTAGTGCGTTTGCGGAATGTTTATAACTGGTTGACAGCGGGTGGAGTAGTGGTTAAATATTAAATTAATAATATAAACACATTATATAGTTATAAAAAAAATCAAAAACCATACTATTAAAATAAAATATAATAAATCATTGATTCAATATAATGTAATAGAATACCATAAATATATTTCTTATGTTTTAAAAAAAAAAATTTAGTTTAGACGAAAGTTATGATTGTGACCAGAAAAAAAGATATGAAAATGTGATTTTAATGGAGAAACTTTTTTATTTTAGAGAGATTCGTGTGATTTTAAACATTTTACCTTGTTAGATTTATTAACGAGTGATCAAGAACAATTTATCGAAAAAATTATGATTTGAAGATTTTAATATAAAATTATGATATGTTATTAAGTTTTAATTAGAAAGTTTCAAATTGTTGATATATTTCGTAATTATAGTTACTAAAATATTATTTTTTTATTTATTATATTTATTTTTATTTTTAAGTAAATCTTCTATTTTTTTATAAAAAGAAAAATCAATTTTTTTATTTTTGTAATTATCCAACCATAACCGCAAACGTTCGAGGAAAGCAGTTTTTTAATTTAAGAGGTTTGGAACGACAAGAAGCGATATAAGGCGTTTCTCATGATTGTTGTCAAACGTTAACAACCGTTACCGTCTGCAAATACAGTGTTTGCAGATAGTAGCGTGTAAACCAATCAATCCTAAATGAGTTGCTATTATGAGGTAATGAGTTTTAGATATTAAAGAATATCAGAAATATTGATTTATTTTATAAAATTTGATTATGTTTTGAAAAAAGTCAGTTTTTTTCATTTTTTGTCAATGGTGACGAACTAACACGAACCTTTTATGCTTGTTATGTGGATTTTCTTAAAAGCCAGTATTTAAAAAATCAAAATCATAATAGTATACTATTTTAATTACCTGCAGATGTAATTTGACTTTTAGTGATCGTCGTCCACTACCTTTTTGAATAATTTTCATTTTCAATCATTTAATTCGAATTGAGTTACTTTTTTGAAGTAACTGATCACACCCCGATGCACGAATCGGGGGATAAAGTTTCAACTATGGAATGTTAAAGTAATTTGTATTAGAAAAACTTATAACTTTAACGAATCATTGACTATAGTGTACTTATTGTAATTTTTTGGGGTTAAAAGTAGTACTTATTGTAGTATTATTGATTCAAAATTACACATCACGCTTTTACATCTAACCAGAAGGTATCGCTTTCAAATGATATCAGAAGAACATAATTAAAAAGTTACTTTTATTTTTCATAAATAACCTTTTCTTGTTTTAAGCATATTTTGAAGACGAATGTTTAATTTTTACTAATAAACAATAAATCATATTAAAAACTGAAAAATGTTATATGTCAACAAAACTATTGTTGGTACCTTATATATGCCATAAAATGAATGATAAATTCATTAAATCTAAAAAGCTAAACCACATTGTAACTTATTGGAATATATATTCATATTATTGTATTTTTTATTGTATCTAGATATATTTCCTATTCTAGATTAGGGCTTCCGTCATATTTGTGTATAAATACTCTTGTAATTTGATCAATAAACTCAAGTCATTCTCTAATTTTACATGGTATCAGAGACATCCGATCTTTGGGCCACCCCGTGGATGTTGTTCCCACAATTGTCCACGCTACAGATATGTCTGAGCGTGAGGGGGTGTTAATGAAAGAAAGTCTCATATCAGAAGCTGGAGAAATAATTCACTAATATATAAAGGGTTAGGGCCAATCCACTCATTGCCAATTGGTTTTGAGTTGGAAGCCCATGAGTAACCCAAATTTAATATGGTATCAGAGCTTATTCATGTTGATAGTTTTTCTGTTAGTTTTAATAAAACGGATGATTTGCTTTGATCTTATTCATGTTGATGTTTGGGGACCTTACAAAGTACCGGCCTCGTGTGGAGCAAGATACTCTCTTACTATTGTTGATGATTTTTCACGTGCCGTTTGGACATTCTTATTGTTGGAAAAGTACGAGGTTCGTCAAAAGCTACAAGATTTCTGTGCGTACTCTGAAAAGCAATTCGGAAAACTAGTCAAAGTGATCCGTAGTGACAATGGCACGGAGTTTATGTGTCTCGCTATATTTTTCAGATCTCAATGTATAATTCACCAGACTTCGTGTGTGGGCACTCCACAACAAAATGGACGAGTTGAAAGGAAGCATAGACATATTCTGAATGTCGCATGATCTTTGTTGTTTCAGTCTCATATGTCGCTTAAGTTTTGGGGTGAGGCGATCATGACTGCCACACATCTCATCAATCACACTCCCACACAAATTCACAAAGGTAAAACACCATATGAGCTGTTATTTGGTATTGTCCCATCTTATGAGCAATTGCGAGTGTTAGGTTCATCTTGTTACATTCATCATCGGCCTCGAGACAAAGACAAGTTCAGTCCCCGAAGTCGCCATTGTGTTTTCGTTGGTTATCCCTTTGGTAAAAAGCTTGGAGAGTTTACGACGTTGATAAGGCTGACTTTGTTATATTTCGAGATGTGGTTTTTCAAGAACACATGTTTCCTTTTGCTTCATTGACTAGTACATGACAACTTCCGACCACACCATCTGCTACTTCAGATGACGATTGGCTTATTTCTCCACCTATATTGGCAGAGACACCAGCCGTAGACGTAAGAGGGAGCAATATCTCGTTTGATTCACAACCTGAATCAGTTCCTGAAGCAGTTCATGAATCAGTTTCTGTATCAGTTCCTGAATTAGTTCCTGAAGCAGTTCCTGAATCAGTGTCTGTATCCGATTTTGCTGTGCCTTCAAATGTTTCTTCAGAAACTTTTGATGATTCAGATGAGTCCTTCGGCAAAGAGCATCGTCATAAGCGACCTTCCGTCAGACTTCAAGACTATGTTACCTATAATGTTGTTTGTAAAGACACATCCCATCACGCTCCCATCGCTTCTCCATCTAAGTCTTCGTCTTCGGTTCAAGGTACATCTACTTATCCCATCACTGAGTTTATCTCTGATTCGTCTTTCTCACCTGCACATCAAGTTTTTTCTAGCTTCAGTTACAGCGGGTGTTGAGCCTTCAAGTTACAAAGAGGCTGTTAAAGATAAGATATGGCGAGACGTCATGACCTTTGAGTATGATGCCTTGGACGCAAATGGAACGTTTAGTATTATGGATTTGCCCCCGGCAAAGTAGCTCTTGGTAATCAGTGGGTTTATAAGATTTAAGTATCATGCCGATGGGTCTCTTGAGCGCCATAAAGCTCGACTTGTAGTTCTCAAGAATCATCAGAAGGAGAGTATTCATTTTGATGAGACTTTTTCACCTGTTGCAAAGATGTCAACTGTTCGAAGTTTGCTTAAAGTTGTTGCTGCCAAGAAATGGAAAGCTCACCAAATGGATGTTCACAATGCTTTTCTTCACGGTGAACTTAAAGAGGGGGTTTACATGAAACTCCCTCAAGGTTTTCAACATAAAGATCCATCCAAAGTTTGTCGGCTACATATATCTCTTTATGGGTTACGTCAGGCACCTCGGTGTTGGTTCGAAAAGCTTACTTCCGCTTTGACTAAGTTTGGCTTCACGCAATCATACGCTGATTATTCTTTATTCACCTTGAGTCGTAAAGGGTTGGAGTTGCGAGTTCTAGTTTATGTTGATGACTTACTTGTTTGTAGTAATGATGCTTATTTCCTAGCCAAGTTTAAGGATTGTCTTGGGTGGTGCTTCCACATGAAAGATCTTGGAAGGTGTAAGTACTTCCTTGGATTGGAAGTTGCTCGAGGCAAAAAAGGCTTTTATTTGTCTCAACGCAAGTATGCGTTAGATATTGTTACTGAGACTGGGCTTTTAGGATCAGAACTAACTCCAATTCCAATGGTTCAACATCATCGTTTGGGTTCTACAGAGAGTCCTCCTCTTACCGATCCGACGAAATATCGACGTCTCGTTGGACGTCTTATTTATCTCAATATCACTCGATCGGATCTCGCTTATGCCGTTCATATTCTTACCCAGTTTATGCAGCAACCGTGTGAGGCACATTGGGAAGCAGCGCTTCGAGTCGTTTGATATTTAAAGGGTACCATTGGTCAAGGTATTTTGTTGAGTTCTAGTTCAGATTTACAACTCACCGTTTATTGTGATTCGGACTGGGCTTCTTGTCCAATGACACGACGGTCTCTTGGTTCTTATGTGGCTTTACTTGGTGGTTCTCCTATTTCTTGGAAGACCAAGAAACAAAAGACGGTCTCTCATTCTCCGCTGAAGCATAGTATCGCGCTATGGCATCGGCTACTCGCAAGATCAAGTGGTTACGCCAATTGTTGTCTGAGTTAGGTTTTCCGCATGATACACCAGTTCATTTGTTTTGCGATAGCCAAGCGGCAATTCACATTGCTTCCAATCCAGTCTTTCATGAGCGAACGAAGCATATTGAAGCAGATTGTCATTTCGTCAGAGATGCAATCACTGATGGAATCCTCACTCGGGTTCATGTTCGTACTACTGGTTAGCTTGCTGACATTTTGACTAAGGCATTGGGACGAGTTCAATTCGAGAATCTAGCATCCAACTTGGGCGTTCACAACTTACACGCTCCAACTTGAGGGGGAATATTGGAGTATATATTCATATTATTGTATTTCCTATTGTACCTAGATGTATTTCCTATTCTAGATTAGGGTTTCCGTCATATTTGTGTATAAATACTATAGTAATTTCATCAATAAACTCAAGTCGTTCTCTGGTAACTATAAGCGTGAAACATGTTGGTGAATATGACAATTAAACCCCATGGAAAAAGAAGCTGAAAATATAAGATAAGTTTAAATTAATTTATATTATTTTAATGTCTATACTTTTATAATTTTTAAATATTTTCATTTGAATTAAATTGATTTTATGTTTGCAATTAGTAGGTGTAAACATTTCAACTTCTCAAATACCTTGCTGATAAGTTGAGCAATGGAAATGGTTATTCTATTTATATACATGGAAATGAAGTGCAATTTCATTTTTTATTGTGATTTTTGGTTAATTAAAGCTATTTGAAATTGAACCAATTTCTTCATCTGCCTTTTGGGTGGGTGGGTACTGATGTTGACATCAGGACTGTATACTAGATGACATGCATTACAAATGCAATTCTTTTGTCAAATTTTCAAAATTAAAAATCAAATAAATGAATTAATTAAATAAAAAAACGAACATCGAAAGGTCAAACGTCTATAGTATTATACCAGAGATAGAAACAGAAAGAAAAGAGCAACAAGGAAATTCCAATGGTTAATTTTTGTGTCAGCAATTCGAATAGTTCGAGTTAAAGACGACAACGAAAAGACAAAAGACATTTCAGAATGAGTAAATGTAAAAAGTTGAAAAATCATTAATATTTCGAAATATGAACGTAACAACAAATAAAATAAAAGAGAATTATCATCTCTCCCTCCCATAAAAGTCTTCTTTATATCACATTCTAGTTTCTCTAACACATCATTTTCCTCTCTCTCTCTCTTCTTCTCCTCGATTTTCTCTAACATGGAGAAAAGAATGAAGCTCGGGGTTTCAAGGCTAGTCCGGTCATCTCTAAGCTCTTGCCGACCACGAGAGCTATACGACGTCGTCGAGACATGTACGTTCACAAGTCGCACGACTTGTTCAGAGCTTACCAAGACAGCTAAAACCAAAACTCCACGTCAACAACACACTCCTTCGTCGTCACCGATCTTCCCTCCAAACCCATTCTACGAAGGAAGTCGATCTTTTCGAAAGACTAAGACAAAGAGCAAGAAGATACGGTCCAAGTTTGGTTCTGATTCACTCGTTACCTCTCGTTTTAAGTCAAGTGGGTCTTGGTGTTGGTCTTGTAGCGAAGAAGATGAACAAGAAAGTGATGATAGAGATACACTCTTTTCTTCTAGAAGCTTCTCATCGGAGTCTTCGGAGAGTTTTGCGGTGGTGAAGAAGTCAGAAGATCCTTATGAGGATTTTAGGTTGTCGATGGTGGAGATGATTCTTGAGAGACAGATATTTGGAGCGGTTCAGTTACAAGAGCTTCTACAGTGTTTTCTTGCGTTGAACTCTCGTCAACATCACAGTGTTATTGTCCAAGTTTTCTTAGAAATTTATGCCACCTTGTTCTCTCCCTAGTTACTCCTCTCTTTTTACATTTTAACATGTTTGTACTAAACTACTATGTTTAATCTACTAGATTCACTTTTACTGTTTAATCTTTGTTTTAGCCTGTCTTTGTCTTTTCATTCTGCACCGAAATTGGTTAACTTTGAACCAAATCGGAATAACATTATCCGGAGTCACTAACTCAACCGGTTCAGGTTTGGGTTAGAGCTGTAATTTACATGGTTTGGTCCTCGGTCCGAACTCCGAAGAGATGTATGGACTTCGGCTTCCCCGAGAACTTATCGGTTACAAAAGAAAAAAAAAAGGACTAGCACTTAAACGAGAATCGTTCATATGTGAACATGAATGATTTAAACAGAGGAGGCCAAAATTTCATTTCTAAACCGCCACACCATATAAAACCCTAGCTAGATGCGTTCCCAATCCCATTAACACTAATTAGCGTGAGGAAAAGAAAGAAATACAATTTGTAGCCGACTGATTAAATAAAAATAAAATAAGTAACATGAGAAGGGGCCCGAATATCGAACCACAGCATTTATTTGAACGGAAAAAAACTCTTGCAGTTGCAGCTTTTAAAATTGTGGTCCTAACACCAATTGTGTGTTGGTTGTTCGTGATGTTAACCTAATAAACCAATTGTGACCCCCCCAAAAAAAAAACATCAAATAAACCAAACGTGCATTGATAGATAACGGTGGGGAATAAGTAAAAAGAATGTATGTACTACATATATCAATATTCACTTCATTGAAAACTTTTTTTTTTTTTTTAAGTAGTGGGAGCAGATTTAATCCAAACTCATTTTCGGAGAAATGTATATTAGTTGTGGTTTGGTTAGGTTAGGAGTAGACAGTTAAAGAGGGATTTAAATTTAAGGTTAACAACATATACATATATATGTCTTATATGGTATTTAATAATTTTTTGATAAAAATGAAGAGAAAGAGTTGGTTATTCTGTTACCGGAGGAAAAATTCTCTCTTTCCCGCCACAAAATTTGTTTCATACATATAAACTGAAAACAGAGGCAGCAATTATCTACAAGGCAACAATACTCACTACTCACCTCTCAAAGTTTCACAACACACCACACAAAATCATGCCTATTTTTTTTTTGGCCTTGACATATTAAACCAGGATTTAGATAGCAGTAAACCAAATCCTGGGTTTTGATTCTGTTCCTAAACCGGCTACTAACCCCTGATGGCTTTCTAAGAACCCACGTTGCACAGTCCCAAGTCTGGGGGGTTTGCAAACGCAGAGGAGCTATCGTTAGAAGGAAGAACACTGGATTTGATATCTAAACGCTTTTGTCTCATGGGCAAAACTTTGCAGGTGCCTGACTCCAAGTATGAAGCTTTTATTTGTCTAGTAACTTAGCAAGAAGATCAAAATAAATAAAACGACTGCTGATTTCCCATGCAATTTGTGTCGGTTTTTATGCGTCTTTTGTTTCCAAAGATCAAAGATAAATCAAGAACCTGTGCTTGTGTATACTCATCACTCTTCTTAGACCCTTATATCAAAGAAGAAAGCAGAGTAAGCCAGAACAATAAAAACATGCATGATTTGTTATGTAAGCTAATAACTTATCTCAAACGATCACTTGGATTTGTATAATAAACTAAAAAGATGGTCTTATTCCATTGAATCGACTAGAAGAAACAGTTCAACAATAAGATAAGAACAAAAACCAGAAACAAAAAGAAAAAGCTTACTAATCGCTAAATTTATTAAAGTCTTAATAGAAAAGTAAATCAAACTTGGTCCAACTCTGAGTCTGCCTTCAAATTTCCACCGGAACCACCCTTGATGCTATCTTCATCATGGCTAATGGGTTGATACCATTTTGCAAAGATCAAATAAAGTACGAAATCGATAGCAGCCAATGTAGCAATCAGAAAATAAAACCGATCCATATGACCTTCATTGAGATTTTCCGGTATCCACCCGGGTCTATCCGGGCCTCTCGCGGTTATAGCCATAACAATATTCACCATCAAGCTACTCACATAGTTACCTAATGCCATTGAAGCCATACACAATGAGCTTCCTAAGTTCTTTAACCCATCTGGAGCTTGTCCGTTGAAGAACTCTAACTGACCAACGTACATGAACACCTCACTCGCACCAACAAGCACGTATTGTGGTATTTGCCATAAAATGGTCAGCTCACTCTCCTTTTGGCCCGGGACTATTCGTCGTAGTCGTTGGATCTCGGTTAATCCTGCAGCCACCATTGCCATTATCCCTATGATCAGCCCTATCCCCATTCGCATAAGTTCCGTGGGTCTCACGTATGGAAATATGACGTGACGGTAGATTCCGGTTGATACTAAGACGCTACATATATCGAAAACCGACATGCTCGCTGCGGGGATGTGGAATTTCCCGATGTATGCATCCATTACATCACCTTGCTCCACGAACAATGACGCCATTTGTGTGAAGATCACTGAGTAGATTATAGTGCATAGCCATATCGGGAGCATCTTCATTACACATTTTGCCTCCTCTACTTGTGTTACACTACACAGCCGCCACGCGTTGCTCTCGTTCCTATACATGGACCGAGCAAATTTCATTAGTTAATAGATGAAGAATTTGAACTCAGGTGGTGACACAAAAACAATATGCATTAATACCTGTCTCTCTCTGTAACCACTGCCGCTTTATCCAAGAAGAGAAACTTGCTACTATGAAATATCTTTCGACTTCCTTTAATGGCGGATTCAGGTCCTTCGACTTCATACAACTCCTCGGGGTTTCCTGGTCGAACAACACTCCATTTCCGAGCAGTAGCCACAAATACTTGCGCCACACGTGGCAAAGGATTCCCACAAGGTTTGACATACCGATAACGTTTGGTCGGAGACAGAAAAGCCATCAATGCGACAATCGCCGAGCCTAGCGACACCAGAAACCCTTCGGTCCACAAACCTCTGTCCTCAAAGTAAACAAGAATTGTGTTCGAAAACAGAGATCCAACGTTTAGGGCAAAGTAGAAGTAGCTGAAAAACGCAGCTTTGTTGTTTTTATCTTCATCAAACTGGTCTGCACCGAAAGTAGCCAGTGTTGGCTGGTGACCACCATAACCAAACGCAATGAGATAAACAGCTAGATAAAATATAGCAACGCCAAGGGAAGAAGAAGGATTGCAGATAAGGTCTCCATTGCCACAACCTCGAGGTTTGATCAAGAAAAACCAAGAAGCGAAAGAGAGGAGGCCGATGCCGAGGACGAAGATGACTTGGAAGATAGTGCATGTCAAGTAACGTCCCCAATAGGAGTCACTAAGAAATGCACCCACAAGGGAAAACATGTAAACTGTTCCTGTCCACTTGCTTACGTTGTTCGCAGCCTCGGCATTTCCTTGTCCGAGAACGCGTGTTAGGAACAACACCAAATTTACTCCCACTCCAAAAAACGCCAATGTCGCTAACCCTTGATTTGCTGCATAAGAAAAAATGATTTTTGTCAGTTAGAATTAGACAAAGGCGAACCCATGTCTAACGATATGGGGTCAAGTGACACCGTAAGATTTAGAAAATTCACGTTTTATCTCTTGTCATATATCTAAAATTAGCCTAAATTAGCCTCTTGGCTTGTAATGAACCCACATAAATTAAAAATATATATCACATGCACCTTTTAACTTTTTAATTAACTTTTTTTGGTACATATTTTTTGTTTCCTCGAGTAATTTTGGTTTTCTTTTTGGAAAACTAGTCAGTTACTTGTACACGTATGTTCAATTATGAACAATAATTCATTTGTACATGTGTTTTTATAATGATTTTTTTTTTAAGAAAATGATTTTGTTGAAGTTGAACGGAATGGTTTGCTAGTTGTTTGCTACTTGGAATGGTTTTAAACACAGTTGTAAAATTTTGGTATATAAGTGATATTATATTCATATGATAAAAAAATTATATAACATTTTCACCCCGGTAAAATATGTTTCTGGATTGGCTCTTAATGGCTACTCCATATACGCACTAGGAGCATAACAAAAACTAGTACAGTAACGATTGGTACGTTTTGTTTGCTGCATATTGCATAAGTAAGTAACGATTTAAATCCATTAGACAGGTTAACTGTGGAGTTTGTTGGTAAAGTTGGGTAAATAAATATTGGTCCGTAATGGTTACTTTACTCCAGCTATAGGAGCATAAAAAAAAAGGAGTACAAAAATATGTTAAAAATCATTGATTTTAAATTGTAAATTATGTTAAAAAATGAATTTATCAAGAGACAAATTAGTTATAAAAATCTTCTATATGTATAAATATATCAAAAAGTCGATTTTATCAGTTTGGTTATGGCCGCCCTAAAGAAAAATGGTATTAGCAAAAACAAAAAAAGTGGTACATACCAAGCAATATGATTGCGTTTGTCCAGCCACCTTTCTCCCTGATTTCCACGTTCTTTATCTTCTTCTTAAGATCAGAATCATCGGACTTGAGAGACGCAATACTTTGATCATCTTGAGTCTCTACCACCTCAACAACTTCCAAATTCTCATCCCGCTCCTTGAAAAAATGTCGCATTCAAAACAATAAGCAATCAATATCACTAGCTTATATGTATGTGTAAGAGTTAAATAGAGATTTACGTACATTTAGCGGAGCAACGTTGTCATTATTTCTCGGATCCATAGCGGCCACTTAAGGTATCTGCATAAAAACATTTGATTAGCTTTTTATGTGGCGAACGTCAAAAGTATCACTACAAGAAAACAATGAGATTTCCGACGGAATTTCCGACGGACGTCATATCCGTCGGAAATTTCCGACGGATTTCCGACGGATTTCCGAATTTTACATTCCGTCGGAAATCCGTCGGAAATTTCCGACGGATTTCCGACGGATTTCGAAATCCGTATACGCTATACGGTATACGGTATCCGGTTACGGTATACGGTATACGGTATCCGTATACGGATTTCGAAATCCGTCGGAAATCCGTCGGAAATTTCCGACGGATTTCCGACGGAATGTAAAATTCGAAAATCCGTCGGAAATCCGTCGGAAATCCGTATACGGTATACGGTATATGGTATCCGTATACGGTATACGGTATACGGTATCCGTATACGGATTTCCGAAATCCGTCGGAAATCCGTCGGAATATCTTTTTTTTTGAATTGTGAAGATACAATTCCCGCTCATGTTTGGCGGTATAAAATTAGGGTAAATCCGTCGGAAATCCGTCGGTATTTCCGACGGATTTCCGACGGATTTACCCTAATTTTATACCCAAACCACATTTTCTTATAAGAAGAAGAAGAAGAAGAAAGGAGAAGAAGAAAGAAGAAGAAGAAAGAAGAAGATGAAGAAGAAGAAGAAGAAGAAAGAAGAAGAAGAAGAAGAAAGAAGAAGATGAAGAAGAAGAAGAAGAAGAAAGAAGAAGAAGAAGAAGAAAGAAGAAGATGAAGAAGAAGAAAGAAGAAGAAGAAGAAAGAAGAAGAAAGAAGAAGATGAAGAAGAAGAAAGAAGAAGAAGAAGAAGAAAGAAGAAGAAGATGAAGATGAAGAAGAAGAAGAAAGAAGAAAGAAGAAGGAGAAAGAAGAAGAAGATGAAGAAGAAGACGCCGCCGGTGACGCCGCCGGTGACGCCGCCGGTGACGCCGGCGGTGACATCGCCGGAGACTTTTTTTTTAAAAAAAAAATTTAAAATCCGTCGGAAATCCGTCGGAAATCCGTCGGAAATCCGTCGGAAATCCGTCGGTAAACAATCCGTCGGAATTCCGTCGGTATTTCCGACGGATTTCCGACGGATACCGTATACCGTATACGGATTTCGAAATCCGTCGGAAATCCGTCGGAAATACCGACGGATTTCCGACGGAATTTTTTTTTCCGACGAGATAGAAACGACGGATCAAATCCGTCGGAATTCCCTCGGAAAAGGCCCTATTCCGACGGAATTCCGACGGATTTGACCGTCGGAAATCTCATTGTTTTCTTGTAGTGTATAGAACACGTTCGGAGATATATATAGAATAGAACTAATAACATAATTTGATATTCGGTTAATCAATGAAGTGGGTTCGTGAAAAAAAAAACAAAACGTAACTTGGTATACTTTTCACATAAAGAGAGAATATACTAAGAAACAATTTGTTGTATAACTTTATGAATCAAGTGTGGTCCTATGCGACAATTTTCATCACGCGACAAAACTCGATATCAATTATTTTAAAAACATTGGCCCGTATTCAAAATAAATAACACGAATTGTAGTTTCTCAACAAACAAAAAAAAAACTTTTTGAATCAAAATATAACCTTTTTCGTAAAATCTCCGGAGAAGGAGAAGAAGTTGTGTCGACGATGAGATTTGGCCGAAGAAATGCAGAAAAAGTAGAAACACCTTTTGTCATTTACGGTTGAAGGATTAGTGTTTTTGCAAATTTCTATAGTTTGAGAAACAGAGAGAGGCAGATGAATCTAACAATGGTTACCTAAGTGAAGGAGGCACTTTTCTCCTTTGTTTTATAGGTTTATTTTCGGAAATATAACAAATAAATCTTAACGAAATCTTTTTTTTTTTAAATCTACACTTGATCACAACAAATCAGTTATATAATCCCACAACAATTTAGGTGCCTCAAAAATTACGAAAACTTTATTTTTTTCTTTCTAAAATATACTTAGTCGTTTACCAAGTCTAAACAACACTCCATATTTTGTGGTGTTTAGTGATCACCTCTAAGAAAAATGTGGAGCAAAAACATCGAATTTGTTGGAGAAAAAAACGACTTCGTCTTTGTAATTTGTAGTAAATTTTTTGAACCAAATGTTTTTCGTTTTAAATGAAGAAGAATTTTTTTTTTTTTGATAAAGAAAAAATTTGTTCTTGTTGGAGAAAAAAACGACTTCTTCTTTTTAGGAATTTGTTTTGAACCAAATGTTTTACGTCTTAATAAATGAAATATATTGATCACAATAATACTCCTAATTAACTGAAAGGGTTTTTGGGCGAATGACCCAACTTTTTTTTTTAATTACCATTGACCCAATTATTCGCAGAAAAGGGAGGATTTGATTGAGTCAAGGATCAAGATCCAATTCAATTTCATAGAAACAAAAAAGAAAATAAAGAAAATAAAATAACAAACAACTACTCCCCTTTTTCTAGTGATAGCGAGCTGACTTATCACAAACAAACTAGATCTTATAGTATTTTATTTTATTTCGTTAAGATAATTTTAATTGCAGTTTAAAATTCCAAATTTGTACCGTCATAAAAATTACCAAAATAGTTAATACTGTTAACGAAAAATTATTTCCGTTTTAATTCGTATTAAACATGTGCACTAAACTAAAATAAAAATCATTTGCTAAAAAGCTTCCTTTGATTTAAGTTAAATTCATGTTAAAAATAAATTTGTCTATTATAAACGTGATGTATGTAGAATTACAAAAAAATCGTTATTTTTATGATTGTGTAAAATGTCAATTGTAAGATCATTTGTATTGTTGTTCGTAGTGTTTTCAATAACTACAAGAATTAAATCATTATCTATATTAAACAATAAAATTTAAAAATATATTTGAAATGGTGATTTTAAACACGCCAAATTAAAAAACTTAAAAAGATGATGACTACGCGTGATTTATGGGTCACGGGCCGAGGCTGGGATTTTAATAGGATCATACCTTATGTCTCCGAGAGTAAGAAATTGGAGTTTGGTGCTGTAGTGTTGGACGAGATCACGGGTTCACGGGATCGGTTGTCTTGGACTGAAAATCCCGACGGTATTTTTACGGTAAGATCGGCTTATAGGTTACTAACTCGGAAGGACGAAGAGAAGCAGAACATGGAACAATTTTTCTTTCGCGTGTGGAAGATAGCAGTACCGGAAAGAATCAAATTGTTCCTTTGGCTCGTTGTACAACAAGTGATTATGACTAACTTGGAGCGCAAGCGACGACATTTGTGTGAAGATGATGTATGCACGGTTTGTAAAGAGGGTAGTGAATCGATTCTTCATGTGTTGCGTGATTGCCCAGCTATCAAAGGAATTTGGACTCGCATTACTCCTAGGTGGCGGAGACGAGATTTCTTTGATATGTCCTTGCTGGGATGGATTTATACCAACTTGGAACCAAAGAAGGATGCACCGAACGTGGAATGGGCTACAATGTTTGCTTTGACCGTGTGGTGGGCATGGAAGTGGAGATGCGCGGATGTGTTTGATTCGGATATGAGATGTAGGGACAGAGTGAATTTTATTAAGGATCAAACGACGGAGGTACTTGGGGCATTCTCTAGTGTTGAGAATGTAGGTGGTACGGTGGTTCGGGTGGAGAGAAATGTCAAGTGGGTGCTACCGGAGAGAGAGTGGGTGAAAGTAAATACCGATGGGGCTTCACGCGGAAATCCGGGTCTTGCAACGGCTGGCGGGGTATTGAGAGATAGCGAGGGAAGATGGCGTGGGGGTTTTGCTCTCAATATTGGGAGATGCTCGGCGCCGTTAGCAGAACTCTGGGGTGTTTATTATGGTTTATATATGGCTTGGGAGCAGCGCGCAGTACGAGTAGAGTTGGAGGTGGACTCAGAGATGGTGGTGGGTTTCCTTAAGACTGGTATAGGGGAGGCTCATCCGCTGTCATTCCTGGTACGCTTGTGCCATGGCTTTCTTTCAAGGGACTGGCTAGTCCGTATTTCACACGTGTATAGGGAAGCTAATCGTCTAGAAGACGGATTAGCTAACTATGCTTTCTCGTTACCTTTTGGTTTTCATCGTTTTGATTTTGTTCCTTTGGATTTGGATGTGTTGTTGAGAGAGGATGCTGAGGGTTTAGAACATCTGAGGCTGATTCGAATGTAATTGTTTGAAGTTCAATAATATTTTCTGGGGACTTTGTCCCCGGGGTTCACCAAAAAAAAAAAATAACAATGCTAACAAACATTCACAGAGACTAATAAGAGTATCTCCATTGGTTGAGATACCATAAGAATATCTCTCCCGATATAAAAATGATATTTTTAATATTAACTAAATAACTTAAATTGAAATTGAAAATAAGATTGAACCAATTTATGGACATTTGTTGTATGAATCTCTAAACTTTTATTTTGTAGTCTCTCGAATCAGAGACTCATTTGTGTTTCTCTCCTGCTTTATACTACAATTTTTATTGATTTTTTATTCTAAGAATCTCAATGAAAGTGCTCTAAAGAACAACCAAATTACAAAAAAAATTATGACGAATTAAATATAATTCTGCAAGAGAAAAACCAAACTTAGTGGATGTTATTCAATGATGGATTTTACAAGATTTCAAATCTAAAGCATAATCTACTGTTATTTAATAATGGATTCTAAATTTTATTTTAAAATTTTGTGTTATTGGATATGATATTTGTAAATCATGTTTTAAAGATTTTAAAATCTTGTGTTATTCAATAAAAGATTTTAAATCCATCATTAAAATCCAGTATTATTCAATATTAAAAGTTTTTAGAAGTCTTTAATTTTTAGTGGATTTGAAATCACTTATCGATGGATTTAAATGAACAAATCATAACAAAGAAAATCCAAAGGTTATTGCAGAGATTTTAGAATCCACCGATATAAACTCCATTAGAATTTAAAATCTTGAAGATTCTAAAACTTATAGAATTGATTTTTAAATCATTGATTGAATGACACCCTTGTACTTCGACAAAAAGAGAAAACATACAAAAATTTCAAACAAATTTCCAAAAACGGCGGAAACAATGGCCAAAGCATTACACTACCCCGATAAAAACCAAATCGAAATGAGCAGATGTGAAATGGTGAATCTACATGAAGGGAAACAAAAAGATATGAAAAGTAAAAGTTGTAATATGAGCTTAATGGCAAAAATTAACATAATTTCTCAAAATGGGATAAATTTCGGTTAAAGATCCAACAACGGGCTATATACATACCGGTATACAATAATGGCAGGTTTGGGCTGTCGGATTTATAATGCCGATTATAACCCAAACCGTGTCTTCAGAATCAAACTCCGAAAATGTCGCCAAACTTTAAAGTGGAATCTTGTAGCGTTGATTCCGACCAAGGGGTAAAGCTCCACACGAAAATCTTCAAACCCAGAAACGTAGGAGACGATGGGAATCTGGTGATAGTTTTGGTCCATCCGTTCTCGCTCTTGGGTGGTTGTCAAGCTCTGCTTAAAGGCATAGCTTCTGAATTGGCCTGTAAAGGTTACACGGCGGTCACTTTCGACACGAGAGGTGCCGGAAAATCAACCGGAAGGGCTACTCTTACGGGGTTTTCCGAGGTCAAGGATGTCATCGCTGTTTGTCGGTGGCTTTCCCAAAATATCTCTGCTCATAGGATCCTCCTCGTCGGTTCTTCTGCCGGTAAAGATCTGTGCTTTCGATTTTTTAAGGATAGAGTTTGATTTGTCCTTTTTTTTGTGTGTCATTTTCTCTGTCTGATTGAATCTCTGATGTTTCATGTTTGATCTGTTAATGCAATTTACTTTCGAATTCAATGTATGGACTTCTTCAAATTGAAGGCATTGCTTTTTGTTCAAATGATGCTTGGGAGCTGTATTTGATCTGTTGGGGTTTTTGGCAGTATTGATGACAGAATTATTGCTTCTAGGTTGATATACTTTGTTTGAAAATTTCCATCCAAGTTGCCAGCTTCGTTGTGGCAGGTGATGAGAAGTTTGCTCATTTACTTGTTGATATCTCTAAGTGGTTTAGTTGATTTAATTGATGTTAGTTCTCTATCTGTGTAGATTATGAATCTTTCATGTTTCTATTTGGTGTTTCCCACATTTGGGTGGATCTAGTCTTGGTGTTTGTCTAGATGATAAACTTTAGGGAGTATAGGTGAGAATGGAATAAGAAAGTTCAGTCGGCTCCGTAAAAGTAGTGTCTGGGTGGTTTTCGGGTAGAGACCCGAGGCTTAATCAGATGTTACAGTTTCTCTTTGGTGAAATAACGGAAATTCTTATTTGTTCTTCTTAACTACTGATTACCAAGAGTTTGTAAGATAACTCTCTTTCTTGTTTGTGTCATGATTCTGTTTGATATCCCTTGGAACACATATGCATTGCTGCGATTGATATTAACCTTTTCAGGAGTTTGTCAAAGACTATGAAAGCATCACTTTAAGAATCCCTTTCTGTTTCCTCTATCTGTTGATAAACTTGTAACTTTAAGGTGTATTTGCCATACATGGTGCATCTTCTTGCAGTATATCCTACCTTCCTTTTTGATGTGTTATATAGCCTTGTGATTTGCCATTATGTTAGATTTACAATTGATGTACTGATCCTAGTCAATGACTATCTCACTGGTCTGATGTGTGTAAATGATGAACTGTCTTATCACATTACCCTTCTGATGGATATTCTAAGACAATTTGATATTCCATGCCGATTTCTTTATATTGTAAAAGGGGGAAGAAAATGAAGTTGTTTCAATGTGTCTATGGCAGGTGCACCAATCGCAGGATCAGCGGTGGATCAAGTAGAGCAAGTGGTGGGATATGTGAGTTTAGGATACCCATTTGGCCTCATGGCCTCAATTCTGTTTGGGCGGCACCACAAGGCCATTCTCTCATCCCGTAAACCAAAACTCTTTGTTATGGGAACACAAGACGGCTTCACTAGCGTTAACCAGCTCAAGAAGAAGCTAAAATCTGCAGTGGGACGTACCGAAACACATCTCATTGAAGGTGTTAGCCATTTCCAGATGGAAGGACCTGATTATGATTCTCAGGTGACTGATATCATATGCAACTTCATTTCATCCATGTAAGAGTTACAGCTTGATTTTGTTGTTATGTACCACATCATGCACAAAGGATATTTGCAGTTTGCATATATATATTCTATATTCATATATAACCTGATAGCAAACAACAGATGTTACAAATCCGGAAAAATGACAATGATATGGTCATGGTTGTTCAATCTTACTGCCAGTTCTCACTTGATACCTTCATCTTCATGGCCTTTCGCAATTGCATCGCAATGTTGACCCTGGAGAATGTCACAGACTTACGAGCATTCCAAGTTAACGTAGAAATTATACCACAAGCAACCGGGGCATTTACAAAATATAGTAGACCACCTAAAGTCGAACATATATAAATAAGGTTTTTTGGATTTTAAAAAACCGAAAAACAAAAACATTAACCGAAACCGAATTCCATCATGGGAGGTGAGAGAACCATCACAATAGAATCTTGATTTGTAATTCCTTCATAGTTCATACATAAGGAAAACAAATCCTTCATATTTTGCTTTTTGAAGTGAAGTTTTTTGAAATTGATTTCCTCGAAAAATTTTTGCCTGCTACATTCTGTGGTCACTGTAAATGACAGAAGAAAAGCTAAAAACAAAAAATGGTTGGCTCTATACGCAAGAAAAATCGACTCAGACCAAGACAAGGCTAAATTGCTAAGCTAATCGATTCGACCCGGATGCTCTTCTCCGCCTACGCCTCCTCTGCCGGATTCTCCAAATGCTAAGTAGCACTAAAACTCCTACAAAACAACCACCAAAGAGTATAAATCAAAGCGTGATTGCGTTGTTTGGAAACAAGAATTCTATTTGACACTGCAAGGTCTTCAAAAAGTTGGGTATATTACCACTAGCTGCAACACCAGCAGGTACGATCCATCGAGTAGCAACAAGAAATGGCATGTCAATCTGCGAAAGGAAAGCAAAATAATGAAAACTTTGTGGTCTCCTCAAGCCATGATTAATTAGAAATCAGAAGATAACATGAATTACCTCATCTCTATTAAAAAGGCCTCCCAGATACTTGTTCCTGGAAGAATTAACCTCACCTCCTTCCTTGGCTGATCTCCAACGTGATGATCTTGTAGTCTCGACTGTGAAATTCAGGCCTCGGCCCAAATCAATGCCACGATATCCGGGTAATCTACGGTTCCTTCCTCTGACATGTAAGTTGTATCCCTTAGTCCCCCATACTTCAAATCTGGAGTCACTCTCGCAGATTAGTTCCTTCCCGATCACAGAGGAGTATGCTGAAAAATTTATATCAGTTCTTCGAGATGGCAGTTGGTTCTCGTCTGTGATTACAGGTGAATATCTCTTGGAAAATTTTGAGAAAAGTACAGGGTCTTTGATATTTGAACTGGTAAAATCTAGCATTTTCTTCAAGAGCCAGTAGCAGTTGGTGACCATGTGGCTACTGTCCAGGCAATTTGAGTCTCCATAAACACCAACTCGACCTTCACCGATCTCCAAAAGCCCAAGAACAGAAGGGTCTTCCTGTAAACAGAGCCGCATTATCACCCAAAAATCTACAATTCAAGATAAAATATGTATGGCATAGTTTCTCATTACCTTTGATGACCCAGTTTCCAGTAGATTCTGTGTCGCGCCACTTTCAGAGCTGTCCAGTAAAGGAAAACTGTGCAAAAACCCACCAGCAGGAAACCTGACTATGTTTGTTCCAGAAGCATATCGACTCTGCTCACCGTCAATACTAAAATCCCCATTCAGAATTTTATCTCCAAACGCAATCCCAAATGAAGCAAGAAGGTTATTGAGTGCGGGGATATTTGCACCTCCAGTGATGGGAGTCCACCAACTGCGTGTGTTATCATCGAAGAATCTCATTTTCACCATGGTATCAACATTATACCACTCAGCAAACACAACCAGACCCAGTCCTGTATTGATAACGTCATCTCTGAGTTTTTCAATTTCTTCCGGAAAGTACTCATCTTCGAGGTCGACCATCAAAAGGGTTCCATATTGCTGAGCATCAAAACAAGTAAGAGGGGAACCAAGAGTCTCGATATAGTACCCAGCATCACGTAGCATGTTGAACATGATGTGAAAGTTTGTGTGCAGGTGATCACCATGCCAATCAAGAATGTCATTGCGGACATCCAAAGAGTCTCTTGGAATATAACCTGGAGGATATTTAATGCTGTGAAATTGATCCCACAAAACACGTTTTGCTCGTGGTGGGGTGGGAATCACTTTCAGTTTCAACTGAAGAGAACAAGTACTTCTTCTAGGCCCATTTTCTCCTGGAGCTGATGGGCTATAGACTATCACAGTTACATTTCCCTCTATTAGACCTCTAAATTGTGCCCCCTCTTCCTTGATCTGCATGTGTAAAGCTAGATAACCAGTCCAGGGCCATACGACATCTGGGTACTTAAAGTGAATGCTAAGAAGATTTCCTTCTTCATTTGCAGGATGCCATGTTGGTGGACTTTCAATATAGCCAATGACACCCATACCATTTAGAATTGTCGTGTTGAAAATGACGGGCATAGCACCCGCGTATAGTGGCTGACGACAAAAGGGCCACGAATATGGACAATCATTATAATCAAGAACGCTCGGGAAAATGCTTGCTCGGGGCTGGTAGCTCTTTAGAATTTCATATGATTCTAATCTGACAAAGAGTCGGAAAATTAGACACTAAGAAAATAGGGAAATAAATAATCCACTGATGTTTACCAATATGGGTATTTTAACTTACAGATCAACTCTTCCTGCACCCTGCTCATACATATTAGGACCTGAAAGCTTAGCAGCACCTTCGACCAATGCCTGCTTCATGCTTGCTGGATTGAGCAGGGCCTTCCTTCTAGCTTCAGGAATAACACTTACAAGTAGGCACACAATACCAGCAACAACAGGACTAGCCACACTTGTTCCAGACAAGCTTTTGCAACCAGTGCTGATCTTGGACCCCGTAATGTCACGGCCATACGCAACCACATCTGGTTTGACACGGCCATAACTGTAAGCAATATAATTTAAGTTACAGTTTGTACGAAACAAGCATTTTGAATCTCTACCATTGTAGAATTTTAAAAATGGGAATGTTGAAGCAACCCTGAAACACAGTACCCATGAGGAATCTCCCAGGTACTCATGCCTCGAGATGAAAATGAAGCTATGTGATCATCATAGTCAATGCCACCGACACCTATGACATCACTCTGGTCAGCTGGATTATTTAATGTTCCGTAAAGTGGCCCATCATTCCCAATTGCAGACACCATTACAATATTGCTGGCTGTTATTTCCCATACCTGCTTAAAAATAATCAGCGCCTCTGATATATACTACTGTTTATATATCCTAAATAGAGAAACCCCAACACTTGACTTAACAGGATAATGCAAACTTCAATCAAGAAACTAAGGAACCTGGAACCATTACCTTCTCTACAAAAGGCAGATCCAAGTAATCCGGCCCCCCGATGCTCAAATTTAATACATCCATATTTGTTGCTATGGCATAATTGAAAGCATCAAGAAACCATGAGGTGTATGATACCTGCAAGAAGCTGAGCGCAAACTTCTCATAACCTGTCTGATTAAGATAACTTGCATATACGGGAAATCATGTATGGTAGGAGTAAGAATGAAGAGGGGACAAAGAGAAAAGGAACACCCTCAAATATAATAGCCGTCAATTATACTGTTCTGAGGAAAAAATAAAGATCAGCGTGTAGGTATCTGTAACCAATATAAGTATTTCATTCCTAGTAATTGTAACTGGGGAAACACAAAAATAAATTATTGGATCACGAGTGAGTTAGTTTAGTCGAAGAAACGTTAAACCCCTAGCCACATAAGAAGATGTATCTGTTGTGTGATCATGCATTACCTGGGCATCTGTGAACACACGGAAAGCATAGATTTCTGTGTCAGGGGCAAAACCAAGACATTCTGGATTTTGACCAGCAACAACACCAGCAACAAATGTCCCATGCCCCAGGTTGTCATTCAAAGTGTCCTCATTTGTCCAATTTGTACGCTCCTGAAAGTTACTGCGTCAATACCAGCTTCAGAGCTTCTTAACAAGACAGGTAGAAGATCAAAGACCACTAGTAGCCGTAAACACTCCTCTTATCTAGAATGTTAGAGATATACTATGGTTCTATCTCTTTTTCTAAAAAGTGGTACCTTGATATTACGGAAATGGGGATGGTCAGCTCTTATTCCGGTATCAAATATGGCCATTTTGACTTTAGCACCAGTGTATCCCTTTCCCCAGAGAACATCTGCTCCAAACATGGACGTAACCTGAGTCTTCTGCGATACAGAAAATAAGAGAACTCACTTACAGATGAAAATTAGCATACAGTTCGAAATAACAAAACAAGTATTCCAATAGATTTTTACGAGCAACCACACCATAATGAAGTAAGCAGAGCAAACAAAAACACATCTATGCAACAAGAGAGTAATGATAACAATAGAAACAACTTGAACAATCTCTCACCTGACCGAGGAGATGTCGATTCCAGTTTAACGTGGTGTTACTTGTAGCAGAAATGGCAGAGCAATCAGCTCCTTCTTCGAAAGACATCGAAGTAAAGATCTTTCCGGGACGTTTCTTCCCGTCGAGAAAAGATCCTCCAAGCAAAACTCTCTGGTACCTGAACTCCACGTTCACGTCTTTCACCATCTCTAACCCCTCAATCTCAGCAACCACGGACTCTTTCACGCTTTCCTCGATCCATAGAACACCAAAATCCGTCGGATATTTAGCCGCCGGGTTCTTCCTCTCGATCCACCCCCAACGGCCGGATCGGATTTTCGATTCGAGGTAAAAGCGATGAGTCTCCGCCGGATTGTACTGCTTAAACCGGATTATGTAGTTGGTCTGCGTTGCAATTTCAAACTCCGAACGAGTTGCGTTCTGCGGATTGAGATTTTGGTGATTAGTAGGGCAAGTGTTGGGACGGAGCCAGAAGAGAGAAACGGAGAAGATAATGGCGAGGAGAGATGATCTGTAAACGAAATAAGAAGCTCCTGCGAACATTTTCATGGCGATGATTGAATTTGATAGAAAGATTCGCAGACGCACATGCCGTAGCTGGAGGAAATTGCTTCACTCCTCTCTGTATTTGATTTTCTGGGCTTTTGGTATCAACACACACAGTGTTGGTGCCTGGTGGAACCGGCTGGTTGGTTCAGCTTAATCGCACTCAAACCGATTGTTTTTAAGGATTTTTTCTTTTGGTCGAATCGAAGCCCAATTTCCCTTGATTTAAAAGATGACTGAAGAAAAATGTATATAACAATTTCTAAATTAAAAATTTAAGAAGACAGCAGCTACAGTAACAACGAAAATGGCTTCTTAGCGAGATCTCATCAACAAATGCCTGAACCATAAATATGTTATTACTATTGTAAGAGAACCAAAATATGTCGATACGGATTGATGTACCAAGTTCTTAGTTTTTATCAGTAAGGCATTCTATGCCGGAATGGCTCGTATGGGGTCCCTATCAGGTAAGTCACTCGATGCCGATATGGCTCGAAATATGCTATACACAGCGATTATTATCGATGACAATATATAGGTTGCAAGTTGCAGTAACCAATAGTTTTCTTAAACATAGCGGATTTAGATGTCGCACGATCCTCATTTTAAAGACATGAGTAAACATATGATACTATCGGAAAAATTGATAGTACGCTTATTTGTTTCGAAATATAATAAACCAAGAACTCTGTTTTTTCTTTCTTTCTTCATATTATCATATCCGCTAGTTTAGCCGAGGCGAGCAACGGCAGCATGTATAGCATCAGCGAGGTGAGGCACTGTCTTCGAACTTAGACCCGCCATGCTTATTCTCCTGCAATACACAATTTGAAGTTCAGTGTATCTTCGAATATATCCTCTTAGAACTAACCATTTCAAGAGAAGAAATGAAGAAATTCTCAGAACGATCTTTCTTTATATAGATAGAGAACAGAAAGTTATTCATGCTCCTAGTCCTAGGCATCGCAAACACCAAACTCTCTCATATCCTAAACAAAATTTGAAAAGAAATGATGGAATATAAGTTGGCTTACCCGTCAGATGTCATGTAAATGTGATGCTCTTTGGTCATGAAGGCAACTTGCTCAGTGTTCAGTCCGGTAAAAGTAAACATCCCAATCTGTTTGATAATGTGACTCCAGTCACCAGGTGTACCTGCAAGCCAGACAACGTGTCAAGGACAAAAATGTTGCAGAGTAGGACATACGAATAATTCTGCAAACCCGGAAAGAAAAAAAACATGAACGAAAATTCAAAGAAGAGAAGAATTTAAAATAAACCTCTAGTTTGTAGAGCTTCAAATAACTGTTGGCGCATGCTAATTATGCGGTCAGCCATTGCTTTCAGCTCAATGGTCCAGTCGTTGTACATATCACTGCCAAGATGTATACAAAGAAAATTCAGAAACATGTAGTCGAACAACCTAATTCTTCCATACACAGAGATTCATTATAAGCTTAATTATACAATAGAAAATGTCAAGAGATTTTATGCATAATTCCACAAAGTATATAACTCAATATAACCATTCCAACATAGCATAAACTATCAAGTTCCTAGGTACAGAAGGAACGGTAGACATCTATTTGTCCACTAGCCTATTGACTAAGAAAACTAGTTATGTAAGCGTCTGTTCTAGTATATATTTCCGCATGAGATCATCTAAAAATGTGTAATACTACATTAACTCAGGGCTAACGGTTCCTTTCCCTAGAAACAAATTTCAGAAGTATATAACTGTAAACAAAAGCATGAATTTTTTAATACTACTCTCCCCTAACAGGATAAAACACATACCTGCTTTTCAGAATGGTGGCAACAATTGATGCTCCATGAATAGGTGGGCTTGAATACATGGGCCTCACAACAAGTTTCACCTGGCTCTCAACCTTACTAGCCACATCTGCCGACTTGCAGACCTTCATATTACATCACAAAGATTAGATGCACTGTTTGAGTATTATATTCTTTAACCATATTGAAAAACGTGACGAGAAATGGCAGTTTCCAAATGATTGAGATTACTACGGAGTTAGCAAAGCCAACTAAATAAGGACAGATTTCAGGTTATAAATATGCAGCCTGAAGTGTGATAATTTAAATGCCTAGTTTCTTTCTGACAAAAAGTTAGTAGGCATGCCATAGTGAAACATCTGGTACCTGCTAGATCTTACTATTCAGAAGAAAAGATGAAAGATGGATGGAAACAAAAATGAAACGAGAATTTTGGTTCCTTACAATGCTAAGGGCACCAACACGCTCCCCATAAAGTCCCATGTTTTTGGCATAACTTTGAGCAATCAAACATTCACCGCCATCAGCAACAAACATACGGACTGACTGTGCATCTGTGTCAAGGCTACCACTAGCAAAACCCTGCATATGTATTAGGAAAAAGAATTCAGGCTGTTGTTTTCTACAGCAGATAAGATTTACAGGGTTTCATTTGTTTCTAAAACAACCCTTGAATAAAGCAACAAGCAAGCCAACCTTTATCAGTTACCTGGTATGCACTATCAAAAAAGGGTAATAAGCTTTTAGATCTAATTAATTGTCGAATCTGTTCCCACTGCTCAGGGGTTGGGTCAACTCCAGTCGGATTGTGCGCACACGCATGAAGTAAGACTATAGCTCCAGATGGTGCAGCCCCAAGATCCTCGATCAAGCCTGTTTTCATTTTTTTGAATCGAGAGTCAAGTCTATATCAAATGCCTTTTATGCAATATTGTGATTTATTTCTTTACTCAAAATTTCAAACTTAAAAATATGATCAGTACACTAGGGAAGAGTAAAGAGGATGGCTAAATCAAAGCAGTAATCATGACAGAAGCAAACTAAACCAAAGGAACGGCGAAGGTAGACAGAATTCATGAAGAAATTAAAAACCAACCTTGGAAGTCAAGTCCACGGGTTGCAGGATCATAGTAACGGAAATACTCCACAGACAAGCCTGCCAGGTTGAAAACCTTGGGATGGTTCCCCCACGTTGGTTTTGGAATGTAAATGACATTCTGGAAGAATGAGAGCCACAATAAGCCACAGTTCTTTGATTAACGAATTCAATGAACGTTAAAACCAATCAAAACTAAATAGAGAAAAGTTTACTTGGTGGTAGTGTTTCGTTAGAAACTCAGCACCAACTCTCAGTGAACCAGTACCAGACAAGCACTGGATCGTAGCAACCCTATTCTCTTTGATAGCAGGACTGCCCAGCAAAACAAGGATATTTAGAAGGGGATATTGTGTCACAACAATCTCAAACAAAAACAAAGCAAAACACAGATTAACAACAATTCAAAGACTTAAGTAACCGAAAAAAGAAAGCAGTATTGAATTACCTATCACCACCTAAGATGAGTTTGGCACTTAATTTGTTAAAATCAGCAAGTCCAACGATGGGAATATATTCCTTGACACGGGTCCTTGAAGGAGTAGAGAAAAAAAAAAACTTTAGGCATTAGCAAAAGAGAAAAAGAAAACAGAAAACTATACGACTTACTAGTAAATGTTTTAACTTACTGGTCATTCACTAACTGTAGCTCTGCCCTTCGCACCACATCAAGAACAAGGGGCTTCCCTTCCTTTGAAAAACCAAAGCCAAAAAACTAACTAATCAAACCCAAAGCTCGCGGCGAAAACCGCTAATCGCGAATCATTACGACTACAACAGATGCTTAGAAAGTTAGGCAGGAAACGAAAAAATTTACCTCAGTTCGATAGGCACCAACACCCAAATTGATCTTAACTGGACTAGGATCATTGTTATAAGCAACAGTGACCTGTGTTAGCAAAACGTAAAAAGCGTTAAAATCAAACTCCAATTCACGGATTATTGATTGATCAGAGCGGCTAATCTATTTAGTGTGCCAAGAGATGATTGATCAACAAAACGAGTTTAACGCATATGGATCAAAACTTTATCCCTTCACATGAATAGACACAATAAAAATTCCGCAATCAGATTCAACCGTCATAAAAAGGCGAAACTCATCGCGACGATTTCGAAAACCGAATTGGATCGGAAAAACAAGAAAATCGCGAAACAAACAAAAAGGTAAGATGGATCTTGGGTACGTACACCGAGGATAGGATCTTCGGGAGCACGAGCGACGTTTGAGAAGACGGACTCCATTAGAGAAGGAGAAGAAAATCGGATTAAGAGAAGAATCTAATAGCGTCGCCTTTTTATCACCACGAGACAGTGGTATTGAGAATTCCAGTAGCTGTGAGCTTTTTTTTTGTCAATTTCGGTATTAATATTGAACTTGCCGACCAAGTCGGGTATTTACTTTATTTTTTTAATGGGAATTTTCCAATTTTTTAAAGTATAGTAGTCCAGTACTAACATTTTAGTTATTTATATAGATCTGCGTAAATAAATAAATAAACCCTTGACTTGTAGTATTTGAGTAGACCCTCTAATACAAAATAGTTTAAACAAATTGAGGTTAAAAAATCCATAATGAAACAATGTTATAGACATTACAATACAATGCCAAATTACCAAAAATACAGTCCACACCGGATCATACTTCCCCTCTTGGAAAAAGAAAAAAGAAAAAAAAAAAAAATAGTCAAAAACAAGCAACAAAACATGATCAATCGGTTGACTAACACAAATGTCTTCAAAGACCAAGACTCATGTCCAAATCCTAAACCAATGCCTCTGTATATGTACACATTCACACACTTTAAATCTCCCCCCTAGGATCTCTCTCACTCTCCCTCTTTCTCACTTTGTTTTTCTTCTTCTATATGCTCTGCTCTATTACCTGTTTTGATATCTATCATCAGTGTCTGTCACTCGGGCTTCTCATGTTCTCTAACTTTGCTAGATATGAGAATTTCTTCGGTAGAGCTCTCGGAGACTTCATTGGAGACTTCATCATTGGCTTCTCTTGCTCAGCTTTGTGGAAGAATTCTAGATCACTCATTGAACTATGCTTCTTTGTATCCGATGACAATCGCCAACCTATGAAATCTGATAGTTTCCTCGAGTTTGGTGTTTCCGCTGAAACCACCTTTTCGGTTTCTTCATATTCCGAGGAAAATGCTGATTCTTCCTCGCTTTCCGATCGTCCTCCTGCCTCTGCCATTGATTGTCTTTGAGCTAGTTGATCAGCTTCAAGAACATCCTCTATTCTTGACATTATCTTCGAAGCCAGACTTTCTAATACCCTTGAATAGCTCTCCAAGATTGCCTGTCCCACGTCCTGTAAATCCACCATAACATTAAACTTGTATTCAGTATTAACATGTCTTGAAAACGTTGGACCGGTTCTAGTTACCTTATTGTTGTGAATCTTGGAGATTTCGAGTGAGGATTGTGGGAGTCCAGGAAATTGTTGTTTGATCATAACCAAAATAGTCTCAGCTCGGACCTCGAAAAGCTCCCTTTTCTCTAAGCTAATAGAGGATCCCCACTGCGATTTCCCGTCTTTCTCTTTTTGGTTCATCTTCCTTTTCCAGATAACCATAGAAGCTTCAATCCTGTTCTTTAGATCAAGAACTTTGTATTCCGTAGACAAATCCAAGAAAGAAATGAAGTAGTCAGGATCAAAGCATTCCTCTGTTATGCTCTTGTAAAGGAAATCTCCAAGGCTTGTCTTCCCATTCTACAAAACAAAACCATTATATAGATCAAAATATTTTACCTTAATTAGTGGAAGTAGAAACATATATTATAAGATAACTCATGAAAGAAAAGCAATAAAAACCTTTGGAAGAGAGTCAATGTAGTTTTCAGGAATATGCATTTCAGATAATACTTGAGCATTGATAGCCATTGCGGCTTTAACGACTTGTGCAACAGAATCTTTCTGACAATGCAACAATCTACGTGATTCTTCAGACAGACCATCTGCTGGAACTTTAACAGTTGGTAACCACCAGTTCTCATCTCTTTTCCAATCTCCATTGTTCTCTGTATCCTCAACATCTCTTGGGACATACCAAAAGTCTTTCTGATCCTTGAAGTTGTCCAAAGTCTCCTGCCAAAATGAGTAATTGCATTAGTACGATGCAACTGCAAAAGACAAAGGTATGTATGTATATGATTACATGTTTTATTCCATAATTCTAGTTTCTGGTTCTAATCAAATTCATGGTTTGTATATAGTATATTTTAAACATGCAGTCTTTTAACATATGCATCTTGGGCACTCGTATATGGCTCTGATTCAAATAAAAAAAAATATTTTTTTTTAAAGAAAATTTTGAATATACATCTAACTTAGCACCTATGAATTTTCAAAAAATCTTCTAGCACATCAAACCTTTAATAAAAAGTTTGCACACGACATACAAATAGTTTTTGTTTTAAACTAGGAATACATGTTATATGTATTCAAATATGTATAAGTATGAATATATATATATATACACATATGAGTAAATATGATCATTTGACATTACATGCATACGATGTTTTCATATATATGTATGTTTATAATTTGCAAACGGTGTGGTGTTTGATAAAACTCACGAGAAGAACCGAGTCGAGCTTGCGTAATGCTGGAATGTTCACCAGCAAATCATCTCTTTGTTTGGTCACCATGATCTACAAAAGAGTAAATGAAGCGTTAATAAGCAAAATAGTCATTTTGATGTGTACATAATGACTAACAATGTCCATATAAAGCATTTCACCTCAGTGAATCCACCATTTTTGGACACTTGTTTAGAAGGAACAAACTGGACAATGTGATCAACCACAGATAATAGCCAATCCATTTCTTTTCTCCAACTCTCCTTCGTCTCTGGATACATAGGCTGCAATTTCATCTGCTCCCCGAACATCGAAGCTGCCAATATCGAAGCAATTAACATAGTTAGTTTGTGAATTGTTATAACATTTTACTAGTTAATTAGTCAATGAAGTTATTGATATGGTAATCTCAAATATTTACCAGCGAGGTTGGTGATGGCATTTGACAAAGCTAACGCAGAGGTCACGCCTTCCCCACCACCTGACATGTCCTCTCCAAGCAACAGTTTTGCGAATCTTTCCTTCATCGCTTCTATGTCTGAAACCGATATCAAATGAATACATAAGGAATCCAACATATAGACATAATAACATAACTCTAATATTAAGATTTTGGGTAATTCTACCTAGGACTTAGGACCAACTTATAATTTATATATAAACACATTGATATGCGGTTTAAAATGAGACATTGGAACAAAAATTAAACAAAGTTTATCAGTTCTTTGTAATTTTATCTTTTATTGGAGATTTTTTTTTTTACCTCTTAGGAGTTAAGACCTCCATTAACTTATATTAATTGACTAACCAAGAGATCTCGGACAAAAAAATCCATAACAATGCCCAAGAGCATGTGAAAATCGAGATTAGATTCATCATTTAAACAGATGCACAGTATATTTTCAAAAAAAAAAAAAAAAAAAAAAAACATAATGGAATGGAAATATTCAAACCCTTGTCCTCTAATATCTACAAATATGATATATAAATTCTGTTCATTATGTTATAGACAACACATATGATGAAGATGTTGTAAAATACCTGATATCCTGTTTTGCTTGGTCCTACGAGCCCCATTGTTGTCCGATGGTGCATGTATGGCTAGTTCGAGCTCCGGGGTATGCCTACCGTCCCCACGAGAAGAGAAAGAAGAATTTCCAGAGTTGCGACCATCGAACATCTTTCTAAAACTGAAAGATCTTGGCCAGCTTAGTTTACGTCCTAATGTCCGCACCATTCCCAACTATACTCCTCTCAGTTTAATTATATCTCTCCACACACAAACACTCTTTTCTCTTTTCTTTTTTCAAAATGTTTAAACAAACAAAAAAACAAAATGAAATCCACAAAATGGAAGAGAAGACGTACAGATTTTAAAAAAAAACAAGTCCTTTCGCCTTCCCTTGTCTCGATCTGTTTGTTCACCACCGAATGAAACAGAAAAGAAAACACACAAAGAATGTTGCAAGTTTTTTTTCTTCTGTTTTTGTTTTTGAGTTGGTTGCAAATGAATGAAACGAAGAAAGGTTGGTCTTAGTTTTCTAGGGCTAGCGAGACAACGTGCGGTGCATGTTTTGAATAAAAAACAAAGGAAAAATAATACAAGGACGGTTAAGGGCAAATGAACAAAATCTTTTTGATTTTAATATCCTTTTTCTCTTGTTCAGACAAATCGTAACTGGACTATATGTTTTTTTGTTTTTTGACAACCAACCGTGAGTAGCCTATCCTAAATCTATAATTTGATTAATATATAAAACCAAAAAAAAAAGAGGACCAAGAGATACTTCTTTACAACTAATTGCATTTGGTTTATTGGATATATGGTATTTACATCCAACCCCAAATAGTTTCTAATGATTTAAATTCTTCTTAATCGTTTGAGTAGATGATACGTTATGTCGCTAACAAACGTATGATGATGTTTTACAACCATTTCCAAAATTAACTTACTAATTCTGTATATATATTTTTTTCTTCTTCTTAAGATATAATTTTAAAACGAATATAAATAATCAAGAGTCAACTGATAAGAAGAAGCATGAGAGTTATGTTTAGTAGGAGGCATGTAAGACGCCGACTCTTAACCAAGTCTAGATTTCTGGATATCGTATTAGTTAAAAGAATATAATTTATCTCTTACGGTTTAATCGTTTAGTCACGTCGTGTAATTTATCAATTTGAAAAAGGTGTTTATGATCTTTTTCCGAATCCACTCATTGATTACAACTGGCCTAACAAATGAGTTTTAACTTTCAACTAAAAATATTAGAGAAAATTACAAATTTAGTGTACACATGATTAGTTGAAATCGGAGCTCTGGTTGCTTTACAATAATAGACTTTGTGATTCTGTAGATACAAAGAGTGACACAATTTTTGCATTATCTACAACTTGGTACAACTCTGCACCTATCTGAGAAACCCAGTCAATGGTGGAATCAAAGAAGAGCTCCCAAAAGCAGAGATCAAGTGCAAGTACAGATGAAAAAATTAGCAATGCCAAGGTTTGGTACCGGTTTAGTGGCCAACGCAAAACCTCCGCCATTCTCCTGAGGATCGGAAATGAAGTAGATTCCAAGTCTAGAGGATTTCTGATAGACCAAGCTGTTACCCATCTTAATTCAGAAGGAACAAGATCAAACTCTTCTCGAAGTCGTCTTCCCAAGTCAGGCATGTGGCCACCACCATAAAGAATTGCAATCCTGTTGTGCCCTTGCTCCATCGCTTTTCTTAAAGCTTCTGTAGCTGCTCGGTTTCTCTCACCAATGATGACAGATTTCTCCTCTACGTCTGACGTCACTTGCGTTAACCTTCACGACAATATTAAGATACAAATCTTAGCCAACATACACAATTCAAAGGGAAAACACATGTGTTAACTTTAATTTGCACCAGATTTAGTCAAAACATGATAGTACAAACGCAGAGATACCAGAGAAATCAGAGAGGTTTTTTGTACTCTTTGGCCTACAAGTTACTCAAAATGGAGGAATCTCAAATAGCGTATGATATAGTAGAACCTCAGACATATTAAGAAGGCAGTGCTTACTCGGATGTCAATCTCTTAGCAAGGAAAACCTTCATAGCAGCTCCAAAGTCAAGCCGTGAAAGTGCTTCCAATTCTGGATAGTCTGACGTCTGGTTTTCAAAGTCTACACAAAAAGCTCCGATAAGGAAAAGACCCACAAGAGGCATAGGAAAAACCCGTGAAACCCATAGAAGCTTTGACCTCCAAGGATCAAGACTTTCAGTTGTCGAAGCTGGCTGCATTATTGCTTTCGTTGATTTAATAGTCATGTCCCTTGCAAATGAGAAGAAGCTTTCGCCTTTCTCTTTCTGTACCAAATATGAAACATCACCAATGAAGATATAATCAGACATCACTCAACTCATAGCCTGCATTCTGGAAGCAATAAAGCAAAAATGCTTCTCATATTCCCAAATAACACAACCATGATACTGGCTTACACTGTGGAAACCAATGAATACTACCTAAAAATGCAACAACCAAAGATAGGCATTTGTAATGGTTTAGTCAAAGACATTACAATAGCGTCGGAAACCAAACCTGAAGCAACCTGAATGTATCGTAATCGAGATCAGCATGGTACCAATTCTCTGCTTCGTAATCTAGACAGTCTAGCTGAAAATCAAGTGTTAGCGTCCTCGCCATTTGCCGCTGAATGAACCCCAGAATACTAAAGCCTCTTGGACGTGAACTCTTGAGCCTCTTAGCTGCAATTGGGTTTCTTCTGTTCTCCAAGACCTCCTTACTAGCCACCATCTCATACAAGATAGAATCATATGGTTCAAGCTCCTTTTGCAGAGTGTCAAAGTACCTACAAACCCAACCCATATCAATCATTACAAGAAACTAAACAAACCAAAGCATCATCAATATGTACATCTTTGCTAGGTTCAATTTAAGAGCTAGGGAAGAAATGCTCACTCTTTATCTGCAATATGAATCGTTGAGACCAAATCAACCTGCAATATAGAGATGTTACTGAACAAAAGTTCCCAGATTTATTATGCCCAAACCTCAAAAAGCCACAGAGATGTTACCTGAAGAAAAGGGTTGAGAAGAATCCAAGGGAAACGTTTCTTATAACTGACGATTGCCGTCTGCAACTCGCTAGTGCCATTGTTACCGGCGGGTTGGCGTTTGAACCGCATGAAATCAGCGATTGAATTGGATCGGAGAAAAAGGTCGGCGTCGGAGGAATCATCATCGGCCGGTTGATTCAGCGAGAACGACGCAAGCACCTCCCGGAATCTGGGATTTGAGTGTTTCGTAGACCGACGTTTTGAAATGGGGAGGTTACAGAAATGGAGGAGTCTCGAAGAAGATTTGTCCGTCGTGGAACTGTGACCAAACAAAGGAAGGACGGCGACCGAGCTGGCCGACATGGTTCGTGGCTTCTCTAGCTAGCTGAGGAAGCAGTGAAGATATTTCACAAATTTTCCGACTAGAGGTTGTTCACTCGTGGACGTTTTTATTTTCGGAAAATGGATAAAACAAATACTACAAAATATTTGTGTATGACAAATATTATTTTCTTGTTAAACAACCTTAAAATTCTTAAAATATTCAAAATGATTTTCCCATATTTTTGGTAATACAAACTTCTACAACTTTTGATAATAAAAATATTTTTGATAGTATAAAATATCGATATAATATGATAATAAAATTCAAAACATAGTATCTATCCATTATAAAAATAATTATAAATTTTTATTGATTATATATCTAACAAAAATGATAGAAAATATATTTTTGTTGTATAATATTATTTTATTAAAATTGTGATACATATTGTATGTACTAGAACCGTTTAAAAATAATCAGCAATGCTAAATGATGTGAAAAATGATAAAGATTTGATGGACAGTGATGGAGACTCATGTCTGGTGTATCGATCTTAGTGTAGTGATGGACAGTGAGGGAGTTTCATGTCTGGTAAAAAAATAAGGATAAATCGGAAGTGTTGTCCAAAGTTTGGAAAAATGTCTACTACAAAAATAAGGATTCGGAAAAACATACGTATGATGAGCAACACATGACTGTTTTCCAGTCATAATCCTTTCCCATTATCATGTCAGGTCGAGACATGATTGGAATCGCGAAACGTTCTAGCAACCAGAAGATAAGAGGCTCTGGTCCTTGTGTTGTCCCAAAGTGAGCAAACTATCCTAAAGCTACATAACATTATTAGGAGGCTTACCAATCATCTGCATCTTTTCTACTCAATTGTCGGGAGGCGAACTTTCTTTAAGAGGATGGAAGACTTGAAACGAGTGAAAAAATTGTTATTATTAGGAAAACATCACGACATGATGTGCAAGTCAAATGGAAGACAAAACTTAAAATTATAATTAGTTAAAAACTATGAGAATCGTTTCTTCATAGTGATAAAAGATGGAATGTACATGCGATGCACCAATTCAACCGGTTTAAAAAAAAAGTGATCGTAAATACCAAACTCAAGGTCCTGATTTTTCCAATTGCTAGATATAATAGGTATGGATCAAATTGCTAGATATAATAATAGGTATGCCACCCTACTTCGACTTGGGTTAACTAATTTGGTAGAGGAAATTAAAGTCCTCAGTTTTCTAATTGGTAATAGATATAATCAATAGTTGATTTGGTATGGAAACTAATTTGATTTTGGGTTAACTATCTAATTTTGTTTGGGTTAACGAACTAATTCTATTTTGGTTAACTAAACTTCGGTATGGAAATGTGATTGTGCCCTTTAACTAACCTACTTTGGAGTTTCTGGTTCTTCTGGTTCTGCCCTGCCTCCTCACCGTAAATCTCTCTATTTAGAAGTGGCAAGGCGGAGGAATCTACCTCTGGAGCAAGTTAATGCGAAGAGAGCACAGCTTGGAATAATGGTGAGCGACGAGCGAGTACCATGCCCCATTGATATATGGCTTGAAGCTGGCGTTCTCACCAAAGTACAGGGATAACTAAAGGGTGAGGAGCAGTTTTGTTACTCCCTTCCAGGGCCAATCATTACCTATAGTGATGTTCGGAAGAGATATGATAGACATCGCGAGATGTACTAAGAAGACAATTGCTCTTATCCTCTCTCTCATCCGACACGTCTTCAACCAGCATATGAGGGGAGTTCCTTTGGCGATCGTGCTTGCTCCAACTCCTGAATCCATTCTGAAGATGGACCATATAATGAAAAGGTTTACTAAGAGTCTCAACATGTCTTCCACTGGACCGACTCCTGCCTTCCAGAGATTTGAAGACTTGCAAATGGCCAACGAAATCTTAGTGACCACTCCAGGGAAGCTTCACCATTTGCTTTGTCTGGTCGAAAAAGGGGATAAAGCGGAAGTGTTGTCCAAAGTTCGGAAAAGCATAAGTATGATGAGAAACACATGACTGCTTTCCAGTCACAATCCCTTCTCGATCTCATGTTAGGCCGAGATATGGTAGGAATCGCGAGACATTGTGGCAAGAATACTGCTCTTATCCTACCCCTCTTTCGCCACATCTTCAACCAGGAGAAGAGGCTATGGTCCTTGTGCAGTCCCAAAGTGAGTAAACAATCCTAAAGCTACACAACATTATTAGGAGGCTTACCAAGCATCCGCATCTCTTATACTCCATTGCCTAGAGACGAACTTTCTTTAAGAGGATGGAATACTTGAAACGAGTAGAAAAATTGTTATTACTAGGAAAACATTACGACATGATGTGCAAGTCAAATGGAAGACAAAATCTAAAATTATAATTAGTTAAGAACTATGAGAATCGTTTCTTCATAGTGATAGAAGATCGAATGTACATGCGATGCACCAATTCAATTGGTTTAAAAAGAAAAGCTTTTAATGAGTTTGTAAACACAATATTTTTACTCTCATACCTATCTTTTTCTAAATTTGAAATACATGAATCAATAACAGGTTTATAAACATTTTTTGATAATTTCATTCGTCAATTACTAAAGAAAAAATACTCAGTTGACAAACTTTAATTATGAAAGTCTTAAAGTTCTCTTCATTTGTTGCAAAATTAAATATCCTCACTAAATTAGATGATTATTTTTGCGATTCCAGATAGCTCGAACCCATCCAAACTAAGCCCAAAAAATCCTTTAGTGTGAATGGATCTAGTTCGAAAGACTCGATTTTTTGGAAGCTTATATATCTAAGTCCGAACAATATTTTCAGGGTAACATGAGTACGAAATCTAATCACATCAAAAACCATTCTTTTTGGTATGTATCATATAATAATTTCTAAATACTAATAACATTAACAATAACGAGAAAATGCATTTATTCAAGTGTTAAAAGTTTATTTATTTGTATTTTTCATATTAAAATTTGACTTTACCATCTGGAAATTGAGAAAATGGTTTACTAGATCCCATTGACCAAAAAACGACACAGTCAAAAACTAAAAGAGTACATTGTCAAATGAAAGTTTTGTTTGCTTAGTAAACCGAAAGGTTTATTAATGTTTTTTATATAGGATATAAAATTCAATACCAAAAAAAAAGTGAATTATACTATAAATTAAATGATACAATTTTTTTAAGAGGAAATTTGTAAAAATATTACAAAAAATTTGTGTATTTTGAAAACCAACCCATATTTCTAAAAATTTGAAAACTAACTTTTTGGCAATTAAGATTATCAAATGTTATAATTAATCAAATATATAAAGTTTTAAAAAAAAATCAAATTGTGTTATCATTGGGTAATTACTTCTATTATAAAATAATTTACAAAATTAAAAATATCATTTATGTGATCGATCAAAAAATAAAAAATGTAGATTATACATAAAATATACAATCATAAAAAATTACAAATCTGACAAAATTAACAATGGTGAATTGCATAAAATTTATAGTTCGCGTTCAAGTTATATAATATTTAATTCATTTGATTTAATTTTTCATAAATAGTTGATTATAGGAAAATTAAGTTGGTAATTTACGGAAGTTCTTATATTTTGCACTATAATAATTGATTGAAATATTTATTTTAATGATCTAGTATAAGACATTGTCTTATGTTATTTGCATGTGTTGAGAGGGAGTTATACATTACTATCTCAAATTATACATTACTATCTCAATTTGAGGTATATCATTGTTATAGTTTGCTATAAAATTATACTCCTATTTTACCGGTTTGATTGAAATTCGATTTACTGTTTATATTATATTTTAATCTTTTGCAGTTAATTAAAACAACAACAGACAATGGCGATTTAGTTGGTGTAATTTGGCTACATTTAGAGTAGCAACTGTCCACAATTTATCCAATTTTGTTTTAAAATATACTTTTTGTAATTATAAATTATCAAATTTTATGGAGATATTATTGTTTTTTACTTTTAAAAAGGTTTGCTTTCAAAACCTTGAAAACATGGGTTAGTTTTCAATACATAATTTTTTTGAATTATCAAACCAAACCTCCTTTTTTTAATATTATAGAACCGTTCGTCGTGGTATAATATGTTAATGGTAAAATTTTCTATCAAAACATAATATATATATATCCTTTTGTCGTAAATCTTTATATTGCGAGAAACTGTCTAATTTTAACTGTTTTTTCAGTTCTTAATAAATTAACTTTTTTTAGTAAGATATTAAAATTAAAAATAAAAAACAAATAAATTACTGAATTAGATATAAAAAGAGTTTATGAAGTGTTAGATAACCTAATTTTAATACTTCGTGTTTGCGAAATTTTATACAGTGGTAAAACAAAACAAAAACCCCCGGTAAATTTTATGAGTTTTTTTAATTTTTTGAATTTATTATTATTTTATTACAAATTATGAGAATTGTTATATGGACGATTTTACAATGGATAAATTTTCCATTTTAATTCAAGGCAAATAATTATATCTTGTTCCATGCTAAAAATCTGTTGTAAACTTGTCTTTATTAATCTGTATCAATATTAATAAATCGCATTTTCTAAAATTCGAGGCAAAGTGTAATGAACACTAATGTGTTAATCTGCTAATTAATCCGTAAATATCCCACAAATCAAATTATACTAGATCGGTCGGTATATTTACGCCGACTAAGACCGTCGTGTGTTTTTAGCCTTTAGGTTACGTTTTGGCGCTAAGGGAGAGAAGTCGCCAGTGAAAGAGAAGAGACAACGATGGCGATGATGCAGATGCCGATGCAGATGCAGATGCAGCCACAGCCGCAAGGCTATCACCATCCCCAGACGCTTGAAGAAGTTCGAACCCTTTGGATTGGTGATTTGCAGTATTGGGTCGACGAGAATTACCTCTCTTCCTGCTTCTCCCAAACCGGCGAGGTAAACTATTCTCTCGTTCCTCACCTTCTCTCGGAGCTTGTTCTTCTTGTGACCTTGTTTATTCCCAATTTACATACAGTTTTCGATTTTTTTTTCTTCTGGGTTTTAGCCGTTTTGTACCTCGCCTTCTGATTTTTTAGGGTTTCTTTACCGTTTAGGAGAAGATGGAATTGCCTAATTCTTGTGCTTCTTCTTTCTCGTTCATTGTTTGTTGTTATGCTCTCAATTCCAATTGGTAATATAGTAGTTGGTGAAGCAGATACTCCTGCTTCTAAGAACTGTTGTTAGAAAATGTCTGAGTAGATCCTTTTCTTTAGTCTCTAATTTGTCTTGTTAACTGTCCTTAGTTTCTTAAGCTCAGATGTTATATGATCCTCCCTATATATTAACTGTGTGAGGAGATTTGAATCAAACGTTGTAATTGGTTTACATAAATGGTTATGCAGCTCGTTTCTGTCAAGGTAATACGTAACAAGATCACAGGCCAGCCAGAAGGGTATGGTTTTATAGAGTTTATATCTCACGCAGCAGCGGAGAGAGCGCTTCAGACTTATAATGGGACACAAATGCCTGCAACGGAATTAACTTTCAGGTTAAATTGGGCTTCTTTTGGTTCAGGCCAGAAAGTAGATGCTGGACCGGATCATTCTATCTTTGTTGGAGATTTAGCTCCAGATGTTACAGATTATCTTCTTCAAGAGACATTCCGTGTTCATTATTCTTCTGTTAGAGGTGCTAAAGTTGTTACCGATCCAAGCACTGGACGATCAAAAGGTTACGGATTTGTCAAGTTTGCAGAGGAGGCTGAAAGGAACAGGGCCATGTCTGAAATGAATGGTTTGTATTGCTCAACAAGGCCTATGCGTATTAGCGCAGCAACGCCTAAAAAAAACATGGGTGTGCAGCAACAATATGTCACCAAAGGTATGAGAACAAAACACGGATTTGGTTTATGTTAATCTAGTTTTGTTTAGTCTAGCTGTATATATACTGTGTGGAAATCAATTTTTTTGATTGGGAGTTCTTCTCTAGCTGTTTATCCAGTTCCAGTCCAATCTGCAGTTGTTGCGCCAGTACCAGCATACGCTGTTCAACCGGGACAGGTGCTTCCACCTGAAAGTGACATCACCTGTACAACGGTAAGTCTTATCTGAATAGCTTGACCTTTCTCTTGGAATTTTCTTTCTTGTTTTCATGCATTGGCTTTGGTGTACAGGTTTCAATTGCCAATTTGGACCCAAATGTTACAGAGGAAGAGCTGAAGAAAGCATTCTCGCAATTAGGAGAAATTATTTATGTCAAAATACCTGCAACAAAGGGATATGGTTATGTTCAATTCAAAACCAGGTAAACCATCCAGTAAAACTCAGATCTCACCTATGATTGCTTCCATGTATCAGCATGTCATGTATGTTTATTTCAAGCTCTGTTCACTAAATTAAATTCTGACTTCTTCCCATGCTGATTCCAGGCCTTCTGCCGAAGAAGCCGTTCAAAAAATGCAGGGGCATGTGATTGGTCAACAAGCAGTTCGAGTCTCTTGGAGTAAAAATCCAGGACAGGTGATTTTTTTGTTGTAACCTAGACTGATGTGATGAAGGGCCTTATTATACTCGCTTGTTAACTGACTGTCTTTGATAATTGTTGGTATTTGTTATAGGATGGTTGGGTTGCACAAGCAGATCCGAATCAATGGAGCGGGTATTATGGTTATGGGCAAGGCTATGATGCATATGCTTATGGTACAGCTCAAGACCCATCCTTGTACGCGTATGGTGGATATGGCTATCCCCAGTATCCTCAACAGGTAAAAAAAAAAAGAACTTGAAAGCTTTTTTCGATATTTGAATACTTCTTGTTGTTCATGGTCGACAATTTTTCAGGGAGAAGGTACACAAGACATTACAAACTCTGCGGCGGGTGGAGTTGCAGAGCAAGAGTTATATGATCCTCTGGCTACTCCTGATGTAAACAAGTAAACATTCTCATCTCTTTCTTACACATTCCTACCTGGTTGAGTTACTAACTGAATGCCTAATTAATTGTTCCTTTGACAATTTGCAGGTTAAATGCCAGTTACCTCTCGGTTCACGTAAGTGCCATATTAGGACGGCCAATGTGGCAACGTACCTCATCGCTCACATCACAATTAGGCAAATGATCGCGTAGAGAAGAATAGAACGGTGGGTGGCTTCAAAATGTTTCATGTGTCCTATTTCACTTTCTCATGGGACTAGTTACTGCTCTTCCTTTGATTGCTTTGCCTGTTTCGGAACTTTCTGTAATCTACAATTGACATTTAGTTACAATGCTAAATCATGAATCTATCAGCTCACCTTTCTGGAAACCATTACTGTATGTGTTTTCTCTCTCTTTGACAGTGTGTGTGAGGTTAGATATGTAATTTCGATAAAAAGTTCTAGTGACGTTGGGGGATTGTTGTTTTATTGAATTTGCAAATCTACCCAGACAACATAGCATAATAGCACAAAGAGTTAGTTTCGTGTGATGTCAGTATAAGACACTCGACGCAATTCCACGGTTTCCACCTTCCCTCTCTCCTTGATCGAACCTGTAGTACAACCATGGCGACGAGCTCCGGCAGGTTAATTGCCGGTTCAACGGCGTCGTCGATCAGTTCAATTGAATCGCGTAATGCTATTCGACCTCAATCCATTTCTCTAACCTGCCGAAATCAAACCAATGGTTTATCACCGCCTATCGTCTTACGGTCCTCCCAAAGGTCCAGGCTCTGGGTAATCGAGGCGGTTCCTCGACCGGCTAAGTCCTGGGACGGATCTAACAACGATGGCGAAGAAGACTACAACAAGTTGGGTAAAGAAATCGGTGGAACCGGTGGTCAAGTGGTCGCCGGAAAACATGACCGGACGGTCGAGATTGTTATTGCAGCGGCGACCACGACGGCGTTAGGCGTTGGGAACCGCGTAATGTATAAGCTCGCACTTGTTCCTCTCAAACACTATCCCTTCTTCCTCGCTCAGCTCTCCACCTTCGGGTAAACTCATCTCTCATCTCTCATCTCAGCTCTCCGATGCTTAAAATTAGGTCTCTGATTTGCTTTCGTCTCGATGATGAAGTTAAAAGTTAGATTCAGATCTTTGTTTTAATTACAGCTTGGATTATTAGTCTTTCTCCCTGAGATTCCGCTTTCCATTAGAATGCTATGTTATTGATGATCGGAAAACTTGAATTTTGAAAGAAGCTAAAGTGTCGGAATCACTCCGAAATTGTTATGGGGTCCAATGTTGCACGTTTGGAAAATGAAAGCCTAAAATACGAATGAAGTGAAATATTAGTATGCAAAATGTAATTTTCAAAAGATTTAAGAAATGGGTCATAGTTGTCAACTTCTTTTCCAATTAGATACTTCAACCTTTTGTTATTTCTGTTCAAAGATACTTTCATACTTTATATGTTTACCAGAAATTTTTTATGCGCATCTAACTTTTTTTATCTCACGTGCGAATATCTCTCTCTCTGGGTCACCTACTTATTAATGAATGTTTGGTTGGCTCTGCATTGAGTTAGTTAATTAGTCATTATTGAATGTAATGAATATTTATATCCAGTGTGGATCTGGATGGTGTCAAAATATTTGCACTTTTCTGAATTCATTTTAACACGTGTCAATCATTTTGTTTCTTGTCACACGTGTATCACTTTCTCCTCTTACATCTTTTGCACAAGGGTTGCTGTGTGCAAGTTGATTTTTGCCTTGCTTCAGATTTTAATAAGAACAACAAATCTGTTACCTTGTGGTTGTATCAATATTCTAGGAGAAAATGTAGTGTATGAATATTAGAGAATGTATATATGGTTGTTTTGTGCTTGCTGGATTCGAAATTTAGTCCTTCGTAAAATAACTGATATGTGCATGTTTTTAGCTGTGTAATGTGCTTTTTTTTCACAGCTTACTTCTATGCCTGATCAATTCTGAACAATTTTTTGACTCTTTTAGAGATAAGCTTTTCAACTGTTGAATTCCTCTCATCATTACCTTAGGCTTGTAGAAAGACAAAGTAAGCCAATGTGGACAAAACTCATAGTTTAGCTATCATGTTCACATACTCCAAGTCCTGGACAATGTCCTTGGATGTATCTTTGTTTTTTATTACCAACTATAGTTTGCAATAAACATTTTTCCTTTTGCTATTTCCTTCTTGCAGGTATGTAGCTGTATACTATTCTATCTTGTATTTCAGATACCGAGCTGGAATTGTAACAAAAGAGATGTTATCAGTTCCAAAAATTCCATTCTTAATTGTTGGCGTCTTGGAGTCTCTCGCTTTAGCTTCTGGCATGGCTGCTGCAGGTATTTTTACATTTGTGCTACCTTTTAAACTTGTTCCCCTTTCCAATTTCTACTGCAATTTCAGTAGATGTATGCAATTTCAGTAGATGTATGCTTTCGTTTGTTCCATGAGTTAGTTACTGTCGTTTTTTCTTGACTCAGCGAATCTCTCTGGACCAACTACTACAGTTTTATCTCAGGTTAGAAGCTTAGAACATTAGTATCTCTATTTTATCGACTTGGGATCTCTTTACGCTTCCATGAGAATCGAAGTACAACATTAGTTTTCCTGAATTATTGTTCTGGTGCGTCGAAAGATGCATATTCTTCCCTCTGAACCATCTACTACAGTTAATTCTAGTCGTTTATTTCTTTGCAGACATTTCTTGTCTGGCAAATTCTCTTCTCCGTTATTTTTCTTGGAAGGAGATATAGAATAAATCAAATATTCGGATGTATTCTTGTAGCATTTGGTGTAATCGTCAGTGTGGCAAGGTTAGCCAGCTCGATTAACTCGCTTGATACTAGACTGACTTGCTTTCTTTGTCCCCTTTCCTTTTGTTAGCCTTGTCAAAGGACACAACGTAACCAGTTTTAACTATGTCATCCATGTTGGGTTTACATACTATTTTCTCATGCATATTCAGTGGATCGGGTGCCGCTCATTCATTTAAGGATGCGGGAATACTTTGGAGTCTTCTTATGGTATTTTCTTTTCTGCTTCAAGGAGCAGATACAGTAATGAAGGTTTGTCAATTGTTTCCTAGCTATATCGCAAACTACAAGATTTTGGGCTCTTCTTTTTAACAGTAAATTTCATATCCTTGTAGGAAGTCATCTTTCTAGATAGCAAAAAGCGATTGAAGGTAAATATGCCCCGAGACCTTTTGACTACATTTGCGGTTTTTGAATTCTGAAAGAAATCTGTTCTTATTATTACAGGGTGCTTCACTTGATCTGTTTATTGTAAACTCATATGGTTCAGCTTTCCAAGTAGGTATTCTTAGTTTAGCTCCTTGTTTCTAATATCTGATTATTTCTGGTTTCAGCATCTTTTACTAATATGGTACTAAAAACCAGATCTAACTCCTAGATAATGTGCCTGTTTCTGTGGTCAACCCAGGTTATATGCGTTGCATTGCTTCTTCCTTTTCTTTCAAAACTATGGGGCATACCGTTTAATCAACTACCGAGCTATCTCAGAGATGGGGGTGCTTGCTTTCTGAACATTGGTGCTAAAACAACAGGTTAGCTTTCTGCTCCAGTAACTCCTTGTTGGTGTCCTCTGTGTATAGCATTCAACATGCTGGGTTTGGGTTTTGGTTTGACACAGGATGCGAAGGGGCTCCCCTTCTTCCTCTAATGTTTGTCATGATGAACATGGCTTACAACATCTCCCTTCTACGCCTCATCAAGATCTCATCCGCTGTTGTGTCGTCTCTTGCATCCACCGTTTCAGGTACAAACTCTGTCTGGTTATATAGCTTAAATGGAAACTACTTCTTTAGCTAATTAGTAATTACCAATGATATCCATCATCATCATCTCTGTGATCATCTAATCTAAATATGTATTAGCTTTACTATCATTTATACGCTGAATGGTATAACGAATCCGTTATTCCGTAATTACATAATTATTATGTTGGTTCTAATTGATAATATGCAGAACGAAGGGATTCCGTAAGATCATGATTATAATCTAACTAACATAAGCAATGGTGTAGGAGTTAACATAATGTACATTTCTAATACGCATAACCTTGATTGGCTTTGATGGTGCAGTGCCGATAGCGGTGTACTGCTTCACGCTTCCCCTACCGTACCTTGGGGTCGCATCTTCACTTCCAACAGGGTTCGTGGCAGGCACAGTCATCCTTGTACTCGGCATGCTTCTATATGCTTGGATGCCATCTAGCGATTCCAATTCGGTTATCCCTTCGCCCCCATCCACCTAGCGGTAGGAAGGAGATTGGTTTTGTAACTTTTTTTCTTGACCTTCTTTCTTCCCATTGTAGCATGTCTGTTTTGTCATTAAGGAAAACGTTAGCTCATTGATATACATATGGATTTTGGCGATTTTATGCATTCTTTGTCAATTGTCATATATGCGTGTTAGTTATCGGATCCGACAGGCCAAGAACTTCAAATTTCAGCAACATGGTCTGCATTTCAACCTTATCGACAAGTCTTTACAGTCTTGACGGCCAACTATAACGTATGGAGTAGTATAAATAGCAGTAGCAAAATTCAAATACAAGAGCGAAACTAAGAAAACAGAAACAAAAAGTGATTATAAACTATAGCTTCGGTGGAGGAGTTTCTTGGTTAACAAGAGATTACACTGGCAAAACACTTTTCCACAGTCGGAGAGCATATGCGAATATGTCCTCTAGGCTGGAAACAGAATTGTGGAGCTTCATCTCAGGTTTCGTCGAGTGATTTTTGAATCACACTTTAGTCAAACCAGAGAAGCTCTCCTCCACCCTCAAACATTTCCTATGTATCGAGGATTGACGGATCACATTCTTCTAATGCTATTGGAGTTTGGTCCACTCCGACGTAGGGAGTAATCAAGCGGCTCAAGCCGTGGCGGTGAGCGTGATTAAAGATGGACGGTCACAATCTTATGTCTCCCGCGGTGGGCCGCGTTGGCTTGATCACATCCTCACATCTGAAGCAGTTTCAGGTTAAAAGCCTCGACCTCTTGTCAAATTGGATCTTGCCATTACAGTTTGACGTCTCGGCTTTGCTTTGTTCTCCTCCATTATCGGCATGGAGAGGTCTCTCCCTTGAAGTTTGTATGGTGCCTACTGGCATTTGTGGTTTTTGTTTTCCTCTCTTTGGATGTTTCTTACAAACAAAACATGTGGAATGTTGTTTGGTTTCGGTTATTGAATAAACTTGCAAGCGTTAAGAAAGAAAGAAAAACTATAGTTTAAAATTTTTGATTAAAAAACTCAAAATTGTGTTTCAAATTTTGTGAACCGGATTTTGGATCGGATTATGGGTAAAACCGATTTAACTCAAATCTGAATTTTGACTCATGTAGTAGATGATTTCCAGTCGAACCGGTCCGGTTTTCAAAAGACTCGCACATAATTCAATTCTAGTATGCTGTAACCTCTCTCACACTTGAACTCGTGACCCACAATGTTTAGAGTGACCGGAAATCTCTCGGCTGCATCTTCTCCGGCGGTGGCGACTTTCTCCGCCGCTCTGAGACTCTCAGTTGCTTCCACTCTCGCTTTCGCCTCTCCTCCCCATCTCCGCTGGTTCTCGACGTTTTCTCGTTCATTTCTCGGCAGACCCATCTCTTCACTCCGACCACGCATTCCTTCTCTGTGCCCGATGAGCCTCTCTGGTTTCTCGGCTCTCAAAGCCACAGGTACAACACCAAATTTCCCCCCCTTACTTGCTCTATCAAATACTTGATTGATTCGAACAAACTAAACTTTACTCGGATTTGACTCTCTGGGTTACAGTTGCTTTTTGACCTGGGTTATCTGTAATCTTGATTATTAGCTTTTTGGATTGGTTGATTTCTGATAATGTGTGTGTATATATATATATCTTTTGTTTCTCCAGCTTCGTTTAGCAGTGGGAATAGTGCAAGTAGAGAGATTCTGGTGCAGCATTTGCTTGTCAAGGAGGATGATTCTAAGCTCTTAGCTGATCTCCAAAAGAGAATCTTGGATGGTCTGATTCTTTAATTCCCTTGTTACCCATTTGATATTTTCATTCAGATGATAGTTTAAGCTTTTATTTCAACATACATAGATAGGAGCTGTAGTCTTTATAACGTGTCACAGTTGCAGCTCTGCGTACTCAACTGTTATTGGTTTTGGGTTTTGCTTAGTTTGGTAACTTTGATAAAGAAAAATGTGGAACATATCGTACTGATACATTTATGAATTTCGACTTAGTTGAGTGTCATCTTATTTGGTCTGTGTCAGAAGATTATAATGGTGTGTACTGTTTCTCACGCAACTGTTTTTTGTGAAGGAGAGGATATGAGTGATCTTGCGGCTGAGTATTCGATTTGTCCATCCAAAAAGGAGGGCGGTATACTTGGGTGGGTAAAACTGGGTCAAATGGTACGCTCTCTTATCTATGATTTTATCCATTTTTGTGGTTGGATTGATACTGTGAGATCTATAGGACTCTCGCTGTCTTAGCCTTGTTATGACACAAGCAACTGGTTGATGTAACAATTTCTGGTGAATTAACTTTCATTATTTACGTGCATTTGCAAATGGGAGTAGTAGAATGTAACCAATGATATAAGTAATTTACACAATGTTTGGAATTTTCCATGGAAGTACTTTGGCTAGTTGTAGCTGCACGATAAGTATGACAGACCACTTTATAATTGTTTTCAGGTACCAGAGTTTGAGGAAGCTGCGTTTAGTGCAGAGCCGAATCATGTTGTGAGGTGTAAAACCCAATTCGGCTGGCACTTATTGCAAGTTCTATCTGAGAGGTGAGTTTTCTGAAAACCATCATCCCTTAGCTACGTTACGTTTTCTATCTACTGTTGTAAACTGTCTTAACAGAAAGAAATAAAATATTAACAGGGAACCTGTGAAAGATATCCAGGTGGAGGAGCTGCATTCCAAAATGCTAGATCCAGTTTTCATGGAAGATGCTCAGTTAATTGATGTTAGAGAACCTGACGAAATGTACGTCCTTTTTATTTCTCATCTTCGCATACTTTTCCTTCTTCTGTTAATGGATTAGCTTCATACTCTGTCTAAACATTCAACAAGATTAGTTTGATTGTTCTACCATTTAGACACATGTGTACCTCACACACTTTTGTTGTAGAGAAAGGACAAAGTATCCATAGTCGTTTCACATTGTTTTTTCTACTTTGTTTTACTACTTCTTGTACCAGAGCCATGGCATCCTTGCCAGGATTCCAAGCGTTCCCGCTCCGCCAGTTCGGAAAGTGGGCACCGGACATCACATCAAAGCTGAACCCTGAGAAGGATACATTCGTCTTGGTATGTCCATCCTCGTTCGCTATTACATTTGATAAGCTTTGAAGAAATTCAGTGACTCAACTCGTAGATATAGGTCTACTCTATCTAGCCTAGCACTGAAGTATAGCAGCTTAGAGCTATTGTGAGTTGGTAAGAGAGCAGTTCTTGAGTGCTGGGTTTATACTTGTTGGGTGTGGATTTTCTAGGGTTTCATTGGGCATTTGATTGAGAGTTAAGAGCCTCTCATAAATCAAAGCCTCTCTGGTTTGGTGAATTGCTAGAAGAATTGGTCTATAGATATTAAAGCTCACATTTTATGTTAAAATGATTATTTTAAGTTCTCTGAATTCCGGCCTCTGTTCCCATGCAGTGTAAGGTTGGTGGTAGGTCGTTGCAGGTTGCGAACTGGTTGCAGTCCCAGGTAAAAAGCTTTTTCTGCTCCTCATATATTTATATATCTGCATAAAGACATGTAAGGATGATGTCTTGATGGATTGTTCTCTTGTTCTTCAGGGCTTCAAGAGTGTGTACAATGTGGCTGGTGGAATTCAAGCCTATTCTCTCAAGGTTGACCCATCTATTCCTACTTACTGAAAATTTGCTCTTTTTCTTGTATCTCTTATTGCAAATAATATCTATACTATTGCAAATCGTATTTGGGAAAATTATCGTATAATATAAGGTTCAATTTTTAGACAATATGGATAGATAGCAATTATATTATACATGAAAACAGTATTATAACAACTTTATAATTTTCCAGGAAATTCTCTCAACTTTTTGTAGTAAATCCTAAATAATGAATTTTTTTGCTTTAAATAACAAAATACAGACAGGCTTTGGTTCCTAATTTCCCTCTCTATCATTATCATTTGAACTGAAATGCCAGTGAAAATGAAAAAAAGGAGTGGCAAAAACAGAAAAATACTATTCATAGCTAATCATAAGCAAAACTCCTAAATTTTTTTTGCTAAAGAAGAAACCAAAAACCTAAGAAAATAAACAGAGGAAGAAAAAACAAAAAGAGGAAAAAAATAAGACCTTTCAATTACTTCCTCTCCCCCTTATTGCAACAATGGGAAATTGTTGCTCTCATGGACGAGACTCAGGGAACAACAATGACGAACCAAAGCCCGAAAATGGAGGAGGAGGAGGCGTGGCGGGTGCTGGTGCGGAAGCCTCTGTGAGAGCCGCTTCTAGACATCCACCAGCTTCTCCTCCTCCTGCAACCAAGCAAGGTCCCATAGGACCTGTCTTAGGCCGGCCAATGGAAGATGTAAAGAGCTCATATTCATTGGGCAAAGAGTTGGGTCGTGGACAATTTGGTGTGACCCATCTCTGCACCCAAAAGGCCACGGGACTGCAATTCGCGTGCAAGACCATTGCGAAAAGGAAGCTTGTGAACAAAGAAGACATTGAAGATGTGAGAAGGGAGGTGCAAATTATGCATCACTTGACAGGTCAACCAAACATTGTAGAGCTTAAAGGAGCTTATGAGGATAAACATTCTGTGCATTTGGTTATGGAGCTTTGCGCGGGCGGAGAGCTGTTTGATAGGATCATTGCAAAGGGGCATTACTCAGAGAGAGCCGCGGCTTCGTTGCTACGGACTATTGTTCAAATTATCCATACTTGCCATTCCATGGGGGTTATTCATAGGGATTTGAAGCCTGAGAACTTCTTGTTGCTTAACAAAGATGAGAATTCTCCTCTCAAAGCCACAGATTTTGGCTTATCCGTGTTCTACAAGCCAGGAGAGGTATTCAAAGATATTGTGGGAAGTGCTTATTACATTGCACCAGAGGTGTTGAGGAGGAAGTATGGACCTGAGGCCGATATTTGGAGCATCGGTGTCATGTTGTATATCCTCTTGTGCGGTGTTCCGCCTTTCTGGGCTGGTAAGTAAAGATCGAAAATTTGTGAAACTTTTAGAAAACTTGTTTAAAGGTTTAATCATTCATATGTCTCTTTCAATCTGATCAGAGTCGGAGAATGGGATTTTCAACGCCATCCTAAGTGGTCAGGTTGATTTTTCGAGCGATCCGTGGCCAGTCATTTCACCCCAAGCAAAGGATCTCGTTAGGAAGATGCTAAACTCTGATCCCAAACAAAGACTAACCGCTGCTCAAGTTCTAAGTAAGCATTCACAACCACCATTAAAATTGAAAGAGAGAATGAACAAAGCTCTTTTTTAACATTCTTGTTTTTTTTTTTCCTATCGTAAAGACCATCCATGGATCAAGGAAGATGGAGAAGCACCAGATGTTCCTCTTGACAATGCAGTGATGTCTAGGCTCAAGCAATTCAAAGCAATGAACAAGTTTAAGAAAGTTGCTTTACGGGTAACAACCATAACATTTTATGCTTCTTAAAATGTAACACCATGACTCCTATAGATATCTCACTGGCCTGCATCGACGAACAGGTGATTGCTGGATGCTTATCGGAGGAAGAGATCATGGGGTTAAAGGAAATGTTCAGAGGAATGGACACAGATAGCAGCGGAACGATAACTCTAGAGGAACTAAGACAAGGACTTGCCAAGCAAGGTACAAGGTTATCGGAATACGAAGTCCAACAGTTAATGGAAGCTGTAAGTCTCTCTATTAAGATGCCAAAAAAACAAAAACAAAAACAGAGGAATAGACTCTTTATCACCACTGATTTTCTTTCTGTATTCTGGTTTCTACAGGCTGATGCCGACGGTAATGGAACAATAGACTATGGAGAATTTATAGCAGCTACAATGCATATCAATAGACTCGATAGAGAAGAACATCTCTACTCAGCTTTCCAACACTTTGACAAAGACAACAGCGGGTAAGTATCTAACAAGTTTCTAATTTATAATCATTTTAGTCACCATTTGCGTTCAAACCCGTATAATGCATGTTGTTTGGTAAAACAGATATATCACAATGGAAGAATTGGAGCAAGCACTCCGGGAGTTTGGGATGAATGATGGTAGGGACATTAAGGAAATCATTTCTGAAGTCGACTCCGACAATGTAAGTCCCTTTCAATATATCACAAATTAGTAATTTGATGAACACATTCAACAATCTTGTTGTTGTCATAACATTTTTGTAGGATGGTCGGATAAACTACGACGAATTTGTGGCGATGATGAGAAAAGGAAACCCGGATCCTAACCCGAAGAAGCGTCGCGAACTGTCTTTTAAATGACCATCCAATGGTAAAAAGTATGGAAGAGACGAGTCGGAAAAAAAGAGCAGCACATAAGAAAATGAATAGAAAGCTAGGCTTGGGTTGCTCATGATTGGGACTGGAAGAGAAATCACCAAGAGAGGAGCACACAAATTGTTAAATTGGGATTAGAGAGGTGTTTGATGTTGGTAAAATATTTTATGCTTGTCTACTACTATACTGATTTTTTTTTTTTTTTTTTTTTTTTAAGTTTCAGAGGTTTCTCAATGTATCAAATTCTTTTTCAATTTCAAAAATATGTGCATTAGTGATGGCTTGTTAATTACAAACACACAAAAATGGTATCAACAGAAGAATGATTGTAAAGTCATCAACCGTGTGGCGGGTCATAACAAATTTATAACATTAAAAATTACATAAAACTTTATTGAAAAAGGAAAAAAAAAATGTGTTCAAGAATTACCCTACCAAGTTACTTATTTACCTTGGTATCGATTTATTAATATTTCGTTTGTAGTAACATTCATTTATTAGTCGCTTAAAAGATCACCAACAATACTATATTAGTTGGAGGCAATAACTAAAAAGTGTTTTAAAGCCATCAATTGAAACATTCAACCGAATTTGATAACGATACACAATAACATTTTACTTGTAGAGAGAGCACATTGCCTCAACAAATAGACACATTTATTTTGACACTATTGTTGTGAAAACCTGTATGAACAAATTTTCTAATTCTTCCCAACTATATTGAACAAATTTAACCAAAAAATCTGTATGAACAAATTCGCTAATTCTCTTAAATAAAATTTAAATTTGGCCAATTAGCTATTTCACACATGTCCACTACATTTATTGTTTGGGGATTAATTGGAGTGTTAAGTACTAATGTCAGTACCTAATCAGAGGATTAATTAATTAATTAAATTGTGTGCAGTGGAGCAGGAGAGCGAGAGAGAGAGGATCATACCAGCTGTTGATGACGTGGAGAATTGTAATTGGTTGAATTGAATTAAATAGACTTAAGTTTACCAGACCCGACCCGTGACTTCTCCGACACTCATGACCCATCCACTTCTCTCTCTCTCTCTCTCTCATAACAAACCACACAGAGAGAGCACAAGTAGTAGGTGGAAAGCAATGTCCTTTCTTCTTCTTCTTCTTTGATACTGCATCTCGCCCAGGAACCAAGAACCACCCAGAAACGGCTAAATTGCTGTTTCTGTGAGGTTTCAATTGTTGAAGAGAAGAGAGAGAGAGAGGGAATTTGGGTTTGGTGAATTGTTTTTGTCTCTTTGTAATTGTTCGTATCGAAGAAGTGAAATCGAAACCCTAGTCTTTCTCCGTCTTGTCAACATTAGCTGGATTTCAATTCGAGTCTGGATCTGAGATTATGCTTTGGAGGAAATGGAGGCTTCTTTAGCGGCTTTGGAGCGGCCACGAGTTGCTGCTTCTAATACGGTAATGTCGACTTTCCCTTCTCCCTTCTCCTTACTCACGGGAACTTGATTTTTTTTTTTTTTTTTGGTCGCTGAGTGGATCATAGATGTGTTAGGGTCGTATGATTAATTTAACTTCGCAATTCCAGGTTCTACTTGTCTCAATTTCGGTTTTACCAGGGAAGCTGGAAATGGCTTAAAAAAAGAAAAAACATTTGCTAAAATTAGAGTCTCATTGTATACGATTAGACTTTGTAGAATTCAATGCCCTTTGATTGGTTGTGAGACAAGCTCTGATTAGCTGCTTCAGGCAGTGGAAGCCGATTGCTCCTGTGCTTTTAGCATAACACTCCAATATCTGTGCTTGCATGATCCTTAGTTTCAAAAGAGAAGCTTGATTGAATGAAAGATGCTTTCTAAGTGATATGTTTGAACTCGAAGAGCCTACAAACGGAGGTATTAGGATAGGTTTGGCTGAAGCTGCAAAATATGCACAAATCAGTACCCACGGAAATGATTTCTCATTTAATTATAAATAAATACAGGACAGATATATGTACGGGTATTCAACTGGCTGAATGAGTAGCACGCCGATTTTGAATCGTTGATATTTTTGTGTGTGTCTTGTTTCCAATATGAATTGAAATAACTAAAGAAAATTTATAGACTTTACTTGTCTCTCCAACTATCTATTCTCTCTAGTTTTCATAATGTAAATTTGATGTATAAACTGATGGTTGTTATTAATATTTTGTAACTTGTGATCGTTTGACAGGTTTTCAAGAGTGGTCCACTTTTCATATCCTCTAAAGGTATCCTTGTCACTTTTTGTCCCTCCCTATTTATTATCAAAGTTGTCACATTTCACTATATTTGTTCTGTTCAATTCCCTGTGGCTCTTGTGATAGCATAGTTCATTGAACATTTTACTTTGGTATTCTGCTCAACAGGACTGGGTTGGACGTCTTGGAAGAAACGTTGGTTCATCCTCACACGTACTTCTTTGGTCTTCTTCAAAAATGACCCTGTTAGTATTTACAATCACACTGCCCTTTTTCACCGTTGATTTTGATCAGTGCAGCTGAATTAGTTTGCTGATGTATGATAAGATTCTTAATAGTCGTATATATTGACCTTCTAAACTTAATTTTTGCAGGGTACATTGCCACAAAAGGGTGGTGAAGTTAACTTGACACTGGGTGGCATCGACTTAAATAACTCTGGAAGGTATGCTGGATATTGGTAGTTGATCAGAAATTTCATGGAATTCAACTTACATTGATTTTTGTTTTCAGTGTTGTGGTGAGAGAGGACAAAAAATTGTTGACAGTATTATTTCCAGATGGGCGTGATGGGAGAGCTTTCACTCTCAAGGTGCGTCCACATCAGCAGCGAATTTGAAATACATACTCTCTAGATTTTTAATATAAGAATGGTCTACATGTTGCACCTTTTTGATAGTCCTTTTGAGATGGTATTTGTACTACTGTTAATTTCTCTTTTTATGACTATCTTGGATGATGTAGGCTGAGACATTTGAAGATTTGTATGAGTGGAAGACTGCTCTCGAGCAGGCTCTTGCACATGCCCCTAATGCAGCACTCATCATGGGTCATAATGGAATATTCCGCGCTGAAACTAACGAGGCTATCGAAGGTTCCTTTCATCAATGTTTGTTCTATTCCATGTTACAGCTTTGGCTTGAGCATCTTACATCTATACATATTTATGCCTTTATTTGGCTTATGCGTCTCTCTGCCTTAATAGTTTACATTCTATCATCTTTGTGTCATTCTACCTTTATTTGCCCATAACTATCATTGATTTCTGCCTCCTAGGGCGGGATAAGCGTCAATTAAAATCCTTGGTTGTCGGAAGACCAATCTTACTTGCTCTTGAAGATATTGATGGAAGCCCATCATTCCTTGAGAAAGCTCTTCAGTTCATTGAGAAATATGGTAAGTTCTTGAGAAAACATTCGTAGCTATCACCATGCTTTATTGGTTGCCTTGGTCTTCCCTTAATGATTTTGCTGGGGTATGCACTTTTGAGATCAAAACGTGTCCATAGTTTTGTCAGGGTACTTAACACGTGGAAAGTTTAACTGCCACTTCCATGATTATGTTATCTCATTCAATCTGTTGTACAACTTCTTGCAATGGTTAAAACCAGATGCATTTATTTTCTTTGAATGCATTTTTCTTTTAACTGCTTTTTTGTTTGGTTTTGAGGTCCTCTTTTGTTTCCTCAGGAACTAAAATTGAAGGTATTTTAAGACAGTCTGCTGATGTGGAGGAGGTGGAACGTAGAGTTCAAGAATATGAAGAAGGTACTTATAATCTGCTAACTGATTTCTCTCTGGATTAAGTTTAAGAATATCTTGTTATGTTAATATTTGATATGTTTCAGAATTCCTGTTACTTACGGCATGTGCTCCCTTTAATACACAACTTATATTTTTTCCTTCTTCCGCACCAAATAATACCTAGGCAAAACGGAGTTCACTTTTGATGAAGATCCACATGTTGTTGGAGATTGCATTAAGGTAAATTCTTCTCAACTTCTTATTCTGTTCTTTTGTGCACTATTACAATACTAAGGCAATTTCATTTCACTTGCAGCATGTATTAAGAGAGTTGCCTTCTTCTCCGGTTTCAGCATCTTGTTGTACAGCCCTGCTGGAAGCTTACAGTGAGTTCCCTTACCCTCTTCTCCTTCCAATAAAGTCATACTTGTGAATAGAAGTTGATGATCTTCTAATTACAGTCATACCTGCATGGGTCTTCTGTTAAGGAATTTCTGGAGATCTGACTGAACTTCTGTGAAGTTGATGTCGTTCTAATTGGTTTTTCTGGATCAGGAATCGAGTCTAAGGAGGTGCGGATTAGTTCATTGCGCTCTGCTATAGCTGAAACATTTCCTGAACCTAATAGACGTCTACTACAACGGTATGTTTCCAGATCTCTTCTCTGGGTTGTTTTGAGCTGATAGCCGATTTCACACTGCTAACAGTTTACAAGATATATTAGATGTAAAAGTTGGAATTACTTGTTTTCTGCGAAGTCCGAGTCTATCGGGCAGATGAATTCCCTGTGGCTTTTATGAGTAAGAGTGCTAGAGAATCATTTATAAGGTGTTTTCTTAAAGCCTTGCATATTTACTTTGTACCCCCAGGATTCTGAAAATGATGCATACTATCTCATCTCATTCCCACGAAAACCGGATGAACCCGTCTGCTGTAGCTGCTTGCATGGCTCCCTTGCTCCTACGTCCTCTACTGGCTGGTGAATGTGATCTAGAGGATGACTTTGATAGCGGTGAAGACAATTCTGCTCAGCTTCTTGCTGCTGCTAATGCTGCCAATAATGCTCAAGCCATCATTACAGTTCTCCTGGAGGATTATGGAAGTATTTTCGATGTAAGACGCACTCAGATGGTTTCATCAAATTTAATCGATGTTGTATGTCTTATATGATTATCTGCAATTTGCAGGAAGAAAATATTCAACGATGCTCCATTTCGACCGAATCACATATTGGAAATAGTGGTCCTGACGATTCGAGTGATGATGACAACAACCCTAAAACTAAATATCATAATGCAGAGAATGAAGTTGAACCAGTGACAGATGATGATATTGAGCGTGCATTGAGTGGAAAAATGAGTGAGAGCAGCGGTTGCACAGGCAGTGATCTCTATGAATACAAGGTATTTTCTCCTTTGGCCAGACCTCTCTCTTCCTTCAATACACTCACGCATCCATGCCAAGTTGACATGAAACATCTATTCGTATATTGTTGGTGATACATTGAAATGCCTTTAAACTTAGGAGTATGGCCAATGAATATAGAATGTGTTTTTAGCTTTCAGCTATTAGATATGTATCCTATTCCTATGCTATTTTCTAATACATCTAATACATCGGAGTCAGAAATTTTTGGCACTAAGGAGAAAGGTTAGACAAAATAATTATTGAATGATTTCTAAATACATTCGTTGTAGGGATTTGTTGCTGATGACTCTGATATTGAATCACCGAGAGACACAAGTGTTCCAGTGGGTAATTCAAATGTACGAACAGATCATCTTATGAGAAATCCTTTTGTCAACTCCACGAATCGCCAAGCTGGAGAGCAGATAGGTGATGATCCAGCGAGTTCCAGTGAAAACTCGTGTCTCGTTCATGTTGGTGAGTCTTATCACTCATCAGGGAAAGTTCTAAATGCACTTACTCATGGGAATACTATGGCTGCTCCTAGTCTTGAATCATCAAGTGAGAAACCCATGAATAAAGGCACACCCTCCTCTGTTCATTCAAAGCGCGCAACATTCTGGAGTCGAGGCAGTGTATGTGTTTGCTTATCTTGATCAAATAGTTTTGGTTCTGTACATGTGGCAGATTTGACGCTTTAATTCAAGTATAGTTCGATGCATGCTATAAAGCTCTTTTTCTTTGCTCTTTGTTTGTTGCAGGTCAGAAAGATATCCACAGATGGATCGTTTGATTCTTCAGGAGAAGACGAGTAAGGCTTTCACTCTTGGCTGTATTCTCAATCTCTCTCTCTCTCTCTCTATATATATATATTTGATTTTCATATCAGAATTAACATTATGACTGTGAGATGCATATGTTTTCAAGTTTGAATGTTTCCTTTGTTTGAAAAAATTAGCATGATTTATTTTTATACTTTTCTTTATTTAAGACTCCTCTTACATTAGTGTACATAGAATGGCACAGCTGATGCGTCAGCACCTTACTGAGGACTACATTGTTTGAATGAAATCGGATATATAAGAGATTCACCTATCCAATATTATACATAATACATGTATATAAAGAATATATATGCTGTTAATCTATGCAATATTGTAATCTGCTACTTTATATTACACTAGCTTGGTGTTTTTGTACTATTAACTGGTTCATCAATTGTTTGTAGGGTTGCTATACAGAGGCTGGAGACCACGAAAAATGAATTGCGACAACGAATTGCAAAGGAGGTAATCATCTGCTGCTGAATTTTTTGTATTTTCTGACCCTCTAAAGTCATTAACACTGGTCACTATTATTGTCATAGGCCAGAGGTAATGCGATATTGCAGGCTAGCCTAGAGAGAAGGAAGCAAGCACTACATGAACGGCGTTTGTCGCTTGAACAAGATGTATACAATTTCGTTTTCAAAATATCAGTGTTTAGGAATCTCTTCTCTCTATACTATTAAGCCTAATGTCAAAGGAATCTTCTTCTGGTTTGATTGGGAATACTTATATAGGTGTCAAGATTACAAGAGCAGCTGCAAGCTGAAAGAGATCTCCGAGCGGCACTGGAGGTTGGTTTGAGCATGTCTTCTGGACAATTCAGCTCACATGGTGTGGATTCGAAAGTAAGTATACATTTTAGGGAAGTGGTATCTTTCTTTAAAGCAACTAGTTCTTTCTTGTGAAATGCTAACAATCCAAGTATATGTAAAGACAAGGGCCGAGCTTGAGGAAATTGCTCTTGCTGAGGCTGATGTGGCCAGGCTGAAGCAGAAAGTTGCAGAACTTCACCATCAGCTTAACCAGCAACGTCAGACTCACTTTGGGTCCTTCTCGGACGCACGTGATAATCATCAGTATCTCCAGAATCACAATCCTCAGAAGTGAGTTGTATCACTATCCCTGTATTTTTCTCACACAGAAGAGCCCATAGTCCATGTTATCTTTTGTGATGAGTTATCCTTGGTACTGTAAAGCTTTTATATTAGAAATTGAATGTCATCAGCAGTAGTTTGTTTCTTGACCTTAGTGAAGATCTGATCTTCGTTTAACAAATATCTCAGATTATCTTAAAAGTAACTTTTGCATTGCATATCTTGTGTGTACCGTAATAGGACTAGTTTATATCTATGTTTCTGCTCTAAATACCATGTTATGCATTTCTGCAGAAGGTTTCTTCAGCAAGATTTTGATTCCACTCTTGCCTTTGTAAATCATGAAAGAAAACAAAGACACGAGGTACTTTTTACTGATATTTCTGTCATCGATCATAGATCATAGTTTACGTCATTAAAGCAATAGAATTTACTGTTTGAGCTGCAGGAGAATTTGGTGGGAGGGGAGTGGAGAAATAGTAAAGGAGCAGGATCTTTTGGTGTTGGCAATAGCAGGCAACCATCTCGTAAGCAAATACCAGAATCAACAAACGTGAATGACTCTAGAATCAGTGAAGAGTCTGGAAAGATGTCTGTGGACAAGTTCTCAGCCATGGATTCTCCATCTGCTCCATCGACTTCAAGAGCATTAGATGTAAGACCTTTTGCTCCTTAATATTGTCATCCTTTGAGGAAGAATTTCCTATGAACTCTCAAAACGAACGTGGTTGGGAGGATTGAAACTCGGGGAAGATAGTTTCCCTTTTGGGTTGCATATAGTGTCCAATTCCGCGATTGGCTATATTGTAGTTAGTTGTAAAAAATAGTAACTACAGGGACATGCATCATGATCGCTTATATGCCTAGGAAATTAGAGCTGATCCCTCGTAGAAATTCTGAGGAAAACAAACGCACACTGACATGCTTGAAATGGCTGTTTACGCAGATAACAGAGTACCCAAGGCTTAATCATCCGTCAGCGGCTGCATCAGCAGCTCTGGTAGAGTTAACAACTCGTCTTGATTTCTTCAAGGAAAGACGTTCGCAGCTGATGGAGCAGCTCCAGAACCTCGACCTTAACTACGGCTCTTCTTCTCAAGATTTCATACACCGACCGTCTTCTCCACCTTGGAACTAACAGCATGAGAGAAGGCTCTGTTTGCTCTGTTATTTGTATATCCTTTTGGCGATTGAGAAAACCTCATTCTTTTGGGCAACGCAACAATCTTGTGTGTATATAAAAGTTTTTTTTTTTTTTTTTGTAATTCAATTTTTTGTTATGTTTATAAGTGTTTAACTCTAAAGCCGTCTGGATATATATATATGTTATAGTCTCTTTATTGTCTTTTTTTTGTTTTTTTTTATCAAAAAAAAACAAAATCTCTTTATTGTCTGTACCAATTAACTTAAAATTTTCATATGAACACTTGAAATCTTTATCAAGTTTATGTGTGTTGTTGCATAAAGACATTACCCTAAGGTTTAAATTTTGACAGATCCTAGTCGAAGCTTATGGGTTTTGGCAAATGCTTTTTTTTATCTAGGGTACCTTGTTTCTTTTTTTTTTTTTTTTTTTTTCATCTAAAACTTTATTAGACAGTAAATAGACAATACAAAGTGTTTATCAACCATGGAGTCATAAAGCTATCATACAATTTCTCCATATCAGAAGTTTTTTTGCTAACACATCTACTGCTTGATTCTTCTCCCTATTTATATGATCCACTCGATTAAAGGAGATTTAGGACTGAAAAGACTAGTTAACGTTTGACTTGTAGTAAACAGCGAATTATCATTATTAAATTATAGAATATTTTTTTTTTTTGCATTATTATTAAAATAAAAGACCAAAAAAAAAAATTATTGAGAAGACTAAGAACGGCGTCGTTCAATGCCCTCACGCAACATTCCCGATTGAAAAACCAAACCAAAGTAATCCAAACCAAAGTAAACCAAACCAAACCGATAACGAGGACGCCGCGAGAGAAATACTTTGACAATTTTATTTATTTTCCTCGTTCACTATTTTTTTCTCTCTTATTTTAAAGCCAAAGTCCACCTTAGACACGTTCACCGTCTCTTTTTTTTTTTTTCTGTTTCTTCTTCTTTCTCTCTTGAAAAAAAAAAACCCTAGTTTCTCTCTCCTCTCACCGATTTTCCCTTCCGATGCTTCCGGTCGCGTAGGCATCACCGCAGATCTGTTAATTCCGGTGAGATTTCTTCCCTTTCTCCTTACCTATTTCAAGAATTCGCTTTATTTTAGGCTTTTTTTCTTCATATCGAGTTGATGACCTCCATTTGGTTTGATTTTTCCCAATAAAATCTCGGGAAGAGGGTTTGTTCCTTTTTCTAATTGATGCTGATTCTGCTTTGAATTCGTTTCTCGTTTACGGATATTAGGGTTATGATTATGGGCAAAAGGATTCTGAGACAAGGACCTTAGGGTCTTCGTGATTCTTTTTGTTATATTTTGGCTGATTCTTACCCTTTTTATGCTGGAATATTTCTTTGTTGGTATCTTCGGTTGATCATCTGTTTTTTTCCATCTTCTGAAGTTGCTGACAAAATCGTGATATAGCGTGTATATTTATCTGTAGTAAATAGCTCTGAAGCACTTATGATAAGGTTTATGTTCCTGTATTGTTAGGCTATTAGATCACTTTATTTTGTTTTGTTTTAGCTAAGGACGTAAGCATAGGTTAGGTTCAGGCTTCTGTCCTGGGCTGAGATTCTGCCTTTTCTTATTGCAGGTTACACGTGAAATAACCTTGAAAATTTTGATGGATGATGACTTTGCAGATGGATAAAACTACTGCTTCCTCGCCAAGGGAGCGAGCCCAATCCATATTTGACAAGGTTCTCTCTCTTTACTTAATTACCCTATGAATATGGCTCATCCTTGTTTGGAGTATTTTTTAAATGCACATCGGTTCGTCTTAGATAGGGTTCTATAAGGCCTTCACTTGAGTCCATGTCTTTGTGAAATTTGGCTCTTTCATTACAGTGACAATATATGCACACTTTGCAGACTGTTGAGTTAGAAAACAAGCGTCGGAAGGCTGCCCAGGCTCGAGTTCCATCTGATCCAAATGTGTGGCAGCAAATTCGTGAGAATTATGAAGCAATAATTCTTGAAGATCATACCTTCTCTGAGCAGCACAACATTGAATTTACTCTCTGGCAGTTGCATTACAAGCGGATTGAAGAGTTTAGATCACACATCAATGCTGTCTTGGCTTCTAGTAGTTCAGGTGTGGCACAAAATGTAAAGGGTCCTTCTAGATCCGACCGAATTACAAAACTCAAGCTGCAGTTCAGAACGTTCCTTTCAGAAGCAACTGGGTTTTACCATGACCTGATCTTAAAAATTAGATCAAAGTATGGTCTTCCCTTGGGCTATTTTAATGAGGATCAAGATAGTCAAAATTTGGCTGATAAGGATGGAAAGAAGTTAGCAGAAGTTAAGAAGGGCTTGGTATCTTGCCATCGCTGCCTTATATACCTGGGTGATCTGGCTCGGTATAAAGGAGTGTATGGGGATGGGGATTCCAAGAACCGAGAGTATGCTGCTGCTTCAAGTTACTATTTGCAAGCAGCTTCCCTCTTGCCAGCCAGCGGAAACCCACATCATCAGGTTATTCCCTTTTTTCCTCTTTCTCATGATATTTTTTAGTTAGGTACAGCTATGTAGTACAGATTTTCTGATTAGATTAATTTACTGTCTCAGCTTGCTATAATTGCTTCTTATTCCGGGGATGAGTTTGCAGCAACATATCGCTATTTCCGGAGTTTGGCTGCGGAGAGTCCTTTCCCAACTGCCCGTGACAACTTGATTGTTGCTTTTGAAAAGGTTAACTAACAAGTTTCTTTTTCGTAATTTTGTTAGTGGCTTGGCGTAAGGGCTATTTTCCTCCCACTTCCTTGGTATCTAAACATATTGCATCTTTCCTTCTTTGTACCGTTGAGCAGAATCGTCAGAGTTATGCTCAACTGTTTGTGGCTGCCAAAGACTCATCTAAGAAGCTGACTGGTAAAGGAAGAGGTAAAGGCGAAGATATTTCAGAGAAAGATGCGAACTTGGTAGCTGGTCCTGAGAAGGATAAAGTAACTATTGCAAATGAGATACTCAAAGGTTTCTGCATTAGATTTGTTCGTCTCAACGGGATTCTTTTTACCCGCACGAGGTAATTTTTCTTAAATGATTTTGTTCAGGACTCTGTTACTGGCTCTCTGGTATAATATTTGTCACTTGTCTTTGTCAGCCTGGAGACATTCATAGATGTTCTTGCCTCCACTAGCAGCAGTTTACGAGAACTGATTTCGTCAGGTGTAGTGGAAGAACTGAGTTTTGGTACAGACACCAGCGACAGCGCACTGTTCATTGTTCGACTTGTGACAATTCTTATATTTAGCGTCCATAACTCAAAGAAAGAGACAGAAGGTCAGTCATATGCAGAAATTGTACAGCGTGTGGAGCCTGCCAGAAACTCCTTGACAGCAAGTTTTGAGTTACTTGGACACGTGATAGAAAAGTGTGCACAGCTGCGTGATCCTTTGTCGAGTTACTTCTTGCCTGGTGTTTTAGTTTTTGTTGAATGGTTGGCCTGTTATCCTGATATAGCACTGGGAAGTGATCCAGATGATAGACAGATTGCTGTAAGAACGATCTTTTGGAACCATTGTGTTGCCTTCTTCAATCAAATCTTGTCGCTTGGGCCTATGTTTATTGATGATGTTGAAGAGGAGACTTGCTTCTCAAACATGAGCATGTATGATGAAAGAGAAACTGAAAACCGACTTGCACTGTGGGAGGACTATGAATTAAGAGGATTCTTGCCACTGCGCCCAGCTCAGACTATTCTCGACTTCTCAAGAAAACATTCCTTTGGGACTGAAGGTCCCAAGGAAAAGAAAGCCCGTATAAAGAGGATTCTAGCAGCAGGAAAAGCTTTGACCAGTGTTATCAAAGTTGATCAGAATCATGTGTATTTTGATTCAAAGAAGAAGAAGTTTCTTGTTGGTGTAAAACCGTCAGATGACGTGTTGGATTCTCATCCAAGCCCACCTGAAGGTAATAATGCTTTGGGAGGTAACCAAGCAATGATGAATCTTAACTCATCAGTGATACAACGAGATCAGCAGATTTTTTCGGGTGAGGAGGATGATGATGAAGTAATTGTTTTCAAGCCTCTAGTTACTGAGAAGAGGAAAGGGGCCTCTGACCAAATATATATTCCTAGTGGAGGCTTCAGGAAACCTGATCAAGTTGCTACTGTGGGGGATTTAAATGCTTTGAGTGCTTCTGACACAGCTTTTCATGAACTCCTTCTGCAAGCTAGAGGCAATGCTAATATTCAAGTGCCTATATCTGTTGGTTCCAACCATCTGGGACATCCTCACCCATCAACCCAGCCCCAGGCTGCGCAGTTGCAACAAGTTCCGACACAGGCAGTGCATCCTCAGCAAGCCCAATCACTAGCTGCTGCACGACTTCAACCGATGCAATCACAGGTCGGACAACTTCAACCGATGCAATCACAGGTTGGACAACTTCAACCTCTACAATCACAGGTCGGACAACTTCAACCAATGCAATCACAGGCCGGACAACTTCAACCACTGCAATCACGGGTTGTACACTTTCAACAAACTCAAGCACAGGTTTCACATGTATCGCCGGTGCAGGCACAGTGTGCCCCCCTTGGTGGTAGCCGTAGCCAGTGGTTACCAGAAGAAGCAGCTTCTGTTGCTAGTAGCCTATCTGCTTTTACTCAGATGAGTAATGGTCTTGTGATGAGGAATGACATGCAAGGAAATCATGGAGTATCCTATTACCCTGCACAGTCATTACCGATCCACCAGTCTTTCAATGTCAATGGTATGGGTGGTATGCCATATTCCCAGTCACAAACACCTGATGCTGTGTTGCCATCCAAAACTGTTGCTGTTTCATCTCCTGGAGTTATTGCTGATGGCCTTGGTGTCCAGTCTTCGGTAGCAAGAAAAAATCCAATCAGTAGAGCCTTTAGGCATCTTGGCCCTCCGCCTGGGTTTAACTCTGTCCCGTCTAAGCTGCCAAAGGAGCCAACACCTGGTCCGGATTTATCTGGCAACAATCCACTGGCTGATGATTACAGCTGGTTGGATGGATATCAAGCTCAATCCTCTCGAGGCAGTGGGCTCAACAGTTCTCTGAATTACGCCTCTTCAGGGAAACCTGAACACATGGGTACCAGCAATGGACTGATGAATGGGGCTGCCATCTTTCCATTCCCTAGAAAACAAGTTCCAACTTCACAGCTCCAAGCAGATTTCCCATACTTTCGGAATAATCAGAAAGATAACTTTGTGGGTGAAAACCATCAATCAGCTCAACTCCCGGAACAATATCAAGGACAGTCTGGTTGGTCAAGTCGTCCCTTTGTGTGAGATCGGAATAGAAGAGTAACACGGTAATAGCAAACATGAAGCTCCTTTGCATTATGGAATTGCTTTGTGAAACTCTCTTATTCTTATGGTGTTGATCTAGGTAATTGGGAATGATTCAGGTGAGTGTTACGCAACGGTTTTTTGCTACCCAAGTCCAACTGAGCCTTGTTCTGTTGAAGTCTCTAGTTGGAGTCCCCGTGGCCTTGGTTTCTTGTGGGGCACTTCCTACCTGACAGGTTTGTTCTCCTTCTTCATCCTTGTCCATAAAGCTTAGGCACTCATTGGTTAACTAAACAAATCACCAATGCAATGCTTTATTATTGATAGATTGAGGACAGAGATCATGTTGGTGAAAGAGATTATATATGGTAAAGAAGAATGAATGGTTGTGAGGAATTGATAGGAGTAAAAGAAAGTGCCTTTTCTCTTTGCTACTTGAGGTGGAGATGTTAGACCGTATGAATAACAAAGGAAACATAACATTTTGTGGCTTGCTCTCGATGTCTGAAGCAGTTGGTGGCTGTGTTTGCCTCTCTTTATCCTTTTGTTTTGTTTTGTTTTGTTTTCTGCGAATGAAATGTGTAGCTGTCCTCTTTGCAGCTATCTTGAAAACACGATTGCTTTGCTTCCTCTTCCTTTGTTCTATATGGTTGTCTCTCAAACCTGATCTCTGTTTTGCCTTTGTCGTTTTAAATTGAACATCATAAAGGTCTCTGCAAGTGGGTAATGAATAAATTGAGACTCGTGTGTTGAAAAAACATTGTGTTATTGAAATGCTTCCTCTAGTCGAATAAAATGCTTGTTGAAAAAGTATTATTATCTTCGAATCTGCAACCAAATTTCTTTTTCTTTCTAATATACAAAAAATGGAAAATAAAATAAATATAGAATGTCAGGTAGGAAAAGGAAACCCAAGAGGTTTTACAAGCTCTCATTCGGAGAGAAATAAAAAAAAAACTATTGTTTGAAACTCTGAAAGGATGGCGACAATATTCGATCTTCCAATGGTTTGGTTAGAGGAGATACTCTCAAGGGTTCCATTTACATGTATAAAACGCAATGCGATCTACTTGGAACGCTTTACTTAAAAACAATCAGATTTTTGATCAAATAGTCGCAGCAGCAAGCCAGCAGTTGTTGTTGTTCACGGTGGTGGATTCAAAGATTTTTTCAATGAAATTCGACCTCCAAGGAGTCCGCAACAAGGACGCCGACTTGGTTAATGCACCTGTAAAGCGAATAAGTGATTTCTGATCAAATCGAGATAGCTCAAGTCCTTCACTGCAATGGCTTATTGTTATGTCTCATCAAAAACACCAAGTGGAACACGTATTTGAGGCAAATCAAGTGGATCGAACACAGTAAATACACCAAATTCCACCCAGATGACATATATGGTTTCGGATATCATGACAGCTTACATCATTGGAGAAGATAGATACTTTAAATCTGTGAATACCGGTATCGGAGAAGCTCGGAGAATCTCTTAGTTTGGTGCAAGTGCAACCACAAACCAACCAACTAGGCAAAAGGAAACAAAGAGATTATTATTGGGATTATTAGTAAGTAGTTCCAATTGCAATACTTAATCTATTTCTTGTATCATCTTCTGTTTTTTCATGTTTAATTTTGCCTCTTTCCAGTTCTTCATACAGGTTTTCCAATTAGTGAGATTGTTTAGAAAAGATGAAATCTCTGTTTAAAGAGTCGACTTGGAAGTCTTTCGGAGGAGAATCCCCCAGCAGAGGACTCGATAAAACACGAAAAAGGCGAGCATTATCCCGACATTGATCCACCTAGTGTCCTTGTCTAGCCCTCTCTTCTTCAACACATCTTCTCCGGTCATCAAGCACCCTGAGATCCCACCCGAGAAGCACTTCTCTCGCATGCTCCAGTACTCGTTCACCAGCATCGACTCAAGCGGGTAACGGTAGAGGGACACATAGTACATGAACATCCACGGTTTCGGTATCTTCTCTTTCGGAATGAAGTAGCCAGAGAAGAGGAAAAAGGCTCCAAGAACGGTGCAAATGAGAGAGTTTCCGGAAATGAAATCAGGAGAAACCGCACTGAGGAAGAGAACCAGAGAACTAGCCATGAGTATGATGAGCCAAACACACAAGATGAAGAAACAGAACGCTTGGACCGACGGATTCAACCCTACGATCCAATATACCGGGATGGAGAAGAGGAGCGATACGACGAATAGGAACGGTAAGAAAGTGATTGTGTTAGCTATCATGTAAGACGATATCCGATACGATCCGCGAGACGATTCTTTCATCAAGACGCGTCGTTCTTTGAGGTATATGGGAAGTGCTTCGACCGTAGAAGAGAGTAAGAAGCTTAAGCTGAAAGCAAACAGACCAAGCCGCTCCGCTACGCCTTCGTCATCTCTCCCGAGTCTTGTGTAGACGCTTCCTAGTCCCAATCCAGCCACTACTGCTTGCATGGTTCGAGCCAAGAACAATTGTTTTGTTCTGTAGATGATCTTGAAGAATCTTGAACAGAGAAATGAGGTCTCAGTGATCATGTCCAAGAGACAAAACTCTTGCTTACTAGTAATCTCATCGTTCTTGCTTTCAGACAAAGGCCAGATCGGTTCGAAGGAGTTCTTCGTGTTCGAATCTCGCAAAGACTCGACTATTTCCATGGCGAATTCGATCGGATTAAGCTGCTCTGGAATCTGAAACCCTAGCTTGGCGATTGATTCCTCGAGATATTCAAGATTCCCGAAGTGAATCACCGATCCGCGAGAGAGAATCAAGTAATCGGAGATGTAATCGAGGATTCGATAGCTAGGTTGATGAATCGATAACACGACGGTTCTCTGTTTTGATTTCGCCATTGAAGCTAAAAGCTCGATCACTTGAAGCGAGCTTCGACTATCTAAACCAGAGGTTGGTTCATCAAGAAGCAGAATCGGTGGATCACGGATCATCTCAACGGCTATGGAAACTCTCTTCCTTTCTCCTCCAGAAACTCCACGATCTTCTTCGTCTCCTTCGCCAACGAAGCTGTCTTGAACAAGAACAAGACCTAGATCCCTTAACAAGCTCTCTACTCTCTCTTCTCTTTCTTTCGTTGTTGAATCTCTCAAACTGAATTTAGCACTGTACATTAACGTCTCTTTTACGGTAAGCAGAGGTAGAAGATCGTCGTCTTGCGGGACAAACCCGCATAGCTTGCGTAGATGGTTGTTGTCGCGGATTAGACCATCGTTGATCGAAATCGCGCAAGAGGGGTCGAGTTCCTTGTGGCTCACTCTTCCTGAAATGATCTTTAAAAGAGTTGATTTCCCTGTTCCGCTCGGACCAACCACGGCCAAGATTTTCGAGGATTCTGCGGAAAAGGACACGGAATCGAGGATCTTGACATGGTTTGGTGTCTGAAACAGAGAAGAAGAAGAGAGATTGATGGTGTAAGAGAGATTAGAGACTCTTAAACAGAAACGGTTTGGGGTTGAGAGTGGTGAAGAAGAAAAGGAAGAGGAAGCTGAGGAGAAGTCATCAGGAGAATCGGATGCCGAGAAAAGAACGATGGAGTCTTCTTCGCGGTTTTTAGCCATAGGAGAAGGGTGGAAGCAAGAAGCCATTGAAATGGTATGAGAGTATTGTTGTTGCTCATCTTCTTCATGTGAAAATATATATGTTCAAATGGTAATGAGTAAAATGGTTCAACATTTTTGGTGGACCAACAAAAGAAACAAGTTTTAATTAATGGTTGGTAGAGATTGGTGTAACTGTTATTAAAGGTTAACTACAATGTCTTCTAAACTCTTTTCAAAAGTAATTTAGTTTGGTTGGTCATTTATTTGTTTGAATTTAGAGTGTAGGTAAGCCAAATTGGGGGTTTTGGTGAATTGCTCTCGTCTTTAATAAGATACTATCTGTGCCCTGTGCGGGATAATAAATTTCAAAACATTGATATAGTTAATTATTTCGAAATAAAAATTTGATTTATAATTTTAACAAATTAAAGGGTAATATGTGAGCGTAAATATTCAATAATGCATAAACTATTGAAAACAATTTTTATTTTTTAACAGAATTAAGGAGTACTAAACCCTAATATGTAAGTTTAAACTATCACAAATGCACGTAAAATATTCAAAACAATACATTTATTTTGTATATTTATTTATTTGTTTTGAAGATAACTAATTCCATTATTTATGATATTTTTATCCGTTTTCACTATTATTATCATCTTCATTTTTGAGCTTCCTCATTTCTTTTATTTTTAATTACCAATATTTTTATTTAGTTATACTTTTTATTAGTTTTTTTAAAAGAAACGTTTAAAATTATTCCTTTATATTATATCATCATTTTTTATTTGAAAATTTAGGTATACTAAACCCTAACATGGAAGCCTAAACCCTCACAAGTTTATGTAAACATTTAAAATAATAAAAATAGACCCTACACCCTAAACTATAGCATCGTAGCCTAAATCCTAATACAAACATCTAAAGTTTAATCTTTTTAAATAACCCTAAGTCATCAATTTCTTTATTAAGGTTGCTAAACCATAACATGAATGGCTAAATCTTGAGCACACACATAATCATTAAAAGAAACCATACGATATCCACATTATGTTATTTCATGGGAAAACTTGATGGATGAACTTCCAGTTGATTTGTTTTTTTTTGTCTCTACATAAAATATTTGAATTTGAAATTGAACAGTAAGATATTTAAAAAAAAACTAATATGTTTTGTCTTCTTTTGGTGGAGCATCTCATCTTTCTCTTCTTTCGCACTACTTGTTTGGATTAGAAGTCATATCTTATGTCTTGCATAAAATATTGGAATGTCGTAGGAATAGTTACAAAGTTCTGGGTAGGAGTTCCATCTTTTGGAGGATGAGAGACGTGTCGACTCTTGTGAGAAAGCCATAATGATTCCCTAAATATGCATTAAACCTTGTATAAGTAATATCGCTAAGAAGGTTTTCGTAAAGATAATTATTGGGTTCAATTAGAAACACATACTCTAATTATCATGGAAAATATGCAAATATTCAGATAACCGTTTAGTGAAAGGACTTTAGTAAGATATGTTAAGAAATCGTGGACTTAGACTAAATTACGAATCGATGTTTCTTTTCGAAACCTCTTTACGCGGGAAATTTTTAATTAATGTTTTTCATTTCAAAATGGTTGGCCATTAAAATAAAATCTTTTACGTATTGTGTTTCAATATACATGATCTAGCATCATTATGGAACAAATTAACATAATTTAAACTAACTCAAACATTCGAGGTTATCTAATTGTGTTTAGGTTATATGAAATTAAAAGAACTCGATGACTATAAACTAACATGTTTTTTTAGAGTCCAATATCTTTCAATCATGAAAAAAAAACGTATATACACCCAAATGTCTGAACCTAACGTAGAGTCTAAGAGATTGTGTTTTTCTTTTAAAAGTATCGAGAATGGCAGAATGCTATTGAACTTAGTGTTGAGTTAGCTTTTCTTATATTTAGAATCCAATAAAATCATTTGAATTTATATATTTTAGCCAAATAAATTCACATTAAAATCTATTTCCAATATATAAAGATCATAAAATTAAATTTTACATATAATAACTTTGATCATTTTTTTTGATGTAGTTATTGGTAAAAATTTAATTCTGTAAAAAAATTTCTATTTCTCTTAAAGTTATAAAAGCAAAATAAAATTAATTAGTTTCTCAATTAAATTTAAGTACATACGGTTTTGAACAGAGACAATAAAACACAAGCAGTCATGACCGTTTTGTGAGAAATATCAAACATTAGACTAAACTTTGTTTAGCGAGTGGTGGAGAGAAAAGTGTTCATAGTTATTTTGGTGGTTACGTTAGTTGTATTCGTGACTTGGCCGCATAAGAACGCACTCTTCCAACCGATTAGTAGTAGATTTGAGGTGACAATAAGGGCTAAAATTTTATGCATTAGCTTAAGCATTCTAAACATGTAGGAGAGTGGAATTGTATGCGAAGCAAAAATTATTACATTATAAACATGCTAATAATAGAAAACAACATTTTAAAATTGTATGCGAATGATTTACATTCATCACAAAATTAACTACTTCTTTTAATTAACTAACACGATCAGTAACCCACCCCATGTGCCTCATTCCTTACCCGCGTCCCATCTCAGCCCTTATCCTTACCCTTACCCTTACCCTTACATGTCTCATCCCAACCCTTACATGCGTTCCGTCCAAGTCCTTACCCACCACGACCCAGTCCTAGCCGTGATATCTTGTAAACATGTAACATTACCTAATATATAGTTCAACAATCGAACATAATATTATTTATAAAATCAATACTGAATATTATTAAAAACGAAACATAAATTATTGAGATGATCATAGACATATAATCTATGGAATGCTTTTTTTATCGTTATCATCACTACCAAAAACAACTCGAATGTTATCCAGAATAGGGATTACTCCATCGAACCCAAGTTGCTCGCTTCCAATACGAAGAATGTGCCTCGACACGTTTCATTTTCATCTCAATCATTTTTTGCTTCATGTCAACCTTAGTTTTTTTTTCCAAAATCTTATCGTGAGCATCAATTACCCATCGATACTTGACGATAAGCCTTATAAAAAACTACAATCACATAAGAAGTAGCAAGATTAAAAATACAGAAAATAAAATAGTGACTTATTCTGTAGAAATGGCTTGAATTCCTAAGTTTAACATCCTTGAGCAAAACTTTAGGAAAGTGCAGACCAGAGCGTCGAAACACACAATTGGAGGCCTTGTGAGGAGATAATAAATTTTAAAACTTTGATATAGTTTCTATTTAGAAATAGAAATTTGATTTATAGTTTTATATTTTTAGCAAATAAATGGGTACTAAACCCTAATAAATCAGCCTAAACCCTCACAAATTCATGTAAAATATTAAAAATAATTTATAGTTTTAACAAATTTAGAAGTACTAAACTCTAATATGTGTGCCTAAACCCTCACAAATGCATGTAAAATATTTTTTCAAAACCACCTTGCACGATAAAAGGTTTTAATTATTTTTTTTTGTTTCAAAATTGTTGGTCATTAAAGTACAATATACGTAACTTATGTTTACCTTAGTACAACATAAGAGTTGATTTTCTTAATTTGTCACATAAATCACTCAAAATATTAACAAACAAATTTCGCAAAAGACCTAGAAACCGAACTATATGCTAGCAAAAATAAAGGCAGTGAGCTCATTATTTTTATTTCATTTATGTGATTCAGTAATTTTGTTTGTTAACCCAAACAATATACAAAGGACGATCAAGCTCTTTAATCAATCTAACATGAAGCACGTTACATTAGAAATTTATAAATTGTTGAAGCATGAAGTTTCAAACTCTTTGATCATATCATAACTCTTTTCTACTCAAGCTTATGCATCTCAACAACTGTGTAAGACTTTCGTTCATGTGAAAAATTATGTCATCAAACTAAACCCAGAAAGTCTGAGCAATAAAAATTATTTTTACCCTCTCTCATCTCCTCTGCAAGTTTTTCTAATTGCTTCGTTTTCTAGTTTAATCTTTGATCTTATCCAACTTCCTGTTACTTGTTGAATCTCTTGTTGAAGCTCTTGTTAGAAGATAGGCATTAAAAGGTGTGTGTCTAGCAACCATTTAAAAACTTATTGAAAATTGTATAGCAATAGAAGCTCTTTGATCTACACACGTCCAAAATCTATTGAGTAGCTCAAATTGTTTATCTTCTAAAAAAATATGCAATGCTAATAAAAAGGATGACAAAATATATATATATATATATATATATATATATATATATATATATATATGGAAGCAGTATAAAACATTAGGACGAAAGTTACGCTAAAATTAAAAAAAAAAATCAGTAGCAATGATTACTTGTATTATATTAGAATACATTAGGATACATATATAAAGAACTTATCAAAAGAGTAAAAAATAGAAACAATTAAAATATATAAATAAAAATAAGAAAACTAACATAAATCGTAAACTTTACAACGATATATCTGTAAAAATAAGAATTCGACCTCGATAATATGATTATACGTTTGCCACATAAGAAAAATATAATGTTACACATACATAAACTATAAAATAATTAGAGTAAAATAACCTCCAAGAGCTCATCTCCAAATCCCAAACAAAACGTGAAGAATAACCCATTGAATAACAAATCATCTATCGTTTGATCCTTGACAATTGACGTTAACAACCATATCGATTTATTATCTAAAACAGCTAACAGAGGATATAACTAATACCAAAACCTAAATATAAACATATAATAAAATAGAGATAAGTCACACTTACGCATCTAGCAAGATATAAGACATGACTAATCAATATGTCCATTGATTAATAAATCATAGATCGCTCGATTCATAACCATTGACGTAAAGAGAGCCATGTTGATTTATTATCTTAAAACGATTTTAAAATTTTTTAACAACGAAACAAATAGGCAGCTATATATAATTTTGAGTCTTCGGTTTTTAAGTAGGTGTATCACCTAGGGTTTTTTTCTGCTAACAAATATTTATGGGCCACGTTTTAGCATATAGGCTCAGTTTCAATATTTGGTGGACATATAAAAAATATTTTAATTAAAAAATATTGCGATGGCATGGACATGTAATTTCGAAATTCATTAAGGGTATTTTTGGGAGAGCAAGTCTTAAACTCACCGTAAACCTGCCACGTAGGATTTTCGACTTCTCAAATATAAGTATAAATTCAAAAAAAAAATTGAAAAAGAAGATATTCAAATTTTATCTTCAACAAATCAATGTATGTTTTGAAAAGCAGATATGTTAACGGTATTATTAACAAAAAAAGGTGGCGTGTTAAATTCAGTACTAAAATGTATTTCCAATAATGGAAAAATTAACATATTTTTACTGTAAATATGGTGAAATTTTTTTGGATATGTAAAATAAAAAATTAATATATTTGTAAATTGTCATTATTATTATTATAATTTTTGCTAAAGGATATTCAATTGAAATTTACTAATTATGTCTTTTTGAGCAAGATTGCTTATGTGTTTTTATACTTTTATCTAATAAAGGAGCGTTTTTTCAAGTTTTGCCTCTTTTCAATTGTTCAGAGTTGTTGTGGAAGTAGAACGAACTCATTAGTGTGATTGTTAAGAAAAGACAAAAAAATCATAAAGGCTCATAGATGGAAGGCAAAAATGAATCACACAGTACATAACTATTTGGCATCATCCACCGATATTTTATTGATCTGATGTTGAACCAAAGCGAGAAGAGGAAACCAGATCAAAAGGTGTTTTATGGAAACAAGCATGATGTTGATGCCTTGAAGAACCGGTTTAAGACTCTTGGAAGACAATTTAATGCAATAATTTGACAAGCTTTCCACTCTCTCATCGAATCTTTCAAATTTTATCAGATACATTTTCTACTGAATTTGACATTCTACACTAATATTAGTGTATCAAGCAAAAAAGATGGGAGTGTTGAGGAATTCAATATTAAAATGTATCTCAATCATGGTAAAATTTAAATATTTTCACTGTAAATATGTTGGAAGTTTCCGAATATGTTAAATAAATAACTAATGTATTATCAATTATTATTTTTCAAGATTAATATAGTTGATATATATAATGGTGGTTAACTTCTTCCTTTTTTTTTTTTTTTGCCTTTCATTACATCATTAAACCATTAGAAAATACTATTTTTAATATACCTCTTCTTGCTTCACAATCTGCTCCTAACCATTAGTGATGTTTCAACATCAAAGAAAAGCATTTATCGAGACAAAGACGAAAGAAACAGAGCATGCTTATAGAATTTACAAATGAATTTACAAAAGAAAACACCCAAACTATAATGAAAGTAGAAGGTGAAAACACTCCTAAGCTCTCCTTTTTTTTTTTTTTTTTGGTTAAACCCCAAATAAACCTATGACTATGAAACCCGTGTTGACAAAAAACACAAAAAAAAAAGGATGAATGGGAAACTCTGGAATTGTGTTATTTTGGGGGGTGAAGCAAAGAATTCAATGAGTCAAGTCTTCACTTTCTACACCCACACTGGATTTGTCAACGACTATTCGTACATTGTATTGTTCGTAAACTCGTCCTCTATTCTCTGCCCACCACTCTTCTGCTTGTTTCTCGCTAAACCGTTTTCGGCTGCCATCAAAAATCATCCTCGGGTTACATACTTTTCGGTCACCAACCAAAAATAAAGAGTATTTGTAACATTCCAACAAAGCCTCAAAACTAATAGAAGAAATGTACCTGAAACGGACGCGTTTGAGATCCCTAGTGCCTCCTGCTAAGGCTGTGAGGGTGATGTACACACCAGGTTCATCTTGTTCAACCCATTCGTTTTCGTTACGGGTTTCACTTTCTTTTGCTCGAGTACTGATTCTATTTATCCCTTCAGCAGCATGATTCGCTTGCTGTCGGTAACTTGCACCATCAAAAACAGGCGTGCTGGTCCCGTTAGAAATCATTGGGACGGTGTTTAGGCCTTCGGGTTCAGTTTCCCGACTGTTTGGACGGTTTAAGGTGTTAGAAGAAGGGGCAGTGTAATCAGGGCTGGAACCAAATGAATTCAGAGAAGGAGACTTGATTGTATGAGCTGATCCAACAGGTAATCTTTCAGCCATGTCTTTCAACTGCACGGTTTCATTAAAACAAACAGTAAGTTGCATACAGAAGTTTCTTTCTTTCATTTAAACAGCAGAGGAAAACTTTGGAATTTACTTGAGCGGTAAGTGATTTAATCACTTCTTTTGCTGCCTTGCATCTCGCTGTTTCTTCACTAGCAATTGCCAGTGCCTCCTTAAGCTGTTTGGTTGTTCTTTCCAGTTCAATTTCTTGAAGCTGTGCCTTCCGTGTAAGATTTTCAACCTGCGAAATCGCTTACAAGTGCGTCAGCAAAGGAGTCAAATTGCAACAAATGAGTCTATACATGTTTTTCACCAACTGTTTCTATTCTAGGCACACAAGCTTATTAAGAGATCTACTCTTTAATGAGTGAAATCAGAAAGTAATCGATTATGAACCAGAAACACAATTGGGAAATCGGAAAAAAAATAGTATGATCTCACCAACTGCATTTTCTTTCTTTATGTGTAACATAGGAAAGGGTGAAGAATCATGGAATAAGGAACAAGAATTAGTGAGTGGAAAGCAGCTTACTTGAGATCTTAGCATAATAACCTCCTGGCTTAGGTGGCTATCATTGGTTCTCTTGGTATCATCCACGACAATCTTTGGTGTAGTTAGTCCCGAAAGAGTGGGCGTTGGCGTTGTTGAGCGAGGTGGGCTAGGACGTCTTGATATTGGTGAAGTTGCCCGAGACGCAATTCTAGAACCAGGAACAGACGCAGAGAAGAACTTCTTTGATGATCCAAAAGTTGGATTAAAAGACTTGGTTATGTTTAGAGAACCCCGGTGAGAGCCTCCACTTGGTATTGGTGAGACGCGACTACTATTGAATTCGTATTTCTTATTCTTCTTGGATCGACTGTCTACTTGCCTAATGGGCTCCAACAATGAGAATCTAGCTAACTGTCCGTCGGATCTAGAATCCAACTTCTCATCTCTGTCAATTGCTTCTGATCCCTGATTGACACTTTCTCTACGACTCAGAGAAGAATGAGATGATGGATCAGTTTCAATGGCCTTTTTCAATTTGTTAAAACACTTGTCACACACTCGATATGGTTTGTTCGGGTTCGGTGCCATACAAGCCTTCAGGGACTTTTTGTTACTGCAAGAATGGCAAAACACAAGTCCGCAGTTATAGCAATTGTGCCGCTTTCTCTTGAAATTGAAAGGCTGGTGGCAACCAGAACACATGGACTGATCCATCCCTGATGCCCACTTGTGAAGGCAGACAGCTGCAGTGAAATTAGAACCACAGGCAATACTTTTCACCTGTTTGTCTTTCAGTGACTCAACCAATGTCGGTGAATTTCTATCATCAACATCCCCATGGCCTAATCTACCATTTGATCCTTTTCCCCAAGTGTAAACCTCAGTCCTTGAAGTCAAAACTGCAACATGATAAGCACCACAAGCAATCTCTTCGACAAAACTCTTGTGAAGTTTACCTTCAACACGAGCTGGAACCTTTCCATCTGCATGGGGGTTTCCAAGCTGGCCATAAACAGGACTACCCATAGTATAGACATGGCCCGACGTTGTAAGTGCAACTGTTAGGCTATGTCCACACACAACTTGACAAAAATTGGGTTCTACAAGAGCTGCGACACAGGTAGGCACAAGTTTTGGTTCTTTGTCACCGTGACCAAGACGATTCTTGTCACCATCACCCCATGTAAAGAGCTTTCCCGAGGAACAGTTGCTAGAGCTCGAGCTCCCAACCATGACTTCTACAACCGCAGCTGTGTGCCATACACCACAGGCTGCCCGGACAGTGCGAAGACCTTTCAAGGAGTCTACCTCTCTAGGTATGAAAACACTTTTCCTGTCTCCGTGGCCCAAAACACCAAAGGTCCCATCCCCAAAAGTAAACAACTGCCCAGCAGAAGTAACAACAGCTGTGTGGTAAGGTCCACAAGCGATGGATGATACATGTATCCCTTCCATCAGAAAATTTACCCTTTTTGGGACCCAGTGACTGACTTCATTTCCATGTCCCAAGATACCAAAATCTCCTTTACCCCAGGTATACAAATCCCCCGATAGAGAAACTGCACAACTATGGTATTCGCCACATGCTACAAGCTCAATATTTGTGGTGCCTAGTGCATCAATGAGCTTTGGATGCTGAACATCGGAATCTACACCATGGCCAAGCCTACCTTCAAATTCTTCTCCCCAAGAAAAACTCTCTCCTTGCTTTGTCACAAGAACAGCATGCTGTCCACCACAAGCAATATTCTGGACATCAAGTACTATAGTAGATTCTAAAGCTTTTGGCAATAAAGAATCCATTTTGATTGCAAGCGAACTTCCAACTCTATGGTTCCCACCAGCCAAAACACCTTCGCCTATTCCTTCTCCCCAAATGAAAACGTCTCCCAATGCGTCTCCATCATCATGACCAGAACCATGGCTCGACGAACTAATAGCACTTGACAGACTAACTCTAAAAGCATCCATACCCATACCTTTCATGTGACCATGTATGGATTCAGAGCCTCCAGATGACAGAGAGTGGACTGAAATAGTTGCCGAATCTGAGGGAAAAAATCCTTTTGGAGGAACTGCATACAATGACATGTCTGAAAATGCCTTGTCAATGCCATTCTTAGGCGGGCTTCCATATGGACTGTGAAGACGGTGATTAGAGCCATCCTGAAAGATAAAAGAAAATGATGTTAGTTAAGGTATGCCCAAAATGAAGTGGAATATTTCATTCTAGTACCTTCTGGAAACTTTCATTGCTGCTAAATGGAGAATGTAAAGGGGAGCTTCTCCGGGTATATGTTCTTGGACTATTAGCTTCAGATGGCGTCCCATCACTTCTCGATTCGGTCCTCCATTTCCGTTGATAACAACGAGAGACCAAGGCTTTTAAACCACTAAACCACACTTCCGCCTCATCTTTATCCTTGCATATCTATGTATTGTAACACCAAATTAGCCAACTTTTGATAATAACAGACATTGTAATGATGGAATAATGATTTCGTAGAGGAACCTAAAAAAACAATATACTATAAGAAATATATCTCACCAAATCCAGTGACCTCTCGTTGTATATTAGGGAAAACGACTGATATTCCTTTTCGGGACGTGGATATCTCTGAAAAATAGGCTGCAAGAGAAACACCATTCCAAAACTTATCAGAATATCACACTAGACTAGATATGCAAGATCCAAATATGCAAAAACGACTCTAAGAAAAGAGCCTTGTGCATAACATGTAGCACTTGGGGCAATCATAAACAATATAACTAAGATCACATTTGGAGGACAAGCTGCTTCACAACCATGACGTTAGAACTTAGACACGACTAAAAGAAGATACTCCTACTAAGAGGTTCAAGCAAATAAACGCAATGAAAAATGGATACGACTACTTTATTCTAACATTTCATTGCCAGCTCAAGGGAGAAATAAATGACATCATCCATGGATGTAAGAACTTACAGTGCGCTGCCCAGATATGATCCTGGAAACATGGCTCAGCTTCAAATGTTTCTCTTCCTTTCCCGAGAACCATATTAAAACAGATTCATCCTGAAAGTTACAGGACAAACTATTTACTTAGACATGGAACAATGAAACCCTGCACAGAACAAGTAACAGAGACGAAATACAACAAAACAAAAGGACTTTATAGGCTCATGAAGAATCATAATAATACAAATGAGAACGCCAGTTAGTTGCCCAAATTCTTACACAGAATTAAAAAGGATACAGAATCAACACGACTTACATTCGAAAGGCGAAATGGACAGAACTTAGGCTTTCCCCTTCTTCCATATTTAAGCAAATAGGCTCCTTTTTTAAGGGCAGTGATAGCCTGAGCCAAATTGATATACAAAAACAAAATATGTTCCGTAAATAAATATATAGCTTGAAATAAGCTTGGAGACTCCAGAAGCTGGAATAAGACTCTAGTAGTATTATTTAGCTAAAGCTCGTCATTAACCTAGAATTGTGAAATCCAATTCTCAAATTACAGGACTCAGCCTAAGAAAATCATCATCTCTTAACTGTAATCATATAGCTTAGGATTCTCCACACATATATATCCCAATTCCACAGATAACCTAACAATTCAGTACAACTCTACTTGAACCACAAAAACAACAACACCGCAATGGGGAAACAACGAAGATAACGACCTGCTCAATATCTCTCGTGACTGGACCCGCTCTACTAAGATCGGAAGAAGCCATTCGTCCGTTTCTCGACATAAAACGAATTTTCCTCAGAAGCAAACCCCTTGAGCCGAAGAAACCTCAAAGAAATTCACACTAGTCAAGCTCAAATGTGAACAAGTCGTGCAATCACGAAACCCAGTCCACATCGCTATGACTCGTCGATCTTGGATTGATTCGGAAGCAGAACAAGCTTCTTCTTCAGCTCCAATTATTAGATTCCAAAATCGATCCGAACAGTGGAAACGAAGGAATCAAAAGGTAAAGAGAATCTAGAGAGTAGCCATATGATCTGTGCTACGCAGATTATAGCGAGAGAGAAAGAGAAAGAGAAAGAGAGACCAAAAGGCAGATTCTGACTAGAGAAAGAAACCTTTATTTTTCTGCTTTTTTCTTTTTTGAAATATTGAATTTTATAATAATAATTAGTATATAACCAAAGTCAGTAATAGAGGCATTACTACTATCGTTAATTACGGGATTATTATATCACCAAGGCACTGCCGAAAAAAAGTTAAATCTCCTTATTGACTTGTTTGAATTTGTGTTATGCGCAAGGCTTTTGCGAGTGTAACTTTCGTATATATGTTTCGTTGGTGAAAAAATATTTAAATCGGTTGGTTAAATTTTTTATTGATGAGTATTCAAAACCTACCACCTAATTACAAAGTCAAAAATACAAAAAATGTTGGTAAACCACGTCAAGCAATGATAGATTAGTATTATAAGATAGTTTTGAAGATTTTGTTTTGTTTTATAATATAATATGTTTTTAGATTTTTATGTATTTTTACTTTATTAAAAACTATGTAACCAAAAGTTTTATGCCCTTTTTTTCTAAAAATTAATTAAATTGTTTATATTTAATAATTTTTTAAAAAAAATTTGTGTTTTAACCCAAAACATCCTATAAAAAAAAACGGAGGGAGTATTAGATAATAATCTGCTATGTCGAAGAAAAAAATGAAGGTAATATGCTTAGTTTTAGAGAATGGGCCTAACTGGTACCAGTAGAATTGTGGAATTCAGAGGAATTTAGCTGAATTATAGAATTGTGATACCAGTTGCATTTGATTAATCCAGCAGAAAAAATGAGAATACCACAAAAAGACAAAATTTCACAGTTCTCTCTTCTTTTTAGATTGGGTAAAATTATATGAAATGATTTATTTTTAGTTTGGACTTCGCAAATATATGATGAAATTGAATAATTGAGCTTAACTCAGGTGAACGTTTTTTCGTTGATCACCATTTAGAATTCGGAGTGGAAATTTTTAATTGAGATGAATTTTTGTTTTTATTTTTATTTTTTCCTGTGTCTAGATAAAAACAAAATTTTCAAAAAAAAAAAATAGAAATAGACAAAATACTCATATTCAAAATTTGAAACCATTAGTTATTTTACCGAAATTACCCACAAATCATCAATTCATTTCGTCAAATTTGGCATTCACCAGAATTCCGCACTTCTTATCTTCGTAATCCTTTTATGTTTATAATATATTGTTTTAATTATACCAATTAATCAACTTGATTAAATTTGAGTTGTTCCATTACTCAAATAAACTAAAATTTATTTAATCAACTTTTTTAATTTTAATTTTCTTTGTTTAATAAATTACTATTGTTATAAATGAATAACTTTATAAAGTTTTTACTAATTTCGTAGTTAATAATGAAAAGTACTTGTAAAAATGATATTTTTGCAATTGTCCCAAACTATTTTTAGAATTTAGAATTTAAACATTTATGATTTTTTTTTTAGTTAGTGGCTTTTTTGAAAAGGATTGTTGCATTTGTACCAAAAAAATATTTGTAAATTTTGCTAACCAGACGTAAAAACATAAATATTAATGAAATAAGTTAGGGTTAAGAGATAATTGAATAAAAGATTTATATATATGTTTTTAAAAATAATATATTAATAAACATGAATATTTAATTTTGACAAACACAATTTAATTAAAATATTTTTCATAAATTTAACTAATTTATTTTTTTTCAAAAATTCTGCAACATTCCGCAAGATTGAGCTGTTACTATTTGAATTTAAAGTTATTCTTCAAAATTATGCAAAAAATCACAAAAAATTCTGCAAAATTTCATAATTCTGCAAAATTCCTCTGTTACCATTTATACCCAATATTTATAAAAAAAAATGGTTTTCTCTTAATTGAATGAAAATGAATGTACAAGTTATATACAAGTAAAAAACCAGTGTGACAAAACCATATACATAAACGGTTCAACATAACCCGATATAAACCAAATCATCGAATTATTATGTAACCAAGAGTATGATGCCACCTACTAATACATTTAGGCAAAATCAAGATCATTTTCTCTATACCAAGCTTGGGATTGAAATAGATGTAACATCTCTCGATTATCAATTTCGTAATAAAAAGATTTTTGTTTCTGAATTAGTTGTAAGACAGTAGTAAACCATATCAAATCATAATTGTCTTTCTTACTAAACCTCCAACAGTTTTCGTTGTCAATTTGATTTTAGCATTTATAGTCAATACTACGTCGTTCGAGTCGACACGAAAGGTATTAATACTTCTGGACGACGAAGAAGGTTTGTGTTCCTTTAAAAGAAAAGAAAAGAAATAAATTAATTAATTATCTCTCGTGTGTGTTGTTGCTTTGTAATCATTCTCTTGAGAGGTATCGGAATCATTCCCCTCGCATCTCCGTTTCTCATTTCGGTTCTCTCTGACCCACCACTCTCTCTCTCTCTCTCTAATCCTGTAGTTTAGATTAGGGTTCTTCTTCTTCACGATTAGATTTAGGAATTAGATCTTTTTCTTGTCTTTCTTTCGTTTTGTATACACTGAAAAAAAAACAAATTTTTAATATTTATTTTCGCTGCCATGAGTTCCGTAACCGAGATCGTATCCGAACAGCAAGTGATCGACGGTATTCAGGATTTGGCTCTTCAAGTTCAGGTCTTTTGTTACCCTAATTTAATTTATCTGCGTCTTTCCAGATCAAAGATGCGATTTTTTTTGTTTTTTGGTTTTTTGGGGCTCTATGTTTTGGAGTTTGGAGCTGATTCCATTCGTGTTCAGCCCTCGAATTCTCGACGATGCTTTCTCTGTGTATAGATTTTGCCCTGGAACATTAGAGTGTGTTTAATTTTGGGGTTGGATAATTAGGGCTCTTTAGGTTTACGGCTTTGGTCATTTGGATTGTTTTGCAATGTTGAGTGGCTGATGCTGCTTATCTCCATGTATTTGATTTCTATTTCTTTTCCCAAATTTCACTTTTTATGGAGGTAACTCAAACATTTATGTGAACTTTGGTCAGGATAAAAACAAGACCCAGGAAGAGATCCATGAGCCGAGTTTCGGGAATCATGGTGGATGTTGTGCAATTTGCTTGAATGAAATTCCTCTTCAAGAAACTGCTATGGTGAAAGGCTGTGAACATACTTACTGGTATGCTTTGTTGGTTTCCTCTGTTGCTTTCTTTGTGATGATAGTATTACATGTGCTTCCGGTTGGGTTTCGTTTATGTTTTATGAGTTAAAAATTTCAGTCTTTCGTGTGTAAATATATTGATTATTTCTTCAGATCAAATTTTGTTTTCTTCTCCTAAGTTTTCAGCTGTAGAATTTGGTTTTAAAATTTAACCTGTAAACGTTTTTTCTGATTCTATGCCTATGTAGAAACTGACTTTCTCCTTTGGTTTTTAAGAGGAGTAATTCATTTCTATCTATTCAGTGTGACGTGCATACTTCGCTGGGCGAGTTACAAAGAGAGTAGTCCTACATGCCCGCAATGTAAGCAGCCATTTGATTTCCTCAGTGTCCACCGTGCTCTTGATGGCAGGTGAGTTTCCTTCTTTATTTACATATTGCGTCATGTTAGTCCATTTGCTTGATGGAACTCTTATCTCATTCTTGTTTGGTTGTTATATAATCTGTATACAAGTTGCGACCCATTGATAATTACCAATTTACACTCGAGTTTGGAATTTGATGCTTCTCTTTTCTTCTACTAAATTCTCTGTGGTATTTCTATGCAGCATTGAGGATTTTTTGTTTGAGGAGAGTGTGTGCCTTCTCCTGAGAGCCTCTTGGTTTCTACCATTGGATGTGGCGGAACAGGCGTCATACAGCGATGGCTACCATGATGATTTTGACATTCCTTGTGACTACGAGGATGAAGATGATGACCTTGACGAGTTTTATTTGCGTGGCCCAAGTCTTCGCATAGGAAATCGAAGATGGGGTGACAATGGTTTTGTCAGATCGGGGCGTCAAGAAGCCAGGCCAGTCCAGAAACACAGTAGTTCCAGTTCCAGTTCTAGTTCTGGGTCATCCTCGTGTGAGACTAAGGATAAGCAGGTGAAACTTACAAATACAACAGGAAGACGTGCAAAGAGAGCAATGAAGCGCGAAGCTGCTAACAAAGCAGCAGAAGTAGCTGCGGCAGCAAAGCACGAAGCCCATTTGGTTAGGTTGGGAAGGAAGTGAGTTCTGTAAGTAAAAATCACACTCATGAAAATTCCCCATCCACTTCCATTACTTAGTATCATCATCTTGTACAGCAACTAGTTTTTAATGTTGTGTAATAACAACAAAGTTGTAAGCTTTATCTTCAACAACCATTGATATCATTGTACTTTGTTCATTAAATCTTGAAGTTTCTTCCTTTATTAGTTATTATCTCTACTATGTCTTTCACACAACAACAAAATGTACCATCTAGAAGCCAAAATTGACAAGTCAAATTGAAAGTTTGGGGAGAAATGGATGACTACTTCTGCATTTTTTTATGACCACACAAATGGCCGAAAATATCAGGAGCGTTGTGAAAAGAGGAAAAAATCAGACCAAAGTTAAGAATATATATTGGTCCCTCCACAGACTGAAAAGGAGACACAAAAAGAATAGAGTGAGAAAGAGAGACAGATCGAGAGACGAAAATGGCAAAAAACGGTGAAGGTAAGGTGGTTTGTGTAACAGGAGCGTCTGGTTACATCGCCTCGTGGCTCGTCAAGCTCCTACTTAGCCGTGGCTACACCGTTAAGGCTTCTGTCCGAGACCCCAGTTCAGTACCTTCTCTCTTCTCTCTCACTTTCATCTCTAGTATCCTGATTGTGAATTCTTGATTTAGTCAAAGCTGGATATTAAAAATTGAGGCTTTTGGATGATCCTTGATCTCTGATTGTACAAACCCCTAGATTTAAGCTTTCATTGTAAATTTGTTTATGTATGATTTACTTGACAGGTGATCCGAAAAAGACACAACACTTGGTTTCACTAGAAGGTGCAAGTGAAAGACTTCACTTGTTCAAAGCAAACCTTTTAGATGAAGGATCTTTTGATTCTGCTATTGATGGATGTGAAGCAGTTTTCCACACCGCATCTCCCTTTTATCATGATGTTAAAGATCCACAGGTTCTTATTATCCTCAGAACTTGTGATTTTATTTTGTGAATTGGTTGGTTCTTTGACCTTGAAATTTGATCCCCATTTTTTCAGGTTGAACTTATTGATCCTGCGGTTAAGGGAACACTTAACGTTTTGAATTCGTGCGCCAAAGCATCTTCTTCGGTTAAAAGGGTTGTTATAACCTCTTCCATGGCAGCTGTTGCTTACAATGGAAAACCTCTTACACCGGATGTTATTCTCGACGAAACTTGGTTCTCTGATCCTGACATTTGTAAGGCCTCAAAGGTGTGTTTTTGAAAACTTGAGGATTTAGACTATGATGTATCTTTGTTTGTTCATTGTGATGATTTTGGCTCTTCTTTGTTTGTTCATTGTATGATCGAACATGTGACAAATCTTAATTACTGGATTCAGGTGTGGTATGCTCTATCCAAAACTTTGGCCGAAGATGCTGTTTGGAAATTCGCCAAAGAGAAAGGCTTAGACATTGTTACTATTAACCCGGCAATGGTGATCGGTCCTCTCTTGCAGCCAACTCTGAACACGAGTGCCGCTGCTATACTAAACTTGATAAATGGTAAACAAAAACTTCCTCTTTCTGTCTTGATTGTTAATACCGTTTTTGTCAAATGTTAGATATCGATCCCATTTCGACTTCCTGTATTGCAGGTGCAAAGACCTTCCCCAACTCGACTTTCGGATGGGTTAATGTTAAGAATGTTGCTAATGCGCACATCCAAGCATTTGAAGTCCCTTCAGCTAATGGACGTTATTGTTTGGTCGAGAGAGTTGCTCACTTCTCCGAGATCGTTAACATTCTGCGAGAGCTTTACCCGAATCTTCAACTCCCTGAAAGGTAAAACATCTCTAAATCTATACACCGGTCGGGGGTTGTGTCCAGTTTCAAATGCTTTTTTTGACTCATATGCAGGTGTGTGGATGAGAATCCCTACGCGCCGATATATCAAGCGTCCAAGGAGAAAACACAGAGTCTTGGCATAGACTACATACCCTTGAAGGATAGCATTAAGGAGACCGTCGAGTCCTTGAAGGAGAAAGGTTTCATACAATTCTGAGCAACGATTTGAGCCTATGGAATCAAACCAGATTAGATCAAATATTTGGAACATGTCAAGATATATTAATAAGTTGTCGTACTTTATTGTTGGTTCCATCAAAATAAGACTTTTCCCTTATTGTTCCTAAATTTGATCAAACAATTATGAATGTAATCTGGTGACCTTTGTATCAGTTGGTGACAAGATCGTATTATCCAATCCAATATCAAATGAAACAAAACTAGAAATTCGTACACGTATTATATTGCTAACAAATGCCAAGTATCCAGACAATATTATATAGTACACTATGGATTTGTCTACGCATAATTTGTAGCTAATTGATTATTTGTGTATCTAAAAATAAGAAAAAATTAAAAATATCTTTAAAATTTGTATATGGAAGTTACAACATATAGAAGTCATCTTCTTTGACACAAATTTGTAATATGCATGTATTTTTCAAAATCCACTACGGTTCTCTAAAGATTATTTGGTCTTTTTATTCTTTCATCGAACACGAAAATGAATAATAAGACAAGTTATAGTTACTTGGCTTATACCGAGACATTCTCATCATCTCAACAAAGACATTGAAATTTCAAAAAGAAAAAAAAAACAAAAACAAAGACATTGGGATGCTTCTGTGTTTTTTTCATTAGAACTTTGAATCGTAAAGAGATGATAATTGTTACTTGATTAAGGTTTTGTCTCGGTTTCCTAAATTTTATCTTTCGCATTGATTCATTGGTGAAGTAGATTTTATTTTTTCTCAATATGATTAGAGTGAGGAAAAACACTGCAATTGAAGGGCGGTTTTTACATCCACTCCCTTTTTTACTAAAAATATGTCAATTAATAAGTGAATAAATAACAAATGTCAAATGAATAAATGACACATAACAGTCTCTCATCATTTGGATTAGAAAAAACCTTACTATCTCTATAATATTAAAAAAGAAGTACATTTAGCACAATGTCCAAAATTGATTCACATATTACTGAAATTGCCATTGCCTTTTAACTAAATAGATTCAATTGAAAAGAGTAATTTTGGACATATGCAGTGGCAATTTCAGTAACTATCAGATTAATTTCAGATATTTTTGGAACTGGATCCGATTGGGGCACGCGGATCTGCACGACCCGGTTCGATTGACCCGGTTTCATTAATGGCAAAAGTATAATTATCATAGAGAAAAAAAGAGTAGGGTCGCAGACTTCCATTCTTCTTCTTCGTGAGAAGAAGATCTCTCTCACACAATCTCTCTCTCGATTTCTCTTCATGTGATTATTATTTGGATTATTCAAGCGAAATCCTTAATTCCCATAGTGAGTTTATTGCTTGAACTGTGTATCGATTAAACCATGGGAGGAGGAAGAGCTATGGCGACGGCAGCGAAGGTGGCTGGAATCGGAGTCTCGGAAGGAGGATTCGGGTTTGCGGCGGCGGCGCTTTCTCCGGCGAGTGAGCAGTTTATGGTCAAAAACACCGCCGTGTCTAAGCCGGTTACGGCTTCGATTTCATCGGTTGCTCATCCTTCCGTTGAAGAAGGCTCGATGATTATGCATAGGCCGGTTTGGGACGATTGGGAATTTGTCGAAGAGGAGCAACCGAGGGTTGTTTTCAGTAAATCTCCTTCTCTCCAAGAGGCGAAGTAAGCAACCGAAGATCTGAAAGAAGCAATCAATATGTAAAATTAACCCTATATTATGTTTGTATATTGTTATTTATAGATTTATGAACATTTGTTAGGGTGTATATCAAATGCAGGTGCTCAGAGTTGCTAGATGTTTTGATGCTTAGATCGATTTTTCCGCAGGGTGGTAAAGTTTTTGAAGACGAACGAGTTTCAAAGGTATGCAAGTTTGTGAGCTTTATGTGTGATGTGAAATTCTTCGAACAACACTAATGCTTCAAATTTATGAAATTTTTTGATTAAGAATCATTGATTCACTCAAGAATAGGAACTGTTATTGAGGAAGAGTTGTGTAACTTGCTTTGAAATTTCAAACTCTAAAATTCGCAAATGTTGATCTCAGAACTCTGTAAGATTCTCACATGTACTGTTAAGGAGAAGCATCTGATGCTAAAAAGGCTCTAAACAATCTTCTCTTCCACACGAGAGGAAGTAGAGATTTTCTTCAGGTGGATTCTTTGTTCATGTCATTGTTCAAAATGCTTTATAACGTATTCGTGGATTGGTTACAAATACATATCAAAATAGTAGATAACGTAATGTTTATGTATTGTCTTTGCTTGTAAGTAGAATGAGTGGCAGTTTGGAAAGCCAAATCGGGCGATTCGGGACAGGCATATTAAGAAGAAATCTCCACCTGGTCGAGGAAAAAAGCCTCACGATAAGGAAACAAAACGTCAGTTGCTTTCTGCTTATATTTCCAACTTTCATTTTCGTATGTTTGTTTCAACCATTTGAGTTATTCCTCATTTGAATCATTTTGTAATTATAGGATGGCACAGAGATGGGAGCCTTGGCGACGATGAGTTTGACGCTGAGACTACATTTGCTGACAAACTATTAGGTTATCCCTTATAAATAAATGAGTCTTCGGTGGGTTATCCCTAATAGGTTTATGAATTTAATGGATAAACTATTAGGTTCATGAATTACCGATTGATTTATCATAAAAAATTTATCAAAAATAAAATAATAATAATAATAATATATATGTAAATTACTCTAAAAAGTTTTCAAGTGTTTAAAAAAATTAACAGAAATGTCTTCTTCTTATCATCCAACTAAGATCAAAATGTCTTTTAAAACTAATAAATGGTTTATTGCTTTTATTACTTTATAGATTTTATTGGTTTATGGTTTTTACTTTATTTTATTTTAAGATACATACACATTTTAATTTAATTTATTATTTAAAAATGTTGGTCCGATATATAATAATATAGATTGTTTTGATTTCTCTAATAATTTATTATTATATTTAATTTATATGTAGGTAACTCATATAACTCATTTAGTCAATGTGTTTCATATTCTTGAGTTTGGATATGTAAATTCAAATCATATAACAAATGTGTCCGGGTCAAATTCCCATTAAAATCTCGAACCTATGTGGGTTTGGGTCGGCTCGGCTCTGGTCGAGTTACAACATAGTCAACTACTTATAGTTCCACTAATAACTATATTCAATATAAAATACAATACTACGTACTACTCCATGTCTACCTACAAGGTAAAAACAAAAACCATCATATTATTTTCAACTAATCAATTTCACATACAAGCTAAACACATATGTATCTAAAGTTAAAACATATTATATACGACATATTACAAAAACTAAATATAGTTTACCACATATACAACGAATGTTCCCGCACATAGTACCGGTGAGAATCTAGTATTATATAAGATGGTTGGCAATTCAAGTAAACTAAAACATTTGAAACCTTGATCTACAATTATTGTGGTAAAAAAAAATGACAATTTTCAAAGAATACTGTTTTTCTGTTCTTTTTTACTTCTTTAAGAGATGCAGAAGTTTGCTACTTTTGAAGACTAAGGCCTTTTTCAGTTCTCACCTTCTAATTGCGATGAATCATCTCTCATTAACTTGAGGCTCAAACTATTAAATCTTTCCCGGAAATATTGCCTCGACGCTTTCCTCCAGTCTGTCCCAACTTTCATCATCGCCGCAAACTCTTCGTAGCTTATTCGTCCGTCTTATATCATCAAGAAACATAAAGGATCAAAACAAAACTTTTAAGCTGCTATCTATCTATAACCCAACTTTGGCATCAAAGAACCATTATTTGATGGTAAAAATATTTTTTTTTTTAAATAAAAAAAAATAAGGGGAAATTGCAAAAATGATATTTTTATGTGCATATTTGCAAAAATGCCACTTAGAGGTGTTCATTTGCAAAATATGTCACTAATTATAGATTTTAAATCCTATATCTTAAAATTCTAAACACTAAAAAATATTTTGACCCCTAAACCCCTTAGATCCTCATAACTAAACCCTAATAGAACATACTTAACCCAAACACAAATAATATAAAGAAAAAATAATTTTGAAAAATTGGTATTTTTGTAAAGATTTCAAAAGTGTGACATTTTTGTAAAGTGACACTTGAAAAGTGGCATTTTTTGAAATTTCTCAAGAAATAATAAAAAGTGAAAGATGATTTTTCAAAATTCAAACATTATTCTTGTTTTCTATTTTTTTGTATAAACTGTTTGGATTTCACCAATATCAGTAAACCAATCATGTTTATATAAAAATTGTAAAGTATGTTATCTGTAAAGATGTACGTTTATAACAAAAAACTCAACTCTAGTTAAAATAATATGAATACTATTAAGTTATATTAAATAAAATAATTGTAAAATAAATTTATATTTTCAAATATGGTCCCCAAATGGATATTAATACAAGTTTTATAAATTTAATTGATATTGGTAAATAATTTCTTGTAAAACATTATTTTATATTATATTTTTAAATATTAAAATGTTACGTTTTATTTGAATTTAAATTTGTAACATGTATTTGTGAGTCCATGTTAAAAAACTAAAATATGTAGAAATTTTCACCATGACATATAAAATTAATTGAAATATTTTTTTTAACGCTTTATTTTATTGAAATTGATTTAGAATATATTACATCATTGAAGAAATTCAACATATGCGATATAAAGAGAAACTAATGATCCTTTCCGCACCAGAAATCAAGTGAAGACAATAATCGTTGACGACACATTAGCGATACCAAGATGATCTTGTTTCGAATCGAAGGTAGACGAGTAGGTGTTCCCGAATCCACAATAGCAACCGGACATCCAATATCTATTACGATAATATGACAATAATTCTCTTACTTTAGATAAATCTCCTTCTTTAATTGTCTTTGTCAATTTTGTTCCGAGTTTGCTTAAGTGAAGCTGCCGTTGAACAACTTTGAACTGCAAGTCTTAAATCAAATAGATAGCCAAGATTGACTAGATACTAACAAACTATAGATCTTCTACGAGGAAAAAGAAACCTCAACCAAAGACTTCACCCATAAAACTAAACCCAATGAGGGAATCACAAACTAACTCCAATGAAGGGAATCACAAACTATATCTAAAAAAGTCAGACGGTGAATAACATCGTATCGTCTTCCAATAAAAAAAAATCTCTCATGGAAATCCCTTAGACTCCATATCGAACATAAAGTTATAACCATCTCCCTCTCACGAAGCCGGTAAAAGCACCAGACATCGGAGAGGGAGAAAACTCAAATCACCCTTTTCTCTCTTTTTCTCTCTAGCGGCTAGTAAATTAATTGAAATGTTATGATTGGTTAATTTAATTGATGTGTCCCTTAAAATTTTCATTGAATGAGATATAAAATTTTTCACTTAGTGTCTCCTCAATTAATATATAGAGGATTATCTCAGCTATGTCTTCACCCAACAACAAAATGTACTATCTTTTTTTTTTTTAATCAACAATCACCATTATATTAAATCAAGTTGTTAGCGATTGGATGGTTTCTTGACGGGTCACCCCAAAGGGGGTGTCTGACTTACATGGGAAAATACTTAACCTCGTGCTCGAGCTTCCTTTACAAGAGAGTCGGCCTAGACATTACTAATACGTGGGATATAAACTAAACTAAAATATACAAAAGATTGTCTAACATAGTGAACCAGTCAAGCTTCGCACTCAAAAATGGCCAATCAAGTGGATGCGTGGTCATAGAAATCAGGTTTGCACAGTCCGTCTCAATCATCACTGAGTATAGTCTCCTTTTGCTTAGACACTCCATCGCCCAAAGCAGCCCGTCGATTTCATCATGCAATGTTGTTATACTTCGTCTACATCCTCTCCTGTCGAAAGTAAGGAGGCCCGTATAGTCTCTTAGACACCACCCTAATTCACTGACCGAACCATGATCAATCCAAGATGCATCGATCTCGCATGTCGAGATTTGAGGGTCCCAGTGAGATAAATCATGTGAGTAACCTTGTTGACGTAGATCTTATGATACTTCTTCCTCGTCTCTTCGATTAGCGATACTCCAACTCTCTGTCTCGACAGGTACTGTCTAGAGAATATACCGTGGGGATATTATTTTTCCGTTGAACACCTTATCATTTCTGGCCTTCCAAATATAACAGAGGATCCATGGGAATGATTCCCTTTGAAACTCGGATAAACCGATCTCGTTTGGTTGCGCGTTCTCGTTTGTTCGCAAAAATAAGAAATCCATATTTCGGAACAAGGAGATACTCGGGAAGACACCCGGAGAGGACGAATAGTCTGATAGCGCCCAAACTTGTAAGGCTAGTGGACATTCGAAGAGTAAATGATTAATCGTCTCTTCTGGTGAACCACATCTTGGACATGTCATGTATGAGCCCATACGTATTTAGGTAAGTCGTTGGCATGTAGGAACACAACCAGATAGTGCTTGCCACATAAAATGTCAAAGCTTTCCCGGAGATCGGGTCTTCCAAGCTTGGCTCAAAAGACAAGTAATACTTGGTTTAGACACAACGGGGGGTTCTTAAAAGCGTCTAATGTTGCTAGCAAGTGTGTATCATGACTTAACGGTGTAGACCCTCGTGGTCGTATAACTCCACGCATATCCATCAGGTATAGAATTATTACTAGGCCTCATCCCTAAAATGAGAGGGATATCCTCAATATGGAATAGATCTCTGATCAGAGGTATATTCCATGTTCTCGATTCACTTCTAATCTGGGCGTTGACTTCTAGTAGTGGATCATGGTTGTTTGGTCCAATTAATGGTCTCGTCGGACGGGCCGGGATGTCAGGGATCCATGAATTGCTCCAGATTTGTGTGGTTGTTTCCGCGCCAATGGTTTCCTAAGGCCTTGTTGAAATAGTGGTTTGGCCGCCATGATACTCTGCCAACCAAATGACATGGAGTAAGCCTCCTTAGCTTCCAAATGATTAGTTAGTCTAAAATATCGTCCCTTCAGAACACGAGATAGAAGGGATGATGGGTATTGTATAAGACCATAATTATTTAACAATAAAAACTAGATTAAAATTCCAAACCACTCAATTTTTGGGAAGTACACAAAATGTACCATCTAGAAACCAAAAGTGAGAAGTCAAATTGAGAGAGTTTTGGGAGAAATTGATGACTACCTCTCCATTTTCCCACATTTATTTTTTATGACCACACAAATGGCCAAAAATATCAGGATCGTTGAGGGAGACACAAAGTTAATTACTAATATATATTGGTCCCTTCCACTTAGACTGAAAAAGGAGACACAAAAAGAATAGAGCGAGAAAGAGAGACAAATCGAGAGACAAAAATGGCAAAAAGCAGTGAAGGTAAGGTGGTTTGTGTAACAGGAGCGTCTGGTTACATCGCCTCGTGGCTTGTTAAGCTCCTACTTAGCCGTTGTTACACCGTTAAGGCTTCTGTCCGAGACCCCAGTTCAGTACCTTCTCTCTTCTCTCTCACTTTCATCTCTAGTGTCCTGATTGTGAATTCTTGATTTAGTCAAAGCTGGATATTAAAAATTGAGGCTTTTGGATGATCCTTGATCTCTGATTGTACAAACCCCTAGATTTAAGCTTTCATTGTAAATTTGTTTATGTATGATTTACTTGACAGGTGATCCGAAAAAGACACAACACTTGGTTTCACTAGAAGGTGCAAGTGAAAGACTTCACTTGTTCAAAGCAAACCTTTTAGATGAAGGATCTTTTGATTCTGCTATTGATGGGTGTGAAGCAGTTTTCCACACCGCATCTCCCTTTTATCATGATGTTAAAGATCCACAGGTTCTTATTATCCTCAAAACTTGTGGTTTATTTTGTGGATTGGTTGGTTCTTTGACCTTGATTTGATCCCCATTTTATCAGGTTGAACTTATTGATCCTGCGGTTAAGGGAACACTTAACGTTTTGAATTCGTGCGCCAAAGCATCTTCTTCGGTTAAAAGGGTTGTTATAACCTCTTCCATGGCAGCTGTTGCTTACAATGGAAAACCTCGTACACCGGATGTTATTGTCGACGAAACTTGGTTCTCTGATCCTGACATTTGCAAGGCCTCAAAGGTGTGTTTGTTCATTGTGATGATTTTGGCTCTTCTTTGTTTGTTCATTGTGATGATTTTGGCTCTTAAAGCTAAAGAAGGTAAACGTATGATCGAACATGTGACAAATCTTAATTACTGGATTCAGATGTGGTATGTTCTATCCAAAACTTTGGCCGAAGATGCTGCTTGGAAATTCGCCAAAGAGAAAGGCTTAGACATTGTTGCTATTAACCCGGCAATGGTGATCGGTCCTCTCTTGCAGCCAACTCTGAACACGAGTGCCGCTGCTATACTAAACTTGATAAATGGTAAACAAAAACTTCCTCTTTCTGTCTTGATTGTTAATACCGTTTTTGTCAAATGTTAGATATCGATCCCATTTCGACTTCCTGTACTGCAGGTGCAAAGACCTTTCCCAACTCAAGTTTCGGATGGGTTAATGTTAAGGATGTAGCTAATGCGCACATCCAAGCATTTGAAGTCCCTTCAGCTAATGGACGTTATTGTTTGGTCGAGAGAGTTGTTCACCACTCTGAAATCGTTAACATTCTGCGAGAGCTTTACCCGAACCTTGAACTCCCTGAAAGGTAAAACATCTCTAAATCTATACACCTGTCGGGGGTTGTGTCCAGTTTCAAATGCTTTTTTGACTCGTACGCAGGTGTGTGGATGAGAATCCCTACGTGCCGATATATCAAGTGTCCAAGGAGAAAACACAGAGCCTTGGCATAGACTACATACCCTTGAAGGATAGCATTAAGGAGACCGTCGAGTCCTTGAAGGAGAAAGGTTTCATACACTTCTGAGAAACGATTTGAGCCTATGGAATCAAACCAGATTAGATCAAATATTGGAACATGTCGAGACATATTAATAAGTTGTCGTACTTTATTGTTGGTTCCATCAAATAAGACTTTTCCCTTATTGTTCCTAAATTTGATCAAACAATTATGAATGTAATTTGTATCAGTTGGTGACAAGATCGTATTATCCACTCCAATTTCAAATTAAACAAAACTAGGAATTCTTACACGTATTATATTTGCTAACAAATACCAAGTATCCAGACAATATTATATAAAAAAAAAGTCTGAAAACTTTAGGAACATCTTCATATAGTACATGGCTGGCTATTCAAGTAAAAAACTAAAACATTTGAAACCCTGATCTACAATTATTGTGGTAAAAAAACGACAATTTTCAAAGAATACTGCTTTTTTCTGTTCTTTTTTACTTCTTTAAGAGATGCAGAAGTTTGCTGCTTTTGAAGACCAAGCCTTTTTTTCAGTTCTCACCTTCTAATTGCAATGAACCGTCCCTCATTAACTTGAGGCTCAAACTGTTGAATCTTTCCCGGGAATACTGCCTCGACGCTTTCCTCCAGTCTGTCCCAGCTTTCATCATCGCCGCAAACTCTTCGTAGCTTATTCGTCCGTCCTATATCACAAGAAACAAAAAGGATCAAGACAAGACTTTTAAGCTGATATCTATATTTAACCCAACTTTGCCATCAAAGAACCATTCGAAATGTGAAACTTTTGATGCACAATTCTGAGATATACTTATATGATCAAAAACATTCGCTATTTCTCTGTGAATCAGATTACACACACAGTAGAGAATCAAAGACAAATCCAGCAAGGCAAATCACAGAAACCCTAATCTAGAACCAAAGGAAACTTAGGGTACCAGAGAACACAAAAACTCTCCCTGCCAACAATAGGCCTCAAACAATTACCAAACACTCGACGCTCTTCCAAAATTCACCCTCCAAAGCTAGCTTGTGAGGAGAGTGTACCCTTTGAACTTATAAGCTATTTACTATTCCTTCCCCCTTCAGATGTGAGATACTTAATGTAGGATCTTATCACCATCCCCTATTTAATCTGATCTCAGTTACTCATTAACATCCTGATATGGCATGTGTACTTGGTGAACTCCTATTAAACACCCACATATAGCCTTTTGGGGGAGGGAGATTCAGACAAACATACCAAAATTATACGGTATTAAACTGAATCATTGGCGTCCCAGACATAAGGTTATTGTGTGAGTCATTCTTCATATATTCGATATTATAATTACCTTATCGGTGTCAACATCTTGCATGATGGCTGCAATAACTTCCTCACTGCTAGTATCCACCTCATCATTTAAAGCCTCACGAAGCTCCTCAATCTCTATGTAATTGCTCTTGTTCTGGTCAAAAAAGCTAAAAGCCTTATGCAAGTGTTCATCGTTCGCCATCTTCTTAAGATGCACAGATACAGCAACAAACTCGCCATAATTTAAAGTCCCATCCCCATCTACATCAGCCTGCACACACACAACAAACTTTTAGATATATGTTGCTTGGTGGAGGCAAAAAAACACAAAGTTCAAACAATTTGGATTTTTTCTTACCGCTTCCATCAAAATCTGTAGATCGGCATCAGGTATCTGCTGCTGTCCAAGTTTATGAAGTCCATATTTAAGCTGCTCGAGGTTTATCTTGCCTATTTTGTTACTGTCCATCAGCTCAAACGCTTCCTTTATTCCAGCTGCTTCCTCCACTGATAAGTGTTCGGCTATCACCTGAAATGGAGTGAAAAGAAGTTTCACATTATTTCTTCTAAATCCAACAGAAATGAAGTCACCAAGCAGCGGCAATGCTGAACGGATTCACTACCCGTAGAGCTCGTTTCTTGAGTTTGTTCATAACAGAAAATTGTTTGAGCCTTGCTTTCACAGTCTCGCCGAGTGAAACATTTGGAGCCTTCTTTGCATTTTGTATCCAAGAATGCTCTGCAAGTAGAATTCATGTTATATTAGTTCCATAAGTAAGAGAATATAGAAAGTCAGAGCCAAATAGATAACATACCGAGTACTTCTGCAGCAGAAAGCCGTTTTCTGGGGTCAGGTTCAAGCATCTTTCTCACAAGGTCTTTGGCAGTGTCAGAAACTCTTGGCCATGGATCCCTCTTGAAGTCGATGACTGACCTAATGATCGCCTGAGCCACCCCTTGCTCAGTCTCTTTAAAAAAAAAAAAACAATATCAAGAGACGGAACTCAAAAAGTGGAAGAAGATGAGCAAATAGAACTTCAAAAGAGGTCGCTAGTGAATCCATGAATAGTGTAACATCAGGATCCTAAATCATATAAAGAGGGAACTAATGGTTCTACAGTATATCTTTCTAGTCATTCATGGAAAATAAAACCCATCAGCTGTGTATCCATACAAAAAATTTACCGTTGAAGAGAACAAAAAAGAATAAGACAATAAGATAGATCATAACGAACCGGCCCAAAATGGTGGGACACCACAGAGCAGGATATAAAGGATAACTCCAGCGCTCCAGATATCAACCTCAGGTCCATAATTTCGCCTAAGTACCTCTGGTGCCATGTAATAAGGACTCCCAACAATCTCATTGAATCCCTCGCCTGTAACAAATTCGGAAAAAATCAAGTCATGTAAACAGAACAAAAACTATCTTAGAGAAATTTAGTGGACATTATATAATCTATACCAGGCTTGAAGAAGACTGATAATCCAAAATCTATGGCTTTAAGGGGTGACGTCTCTTTTTTATTTGCAAAGAGAAAATTCTCCGGCTTAAGATCCCTATGCATCACTCCATGCTTATGGCACATCTGCAATACCAAAAGGTGTTCAAATCATAACAGCCCTCGCTAGCATTACGCTGTAATAAACAAAATTGACAACACTAGAGCGCAAATCCCAAAACAAAAAACAACTGCGAACCTGAACAACTTCAAGAATAGTCTTCATTACTGCAGCAGCAGCTCGTTCAGTATAATGACCTCTTGCAACAATCCGATCAAACAGCTCACCTCCTTCACACAACTCCATCACTATATGCACCGCATCATCGTCCTCAAACGCATCCTTGAGCGAAACGATATTCGGGTGGTTAGGCATATGCTTCATGATCTCAACTTCCCTCCTAACATCCTCTATATCAACTGCTGTCCTAAGCTTCTTCTTCGATATAGACTTGCACGCATACTTCTCGCCCGTTTTAATATCAGTGCACAAGTAGGTAATACCAAACTCTCCTCGACCAACCTCACGCCCAAGATCATACATAAGAGATATATCGTGTCCAGTTGGATCTTTCAAAACAGAGAGCTTGAAGGCAGCTCCAGATCCATTTGTAGTGTAAGCCTCGCTGTAAAACGGGTTGCTTTTATTCTTTGGTTTCCCATTTCTATTCCCGGTTTCAGAACCAGGGCTCGCACAGCAGTTTCCCATGTATAATCAAATCTGACGATTCCTGAGATTTCAATTTCAACTAAATTAATAAAGCTTAAAACTTTTAACAATAATCTCTAAAAATTCCCCAAATTTAGGAACATTCCCGATGAAGGGCTACGAAATGAAGACTCTCCGTGATCAGATTTGATGAAAGGGAAACAGAACAAAATTAAGAACCCTCGAAATTTGGAGAGCAGGATAAGTAAACCCTAGCGAACGAAATCAAGTGAAAACCCAGAAAGAACGATGGTTTAATAGAAAGAGAGACACAGACCTGAGAGGTTGATCGAAGAGAGAGATGATGAAATGGGGGTGGTGAATCGACGGAAGCAATGAAGTGACAGAGAGAAAGGAGAAGAAGGAGAAGAGTCAAAGTCTCTCTCTCTTTCTTTCTCGCTCTTCTTTCTGAGTGAACAAAACCAAAGGGAGTCTCTTTTATTTTTTTCTATCCTTATGCAAAAGACAGTCACATAACTAACCACTCTCTCTCTTATTTTTTCTAGCTCAATTCTTTCTCAATACTATAACCGTGGAGTTCCGAACAATAACATTCGATTAATAATCTTTTCGATATTCGGAGATATAGTTTTGGATATTCTGATTTAAAGAATAATCCTTCGTGAGGATTTGAATCCGGAGCACAAAAAAACCAACCTTCTTGTATTACCACTAAACCACCACACATTTGGTGATATTCTCACTTTTTATTGAACAGTTAATTGATTTTGTAGTATTTTTTACTATTTAAATTCTGCATATTGGTTTTTATTGGTTAAATTAATTTAAATAAATAAAAAGTGATGTTTTATTTAAAAAACAATAAAAATTTAATGATTTCTTATTTGGAATGTATAAACCTTAAATATAATATATTTACAAACAGAGGGGGTATTTTAAACGGTAGGGAATTTTGAAAATATTGGTGTTCTCGTGTTCCTAATTACTAAAACATCATTTTTTATTTATCTAAATTACTAAAACTATGGTTTCGGTTCACCAAAAATTTTTGAGAAATTTCAAAAAATGCCACTTTTCAAGTGTCACTTTACAAAAATGTCACTTTTTCAAAATTATTTTTTCTTTATATCATTTATGTTTGGATTAATTATGTTCTATTAGAGTTTAGTTACGAGGGTTTAGGGGGTTTTAGGGGTCAAAACATTTTTTAGGGTTTAGAATTTTAAGATATAGGTTTTATAAATCTATAATTAGTGGCATTTTTTGCAAATGGACACCCCTAAATGGCATTCTTGCAAATAGACACATAAAAAGTGGCATTTTTATAATTGCCCCAAATTTTTTTGAAAACTCAAATTTGAAGCTAATTCCAAACTAAATTTTGTTTCTTCGTAGCGTTTGTAGTACCATCTTTGTGGAAAACAAGTTTTTTACCATTAATCTTAAACATTAAGCTAAATGGTACTTATATGTGTATTGATAAAATACACATATTACTAGAATCGGTCAACAATGCATATGTTCCACGTTTCTTATATCCTTTAACGTAAAATTATACTAATTGATTACACAAATAATACTTGTGAAAACAAAAATAATTAATGGTAATAGAGTATATGGCTAGTTGACATCCCTACCAAGTAAAAATAATATCTGTAATATAAATAACTTTATAGAGTTTACCTGATTCGAATTCCGCATTATTTGACCCGAAGATAGTCGTCGCCGTCTGTCATCATCATTGTAACCGGTAGAGTTGGTAGTAAACGGTAGTGGTGGTGGATGATTCTGACGGTAAATTTTATAAACACGACTTTTGAATATATAATTATGTCCCAAAACTAAACCTGACAAATAAACCGAATCGAACCAAACCAAATCAAGGTTTAGTAAGTTCGGTCTTAAGTTGGTTCTTAGAAAAAATGGATTGGTTCGATTTAACTGAACAAATATCTTTGGTTTTTTCCAAAGTTCAGCCAAGCTAGGTCCTGGTTCGTTCAGATACAGCGGGTGCGATTGCGGTTGCGGAAAATTGTAGAAGTAGACGATAGCGGTTTTAAGCGTTATTGAGCAATTTATACAACTGGCGTAACGATTGAAAACTAGTGCGTTTGCAGAATTTTTATGACTGGTTGACAACGGGTATAGTACCGGTTAAACATTAAATTAATAATATAAACACATTATCTAGTTATAAAAAATCAATAAATTAATAATATTCCACTTATGTGTATATATTTTTAGGTATGTATAATATGAATTAGGACATCAAAATTAAGATATAAATTAAACTTTAATGGTTTAAGATCCATATTTAAATATTTCAAAATATTTTGTAATTTAATGGGTTATTAATTAAAACTTCAATTTTGATAAAAATAATTTTAAATATGTTTACCCGCGTATTTACGCGGATCCTATTCTAGTAAAATATAAAAACTCATTGATTTAATATAGAAATTTCAAAAATGCCACTTTTCAAGTGTCACTTTACAAAAATACCACACTTTTGAAATTTTTACAAAATGTCACTTTTTCAAAATTATTTTTTCTTTATATTATTTATGTTTGGGTTATTATGTTCTACTAGAGTTTAGTTATGAGGGTTTATGGGGGTTTAGGGGTCAAAAACCTTTTTAAGTAAGAATTTTAAGATATATGGTTTAAAAATCTATAATTAGTGACATTTTTGTAAATGAACATCCATAAGTGGCATTTTTGCAAATGTGCATATAAAAAGTGGCATTTTTGCAATATTTCCTTTATAATTAGTAATAGAATACCATGAATATATTTTTCTGTTCTTTTTTAAATTTTTAGTTTAGACGAAAGTTATGATTATGACAAAAATCAGAAAATTGTGATTTTAGTGGATAATTTTTTTTATTATAGAGAGATTAACGTGATTTTGAACATTTTAGTTTATTAGATTTATTAATCAATGACCAAAAACAATTTATAGAAAAAAATTATAATTTGAAAATGTAGGTCACACGTAGACTCGATAGGGTACTCTTTTGAGCTGGATATGTTCAGCAAGATGTATTTATAATTTTATCAATTCATACGGATCAATACAAATGGTTAGTCCTTCATGGTCATGTATCTATTGTTGTTCGTTTTTAATTCACAAGCTTTTGACTAAAAGGAATGCTTTCGGACAGGATTAGAGAGAGAGGAGATTCATAAAGTGTTATGTAATGCTTTAGAAGAGATATCTTTAGGAATTTGGATTTGATTGCTTATATATGACTGGTGGTCTTACATGGATGCTATGATGTGGCTGAACATTTATGGACATGGAAGATATGGATGATAATATGTGAATAATATGGTATAGATACTCATATTTGAGACAGTTTGAGGATGAAACAATATTTATGGGTTTTGAAAAACAATGAAGCGATTTACTTTCAAAGACTAGCTTATAAACGATGTTTTCATCTATAGTCACCTATTTGATGTATTGGTGTGGATGGTGACGTGTGGATATAAGGCCAACATATTTTGGTTGATGTGATGATCTTGTAGAGACAGTTAGTTACTTTTCCAATTGATCTAACAAATACCAGAATGCAACTCCATGCTTCAGGATGAATTCGAGCATGCGAGCTATGATCGACATAAATGGATTTTAGTTTGTGTTATGTTTCAATTAGAAATAGTCATTTTTAACGAAGCCTACTCATGTCCAATGGTAAAGTATCCATTGGTAACGTGTCTCCGGTATATTATCTATCTGCTTGCTAAGCCTCTTATTAGGCATCCACAATCAAAAAAATCTATCTCCCTTCTGTCAGTTTAAACACGCAAATTCTCCACGTTAGGTATTGATTTTAAAATATCAAACTGGAAATTGAATAATAGCAAAGTTTGGATCCTGATTTGACCAACCAATCACAAAATCAAAACCAATGCTAAACTTAGCACAATTATGATGAAAATCAAGCAAAGAGCCCAAACCTTGTCTTCTTTGGTATCTTATACTCCGCATCAACAATCACATAAGCTTCTCCGTAAGTGTGACTGCTAACAATATGATTACTTTTCAATTACTTGTCGTCTCCACCGTCTACTATCGCAATCCATCATCCCTATCTCTACCGCCGCAATCTAATTCAAAGCCTTGGAGTCGCACGGTGGCGAAGAAGAAGAAAGTGTGAGCAGCTGAAGATGATGATGATGATGATGTGAAATCCAAAGTAAAAATGAGTTTTGGAATATAAAAACCAGAAGTTGAAGATGAAGGGGAAAATAATTCCAATCCCACGTTCTCATTAATGAAGCTTCAATCTTAACCATTCATTTATAACTTACTACAATCCGCGTTAATACGCGGATAAACACGTTAAAAAAATATTAATATGAACATGTAAGTTTTAGTTAGTAACATGTTTAATTACAAAAATATTTTGAAATATTTAAACATGAATCTCAAACATTAAAGTTTAATTTATATCTTAATTCTAATGTCATAATTCATATTATACTGGCAAAAAATATATACACATAAATGGAATTTAAATCATATTCTTAATAACAAAAACAAAATATTCTTATACATTATGAATTTATATTAATTATATGATAAAATCTTATAAATTAAAGTATTATAGAGGTTAATTATAAAACAATAAATTTTTGTGAATAATCTCATAAAAAACTATTAAAATATTTTATAATATTTTTATCACAATTATATATAAATCTATAATTGATAAATGTTATCGGTTTATTTTTTATAGAGATCTATACTCGTCAGATCTTATACTTTTGGATCTTAACAATAAATATATATTATTATTTTATAACATGTATAAATTTTCATTTATATAATTACCTTTTTAACGTTGAAAAGTATAGGTAGAAGATTTATAGTAAATATGTTTATAGATTTTTTTCTTCTTTGGTATATTTGTTCATATAAATTTTAACATTGAGATTTTCATGCTCTTGAAATTGCAAAAATGCCATTTTTTATGTGCACATTTGCAAAAAAGCCACTTAGAAGTGTTAATTTGCAAAAATAACACTAATTATAGTTTTTTAAATCCTATATCTTAAAATTCTAAACACTAAAAATTGTTTTGGCCCCTAACCCCCTTAAACCTTCATAAATAAACCCTAATAGAACATAATTAACCCAAACATAAATAATATAAAGAAAAATAATTTTGAAAAAGTTGCATTATTGTAAAGATTTCAAAAGTGTGACATTTTGTAAAGTGACACTTGAAAAGTGGTATTTTTTGAAATTTTTCTTTAATTTTGTTTGTTTCCAATTTATAAAAATTCTGTTGTTTTATAATTCATATCTGTTTCTTAATTTAAATTTGTATTTCTTCTCTATTTATTTTTTTTATTATTTATAGTCTCTCTATTTTATTTCCTAATTTTATTTGTATAATTATTTAAACTATTTTAATTATTTTTTTCTACCTATTTGAGATTATTAGAAATTTTCTTTTTAACAATTTGGTTAGTTGTTTTGACAATTATTTTGTTCGTTTTCCATTTTTAAGTTTACTTGTTTTTAATTAATTTTAAGTTTTAACTCATGTCATCATCTATTCAATATTGGACTCATGTTATGATCTTGTGAATTATAATTTTGTTTAAGTGTCAAACTCTCGTCGATAATATTTTCTTATTTGACTTTATTCTCTCTAATTTTTTTAGGGTATATATTCTCTCTATTTCTTTTCTTAATTGAATTTGATAATTAGTTTAAACCATTAGATTTTTTTTTATCTAACTAGTGTGGACTATAAAAAAAATTTATTTTCTCATAATTAGTTAGAATAATAAGAATTTTTTTCTTATATTTGGTTAGTTAATTTATAATTATTTTGTTCGTTTTCTATTTTTAGTATTATCTTTTCTTAATTAATATTAAGTTTTAACACATGTTATCATCTGATCAATATTGGATACATGTCACGATCTGATGAACTAGAATTTTGCTTATATGTCGCGTTCTCATCGTACACCTTATCCTATTTTGCACCCAATGGTTTACAATATAATATGCTAACTAAATATATCTTCAAGGGTTGTTTCTCCAACGCTTAGTTCAGGGGCAAATACGTCCAAAAATTGACAAAACAGTGTCAATGGAAAAAGGTCCTCTTCCGAAAAAAATGTCTAAAACGCAAGGAGAATTTGATAAAGTGTCTACTTATGTTATTAATCCTTAATTAAATTTATTTTGATTTTAAAGTAAATCATCTATTTTTTTATAAAAAAAAATCAATTTTAACTTTTGTAATTATTCAACCACAACCGCAAATGTTCGAGAAAAGCAGCTTTTGAATTTGAGAGATTTGAAGCGACACGAACCGGTATAAAATATTTTTCATAATTGTTGTCAAACGCCAACATTTGCGGATGATAGCGGATGAACCAATCACTTTCTAATGGTTACCTAATTTTTGAAATTTGTTATCTCATTTTCATTTTAGAACCAAACTAACCTAAATTATTCAAACTACTCAGAAAAAACAAAACTAACCGAACTTTTTACTAAAAACCGAATAAATGAGCACTTCGGTTTAACTCGACAACATTTCATCGGAACTAAATTGCTAAATCAAATCATAGTTTTATCCGGTTAGTTTTGGTATAACTATTTTCAACCCAAAGAAACCGAAGCATCCACAAATTGATCCGACCCGAACAAACCGGCCTACCCAAACCGATGTTGTTTCGTACTCTCTGTTCATAGAAGAACAACGAAGAGGAAAGAGCTATAACGCTTACTATGGGATGCGAAGTCGTCTCCTTCCACCTCTTACTATAACGCTTGCAGCTTTGTTCGAAATGGCTTCTGGGTTTTGCTCACTGGGTTCCATTGCCACCTCCTTATCCTCGTCCCACGCGCTTGCCCGGCGCCTTGGACCCACTCTGATTCGACGATGGCGTTCGAGTTCAAGCTCTTCTCCTCCCCTGCGCATTTCCCGCGCTTTATCCGCCGGTCCGATAAGCTCCTCCTTCACGTGGAACGACGTCGTCCAGAGCGGTGAGGCCAACTCCTCCGATCTCACTGGGTTTCTCGAGAAAATCGACCGCTGCAATCGCGGATCCGTAAGTCTACTGAATCGAATCCTTGATTGATTGATTCTTCTGGGTTTAAGGGTTCTCTCTATCCTTTTGTATAAGGATTCATACTTTTTTTCAGGAAAAGTTTTCAGACTTCATTCCATTTGTTATAGAGGACCAAATCGTTGGTTATATTCATAAGGGGTAAAAAACTACTCTTGATTTGGTTATACAATTGGATTTTTCTTATATGCATTCACAAACTTGTTTTGTGGAATTTTTAAAGCTCTCAATTGGATTGAACAGATTTATAGACCACTTGAGGGACTTTCATGATATCTTTACAATTTCACAAAATGGTACTTGCTCCGGTGGCCATGTAGCGCTTAATTCGATGTTTGAAAAGCCTGAAGATCGAACCAGAGCAGTTGCAAATGTGATCAAAATCTTGGGTGATAAAGGAATTATTCCAGGTATAAGAAATGAGGTATGGCTCCATGTTGATTTTGATCTTCTAACTCTCCAATGATGATACTTGAATTTAAGTTGTATGATTATACTTGTCTTCATTTTCTTGATCTTTCCTTCTTTTCCACCAGCTGTATCCTGTGAAACCATCGTTTAATGCTCTCGTCTTTTTCTCCTTAGAGCGTGCTGCTGCTCCTTATTTCGGACTAAAGGTAATACCATACTGCCCTGAATTGTTTCAGTTTCTAGACATGACACCAACTTAGGAGGGATGCTATGAACTCAGTTTTAGACGTGTTTTGATGGATATTGACATGGCTCTCTTGTTATCTGATCCAGGGTTATGGAGTTCACATGAATGGGTATGTAGAAAGAGATGGACAAAAATTTCTATGGATAGGTAAGAGAAGTCTCACAAAATCCACTTATCCAGGGATGCTTGACCATTTAGTTGCTGGAGGATTGGTAAGATTTCTCTTAGTCTTATACTTGTCCATGGTTATCTGCTGGTGATGAAAGTGATTCATCATGATGTAGAAAGTCTATACTAGTGATTATAATACTCATTTGAGGGAATCGAAATGCACGTTTTCTTTCATCATCCTCTGGGAACCATAGCCTCACGCGATTAGCTGCGGTGAGAATCTAGTAAAGGAATGCGAAGAGGAAGCTGGGATTTCCAGAGTCATTGCTGAGAGGTAAGACCTTCTCCTCAGTCTTCAACAAAACAGTATTTATAGCTCTCTTGATGTTTGTTCATTTTTACGTTTAATTAAAGGGCTATAGCGGTCGGTGCTGTCTCATACATGGATATCGATCAGTACCGCTTCAAACGTGATGTGCTGTTTTGTTATGATTTGAAACTCCCGGAAGATTTTGTTCCCGAAAATCAAGGTTAGGCAATCACCAATAAGACATGAGGAATCCTGAATTGTTTCTCAGAGAGATATGCTCTTTCTTAGCATTGTAGTCCAAATTACATTTCAGATGGAGAAGTTGAGAGCTTCAAGTTGATTCCAGTAGCCCAAGTTGCTAATGTGATTCGGGAGACTAATTTTTTCAAGGACAACTGTTCCCTTGTCATTATTGACTTCTTGTTTCGGCATGGGTACTAACTCCTATCTCTCACACTTTCTATCTCAAAAGATAACAAAACATACTTGCCTTGGATTTCGTTATGGTGATTACTTTGAATCTAATCTCTGACACCTGATAGATATAGGAGGATTTGTATCAGGGATTTGCATACGCACAGTTATTTAAAAAGGGTTGCACTTTTTCCGAACTATGCAGAGTGCATTCACAGCTTATAAGCAGAGACCACCGCACATGTTAATTGCAAAATAACCGATCCATGATCATCCAAAAACACATGTTTCGACACTTGGATTTCTGCAAATGTTCTGTTCCATTTTGTTGATGCAGGTTCATCAGACCAGAATCATCTGGTTACTTGGATCTATACCGCCGCCTGAGGAATCGAGATTGCTCATAGGGATGCTACCGTGTTTTGACTGTCTGATGCTTGTAAGTAAAAAGCAAACACTCTGGAGATGATATAATAGATGCTCTGTTTATGTCATAGGTTCATGCGTGTATATATTCTGGATTTTGTTTCAGATTTATATCGAGCCACTTCAGGTGCCTTCATGAACATACACCAATCAAGAATGTTCAATAATAAAAATTCATTTATACAAATTCATATTTTGATTGATCTCTTCAAATAGAGTTGTTGATTTTAGCACCAGAAAACTATATTCACAATTGTTCTGTAACGCAAGTGCATGTGACACTTAGAAATTCATCCAAATTCATAACACCGCAACTACGTAAGTTGCGCTACTAGCCATGAATTTTGACCATGATCCATCCATAGACAGAAAGCCGCCACCGATGGCCACCAAAAACCGAATTTATCAGACTAGCCATATGTTTTGAGTTCTGCGCTGTCTTCATGGCGCTTGTCTAGCACAGCACTTAAACAGCCTTTTCCAGAAGGATGCAAGAGTTTGATCATAATAATAAGAGAAAAACTTTAACTACCCACAAATAACGGAACACCATCGCTTGAGATCTCCAACTTTAGAAGCATGCTAAATCTGCTCCTATACAATTGTAAATACCAACCATTTTTACTATAAATGAAAAAATGGTGTTTTCCAAAAGAGATCGTCCTCCTCATCATGAACGCCTTCATCAATTTTTAAGAACCTCTTTCTTCAGAACTAAACCAATATCTATTTATGGAAAAGAGGAGGGAGGCATGCTCTCTTCTCTAATCATTTTCAATCTGTTTTGTTCTTTCTTTTTTTCCAAAATGTTTTGATAGTTATCATGATTTTTCTTGAATATGTTGAGCTTTCATCGGTTAATGCTCGTTTATAGAATGGGGAAAATTAACCGATGAAATCTCAACATATTGTCTCTTTATATATATATATATGTGTGCTTTCTTTGCAAAATGTTTGGTCCGTATCTAACGGGGTTTAACAATGTGGCTACAGAATTCTGGATGGACTCCAGTTCCGCAGTTCGGTGGGTGGGACCAACATGGATCTGACGCTACAAATTACTCGGTAGTGTTTTCCAAAGCTCGCGCTAATAGGAAGCAGAACAAAGCTGGTGTGAGACATTCTAGTTTGGGAAGTGAACAAGAACTTATAGCAAATGCTCATCGTCATCACCACCATCAGCATCATCATCATCGCCGGGAAACCCAAGACGATGACCCTGTCATGGTAACATCTCTCTCTTTACTTGCTCTTCTATGGATTCTTCATTCTTTGGTTCATATCCACCTTGTTAGATGGTCCATTTCCCCTTAGTCAACGCGCATGGATCATCACAAGGTGGTATAACAATTCTTGAAATGATTTTTCTTTCCATGTGTCCTTGGTTTTTTTTGTTCTTTGTGTGTTTGTGCGTCCATACAAGAAATATTATATTTCATGTATCTCTCAACTCAGACATGAACCGTAATTTTCGATTTTGGAAATCTACTAACATTATGTTTTCTTTTTTCATTATTACAAATCTCAATTAGAAACTATATTTTGGCACTAAATATCCCGTCTAAAGCGAACTTTAATAAATTCAAAAGTTTGTAATTCTTAAAACCAAACTAAACGTCTAAAACACACACATAATATGTGTTATTGTAAATTTGCATGATCGATCGTATTTATGTTTTGTGATATAATGAATTTAATTACCATGCAGAAGAAGAAGAGGATCTTGACCTACATTAACTGTTGTATCAGGCCAAACTAAGGCCTTGTTACACAAAGTCGGAAGTCTTTCTCTCGTCAGTGATATATATGTCAGTGTACGTAAAGACATTAGTGTAACACTTCTGTAATCTCTGTGCATTATATGTTAAGATACTCGTGGTTGATGTATACTTTTGGACTTCTGCTTACATGATACGAGAGCAAATTTATAACATGAATCAATATATGTCTGTCAAATCATAAAATACTTTACTTATGAGTCATGTATATAAGTCAAATTTGCAATTATTAGCTAGGTATATCATTCACAGTCAAAATTTGTTTTTTTGTGATAAATGGATATCGAATAGCCCCCAAGCATTATAAATCCAATCAAACTCAGAATGCCCAAAGCCGAGTGTACCCGCTCTTTGAGCTGAAGCAAGAAAGATTAAAGGTCCATCAGAAATTTGACGTTTTGTCTGGCAAGCATTATCTTGCAGTCTTGCAATAAATAGTGATCTTCGTAACCAAATGGAAAAAAAGTATTGAGAGAATGGATTTGTGGGTGATGTTTGAGTATCCTCATCGGATGGGAATATATCCTCCTGTTCCATGGATCATTTGGTTTTTACCTGAGTTGCACTGAGACGGGTACGGAGACAAGAAACGGGGACGGGAACGGGTACGGGAAACGGCAATATTAAAATTTCTTAGATACGGGTACGGCAAGGGTACATCAATAATATATAATAAAAATACCCATATATGAGAATATATAAAAATCACACCATAAATCCCAACATAAAAAAAACATTCAATCCCAAATATAATATCTAAAACAATAATAGAATTAGCTAATCATCGAATAACCCATTCTCAAACTCCGGCTCATCTAGTGAAAGGTCTGCAAACTGCAAGATTTCCACATCTTCCATATAATCAAAAGAATCTCCACCAACATCCCACATCTTGGTCTTTTCATCTTCGTATTGGACAGAATTCCTTGATAAGAGTCGAAGATTGTTATGGATGTAAACCAAGTCTCGAGCACGACTTGGGTTTAGCCTATTTCTTCTTAGTGAATGGATGAATGCATACGTACTCCAATTACGCTCAGCACATGAAGACGAACTAGGTTGTCCAAGCAATCTAATAGCCAAAGTCTGAAGAAGAGGGGTTTGTGCCCCAAAGTTAAGCCACCAGCTCTTGGGATCCATAGTAGACATCACTGAGAGACACGTTAAATCCTCAAAAGGGCCATTCTTCATGGAGAATAATGCATACTCATTCAGAACTTTAATATGATCATCAGGATTGGAAAACAATCTTCGAAAACACTTCATCCTCTCACGTGAGACTTCTGCATCCTTATGTGGGCCAATTCTTCTCGGATCCTCACTAAGCCATTCATCACTATAATATCTACAATATAAAAAAAACAAGTTATATATTGTGGCAACAAAATACAAAAAAAAAAAAGAATATTGTAGAGGAGTGTTATTCTTATACCTTGGGTTTAACGAGTGAGCGAGACAATGTAAAGGAGTGTTGTTCTTTGCCCAACGAGCCACTAAGATCTCAAGAACAACCTCATAGAATGGGCTATAGAAATCATCATTTGGACGATTTTTTTTCTTATAAATCTCAAACCTCACCTTCTCAATCATCGAATCCCACATCTCATACACCAAATGAAGGCATGGCTTGTCTGTATCACAAAATCTAATCATCTCATACACAGGTCTTGTGAAATCAAGAATATAAGTGACCTGTTCCCACCAATCATCACTCACAATCTTCTCCTTGACAAATTTTGCTCTCCCCGTATTGTCCTCTTTATAAGTAGACCATTCTTCACTTATGACCATGGCTTGAAGACCCCCTTTGATAAGCTTCAATCTCTTAAGCATCACAATGATGGAAGCAAAACGAGTATCAACAACTGAAAGCAACTTAAGAGGGGAGAACTTACTGAACATCGATAGTCTCATGTTGTGGTTCATGATAAAATGCTTTATTGCGAGTGCATCCTCATGAACTACTGTTATCCAATTGCACTCCTCATATGTTATTGCATTCGCTTCCACATTCCTTGCTGCACAAATGTTATTCAAAGCAAGGTTAAGTGTATGAACAACACATGGTGTCCAATAGATGTGAGGATACATAGACTCAACCATCTCTCTAGCTGCCTTACAATTTGGTGCATTATCAGTGATGATTTGCACAACGTTTCGATGGCCCACTTCCTCAACAACACTTTTCATCAACTCATAAATGAAGAATGTATCTTTCACTTCGCCAAAACAACTCTCAGCCTTGAGAAACGTTGGACCATTTCCAGAAGTAGCAATGAAATTAATCAGAGGTTTTCTTGTAGGATCGCTCCAACCATCTGACACAATCTTCACCCCTCTTTCTTTCCATGTAGACTTAAGCGGTACTAATAACTTCTCAACATTGTCCCTCTCTTTGTCTAGCAAGGTTGTTCTCAATTTGTTGTAACCAGGAGGCACATAACCATCAATTTTGTTGTCAGCAGCAAAGCGATAAGACCTATGATAATGCGGATTTCTTGCAAGATTAAATGGCAAACCTCCAGTATAGAACATCCTCGCGATTTCTTGATCCAATTGGTCCCTCATGTTAATACCAAACGCTTTTTCGATAGGCAATTATTGAATTATACCTTTTTCGAGAGCATATCTTATAGATTTAAGAGAAATTAAAAAATCACAGAGAGATTATACCTCATGTTAATACCAAACGCTTTTTCGATAGGCAATTATTGAATTATTGAATTATACCTTATCAAATCGCAGAGAGAGCCAAGAAGAAGAAGTCGTGGAATGTGAAAATATAAGTTTGAAACCCTAGTTAATACAAGTTTTTTTTAATACATTTTCCTCTTTTTCTGAAAAAATAAGTCAATATACATTAAAATCAGCGGGTACAATAAATTTTTGTCGAAAACATTTCGGAAACGTTTCGGAATTTAATTTTTGCCGTCCCCGATAATTGCCGCCGTACTCACCATGTAAGAAATGACGTCGGGACGTTTCCGCACCGTCCCCACACTGTACCCGTTTCCGGTACGTTTCCGGGACGCGGGACGTGAACCAAAACACGTACCCGTGCATCATAGGTTTTTACTATGAAACGGAAATTTATTTCAAAATGTTAATTACGGGAGATCGTAAATCATGTTGTATACAAAGCAAATTGTATGGTTTTAAGGCCAACGCAAACTCAGATCGGCTACATTAGACCCTTGCACATGAGCTCTCAATGACTAATATTGTCTTTGTTAGGAATAGGATCAGTTGAAAAAGTAAAAGCCTTTCACTCATTACTCGGTCTTGTCTCTGTTAGTTATCAGTTGTCTTGTTTCCTTAAAAAATCAGGGATAAAGAAGACGACCGGAGGAGATTCTGCTTCCTATGGATTTGGTAAGGGAAGAGATCCCTTATGAGATTTAAGTGTGTCTCAAAGCTTTGGTCATCTCACATCACATCACCTCACGGTCCCATCCTGACCGCGTCTTTACATGTGTTTAGCCGATTTCCGCAACGGCATTGAATTTGTAATTCTATCATCGACTCCAGACACTAGTACTGCTCCTTCTTCCTTTGTAGTTGACCACGATCTGGCAATCCCACAGATGGGCGGCTTCATCTTGAAAAATCTTTATGGCTTCATGTGCTACGCCGTTGGCACAAACCTGCAGATGTTTAATCCAGCCACTAGACAACTTGTCACTTTATCTACCGCCTTCATACTTCCTCCAGGAGAAGAAGAAGAAGAAGCTAACATAATCAGAACCGTCTCCTACACACGACCCTGTTGACGACCAGTACAAAGTGGTCTGCTCAACTACTGTATGCTCGAAACTTTTGCAAGACATGAGGTCAGAGCATTGGGTCTTTGTCCTAAAACGTGGACAAGGTTCCTGGAAAAAGGCGGCTCCAACTCCACCCGACTTTTGTCCTCACGTTCCTAACATATACCGGACCAATGGTTTAGTAAAGACAAAGAGACCAGAGACAAAATGGCAATGGTCATAGTTGGTAACCAATTGCATTCCAACAACATCATATATATAGTTCTTGACCCCAAAAACAAAAGTCAAATAGAAAATCGAACCAAGTTTTAGTCAACGCATCGTGAGGCGCGTGAAGCCCACGCGCAACCTTTTTTAAATAAAATATAACAATAGGACAAATTTCTCAAGTACAATCGGCGAGAGAAAGAAAGAAAGAAGAAATCGCGAGGAAGGAAACAGCTTTCGTTCTTCTCAAACCCTAAATACTTCCCCTCCCCGATATCTCTTCCGATTTCACTCACCGCCGGTACAATTCACGCGGGAATCGGAGACCCAAAAGCAACCCGTTTTCCATTTTTTTGCTGATTAGGGTTTCTGTATCTGGGCTCTAGGATGAGATCTGGCTTGTGAAACGTGTATCGCAGTTTATCACCATAGTAAAGAATTCGTGCTCCAAATTAAGATATGGAATCAGAGACTGTCAAGTTTGGAGGTAAAAATTTGGTTCATTTATTCTCAAAGTTTTGATTTTTATTCATGTTTTTGTTGTAATGATACACTCTGTTCTGGATCTTGTTTAAGTGTAGGTCAAAGAGAATTGGGTGGTGCATTAGATCTTATAACTCAATACAAGTTGTTGCCACACCATGAATTCTTTTGCAAGAGATCACTTCCAGAGTCACTTTCAGATGCTCATTATCTTCACAATGTGGTGGGAGACACAGAGATTAGAAAGGGAGAAGGAATGCAATTGGATCAGCTTCTTCCTCCAAATGCATCATCGCATATCCGAGATACAAATGCTCGCATCCAACCTTTTGTTTTAGATGAACTTAAAGAAGCTTTCGAGCTAAATGATACAGCTCCTGTTGAATTGCCTCCAGTAAGAAGAATCTACTCTCTCTCTCTCTGTTTATTCCATAACAAGTTGAGTTACTTGGGAAGTATCTTGTGATGATTGTTGAGGTAAGTATGAGAGTGTGATATCTCCTGTTTCTTCTTTCAGGCAGAGAAGGGAGCTCCTACCGTTGCGTCAAAATCAAAAAGTGAGTCAAAAGATAAGGACAGGAAGCATAAGAAACATAAAGACAGGAACAAAGAGAAAGATAGGGAACATAAGAAGCACAAGCACAAGCATAAAGATAGAAGCAAAGATAAGGATAAAGACAAGGAAAGAGACAGAAAGAAGGAAAAAAGTGGACACCATGAAAAGGTAAGAGAACTGTCTGTTCTTGTTGCTCTCTTTCTTCCCTTGGAATAGCTTATTGGTACCCTTCGTCCATTGTTGGTTTCAGATTATGAAATTTAGCAGACATAGGCTGTCTATTTTTTTTATATATTAGATTCTCAAATTCTGTAGAATTTACATGGTACCTTTTGTCACTTAACTTTCAGAAAAGAAAAAACAATGGGGATGAAGATCTTGATGACATTCAGAGGCATAACAAAAGCAAGGTAATGTACTAGTGGCAATGCAGGCATCTCCTTGTTAGTTGAGCTGAATTTGGGCGTTTCTGTTTGCTCGCACAGTAAGAGTTAAAGTAGTAGTTCCTTAAGAAATCTTATTTTGCTTATCCCTATAATCAAATTTTTGCAGCATAAGAGCTCAAAGCTTGATGAGATGGGCGTAATGAAGGTTGCTGGCTGAAGCGGTGGACACTCTCATTTTTGTATTCCACACCCAAGGTGGTGTCATGAAGATGTTTAGAAACAGCTAGTTAACTCACTGTAGAGAACTTTGTTAGGTAAGTGTCTATCCTTGTGTTTATCTCTTTTAAGCTTGTGCATTCTCGGTTCTAGACTCATCCTTTCATCTCAGTCCCGACACTAGATAACGCATGTTTCTCATATGGGGCTGCGTCTGTCATAATTCACAGTTGCATGATGGTTGAGTCGAGAAAGCTTTGGTTATTTAAACACACAGAACAATGGCCTAAGGATTATAAGAAGATAACCTGAAAATTTCTAATTGTTTCATTGACTCCTACCAATTCATATTGACTCAAAGGCATGGAGGATGCTAGTTTCGAAAAACCATATAACAACAATGCAAGAATTGATAGAATATCAAGAGAATTATCTGTTTGAATATGATGTTCTTATGCTGCAAAACATCTCATTGCGGTTGTGGCAAAGAAATTTCAAAACCTGGCTATGTTTGAATATGATGCAGTTTTTTCTCATCTGACATCAAGGATTTGGTATTGGATGTAGGATTTACTTCTGGTTCTGCAGGTTTAATCTCGAAATAAAAATTACATTTGTGGGGAAGCTAGGATGAGTGAAGAAATGAAAGTTCGTGAAGAATCAGAAGTTGTTTCATAATTTGATTTGATGGCAACTTTGTACATTTTTTTCTTGGGTGTAGCTAACTTTTTGAAAAGACCATTGATTAGAACTCGTATGTTATCAATAATAATTTACGTACTTTTGCGCGTAGTTAAGGTTGTGTTGATCTTTTGGTATTGATGGAGATATGTTTTTTGGTGCAAAATTTGTATGCAAAACTCGGTGAGCAACGTTGCCTATATCTCTTGAGACTAATACAACACTCTTGGCTAAGTTTTCACCCGTCTCGCAGAAGCCATGGAGCAAGGAGTTTGAGCAAAGCATTGAATCAGCTTAATCCCCAAAAGAAAGTTTACTAATTGAGCTTGTTACAAAGCTGGTGTAACATAAAGGGAAGCGGATTATGAGTAGAGACACGGTAAGATCAACACCGTAAAACAATCTTTGGCAGATGGTAATACACAAATGGTTATGGTCTGGTGGTCTCCCAAGGTTGATATGAAATGAAGTGCAAAAGATTATAAAAAAGAAAAAAAAAAACAAATTCAAGAGATCAAACCCTATCAGCAAAACATACTAATGAAAATCCTCAACTCTAATCAGCAAAATCTTAATAGGGACTAGGGAGCTTTACGATCCTTCTCACTCTTCTCCTCGCTGTTCTGTTCAACGAAAGAATCACTAAGAAATGCTATCCATTTGGAAAAATAGTTCCAAGATGTAATCTCAGATGGCTTTACCTTTCTCATTATTTTCGGGCAAAGGTCTCTCCCTTGTGCTCACTTCCGGCACAAACTACATAGCCTGCTTCCACCTAAAAAGCAAAAAAAATCATGTTTTGATTGCGTGATACGTAAAAGCATAGATATGTCTACTCGTGTATTATGAAAACTACTGCAGGGAGCGACATACTTGGCAATCTCTCAAAGCAACACGCTCTTGAAGCTGTGCGTTGCTGCAAATGACTGAGCCTTGTATTGAACACCCGTCTCCAATGGTGGCATGGTCCATCACAACTGAATTAACCACCTGCATCAACAAACAAGAAGTTCAGTGAATTTCCATGACTTCTGTTCTTTTAGTTATCTGTGGTGAGTAAAAGCACATTGATACCTTCACATTGGAGCCTATCCGGCAATGTCTCCCAATTACAGATCTTTTGACACTGCATTTATCACCCATTTGAGAGCCTTCTCCTAGCATACAATGAGGTCCAATCTGCAACACACAATGCGTTATTGACAATTACGACGCACAGAAAAAAATGCACACATAGATTACTTACAGTGGTTTTTGATCCAAGCTCTGCTGATTGGTGGACAATGTTGTGATGAGATGAAAAGGAGTATCCAGATAGGTGGTTCGCATCACCAATAACCTGCAAAATTTTGAATAATTGTGGATCCAAATAGCTAAGAAAAATACTATAGAAGGAATTCATGTGTGGAACACATGTAATAAGATAACAACTTACATCTCTATTTACGTCCATGAAGGCTTGAATGCTATTCAAGCGGATGCAATACTTACTTTCATCCGCTATATAAACACAGCATTTATGGGTCTTCCGGCCATTCAGAACTGATTCATATACTTGATGAAAGCTTGGCAAAGATGCGTTGGATAGAATCTGAGACAAAACCACCTCGTTGTTCTGCATATTATTCTTTCCATTTCCGTTTCCATTTCCATTTTCTTCTACAATTTTATCATCAGAGAAGACATCTGATTTCTGATACTCAAGGGGAAAACACACACAAAAAATATCAGAATGGTTATAAAACAAATGGTATAATCTCATTTGCAAGGACCTTATCCAACTAACCAGCTGCCTACGAACAAGATATGGGAGTACATCCTGTTTTAGGCTCCGAAAAGTAGGTTTTTGATCCAGAACTTCCTGCAGGACTGATCTGTAAGACACAAGATAATAACATATTGAGTCTTGACGGATAAAATTAATTTGTAAGCAGGAAATATCAGAAACGGCCAACCTCTTGAAGGCGTATACATGTGAATCCATGAGATCTGATCGAATTTCCATCTTGATCGAAAATGACAAAATAATAAGAAACTGTACTACAATTTTATTAATATATGAATCATCATACAGTCAAAAGGAAAACAGTATTGTAGGTCACTTAAAAAAAAAATACAATTAGAAAAACATTACCGTGCCAGCCGCAGAGAGAATGCTCTTTTTTACGCAGGTATCTTTCTTAATCTCGGCCCCTATCACAATTAACCAACAAAATGTTCAAGCATTCTGTTGCCTCTAAGAAACAAGAAGGAGAATTCAAATTAGGGACCTGTGGCTATGTATAACAAGAATTGTCTCGAGGAATCAAGCCCTATGATATCATAGCAAGCAGGTTTTTTAGTTTTATCTTTCCCACCAGTGCCCCCGGATTCTGATGGCCCACTGACAGGTTCAGCACAAAGCATTGCAGTTACCAATGCATCATATCGTCTATGAGTGGCGGCGACAGCACCAGGAGAAATATCAGAAACAATATCTCCACTTACGATCTACGTCAAGGCAAGTTAACAATTAGCAAGAAGGTCAAAAGCTACGAGGAGGTGTAAAAGCTGAGAGACGGCTTTACTGTGGCTAACCAAAATGTCTTTAGCAGTTAAGTGGTGTGCAATTGCCCTGAGAGCCCCAGCAGTTCCGACATTCTCAGCAACAGCCGCAACCTGAAATAAGATATCCAACAGAACACTGAGTAACTTCTCAGCTCGTCAGATCCATAACCTCAGGCCAAGCAAGATATCCGAAAAGTCTTCCAGAGTGATTAAAGCTATTAACCATTGGAGGCAGGATATATAGCCTTACTCAATCAGAAAATTCAAAAAGTTCCTACTTTCCTAGTGTTATGTACCCTAAGCTGATTAATATTGAAGGTGAAGCACCAGTTTCATTGCATTGGATCTAGATAAAGAAACAGCCTTCAATCCTAAGGTAAAGAAGATACAATTATCTGAGAAGAATAGAATACCTCGACATGTAAACGATCAACACAGGCAGAAGAAATCCATCCACCAACTTTCAGAGCTGCATCTTCTCCTTCAACAACCTTTGCATCAATGCGAACGAAATCTAACCTAAGCTAACATTCAAACCTAAAACTCGCAGAAGAAATTGTGCAATTTCGATGAAAATATAAATTGCTTACGACAATCAGATCCTTGAGATTACTGCTCTCGAGCAGATCGAGAACGTAAGATAACACCGGACGATTAGCTACGGGTAGCAGCGCCTTAGGGACTTCCTACACAGTGAAAGAGAGAGAGAGATTAGCTATAATAATAAGCCTAATAGACTGTTTCGGTGATGAGAATTGAGAGAGCGAGAGAAGGAGACCTTAGAGACTAAGGGCACAAGATTACTGGAGAAGCCGCCGGCGAGAATCACAACCTGGAAATCCATTTTTGACGGTGAGAGACGAAAAAGAGAGGTTTTCGCTTCTTCTGGGGTTTTGATTTTTGAGAATGGTAAGACGACCGACGAAGACGCTATCAACCCGCTTCTGGATCCGACGGCTGTTCGGGTTAAATCGTGCCCGGGTTTATTAAAACTGATTTATCATTATTATTATTATTATTATACAAAACCGATAGAAATGATTTAACAATTGTAAAATCCGTTATTTTCTTTGTTAGTAATCAAAATCTTATTCATGTTTAACAATTGTAAAACTGATTGTGATTTTTCATGTTTGTATATATGATAAATGCAAGTAAAGCTTGCTTGGAAGTTGGAAACAATGAATCATTAACTGCGAGATGAAGAAGAAGAAAAAAGATGAAATTACATTAAGACAATGTAAACCAATCTCCTACACACACACACACTGCTTCTATATATCTATTAGTGTGTCAGTTTCCTAACCTTAGCTTTAGTCATTTCACCTAACCTGAAAAACAAACTCCAAACTTCATTCCTCATCTATGCTTTCTTCATCATAATCCTCCTCATTAGCACTACTAGCTTGTTGATATGGACCGATTTTCATTTCGTTCAACCCCAAGAACGGCCAACCTCGGCTTTCCTCAGAGTCCTCGTTCTCGTCTAATCCCACGTTCAGATCGAAACTCCTTACTTTCAACCCTGAGTCACTAGTACTACTATGATTGTTGTGTTCTTGGAAACATTCAGGTTTCTCATCATGAGAAAGGTTCGCGTTTTCAAAAGACGGGCTCCTGCTGCTTTCGGGAGAAACATCTTCTACATCATCTTCAAACTTGAGAGACTGGACACTTCCCGTTCTTCCACCACCCCGTCCGCGACCTCTACCTCGCCTTCCTCTGCTAACACCAGTATGTTTGACCTCATGCTGTAACAAGGCGAAGAAGAAGAAAAACGCTTAAAACAATGACAAAAAGCATTAAAGCCAAATACAACAGTTCATTGGCAAATATGAATAGCTAGTTACCATTTGAGTAGTCTTCATCATATCTTCATAGTTGCAACTGCTTTCATCGACAACTTTCCTGAAAAGTCCGGAAAAAAAAGAAGAAGTTGTTAGTCATGAAACCGAAACCAAAACATAGAATCGGAGAAGCGGATTGATTGATCTTGCGGCTAACCTTCTTTTGGTAGCAGATCGGTCTTCAGCTTCTGAACCACCCAAATCAGGAACTTTATCAACAGTCTCTTTTAGAAAATTAAAGACATTAAACGCGTGCACACACTGCTTCCTGAAATCAAGAACAAAAAAAAAGCTTTGAAGAGGAAGAAAACGAATAGGTTATACAAACAAAGACAAAGATGATGGGATTGACACTTACAAATGAACAGAGTTAACTGTTTTTGCGCCTCGGCTTAGAGTTACATCATGTGTGCGATTACATAAGTCTTGCAAAAATAGCTCCAAAGCTTTAGCTGCAAATTCACATTAATCCAATTATCATAAACTAAATGTAACACAAACTGTATGAAAACACAAGATTAAACAAACATCACTTACAAACAAGAAGAGGGACCGCCATTGCAATTTTCCCAATTTCCTCATCAGTTTGCATAATCTTCTTAATCCTAGTCTGAACAAAATTTTAGGTTAGAAAGATCCTCAAGAAACCAAATGAAGCAACCAAACACAAGAAACATCTCACGCACTTGAGAAATCTACAAAAATCTTACTCCTTGAATCCAAGAAACTAACAAATTTAGTCCTAAATAAGAAAATCTCTGCACTTTCTTGACCCCTGAACAAAATTTACTCCTCCAAACCCAAGACACATTCACACATAAGAGTTTAAAACCCTAAAGAAGAAAAGGATCATCATGGAAGAACCCAAAAGACGAGAACTTGTAATCATAATCACAGAGTATAAGCCACAAACGCTACAGAGAAAGCGAAACGAAAAGAAGAAACCAAACAAACAAAAGCAGAGGAAGAAGTAGTTTGGTCATACCGCAGGAAAACGAGTGCTAAGCTTCTTCTTCATGTTTGTTTGTTTTTTTTTGTCAACGCGAAAAGTAAAGAAAGGCTAAAGCAGCTCCAAGAGACAGGGGAAAAAGGAGGAGAAGATAAACCCTAATTTTAAAATTTTGTTTTTTCTTCCCTTTCTTACGGATATAGAAGAAGAAGATATATAATCAAATTTAAGAAAAATATTTATATATATGTTGGTTGATGGAATCAACGACGACAAGAAAAGGAAAAGAATTTAATTTCTTGGATCTTTTTTTTCCAGTTAGATTTCGGTCTCTGTTTTTGACCCGTTCTGGTCGGACCCAAATCAGCCACGGTGGACTTTTTCCTCAATTTTTTTTTGTTTTTTTTGTTCTTTTAATTTAATAACAGCAGAAATAAGACAGCCACACAAGTCATCTCGGAGCTAAAGCCCTCTAAGTTTAACTGTGAGTCGCACAGAAACCAGAAGAGTGATGATCTCAGAGAGATGTCTGTTTCTCTAACAAACACTTTTATCCAATTACCCTTTGCTTCAGTTCCATCAAAACATTCTATTCTCAATGGAGTTCTCCTTCTTCCTCTACCAAAATCTCAAATTTTCTCATCCCATTTCGGTTTCAAATCAAACCAATTCTCTAGAACTCAGGCCCCAAGATTCTTTAAGTGTTTGCCTCAGAGAGAAACACAAGGAACAACGGACGAAGAAGAAGGAGAAGAAAAGGTTGTCCAATTTGAAAGGCTCTTCTCTAACCTTAATCGATCAACATTGAAGCGAGAATCCGGTACAAAGTTTGTATCTTTTTGCAATTCAGGTACAAAAATTAAATAGGAATTTTGGCTAAAGTTTGGAGTGATGAATGTTTCAGGAAGTTTGTCCAGTGCGATTTTCTTGGTTGCTGGCACTACCGTAAGTCCTCATTCTCTTCAGATTCTCATTGAAACGGTGGAAGGAATCAAGTTAGTTAATTTCTGGTAACTGATTAGGTAGGTGCAGGGATACTGGCGATTCCAGCGGTGACGCAAGAATCCGGTTTTTTGGCTTCTGCAGTTGCCTGCATTCTCTGTTGGGCTTTCATGGTGTGATGATGGATGCTTCTTTACATCTCTATTCATGTGTTCTTGGAAGTGATCATTAGAAAGATATGTTGGTTTCAGGTTGTGACAGGTTTGCTGGTTGCTGAAGTGAATGTCAATACCATGTGTGAACTAGGCTCTGGAGGTGTATCTCTGGTATATATCCATTCGAAACCCGATACTTCTATGCGAGCAAAATTATGCGTAAAAACTCAGCTTTGACTTGATATTTTTATAGGTTTCAATGGCGAAGCGGACACTTGGGTCTGTTGGAGTTCAAGTTACTTCGTAATCATCCTCTCATTCTCATTTGAGATTTCCATAGTTTCCTTCACTATTTCTTTCATTAACATTTGAAACAAGCCTTTCTGTTGTGCAGTTGGGCCTACATTTTCTACCATTACGCTCTTCTTGTGGCCTACACTGCTCGGTCTTCAGGCATCCTTACAAATTTCCTCGGCATTCCAATGTAAGAAACCCTGATTGATTCTTATACTTACACTGATAGTTTTGAGTGTTACGCTGCTGTACTTATTTCCTAAAAAGTTCTGTAGATGGGAGAGTGCAACTCTGTTCTCGCTGGTTCTCGGAGCCATTTGCTTCTTTGGAAGGTCAGCTTTCCATTTTGACGAATCAATGAGTATCGCTGATGAAATCAGAAACTGTTAAAAAAGAGAATAGAAGTGGAATTAGTGGTAAACCCGAGAAATTACTCATAACTTTCTCCATGTGATTGCAGCCAGCGATTCATCGGTGCAGCTAATGGAGTTCTGGTATTTGGACTAATTGCATCATTTGCAGCACTCGTGGTAACAATTTTTCCATTGAAGACCTTCCTATGAACTCATGAAAGGGAAAAGCAAATCACCGATGACCATTTTTGTTAGGCAGTTGTAAGTGGAGACTTGCACTTGGAAGCTCTACTCAAGGCTAACTTTGACGCCGTTCCCATGAGTATACCCATTGTTGCCCTCACATTTGTTTATCAGGTAGTCAATCAATCTTGTGACTCAATCTTGGATTCTTGACTCCAAGATGAAGGAATTTTCTTATTTGATTGCTTCTGTTACAGAATGTGGTGCCAGTTCTCTGCACAAATCTTGAAGGAGACTTGCCGAAAGTAAGGTGACATCACACCTAAACTCACTCAAATCTGTTGGCATTAACTCAGCCTTCTGAAAATCTTTATCTTCAGATCCGCGATTGTTCTTGGCATGTCCATACCACTTGGCTTGTTTCTTGTGTGGAACGCTGTAATTCTTGGATCTTTTCCAGATACTGGGATGCCCGCTGGGAAGATGATCGATCCTCTGCAGCAACTGAGATCGAGCAGTGTCATTGTTGGTGTAAGTTGAGTTGTTCTTGCTTATCAGATAAATTTCCACCAGTCACCTCAAAATCTGTTATATGATCACACAGCCTTTTGTGGAAGCATTCTCTCTTCTCGCAATCGCAACATCATATATCGGATTTGTCTTAGGCCTCACCGATTTCCTCTCTGACTGTGAGTACTAATGAAGATCATTAAACAACCATGATCATCTTTATGTTTACCTATTAAATCTCTGCCTCACAATCTTTGCTTTTATGAAAACTTTCAAGTATTGAAGCTGCCGACCGGGGAGAACAAGGCTCTTTCGTACCTTCTTACGCTAGTTCCACCGCTTCTCCTTTCCCTACTAGACCCAGAGATTTTCTTCAAAGCCTTAGATTTTGCCGGGACATACGGAGGTACAAGAGTCTCTTCTTGGGCCACCTGAATCAACAAGAACACTCACATTTAAGTTAAAGAACCTAACTACGGTTTCTATTTTGTAGTTATGGTATTGTTCGGAATCCTCCCTGCTGCAATGTCTTGGTCAGATAGGTACTCAGCCTCACCATTAAACGCAAGGAGTTTACCGCAACTTGTTCCAGGAGGAAAACTCACCCTTTCTCTTGTGATGGGAGCTGCAGGATACGTGATTCTTTCTCAAGTAGTAGAGAATTTTTCACGGTACCTAAGTGTTTCTTAACAAGTTACCAAAAGCAATGCAAAGGAGTAATAAGTATTGATAGTTAAAACTCTTTAGAACACGAACGAGGTCTTGCAACTAGAAAAGAAACATCTCAGCAAACACAAGAAGAAAGATAACAAAACTTGGAAATCAAAGACCTTTTGGTAGGGAGAGTTTTGAAGTCTCTTATTCTTCCTGATGACATATTCCTATCAGATTTTTTTTTTAACATGAAATGCAAATGTTTTTCCTAAAAGCTAAATTGAAACATAAATGCATACCTTTTTAATTTAATCGGGAAATAAAAATGAGAAAATAAGACAGCCACACATGTTGTCTCTTAAGCTAAGCTCTCTAGTTTTGTCACAACTCACAACCTTTTAAACTGGAAAAACCAGAATCCTGATCAATGTGTGTCTGATTTCAGACATCACAGAGTAAGATACAACAAACATAGAGAGATATGTCTGTTTCTCTAACACACATTTGTCTTCGATTACCCATTGCTTCAGTTCCACCAAAACATTATATTCTCAATGGAGTTCCCCCTCTTCATCTACCAAGATATCATATTTCATCATCCCCATTTGGTTTCAAATCAAACCCATTCTCTAGAACTCAGGCCCCTAGATTCTTCAAGTGTTTGCCTCAGTCTCAGAGAGAAACACATGGAACAACGGAAGTACAAGAGGAAGAAAAGGTTGTCCAATTTGAGAGGCTCTTCTCTAACCTTAATCGATCAACATTGAAGCGAGAATCCGGTACAAAGTTTGTATCTTTTTTTTTCTCCATGTGAATACCCAAAACTGGATAGGAATTTTGGCTAAAGTTTGGAACTTTCAGGAAGTTTGTCCAGTGCGATTTTCTTGGTTGCTGGTACTACCGTAAGTCTTCTTTCTCATAACTCTTTTTATAGATTCTTGTTGAAAAAGTGGAAGGAATCAACTGCTAATTGTCTATCTTTGATTGATTAGGTAGGTGCAGGGATACTGGCGATTCCAGCGGTGACACAAGAATCCGGTTTTCTGGCTTCTGCAGTCGCTTGCATTCTCTGTTGGGCTTTCATGGTGTGATGATGGATGCTTCATTTCATCTCTATTTATGTTTCTTGGAAGTCAATTTTGATTGGTCATTAGAAAGATATGTTGGCTTTAGGTTGTGACAGGTTTGCTGGTTGCTGAAGTGAATGTCAACACCATGTGTGAACTAGGTTCTGGAGGCGTATCTCTGGTATATATCCATTTGAAAACCGAGAGTTCTATGCGAGAAAAATGATCAAAAACTCGGTTTTGACTAGATCTTTGGGCAGGTCTCAATGGCAAAGCGGACTCTTGGGTCTGTTGGAGTTCAAGTTGCTTCGTAATCATCCTCTCATTTTCATTTGAGAACTTGCTTTGCATAGTTGTCCTTCGTGTTTCTTTCATTTACACTTGAAGACAAGCCTTTTTTATGTGCAGTTGGTCCTACATTTTAATACATTACACCCTTCTCGTGGCTTACATTGCCCGGTCTTCAGGCATCCTTACAAACTTCCTTGGCACTCCAATGTACGAAACCTTGTTGATCCTTATATTTGCATCGAGAGTTTCAATTGTTACACTGCTGTACTTACCTAGAAAGTTCTGTAGATGGGAAAGCGCAACTCTGTTCTCACTGGTTCTTGGAGGCATTTGCTTCTTTGGAAGGTTAGCTTTCCGTTTAAACAATCAATGATGTCACATCAGGAACTGGCTAAACCCAAAGAGTGCAATTGATCATAACTTTCTCCATGTGGTTGCAGTCAGCGATTCATTGGTGCGGCCAATGGAGTTCTGGTGTTTGGATTAATTGCAACGTTTGCAGCACTTGTGGTAACAATTTTTCGTCAAAATGTTCCCTATGAGTTCATAAAAAATGGTGACCAAACCATAGATCACCATTTTGTTAGGCAGTTGCCAGCGGAGACTTGCACTGGGAAGCTCTTCTCAAGGCCAACTTTGACGCTGTTCCCATGAGTATACCCATTATTGCCCTCTCATTTGTTTATCAGGTAGACAATCAACCCCGTGATTCAACCTCGGATTCATGACTCCAAGATGATGAAACTTTATTAATCGAGTGCTTCTCTTACAGAATGTGGTGCCGGTTCTCTGCACAAATCTTGAAGGAGACTTACCGAAAGTGAGGTGACATCATACTCAAACTCACTCAATTTGTCCGGGGTTACTCAGTTTTCTGAATATCTCTATCTTCAGAACTGCTATTGTTCTTGGCACGGCCATACCACTTGGCTTGTTTCTTGTGTGGAACGCTGTAATTCTTGGATCCTTTCCAGATACTGGTGTGGTAGCTGAGAAAATGACCGATCCTCTGCAGCAACTGAGATCGAGCAATGCCATTGTCGTTGTAAGTTGAGTTTGTTCTTTGCTTATCTGATAAACTCTCGCCAATCACCTCAAATCGGTTTTGTTTTGATCACACAGCCTTTTGTGGAAGCATTCTCTCTTCTTGCAATTGCAACATCTTATATTGGATTTGTCTTAGGCCTCTCCGATTTCCTCTCTGATTGTGAGTAGTAATGAGTATCATTAAACAACCAACTTTATGTTTTCCTATTAAAAATATACTGCCCCTAACACAACTGTATAATCTATGCTTTTATTCAAGTATTGAAGTACCCATCCGGAGAGAACAAGCCTCTTCCATACCTGCTTACGCTGGTTCCACCGCTTCTCCTGGCCCTACTGGACCCAGAGATTTTCTTCAAGGCCTTAGATTTTGCCGGGACATATGGAGGTACAAGAGTCTCTTCTTGAGCCACGTCAATCAACAAGTACATACACATATAAGTAAAAGAACCTAACTAAGGTTTCTCTTCTGTAGTTCTGGTATTGTTTGGAATCCTCCCAGCTGCAATGTCTTGGTCAGATAGGTACAACTCAGCCTCATCATCAACCGCAACTCGCATACCCCAACTTGTTCCAGGAGGAAAACTCACCCTTTCTCTTGTGACGGGAGCTGCAGGATACGTAATTCTTTCTGAAGTAATAGAGAATTTGTCACAGTACCTTAGTGTTTCTTAACAAGTTACCAAAAACATACATTAATGCAAATGAATAGTAAGTATATGATCACAGTGTGTAGTCTGATTTCAGACAGAGCAAGTAAAGATAAAAGAAACATAGAGATGTCTGTTTCTCTAACCTTTGCTTCAGTTCCACCAAAACCTTTTATTCTCAATCATTCCCTTTTGGTTTCAAATCAAACACATTCTTCAAGTGTATACCTCAGAGAGAAACACAAAGAACAACGGAAGAAGGAGATCAAAATGTTGCATCTGTCTTATTCAGTATGAAACCGCACAAGAAGAATAAAAGGGTAACAAGAATATGGTGTTCAATATAGTTACATGACATTCTATGATTTGGGAAAGATGACCCAAAGAGGGGTTTAATCCAGTGTAGTTGAAGATTCGGAGGACGTATATTTGAGAATAGCAGCGTCAATCCTCTCCTTGTCTCTAGTTGCAAATGCTTCTAATAGAACTCCATTTTTGTAAAAGTGGAAGAGAGGAACCGACTTGATACGTAACCTTTCAGCGACTTCAGATTGTTCATCATATTCATCTATCACCTGCAAATTCATCAGATTGAACTATTAACTGAATTTGTTTCTTCTTCCGTACATGAAGACGAGAGATACAATCAGATAGTCTCTCTCACATTATGCTTAAGGAAGATAACAGGAGCTTCTTGGTCACCAGATTGTTTGCACAGCTTAGAGAAGCCTTGCTCTATGTATTTACAACTCCCACATGAAGGACGATAGAAATCAACCACAACCAAAGAATTAGTTTCTTTGGCTTTTTCAAGGACCCTAAGTAATTCATCATCTGTCTTGAACTCAGTGACACACTCCACAGGACATAGATCTTCATTTTCATCCGCTTCAACTACGCATTTTGCTATCCCCGTGAAGGGTTTATGTGCCATGTTTATGCTCATTGATGAAGCTTTAGCTCTTAGAAACGACAAGCTGACTCCACTGCTGCGCCATATCCATCTAGGACTAGGAGATGCACTAGCTTTTATTGAACCGTCACATTTCAAGCCAAATATTAGGCGCTCGGAATGAAGCATACTCTGCTTCTGCATTGCATATCACTGCCACTACATGAATTCATCATTATTACTTAATAATCCATTTCAAGAACATAAACCAACAAGGCAGCAAACCGAGACAGAAGAAGATCATACCTGTGTTAGAAGAGTCAAGAGAAGAATGCCTTGAGATCGAATTCAGAAGCAAATTCAAGTGAAGACGAAAGCCAAATCCTAATCTGCCAAGCTGGCATTTTTTCTATCCACACAACGATTATGGTTCTCATGGGCCCTTACCTTAGTGGGTTTGGGTTACACTCAAAATGCTTCTCCAAACACAACAACAAGTATCACCTCAAATCAGTCTTATTTTGATCACACAGCCTTTTGTGGAAGCATTCTCTCTTCTTTGCAATCGCAAGATCATATGTCGGATTTATATCAGGCCTCTCCGATTTCCTTTCTTACTGTGACTACTAATGAGAGTATCATCATTAAACAACCATTTTATGTTCACCTATTATTAAATCTACTGCCCCTAAGACATAACTGTGTAATCTTTGCTCTTATGAAAACCCATCAAGAACAAGGCATTTCCTTACCTTCTTGGAAATGAAGAGGAGTAACATTAATGGAAAGGAGTAATAAGTATTTGATACTTAAGGTTTTTGTAACATGAAAGAGGTCTTGCAACTAGAAAAGAAACATCTCAGAGAAACAAAAGAAGAAAGACAACAAAACTTGGAAATCAAATATCATTTGGTAGGGGGAGGTTTGAAGTCTCTAAATCTTGTTGAATGCGACAATGTCAACACTCTGGATGTACTCGTTGTTAGGCTCTGAGGTGAGGAAGTCTTCAATGAGGTTGTCCGGGGACACGAGGTCATCAACAATCGTGAGCATAATCGTGAGTTTCTTAATCCCGTAACCAACTGGTACCAGTTTTGCTGCAACAATTTTCCAGGAGAAAAGACTCAATTAGAAAACCGTCTTAAACAAACAGTTCAATGCTTGCTCGATTTGTTTTCGGAAGTATAGACAGAATGGAAATTATTGACTTACAAGCTCCCCATAAAAGACCGGGCATATCAACACTGCGAACACATTCCTCCAGTTTCTTCATGTCGGTCTCATCATCCCATGGCTTAACTTCCATGAGTATAGAGGACTTTCCACCTAACAAAATTCAAAAGAGAATAAGAACTCATACCAAATGAACAATAAGAATTCAAGATGCAGTTCCTCATTCACAGAGTAATCACATGTGTTTCCCATGAAACCAAAAGACATGCTTATATCATTCCACACTACCAAATCCAATCTAGCAAGTTGCATAATAAACAGAGACTTACTCTCTTTAGGCTTCTTGGTGTCCTTCTTAGCAGCCTCCCTCTCCTCATTGGCTTTCTTTTCCTCCTCGGTCTCATCACCAAAGAGATCCATGTCATCATCATCTTCAGCAGATGCAGGTGCCTATTGACAATTTAAAGAAAATAGCTAAACACAGAGAAAACACTTCCAACCCAAATTCTTCATGTTTCAAAACCATGTTCCTCAACCAAACACAGCCCAAGAGTCTCTAATACAAGATTTTCTGTAATGATCCCACTTTATTAAGGTCTAAACTCGATGATCTAATTGTATACAATAGGAGCACATAAATTAAGATTTTAGCAGCAATCAATCACTCGGGTAAAGTTACCTCAGCCTGAACGGCTTCAGCTGGAGCAGCAGCACCAGCACCGATTCTCACTCCGACAGCTTTTCCGGGGAAACTGCAACAATTGAAATTCAATCATCTCTTGGAAAACTTAATATGATCCAAATCTTAACAAAGTAGTTCCAAATTCTCAGATAAAGCACGAACCTTTTAGCAAGTTGAGAAGCGACTGATTCGTACCACTTGCTAGCATTTGGGAAGGAATCGCTTGGTTTCTCCAAAACGGCAGCGTAAACCTTCACATCATCCACAGAAAGCTGATCCCTGCGAAATCAAGAACAAATCGAACACTTTTCAGACGTCAATCTAAGGTTACCATCGTATAACGAGAACAAAAAAAAAAAAGAAAAAAAGGAAAAAAGTGACAAAATTTACCCGGAGATGTAGGTTTTTCCGGCAAGGTGCTCCTCCACGGATTTGACACCCTCTTCTGTGTGCAGATCTGAGAAAGTAACCGCCATTGATGATGATGATGATGCTGAATTTAGGGGTGTTGAGAGGGAAGGAGGAAGAGAGAGACGGTGATAGAGAAAAGATGCTGCTTTAAAAAGTATAGTGTATAGCTGAGAAACCCTAAAACCCGATTAGGAGATAAACTCAATTTCCTTAATGGGCCTTTCATATGGGCCCGAGCCTGAATAGTGTGAAGGATGTAAATTTACATGCAAGTTTGAACCACCTAAATAGAAAGACAAAAAAAAAAACAGAAAACAATACATAAAACTCTCAAGAAATTAGCCATAACATCTTTTTCATACTGTAAACAAAAAAAGGTGTTAATGGTTTTCAAGAAACTCTCAATACACCTTTTTCATACTGTAAAGAAAAAAGAATATCATTTACATAAGTTAATAATGGTTTCAAATTCAAGTACCATTCTTACCTTCAAGATAGAAGAAGGAACTCTTGTAAAATTATTTTATCTCTTCTTTATATACAAAAATATGTTTTTTAAGAAAACAGTGTTTAGTTTTGTCGATCAGAAGAGCAAAAGATAATGTTTCCCATTATGTTTTATATCTTCTTTTCCTTTCAATGTCACAACATAGTCGAGATGTTTTGTTCACATCTTTCAAATTTCTTGGGCGAATCAGCTCATAAACGGGATTTTCAAGCTAAACTTAACATTGGTGATTCATCACTTTGGTTATATAAAAGATTGTTATATTGGAATACTAAACATTGACTCACAATCCGTAAATTATACGGCAACATATTGAGACATTAAAATTTTAAAAACTTCTTACATTAGAAGTTCTAAAATATTAGATTTTTTATTTTATTTTAGAACTTCTAAAATATTAACCTTCGAATTAGCTTCTCCTCTCACCAGAATGAGGCTATGGTTGCGCCTGCTCTTCTCTGACTACTAAGTCTCGTGTGTATCTTATTTCCTCTGGTTCTTTAAAGTCTTGATTCTCTTTGATGTGAGTTAAATCTTTTGTCATTCCCCAATTGACTTTGTCTTGGGAAACTTGTGTAACCTGTTTTTGTGGTAATATATTTTCAACTTTTACCAAAACGAAAAAAAAGTTCTAAAATATTATTTTTAGTATCTTATTTTAGGTAGATCAAGTTATCCACCGTGCAAAAATCTAGTTTTAAGTTGTTCTGTAAAACTTTGTCACATAGTTTAATTTTTTTAGCAATTCTTTCAAATAATTGGAAATATATTTTTAATCACTAAAATGTTGGGTCAATTTTGAATATTTTATTTTGCTTTGGTTCAATTCGAATTACTTTAAACACCATGTCATCTATGTTAATGTTTCCGATGGATGAAATTGTCAATGTGTACGACTTTTTCTTTTCTTTGTTTTTTTCTTTTCTTGGTAAAAATTATTAGGGCCTAAAGTCCCACATCGGAAGTTGAAAATGATTTTTAGCAATATATAAGGGATATGGACCTCTCCACTCATTGCCAATTGGTTTTGAGTTGGAAACTCATATATTCTAACATGGTATCAGAGCCCACGATCCACGCAGTCCAACCTGATCCATTATCGATCCGAACCAAAATTGGTCCCATCGATCCATGCACAAATATTCTGAGATTAATGGCCAAAGAGTCATCATCTCGAGGGGACGTATTAGAGACTAAAGTCTCACATCGGAAGTCGGAAAAGATTCTTAACGATATATAAGGGATATGAGCATCTCCACTCATTGCCAATTGGTTTTGAGTTGGAATCTCATATTCTAACAAAAATGTGATATTTTTTCTGTTACCAATTAGTAAAATGGTAAAAATATAGTGTTACAAGATGTGATACTAATTAATATTTTGTTTTTCTATTTGTAAATTTGTAATATCATTTTTTATCACTCACTTTTGTACACTTTTAAACGTACCATTATCTTCTATCGATGTTTTACACCTTTAAAAAAGTTAGTCGGATCCAATATCATGGTAAAAAAATCGATAATACCCAAATAAATTTTTTTAACTGTAAGCTGGAGCGGTAAGCGTTACAGCATAGTGCAAAGCTGTAAGAATAAACTGTAAAAATAAAATTGAGTATATCGTTTTTGGATATCGGTTTTGTGATTGGTAAAATCTAAAACGTTACAAAATGTAAAATGGCTGTAAGCAATACAAAGTGTGCTACCAATCAAAGCTATGTAACTTGAACGTTCCATCGAAATACCAATTTCGTTGTTATCAATATGTATCATTTTGTGGAAATAATAAAACTAAGGACACCAAATAAATTACGGATTTTAAGTTCGAAGCATCATCGTAAAACTGAATATATTCTTTCACTGAACATATTCTTGTTGTCGCCTTTGTCTTTTCTTTCCAACTTTTGGTATTAGTGATATATGATTTTATTGTCATTTTAAGATATGACATTAGCTGGGTTTTATTGCATGTATCTCACGTGGATTATATTTACCTCTTAGTATTGTAATTTTTCCAATCTGTTTTAATAACATTAGTTGATGACAAAAGTAAAATAATTGTCATTAGCTGTCTATCCATCTCAACATGCAATATAATCGTATTGTACCTTAAATATATTTAACAATTGAGGCGTTTGTATAGAATATACAACACATTATTAACAGTACTACATATAATATATACACACATGTACATACAAAGCTAGTGAACAAATAAATAAGACTCATGGTTCGACAAATTTGGGTTGTCTAACATGTGATCCATCTTGGATTACTCTCAGTGATTTGGTTAATACAAAGATTGAAATTTTTAATTTTAAACCAAATTAAAACTAAGTTGAGTTGACAAAGGCCATAAACTCGCAATTTTTCGAGTTTGAATTTCACTGAAAACAAATAACACATACGTCGGAGTTAATCTTCTGATAAAAAAAAATAGTGGGAGAAATGTTTTGTTCACCATAAAATTAATTTGAATTTTTCTGAATTACCTGGTTAAGTAAAAAAGTTACCTCGCGTTTTCACATCCGCATTGGCATTTTTATATCACAAAATAGGTAAACATATTATAGGATGAGTGTGGTAGATGAAGATTGATAAGATCCTCCCAAGAATCGGAACTCTAGAGTTGGTAAAGAGATAGACTTTGCATCTAAGAAACCTTTAATTTTAAACCAAATTAAAACTAAGCTGAGTTGACAAAGGCCATAAACTCGCAATCTTTCGAGTTTGAATTTTACTGGAAACAAGTATGTGATGGATAACTGATTTGGTTAATACAAAGATTGAAAATTTTAATTTTAAACCAAATTAAAACTAAGTTGAGTTGACAAAGGCCATAAACTCGCAATCTTTCGAGTTTGAATTTTACTGGAAACAAATAACACATACGCAAGATTAGTCGTAGTTAAACTTCTGATAAAAAAAAATAGTGGGAGAAATTTTTTGTTCACCATAAAATTAATTTGAATTTTTTTCGAATTATCTGGTTAAGTAAAAAAGTTACCTCGTGTTTTCACATCCGGATTGGCATTTTTATATCACAAAATAGGTAAACAAATTATAGGATGAGTGTGGTAGATGAAGATTGATAAGATCCTCCCAAGAATCGGCACTCTAGAATCGGTAAAGGGATAGGCTTTGCATCTAAGAACCTTGAAGTCTCAAATATCAAAGGATGTGGAACGAATGGTAGCACAAGAGTTGTGGAAGACACTTGATTTACTGGTTGATCCTTCGGATATGACGCACCAAGACGGATTGATGACTCCTTAGATATGACACACCAAGACGAGCCAAGTTGATCAATGGATATGACACACCATTGAAAGAAAAAACGAGAATCACTCTCAAGGTTCCAAAAATAATAATCAAAGGCTTATCTTTTTATTCATGAAATGAACCTCTTTATATAGAGAAAATACATCAGCAAACGTCCATAATAATAGCTCAACATGCAGAGTATCTAGAAAAACGAAATTCAACTCTAAAGTGCATGTAAGAGAGAGAACAACACTCAACTAAATGTTGTTTTGAATTTGGAAGAAATCTGATCTTCCTTGATATCTTTTGGGTTGAATCCAACTTTGTGGGTTTTTCTCATGAATCAAGGTTGTAGAACAAGCCGGTTTGTAGCTTACTTCATTCTGGTTTGGTCGAAATTATTCAAACAATGCACACAGGTCTGAAAAATTGGATAAACTGGAAATCACATGACTTGTAAATTGAATAATTTATTCGTTTGTACTCCTTTTGACCTGATTCTTTTTCGAGGTGTTCCGTGAATGAGCTGAGAATATTTACAAGTTTTTTTTAGGTGATGAATCATCGTGGTTGAGCAGATACACTTCGAACAGTGAGTATATGTCCATTCGAGTCAATTCGAAATGTACATCTGCTTGGATTGAGCTCTGATTCACCTACTAGTTTGATAACTTTATCATAATATTTGTGTTGCTTTTCATGATCGTATCAAAGATGACCATGCATATATGGAGAAAGCAACAAACAAAAAAAAACATGATATATATACTACCAAACCAAAAAAAAAAAGTATATATCAATTATAAAACTAATCCGCACAACATGAAAAAAATATGTGAATATCTTAAAATAATAATACCATAATATTCAAATATTTTTACGTTTGTAACTCGAGTTATCGCTTCGCATCGGAAACATAAACATTCATGGGAACCTCCTCAGAAAACCCACGTGATTGTGTTTTTATATTCATGCTTTTTTGTTTTCCTCTGTATAAAGCTGGAGTTTGCATTTTGCAAAACAAGACTAAAGTTTCAAGATCACTCCCAGTCTCCTTGTACGTTCTTCTCCTCTTTTCCTATTTTAAGCTTCTAAGAATTTATTTTTTCCATGTACCAAAGGATTCAAAGTTCCATGCCTGCTCTGTATTTTGTTTTTGTCACAGTAGCTTCTGATTTCAAAGAATTGTTAAAGCGCCTCTTCTTTTAAGTTGTTTTTGTTGGTTAGAAATCGTCGATTAAAATCTCTTGTAGAATCTGCATTCTTTTGCTCGTCGGGCTCAATAGCTACTGGTAACTATTTTGTAGCTAATGTTAGTAATTTCAAGTTTTTGTTTTGAAGTAGAGAGTTTCTAAATAAGCACTATTGGTTTTCTTTATGTGAAAGTATACGTCTACTATATAAATTTCTAAATAAGCACGATTGGTTTTCTTTTTATGTGAAAGTATGCTTTTTGTTTTTTGAGAAAGTTTGGATCTTTCTTTACGGCTTTATTCTGAATCTGATAAATGGTGGGTTTTGCATAGAGAGACACTAAGTATTGTTTATTTTGAGTAGTTAAGAGCATCTTTAATGGTAACACTCTTAAAAGTATCTTAAGGCAAAAAGTGATTAAAAAAATATTTAATTTAATGAATCTTTTATGAAAAGTTTCTATACAAAGAATTTAGAGCATCTTTAACCTTAACACCCATTAAAGTGTTTTAAGTCATTTTTTAAGATTATTTTTTTAAGACCTTGTCTTAAGGTTCAATACATAGAACATTTCTCATCAAAGTTCATAAAAGTTTATTATATTTTAATGAAAAAGGTGTTAAAACACCCAAAAAAATCACCATTAATGATGCTCTAAAGACATGGGTTTTGAAAGTATCATAATATTTTTAATACTAAAAAATTATTTAAGATCCCTTAGTGGGTTTACCATTAATGATGCTCTAAGGGCATCCACATTGGTTATATTTTGTTGGTGTCTTTAAATATAAAATTATTAAAAGTTGAGTAAAAGGAAGAAAGAGAGTGTTTTTGGTTGAAATAATAGAGTGTATTGAAATATAAAATTAATAAATTTTGAGTAAAAAAAGAAGATAGTGGGTGTTTTTGGAGAGAGAGTGTCTCTGGGAAGACACTATTGGAGAGAGAATAGATGAAAGTTGGAGTGTGTTTAAATATAAAATTAATAAAAGTTAAGTAAAAGGATGAAAGAGAAGGTATAAAGTTGAGTAAAAGAATGAAAGAGTGTGTTTTTAATATTTGTTTATTTAGAGACATTCTAAAAAAATGTGGGATGGAGATGGCCTAAGTACTCTTATACTAAGAACAAATCACCTTTCTTGCAGATCTATGTTTATAGCCTTCTAGGGTTTGGTTTAGGTTTTAAGGTCTACCTTACTAGAATTTGATTTAATGATTTAATCATTTTAAAGAGAGGTGACCTTTTTGTCCAGTGCCAGTGTCAAGCATCTGATATATCAAATCTCATTGTATCTAATGGTGTAAGAGCTTTGTGATATGATCTAATCACTTGTACATTTCTACTCTTGTTTTCTTAGGATTTGGTCCAATCTCGGGGCTTTTTTGTGAGCCATTGAGGTCAAGTTGCATCTCAAACTTGTTGATTGGTAGTGATGGCTCAGAGGAATGGTAGCTACGGAGGTGAAGTTGTTATCGATCTTTCAGATAAAGAAACGTTGAAAGATCGATCAGCATCTGCTCCTCCCAGTGTAGCGCCTACACCAAAGCCAGATACCGAGCCTTCAAAACTAGAGCCGTTAAGCATTCCCCCTCCTGAAATCTACAAGTTCTCTGGTAGTGTTCACAAGCCGCCTAAAGCTCCAAGTCCTAACAATGAAGGTCTAGTTCGGAGGAGATCTCTTTCGAGGTCAGTTTACTCCAGGTCCAAGTCAAGGTTTGGAGACCAAAAGTCTTATCAATTCGATAAGATTAAGGAAGATGAAACTGGTGGAACCCTCATGGAACAGTTTGCTACTGCTTCATTTGCAAGGTCTTCTTTCATCAGCAGGGCTTCCCCTAATAATATATCGAATAGGAGCATTGCTTCAGCAGCCTTGAGTAGAGTAGCTGAGGAGGAGTCGGATGAACATGAAGAAATCTACAGAAAGGTTAAGTTAAACCGAGCCAAGCGTAGTGGAGTAAAGACTCTGGCTCTGCTTGAGTTGCTAGTGTTTGTGGCCATTTTGTGCACTTTGGTTGTGAGTTTGACTATTGATAAGGTGAAGAAGCATCGCATTTGGGGTTTGGAAGTTTGGAAATGGTGTGTGCTTGTGATGGTGACAATCAGCGGCATGTTTGTGACGAATTGGTTCATGCATTTCGCGGTTTTCCTCATAGAAAAGAACTATCTCTTAAGGAAAAAAGTGTTGTACTTTGTGCATGGTTTGAAGAAGAATGTTCAAGTCTCATTTGGTTGAGCTTGATTCTGATTGCTTGGGTAATTCTCTTCGACGAAGAGGAAAAACGCACGAAGAAATTCCTCGATTTTATGACTTGGACTATTGTTAGTCTTCTCGTCGGGTCAATCCTTTTTCTTGTGAAGACATATGCCTTGAAAGTCCTTGCTTCAAAGTTCAACGTCAGAAACTTCTTTGAGAGAATTCAAGAATCTGTGTTTCACCAATACATTCTCCAGACGCTCGCGGGTCCTCCGGTCATAGAAGAGGCAGAGAGCCTAGGGCGCGAGCCGAGCACGGGCCGCCTTAGTTTCACGAGCACCAAAGATGGGTCGGTGAAAGGAAAGAAAGTGATAGATATGGGGAAGGTTCACAGGATGAAACAAGAAAAGGTTTCTGCTTGGACAATGCGAGTTTTGATCGAAGCCGTGGGAGGTTCGGGTCTTTCAACCATATCTAACACTTTAGATGAGGTCAGCAATAGAAAAAAGAACACTGATAAAGAGATAACTAATGAAATGGAAGCTATGGCTGCTGCTTATGATATATTCAACAATGTTGCTAAGCAGAATCACAAGTAAGTTATCACATAATACTCTGCTTTCATTTCTTCTTCTTGTTTTCATGTCAATGATACTAACTAACTTTAAATTGCTTATTAAATTTCTCAGTTGCATAGATGAAGATGACCTTCGTAGGTTCATGATTAAGGAAGAAGTAGACCTTGTACTCCCATTAATAGAAGGCGCCGAGACCACGGGAAAAATCACACGCAAAGCTTTTACAGATTGGGTGGTAAACATTCTACAAACACTTTCCAAGTAGAACATAAATATTGTTTGTGTGTATATGCACAAAAGTTTCCTTTTAAGTGGCAAGAAAATCATTAGCTTCTTTGGGTGTGTGTATATGCACATTTTGTTGGCAGGTTCAAGTTTACACAAGTCGGAAAGCTTTAGGACATTCACTGAACGACACGAAAACAGCGGTTAAGCAGGTAGACAAACTTATAACGGGAATCTTGACCGTTGCTACATTAATCATTTGGTTGGTACTTTTGGATATAGCATCGTCCAAGTTATTGCTGGCCTTGTCCACACAATTCGTGGGTCTTGCTTTCATGATCGGAAGCACTTGCAAGAATATCTTCGAATCCTTTGTGTTCGTCTTCGTGATGCATCCTTATGACGTCGGTGACCGTTGCGTTGTGGACGGTGTACTGGTAAACTAACATTCAAGTTTCTTTGTTCACTAGAATCATTTTATAAAAAAACATCTAATTCATTGTTTTTTGTGTGTGTGTTTGAAGTTGATGGTTGAAGAAATAGATCTATTAACTACCGTGTTCCTCAAGATTGACAATGAGAAAGTGTTCTATCCAAATGCGGTTTTAGCCTCGAAACCGATAAGCAATTTATACAGAAGTCCAGATATGGGAGATTCCGTAGAGTTCTCCATCGCATTCTCAACACCCGCAGCGAAAATCTCCGCTTTCAAAGAAAAATTCGGAGAGTAAGTATATATACACACTCTTAAAGCACTTACTTACTCACTCACTTTGTATTGTGTTGACGAGAAAATTGGTGTGTGCTTTGTCAGATACTTGGAACAGAACCCACATCATTGGTATCCAGGACCCTTGGTTATGGTAAAGGCGATTGAAAATATGAACATGCTAAAACTGAATGTGTTGGTCCTCCACACGATGAACTTCCAAAATTACTTAGAGAGGAATATAAGAAGAACCGGGCTGGTAATCGCGATCAAGCGAATGCTCGAGGAGCTTGAGATCGAGTACACACTCCTTCCTCAAGATGTTCATCTCATTGGTCACAAGCCAGAATAATTTCCTTCTTTCTTTGTTTTCATTTCCTTTTGCATTCATTTTCTGTACTTGTTGATTTGATTTGGTTCGGTTTAATTGTACTTGCAAAACCCGATTTGGTTGAGATACCGACGTTTGCGGTATGACTATGGATTTGAAACTCTCTCTATCACCTTCGTTTTTTAAATATAATGCCACATTTTGGTTTGCCAATTTGGATAAAGCCGTAGTTGGTTTATCCCAATGTATATGATACCGAATTAATTACTCTCTAACAAGTTTGTAGACCACAAAACATTGGTTGAACTAATTGGATTCTAGATTTTGCTATTTGACGTTCCATATAAGCCCACCTATGAAGGGTTGGAGAAATTACAAGGTAGTTTTTTTGTTAACCAAACTAAACCGGAATAACTTCAAGAGTGGAACCGGAAACAAAAGCCCAAGCAATGTAGATAAGAAAACCAATCCAAAGTAATCAAAACGAGTCCCGGTTATGTGCGGAGATAAAAAGAAAACTAGAAAGAAACCGGTTCTTTTTGACATGGGTATGGTATTAATCTGAAATCGAACCGAAACTTGAAACAAACAAGCAGACCGAAGGTTGGTATGAATCCGGTTCATCTTCAAGTATGCCGGTACGCTACACCATGACCATGAATGAATCTTGCATTCTCTTCGCTATAAACTTCTGTCTCCCTCTCAAGCCTGTCCAAAAAATTTAAATTTTTTATAAGTTATAATATCATTTTTTTTCATAAGAAGAGAGAAAATTGAGGAATATATTACGCGAGAGAGATGGTTTTGTTGAGTGTAGCAGCAGAGAGGAAAGAAGGAGCATTCAAATACAGCAACTCTCCATTAACTCTCTCTTCGATTCTTCGATCCATTTCTTTAACTTCAACTTCAAACTCTTGATCTGAAGCCATCACCCATCCCCATGTGTCCGCAAATGATGGTACATGTGCTGTGTAAGCCTTCACGTCTGTTTTTCATTTCAGTTTCTCATTACAAAATGGACCACACAACACAATGTCTCTAACTCCGTAGGAGAAAAATTAAAAAGCCTTACACTTGAAAACTTGCTTCAATGTGTTGTAGATTGATGTGAAGACCTCCTTATGAGTGAATATTCCTGCTGGTCCAGCCTATTTTTTTTATATTATAAATTTACATCAAAGAAAGTATATTGAAGTAGAGTTTTGTGTTATATACTTAAAAGTAAATGTTAAAAAAATAAAAACATGAAAGACCTGGGTCACAAAAATGCCATTAGGGTTAAGCTTGGGTTTGAGGATGTTTTGGTAGAAAGATTTAGTGTAGAGCTGATAACAAGGCCCACCTTCCACTGGATCAGCTAAATCTCCCACTATTATATCAAACTTCTCTTCCCTTTTCTCCAATTCAGCCCTTTTTCACATTTTCACATTATATATTTAGTAAACGATTTTAAAGTCATAACTCTCACTGTGATTTGTTTAGTTTCCTTACTTTGCATCTTTGATCACAAGTTCAAGCTTCTTGTTGCAAAAAGCTTCACTGTTAACGGTTAGAAATCGCTTGCAAAAATCAACAACTTCCTGAAAAAATATAATATAATTAAGTATATAACATATATATGTTTGTTAAGAATGAATGTAAATTTTCGTTGATAATATATATATACATCTAGAGATAAGACCAGGTTTAGTAGGTTTTTTTTAACCTGATCAATATCACACATGACCACTTTCTCGATTGTCTTATGTTTAAGTATTTCTCTTGCAGCTGAGCCTTCACCTCCTCCCATTATAAACACCGTCTTCGGGCTATTAAAAATAAGCAATTTGTAATGGTTAAGTAAATAACAATTTAATTCCATTTACGGCTCAAAACTAAAAATATATAAATAAGAAATTTTTTTTTTCTGATCATAATGAATATTAGAAGAAAAAGTTGCATACTTGGGGTGGAAAAGGAGGGCAGGGTGGATCAAACATTCATGGTAGATAAACTCATCTCTCTCTGCACTTTGCATTTTCCCATCAATCACAAGTACCTGTGTTTAAGTACCAAAATGATCATTACTCTTAAGAAATTTGGTAATAAATCAAAACTATACGAAACAAAAAATATACTATAATTTAAGAAAATTGTACCTTTCCAAACCGTTTGGTGTCCAAGAGAGCAATGTCTTGGTACTCACTAGTTCCAATATGGAGAACGCTGTTGAGAGCAAAAGACCACTTGAGATCATCATCGATGGTTTCTTCGTACCAATGACAGTCCTGCTGGTTCGAGTGGAGGGTTTGGTTGGTTGATGTGTCTTTGTGAATCTCCGGGAACCCATTTCCGAACATGATCTCTACGGCTTCTCCCATATTCAAAATTCACAAACAGAGCAAACACACAGTAGATAGAAAGAGAGAGAGACAAGAGGAGTGATACTAATGCTTCGTGATGGGATGTTCCAGAGAGACAACCTTTGCCTTTTTATAGAATCTAAAAAAATCAACCTTTTTCTTGGGTTTTTATTCTTTTTGGTAAAAGGTAGTATAAACTATCTTCTTTGTTATCTAAAACAAAGACTACTAATAAACTGGGGAACAAAGATCTTTCTTCTTTCGTTTTTCGTTTTCCTATAAAAAAGTTTTTATCAATGTATAAATTGGAATATTCTATGGGATTTTTTAACAAAGTTTTTAGATAACTCTCAGCATTTTTTCATGAATGCTTAGCCATACTGGTGTTCATGGTATTTTTAATATCACAGATTACACCATTTAAATGAATTAAATACACAATTCAATGGATATATTAAGTTTAATAAACCAAATTAGCATTAATATTTTATACGATCCGCTCTCAAATCCTTTGAAAAAGAATTAGGAAGACACGAATCCGAATAAATTTTGTTTTTTAACCATTTGAATCAAAGTATCACAATTTTTTCATGGGATCAATTATGAGACTTATCATTTTTTTTGTAAACAACATAAATAATATTATTCTACCACCATGTCAAGAGAGCTTATCATTTTGTTTCAGAAAATAATTTGTAATTCTGAACTGTTCGTTTTATAATAATATTTATATTTTTAGCAAAAATGTTAAATTGAAAATTTTATTTATTTATATATAGTTAGAGACTTAAGAGGATGCATTCAATGTGACATTCAAAGGAATTGAGTTTTAACGAGATTTTACATGATTTTAGTGATTTTGTGTGATTTAATATAAAAATTTCTACAATTCCACTTAAAATAATGGGATTTGGCTCTTTGTATTTTTAACAAAAAAATCATCTCAAATCCCTCTTAAATCCCATGAAATCATTAAAAACAAATATTTCGTATGTTTTCAATAACAGTGAATTTGAAGATATTTTTCCAAATTATTAGTTTAATAACACTAGATTATAATATAATTTCTTAAATCTATGGTCCAATAACATAAGATTTGACAAATCATAACAAATCACTTAAAATATTAGATTGAATATAATTCCATTAGATTTATTAACTGCATGTGGTAGTGTCTAGAATGTAATATCATACGTTATCCACAAACGGAGGAGAATATGCAAATATTAGCACGAGCAGTGTGATTGCGACAGACAAACTCAAAATCTTATGCCAGATTTTGGCCGCATGCTAATATTATGCATTTCAACGTTTTCAACACTTCCTCATCGTGACATCATAACTATAATTTATATAGTTTACTTTTTTAGTTAAATATAAATATGTTTCTTTAATTTTAACTGTCATTAAATCTTTGTGGATTTCGAAAGAATCCTATTAGAATGAAGCAGGAGATAGATCACAGGATGAAGATCAGCTAATAACTTTTGTTTTTCTTCACTTTACCTAGGTTTTAAAAATTTGTATTTGGTATATATTTACAAGATTAATATAAATAACCTAGACCAAAAATTTGTCTCAATTCGATTCTCTCTTATTTTGCTTTTCATCGTGTTTATTCATTCGAATTCACAAGAACTCACTTTACCCTCCTGTGCTAAAGAATCACATAAGTAACCAAGAGATAAAAACCAAAATTGAAAAAACTTGTAACTAGGGAATTGGAAAAACTTGTTACTAAGAAATTAAAAAACAAAAGGTATTATAAAAGTAAAAAGAGAAGAGGTTCTACAACAAGAATCGGCTCTACACATTTTAGAAACTCATTTGCCAAATGTTGATTTTTCAGTGGTTATATATTTATTTAATAATTTAATTTTTAAATAAATAATGAAACTAAATAAATGCTAGTATTAAAATAGTATATAGTAGATAGTAGGTTGTATGGCGTTCGAGAAGTGTTTCCCGTTTCGGAAATTGAAACTTTTGAAAACTTTATAGAAACGCGTATCTTAATAAATTTTAATTTGGAAATGCGTTTGTTAAAATATTTTAATTTGGAAACTCGATGGAAACTTTAATTTCGTTTTGGAAACGCAATGGAAACTCGTTTCCTAGAGATCTCAAATTAGAAATACGATGGAAATGTTCAGTTTCGTTTTGGAAATGCGGTGAAAAATTGTTTCTTACGTAATAATTAAATAGTTTAGAAATGTAGGGATATATTTATAGGTTAAAAATAATAAAATTATGAAAGATTGCGTTTGTATATAGGTTAAAAACAACAAAATTATTATATTTTTGGCTTTTGTTAAGTTATTTAATATTCATGTATATAATTTGTGTTGTTCAAATTGTTTTAAATATTGTTTTTGATGTTATTGATTCATATATATATATATATATATATATATATATATATATATATATATTGTGTACGTTTACAAAACGTATCCGTTTCCTAAAGTTTTTTAAAAAATTGTTTCCACGTTTTCAAACATTTTGTTTTTACGTATATGTTTCCGTTTCCATGCATCTTAGGTAGATATTCAATGAATTTTTACTATTGAAGATGCTCTAAAGAATCATCTATGTAACCAAAAAGATAAAAACCAAAGTTTGATGAATTTGTAATTACCAACTAGACTCGTTCTTTATTGACCATAAGGTATATATTATTATATGATAAAATGGACGAGAAAATGGTGAAGGAGTGCAGGAAACACAAAAACCAAGTGGAATGTGGAGGATTGTGCAACATGAAATATACATCACTACGACGCATCATTATACAACACGCGCAGTCTCATTTATCACGCCCGCATTATGGTGGAATCCCACTGCCAAACACACATGGTACCAATTTACACTTGTCACAAATTTCTCATTTTTTATATATAGATATATGAAATTGAGGATGATGTTTTTTTGTGTCCAATAAACAAAACGGTTACATATATTTGTGATTGATTTGAATATCATCTAACATGTGATTTTTCGATAAACTATTATATTTTTGTATGTGAGAAAAATAATAGTCCCAAGGGCCAAGTCCCAAATGACAAAAAATTATTACGTTATGTAAAAGAAAACAAAGAATAATTACTTATAGTATATCACAAAAGATCTTAAATAATTGAAGAAACAGAAGAATTATAATGGGACCCATGTATGTGGCATGGATATGCACTATTAATTAAGCGTGGAGTTAATCCACTCAAAAGAGAATGATAATCTTTGTTGGAGACTCCACTCTTTATATAACCTCTTGTTCCTTGCTCCTAACAAATTAAGATGTTTCTATTGTTGAGTTTAAGTCCATTAGTTCTTTGTTATAAAAATGTCCCCTATCAATTATCATCATCACCATCATTATAACCATTATCGTCAGTATTAGCGTCACGTTCCTCATGTATTTGCGTACAGAAGATCTTGAAATGATGCCAAATCCCCACGAAACCCTCGGCGTATCTCTCTCTATAGATATTATCGCCTATCTATGATATCTCTCGTTTTGTGTGTATATTTTGTTTCATTATACACACGATAATTTAGATTTACCATAGATTTTAGGAGGGAAACACATAAAGAAGAAACGACGCAGTATATGGTCAAACCAATGATAAACATTACAGCACCAAACACTTTAAAGAGTAGTGATTGAACTGAAAAGAAAAATTACTGATATTTAGTGGTTTGTAAATTGTAATATGTCGCAGTCTAGGGTTTTAGCAGACAAAACACACGCCACAAAATCTTTTTAATTCCGCAAATACGTTACGCATATTATAGGGTTTTTAGGGTTGCAAGAAAACATCTTTCACATTCAAATTATATTTTTGTTCGGTTCAGTTAGATTTTAAATTTTTTGGTTTACTTTGGACTCGGTTCGGTAACATGCGTAACCTTTGAACGAGGAGGGTGGAGGTCCCAAGTTTAAGACATGGTCGCGGAATGATGATAAATTAACATTTTCTGGTCCATGTATTCAAAGAGATTATAAGCCTAAGATTTCATATTTTTTGGTCAATTTTTATTGGGAATATATTTCAAATAAAAAATAACTAGAGATATTGAGTGATATAGATATGGATCAATTTATTTTGAATTGATAATTCTATGAGATTTAATAAGATATCAGAGGCCGATCACGTGATGTTCTGATTCGACATTGGTCCTATTGATCTAAGCATATAAATAATCCTACAATGAGATTATGTCGAGATAAATGGCTAGAAGAATAACCATCTCGAATGGACGTATTAAGAATATATCACACATTAAAGATGATAAAAGATTTTAAGTGATATATAAAGGTCATTAAATAATTCACCAATTGCTAACTAGAAAACGAAATATGTTAGGTTCTAGTGAGGTGAGCCAAGTGTAACGCCTTAGAGATTAGAAGCCATAGAACATAAGAAACAACAACAGAACTAAACATATAGCATGTAGACTGACTGAATTCTAATTTTGCAAGAGAATTGAAATTCAATGTTGCATGTTAAGATTTAGTATATACAAAACCATCATTTATGAAACTTGCATCATAATATTTACTTTTTACATATTGAAACATTACCTCTAGTTAGGCATAAAGCATAGATGCATAACATGCGATGAGGCATGGTGAAGAAATAGTACCAATGGGGAATATATTTGGGTTAATAGGTACACCAAAAAGGACAACCACTTTTATCCTTGTCTTCAAAAGTGGTCGGCCTCATGAGTAGCTTGCCGTCGGATTGTCTTCCACACGTAATCTATATCATACAATAGTAACAATACACACATATAAAGGAATATCACGAATATTTCACTTTTAAATTAAACATGTAATTGGTGATGATATATAATGGTGTGTTTATTATATGTTTGGTTAAAAGGCCAAGAAAGATTGTATGGTAGCTGACTTAAGAATGATGTCAAAGCGTGACTAACTTTCTCCCAACAGAATGATGTCAAAGCGTGAGTAACTTTCCTCCAACATCTAAGTGGTTCCACTTAGTACTTACCCGACCACGCTCCAACTATGCATTGCATGTAGCTATATAGAAATATGTGTGCACAAAATTGTGATATGGGTTCATGTATCCTTTTAACAAGTTATATTGCATCACCTTATAATATATCACAGATTCTTTTGCTATATATTGTTTGGGAAATAATAAATTCCTCTCTCTTATGCCCAAGCACTATAAAATCAAGTGAACTTGCACAAGTAGTTCTTGAACCAGTGTGGAGTATCAAATTCAGCCCAAAAAATGAGAAATTGAAATATTTAAAAATGGAATCCTTGATAGATTTTGGAGAAAACTCTAGAAGTATAGTGGTTTATCAGTACCTGGGTGGCCACAACCTACGACTATACCTAGATAGATGGTGGTTATATGGCCACTAAATTAGCCAATTGCTCGTAGTAACTATATAGCTATAACTAAATGATTGACCATTCGTGACAACTTAACTGTTATACGACCACTGATTATTTGTGGCCATAGTGGATATGGATGAGCCAATATTCTTGTATAAAGTGTCTCAAAACCTATCTATTAAGTAGAGATCTTCAAAGCTTCTATCTCTTCATAGCCATATCTCAATAACAAAGAATGTTTGTAGACCCTCCTCCTCATTTATGTCTCCGTTCATATGGATTTTTGTTTCGCTTTTTGTGAAAAGTTTATATGGAAATCCAAAAACGCACAACACTAATAAAATCTCGATAATTCTGCGAAGACAAATTGTAATATAGTATTAAAAAAAAAAAGAATTGCTAGCTGCACTGACCCAAACCCAAAATCAAATATCCCAAACCCAATTCCTCGACTAATAAAAAAAATAAAACAAGACCCAAAGCCTTATAGTAGGATTGGTTTGACTCGCTTGTCCAATCTTTACGATTTGACTTTTTCCTAAAAAAAGTTGATTTTACCAGAAAATACAAAAAAAAAAAGGTGGGCTGGGCTAAGTCTAGATGCTGGACCCATAAAATTTATGTCTGTATTTGCTTAAGTAAGAATAATAAACAGAACATGTCTACATTCAATGTATCGTAAACAGAACAATTAAAGTAGAGTTACGAAGCGAGTAGTATCGGCGTTAAATGCGGAATCTGTACGGAAACGTATAAACCCCACAAATCCGTATACATTCAATCATAACCTAAGGGCATGATTAACAATGGTAAATAGAGATAAATATGTTGAGATTCTTAAATATAAAATTATTAAAACACACATTTTCTCTTCCTTTTACTCAACTTTATATCTTCTCTTTCATCATTTTACTCAACTTTTATTAATTTTATATTTAAACACTCTTTCTTCCTTTCAAAAACACTCTCCAAAAATATCTTAATTATCTACTTTAAGCAACTCTCTCTTTCTTTTACTCAACTTTTATTAATTTTATATTTAAACACATCCACTATCTCCTTTCTTTACTCAAATTTTATTAATTTTATATTTCAATACACCCCACAAAAACACTATTTTCTTCTTTTTACTCAAATTTTAATAATTTTATATTTTAACAACTCACTATATTTACTCTTATTACCTACCTATAATCATGCTCTAACCATATCAAGATTCTCTTTACTTATTTCGTTACATAAACAAAAAAAAAAAAATCTTCTCTCTCTCTTCTTCTTCTTCTTCCTCTGTATTAATACGATTCTCTAATTGCTTCAAGAACATATCACATTCATTGTTTTCTAATACCTCTCTTCTTCTTCTACTCTAAAGATCTTTTGCTTGTTTGATAAAAAAAGAAGAAGAGAGAATGGTTTTGTGGGTATTTGGATATGGATCTTTAATATGGAACCCAGGTTTCTACTTTGACGATAAGCTCATTGGCTATATCAAAAACTACAAACGTGTCTTCGATCTCGGTATGTAAAAGCTTGATCCTTTTTCAATTTGAATGTTTTCATAAAGTATCAATCTTTTGTAATGATTTTTTTTTCCGTTTTTTTGTTCTGCAGCTTGCATTGATCATAGAGGAACTCCAGAACATCCTGCAAGAACTTGCACTTTGGAGCAATCCATTGGAGCTATATGCGTAAGTTTATAATATTCCAATTTCATTTATCTTATTGAAGAAAAAAAAGAAAGAGAAGAAATCTAATGTTGAAAAAATCGTTGATTTTTGGGCAGTGGGGTGCTGCTTATTGTGTTCGTGGAGGACCTGAGAAGGAGAAATTAGCTATGGAGGTATAAAGAATGATTCTTTTTTTATATTCATAAAAATTAAAAAAATAGTTTTTTTTGTGTGTGTTTTCTCTTTATTGGATCTGAAATTGATTTTTTTTTGCAGTATTTGGAACGAAGAGAGTGTGAATACGACTCAAAAACCCTTGTGGAGTTTTACACTGTAAGAATTAAGAATATTGTGTTCTTGTCTTTTCCTGATTTAGAAAGTTTTCTTGATGCTATTTTCTGTGTTCTTGAATGTAGGAAACTGACACCTCCAAGCCAATCTTGACCGGAGTTATAGTGTATGTTTCGATTAAACAATCTCTTTTTTTTTAATCCTTTCAATGGGTTATAATTTGAAAGATTCAATGTTGAAAAGACTTTGTTTGTGTGTGTCTTTGTGTAGATTCACATCAACTCCAGACAAAGTGTCAAACAAGTATTACTTAGGGCCTGCTCCATTGGAAGAAATGGCGAGGCAAATCGCGACAGCTTCCGGACCTTGTGGGAACAACCGGGAGTATCTTTTCAAGCTCGAGAAAGCAATGCACGACATTGGTATGAATTTATATATCAAAAGAGAAATAATGTCACAATTTTTGGTATGGTTTTTGATGATTGTAAGTTTTGAATGTGTGTGAAAACAGAGCATGAGGAAGAGTATGTGATTGAATTGGCGAACGAGGTGAGGAAACAACTCGGAAAAGAAGAGGATTTACCAAAGGAAGTTAAGGCATTGTTGAAGCCTGTGGTTTCTCGTGTACCTGTCAAACCTCAAGCTCATGTTTCCACTCTTAAAGTTCAAGGGGTCTTTGCATCATGATTAGACAACAAATTCATTGAGTGAACTAACAACAACATTGTCGTGGATGAGAGGTCCTTAATTAGGATATTTACGGATGTAACAAGACTATCTTTCCACTTATATTCGATCACATTTTGAACTTTCAGAATATTGTTTTTGTTTTCCCTCTGCATTTGATGAGAATTCATAACACCATGACTTATGAGTTTCAATTTGTGAGAATAATAACCAATCTTTTGCTCTATCTACTGTTGGAGATTTCGCTTTGGTAATAGACTAAGACTTAGTCAACACAACAAAGACATGCCAATGTCTTAATACTTTTGCATACTGAAAAAAAACTCTTAAGCAGGTATGAAGAAATCAGTGGCTTCTCTAGTCATTTTAATCAGAAACTACAAATACATCTAACAATTGAAAAATTTCTGTAGATATTTTGAACGAGCAAACTTCTCTGAGATGCATCTTGAGGGCGAAGACGGTTACATACCGATAAGATAAGATAAATACACATTACTCGTAAGGTCCTCCTCAATGAAACAAATGTTACTTACTGACCACCTTGAGGACTATAGGCTATTGAAGTTTCAGGATATGAGAAGCATTTTTTTTTTTCTTTGACCAAAAAAAAAAAAGAGAAGCATTTTTTTTTTTGGTACCAAAACTTTTTGGGCCTTAGGTCTGTAAACTCTTTTAGGCCGGGCATCAGAACACTGTTGCGGTGACTCGAATCTGAGAATTGCAACTTCTTTCCACCCAAAGGGTGCACAGGTTCAACCAGTAGAGCTAATAGTTCCTGATAAGAAAAGAAGTATGGGTATTGGAGTTAATGTGTTTTTAATTCATAATGTATACGGTGTATACTATACATCTTAAGGATCTTAGATACTAAATTTATAACCGGTTTATAATGTTTTCTATGTATATTGGTTTAGTCTTCTTAATTATGTTGAATCAGTTTCGGTTTGCTTTCTGATAAGATTTATCGGATCATTTATCTTCTAACTAGTGTATTACCGTGCCCAGCGCGGAGTTTTTTTTATAGATAATGATCTTTCAAGAAAATAAAGGATATTGTTCATTTGAAAGATTTAAAATCAAATATTAAAATCAAGGAAAAATATCTTATAGAAACTACATGTGAATAAAAAAATTCATATTCAAAACCCAATATTAATAGAAGATAGAAACTCAAACTAAAAAATCAAACCATAACTATCTTATAGAAAAAACATGTCAAAGAAACTAAGAATATTCCAAACCATTACATTCTAAGATACGGCGAACAACAACAACAATCTTTTTGCATCGACTCTCATCAAGAAAGGTTGAAATCATAGCTATGAGTTTATTGATCACATCTTCATTAGATCATCCAATGTATGAGAGTTAAACGAAATTTAAACATCAGAAACAAACACATGTATTCTTAGATAAAGAAATCAAAACAAATTAAAGGATATTCAAATGACATCAATTCAATTATTCAAATGACAGTAGTTTTATACTAATAGCTTATATTTTCTTTTGAATTTATAGGTATAACATTTATACTTTAAGCAATTTAAAAAATATTCTAAACATTTTTTTTTGGTCGAAATTCTACACATTAATATGTGAAGTTAAATAATCATAAATGTACGTAAAACTTTTAAAACAATTCGATTTTGAGCAAATTAAGAGAAGCTAAACCCTAAGAGGGGAGCCTTAACCCTTGGAGAGCTTTAACTCTTACACAGTGAATAAAACTACGGTTCTAATCAGCTCGGCTATAAAAAAATTTGGTTCGTATGTAACATTGTAGAAAAAAATAAAGTGTTAATTCGATTTGTTATTTTGAAAAGTACCGAGTTAATGGTGGGGTGCTCTTTTTATTCTGGTGCATGTTTTCGTGTTTCCGCGACGCTTCTTCTTCTCATGATGTTCCTTACATACATATATTTCTCATACTTATCTAACCATTGCTTTGATTTCATTCAATCCACTACTTTCAACTTGAAAAGAATTAAAATTTTAATTTTATGTCAAAGCTTGATAAATCATTGTCAATATAAAATGATTTTTAGTATTTTATATGATTTGAAATGCGTAAGACATAATTCAAAATATATATTACAAATATATTTGGTAGATCTTGCAATTCAAATTACACCGCTTTAAAGTGTTGTTACATTTACTTGACAATTTGTGAGTGGAAGAAAACTTAAAAATTAACGAAGAATAAGAAAGAGCTTTCTTCCTCAATTAACATCTTTTGACAAACTATTTTTAGATAGTTCTCTTTTATATGGGCATGAAGAGATAAAAATGTTGATCCGATGAGATGGCATTCACCGTAATTGAATCTCAAAATATTCTTCACATGAGAACATGTTTTTTAATGGCTCAAACATCACTGCACAAATTAAAACCAAAAATATAATATTAACTAAATCCTTTTATGCTTTCAAAAATATATATAAAAAAAAAAAGAACCCCCCCCCCCACTCATCACACAAACCAAAAGAACCTTCCTTGAAAACACCTTAAAAAAATCACAATTGATCAAATATGAAATATCATGCATATGAACAAAAACAACAAACGAACTAACGAATAAAAAGCCAAAAAAAAAGTTATCCTTAGCTTATTTGTGGTATTAGTATTACAACATTTATTGTTTGTCTTCATAGAAATTTGAAGATCCCTTTGCATGAACTATGTAACAAAATGGAAGTAGTAATTTACCAAGGATACGTTTGATTTGCAACTAACAACAATCATGTAGGTGATTCATTATGTTACTTTTTCCTTAAGAACAAGTTTAAACGGAATACTAACTTGCTTGTACTAACCTTCAAGAAAACTTAAAACTGTGAAGTTAAAGCATGTAGAGGGACAATTCTCTACAATGCCAAATCTTAGTGTATGTTTTGGAAAAGAGGGATAAAGAAAAGGGTTTAGGGAAATAGATCGAATATAAGAAATTCAAGAGATCTAACAGTATATTTGATTAATGTGATTGGTTTGTAACAAATTGAAGTGAGGTTATGTGATTAGTGTATATTTTAACAAAAAGTATAATACACAAGCAACTTTCATGCCATGTATTTTTTTTTCTAAGGTTGATTCTAGTATTCTAGACCAGACCCACAAGTTTTTCATCAAAACTCAATCCATTGTTTTGAAACCGTAAAAACTGAATAACGAATTTTAAAAATATGAAGTACAATTTACATATTATTGTAGTTTCTATTTTATTTTTAATTGCACCCATTGCATATCGCCCAACGCGAAAGCTACGATTTATAATAAACGATTTAAGAATATATTATTGTAAAACCAATTACAATTACTTTTTATTGCAAATTAAAAGGAGCTAAACCCTATGAGGGGAGCCTTAACCCTCACAAACTGAATAAAATTATGGTTCGCTTCTTAAAAGGAGCTAAACCCTATGAGGGGAGCCTTAACCCTCACAGACTGAATAAATCTATGAATCGATTCTTTAGAGGAGCTAGATCCTAAGATGGGGGAGCCTTAACCCAAACACAACGAATAAAACGACAATTCGATTAAGTTTGGCTATTAATTTTTTTTGGCTCATATATATATTGTTGCAAACAAAACAAAAATTTAATTTTGAATTGGCTTTTAGTGAAATTACTACAACAATTCTGGTTTGGTTACTAAAATAATAAAATAAATGTAATTATCGAATACTTGTTTTATATTAATGATTTTTTTTGGAATGTATATATACCATTTATTTTTTTAGCAAATTAAAAAGTTTTAAACATTAATATGTGAGGTTAAGCAATCATAAATTTAAGTAAAACATTTTTTAATTTAAATGTGTGCAAAACATTTAAATTAAATGTTTAGCAAATTAAGAAAAATTAGACCCTAAGAAGGGATGCTTAACCCTCATACATTGAATAAAACTACGGTTCAGTTTAGTCCTGCTGTAGAAAAATTTGATTTGTATGCAACGTTACATAAAGAAATAATTTTTCAATTTAATTTGGTTTTTAGTAAAAATTATCGGTTAATTGTGGGATGCTTAGCTTATTTCGGTGCATGTTTTTGTGTTCACGTCGCGTCTTTTCACAAAGTTATGTGCCAGCATTTATCCCTTGTGCATGTCTACCCATTGCTTTGATTTCATGATACGGTTTTTATTGATTTTTTCACCACCAATATCTAAAATCTATTTGAAGAATGCTGCAAGCTCAAGTGAATTGCAATCACCATTTCCTTGAATGAGTTTCATATTCTAGGTAAACCTTATAACTCTTTATCTAGCCCAAAGAAACAAAGAATTCGAAGTCGCCATAACAGTTTAAACTTTACCACCATCCGTAATAACTCTAAATATGTCGAAAATTTGACATAAATGTTTCATGGAAAACCACAAAAGAAAAATAAATTCAAAACAAATAAGAAAAATAAATTAAAAACAATAAATATCTTTTTAATAACTTAAAACATCATCATCTAAAACATATAAAATCCCATTGAACCATATAAAATGAGTCATTTTTTTAGGAGATACATTATCACCATTAAACTTATGATATGAAGAAAAGTAAACGGAACCAAAAATCCACTTGTGAGAGGTCTTGTGAGAGGTATTGCTATTTTTGATCCTTTCTCTCTCGTCTTACCCAACAAACATTTATTTATTGAGCCAAATACCTCTTAGTAATTTCAATTTTTTACATACTTATAATACAAAATAAATCAATAATATTTAAACATAAAAACGAAAGGATTTATGAAAATTAATAAATTAATTAAATAGAAGCACAAAAATGTTGTTGAACAAAAATCCCAAAATGTTTAATCCTATATGCACGCGATATAAATAGATTTACACCCGATATTTGAGTTTTTGGGATTATTTTTTGGAAAAAGAAAATAATTTAGGGAACAAAACATCTTAGACGATTCAGAGATCAAAAGAAGATTTTAAAGAACAAAAGATGACATAACAACTAATTTATAACATTTGTGTAGTTAAAAGCAGTTTAATGTCTAATAATTTTTTCTATTGATATATGTACATGATCCACGGCGTACGATACTAATGGCATGGAGCAGTACGATACTAACAGCATGGAGCAGCTTCTTCTTCATTACGCAAATGCCATCGACTTAAGTGACGCCATGTTCGCTCTACCGATCATTTGCGTACTCAACAACCTCGCTTCTCCACATGGTAAAACCACCCAAAGACACGCCTCCATGAAAATTCATGCATTTTGATCTTCTACAATCATCATTGCTTATGTCTTCTATACAAAATGGATTCACCAGTTCTTGATCATTGAGCTCGTTGCTTATGATTCATGGATGCAAATCTAGTGTTCCTCGACGTTGTCGAAGATTTTTTCTTCCGTACACGTCGTTGACTTGAGTTTGACTCATCACGGAAGGCAATCCCACTCTCATAGACTCCTTAGAAACCAAACTCAACAAAAACCTCAACAATCCCACTTCTCAAACTTTTCGTCGTCGACGAACCTCCTCCACCTCCATTGCTCGGAATATCCTACGAAGAGGCTCAAACATGATGCAAAAAGACCTACGAATATCCTACGACGAACCTTTCTTGATGAGAGTCGATGAAAAAAATTGTTGTTGCTGTTCGCCGTATCTTAGAATGTAATGGTTTGGAATATTCTTAGTTTCTTTGACATGTTCTTTCTATAAGATAGTTATGGTTTGATTTTTTAATTTGGGTTTCTATCTTCTATTAATATTGGGTTTTGAATATGATTTTTTTATTCACATGTAGTTTCTATAAGATATTTTTTCCTTGATTTTAATATTTTGATTTTAAATCTTTCAAATGAACAATATCCTTTATTTTCTTTAAAGATCATTATCTATAAATTTTTTTTTTTATAATTATAGATGCATATAAGCGTAAACAAAAAAAGAGAAGAACATACATTATGATTTTGAGACCATAAGCTCGGACTGTAATCATAAAAAAAAAACAAACGACATAATAGATTAGAAAATGAGTAGATTATTAATAAAAATCCAAAAATAAACTAAATTTGAATATACGACGAAGAAAAAACAAATTTTAGATTATAACCTGCATTATAACTTTTAATAAAGAATATGTTGCTATTTACATATATGCTTGTATAAATGATATTTTAGTTTTGAAAGGGAGATTGACAACAAAGAGTGGCTTTTTCTTACGGCAACTTACTGTATTTAACAGCCACGTTTCTTAACACGACTCTGAGGACTTAAATTGCATAACAACCAACTTACTGTATTGAGTTTCATCAAATTGTTCCACTGCCTCATCTTCTTCTACCATAAGGCTTTGTCATGGAAGGTAGTCTTCGTACCTGGAATAGCAAAAACCCTTGTGATATATCCATGTATCCCAAAAAATATTAGTTAGAGGATTGAACTGACTAAAACCAAAATAAAAAACGATAGAAATCTGCCTGAAAGCAAATAAAAACTACAAAAATCAATAAATCATTCGAATCGCACATTCGGCAATGATTTTGTCACTAGTCCCTCTGCAGTTTTGGGTCTTGTCCAGGTTCCATATTGCAGTTTTTCAGTAGTTTTTTGTCCAGGAAGCAAAGCCTCCAGACGACGTCCCCACCATATCTAGCATTTAATTTTTATGCATAGTCACATTGGTCCCTATGGTGAGCTCAAACGACGATACAGTCCCGTCGGTGAAGCTCCAAAAACACCACCTTCGAATTGAGCTATCCTGCCTCTGGTTTGGTATGTAGCTGTTGTTGCTGCGCCACGAGCCCTTGCTGCTATGTTGGAGGAGACGACCCTGCCTCCACCGCTGTTCCCATCGATGGAGATCTCTTCTCCACTATCCTCTTCATGCCGGCTCTCTCATCTATACTTTTGTGGCTCTCATGGCACGTGCGATGTTGGCTTCTCTTCATCTGGTGATGAAACAGACAGCTCTACCATCACCATTCACCACCGTCGTGTTGTCGGAGCTCACCTCCAACATCGAGTGCACCGTCTCCGCGTCTATGCCTAGTCAACATCGTCTTTTCTCCTCCACCAAATTTTTGGAGAAAAGAGACGAAAGCATGGTGAGGGAGAGAGTGAAATGAATGGTGCTGCGGCAATTGAATCCAAATCCACTGTTATTTCCACCCATGTAACATCGACAAATTTGCAATCGATCGGCGCCTCATCGTCTTCGCCAAATATTCTGAAAATATACGATGCACAATTAGCCAAAAATCAAAGAAGAATCTCCATAACTAATTAAGTCAATATAACTCTCCGGCTAGGACTTGTCTCCATGCAATACGCATAGCACAATGCTACTTTCTAAAACAAAAACATATGATACTCATCAAAAGTGTAGCTATTCCAAAAACCTAAATTCAATACGACAACGTTATAAATGAGAAAATAGATGTTAGATTCAATTTATGAGATTTGGTCAAAAACCCTAACACACAATACCAAAACCTCCAAAAAATGCTGGATTTCATTTAACCGAAAACTGAATAAATTGAAATTGATTTTCAAGATCATAAGTCGATAACTGCAATTATCAACAAAAACAAACGCACAGATCTTGGTTACGATGCCATTAGAGGAGGTGTTGTTTATAAACAACCACTGATTTTCTTGTGTGAATAAAAAAAACATAAGATCAATACTTTCAATAAAGAGAAGAAAACAAATTGTTAAAACTTATATGATTCTATCGAGAACGGAATCCACATTAAAAATAAGTTGATTTAAAGAGAAAAAGAACTTAATGAGAGATCTTGCAACACATATATAAAACGATACGAATTGATGAACAAAAATTTAAACCTAATAGTTGTATAACCTTGTTGAAGAATCGAATCTGTATGCATAAAACAAACCAAACGTACCTGAAAAAAACTACAAAAACAAACCCGAAAAAAAAAATCAGAATCGAGTAGAATAAAAACCAGTAATAATATAAAATAAAACAATGAACAAAGAACAACTAATATTAAACCTAAATTTTATGAAGAGGTAGTGACAAAGATCGATATATATATTCTTATAGAATTAGGGTTTCACAAATAAGAAATTCTTTATGGGCCAATATGAATATCAGATCCAAATCCAATAATTAAATGTAATTGATGTAATTCGGCCCAAAAAATACTCGATGGCAAGGGGTGTAATTTTGAGATATCAGAATCGATTAGAATAAAAACTAGCAATAATATAAAATAAAACAACGAACAAAGAACAACTAATATTAAACCTAAATTTTATGAAGAGGAAGTGACAAAGATCGATATATATATATATATATATACTTATAGAATTAGGGTTTCACAAATAAGAAATTCTTTATGGGCCAATAGAAATATCAGATCCAAATCCAATAATTAAATGTAATTGATGTAATTCGGCCAAAAAAAAATACTCGATGACAAGGGGTGTAATTTTGAGATTCATTAAGGGTATTTTCGGCAAAACAAATTTTAAACTCGCTCTCGAGACGTCACATAGGATTTGCGACTTCTCATTTATAAGTATAGATAGATGAAAAGGTGGAAATCTCTTTCCCTAATGAAAATGTAACATGTGGTAGAATTATGATGTAAGAGATTGTGACAAGTGGTAGACTATACTGTAAGATTTCATGCCATACTTGTGACAAATTAATTTTCAACTAGTTGTTTTTTGATAATATTTTTCATTTTTCTAGAGAATGTACTTATTTTTTCATGCTAATGAAAGGGTGTTAAGAACTTAGAGAAAATGTAAATAAAAAAATAACAAAACAGAAAAAGTTTCTATGAAATTTAGGATAATGAAACTGAATATCTAATGACCAATGAAAAAAAAAACTGTTGTGACAAATATTTTATATTAATTTTTACACTTTTGGGAAATTAACAAATGGAAGATAAATAACATTTTCTAAAATTTAAAATTTGACCTTTCTTTTTAAATAATTTTATTGAAGCTAAATGGAAAATATTAAAAATATTGGAAATAAATGGAAAGTGTGAATAACAATAGAAAAGTTGGCAAAAGGAAGAAATTCTTTTTTTTTTAAAGAAGAAATAAATCTAAAATCTTAATCAATAAGGAACAAAATAATTGACTTTGTTAGAACAAAATCTTTCAAATTTAATTTCTGGTTTTTGGTAAAGACTGTATTTTATATTTCTTAAACTATCATTTTTTTTTTAATTTACTATTATGTTTAGTCCCTATTCAAAAACACGGTCTCAGCGGCCGCTTAGGCGGCAGTTAAGCGCTCGGCGGCCCGGAACCGCCGCGATTTTGATTTAATCGGCCATTAACTCGGAATTATAAAAAAAGTTGGTTTTGTATGCTTTTTGGGTTGCAAAAAGGTTTATATTTGATGGATCTATTGATTTAGTGAGTAAAAAGCAAGATAAACGGGGAAAAAGATGAAAATCTATCTATCTAAAAACTGAAAAAACCTTAAAACAAATCCCCAATTAATCTCCGTGTATTCTCCGATTAATCAATTAGGCGTTAGGCCTTACTCAACCGTCCGATTAACGCCTAGCGAGTTTTTGAACATTGTGTTTAGTTAAAATGATTACTTTCCATCTATAAAAATTTACTTTCCCTAATAATTTCTTTTGTTGAAAACAAAATGGAAAGTACTAAAAGTTTTGAATAAGATTGAAAATGAAAATAACAAAATAAAAAGGTGGGATTTTGAATAGAAAGTAAAATATAGAAAATATTTCACTAAGAATTTGCTATGATTTTTGTTGAATAGAAAAAGATATTTTATAAAATAAATTTTTTTTTTACCAGTTTATTTTGTTTGAAATAAGTATAATCGTAAGGAAATAGAAAGTTTTTCTCATAATATTAAACTTCTCTTTGCTAACTTAACGTTAAAAATGTTTTTCTTTCACAAAGATCTTTAGAAGATAGATAGTCTACATGCTTTAGGTAGCAGTTTTCATGACGCCAATAAACCTGATCATGTGTTTCTCCTTAATTTTCAAACAAGCTATGAAAGCATGGTACACTCGATTTACTATATATGTTTTCTCTGTGTATTGGCTTTGTTTAAGACCTATTTGATATGTTTTTTTTTCGTGTTATACCCCTAAGAAGAAAATAAATTGAAAAACATATCTCAAACATAGAAGTAGTTAAGCGTATTACTTTAATATGATATTATAAAATAGATTTTGGCACTAAAGAACATATAATTTTGGTTAAAAAGTTTGAAATTTACCACTAATCAAAAATAGAGTATTCACGGTAACGGTAGTGTAACTAGTTTCTAATAAAGTCTTTTAACGGATTTTCACTAAAAACAAAATAAGTAACTTTTAAAAGCGTTAAAATATGGAAGATCTGCACCACTATAGTCATAAAAGACTTAGAAACCTACGTTAAATTGCTGATCTAGAAATCTAAGATGATTTTTGCATAACCTTCTAAATTTAGTCCATCCATATAAAAAAGATCAAAACATGAACAAGAGACCAAAAATGAAGACAAAAAAGAAGTTAAGTGTATTACTTTAATACAATATTAAGAAGTAAAGTTTGGCGCAAAAGAACTTAGGATTCTGGTAAAACAGTTATCAAAATTAATCATTCATCAGAAACAGAGTACTCACGACAGTTACAATTTAACTTAACTGTATGTTTTTAACAGTGTTTCACTGAAAAACAAAATAAAAAACTCTTAGCCGAACTAAAAAATTTGTATTCCAAAACTTTATATCAAAGAAAAGAGATTGAAACACTCTAAGATGATTTTGCATAACCTTCTAAATTTAGTCCATTCGTAAAAAAGATCAAAACATGAGACCAAAAATGAAAAAATCAAAAAAGAAGTTAAGCGTGTAAAGACAAGTCTAGTCCAAGCCCAATGTTCATCCAACAAGCTTAAAAGCCAAAAGAAAACCCATGTGTTTAGGGTTTTTTTACAAGTATTTTCAGATATAAATATCAATGTTTTAACTCTTAGTGATTGTAACTTTGGCTGCCAAAAACGCAGCCCTCTTTCATCTTATCAAATCAAGCTAGACTCTTTGTGTTCTTGGTGACAAGTTAAAACTTTTCCGTTTTTCTTTTGTTCTTTCATTTTAATAAAGCTCTTTGAGCTATTTCTATTTTCGGTCTCGTTTTCTATGTCAATAAGCTCTTTTAGAGCATCTATCTACTTGTTTGAGTTTGCTTTCAAAGCGTATTACTTTAATATAATATTAAGAAGTAAAGTTTGGCGCGAAAGACTTTCGGATTCTGGTAAAACAATTATCAAAATTTATCATTCATGAGAAACATAAATAGAGTACTCACGACAGTTACAATTTAACTTAACTGTATTTTTTAACAGTGAAAATGAGAAACTCTTAGCCCAGCTAAGAAACTTGTATTCCAAACTTTATATCCAAGAAAAGAGATAGAAATGAATCTGGAGAATCTGCAACAACGACAATCGTAAAAATCTTGGATACCTGAGCTAAAATTCTAAAATAGATTATTTTGCGTTAAACTAAAACTATTAGAAATCGAAGAAAAACACGAAAGAACAAAAATTTTGGTAAAAGAAGATTCAAAAACTTATTATTCATTAAAAAAACAGAGCATTCCCGACCGTTACGATTTAACCTAACTGTAAATTCTTTTAACTAAAAACAAAATAAGAAACTCTTAAACCGAGCTAAGAAATTTCTAATCCCGGAAAACCATCTCCAATAAAAACATCTCAAAACACACACAAAAAGAACATTAAACCCATTTACCATCAAACTCTTTCTAGTTGCCGGTGTGAGTAAAAGATGATCCGACATCTCATTTCTTTATTGGGCTTATTACAATTGGGCCCAATCACAAAAAGAAAGAGAGATGGGATATGGGCTTCGGATGTTTTGGTTCAGCCCAAATCCATAATCTGTTACAACAAGATTACAAGGAGAATAAGATATAAATTACAGAGGGGAATGAGAGATCACGATAGAGACAATAAGATCGTCTTCTTCGTTCTTGGATCTGGAAAATCACTGAGTTCTATTTTCTTCTGTATCTCTCTATAGATCTCTTTGTAAAACCCTAGAACTTGTGATCCGCCATTGATAAGGCGAGTGTATCTTCAATCTTTGATATAGTGGAGTTTTGGGAGGAGAGGCTCCCACGAGACGTACCAGTCGAAGGCTGGGAACTCGTTAAATCGCAGTGTTCTTTACGTTTATGTTCATCGATCACCTACAAAAGAACAAATTGATTACTTGATCCGCAAGCAAATACTCTACAAGTGGTATCAGAGCTTGTTGGTTCGACGTTAAACGGTGAGGAGAAGATCGGAGGTGAGATACTTACCAGAAAAGGTGTTTCTGGTGATTGGATCTCCTGGGTTTTTTTTTGCATCTGGATTGAATCCAGTGAAGGATCGTTACTGTCTGTGACGAGAGATTGAGGATCGCAGATCTTGGGTAGGCGATCAAAGGCCTTTGATCGTTGAAGGTTCAAGATCTGAAAAAGAACAAGAAGAAGTTAAGGGTTTAAATCTGGGGAAAAACAAATCAGAGATAAGATCAAATATCAGGTGTATTCTACTCCTATTTGTGAATCTTTACCGTTTGTTTTTGAGTTGATTCAACAGTGTTGCTGTGTTGATATTTCCCTTGTGTCTTTGTTGATTCTGCAGGTCTGCAAAGAACAAGAAAACATCAATACACAATGGATCCAACTCCAGGCAGATTTGAGATGGAAAAATTTGATGGTACATGGGGATTTTGGTCTGTGGAAATTCAAGCTACTGGGACAGCTTGAGATTCAGGGGTTGTTATCAGTCTTAAGTGAAGACTGGACTACACATACTACTAGAGAGGTTGTGAAGCCAGGAGAGCCTCAACTAGCTATTAAAGAAACTGTGGTTGACGAAAAAAAGGTTGCGCAAGATTTGAGAACAAGGAATCTTATTGCTACCTGTTTGAGTGATAGGATCTTGAGAAAAGTGATGAAAGAAACGTCTGCTCTTGCAATGTGGAAAGCCCTGGAAAGAGAACATCAGACTAAGTCATTACCTAATCGCATATATCTCAAGCAAAGATTTGCCAGTTTCAGAATGGAAGAAAGCAAGTCTATTGAGGAGAATGTTGATACCTTTCTCAAATTAATCGCTGATCTGGCCAGCTTGAAGGTGGAGGTTTCAGAGGAAGACCAAGCCATCCAGCTACTCTCTAGTCTTCCTCCAGCTTTTGAACCTCTGGTTCATACCCTGAAATATGGAACAGGAAAGGAAACAATCACAGTTTATGAGGTTACTAGTGCTGCTTATGACAAAGAAATGGAGTTAAAGCAGAAAGGAAAATTTGGTAAAGGAAATGGGGACAGTTTGTTTGTTGGTAATAGAGGCAGATCAAATAACAGAGGTTATGGTAAAGGTAACAACAACAACAATAGAGGAAGGTCTAACAGTAGGGGAAGATCCAAGTCAAAACCAAGGTTCAACAACAAAACAATGAAAGGAGGCTGTTTTATTTGTGGAAAGGAAGGTCATTGGAAAAGAGAGTGTCCTAACAAGGGAAAGAAGGAAACATATAATACAGCTAATGCAGTTTTTGAAGTACCTCAGCCAATGGTACTTACTATCAGTACAGAGGAGAACTATGGAGAATGGATATTGGACTCCGGTTGCACTTTTCATATGACCCCAGATAAGGAGTTGTTGTTTGACCTAGAAGAGTTTGAAGGGATAAAAGTCAGGATGGCAAACAAGACTATAAGTCAAGTAAAAGGACTTGGCAAGATAAGGATTGTTAATCCAGACAATTCAGTTGTGATTCTAAGTGAGGTTAGATACATGCCAGACTTTGACAAGAGCCTAATATCAGTGGGTATGTTGGACAGAAATGGATGCAAGTATGAAGGTGGAGATGGAGTTCAGACCTACTACAAAGATAACAAGAAGGTATTTACTGCTAAATGGGATAATGGGCTGTACTATTTGCAAGCTAAAGTAGTAAATTCAGAGGCAAATGCAGTTGTTACAGATGAACAAGATGCTAATCTATGGCATTCCAGATTAGGTCATATGAGTTCTAAGCAGATGGGAATACTTATAAAGGAAGGTTATCTAAACAGAGTAAAGATTGAGGGACTTAGCTTTTGCGAGAGTTGTGTTCTTGGTAAGTCTCACAGGCTGAGTTTTCCATCAGCAAAGCATACTACGAAAGATGTATTGGAATACATACATTCTGATCTCTGGGGATCTCTTGCGAACTCTGAAAGTCTTGGTGGATGCAAATACTTCATCAATTTTATAGATGATTTTTCAAAGAAGGCATGGGCCTATTTCCTGAAAACAAAAGATGAGGCATTTGGTAAGTTTAAAGAATGGAAACTTGCTGTTGAGAATCAAACTGGAAAGAAAATCAAATGCCTAAGGACTGATAATGGTCTGGAATTTTGCAATAATCAGTTTGATGGGTTATGCAGAGATTCAGGGATTAAACGGCATAGGACGTGTACCTATACTCCACAGCAGAATGGAGTTGCTGAGAGGTTAAACCAAACCATTATGGATAAGGCCAGGAGTATGTTGGCTGAAACCGGTTTGGGAAAAGAGTTTTGGGCTGAGGCTACATCTACAGCTGTGTATTTGATTAATAGATCACCAAATTCATCTATTAAGTTCAAGCTACCAGAAGATGTATGGTCTGGAACCAAAATCGATTTGTCACATCTAAGGAGATTTGGATGTTCTGCCTTTGTACATACTGTACAAGACAAGACCAGTCCAAGAGCATTGAAAGGTGTGTTTATGGGCTATCCGGTTGGCACTAAGGGGTATAGAGTTTGGTTACCAGAATAAGGGAAGTGTACTATTAGTAGAAGTGTTGTGTTTAATGAGATGGAACTCTATAAACACACACTTACAGGATCTAATGAACCTGAACCAGAGGTTGCAAACTCTGACAAGGTTTCTAAGGTCAATTCTAAGAAAAGAATCAATTTCAATGAACAGTTAATACAAAGACCTACTCTACCTAATACGGCTACTTCGAACAGTGAGGCTTCATCAGATCAGGGTTCAGATTCAGGAGGTATGGGCAGTTCTCAAGTTTCAGATTCAGAAAGTGAGTCAGAAAATGAGGGTCAAGCTACTTCAGATTCAGAGAATAATGAGGAACCGAGTTTGGGCAGTTACATTCTAGCTAGAGACAGAGTTGTTCGGACAGAGAGAAAGAAACCAGCAAGGTATTCAGATGATAATTTTGTGGCTTATGCGTTAGCAGCAGCAGCTGATATTGAGGTTATGGAACCTAAGTCTTACAAGGAAGCTATGGTCAGCCGAGAACACAAGTTCTGGAAAGGTGCTACATGGGAAGAGATGGATTCTCTTTGGAAGAATGGAACCTGGATACTAATTGAGAGACCTATTGGTTCTAAGTGTGTTGGTTGTAAGTGGATTTTCAAGCTAAAATCAGGAATTCCAAGGGTTGAAGATCAGAGGTACAAGGCTAGACTAGTTGCTCAAGGTTTTTCACAAAGAGAAGGTATTGACTACAATGAGATATTCTCACCAGTAGTTAAACACGTTTCTATCAGAATTATGCTATGTATGGTTGTTAACCTAGATTATGAGCTAGAGCAACTAGATGTTAAAACCGCATTCTTACATGGAAGTCTAGATGAGAGGATTCTAATGGAACAACCAGAAGGGTTCATAAAGAAAGGAGATGAGGATAAGGTGTATCTTCTAAAGAAGTCACTTTATGGACTTAAACAGTCACTTAGACAGTGGAACCTAAGGTTTGATACGTTTATGAAATCTCAACAGTTTACAAGGAGCAGTTTTGACTCGTGTGTCTACATGAAAGATGTTCAAACTGACAAGGCAATCTACCTACTGCTATATGTTGATGATATGCTTATAGCTTCTGAAAACTGGTCAGTGATTAAGGATCTAAAGGCAAGCCTAAACAAGGAGTTTGAAATGAAGGATTTGGGAAAGGCTTCAAGGATTCTAGGGATGGACATCATACGGGACAGAAAGAAGGGGACTTTAATCCTATCTCAAAGAAGCTATTTGGAAAAGGTTCTAAGGACATTTGGTATGTTTGATGCTAAACCGGTTAGCACTCCAGTTGCTCCACATTTCAAATTGAGGAGTGTACCAGAAGAGCAGTTGGAAGAGGAGACTATGCACATGAAGGATAAGCCTTATTCCAGTGCTGTTGGGAGTCTTATGTATGGTATGATAGGTTCTAGACCAAACTTAGCTCATGTAGTTGGTTTGGTTAGCAGATTTATGTCATCACCAGGAAGAGATCGCTGGGATTTGGTTAAATGGATTTTGAGGTATCTTAAAGGTGCTTTGAATTCAAATTTGGTTTTCAGAAAATCAGAACAGTTCAGCATTGAGGGTTTTAGTGATTCTGATTATGCAGCAGATTTAGACAGAAGGAGGTCTATTACCGGGTTTGTGTTTCAAGTTTGGGGTAATACAGTTTGCTGGAAATCAAATTTACAAGAGGTTGTTGCATTATCTACTACTGAAGCAGAGTACATGGCTCTGTCAGCAACTACTAAAGAGGCGTTGTGGCTTAAAAGGATTTGTGAGGAAATGGGTTTTAAAACCAACAGTGTAAGGATACACTGTGACTCTCAAAGTGCACTGGCAATTGCAAAGAATGCAGTACACCATGAGAGAACTAAACATATAGCTACAAAGTTCAATTATATTCGAGATGTTGTGGCAGAGGGTGATGTTGTTTTAGAAAAAATTCATACAAGCAAAAGTCCAGCGGATTTCCTAACTAAGGCCTTACCTAGGCAGAAGTTTGAACTCTGCTGTGACCTCCTCAACATCGCCTAAGCGGCTATGCAGCTCCAGGTAACTCCAGTTTCAGTGAAGTCCTCGCACAACAGGAATATAGGCAAGTTAGTGAACTGCTATCACTGGAAAAATACTGATTGTTGAAGGTACAAACAAGTCAGTAAGAAAATTAGGAGTTACCTGTGATGCTAGAATCTGAAGGATCGAGACTTCAGTTTCATGTGGAGTACCTGCGCAAGAGAAGATATAATCGGGTTAGTCTTCTGGAAGTGGTTGTTTTTAATCAGAAAAAAAAGGATTCGGGTTCAGACTGCAAGCTCAGTATCAGAAGGGTTTCAGAACAGGTTTGATACGGTAATAAGTTTGTGAACAGAGGTGAGGAGATTACCTGAGATTGGTTCAGTCGTCGGGTTAACAGAAGTCACCGGGTCAGAAGCAGTCTTCGGAGGTTCAGATCGGAAGGATATGAGAGGTTCTGGTCACATGGGTTGTGTCAGATGGGTCATCGGAGAACCGAAAGGTTCAAGGAAGCCGAAGCAGTCAGAGGTCATCTGGGTCAGAGGAAGTCGTCGGAGGCTTAGATCGGAGGTGATCGGCTGTTGGCTAGGCCGCATCGACCCAGAAGAAGTCGAAGGGTTTCAGCTTCACTCAACCAACAGAGGACAAAAGAATCAGAATCAGCAAGGGAAAAAGCTTCGAAATCATCTCAATGACTTCGACATATCAAACATATCGAATCGGCTCATCAATTGGTTTCGACAGAGGAAAAAGGAGAGAGTTGTTTACCTGAGCTGATCGGAGAAGACGAAGAGACTGCGGTTCATGGAAAAGGGAGAACCGTCGAAGTCTTGGTCGGACGGGAAAAGGGATCCGGCAGAGCTTCGCCACTGTATCAAGAGATCGAGAGCAAGGGGGCTAGGGTTTTTCGATGAAGTGAGAGTGTGTTGTGTCGGCTCAAGGTGGAGTTTGTGAGTAAAAGATGATCCGACTTCTCATTTCTTTATTGGGCTTATTACAATTGGGCCCAATCACAAAGAGAAAGAGAGATGGGATATGGGCTTCGGATGTTTTAGTTCAGCCCAAATCCATAATCTGTTACAACAAGATTACAAGGAGAATAAGATATAAATTACAGAGGGGAATGGGAGATCACGATAGAGACAATAAGATCGTCTTCTTCGTTCTTGGATCTGGAAAATCACTGAGTTCTATTTTCTTCTGTATATCTCTATAGATCTCTTTGTAAAACCCTAGAACTTGTGATCCGCCATTGATAAAGCGAGTGTATCTTCAATCTTTGATATAGTGGAGTTTTGGGAGGAGAGACTCCCACGAGACGTACCAGTCGAAGGCTGGGAACTCGTTAAATCGCAGTGTTCTTTACGTTTATGTTCATCGATCACCTACAAAAGAACAAATCGATTACTTGATCCGCAAGCAAATACTCTACAGCCGGTATATATGTCTTGAAGGAAAAACCTCGCCGGCGGTCAGGGAACGAAATAAGACACGCTTATTTCGTTCCCCATCAAATCCTTTGGTGCTCTCTCTCTAAAAGCGGACTCCTCATCTTATTAAATCCGCTTAAGTCTTTTTGGGTCCGCCCTTTCTTTCACATCCTCTCTCTCTCTCTCTCTCTCTCTCTCATTTCAGGGCAGGTCAAATACTTGTCTTTTCTCTCTCTCCCTCTGTCTCTCTTTCAGTGAGATTACGACGAGCTCTGTCATGGACGCTGGTGGCGCGTACAACCCACGCACGGTGGAGGAAGTGTTTAGGGATTTCAAGGGCCGAAGGGCTGGGATGATTAAGGCTTTAACCTCTGGTAATTGTGTTGAATCTAACGCTTTTTTCTGATTCAAAAGTCTCTGAATTTTCCCCATTTTCTCTGTTCCATGCCGGAAAATTGAAGTTTTGGGTTTTGTCTTATTGCAGATGTTCATGAGTTTTACCGACTTTGTGATCCCGGTGAGTGTTCCTTCCAGATTGGTTTTTGTTGGTCCGTCGGAGAGAAAGTCACTGTCTTTTGTAAAAATTGTCTTCCTTGTGCTTTGTTTTGAGAGATGAGCATTAGGGTTAATTGGTTTCTCTGCTCTGGTTTGTGAAGAAAATTGATTTCTTTTGAATTGTGTTTCATGAATTTTCAGGGAAGTGAATTGTTTCGATAGCAGCGAAGTCAAGTGTTGATTTTTGTTTGACTTGAAAAAAAATCTGAGTTTTTGAATATTGGTTTTCAAATGACTTGTTTTTGTTCTATTTGTATCGATTTCTTTGATGTGAAATCACTTTTCCTGGGTTCAACACTGTAGATTGTGAGATCTTTGAATAGTATGTATACAGGGGAGGAAGAACAGATTAGACTCTGAAAGGGATTTGGGAGACTTGAAAGTGCTCTCTGAATCACTTTTGGGTTTGTTCTTGGTTCTGTGTCTTCTTAGTTATGGTGATTTGATTTCCAGTGTTATCGATGATTTGTTCCTCGCAGTTCAGTCTGAACCTGTCAGCTTGATCCTGTTTTAAAAATTTCCGTTTGCGGTGCTTTTCTTATTGATGAATCGTGTTGTTTCAGATGTTAATTAGTCAGAGAATCATTGTGTCTTTGATTTATGTCATTTGGCTTAGTGTTTTTAGTGCTCTTTCCGTTAAGAGATTTTTAATTTGTGACATCATGGATGTTTTGAAAATTTACAACTTGGTTATCTGCTGATTTTCTCGATGTTTTGTGATTAGATATGCAATCGCCCGCGAAATGTTATTTTCCAATTAGGTCATATCTTATAATAAAGCCTGTTGGACTATTTTGCCATAATTGGTTGCTGTTTGTTTCGATAGAGTTATGAACGAGTAATCAGTTTTGATTCTTTTTTGTTTGGCAGTTTTTGGCTGGTTTACGTAATCTGATTGTGCGATGATATTTCCTAATGTATTCGTTTTTCCTTTTGTGATTATAGATAAGGAGAACCTGTGCCTCTATGGGCACCCGAATGAGAACTGGGAGGTGAACTTGCCAGCTGAAGAAGTTCCCCCGGAGCTCCCAGAGCCTGTCTTGGGTATCAACTTTGCCCGAGACGGGATGCTGGAAAAGGATTGGCTGTCCCTTGTTGCTGTCCACAGTGATGCATGGCTTCTTGCAGTGGCTTTCTTTTTCGGAGCCAGGTTTGGGTTTGACAAAGCTGATAGGTATGTGTATCTTCTTGTCACACTTCAAGCATTTTTATGTCGAGAAGCTTTTGAGTTTTATCTTCTTGTGTCTATGTTCCTTGTACCGATCTTAATCTTACGTGATACTACTTACTCTTGTCAAACCTCACGTTCTTCTGCTCATTTGCAGTTTAATTTGTTTGTTACTTGATTCAAGGTTTATGCAGCTCTCTGTGATTTAATGTTCTTCCTCCTTTTGTTGCAGGAAACGGCTTTTCAATATGGTCAATGACCTCCCAACAATTTTTGAGGTTGTGGCTGGCACTGCAAAGAAACAATCAAAGGATAAGTCCTCTGTTTCCAACAATAGCAGCAACAGATCCAAATCAAACTCCAAGGTGAAAAAGGTTTCTTCCGCTGTAGTTCTTCTGTCCCAGATGGTATCTCAGAGCTAACTAATTCCTTGACCTGTTTCTGGTTTTTCCATTGCAATTTACAGCGAGGATCAGAATCGCGGGCCAAGTTCTTAAAGGCAGAAGAGGAGCCCAAAGATGAAGAGGAAGAGGAAGGTGTTGAAGAGGAGGATGAGGATGAGCAAGGGGAAACACAGTGTGGGGCATGTGGTGAGAGCTATGCAGCTGATGAGTTCTGGATCTGCTGCGACCTCTGTGAAAACTGGTTCCATGGAAAGTGTGTGAAGATCACACCAGCCAGGGCTGAGCACATCAAGCAGTATAAATGCCCATCTTGCAGCAACAAGAGGGCTCGTTCCTAAATTAATTGCGGCCTCTGTGTATTTGCTTTGCATATGATGAACAGCTTAACTGTTTGGTTAGAACAGATTTGTCGGTAAGGCTAAGTAAGCCTCTTCTTTTCGTTGGCTTAGGAAGACATTTAGTTATCATTGTTACAAATGGCGATTGAGGAAACTCTGTGTTTAGGGTATGATCTTTCGTTGCTTTGTTTTATGCTTGTTTATTAGAGAGGAAAACATTCTTCGACCCAATCAAAGTTTCTGGTTAGCTTTGTCATTCCGTTTCTTCATCTTTAACACAAGAAACAGGGAAACTGAGACTATGAATGTTTTATCATATATCATTTCTGTTTCTTTGTGGCAAGGCGCTTCAAGAATTCGTAGGTTGTGATCATTGTTGTTGCGGACATCGACATTGAGACCCACCTTGGTCCTAACCCTCTGTAACAAGCCCCAAATCCTCCTTCCTTCATCAAGCTCTTCACTGACTGCATCACTGTCATTGCTTGTCTTCTCCCGTTCTCTTCTGCGTCTAAGACCTGCAACCGCGTCTTGATTGTGTCTATCGGCATAGTTATTAAAGCCGAGCAACCGCTTGCCATGGCTGCACTTACCCCTTGAACCTTCATTGAGCCAGTAGTGTCTTCCTTGCGGCCATATGAACGCTTGAATCGAGACCAAATCGACTTTTGAGCCAAAGAATAGGATGTCCACCAAACTGCGTTTGAAGGCGCATAAGTCAAGATTGAGATCCCGAATCCTCTGTAGAACCCTCTTGGTCCATCTGTGTAAAGTATCTTTCTAAAAGCATCGAACCCATTTGTGTATCTGCAAGAATTCAAAGACAGATCGCCTTGAATCATAAGCCGTTGGCTCACGACATCAATCGGGGTCCAGATGATTTGAGCAGCCACGGCTGAGGTCAAACCGGCTGCACCATTGGCCACAGCCATAGCAGTTGTATCCGACAATCCTAACCTAACACTTGCTTGACTTACAATGCTCTTGGTGATCTCTAGAGCTGACATATAGAGAGCACGAGCCGGGATGGTTCCAAGCAAAGATGTCCCAAAGCCCTTGTAAAACCCTCTTAGACCCTCGTGTCTAGCGATTGCCAGAGAAATGTTGGTGCAGGAGACGCGGGTCGGGGAGACTTGTTGCCTTGTTTTGAGGACTACGATAGGGTAAAGAGCGGTGGATACACCGGAGAAGAGAGCGGCGCCGAGGAAGAAAAACCTCGATTTATCAAGCATTTGCCAATCTATATCCTTGGGGATATGTACTTGAGAAGATCTTTCCTTCTCTCTCATCAAAGCACCCAAGCTCATTTTCAGCTAGTCGTTCCTCAAACCAATCAAGATTCCAACTTCTCACCCAAACGAACTAGTGTGATCACAAAGAGGTTCACTTCAAAAGTAAGTGAAGATCACTGAGAGATAAGAAATAAATGAATGGAGTGTGTGATTGAGTTGATCAAGAAAGAGAACTTATAAAGAGATGGGTTCTCTTGGATTAATCTTATAAGAAGAAAATATCTGTTGGCTTCAAATCTATGAACTCAATAGAGTAATTGTATATAAAAAAAACAAAATAGTGAAATAAAGAGAGAGCCAAACCGAAACGATGGGTCGTTTTGGACAAAACAAAGGAGCGGCCTTTAACTGACTCAAAAAGGTGATATGGGAATGGACACGTGGTGAACGCTCGTTGGTTTGCGTTAGAGAAAACTCCCCGCTTTTAAGGTTACATAAGCCTGAGAGTAGATGATGACTTGTGTCTGAATCGCCCACATGTTTCAATCACTCTGTGTGTCATATTATGTATGGTTTCCTCATTTTTTTTTATAGAAATAATGTACTATTAATCAACTTGATGTAAACTGAAAGTGCAGTTTCGTGTATTCGTGTAATGTGAATAAAAAAAGTTAAAAGAGGGTTTCTGTTTTTACCCATTTTCATATTCCTAAGATCAAAGGCAGAAACAAAAATTTTACAATAATTAAGTGAGAAGATGAGTCTAGTCTTCTTCTAATGTGGGTTTCCTCCTGCGCGCTAGCAAGATCCCACTCCTAGCTCTGACCATTTTGGGCCAAAGAAAGGGATGGAATCGTATGCTTCTTTGTTTGCGTCTTTGTCTACACTCTCTTTCGGGGATTTCAGACGATTTCAGGTTATCGAGTTTGTTTGTCTTGGTGAACAAAGCGATGAAGAATCCTTCTTTGTCCTCGACCGGATCCATCCTGAGTAAATGTTCAGCTGCAAGACAAAGCCGACACGATCAACTTGTTGGAAACAGACTCAATATCAGGTGAAACCAGATGGTAAGGTAAGGGAGATACTTACATCCTGCAAATACAGGGAGACCACGACGCTGCCACTGAGGAAAAGGGGTAGCGAGTTTGAAGCCGAAGGATGTAGCCAGAGGTAAAACAGATGAGACCACGTCTTCGTTTTCTATCTGGTGGATGGAGCAGGTGCTGTATACTATTCTCTCAACCTGTGGAACTACAGTGTATAGGCATAGGTTGAGTACTACAATTTGTTTAGTTATCATTCATTCATATTTATATAATCGGTAAGCGTCTCTTAGTGTATACATATATGCATTCACGGAGGGAAAATTTGGGTCAATGAGTTCGGGAGATACATCAAAATCTTAGTAAAAACCTCATCACAATTAGCTAGAGAAAATTTATGGAGCATGGATGTATATTGCTTTAGCCAACATGAGACAAGTATGTTAACTCACAGGAGAGTGCATGGGCCAGAGCCTTCTTCTGGAAAACAGCGAGCTTGTGCAGTCTCATGGAGTCATAGTTCATGTTATCTACACGGAAAAGGTGTCTTTAAGGTTCAGTCACTACGTAACATGACACACACAAACACAGAAGAACCAGTTAAAACCTGCTGAATGAGAAGGAAGGAGATGGTCCAAACGATCTGTAATGGTCCCAGAGCCAGAGCAAGAAGGATCCAACAATATAGCGCGAACCTGCGATAATCAGCCACATGCAAGCATGCAGAAAAATGGCTCAAATGACTACATCTGATCATGCTACATGACTCTAGACAATTATATCAGATGGCTACTATTGTTCATTATAGAGAGTGACTCTTCACGGTAGACTATCAAAACAAAAGAAAATGAAGAAATTGGACTCAGACTATATATATCCTAATTACAGCTAGCTAAAGAAGATCTAAGATCAAGAAATGATTCTAAAAACATTGGCATGCAAACATTTCATGGAACTATAAGAAAATTAGATAGCCATACCATAGACTAAGTAATGCTTACCTTTGCAAAAGAAGGATCTTTCGGATTTAGTCCCAAAAAATCACCATGAAAGACTTCAATATCTACAACTTGGGGTTAAGAAAAACAATCATGGACAGACATGACCTGAGAAGCAATAATTCAATCAATTTTGTTCTTCAATTTCATGTAATTCAACTCACTATGAACAAAACTATCAAACAGAAGCCAAAGGGTGTTATACGTATAAACAAAATAGAGAAGGATACTGGTAGCACCGGACAGCTTTATAGTCTGTTCCAAACGCTTTACTCGTTCTTGATTTAGCTCGCATGCTATAATTTTTCCTTGTCCTTTCATAAGAGCAGCAAGATGAACAGTTTTGTTTCCTGGAGCTGAACATGCATCAAGAACCTTCACAAAGGAGAGAAAATTAAGCATGGTAACTAACTAAGCAGACAGAATACATTAAGTGTATTCCACAGTCATCATAATAAGCACCAAATGCAAAATTCTATTGTCATATATGTTTCTCCAAATGGGAAAATGTGGGCGAGACTGGTGGCCTACCTCCCATCCTGCTTCTGGCTGCAGTGCTGCTGCTACCATTGAACTTGCCTTCCCCTATCAATCAAAGGAACAAATATCAGTAAAACTAACTACATACTTATTAAACAGAATTTACAGAGTAATATTTACCTGCAAAAATATACGCCCATTCTTAACCAAATGATGAGCATGCAAATCACTGCCAGGGGGCATCACCAACAAGTCAGGAACTGTCTCATCCCTCTGCACCTATTTTCATAATGAAAAAACAAATGCAAGAAAAATGAACTCTGGAAATGAAGAGCAGATTGTGACATGAGAGATCACTAATCCTAACACCTTCCTTATTATGTTAAAACTCATCCTGAGAGAGAACTGACCAACAGATATAGAACACCAGTTTCTTTAAGCTTTATTAAAAGCTTGGAATGTACCTTATAATGCTTTTCCAGCTCTTGTACTACCGAATCTACATCCATCTTGAGTGTATTCACACGAACATAACGTGGTTTTGATTGACCTGCATCCAATTTCGAAATCAAGATACAGAAAGAAAAAAAACTCAAAAGACAAAACAGGTAACAAGTTTATGCTAGGGTAGATATCAAATACCCTTAAGCTGAGAAACACCCAACAACTCATCTACGCTTTCAACTTTCTTTCTCACTAGAACTGTGGCTAAACCCGAGAGCAGAGCGTCTTTATGGCGCATGAGAAAATTCTCAGCATCACCAACTAATGGAGAATCCTGCAATTACAAGTTCCCCTTGAGAAAACCAAAACATAGAGCCACATTCTAGTATGGTAATGGAGTTGAGTTTGAGCTCTATTACCTTGCCGAAAAGGATATCGTAGCAAATAATGTAGATCAATGGTTCTTGCCTCTACAACGGAAACCAGAAAGAAAGCCTTTAAGCATTCCAAGTAATTGAAAAACACAGAAAATCTAGCCATTAACGATTACCAAATTACCTTCCATTTGCTATTCAATACATTAGCGATTTCCAGAACATCTTTAATCACACTAAGATCTGCATAGTGACAAAAATTGTTTCACAAACGAAGAACCATAACTTAAGACGCTCATAAAATCAAAGTTTGAGCGATTGAAGCATATGATTATTGAAGAAGAGAAGATACGCTTGAGCGTCTCGCAAACGAGAGCGAAGGTGGCGCGTTTGTTGCGGACGGAAGGGCTGAAGACGAGTGACTTGATGGAGGCAACGGCTCGGCAGTTGGCGTCACCTCGGAGAACGGTTCGGAGGACATTAGCAGCTTCTCTTCTAGCGAACAAAGCTGATCTCTCGGCGCCGGAAAACTTTTGCTTGCTCGGCGGCGGCGCGTTTGATTTCGGACGCGCCATATAAACCCTCAAAAACCTCTTCTTCCTCTCAAAGTAAAACCCTTCTTCTTGTGTGGCCCTTTTAAACACACCGACCAAACCGGCCCTAAAATTATAGGGAAAAAAATTCTTCAAAAACATCGAACTTAATTTAATTTGCTTATAAAATACACAATTTTAGCTACCCAAATAATACATAACTAGATTTTGACCCGCACTTTGTGCGGGAACATACGTTTTTTATGTTGTAAGCTAAAATTTTGGATTGTGTCTTATATAATATGTTCAAAGTGTGATATGTATTGTTTTAGTTTATAAGTAGAATCGATTATGTTCAAAGTGTGATATGTATTGTTTTAGTTTGCAAGCTAAATGCCATTTTTCAAGTATCACTTTACAAAAATGACACACTTTTGAAATATTTACAAAAATGACACACTTTTGAAATATTTACAAAAATGTCACTTTTTAAAATTATATTTTCTTTATATTATTTATGTTTGGATTAATTATGTTATATAGAGTTTAGTTATAAGGGTTCAGGGGGGTTTAGAGGTCAAAACATTTTTTAGTGTTTAGAATTTTAAGATATAAGGTTTAAAAATCTGTAATTAGTGGTATTTTTGTAAATAAACACCCATAATTGGTATTTTTGCAAATGTACACATAAAAATGACATTTTTGTAATTTCTCTATAGTAAAATCAGATCACTAACAAAATCAAAGGATTGTAATGTTAAAACTTCATTGCGTGTGCTACAAACATGGAAAAAAGAAGCATTTTATTTCGATATTCTTAATGAATTCGAAAGCATTTTAAGGTTAAAAGCTTGCAAGATTGTAGATAGTTTGAGAATGGAGGAAAGAGTACAATCTAGACATTAATCCTTAAATGATCAAGAAAAAGAGAAAAATACTACTCATGATCCAAAATAAAAACAACATGAAACATAGATTGAAAAATCATACCGGACAACTACTAAATCAATTAAATATGAAGATAATGAACGAACCAAGTCACTGACCTGAGAGTTGACCACACCAATGAGCATTGGTTTTGCTTGCTTATCACATCCACATGTAAAGACTATGGTCCCATAGTTTTTCCAAAGTTACCAGACCGGCTTGGTTGATTAATTGGCTACAAAAGCCCCACTATGGGATAGTTTTCCAACATCTCACCTGCAATATCTGTTAAATTAATCCATTAAAGACTCACAATAGGGGAAAGATCAGAAAACGTTATAATTTTGTGTATTACAACGAAACAATGATAAAAGGTTTTTACTTAGCACACCACCATCTATAAATGTCCATAAAGCAAAACACCAAGACACTACAAAATAGGGTAATTTGCTGTTACATATAATAGAATGAAGAGATAGATGGTGTAACTAAGGGGTCTAAAATCAAGATTTACAAATAGAATGACACGGTTCATGAATAAAACATATTCATACCAAAGGGATTATGCAGCTTTGATAGATTACACATGTCCTCGCAATTTGTTCACCAGAAAAGCAAATAATATCTGTTGGAAAAAGAAAGGAAGACAAATATGACAAAATTAAAAATCATTAGTGTCCCTTAATTACGTAAAATAAAACAACTCTACAAATAAAATTGTTAACAAAAGAAACTCTGCAATTGTGTAAACAATGGTGTAAACGAAATAAATTAACAAAATCCAAACCACAGAAAAATAATTAGATTTCATCATAATCATATAAACCCTAGAAGTATTAAGAATCGGAAAAATAATTAATGATGAATCATATACAAAAACCTGAGCGAAATACATATGTGTGGAAGTAGTTTATGAATTTAATTGATCTGGTTTCTTCTCCGATGCAGAACAACTTTCTTCATCTTCCTTACCGATTTGCCTAATTAAATCACAATGAAACATAAATTAAATTAAGTTTTAAACGGCTTTAAAAGACCAAAACGTTGAACGGGAGTATAATAAGAAACGAAATTTGAGCAACTAAATAGATTATAACCATGAAAAACAAAGAAAAGAAAACGAACCAAAATTTGAGACGGCTACACTTTAAAAGTGCTGAGATCGAATATCAATTATTTATAGAGAGTTATAGTGTTGGTTGATAGGGTTTTCATTTTAGTCTTTGTGACGACCCAACCCGTCAAATAAAAAAAATTTCAACCCGGATCACTATTATCATAAATACTGATCCTCAACGGTCCAATAAACAAATAGCGCGGAAACAATGATTCAAACAATCAAATACAATTATCGTTCAACAAGCTCATACTTATTAATTCTAGTTCAATTCGGTAATACACATAGTTCTGAAATTGCTAACACCCTAGCAATTCGAACTTATTACACGAAAACGAGCCACTAGATCATTCCCCTCGTCCCGGCCATGATTCCACGATCACTGACTGTCTTTACCTGCATCACATGGTTATAAGAGATGCGTGAGTATTATCATAAATACCCAGTGAGACGGTCATCCCATCTACAGACTATACACACAGGCATAAGCAAAAGATACAATACCAGGATGAACAAACAATAATGCATCACACAACACCAAACAAGAACAACACGTTCAATATATCAAACTGACGGTAATCAAAAACCTGTGTCGATCGACACACCTCCTTGTGTCGATCGACACACATCAAACCCGTGTCGATCGACACACCTCCTTGTGTCGATCGACACAACCTGCCGACACTGTGTCGATCGACACACCCAACTGCGTCGATCGACACACCAACCCAGAAACTCATCAAACCGATTTTCTACACAAAAATCCACCAAAAATCCATACAAGAATCGATCCAAACAACACACAATCGCATCCTATCAATTCCTTTACCCATATAAGCCTATGGTCACGCACTCACCTCGAATTCGGATAGAAAAGGCTAAGAATCCGACGAAGAACACAAAGAACACGAAGAACAAATCCGAGATCCTTCACCGTACGGTTCACCCACGCTTCCACAACCTCACAAACACTCCCACAAGCCAAATAAGATTGAGGAACACGAAGGAAACAACACCAACAACCTCTCCTCTCAATCCTCTCACTTTCTCTCTAAAAAACTTGAAGTTTCTGCCCAGAAATCCGATTTTTGACTTAAATAGCCAGACCAGCCGACACTCTGTCGATCGACACACCCAACTTGTGTCGATCGACACATGACCAATCAATACGTCATTCTGACGGCAATCGAAAATCCGTGTCGATCGACACACCCCAACTGTGTCGATCGACACAGCGCTCGCTGCTCGACTCCTCTTGAGTCAAAACAACCGTGTCGATCGACACACAAACCTTGTGTCGATCGACACCCATCCAAAAATTACTTTTTGGATCACGGGCGTTACAGTCTTAGTATAGAATATTAACAAAAAGATTTAATAACCCCCACTTAGATACCCGAAAAAGATGAACTTATTTACGGAAATCTCTGATAATCAAAACTAAATTAAAAATTAGATAATTAATATGATTAAATAGCATTCCATATTTGAGAAAATCACACGAAAAACATTAGTTAATTAAGACGATATTAGTGGAGATCACACGATGTGGTACAAAGGAAATCAGGCGATATTATATATATTTAATATTTATTACGCTGCTTTTTGTTAAGAATCTCAATTAACTACGAAAAAATCATTAATGAAAAACGGTCGCGAGGCAGGTCCAATAGGATTCAAATTATTTATATTATTCGATTTAATTATACAGTTAAACTTAATAACCAAATTAAAACGAATCAAATATTTTGTTTTGGATGCCTATTAGATTAAGCTTCATGCTCTTACCGTTGTTCATCATTTTGTTTCTTTCTATACCATGTCTTTGGATTCAAATTCATTTTCGTATCCGATGTGGGACTTTGACAAACATTACTCTTTTCATATGTTAAATAGTTTATGGTCTTTTTGAAAAATTCGAATCATAACATATGCAGAAAAAAATCTATGTTTTTTTATCATATAAATTATCCGATTATTTAATTTGTATATTAAAAATATCATCAAACAAAGATGAATGGGGGAAGAATTCTTAAAAATTTATTATATATTTTTTATCATTTTTTTGTATGCAGTTACAAAATTTTCCTAAAATAACGAAAATGTCATTAATGTGCCATAAAAAAACGAAAATGCCTTTCAAAATGTCCGAAATTGATCCCAAAATTACTGAAATTGCCACTATATATGTACAAAATTATCCTTTTTAATTGAATTTCTTTAGTTTAAAACCAATGGCAATTTCAGTAATATTTGATAGGATTTTGGACATTTACTCTAAATGACTTCTCTTTTAATAGTATAGAGAAGTATTTACAGTTGCTTTTTATATACTCAATTTTTCAAATTTTGTAGGTTTTACACCCTCGATTCTAATAGCGTTAACCCGTTAACTCAAGATTATAAACTGTGTTAATTTTTTTACGGAGAAATTCTTGAAAATTACCCGAACTTAGCTTAATTTGTTTACCCGAATAATATGCATATAATAGTCCCCTATTTTTAGGCTGTAAATGGTGACATATAAAATTTTTTTGCTAGATTCACCAATTTCGCAGTTACCATTTGCTATGTAAAATAATTTTACAAGATTCAGCAAAAGATATATTACAAGATTTAGTTAAATATAGCTTTTTTTAACACTAAAAGACAAATTTATTATGACTGAAAACTGGTATGAAAAGAATACAAAGTTTCAAATAAGACACCTATAGGTGTTATACAACATGAGAAACAAAGCTTCAGGTTATGGAATTATGGATAATCCCACGCCTTAAGATGATAAGCAACATTATCATCCTGACATCCCAAACTGGTTATCATATACTCCCATGTCCTATAGGGAACTCGGCTTCCATGAGAGTATGAAGCCACAATGGCCATTCACAAGCAACATACGACAAAAGCATCGACTTAGGCTTGTAACTAAAAGAACAAGACTCATCAACCATAGCTCCCTAAATGTTGAAGATCCAAGCTAATTGTAAATGGACGCACGGGTCCAACGCAACTAACCATCGATCTTCTTATTGCGAAGCAACACTATCTCCCAAACCAAGTGTTTCTAGGCCTCTAGACCGGTAAGAATAAACCACGATAAAGCATCAAGTTCCTCACTTTTCTTTTCTTACGGTAAAGGCAATGTAAAAAATACGACTTTTGGACATCCTCAATAGAGGCATTGAACAGAGCAGATTTCGATTATATCATATGAGTAGAGACAAAGAAACAAAACCACCTAGAACCAATTAACACCAAACGCATACAAATAGGCAAAAGATCAAAACTGGTGAGGAACCTTAAAAACCAACACCATAACCATGGAACCATAACATCCAAGACACGAACCAAAACCACAAGATCATTCTGCTTCGGACAGAGCTAAAACCATTTCACACCAAAACAACGAGAGGAGAAACCACATCTTTCGGCAAGAAGACCAGAACCACCGGTGAGGACCAAAACCACTTACAAATCTGGATCTGTTAATCGAGAGGGAAAGCTTTTGTTTCTGATGCAACACCGTTGGCCTGAAAAGGCTCAGATCCTCCATTCTGGCTAAGAGACCACCAACAAGGCAATAGAGATCCACCGACCATCACACGAGTTCTACTTCCGACAAAAACATCCGACAAAGAGATACTTTGAATAATTTTAGCTAAGAGAGATTAAAATAGGCAGACGAAAGTACCGGCGACCGGTGCTGAAGGAGCCACCGGCCACAGGCCAACACCAAGGTTAGTAGCGACCGCTTCTCAAAGATGAAAACGGGAGAGAATTTAGGGTTTTATCGATTGCCAAATACATAAACAGTTGAATATAGCTAGATTCAACAATTTTTCCAATACCAAATGATGTATAAATATGTTTATTTTGGATAATAGATTGGATAAGAACAGAAATTTGAGTTACACTGTAATATTTAGGAGATCAAAAGTATATTGGAAATATTATTTTGAAAAATGAATATAATATATAGAATTTCGGATATTTAAAATCATTATCGAACACCTAAAGACTTTATCATATTTAGATATTCTATGTAATTACAAATAATTTTGGATAATTTATAGATATATTTGTTTGAAAAAATAAAAATAGTTATTGTAACCGTAGAACGTTTAGATAATTTAGGTAGTTTTATTACTTTTAAAACAAAAATCGTGTTTATTTATTTTAGGTTATTTTTTTTTGGTTTGGTTCAATTTGATTTTTTCGAAATTGTTTGTACTAATATAGTTAGAAGAAAACGTAAGAATGTTTTTTTTGTGAACAGAAAATTCAACAATTAGCGTAAATTTTACTTAAACAAAACTTTGGATTAATTTACTCTATTTGTAAGATGAATTCATCTTTAATTTTTTGAATTGCAAGTTTCTCATTAAATTATTTTGTTATTTTATGTTTAATAAAATTATTAAATATAAATGTAAAAGTTAATAGTTTTCTCATTAAATTATGTTAGTATATTTAACTAAGAAAAATTATTTAACTATTTTTTTATAGGTTTAAAAAAAAATCAACCAGATTCAGTTATTACCATTTACATTTTAAGATAATCTGCCAGATTCCGCAAAAAAATCACTAAAAATTCAGCAAGATTCTGCAATTCACCAAAATTCAGCCAGATTCCGTTGTTACCATTTAGACCATCAATGAGAACATATAATAGTCCCCAATGTCATGTCAAAACCCCCAAATCCCCTTAGTTAATCAAGCAGAAGTTTGCATTTCTTCAGGTTACGATCAAGAAAGCGGAAGATATTTGCTCGCATAACAATCGATATTTGCTCGCGTCATATGAAGATTTACCACAATGCTCAGTATATTGAGCTTCTCTAATTTGAAACCGTCGTTAACGATATTCCCAATCTCGGCTTAGAAGTTAATAGGGAGAACGAATAACCTACATGGAAAGTCCTGCTTTGACTTGAAAATTCAAAGCGTGTAGTGTACCTATCAAAAGATAAGGCAACCAAACGTTGAAAATTTAAACTCACCAAGTCTAATCCATAGAGAAAGTAATGTAATTTCAGTCAACCATGTCGTCATTGCTTGGAAACATTTTATACCATTTTTTTTATTCATTCATAATGCGAATTTAAATATAGCTCATGAAACTAACTCAAATTACTAGACCACATATCCTTGCACGAGGAGGAGACTTATGAAAAGACTTGGAAAAAAAAAAAAAAAAATGAGTAGTCGTGGACCAAGACACAAGTCTCTTTGTTAAAGAGAAAGACCAAGGCTGTTTTGAAGCATCCATCTTCCTACGTAAGTTTCCTCAAGAAAGGGTACCCACAAATGCACATTATTTACAAATTCTATAAATATAACACTTACCTTTGAAGCTTCCTTTCGAAGGCTAAGTCTTTCAAACACCCAGAAAAAGGAAAGATTGTAACGAAATATTTAGGCACTCACACATTTTTAACTATTTGCATAAATAGTATTTTGAGTATGAATGATGATGCAGAGACAAACTTGGCGAGGAGTTTCAGCGATGATACTCACTCAGGGTTCGAGCTGTTGGAGATATGCTTGTCAGATGAATGGATGGACGATGATCTTGTCTCTGCGGTTTCGGGGATGAATCATTCTTATGGTTATCAGACCAGTGATGCTGCTGCTGTCTTCTTCTCAGGTTCCTCTAGCAGTTTGATTCATCCTGAACCTCCATGTACCAACACTTTTATTGCCGCTACATTCCCTGCTTCAGCCGGTAAGTTTCTCTTTCCTTTTTGTGGAAACCATATAAGATCGGATCATCTTGTCCCGGAGTGTTCACTTAGATGTTGATCTAAAGATCTGTTATATACACTCCTTTAGACATGTGCCCTTGAGGCTTCCATCAACCTTATGTGTTGAAGTACCAGACTATAAGAGGACTGGATTCAAAGACAGTCTTTGAAAAGTATAGACATAAGCCCCTAATTATATAGCTTATGCAGATCTTAGACATTAGGACTTGAACCTGAGACTTTTAGGTGAATCAACATGAATGAATATCTGGAGTTTATAGGTGATTCTATGCTGAATCTGGTTTTCTTTTTGTATTCCTTATGCAAGTAAACCAAATTAAGAAAGAAAAGAAGAAAGTTAAAAAGAGAGTTGCATTCAAGACACGGTCTGAGATAGAAGTCCTTGACGACGGGTTCAAATGGAGAAAGTATGGGAAGAAGATGGTGAAAAACAGCCCAAATCCCAGGTAGAGTACAACATTTTCTTAATTCCTAATTACATCTTTCAGTTTCAGCCCTTTCATATTTTTGTGACAAAAACACAAACAGATTAGTCATTACTAATGAGGCAATGATTATTCTAATCTTTAAAGAAGCAAACCAAATGTGAGAAAACAAAAGCTGGGAAAATGACATGCCTTGTTAGAGTTGAACTCTGTTTTTCAGACATTGCAATCCTCCCTTATGACCTGAAAATCAAATAAAGCAAAAGTACTACTGGTTAATTGCAATGATTTTCATGTAAATTGCAGAAACTACTACAAATGTTCACTTGATGGCTGTCCTGTGAAGAAAAGGATCGAAAGAGACGGAGATGATCCGAGCTTTGTGATAACAACTTACGAGGGCTCCCATAATCACTCAAGCATGAGCTAAGGTTCTTAAATTTATCAACCTGTCTGTTCTTCCTAAATTTATGGTTGCTCAAAGACTACGTAGTCTTAGAAAAGATACTGAAACCATGCTATTCACAGGGTATTGTACAGTTCACAAATTCAGGGCAGTCACCTTATGAATCTGTTCTTGAGACTGATTTTCTATTTTTTAGGCATTTCAAATCTGTGCAAGATGGTTCTTCTAGTTCCTTATATGCAATGTAATCTGGTTGACAGGTTCACAAATTTTGAGAGATTATGACATTTTGAATCTGTACTACTATAGCGTTTCATTTTGTTACAAGCGAGAATCAGCAGAAATATATAGTCCTGAGAACCTCGTAACATGTCATAAGTTAGCAATCTTAGAATATCAATGCAAATGTAAGCAGAAATTTACCAGACCAACTCCCAAACCACCAATGAACACAATGACATCTTACCAGCCATGCATCTGCATCGAGCATCAAGAGATGATAATGAAGAAGTCATGCACTCATCACAGTTAAATTAATACCCAAAACGAGCCATTATAAAGAATTACAGAGCGGGCGGTTACCGTTAACATTACCTTGAATTAGCCTTGACCATCCTGGAGTGAGATGGAGATCAAGTTTCATCAATGAAGGCACTTGGAGCTGACGTTGAGACTGTACTCATCACAGTGACTCCTAAAAGCAATATTTACAACTCAAGGCAGAAAATCATCAAAAAATTTAAAAGGCGAAAGCAGAGATGAAAAACGAGAACCTTGATTTAGCAAATTGAGGAAATTTACCAAACAAAACATTTCTCATACACATTCGTAAAACTGGTGAAATCCAAATCTACTTCTTTCAATTAGCAAAAGGGAGGATGGAGAAACATTTTCCATCCTGATCGAGACTGCTTTCACATCAAAATTGCTACTATCACAATCTTTTTGTTGTTTTGTTTGTAAATATCACGTCTGAATTTCTTGTAAATGGAACAGAGGCAGCAGAGCTACTCAAATCACCAGCTTGATTGTGCCTGTCGGTTGTTATACTCCACAATGTATCTAAGCTCTTTCTGGTTGCTTGTGGGTTCGATGCAATGATCGCCTTTGACTTCGAAGCTTGACACTTGATGGTTTTAGCAATACCACTGGCAAGTAACCAGCGGGATCCAGCCTGTTGCTGTGAATTTGTACCCCAAAGATGGTCTATGCCAGGCTCATTTTTCAAACCCGCAAGACCGATGCCAGTGATTCTCCACAAATGTGTATCATATTCAAAAGGTTCCTTGGTTCTTCCTTCTTGAGCCAAACTACACACAGGTGGATTTGAGGAAACGAAAGACCTCTCAACTTGAATCAGAGCAAGCATAGATGCACCAACAGGTTCATTACTTCGTAATGGATCTCTAAGCAACACTCGAAGAGCAAGTGTCAACTTGTTCCCGAAGGTATGGCCCTTTCCACTAGAAGCTTGATCTTGATAGGCATGGTTAGCTGAATTTATTATTCTTATTTGCATGTTGGTTTCATCTCCGCGAAACGTTCCATGGTCAAGCATTAACCACTCATCCAACGTTAAAGAAATACTAATTAACTCTAAAGCCTTAGACTGATCCATGGGTTTTGGTGCAATTACTGCTGGTGGATCTTGGTCTGACATGCTGCATTGAATCTTTAGTCCTTCTACCGAGAGAAGTTCTATCTCATCAATTGCTAAGGAAGCGAGAGCTTCAAGAGGTACATAACCTGAACACATTTTGGAGCCAAAGCCCCCGAGTTCTTCTTTTGGAAGAAACGAATCCAGCTGTTCTGATGGTTTCTGAACCACGACACTGTTACTCTTCTCCGAACAATCATGTACACTTCTGCAAGTCAAATCAAACAAAAGAGAAAACATGACAACGATATCTTTTGGAAGAGGCTGTAAAGTAGAAACATAATGCTTAATGTATGAACATAGTGGAAAGCACTGAACCTCTCAATTCTTGCGTCCTTGATAACTTCATGTATTGTCTTTCCCATAATATCTTCCAAAGGCATTAATGCATTAACTTCAGAGCAAAGTCCTTCAAATCCAGAAGCTGACAAACTTTGCAGTATTTCAAGGATATCAGAACCTAATTCTGATACTAGCACCACCGGGTTTGAAACTTGCATGATCAGGTGTGATGCATCCTTAGACTTTCTGAACAGTAATGGATTCATGAACCGGATACACCCTCCCCCTTTTGTCCAAACAAGAGGACCATTATTATCTCCAAGTGGCAGCAACTCTAATCTCTCATCAACCGGAAGCTCTATTGGACTTCCAAATCCATCAGAGTGATCACACAGAGAGTTCTTGAAATCGTTGTCGTTTAAATCCCACTCTCGCATTAAAGTTTCAGTCTCCAAGTCTTCAAGTACCTTAGACTTCCTTCTGTCTATTAACAGCTGAGATTTTCCCTCACGCTTGTTTTCCCCAACACCCAAAGAACTTGAAAATGAGAAATCATTTGATTCCTCATTAATATCAGACAAATATTCTGCTTCTCCATCAAAACCTAAGAGAAAGTTTCCAGAAGCAAAGGCTTCTTTCTCAAACTCTCGAAGCAGGTATTCACGAGGAGATGTAGGTTCGCTATCTGAGGTATAAACATAAGAACGTTCCTCAAGTTCAAGCATGTTTAGAAAATCATTAGCTACAGATTCAGAAATGTCATCTAAGCTTAGTGACTTTGTTGATATTTTTGCACCTTTGTAACTAGATTTAACTTCCAAGAAATTTTCTTTCTCAGTAGAATCATCCATGGTCGATGAAGATTTAACCTCGATTGACTCAGAAATTACCTGCCTACTGGAAGCTGACTTGGATCCTCCAAAATCTGAATCTTTTGGCAAAGAATTACTTGCTCCACTTCTTTGTTCAGGCACTGATAACTGATCAATTAGATCGGTTTCCTCGAAAAAGGCTTCATCTTCATCTTTAAGTAACTCATTGACATCAATAATTTCAATTCCCAAGGAATCTGTATTTGGATCAGTGCTGTCTTCCATTCTGGATCTTTCTTGCTGAAACATCTCTACTCCTTTTCGAGTGACAGCAAGATCAGTGTCGTTAGAGTCATCTGGTTGCTTATCAGTCTCCAAACCTAGGTCTACCTTAGTTTTTCCCAGATGTTCATCCCGGATATCAATTCCTGTTGAGCTATGTGGGTTTTGTTCAGTAAGTTTTTCATAGAGAACATCTATTGACTGGGAAAGATCCAGACTCAGATTCGGTGAGACTTGATGGCAGTCCTTTCCATCATCAAGCAGTGGAGATCTATGGTCCATACTTGGAACACTACCAACCCGCTTCAGCATCACATTTCTACTAGTTGAATCAGTGACTGAATTGGTGACAACGGAGTAATCAAAACTAAGATTCAACACTGCAGAATCTGCCAGGCCTGATAGCTTGAAGCTCATGTTCCACTTTCTTGTGCTTCTTTTACCTTCCAGTTCCTCTAGAGACAACGGTAAGATCCTGGTGAGATCAATCCAATGCTTTCCTAGAATAAGCCAGGGAGCATCAACAGGAGATGCATAGATCAAGAAAAGCTTCACTTCATATCTTGCAGCACGATGGGGTTCGTGTTTGGTACCGTATACTGAACATCTGTGCATCAAGGTCTCTTCAAAATCGGCAATTCCTTGCAAAACCTTGGAAGGTTGAGTGGACATAACTTCATCCTTCCTTTTCCACTGCACAACTAATCTAGTACCATTCAGGTTTGAAGGCAGACCTTCAATGGAATGAACATGTAGAAGAAAACAAACATCAAACCGACGCTGCCCAAAATGAGCTATAGCTTTCAAAGGTTTCTTCCAATCCCATGGTACCAAAGATTTCTTCTTCTTCTTCTTATTTGGCAATAACCCAACATCCATGGTTCCCTGATCGGAACTTAGCGATGTAATATCCAAAGCATGAGTTCTGGCAACAGATTTAGATCGGACAGGAGGCAATGAAACCGCCGCTTTCTGATGAGGTTCATTGTTCAAGTAAAGAGCTCTACTTACCTCCTTAATGTCCCTCAAAAGCTGTCCATTGTATGAATCTGCCGTTGAATCCTCTCTATCATTCACACTGATTCTAGAGGACATTGCTTTACACTCTTTGATCACCAAGTCATAAATCTCAAACCGGATTTCGAAAATCGAGCAATGCTGAAAAATGTCAATAAAACAAACGTGGAATCAAAGTTAGTAAAGCAGAAAGAAACAATCCAGAAACCACAACAAGAATCTACCATGAGGACAGTATCTGGTTCAATCCATTTACCCGAAACGCAAAACGAATACTTCAAAAGGGTTTTTCTTACAAGCAGACAATCTCTCCTTTTTCTTACCAGTTTGAAGGGGTTTTGTCTCTGTGCTTCACTGGCGAAACTTCAATTTTGGAAATGAAACCAATCAGAGATCTTCGGGATTCCAAAAATAGAATTTTTTTTTTTTTTTTTTTTGAAGATTCTTGGATAAAACGATTTCACGGGAAAAGCGTGAGCAAATTGAATGCTGGGTTTCGCCGGTAGGGTTTCATTTGATCGGGTGGGTGGGTCCAAAGACAGTGTTGTCGTTGGTGGTTGGTGATGCACTGACGTAACTATGGAGGAACAAGAGAAGAAGATAGACGAGGCTAAGCGAGACAAGAAATGTATGTTGTTTTCTCGTTTGCGGTCGCACAAAAACGGCAAGACGACCAGTTTTATTTAAGAATAATCTAATTGTACTACTGGAAAGAAACGGCATGCATTTTGTATTTTACAGCACTCAGGTTGACAAGGCCGGTTTGTCACCGGCAATACTAGCATCCGCTGGTTCAACTTGATTTGTGGATTCTGGATATGTGGTTTTACAAACGCGATTAACGATTAATTAAAAAAAATTAATAATTTAATTAGTTACAAGAAAAGACAGATTCGGCAATTTAAATGATTAGAAACTTTGTGCGTGTTGTAAAATAATGAGGCAAATTTTTGGAAAAAGCGTTGTAATTGCATAATTAAAGGACGATTCGCGGAATCAGCAAAAATGATATACTACCAATCGATCCATAATAAACAAAGAAAGAATCGTCAAACTTGAAGTAATTTTCTAGAAAATTATCAAGAAAACCGGTCTAATAGACTCTAGAGATGTCATGCCCCAAAAAAAGAAAAATCTAGTGCACTCTTAAAAATAGGTAGTATCTAGTTTTTGCATAAGATACAATCTGCACAAAAATTTAGTAAAATTAGCAAATTATTCCATATCTTTAAAATTCATAAAATAGAATAAAATAGTAAATTTTTAAACCTGAAATCTAAATCATAAATCTTAAAATTAACTCTAAATCTGAAATCCTAACGATATCTCAAAGAAAAAAAATATATATTCTAACCCGTAAACCGAACAATGATATTATTTTAAAAAATTTGAAAGAATTGACATATGTGTTTTGTTTATATAAATGTGTTTAAGATTTTTCTTAATCGTCGTCCCATGTGGTAATTAATAATCTCTCCTTTCTAGTTTCTAGAGTAATATAATGTGTCCTTTACAAGATTTGCTTAAAGTTTTTTAGCAAAAAAAAAAAAGATTTGCTTAAAAGTTGTTACAAAATTAAACTCGAAATTAAATCTCACACTATAGATATGCATTAACAAGAAGTATCTAAAAATACAACTTCTTTTCTTTGACCGAAAGAAAAGGCAATAGTACTATAAATCAGTGGTTGATAGAAACTTTGATGTTTCGTCCTTTAGTCAGCTAAGTTTTAATTAGAAGTTGGTTATTTCGTTTTCCCATGAGCCGTTGAATCAATAAGAAAAAACTTAGACCACAAGCAACAAAGAAAACTCTTTCTCTTCTCCTTTGGTCGATACCTAATTCGTAAAATGGCTCCTCCGTACTCGTCGTCGGACGATAGTCATTCTCCGGTGAACTCGACGGTCATTGCCATCGACAAAGACAAGCATAGTCATTACGCTGTTCGTTGGGCGGTCGATCATCTCCTCAGTTCGATTCACAATCCAATCATTATTCTCCTCCATGTTCGTCTCAGAAACTCAAATTGTAGGTACCTTCTTCTCAGTTTGCTTTTAATCTATACACCAAATTTTGAAATTAGGTTTCTACGTTTCCTTGCAACACACGTCTGAAATTATTGCTCTATTTCCTTAATTTATTCCATTTGTATATATTCCATTGATTCTTTTAACTATATATTTTTTTTCCCCCATATTGAATTAACCTCAAATGGTGAAACTGTAGAAGAATGCAAATTTTACACGCTTTTTATTCATCTAATTGTATATCCATTTGCACGCTTAGAGTCAGTAGGATTACATTTCCTTGCAACGCACTTCTAAAATCTCGAAGGTTTTTGAGTGAATTGCAGATGGAGGGAATGGAAGCAACTTAAACAATGATGATCTAAATCAGTTTTTTGTTCCATACCGAGGATATTGTGCACGAAAAGGGGTATATATAAATTCTTCCTCTAATTCATTTGAGCATGTTGTTTTGCATACATTAGCTCATATATGTATGTTTTCATGCAGATTTCTATGTCGGAGGTTATTCTGGAAGATTCGGTCGTGGCAAAAGCAATCTTGGAATATGTTAATAACAACCTAATTAACAATCTTGTGTTGGGAGCATCCTCGAAAAACACCTTTGCTAGGTCTCTTATGTTTAGTAAACCGCATGATCAGGTGCAAACTACCATACTAAAATCCACGCCTGAGTTTTGTTCGGTCTATGTAATTTCTAAAGGAAAAGTTCAGTCTTCTCGACCAGCTCAAAGACCAATTACCAATACACTTGCCCCGCCTCGTGTACCTTCGACCGGGTTTCTAATCAATTCGTTATCAGATAGCGAGCAAGATCTTGTATCTAGGTAAACCAACCCTTTGGTTTCTTCTATCAATTTTTATTTTTGTAATGTTTAGAGCCGGCACTCAAACTCAAGACCTGGTCAATCTATTTTAGTCACTTCTTGATTGTATTTTTGATACATTTTAGGGACCAGCGTAATGCGGAGATGTATCTACACAATCGTGCCTTCAACGCAATGCGAGCTGGAAGGCAAAGCACAGCAAATGGGTCCATAGATTTTAACAACGCCTTTACACAAGTTGCATCCAAAAGGAATCCCACAACAAGAATGTCATTTTCTGATGAATCTGATGTTGGATCTGTCATGATGGGTTCCATTGATCTCTCTGCTCACCATATAGATTTTTTTGGTGCATCGAGTTCTTCAGACGAGTCAATTCCCCAATCAACTGTATGTTTAGACTTGAAGAACTCTTTTTTTTTTCCGATTTTTAAGAAAAGAGATTAGAAGCTTTAAGTTGCACGGTTGTTGGTCTATTTGCAGAAAGACATTGAAGCTGAAATGAGAAAGCTAAAGATTGAACTCAAACAAACCATGGACATGTATAGCTCAGCTTGTAAAGAAGCACTCACAGCAAAGAAAAAGGTAGATGAAGTATATACTTTTTAGTTTGAAGAAGTTTCTTGTTGCATAAGGTACTCATGTGGCTTCTGTTATGTTTCCTAGGCAAACGAGCTAAATCAATGGAAAATAGAAGAAGCTCGTAAATTCGAGAAAGCGAGGCTTTCTGAAGAAGCAGCATTGGCAGTTGCGGAAATGGAGAAGGCAAAGTGCATAACGGCCTTAGAAGCAGCTGAGAAAGCACAGAGAATGGCAGAGCTAGAAGGGAAAAGAAGGAAGCAAGCAGAGATGAAAGCAATAAGTGAAGAACAGGACAAAGACCGCGCAGTGAGTGCTTTGGCACATCAGGATGTACGGTACAGAAGATACACAATAGAAGAGATCGAAGAAGCCACTGAGATGTTTGGTAACCATAGGAAAATAGGTGAAGGAGGATATGGACCTGTGTACCAAGGCCAACTTGACCACACTCCTGTTGCTATTAAAGTCTTGAGACCTGATGCTGCTCAAGGGAAAAAGCAATTTCAACAAGAAGTAAGATTTTTTTTATTTTTTTATTATTGTTTTTGTTATTGAAAAAGAACATTTTTTGGTATGCGGAGTTCTGGCTCTCTGGTCCATAATCTAGACTTGGTTTGCCGGTAAAAAGAAGCCTCTTGATTTATTTTCTAATGAAATATACTCTGCTTCTGACAGGTTGAGGTTCTATGTTCCATAAGGCATCCACACATGGTCCTTCTTCTTGGGGCATGTCCAGAGTATGGATGTTTGGTCTATGAGTTTATGGAAAATGGGAGCCTAGAGGATAGACTCTTTCGGAGAGGAAACTCTCCACCGCTTTCTTGGAGGAAACGTTTTGAAATAGCGGCAGAGATAGCTACTGCTCTCGCGTTCCTTCATCAAGCTAAGCCAGAACCTCTTGTTCACCGCGACCTCAAACCGGCCAATATACTTATAGACAAAAACTATGTGAGCAAGATCAGTGACGTTGGTTTAGCCCGATTAGTCCCAGCATCAGTAGCTAATAGCGTCACGCAATACCACATGACATCAGCAGCAGGAACGTTTTGTTACATAGACCCTGAATACCAACAAACAGGAATGTTAACAACCAAATCAGACGTATACTCATTGGGGATATTGCTACTTCAGATTATTACCGCAAAGCCTCCCATGGGGTTGGCTCACCATGTCTCGAGGGCAATCAGTAGAGGAACTTTCAAGGAAATGCTTGACCCGGTTGTGACGGATTGGCCTATACAAGAGGCTCAATCTTTCGCTATTTTATCGTTGAAATGCGCGGAGCTAAGGAAAAGAGATAGACCAGATCTTGGAAAGGAAGTAGTTCCACAGCTTATTCGATTTAAAAACTTAGGGAATGAAGCTGATTTAACTCATGTGGATGAGAGAAATAGCTAACGAATGTATATGAAAAAATGTTTGTCAAATCAAACATATATGTTTGAAATATCCACAAAATGTAAAGTATTGAATACAATGGATCATGTGACAAAGTATTGAACCGATTCTCTCTCATATTCCTCAAAAAAAAAAAAAAATCTTCACAATTTACCCTTTTAAGGTTCAAGATCATTCTGACCCAACAACAAAAAATGGAAGACCATATTGTTTTTGAGTATTTATTGAGACAATAGTGTGACATAATGAACCCACAAATTATAATAACCATCACCACAGATATGCAACCACACAAATTTATGCCCTTTTCTACAATCTAATGATAGTTCAGCTTCAACATAAATCGAGTAGATATATATAGATGCAACAAACATTAGTTGGGTGTGATCATTGATGTCGCTAGCCTAGATTTATTTCAAATGAGCATGGTTTTTTTAGGGTTTTCTAGCGATTGAATTGTCAAGGTTTGAAGATGGATTTCAAATTCATACTGTATGATTTATTATGTACTAAAGATGAGAATACATTTAAATTGTACCTTTTCCAGTGTGCAATTATCAGATTGATGTTACAAAACAATTATTGATAAAACTAAAGAAAAGATTTCCAAATGTTGGATTACCATAAACAAAACAATAAAATTAGATACAAATCTTTGACAAAAAAAAGCTAACGAAAACAATTTTAATCTATTCTATATATTTGTCATAAAAACATGAGATCTACTCTATATGAACATGAGAGAGAGAAGAGGTGACAGAAAGAGAGTGAGCACACATAGCTTCAAGCATAAAACCTCCAAATATGCAAGAAAGCCACCATGTGTGCTCACTCTCTTCTGTCACCATCAATTCATCATCACTCTAATCGCACATGCATCTATGACTCTAACACAAACCCTAGCCCTTGTCATGCCACTTAAAAAAAACTGAATAAAAATATACTATATAACTGATGTTCCATTAGGGAGGAACATTGATATAAACTATTAATTATAGGATATGTGTTTTCTTTTTCTCTTTGGCTGTGAAAAGAAATGGAGACCTGTAGTGGCTTTTTATAGCCAAAATGGAGAGAGAGATCCAGAGAGATCTAGAGAGATCTTAACAAATTAGGGAACATATTTTCTCTCTCTTCTCCAATTATTTGATACAGATAATCTGGAAGCAGATCCAACGAAAGAAAAAGATAATAATATTACTATTTACGAAATAGTGATATATTTATTCATATATATATAGTTTTATAAATCGTGGGAGTTTCACGTGTTTGGCTCATAATATCTTCGGTAAGCAGTCTTTGGATATTCTGAATTTAAAAATAACTATCCGTACCAAATGGAGTTTAAACCCGGATCACAAAAGAACCAACCCCTTGTGTTACCATTATGTCAGTTAGATTCTATTTATTTACATTTCTCATTAATTCTTTTTTTATTGGACAAATGATAACCCCAATTGATGTAACCGACGAAACGCATAGTCAACATTTTAAGATTTTTTGCCAGGCTAAATTATTCTGTTTCCACTTTCACCATTAAATGTTAGTTACGTTACTAATGCAGAGTTACAGATTATTTCACTATTTTATTTGTGTATATAAGAATTTCTATAATGTACACAAATTACAATTCGTTTCAGGGTTGATTGTAGGGGAGTTGAAAATTACAATTCGTTTCAGGGTTTCGTTACTAAAAGCCAAAAAATTGCCAAAATTTCCAAAAATAAGCTGTACCAAAATCTTATGGTAGTTACGGAAGAGTAGGAACGGATTAAGGTGTATGCCAATATATATTGACTGATTGTATTCCACTTTTACCTGAATTGTTCGGTTCATGTTTAGCTAGTTGAAATAATGTTATATTTTATACTTATCATGGTGATCAAACAGTTTGACAACTGCCTAGATCTAGAAGATTAGTCGGATTCTCGATATAAATTATTCATTTGATGTATATAAAAAATTATACAAGAAAAAGGAAAATCTTGTGTGATAATTTTGTTTTAAAAGATATAATATTAGTTACATGACTCCAAACTCGGAGAAAATAAGTTTACAACGATAACCTCGTCAAATCTTATTCTAGAAAAAAAACTATAGAGCAAGCCCTAAACCTTAAACAACAAGTGATACAAAAAGGAGAAAATTACTAAATATGTCTCGTTGCAAACTAAAGTTATCTGAGATGATGGAGAAAATAAATCATCTATCAGGAAGTTGCGATATTTTAACCTTCTTTACACAAATACACAATCTGTTTGATTGATACAATTTCATAGTTTGTAAAAAAAGTTGCGTAATTGTTTTAAATTTAAATTTTATATTTTATGTTTGAATCAAAACATTTTAAAAATATGTTTCTTAATTTGAAAAATATATTAGTTTTTTTTATGTGACAATTGCAAAAATGCCACTTTTGATGTGTACATTTGCAATAATGTCATTTAGGGGTGTTTATTTACAAAAATGCCACTAATTATGGATTTTTAAAGCCTAAATCTTAAAATTATAAATCCTAAAAAATGTTTTGACCCCTTAAACCCTCAAAACTAAACTCTAATAGAATATAGTTAACCCAAATATAAATGATATAATGAAATTTTTTTTTGAAAAAGTGGTTTTTTTGCAAATATTTTGAAAATGTGGCATTTACATTTTTTATTTTTTATTTTATCAATATACGTTATTAGAAATTACTAACTTTGATATATAACTATGATAAGATTATATTTTTAATTTATCATTTCAAATAACAAAAGAAATCTATTTAAAACTACTTTACATATCTTTCAACTTGAGAATTTTTTAGAAATGCCACTTTTGAAGTGTCACTTTTTAAAAATGCCATTTTTTAAAAATCTTTGTAAAAATACCATTTTTTCAAAATTATTTACTTGATATATTATTTATGTTTGGGTTAAGTATATTGTATTAGGGTTTAGTTTTGAGGATTTAACACTTGTTTGAGATCAAAATATTTTTGTAGGGTTTAGAATTTTAAGATTTAAAATTTAAAAATTTTGGTATTTTTGCAAATAGACAACCTATAATGATATTTTTAAAAATAAACACATTAAAATTATCATTTTTGCAAACTTTTACTTTAGCATATAAAAGATATCTCAGAAACGATGCCCCAAAATACATATATAAATATTAGATATTTCCGAATATGGAATCATGCATGCACGCATATCTTTGTGTTTTCTTGACAACTTTCCCCTCGGAGCACTTATCCTAATTTTTTTGTTTTACTTTTGTGGGAATGTATGTCGACGAATACCAATAAGATAGTGGCCTCGCAGTAATATAAAGCAGTTGGGTTTTTTTTTTGTGGGTTTGAGTTCAATCTCCCGTTAAAACAAAAAAAAAAAATCTTTACATTAAAACGAAAATATTATAAAAAACAGTGTGTCGACAAACAATAAACTTTACATGTTTATGACTCTGAGAAACGGTAAAACCTTGCTTCCTTTTTTTTTTGCTAAACAAAAAAAGCTTGCTTCTTTTCAGCATGTGTGTGTTTTTTTGTACTCTAAGAACAAGAGAACTTACGAAAATAATCAGTAAAACTATAATCAGATAGATGGCCATGTAGTACATATGAATATGATTTGTTATATATATATATTTTTTTTTGTCAAAAACATGTGTATATATTATATATAAACTCACGTAAAAGAAAAAAGTATATAAACTCAACGGCATATATATTACACTACATATCTTCTACCTCTTCTTCTGTTTTTCTATGCCACAAGAAACTTTTGTCCCGGTCAAATTCTTTTTTATTCTTCTAAATCTTGAGTTGATGATATGCGAGAGGTGAATGATTGATTGGATGATATGATACAGATAGAATTATCTCGTGATGGCCAATTCTATCTTTCCACTTTCGGCAGGAAAGCATGTGGAGAATGCCTAGCGTGTCACGTGTCGAAATGGGGTTTGTTCGTCGTCCAACCCTACATCCCCAAGTGGGAGTGGTTTTTTTTTTTCCAGAATCTCATCGTCCACCGGTTTGTGTTCCTTCTATACATTTCTAATGCATCATCTTATTCTCTTATTCTCATTTCTAATGCATCAGCTTATTCTCTTTTTATTCATTAAATAATTAAAAAAAAAATTCGCGCACAAATGGATTCATTCAATTCTACAATAATTCAAGAAAAATTACAAGATGGCTCATATCTTTTATATATTATACAAGATTCCATAATATTTAAGATGTGAGATATTCTTCACACATGATTTACATGCCATGATTGAAAATAATTCACCAACTTAAATATACGATGGATTCTTATACCATGGTTAAAAAGGTTAGGAATTTACAAAGAAGTTAATAAATGGATTGGGCTAAAAAGTATAAAGAAGGTATAAACTGAATATTTTTTTACTACAGGATCATACTCTAGGTTATATAATTTATTTTGTAAACCTAAACTTTTTTTTTTCCACCTACATTATCATTTATATATCAAACTTTAAAATCACAGTTCAAGTTACATTCAAAAGAAAAGAGAACATAAACCCTAGCGTTTAACCAATCCACCCACACACAAAAAGGCATAATTCACCAATTAGCCAAGTTGTCAAGCCCTGTCATTAAGCTACTATGTACACCAAAAAATAGCAGACAACACAAAAGAGGATCAAGCACTCTCAGATACAAAGATCTCATGAAGCTATGCCGGGAAACTCACAGCCACATAAGATTGAAACCTCAACTCCTTCGTGACACTCTGTGCAATGAGAAATGTTCTTCTATTCGTTACTATTGATTCCAATACCAATTTCCAACATTGAAATCTCTCCACAGTCTTAAGAATTTGATCAGTTTAAAAACTAGAGGACAACCAAGCATTTGCTCTATCAACAACCCTAACTAGTTCAGAGATTTCTATGTCAAAGACGACATGATCAATCTTATGAAAACCGATGCTCCCCATAGCCCATAACAAAACCAACAGTTTAGCATCATCAAGCCACTCAGTATTTTAGAAACATCTTCTACTATCAAGTATAACCCGTCCTCTGGTATCTCTTAAGACGCAAGAAGCACATACCATTTGGTTCCTTTTGGACCACGAAAACCCAACATTATATTTGACCCATGGATCAAGAGTTTTTTTTTCCATTTTTTGGTGAAATAGCTGCATCTATTTCGTGGACTACCCTTGAATCTCAACTTTAACAATCTGAGCAGCAAACCATTTATCTCTTTCTTCACACGCTTTCTCCACAACCTCGTGAGCTAAGAATATGCACCCATAAAAAAAGCAAACCATTTCTGTTTTTCCAAATAAACCAAACTAACCAGAGAATGAGCCTCCTCGAATCCAAAGGGATCAAGCTGTTTTTATAAGATTTCAAAAAGAAAGAGAAATTGGGGAACAAGGCTATACTCTCAAACCCATTTTCAGGAGAAGGAAGGTTAAACAGAGCCCAAACCTATCTAGCCAAAGAACATGCAAAGATAACATAATTAACAGACTCACCTTCTAACCCACAGACTTGACATTTAGAATCAATGTTCAAACCTCTTTTGGCAATCAAATTCACCATAAGAAGAGCTTCAAACATTAATTTCCACAAAAAGACCTTGAGTTTAGGAGAAGATTGAATGTTCCATATTTCATGCTTTAGACCATTGATAGGGGGTTTTAACTTCTCGAATACGCACTACCTTATTCTCATTGTTCACCAGCCAATATTCAGTGCCAATACCCAGACTTAACTGAATATTAACTGAATAGCTTTTAGACACCACAGGTTTCATTTCCAGAATCCTATCAATGTCTTTCTAGAAGAAAAACTGCTTCAATTTATCTCTATCCCATCCTTTTTTCCTTTAATAAATCAAGTCCATCACTTTCAGATCAAGATCAATCAAAGAATTTTTCATCAAAGGGGCTCTCATCACCTCACTCTCAATCCAAAGCTCAGACCAGACAAAGGTAGATCTACCCTATTTTATGCTTTAAACCCTTTTTCAGTAGTTCTCTGGCATGCAAAATGCTTCTCCAATCTAACCAGAATTTACAAAGTAACGGCTCTTTAAAAACCTAGCAAGCAGGCAATCAGGTTGCTGAACCATCTTCAAAGCCTGTTTCCCAAGCAAAGCCTGGTTGGAACCTTCAATGTCTTTGAATCCCAACTCAACCTGATCCTTGGATAAACACATTTTTTCCTAGCTAACCCAGTAAATTTTCCTTTTCTACTCCTTTGAATTCCACAAAAAATCTGCCATAGCATTAGTCAGTTTAGCACTAGTTTATGTTATGTTTAAAATAAAACATAACATAAACTAGAAGTGCCATAACAACTGCCTTAATCAAGATTTTCTTTCCACCTTGGGATAACATCCTAGCAAACCAATCAAACATCATAGATTTCATTCTTTCATGGATATGGGCAAACATATCTATTTTGGATCCACTAAAACATTCTGGCAATCCTAAATATGTATCAACCCCTCCTTTAGTATGAATGCCAGAAATATCTTTGATTTTCACCTTAACATAATCCTCAACCAAACTAGCAAAAGTTAGGGTAGATTTATTAAGATTGATGATCTACCCTGTAGCTTCCCCATACACTTTGAGTATACCTTTGACGGCAAGAACTTTATCCTCAACTGCTCTGCATACAAACAAGCTGTCATCTGCAAAAACCAGATGATGAATTACTGGACCTTGAGGCGTATATTGAATACTTGTGACCACACCATTCTCAGTTGCCTTACAGATAAGATGAGACAAACCTTCGGTTCACTAAACAAAGAAAAAAGGGGAAAGAGGGTCCCCTTGCCTAAGACCTCTGCCAGAGGTTATCATCCCAAAAAGCTTATCATTCATGAGCACAGAGAAGGTGACTGAGTTGACACAACTCATAATCCAATCTACCCACTTAACACGGAAACCCAAAGCACAAAGCAATGTTTTCAAGTAACTCCACTCCACCCTATCATAGACCTTGGACATAGCTAAACTGTTTTTATTTTAATGAAATATTTACATTCTTAGAAAGAAAAAAACTAAACTGAGTTATTTTCATACCAGATCAAAACTGGGCCTAGTATACTATACTACTAGTATAGTATATATAAAATTTCAATCTGTATTTCCAGAACCAACTCGAAAATCGATATGAATGTGATTCCAACAAACGAAACATCAGAAGATTTTATGGAAAAAAAAGGAAAATAATCATCGAAAAACGAATTGAGATTATGATATTCGGAAAGAATAGGAAATGAATTAGCTAGAGGGAGAAGTATCCGATAATTAAGGGTATTTGGATCTCATGAACCAGAGTGACTACACCACCAATTTGATTTGAAAGATCATAATATATGGAAAACAATTTGCACGAAAACTACTTCATATGTTAAGAAGCTTTTGAGATGAGGTCGCGCACGTTGTAACTAATATCCTGGGTTTCAGAAAATATAGTGGAGTATGTGGAAAAGTTTTAAGAAAATTTAAAAAGAACTGATTCGACTATGTATTAATTTAAGCGTTTGGATTTTTGGTAACTTATATTCTTAAGGAATTTCACAATTAATCTTCTGACGTTGCTCAAAGGTTACAACTTGTGAAACTTAAAGCACTTTCCCGCATTGAGTTGTGTGTCTATAAGATTTAACCCACAAGGATTTTTAACATTTTTTTTCTTCTTATAACTAAGGTTTTTTAACATTGGAGTTTAGATTTCAACAAATTTAAAACATGGTGTGAGATTGATGTTAATTATGGGGTTTTGACTTTTGAGAATCTCAAAAGTTAATGAAGAAGAAAACAAATAACCAGGCAAACAATGAGACGATATATGCTTCCTTTTAATTTCAAGATTAATTGGACTGATTGTTCGATCCAAGTTATAATCTATTTATTAATCGGTTTTTTAATTTCAATGAAGAAAATATAAGTTCTAAAGTATACGCCTCTCTCGATGCCCTAACCATTATGTCAATCCTGTCAAATTACTAAATAGTATTAAGAAACGAAGAGAGTATATATAAGTTAGGGTCGAAATAGCAACAATGTTAATGACTGTTAAGAAGCAACTATATTTGTCGATCATGTCAACAAATATATGACAAATAAAGAATGTTACAGCACCATTATACACAAACCTATTAAAAAAAATTATGTTTGAGCACATAACGGCTTCGTTCTCTAACCGATCACTTTTCGTATATATATATATAAAAGAAAAGAACCTAAAAATAAATTGTCAAAATAAGATCGGAAAATGGAAAACAAGTTGTTTATTGGAACCCTATTATGTATATGCCTTGTGATACAAGTCACCAGCGGCGAAGATGACAACCCTCTAATAAACCATTACGCTGATTACGAATCGATCCATCCCAGCGAATACTACAGCTCCGATTTTGAGCTCAAAGATGGAACCAATGTGATCTTCGAAGCCATCAATGAATTGCAGGGTATCAAGAAACCAAAAGCAGGTTTCCAATGCAGCATTGGCAGAAAACACTGGACTAGGTCTCTTCCAGGAGACGTGTTTTTCGCCAAATTCTTCTTTTACCGGGTTAACCCGAACGCAAAGGTGATTAACCGGTGCCATTTCCGGTCGAATCTAGGTTATGTCAATGTCATTATCGAGATAACCCCTGCGCTCGGACGAAAGTGTCCTGACTACAGATGCATTTTAGCGATCAGACGTGAAGGTTTGTTGATGAAAGATACTAAAGAGCTCTTTCCTTGGACCCCTTGGCCTCACCGTCATACTCAACCTAAGTTGCCTGAGGTCACCAAATGATTTCTCTGAATGAAATATTACGGAAATTGGGTGCAAACATATCCTTTTTGCTCTCTATTGTTTTTTAAAAAACTGATGATCCAAAGACATGTTTAGTTCAGAAAACATAAATCATAATTCAAAAATTCCTAGTGAAATTAAAGATTTTTTGTTCATAATTTCTTATTTTCCTTAGTCAATGATCAAAGAAACGATGACCACGCCAAAATATTGGACCAGTGAACTAACCTATATATGTTAATATTCCAACATTAGTAGCATTCGAAAAATGCAAAACAAAATCCAAGAAAATTGACCAAATTTGAGGTGTAAATTGAAATTCAATTTCAAGAAACGAATGAAAATTCTTATAAGCTATAGTTGTTAAATCATACCTATAAACATAATTCTTTTGATCGCTAGTTCAATAATTTTGTTTTGTATTTTTTGACAACCTAAATCTGGATATAAAAATGTAGCTTGATTTCTGTCAAATTATATTGGTTAAACAATAGTACCATCGAAATGCTGACTAATCTCTAAGGGGTGTCAAAACATGTTATCCGACCCAAACCCATATGGTTTCAAAATTTTAATAGGTGGGTTTGACCTGATCCATTTATTATATGAGTTGCATTTACATATTCAAACTCAATAATATAAAATCTGTTGGTTAAATAGGTTATATGGGTATCCATAGGGCTGGACATTTGGATATCCGATCGGATTCGGGTCGGGTATTTCGGTAATGGGGTTTGGAACCCGATCGGGTATTTTATAAATTTGGGTCGGGTTCAGATCGGATGACTTCGGGTTCAGTTATATTCGATGTACAATCTATTTGAAAATACACATCAAATATGAATTTGATCATAACTCAAATTGATCAAAATTTTCAAAACAAAAATTCAAATTAATATAGATATCAAAGAAGGAACTCGATTTTATTAGTTTTTACATGAATTATCCAAAAATATCCGAGAAAATATCAAAAACAAAATTGTAAAAAATTCAAATAATGTTGATAAATTAGTTATTTTTATCCGGATATCATCCATAATATTCAAATTAACCAAAAAATTATAAAAATTATCTAAAATACATGAACATATCCAACCTAACATCCAAATATCTTTTGTTTAATTTATGTTTGTGGTAGTTCGGATACCCGTTCGGTTATCGGTTCGGTCCGAGTTCGGATTCGGGTTTTCACGTTTAGAGATATAGAACCCGATCGGATATTTTATAAATTCGGGTCGGGTTCGGATCGGGTAATTTGGATCGGGTTCGGTTCGGTAATTCGGTTTTCGGAGTAAAGGATCGTCAACATGGGCGTTCTAGTGCATTGTAGATTCGGATTTTTTGCCCACCCCTAGGTATCCAAATACAAATTAAATATTATAATAAACTAATTGAAAAAGGTGTAAAACCATAAAACCATTGATTTATCGTCATCATCATCACTTTTATTGTCTACAAAATAAGAAAAGTATATCAGCAACTTGGATAATATTAATAGTTAATATTAAAATTAATAAATATAAATGACAAATTTACCATTTTCATCAGTTGTAAAACCAAATAACCAAAATCTCGTATAAAGTAAAACTTGGACATTTTTAGGAAGAAGGTGACTATGGTATTTGTTTAGAACACACGAACCATGATTCTGAAGCCACAGTAGTTATAGGAATGCTGAGCACATTATATTAGTTCTTTTAAAGTACTCTAATATATTAGTTTATTTATGAGATTTTAATGAAAGAACTCTCAAGTATTGTTTGATCTATTTTAAACCCCTCAACTAAATTATTAATGTAAAATTCCCTGAACTAAAATATTTTAATGAAAAAATCCTTCAACTCAAAAACTTAATGAAAAAATCTCTCAAATAAAGTTTAAATAATGAAAAAACTCCATCCTTCGACAGTAGTGTCAAAATAGTTAACAACTGCCATTAATCGATATTATGCATGTAATGATTGATTGTTTCTTGTTTGTAATTGATTGTATCGTTTTTTCAATGTTGTTTTTAAACTATAAAAAGAGTACAACCATGTAAACTCCCCTCAAATAACCAGATGTCATGTTGTAGTTCTGATTCATGAGGCATTCCAGTGTTATGTATATTTTTCATGAATATAGTGGTATGAGTTTTTCTTTAAAATCTCTTAATTGTGGAGTTTATACATGAATTTTCAATTGATTGCATTGTGTTCTAATGTTGTTTCTAAACAAACATTGAATTCTCTGATGTATAACTAAAATATACATGTCACTTTTTAACAAACCATACCTAATAATATCGATTTTACAGCGGTTGTTTAGTACTTTGGCATTACTATAGAAGGAGAGGTTTTTTCATTAATGAATATTTACTTGAGGAGATTTTTTCATCAAGTTTTTAGTTGAGAATTTTTTTCATCAAAATCTTTTAGTTGAGAGGTTTTTACATGAGAATAATTTAATTGAGGGGTTTAATAGATCAAACAATACTTGAGAGGTTCTTCATTAAAAGCCCATTTTTTATTTATATCATAAACCCGTGGGTTACCCACGACGGTAATGGGTTTACCCATTAAACCTATAATCTTATTAGGGGTAACCCACCAAAACCCATTTATTTATATGAGTAAATAAATCCAACCCTTACCCTCTAAAATTATGTACAGATTTTTTGTCAACCACAAATGAAAAAGAAAAAAAGTAGTAACCAGTAAAACGGTATTTATTAATTTTATTCATATGAAAGTTACTTATGTCTTAATGAACAAACACAGTTTTATACAAAGGAGTCCGTTAGTGATTATACAATAAATAAGCCAGTCCGTTTCAAGTTTAGTACGTACTAGTAAAAAACCGAAAGCTGCAAAATATAAAAATCAATTTAAGTATTGAAGACTATTAAACTAAAATCTTGCATTTGTGTAAACTAGGCTTAATTATCTAGTTTAGGTAAATTAAATGGTATGGAGACATTTTAATGGGAAATTAGTGGTGAAAGGACTTTTGTCCGGTTTATGAGTCAACCTAGAATCATTAATTCGATGCAGAATAGTTAGGTTCATTCAAAAGAACCAGCAATACACTCTAATCCTATGGGATACAAATTCAGCTAAGTGATCAAAGTGGTTTAAGTTGTCACGATTAATCAAGCAATTAAAGTAGATTTGGTGTAAACAAATGATATTAAAAGCGTTAGGTCAAGGGAAAGTATCTCATGGATTAGATCATCTAGAACCAAGCAATTATTCAGGTTATCAGTTACGAACCAATCTAAAACTCGACCATAAAACTAAGAGGATCCACTGTCGTGGCATCAACTACTTCATCAATCAATCTAACACCCTAAACTGTCATTTGAGATTACAAAGAATGATGAGCATTAAAGAGGATATGATCGATTTGTTCACGACTCGCCTTAACTTCAACTGTCGTTGGCTAAGGACGAATCGCCCATCTATGTTAATTCAAGCAATTCGCAACACTTTTGATGAGTAAATTAAACCTAAATCAAAGGTTAGGTGATCAAGCTAGTCTAGGCATTACGACCAACAATAGATAAAGATATCAAATATGTTTCAAAACCTATCTATGCTTAGTTCGAGAATTCCTAATCCCATCGAACCCTTAACCTAACTTGGGAGACTACTCACACATGGTGAATCGAACAACAGCAAGTGAGATAAGAAATTCCATAGATAAAATGAATAGAAAAGATAAGAGTTTAGAAAACTTCAACAAAATGTGGAAGACAATCTTCAATCTCACAAAACTCTAAAAACAAAATATCGATCTCTTTTTCTCACTTGTGTTCTCTTTCTTTCTATCTTTCCGGGTCCCCCCTAAAAGGGATCGAAAAATATCCTTAAATAAGGGTCTGGGGCGGCTGGGATTGATTAGAAAAATCCTAGGTGGCAAAAATAGGTTTAATGAAAATTTTCAAAACTGGATCTTCTGCGGAGCAGGTCTAGTGATCGGGAGCGGGTGCTCTTTTTCTTCGGAATCTTCAAAAAGATCCAATTTCTCTCTTTTTTCGCCAAGTCCCATTGTGAGTTCCAATCTTCCATTTCAGCCTCCTTTTGACCTAAAATGACTCAAAATAAAGTAAAAAACTCGATAAAAACCTACAAAACAAAGATTAAAATGCGCCAAAAAACGCATTATATCAATTAGGTCTAGCGGTCTCTTTTGATTTTTAATAGTTTGCCGGGATAATACTTTTAATTTTTATCAACAAAATTGTTTCTTGAAAACTTTTGGACAAGAATGGTCTCATGGGTTTAGAAAATGTTTCCTTGCATCACAAGTTGCATCTAAATGATGAGTTGTCAAAGTATTTCAACAAAATTGGTTTCGGGGTTTAAAGTTTAAATTAAACTTAAGTTTGTCAATTAAGGCATCTAGCTTGAGATATCGGAATGGTTGAAAATTGCTAAAATTGTTTGATAGTATATAAACTTGTCTAGTTTTATAAAACATTAATATATTTGTATGCGTTTTGTGCAGATATAATACAGAAATCGATTAAAAATTAATTCAAAATATAAGAAAATTCTAAGAGAAAACCTATCGGAGATTTCTTCATGGGTTTCTTAGCATTCAAAAATAAAAATATTGAAAAAGCATGAAAAAGAATGAAGACTCTTACTTAAAAACAGATTCTCAACATTAAAAATACTCACTTGCCACTTGTTCTTATCTAATTGGTTCAATAACTTTTTTAATTTAAATTTTAAATAATAATCAAATCATATTAAAATATCATATGTGAGAGACTATGAAGAGTATCAAGCGATGAACATGCTTTAAGCTTTGAATTAACTGATAAAATTCAAATAAACTTCATTGTTTGACATATTACTTCCTCAAAGATTAATTATATAAAAACTAACACATATAATATAGATACTAGGTACAAGAAATAGAAACATATATTAATAATCAATTAGTTTAACTCTAAATATAGACGCAAATGTTTTTAGAAAGAATCATATAGACGTAAATGGATTCTAATAGTTGGAACAAACGAAAACGTAATGGAAGACACTGAAAAACAATCAAGCTTTAATACAGTTTCCCCACTAAAAAAGGTTAAATTTTACAAAGTACCGGCTCTGTTACATAACTTTCTTATGGACATTTATGGCTTCTTAATTTGTCATATCAAATCTAAATGTCCACATAAAATAACAAAAAATAATAATTATATGGCCTCTACAACAAATTTCAGTTTTAAAACGTATTTAAAAACCAACGTGATCAAGAACAAACCAAATCTCAAAATCCAAAGGTACCAAAAACGAGAAAAATTATCACGACAAGGAAGACAAAATGACGTTTAACATCGACAAATTTATAAGAACCCTAGCATGGTTCCTTGTGGTGAACGTCACCGTGGTCTCTTACGCCGGAAGGTCAAATTTCGTCACAACAGAGCTGAATATACGTAATGAAATGCAAGGCTTGAAACGTCCAGAGATCGTTTACCATTGTAAATCTATAAATACTGGCCTTGATTATGGATGGCGACGAGCCAAAAAGCCACCACACGGACATTCTTTCCATGTTCTCTTGGAAGGCGGCCAAAAATTGGAGGAGGAGATTCACCGGTGCCATTTCCGGTCGGTGCTCGGTACAGCAAATGTCGATATCCGTATGACCGCGATCAATGCCGAGATTTGTAATTATAAAAAGGAATGTGCCGTTCACAAGGTCACACCGGAAGGGATAATGTATGATGGTAAAGAATGGGATTTTTCGGAGAGGTATCCTAAACTTATACCTCGGAAATACCTCGAAGGTAAGTGGAAGCCTTGGCCGCGGCGCAGTAGCAGTCGTGGCCGTGGCAGACTGGGAAGCCAAAGTCGATCAGGGGGTTCACAATGATTTAGAGCCCATAAGGCTAATCCATTAAACGAATATGATCATTGGGATTTCACGTAAGACAGATTGTATTCAAAGGGAAGACTTTGTCAAGAAATTTCTGAGGATACATTACAATGGAGTTATTTATATGTTTAAGAATTTTTGTTTATGTTTTCTGTAGTACGTGTGCATTGTTTGCGAAATATCTGAATTCCTTTATATAACACTTTACATTTTAGTTTCTGATACTAATAGTTAGAAAAATACTAATAATTTTATATTTTATATATTTTTTTTGTAAATTTTCCATCTTTCTGGTTTTCTCATAGATATTATATCTTCAGTTAAAATGAATAAGTATTAATCCTTCAATTTTTCTAAAAACAAGTTAAAACAAATAAACGAACATTTCTACTATTGATGCAACGATATATGGACAAATGCATTAAATAACCATGACTATTTATTAATTTAGGCAATCTTGTTATCTTACTATGAATACTTTTGGAAAAAAAAAAAAAACAAAAAAACGGTGCCACATTTCTAAATGAAAAATTGCGTTTCGAGTTTGCATTTACAACTTTTAAAAAGTTTAATTTTTTTGTCACATTTAAAAGTTAGTTTACTTTCGTTCTGCAACATATTAACGTAAACCCAACCACCGAACCACTTGAGACCTAGGTCGGTTATCCTCCACATTTTAGATTTTGTTGACCACATTCACATATATACGCATATATGAGGATATTTCTTTAAATGATGTGAATCAAGATAACCCTCATGCTATTTTGCTATTATATTTAACGGCGCTAAACGTAAAATATGGATAATGGATAAATGTTCTTATAACAAATCGGTATTTTTCTCTAACTCTAATGTTAATGTTTTTAGATTTTTCCTTATAAGAATAATGTCCGATGCTATAACGGAAAACGAACTTTGAGCAACAAACACAAGCTTTAGCGTAACTTATACACGTGTAAAAAAATGCTCATCAAGGGAAAATACTGTTAGAAGTTATAACAATAATCTTGTTTTCTTTTTAATGTTATCACTAATTACTACATTGTTGGAGATAACTTAGGTCCCTTTTATTATTATCCGACAATATGCACTGTTTTTTGGAATCGGTTATCTCGTTAGTCGCTACAAAACTAATTTCCTTTCATAACTTTTCGTTTTTTCTAGTAAAATATAAAAGGAAAAGGAAAAGGAAAATAAAGTGTTATCAAGAAAAAACCAACAGGAGTCCAGAATTGAAGAAAGTTTTTATAACAAAAGAAGAGAAAACGGAAAAAAAAAAAAAGAGAGAAATGAGAGGAGAAAATTGTGTTGCCAATAAAACCTTAATTTGTTGCCTTGTATTGCAAGTCATCATATTTCAAGGGAACTCGATTGAAGTCGGAAACGTGGCTTTCTCGCTATTGGTGAAAAACGAAATGTATGGCTTGAAACGTCCATCGGTTGTCTACCGGTGCAAGTCGTCTGAGAAATCACTCCGGTGGCACAAATCTATTCCCAAATCGGAATTTTCATGGGATTTCGAAGTCCCGCCGTTTGGAACCGGCGTGGTGATCCACCAGTGCCAGTTCATGTCGAGCCAAGGGACAGCTGATGTTGAGATCAAGACATTGTCGATGACGTCTACATTGTGCGGAGGGCATTTGTGTAAATACGTCATTAGGCCAAATGGTATATACTTTGTTGGTTTTGAGACCTATTACCCACACAACATTTTGTTAAGATTTATTGAGTTGGTGAGGCCTGTTGAAACGCTTGTCGAGCCGTGGAAGGCGTGGTCCCCGCGGCAGCTTAAGGCTCTACGTGGGGAACGCAACCGCACCAAGTCCGCATCAGACGATGACGATAAGGACGACGACAACAAGGAAGACGATTAGGGATAAGAGTTGAGTTTCAATGCTAGAGTCAACGTCAATAGAACAGATAATTTCTGCAATGTCGCTTACCAAAATAGCAAAATTTTAAAAGAAAAAAAAATGTTGAAGAAATTAATTAGAAGTAGTTGATTTTCTTGGTGTGACATGTACAATGTCAATACCAAAACTTTTTAATCGACAGACGGTATTGAAACGATCGTGTTGTACTGTCTTTTGTATCTTAAACTTTAATAGAACTTAGAAACATTTACTGTATGGATTAAGGATATTTTAGTTATTTATGTATAAAGTTGAAGGGGTGTGATCATGAGAACATAACAAATGAAAGAATGCTAATTACATAACTGGAATGTAACAATTGTTAATTATGGTTTCAAAAAAAAAAAAGGCAATTGTTAATTATTCGTTTAGGTTTAGACATAGTGGCATGTATTGTGAGCTATGTTAATCTCTTTGTTGGTGCCGCGAACTGTGAAAATATTCATAAGAGATCAAATTGAAAATGAAAACCAAAAAAGGTTAAACAAAACGAATGGATAAAACCTCACTCACATTGCAAATAAAAAATACCTCAAGGAAAACTAAGAGACATCAAAAACCATGTTAACACAACAGTAAATACACTTCTTAATGTTTTAAGACATTGCAAATGTCTTGTCCTGAGCCACCTTCTTACCGCCTCACAACAACCACCACCAAGGATTGCTGGAGGGAGGAGGTGGAGGAGAAGCCCTGTAATAGAAGGCTTTGTAAGTTTGAGGAGCCGGATTAGCTTTAAAATCAGGAGAAGGAAGAGCCACCGGTGGAGAATAAACCGGAGTAGGAGGAGGAAGAGCAACTGGTGGAGAATAAACCGGAGTAGGAGGAGGAAGAGCAACCGGAGGAGGGTAGGCCGGAGTAGGAGGAGGAGAATAAACTAGAGCCGGAGGAGAATAAACCGGAGTAGGAGGAGGAGAATAAACCGGAGTAGGAGGTGGAACAGTACCCGGAGGAGGAGAATATTGCGGTTGGTAGTAAGTGGGAGTTTGCAGAAGTTTTCTGTTGTTGTTGGCTTCAGAAACAGTGAATAAGATTGCCAAGCCAAAAACTAGGGTGAAGGAAAGACCTAGAGACACCATCTTTCAGGTTTATGTTAAGATCTTTAGACGTAATGATGTTTATAGACTTGATTATATGTCCATGGAATTCTCTTTAGAGGCTTCCCACTAACTTTAGGATTTATTCAAAATCTTAGCTTTCAAGTATATATTAGCTGACTTTGCTTGTTGTTTGCATTTTAAATTTCTCTTATGTTGCTTATTGAGGCCTCCCTCTAATTAGTATGCTGGCTTAACCAGTGGGATTAAGTTATTAAGAAAAAGGTTTTTATTTCGCTAATCACTTATTAAAATTAGGTTTAATCAGGTTAATGTTTTTCAGACATGTTGTCATCAACACCGTTCTATCAAAGCACAGAAACATCTGATCTTTCCCTCCCGCCTTAAACAAATTGACAAACAAGTTCGAAATAGAGTCTCTTCCATTCGATGCTGCGATTTGCGGTACGCAGAAGGTCTAGTGTTTGGGTTTGGCTCAAGATGAAGACTTGATTTTCTCTTGATTTTTAATCTCATTACGATCTAAAATTTCAAAAACTCAGAAAAGAAAGGCCACACTAACTGTAAAACGTTTTTTAGTTTGAATCAATTTTACTTTCAATTAAAAAAAAAAAATTACCGAAACACATCCTTTTTTTAGATTGGAAAAACAAAAGAATTTCGCAAGTTATTATCTTATTAACCCCTGGAAACGGTCAATTTATACATGGGCTATAGTTTCCGGTTTACTATATGTACACAACTACAAAATAGTGCAGATTCATACACGATTAACAAAAGTTTGCCGATTCATACACACACTTTACTAAAAGATACACTGATTCTAATGTCGTTAGTCAAATTGTCCAACAACAACAATTCTTCAGTCAGCTGCTACGTTAATCCAATAACTATTAATGGTTTGACTAAACCGAATGAAACCCTCATGATGAATCTAGAGTTTTTGGTTTCGGGTTATTAAAAAGAAAAAGTATGTATCTAGGAGAATGACTTGTTCCTCCCATTGACCCACGACAATAACTGAATCCTTAGTTGTTACATTTCTAAAAATAGTAGTATATGTACAAACACTATCAATGTCCAAAAATCAAAATAAGAAAAACGAGTGAGCAAGACAAAAAGAACAAGAAAGAACAAAAACCAAAATCACACACATATATATATGAAGAACTAATTTTTTTTCCCAAAACCCTAAATGGGCACTTTATTCTTGTTCTTATCATCACCATAATGATGGTGACTCACTCCCATGGATTTCAACTAGAGATCAGGAACGAACTCTCGGGTCGGTACAGAAGGCTTGTGTACAAATGCTGGTCCCGAGACAACACGATTTCGGGTGGAGAGATAAATGGCCAGAGCAATACAAGGACTGATCTTTCGCCATGTCCCTCTTCCACACTTTCTTCCATTGCAACTTCCACACAGGGAGTGGACAAGCAGCTAGTGGCGGCATTGGGAGAAGAAAGAACAGTGTGGGGACAAGGAGAAATGCACTTGGGTCGTTAAGAAGGATGGACTCTGGGCTAACCCAAGCTAACCAAGTTTGGGCTTGCAGCCTATTTTTTTCTTTTGTTTGTGGCCCTCATATTCTCAAGACCGGCATTGATTGGAAGACCATATTTTTAGTAACAATATGGCAACGAGTGGTGGAATGAGTATGTTCAACATGATGTCAACCATAATCCTTGGAGCTAATTAACAATTTCGCGATATCATTATGAAGATTAGGACAGTTTCGTGATTTCGTCTTATATGATGCTATTCGTGGTAATAAAACCATACAATGTGTGTAACAATGTATATGGTTAAAATGAAAAAGAACGTACCTATATGTCAATATATTGTGAATAGATTGAGTACATATCAATTATCAATGGTATAGAATCGGAAATGAAATAGTAGGTTATGGGACACAATATACCGTCTAGGTATGATGGATTTCTCCGAAATAATGATCAAAGAACCTTGGTCGTCATTAATGGTGTAGACATATAGTGTAATTGTTGTATCTGGAACAGAGTACTACTTGTTGGAACAGAACATTGGAGAGGAAGAGACAAGTTACGACAGAAGATTTACATTCTCTTATTGCTTGTATAAAACCAGAACAAAACATGTCACTTATAAAGGCCTGCAACTCTTACAACTGACTGACCGAAACAACCTGCAACAACTTGTACTTGCCTCCTACAAACCATGAAAACAAGACTTATTCAAATTTGACTGGATCAACATACCAAAACGACACACTTAACAAAAGTGCTTAATAATGAAACACTTTTATTCTTCAGTAATGTATTGTATAAGCTATGTTAATCTCTTTGTCAGTACAGCGAACTGTGAAAATTTTTATAATACATCAAGAAGATTGAAAAATAAAAACCAAAAAAGGTTAAACAAATCGAACGGATAAAACTTACTCACATAGCAAAGTGAAATACCTTAAGGAAAAGTAAAGAGACATCAAAAACCATGTTAACACAACAGTAATACACTTCTTAATGTTTTAAGACATTGCAAATGTCTTGTCCTGAGTCACCTTCTTAACGCCTTACAACAACCACCACCAAGGTTTGCTGGAGGGAGGAGGTGGAGGAGAAGCCCTGTAGTAGAAGGCTTTGTAAGCTTGAGGAGCAGGATTAGCTTTAAAAGCAGGAGGAGGAAGAGCCACCGGTGGAGAATAAACCGGAGTAGGAGGAGGAGAATAAACCGGAGTAGGGGGAGGGTATACCGGGGTAGGAGGAGGGAGAGCAACCGGAGGAGAATAAACTGGAGTAGGAGGAGGAGAATAATCCGGAGTAGGAGGAGGAACAGTAACCGGAGGTTGGTATTTCGGCGATGGAGGAGGAGAATATTCCGGTTGGTAGTAAGTGGGAGTTTGCAGGAGTTTTCTGTTGTTGTTGGCTTCAGCAACAGTGAATAAGATTGCCAAGCCAAAAATTAGGGTGAAGGAAAGACCTAGAGACACCATCTTTCAGGTTTATGTTAAGATCTTTAAGCTTAATTATGTCTTGATTATGTTTCTATATATATAGTCCATGGAAGTTCTCTTTAGAGGCTTTCCACTAACTTCAGGATTTATTCAAAATCCTAGTTTTCAAGTATATACTATCTGACTTTGCTTTTTGTTTGCATTTTAAATTTCTCTTATGTTGCTTATTGAGGCCTCCCTCTAATTAGTTTGCTGGCTTGCTTAACCAGTGGGATTAAGTTATTAAGAAAAAGGTTTTTATTTCGCTAATCACTTATAATAGAATTAGGTTGATCAGATTAATGTTTTTTCAGACATGTTGTCAACACCGTTCTAGTAAAGCGCCGAAACAGCCCTTTTTTAGATCGGAAATAATAACAAAAGAGTTTCGCAAGTTGTTATCATATTAACCCCTGGATACGGTCAATTTTATACATGTATAGTTTCCGGTTTACTAAATGTACACAACTATAATAAAATTGTGTAGATTCATACACGATTGACAAAAGTTAGCCAATTCATACACAAACTAACATAATTTTACTAAAAAATTCGTTGATTCTTATGTCGTTAGTCAAATTGTCAACAATTCTTGAGTCAGCTACGTTAATTCAAAAACTAATAACGGTTTGACTAAACCGGATGAAACCCTCATCATGAATGTAGAATTTTTGGTTTCGGGTTTTTTTTTTTTAAAAAGGTATGAATCTAGGAGAATGACTTGTTCCTCCCCTTGACCCGCGACAATAACTGAATCCTTAGCTGTTACATTTCTAAAAATAGTAGTATGTGTACAAACACTATCAATGTCCAAAAATCAAAATAAGAAAAACGAGTGAGCAAGAAAAAAGAACAAGAAAGAACAAAAACCCAAATCACACATATATATATATGGGAACTAAAAAAACCCTAAATGGGCACTTTGTTCTTGTACTTATCATCACCATAATGATGGTGACTCACTCCCATGGATTTCAACTAGAAATCAGGAACGAACTCTCGGGTCGATACAGGAGGCTTGTGTACAAATGCTGGTCCCGAGACAACGATTTCGGGTGGAGAGAGAACTGGCCAGGTCAACACAAGGACTGGTCTTTCGCCATGTCGCTCTTCCACACTTTCTTCCATTGCAACTTCCACACAGGGTACGGACGAGTGGACAAGCAGCTAGTGGCTGCATGGGAGATGAAAGAGCAGTGTGGGGACAGGGAAAAATGCACTTGGGTTGTTAAGAAGGATGGACTCTACTTGAGACATTGGAAGACCATATTTTTTAGTAACAAGTATGGTAACGAGAGGTGGAATGAGTATGTTCAACATGATGTCCTCCAAAGTCTTTGGAGCTGATTAACAATTTCGCAATGTTGATCGATATGAAGATTACGACAATGTGGTGATTTTCGTCTCTGTATGTTGTTATTCATGGTAATAAAACCATACAATGTGTGTAACTATATATATGGTGAAAATGAAAAAGAACGTACCTATATGTTGATATCTTGTGAATAGATTGGGTACTTATCAATTATCAATCTAGGAAACGGAATAGTAGGTTAATGGAAAACCAAAGACGTTTTAGGTGATACAGTTTCTGCAAGATAATGATCAAAGAACCTTAGTCGTCATTAATGGATTCATGATTAATATATAGCAGAATTATTTTTTTTTATATAAAAATATGAAAACTTTAACAATGTTGTGAATGGTTAAAATGTTGTATAACCTCGTTATATAAAAAAAAAATGATATACCATTCATGAAGGAAACATAACGTTATAAATTTTTCAACCTATGTGATAAACAATATCAAGGAGGATGATGGCGATTATGGTCAAAGTTACTGAAATAGGACATTTTATCTTTCAACTTTTGGGATTTGTTCTCTATTCTATCTCCAAAAATAGATGAAAATAGCTTCTAGTACATCTAAATTTGGATGGCGCAACAGTAACGGTCTAATTGCCATCGAATGCATATTTATATATTGGTTACATCTTCACCTGTCCCAATTTATTCCCTTAGCCCCAAGACTAGACGAAATCAATAAATTGAGAAAACAGAGTGATCCTTTGATCCAAATGGGGACAAACCTAAGCTGGTGCTTCTTCGTGGCCGTGGTTCTGGTCGTGGTAGCGTTGTTACCCGAACCAACCATGGCTGGTCGTCTAGAGCTAAAGAACGAAATCTTGGGGGTGTCTAATGTCCGGAAAGCAAAGCTGGCCGTGCGGTGCTGGTCCAACGAGGACGACCTAGGATGGGACATGCTAAAGCCGAAGCAATCGCGGGTATGGGAATTCACGACAATGAACATGTGGCCGTTCCAGAAAACCGAGTTCCGGTGCCAGTTTAGGAGCGGGTTCGGAACAACGAACGAAAATGTAGTTACGGTGTTCTCAGTCAAGGGCGGGTTTCGAAAGGAGTGCGGAGAAGGAGGTGATGAGTGCATTTGGGTAGCGAAAAGAGATGGATTCTATCAAAGAAGGATCGTAAGGAATAAGGCTAGTCGCAAGGGCTTTGTTGATGTCCTGAAAAGTAAATGGGTTTGGAAATGGTGAATCTTCATCAACCTTCTATTGTTGACGCAGCGACAATGACAATGATACAAACCATTTAGACTACGTACTTGTCGTGGTCTAACCATCAATATTTTTTATTCTTTTGTTTACCCCTTTGTGTTAGAATCTCGGACAACAATAACTTGAGAGAGACATTTTTATGGGGTTATAAATACACACAAAGTATACAAAGAGATTTATGATATACTACACTATAAATAGTAGTAACGTTATTATTCTTTGATCACTTTTCCTTTTCTTCCCTTTTCTACCATATGTTGATGTAGGAAATGAATAACTGCAAAAAAATGAACATATTTAAGTAATTTTATGTATAGTTCAAAGAAGAAGACAATTTTATATAAAATATATAGTGGTCTATTGTAATTCAATTTGTTTTTGATAGGTAATTTACGCTATATATCAATATATAGATTTTGGCTACAAATTTAGAAGCTATGATAATATCTCCATTCGAAACCTTTTGAAAATAACATTATATTTTTGAATTTGTATTAGCTATTAAATAAAGAGATAAATTTAATGAATAACAATCAGGGTTGGATACCAAACTCTACTATCCAAAGGGAAAGTCGTAAGTTAGTCGAGCTAGATTTTGGTTCTAACAAGTTTGTCTTATTGATCTCTTTGGAAGAATTCGAAGAAGATGCATTAGATTTAGAAATGGATTCGATGGACCTTATGACATTTTCAAAAAAATGAATCTTTTGAGATAGATCGGTTAAACCATCAACAAAAGGTACAGAGATGATATTGTAGGCCGTAGGTTGTAGAAACTGAAACTGAAACTGAGGACATGGAAACAAATGTGAACGTGGCTAAAGGTATTTTCTTCCTAAACACTTAAACCAATCCAAGCGGAAGATTCAATTGTTTATGGTTCATAATTTGTACCCTCTTTTTATATCTCTACTTGTAATCGCTTTTAAAAAACTGCCTGAGTAATGTCATGGCATGTAGTAATTCAAAAAAAAAATGTCATGGCATATAACCGATTTCTTAATAATAAATATATTAAAAAAATAGGGTTGGATAGAACCAAACCAAAACCGACTCAAAATTACTAGGAACTAAACCGAAAACAATAGTCGCAAACACGCGCTCCTTACGCGCGTGTGGAAAGTTGTCTGAAGAGTAAAGACAAATCAAAATCTCTCTCCCAGAAAAAAAAAAATATCTCACCGCTTCAGAGCAGAAAAAAAAAACAGTCATGAAAGATACTCACCGAGTCGTCGTCTCGACCTGGACCGATTTAACTCGCGACTCAGCTGTTTACTTGTTCTTCACGTTTGCCGCCATCAAAGCCTCACAGTTTCTCTACCGTTGCTTTCAATCCTCTGAAATGTCATCGTTTTCCATGGCGACTCACCCCGAAGCTCTCCGGCGAGATCGAATCCTCTCCAGCAAACTCTACTTCGACGTCCCTCTTTCAAAGGTACAGACTTTTGTGTGAGTTTGTGTAAATCTCACGATTTGACTGACGAATTTCCGTTTGATCGACAGGTTTCGATCATCTACTCATCGGCATACGACATCTCCTTCATGGGTATTGAGAAATTGTCAGTATTTCCCCCAATCTTCTTTCTTGGAAATTTTCTCCGTTGACCAAACTTTTCTGATAATTGATATCTGATATGTGCAGGCACCCATTTGATTCTTCAAAGTGGGGTCGAGTTTGCAGGTTCCTTATTTCTGATGGGTTTTTGGAGGAGAGATCAATCGTTGAGCCTTTAGAAGCTTCCAAGATTGATCTTTTAGTGGTACTTGGGGTTTCTCTTAGATGTCGATGAAGTTTTCTTTGCTTGGACTGATTTTTTTCTTGCAAGTAGAACTATGTAAAACCTTTAGTTTGCGGTTATTCTGTATCAGGTACATTCGGAGAACTACTTGAACAGCTTGAAAAGTAGTGCAACTGTCGCTAGGATAACCGAGGTGATGTGATTTTAACTAGCATGAGAAGAGAATGTCAATTTTTGAATTATCTGTTTGATTATTGTTGATTGTTGATCTAAACTTTTCTTTAAATTTTGAAATGCTTGCTGTGTATTACAATGTATAGGTTCCACCAGTTGCTTTTTTTCCAAACGTTCTTGTGCAGCAGAAAGTTCTTTACCCATTCCGGAAGCAGGTAGAAGAATCACTTGTTGTTCTCACCTCTTTCGATTGTTTCCTGAGAACTTTACATTTGTGGAGTGATAACAAAATCAGTGTGTGACAGGTTGGTGGGACGATTCTGGCAGCTAAACTTGCAAAAGAACGTGGATGGGCAATAAACATCGGAGGAGGTTTTCATCATTGTACTGCTGAAAGAGGAAGCGGATTTTGTGCTTACGCTGATATTTCTCTTTGTATTCACTTTGCATTTCTTCGTCTAAGAATATCAAGGTAAAATATGCTCTAATGGTTTCCATTTGCTTCTACTGAAGACCTTTTGATATGTAGATCATCTTCCAAAACCATGTTTTAGTTCTTGACCTTGTTAAACTTGAACAGGGTTATGATAATTGATCTTGATGCTCATCAAGGGAATGGCCACGAAACAGATCTCGGCGATGACAGTATGAGAAACTTTATAATTTTATTTCACGATGCTTGTCGTAATGGTGTTCAATAGGGTGATACCAGTATTTTGTCTGCAGATCGGGTTTACATTCTGGATATGTACAATCCTGAGATATACCCTTTTGTAAGTTGTCATCTTTGGATCTTTGTTCTTTGGAAGTCATTTCCATTCCTTTTAAGTTTGAGTGCAGTTTCATCTATGCTTTTGTGTTTGTTGCATATTAATAGTTGGATTTATCTGCTCTGTTTTTTTTCTTTTTCTTACAGGACTATGGAGCTAGGAGATTTATAGATCAGAAGGTTGAGGTGGTGGTAAGACTATCCTCTTTCTCCTATCAACTGGAATTAATTTGATTGCTTTGTGTCCCATTATAATTCTATCATTTTTTTGTATATCTTTACAGAGCGGGACCACCACTGATGAGTATTTGAGGAAACTAGATGAAGCCCTTGAGGTATGGATTCAATCATTACCTTAATCTCTTGATTCTTGGCGGTTACGCATGCGAGATAGTCTGACTCGGGACTATAGATTAGGATTTAGAAGCTTGGGATGTAAAACCGTAGCTATGAAGGTGAAAGCTAGAAACTTGGTTCATTGGGAAAACATGATTAGTTAACTATGATGGTGCTATAACTCTCAGGTTGCTTCCCGAAGCTTCCAACCAGAGTTGGTAATTTACAATGCTGGGACCGATATCTTAAACGGAGACCCTCTGGGGCAACTAAAGGTAAGTTGTACACCCCGGATATCGTCTTTCTTTATGAGCAAAGCATAGTTTCTTCCTTAGTTACTAACTTGGCGACTCTTGTGACAGATAAGCCCCGATGGCATAACGAGTAGAGATGAGAAAGTGTTCAGATTTGCAAGGGAGAGAGAGATTCCTCTTGTGATGCTGACTTCAGGTCCGAGATTGGATTTAAACACAACTCAAAGATGTATTGCCTATGATAAGTAATAATGATGGTTTATAAAGGATAAAAAGAAGTTAATGTGATACTTTTGTGCAGGCGGGTACATGAAGTCGAGTGCCAGAGTTATTGCGGATTCCATTGAGAATCTCTCACGTAAAGGCTTAATCCAGACACGACCAGGTTCAGTTTCCACGTGAACCGTTCCTAGAGCCAAAACAGAGCTTTCTATGCGTTGTGTGTACATATGTACAGAGAAAAAGAGAGACTCTTAGAACGTGTTTCTCTTGTGTGTGAGAACCTTTGTGTAACGTGTTCTTTTTCATTTAAATGTAATGTGAATTGATAGTATGTTCAATATCAATATAAGAAGAAGAAAACATAGTTAGAGCATGCGAAGATTTAAAATTTTGCTCCGATCCGTTAGTGCAAGTGACATTGTTATCTCTGCAAGATTCTCGACTTCGTTGTATCTTGAGCTTCAAAACTTAAGACTAGATGGGTTCTTCTGCAGAACAAGTTGGTGCAAGAGACATTCAGATCAAATGGTTTCATTTCAAATTTGAGTAATATCAAGATCCAAAATTTTTTTGGCTAAACAAAAAACGAACTAGCTATGATTCTATGACTGTTACATCTAGCAACTGGTGATCAAAGATCCAGAATAATTGTAGGGGAAATTAAAAAAACCAATAGAATGCTTCTGACAATTGCGTTTGTAAACAAAACAATACTTAGATTATATTCCCATCCTCATCTCTAAAGAGGAACGTAGCAACTATGTTCATAGCTAAAGGCATCTTCAGTTTAAGATACATCTATCCTTTCTCATCCTCAAGAACTTATACTCTTCCCATTCTTTATTCCTTATCTAGTTTATTTCTCGGTCAAATTTAATATATATAGTCCAATATATTGAACTACTCACCTACATCAGCTCTAGATAAGCTGGTGTACTAGTACTTCAATAGATTGGACTATATATATTAAACTTGACCAAGACATTTCTCCACGAAAAGATGAACACAAAACTAACTTTTCATCGGAGATTCAATAGGTTTTTTATTCTTAGATAAGATGGTTCCGGAAAGCAGAGATCATCTTTGGGGAGAGAAGCAGTACGAAGGCCAGAATCGAACCAAAGAACATCTTCACAATATAACTGAAAGCGTCCGAGGAGTCACTATCTTCTGAGACCACCACATTTGGGTTCCACATTGCTTTCGCTGAAGGAAGCGATTCTATCACTGCATCAGCCAAGTCGGTGATGAAGGACTCGGTGAGACCTAGCGCGGGGACCCGCCCCCAGTTCCCTATCCCTGACTCCAGAGCTAATTCCCTATACTCCATGTCTATCTCTTCAAGAGTCTCAATATGCTCACTTACAAAACTGAAATCCAAAATAAGAAAGAAAAATGAGAAAGCCAAAATAGTCAAATAACTGTAAAATCAAACAAAAATCATCAGACAGCTTCCACATTGTTTATGATGGCAACATGGAAGTATATTTTTTTGAGGCACAAAAAATGAGCTACCAGGATTTATTATATGTTCTCTCACCTGACTGGAACAGCAAGTAGACTCTTAACACCTTTCTTACCAAGATCGACAAGAACCTCGTCAGTGTATGGCTTCAGCCATTGAACAGGCCCAACACGACTCTGGAAAAGAAGGAAGAATCAATTGCAGTGCTTGCATACGGAGGTAATGCCAAACAATTTTTATAACAATGATATGACCAAACCTGGTATGCCAGTATATGGTCGTTTGGCACTCCTCGGGCTTTTAGTTCTTCCATTATCAAGTCAATACACTCTTCCATCTGTTTCTGGTATGGATCTCCGGAATTCTCTACATAGCTGACCGGAACACCATGGGCACTGAAGAATATCATGACCTAAATCATACAGACAAGGGACCACTTTAACTACTGTTTGGACTAGAAATGTAAAATGAGGGGAAGAAACAAAGGCAAGAAATGACTGTACCTCCTTAGGATCAGAGAAATTTTGAAGCTCCTTCTCAATGAGGTCAGCCATGGAATTGACATAGCCTCGTCTTTGGTACCAGGACTGTATAATAGCAACTGGCACTCCAGCTAGGTATGCATCTTTCCTGAATGATAGATAATTCATGTTTAAGGGATGCTCATGCAACTGAGATATATTTCGAAAACAACTAAACAAGAATCTATGAATATGCTTTGTGGCGTATACAGACCTGAATAAGTCTTGGAGAACGCGGATGCTTGAACCCGTCGTGGAGATAGAATACTGAGGGTATAATGGTAGTACGACAAGTCTTGTAATCTTGTCCTTCTTAATCTGGTTGAAAGTAAGTAGCTTGTTAAGATAAACATAACTAGGACATGGGCATAAGCAATGGCATCACAACCAATTATGCTTAAGCTGAGAGCAAAAGACCATTAGAATGTATAATCACCTGCTGGACAGCCTCCTCAGTGAATGGATACCAATACCGCATCCCGACATAGACATTAGCAGCAATGTTCTTTGCTTGCAAGGCCATCTGAATGGCATCTGCTTGCTGATCAGTTATTTTACGCAAAGGAGAGCCACCACCAATTGCAGCATACCCTTCTTTCGATTTCGGTGCGCGAACTACAGATATAAATTTCGCTATAGTCCCTTGGAGAAATTGAAATGGTCTGGGAAGCCTTATAATATCCTGCAACAACAGAAGCCACAGATTAATCAATCACCATTCCACATGACTTTATAACTCAAACTCTCACATGAACTACAACGGAATGGAAAATACGATCGAAGTAGAGATTCTCACCGGGTCTGCAAACAGATTATACAAGAAAGGTTGCACATCATTAAGGGTTTCTGGGCCACCTAAATTCAAAAGCAGGACACCAATTTTATCTTCAGCAACATGAGAACGGGTTTTAGCTGCAGTGTCATCATAAGAGATTTCTCCAGCCACAGAATGAGCTTGCTCGAACACATTCGTCTTGAAAGAACTCAATCGACGGTGCATGATCGTAACAGACCCTTCAGGTTTCGGTTTGATGAGTCCGCAAGATATCTCTTTTGATTGACATCGAACCAAAGACAACGAATTTCTCTCAGAACATGACCTGTAGAGACATAAACCAATCAATAACTATCCAAAATTCGCTCCCTAGACTTATCAATCCTCAGGTATGATCAGTTTCCATGGCAATTCAAATCAACAATTCGCGATCGATCGTAAAACTCTAAAACGACAATAAAGGAGACCAAATCGATGGAGAACCCATACAAACCTGGGAAATCTGTAACCTTGAGGGTTCAGAACAGGACGAACCCCAGCTGATAAAGCCGTCGCCTCCATAGCTAAAATTTCCAAATCGATCAACAATTGTGAGCGAGAGAGAGAAAGAGAAATCGAATCTCGTAAGGAAGAAATGGATTGTGGGTTTAGGGTTTTGGTTATAGACCTTTAAAGCGAAGAAATTGGAGATCCCAAAGTTTGGCGAAAATGCGAAGAAGGTAGCTTAATTGCAAAAAAGTCGCGACATTGAAGAAGATATATAAGCGTGTTTTTAAGTCAAAGTTTATACGTTCCTTGTGGGGCCTGAAACGGCTGCGTTTTTGGTTTCTTTTAATTTCGAATAGAACCAAAAACCTAACCGGTCCCTTAACCGACATCTATTTGATATTTGCATTTACCTACTTTCTTCGAGCCACCACAACACGACGTATTAGTTTTCTGTTTGTGGAGGATTGGGCTACGTGGCCGAACAACGGCCACTTGACTAGTCAAAATAATTTGATTCTCCAATATGTACCTTACCAAAGTTAAACCACCCTCCAACGAGTTTGACTTGGAGAATTTTTCTTAAATTGAAGACATTCATAGCTACAAGTTCTCATTCGAATGATTTATTTCTCTTAATTGTGGATCTAGAGATTTATAGACTTTGATTTTGCCAATCAAAAAAAATTGCGGAACGCTGAAAAAAATTCTAAAACGTTTTTTTTTTTTTTTATCAAAGATATAAGTGAAAATTATGCTTGCTAAATTAATGACCATAATAATTAATCTTTCAACCATAAATTAACTCAACTACCATTATATTTGTTTTTTTTGGTTGAAAATGAATGACCATAGTAATTAATCTTTCCACTATCAATTAGTTCAACTACCTTTATCTAGTTTCTATATTCTATTTCCAGTTAAATAAGAAAGCAATGAGAAGAAACCTAGAGTTGCAAACTCATGAGGGAGTTAGACCAAATGTTGCAACCGACCTAAGCTAGCTGAGTGGCAACTGAAAGGGTGATCGGGTTAACCAACCGAGGGGAGGCAGGTGAGGTTAGTAAATAAACATAGCTAATGGAGGTGTGCCGAATATATAACTAATGCATGATTTGGGTAGAGTAAATGATCATTCTAAAGTTAGTTCAAAGCAAATATGATGTAACCGAGAGATATGCGCGCGATGATCCAAATAATAACTAAATATAAATTTTTGTTATTTCAGTGCAGGACTGTCCATCTTCATTCATTGTCGACATAAAATGTGATGTTCAACCTGAACCGGAGACTTTCACCACAAACCTAGAAAATTCGGTCGGAATCTTTCACAGAACTTTATGAATCTATCGAGAGTTTTGGTAAATTCACACTTGTTATTAGCGCAACGGGTATTCTCTTCAAACAAATTGACCTTATCATTCAAATAAATTCAGATCTTCGATAAATCTTATGTAAGATATTTAAGAACATTAATTAATAAAAGTATTCTGTAGCACACAACAATTTTTTTTTTTTTAATAAACGGAATGATCTATAAGTAGAATGCCCGGTCAAACTAAATGCCAGGATAAGAACTTGCCCTTCCAAGCCAAACTAGGGCATTGTATATGCAATACAAGTCAACCTATATACATATATGTATTATATACTTATCATATGATAATTGATTTCATTTGACATTTGGAACTCAGGTTGATGCCACGTAAACAGTAATATTGTTAATTATCTATGGAAACTCAATTATATTAAATTGTAAATATATAATATACTTATGCAATTGCTAAGCTCCAGCTTCAAGAAAGACTTTTCATATTCAACATATGATCTGCGATTTGGTAAGAATCTGTTCGGAGAAACTAAGAGAGATTTATGGGTCATTGCTTTTCATTGCCGTCTTCATCATCGGAGATTCACGAGGAGAATGAGTACGGTGATGGTAATGCGGTGGTTTGTTATGGAGAAGAGTTCGGTTTAGATCACGACCTTCCGGTTCACCGCCTCGGTTCGGTTTGCTCTATACAAGGAAGCAAAATGATTAACCAAGATAATGCTATTCTTTACCTGGTATTGGTCATCTTGATATTTTGCTGTCTTTCTTGTTTTTTTTTTTTTTTTGTTTTCTGATTAAACACCACTATTCATGATCTTATTAGTTGATCAATAACGTTCTGGAGTAGATGACTTACCAATTTGGATAGGACAATCGCATCACAAAGTTATATATATTGTAATTATTAATTTTCATTCATCTTGAATAAAATCTTATTTTTGGATGAGATATTCGTTTGGTTGAGACAATTCCATTTCATAACCAATTAGCGAGATCTTAAAAATAAAAATAAAAATAAAACAGTTTTCCTTTCTTATAAATTAAATAACTTTGTTTCAACAAATGATTTATGTTTAGGAAGCTAATCATTCAAAGTTCAAACGTAAACAAACAACCAATCGAAGCCTATGTTAAACCATTTTTCCATATGTTGAATATCTAAAAAGTAATATTTTAAGAGATGAGTATAAATGTGATTAAATTGCTCTATTCCCGTAGAGATATGGAACAGGGGATGCAGAGTTATGTGGAGTGTTTGATGGGCACGGCAAAAATGGACACATGGTGAGCAAAACGGTGAGGAATAGGTTGCCATCGCTTTTGTCAACACTCAAGAAGGAGCTAAACCAAGAATCTCATGTTGGTGAAGAAGACGAAACTCATAAGTGGGAGCAAGCTTGTCTTGCTGCCTTTAGACTCATTGACAGAGAGCTTCTTCTTCAAGTATTTAATTGCTCTTTCAGTGGCTCCACTGCTGTTGTTGCCGTTACTCAGGTACATTTCTTTCTCTGTTTTCCCGATAAAGTTTAGGTTTTGAATGGTGGCAGCAGGACTAGACCGCCCAGTTTTCTAGTAGGCGGACCGGCCTAGGACTAGTATGTCTTGTTTTATCTTTTAATGCCCCACTATGGACCAAAACTTATGAATGGTGAATAAAAAGCGATTTTGGTGATGTTTTACTTGATTGCTATAGGGAGATGATCTCATCATAGCGAACCTCGGTGATTCAAGAGCGGTGTTGGGGACAATGACCGAAGATGGTGAGATCAGCGCAGTTCAGTTAACGTCAGATCTAACACCTGCTGTTCCTAGTATGCTTTTTTTCACTCTCCTCATGGCTACGGAAAGATTGTATCATTAGAGGTTTTATGATACTTATCGAGCGAGTTCTAGTGTCTCAGGTGAAGCAGAGAGGATCAGGATGTGCAAAGGTCGTGTTCTCGCAATGAAAACAGAACCGTGCAGCCAAAGAGTATGGCTACCAAACCATGACATACCAGGATTAGCAATGTCAAGAGCTTTTGGAGATTTCAGGCTCAAAGACCACGGTGTTATTGCCGTTCCAGAGGTCTCTCACCACCGAATAACTTCTAAAGACCAGTTCATTGTACTCGCAACGGACGGGGTAAAAGCAAATATGGATCAAATTTTGAAATTTTGTCACTTCAAAAAGTTTCATGAGAATCCTAATTGTTATTTAATACGTCATCGAAGGTTTGGGATATGCTTACCAATGATGAAGTTGTATCGCTAATATGGAGTTCCGGAAAAAAGGAAGCTACGGCCGCTAAATTGGTGGCGGAGGCGGCCGAAGCTACATGGAAGAAGAAGCTTAAATCTACGAAGATTGATGATATTACAGTGATATGTCTTTTCTTGCATAACAAGGAACAACCAAGTTGTGCTACATTATGATGAACCCTCGAAGCATGCTCATACTGCCAAACCAAGCGCCCATCTTCGAAAAATTATGTATAACTTTGTAGTGTGAATGTTGACTTACAACGGAAAGTATAAAGGGACTATAAATTATTTATGTCAGAACAACAAAAAAAATAATTTGTTATTTCTATAAATAAAGATGATGTTTTTTTTTTAAACACAAACAAATCATGTAGCTCAGTTTAATACGATCTAATTCCATTTAAGTGCTTGTAAGTTTCACTCTCGACTTAACATACATTAATATAAGGTCACTTAGCTAGTTGTAACTTGTAAAGGAAGTCAGGTTGTTACGTGAAAGGCTACTTTACATGGTCTCTTGGGGATAATTATGAATCCTGCCAAGGCTTTACCCTTAGATTCAGACTAGTTATGATGTTTTTGTCAGTAGTCTTATAGATACAAGATTACTTAGTAAATTGGAAGTCTAGATTTCTTAGTAGTTTTTTCTGTGTTGAAAAAACTTGTGTTTTAATCCGGCGTATTAATTATTGGTCGTTTAACAGGTATCCTCTATATATCAATTGAGAAGATAAAAAATTATGTATCAACCAATAAAAAATTTAAGAGACATATCATTTAATTTAACGAATCAAAAAATTTCAATTAAAAGTATATCTTATGATGGAAATTCTCTACATATTTTTTTTAATTTTCAACATAAACTCATTAATATATGTTTCAAAAATTTAAACCCAACTAAATATAATATTTTAGTCTTACCATAACATCTATTTTTATGATATATTAACAAACTTTTTATAATTATATTTATAGAATTATAAAAAATGTATATTGTGTATATATGTATTTAGATTAGTATACTATACAAATATTTATACATTTCATTATTGGAAAACATAAAATAAAATTTATTTGTTATGTCCGGCAAATTTATATAAAACTAAAAGTTATGATTTATCGTATGCTATATAATTTATGCGCATAATAAAAATAAATTTTATACTTTAAATATACTGAAAATAATATTTACATAGGTTTTGATCAATTTTACACAGAAAATATTTAAACTAATGACACTAACATGCTTGATCAAAATAATCAACTTTATTATATTTATGCACAATACATATTATTTTTTACGTTTATAAATACTCAAAATCATATGTTTTGTCATACACTTTTAAATATTAAAAAAATATATATATAAAAATTGATTTGTCAACCTATGTACCCATTTAAAATGTAAATAGCCAAAGAAAGAAAAAACAATTTAATGGTTACGAAAAGGATAGTGTTTTGCAGATGAGATAGCACCTCCAAAATGGCCAAAAAAAAAACAAAAGCACCTCTAACATTATTTAATAACAATTAAAAAAGCAAAAAAGTTGGTTTGTCTTCTGAGAGAAAGTCTCTGATTTCATGTGATAAAGCATTGCGAGCGACCATAATCAGTCAAAGATGTGCGGTGACTGTGAGCGGTGAGACTCGTAATAAGTGTGGCCTTTGATCTATCTTATCTAATTGTTTTTTTTTTTCTTAGCCACTGCATTTTTTTTACTCTAGGATTGACCATTTGATAATATTTCTGTTAAATTTTTCAATAACTTTATGGAGTCAATTCTAACTCCAGGTCCAACTTAAGAGGCTTTGAACATCATCTACTACAAGGAATCTTGGTGCATGTCTTTCTAGTTTTGTGCAAATCTTCGAAACATGCTGCATTGCATTACTCTTTGACCGATCAATTAAAGATGTGACCAGTTTGTGCTCCTAGTCGTGTTTCCGGATAATAAGGAACACACACATGTATATATATAAATTCTAGTATTTACATTACTGGATAACAATAGAAAAGTTGATAATTAAAAAGATGACTGATAGGATTTGTTTTTCTTTCTAAAATGAGGTATAAAACACATTTTGATCAGTTTTATCTTTGTCTTCTATCAGCTGAAAATTTCTTGATTTTTTTCATACATGTTTTCTTTTCTGTCGAATAAATTTCGTGATATCTTTATATTGGAATATCTATTTACGAAAAAAATCAAATGAATAAATAGTTAAAATTATGTTCAATAAATAGCTAAATTGCAACAAATGAATTTGCCCTCTTATTAAAAAAAACTTCTCATTATTTTTTACCAAATTAACTTCAAAAATGATAGTTATCAACCATTCACAATTATTGAGATAGAGAATGCACCATTTTTCTCAGTGAAATGATCGATAAAAGAGCAATCCACTCTGAAAAGTGGAAACAAAGCAATAAATTTAACCAAAATCGGTGTGATGAATACTGAACCACGGGATTCATCTCACCTAAACCTCCCAAAGTATCAAAACACTAAGACAAGAAAATGCATACGTCCCTTACTTTACAAAGGCTATATAAACCCTAGATTGGCTCGAGGTTTCCATGCAACACAAAGCAACATACATCTACAGATTAACAATGAGGCTTCTTGGAACCACCTTAGTTTTTCTGTTAGCTGTAGCGACTTGCAAACCTGAAGAGATTACTTGCGAAGAGGATCATCCATTCAGATGTAACCAAACTTATTGTTTCAACAGAAGCCATTTCGATAAACACTTCATCTTCGGAACAGCATCTTCTGCTTACCAGGCATGTAACAAATCGCACATTGATTTTGACGTATAAAACCATTCGCTCAGAACCACTAAAATCCAACGTTGCATGGTTGTTTTTTTTTTCATTTCAGATCGAAGGTACCACAGGTCGCGGTCTAAACGTTTGGGATGGCTGGACTCACCGTTTTCCAGGTCAGTGGTTTAAGCAGCTATATCTAAACATAAAGGCTTATATATATATATATATATATATATATATATATATATATATATGGTTGTATATATAGTAATGTATTTGTATGCTATCAGAGAAAGGAGGATCCGATTTGGGAAATGGAGACAGTACTATTCGATCATATGAGTATTGGCAGGTTGATTCCTCAATATATATTTCTCTTTTAAACTAAATAGATTCAATAAATTATATATCAACTACGTGCGGATGGACATGTGTTTGTATGTATAAACTCCAGAAAGATATAGACATGATGACCGAGCTCGGGGCTGATGCCTACAGATTCTCCATTGCGTGGTCAAGAATCATTCCAAGTATGTACATATTGTTGATCCATATATATAAATCGTAGTATTCAATTGTGATTCCTTGAAAGAGTAAATGTATGATATATATGAGCAGGAGGAAAGGTGAGTAGGGGATTGAACCAAGACGGTATTACCTATTACAACAATATCATAAATGGCCTCATCGAACGGAAGAAAATTCCTTTTGTTACCCTCTTCCACTGGGACCTTCCTCAAACACTGCAAGACGAGTATGAAGGTTTCTTGGACCGCAGGATCATGTATGTTAGTTATGACATGCTTCTTATTAAGAAAGTTGACTACGTATAAAGATTTGATCTCTGCATTAACAAAATGATTCTATAATATGTGCAGAGACGATTTCAAAGATTATGCGGATCTATGTTTCATGCTATTTGGTGATAGGGTAAAGAACTGGATCACGATCAACCAGCTCTACACAGTTCCTACGAGAGGATATGCCACGGGAGATGATGCACCCGGTCGGTGTTCTTATTGGCTTAACAAAAGTTGTTATGCGGGAGATTCTGGAACTGAACCTTACATCGTTGCACATAACCAGCTTCTTGCTCATGCCACGGTCGTCGAGCTTTACAGGAGGAAATATAAGGTAGCTTCTCCATTGGTAAAAGGTGTAATAAAAAAATCATTTATACTTAATTTAATCATCATTGTGTCTTTGTGACAACAGACTAACCAAGGAGGACAGATTGGACCTGTGATGGTAACTAGATGGTTTCTTCCATATAATCTCACCGATCAAGCTAGCTTAGATGCAACTTATAGGATCAAAGAGTTCTTCTTCGGATGGTAAATATATATGCAAAAATGAAATGACTTTTGTACATTTACATAGATATATAAACTTGATATCAAATATGTATGTATGTAGGTTCATGGAGCCGTTAACAAACGGTAAATACCCAGACATCATGAGGAAACTTGTTGGTGATCGGCTTCCAGAGTTCAGTGAAAAAGAATCCTTACTTGTAAAGGGTTCATTTGATTTTCTTGGTCTCAACTATTACTACACTCAGTACGTCTATGCCATTGATCCGAATCCTCTGAACAGACTCAGCGTCATGAATGACTCACTCTCAGCAGTCTCATGTGACCACTCTTATCTATCATATCTCCTTTTAATAATTACAACATTTTTGTGACTATTCTTACCATCTAATTTTTCATTCTTATGTTTACAGTTGTTAATGCAAGTGGTCATATCATTGGTCCATGGGTATGCATGATCCACCCCCAATTATTTCATTACGTTTCTAAATAAAGTAACATAAATATAATTTAGGGTTTATGTATGCTTCCCTTTCTCAGCTGAATGGAAAAATTTATTACTACCCAAAAGGCATTTTGAATGTAATGGAGTATTTCAATACAACATACGGCCACCCTTTGATCTATGTAACCGAGAACGGTGAGTTCTATACTATCTAGCCATATCTTTTCATCTATACATGTTTAGTATATTTCAAAGTTGGTCCAACAAACTAACTCAAATATTGTGTAATTGTTCATGTTACGATGGTTTAATTAGGATATAGTAGCGCTGGTAAAGTAACCCTTGAGGAGGCTTTGGCCGATTACCTTGCTCTTCTATGGTTTGCGGTTGGTTTAATGCAAGATCCATAAATTGTTGAACTCCATCGACAAACTCATCCGTAAGTAAACCCGTCTCTGGATCATGAGAAGGTCTATCCATCCACGCTCGAAAATATTGAGGGGGGTTTGAAGGAGCCATTTTTGAGTGTTTTTGGTTGCAATTTCGTATGTGAAAGAGGAGGAGGAAGAAGATGTGATCTGTTTTTAATCTGGGAAATTTCCGACGGATTTCCCACCGAAATTCGGTCGGAAATTCAAATTTTAAACGGTCAAAAACGGCTCCAATTTTTCCTACCGAATTCCGACGGATTGATTTTTCCCACCGATTTCCGACCGAATTTTCCGACGGATTTCCCACCGATTTATTTTCCCACCGATTTCCGACGGAAATTGCAACCGCATTGCGACGGAATATTTTCCGTCGGAAATTTCCGACCGATTTTGGACCGGTCGGAAAACGATCGGAAATCCGTCGGATTTCCGTCGAGAATTTCCGACCGAATATCTCCGTCGGAAAATCGGTCGGAAAAGACCCTTTTTTCTTGTAGTGAACCGGACTAGTTATATCTGTAGTCATCTCTGTTTTGTCCGCAAGGCCATCAAGTGAGTCGATGCTACTATATATCTTCTTCCAATTTTTGTTTTTTTTTTGGGTATACATGCATATATGTATGATCATCAATTGTACAATCTTTAATGATTGTTCATGTTTTCAGGGAGAAGATCAACGTGAAAGGATACTTTGTATGGGCTCTTGCAGATAATTATGAATTCGGCAACGGCTTTACCGTCAGATTTGGACTCAGTTACGTTAATTTCACCGATCCCAATCTTGATAGAAAGATCAAATCATCAGGCAAATGGTACCAGAAGTTCTTGAACGTTAACGTTACTACTAAGGACTCGGATGAGAACCAAGATCACCATAGCTCATCGCTCTCATTTAGGAACCGTGATCGGAAGAAGCTTGCAGATGCATGAAAGACCCAAACAACTTTATGCCCATCAAGATGATCATCTTCATGTCTCCTCCTCAGTCTACTTTTTTTTTTCTTTGTTTGAAACTTCCTCAGTCTACTTGCTCCATAGATAAGGAGCTTCTTCTATGTACTGTTTTAAATAAAAAACCGAATAAAAGATGATCAATATTAATAAATATGTTCTTTACTATATTATGTCAAAGGATTGGAAAAAAATTCGAAACAGTAACGTAACCGAAATTTGCATGTTTACTTATTTTTAAACAGTAACGTAACGGAAACAGTAACGTAACCGAAGTTTTAAACTTCTTCCGCCGATTTGTTTTATTTAATTTTTAGGTAAAGTTAATAAAAATATTTTCTCCATTCTAACAAGCTAGCCACAACTACAGAGATGCGTAAAACCACATATAGACTTGGTTTCCCATTCTTTAGCCACAACTTCATCTCAAACTATATGTCCAATTTTTATTTTTTTTTGAAATAAAAAAAAATAATCGGAATGTTTTGAGGCCTGCAATCTTATAACTTTATAAGTCAGTGAGAAGCTCAAAGTCTAGTACACTTGTTTTGGTAAAGGTTTTCTATATACAAATCTGATTAACTTATTTAACACAAACCCCATGCATGGATTTTCTTTATCAAACTAGCAAACAATGCAAGAAGCAGTAAATTTTTTGGTAATCATTTGTTGTTGCCACCAATGGTTGTGAAATTTCCTCCTAAACAGACTTCGAGGATGATACCATACCATTTACGCTGTGGGGTTGTAGAAGATTCTCGAAACCATCTAAGTTTTTTGTTGTCACGCGTCGGGAAAGATTTGGCAGAATATTGCCTTACGATTACTTGGATCAGTCTACACCACAAACTGGGATTTGCTCGTCGGTTTGCTTAACTCAACACGACCGAAGTATAACCTGTTTATGATTCGATATGCATTTCAATCAGCAGTATATCACCTATGGAGAGAATGAAAGCGAAGACTTCATGGTGAAGCAGCCACGCCAATGAGAACCCTCATCAAACAAATTGACAAAAACATTCGAAACCGCATCAACTCGATTCGGCTAAAAAGAGCGTATTCAGAAGCTATATATGGAGTTTTAGCTGGCGACCCGCTAAGCAAATTTCCTTTTTTTTATTAAAAAAACAAAGTTACATTCATTGTAAAAACGGTTTTTTTATTTGAATACAAATTTTACATTCAATTAAAAAAAATCATCATAAGACTGGAACATATATATATATAGTATTTGCAATGGGTCTAATGTGGACATGATTAATAACTAGTAGGTGAACTATCATGATTGGCTTTAGAGAAAATATGAAACAGAGATGCTAAGCGTTTTTGTTCTACTCTTAAGAAACCAGAGCGGAAGGAGATATAGATAAATAGTCTCATAGAAAACATAGATATAGATAAATCGAACATGAAAGAGAAATCCATAGCTCAATACAAAAAAATACAAAATCCTTAGAAACTAAACGCAGAGCCGAAAACAAGAGCAGCACCGGCTGCAACACCAGCTGAAACGAACGACGGCAAGATCGCACCGGATCCAGAAGTTGGACTAGGCGCCGGAGACTCAATGGACTGAGCAGAAGCGATGGAGAAGGCGAAAACGGAGAATATCGCCGCCATTAGGGAACAATCGAAGCCTTGGCAATTGCCATTTTTTACTGGTATCGAAAATATTTCAAATTGCTAACGAAAATAATAGAATATGAGAATTATGATGCTGATGAGATGTAAAAATCAAAGTGGATGCGAGTATTTATATAAAGAGGTTCGGGCAGGCTGCCCGAATAAGCAAATTTACAGCTTGATCTGTGGGTCCTAGACATCGTTCTAATCGACGGTTGATATTGTTCCACGTGTTCGTTAAGATCTAGAAAGGTTTATTTGGGTCCCTTAACTACTGTTACGGCGCCGTTTTGGTGAAGGAAACGAAGGGTAGGTGACCGAATAATCAATCAAAAAGAGATTTCGTAAGAGGAAAAATGACAATCGCCAAACGTGTAAACTGATGATACTTGTCTGAAATTATTTTGCTTCTATTTTTTCATTCTTAAGTTTTATATATAAAAAAAAAAAAAATACATTTTTAACGAATTAAACATTATGAATTTCGAATTCAAAATCAGTTAGTTACGAGAGAACAGACTCATATAAACTAGAATTCGAGAATATCATAGAGACAAAGAGCATGAATATATTTTTTTACCGAAATACACGTGCAAATTAATCTCAGCTTTATATCTAATTAGACCCAATTCCCGCATTACATTTTATGATATCTCTATGTTTAATTTCATGATTAGTTTTGTAGTGACCATTATAACTCAAAAACTCAGAATTTTGTGAATCAAAGGCTCCAAAGCACTGGGAGAAAACTTTCTAGCAAAGAGATAACACATGGATGTGTTTTCTCCATTGTAAGTACAATTTTCACCTTTCAAGATTCTTGCAAACAACTCCTCATTGATGTCTGATTGTCCAAATGTAGCCGGGTGCGGACCGCCTCTCGACCAGTCGACCCAAGTCACACTACGGTTCGCCAAGGCCGCTGGTTTCTCCATAGTCAGCATTGTCGGGAAATAATGCTCGTCCACGTAACAGGCGGGCGTACAAAACTCTTTGAATTTTGGGTAAAACAATGTATCTTCGACAATTGAAACTGCAAGCTCCCGATTAACCTCGAACCATTGTGACCCTTTTCTCCATTGGTCAATGGAAACTTCAGGGGACATCCTGTCATTGTAGCGGCCTCGGCCATATGGACTGGGATCATCAAATGAACCCATAAAGCTGTGCTTTGATTTGGTTATGTAACCGTAGATACTTGTGAAGTTGAAGAGGGGAATGCATGACTCGGAGAGAAGAACAAACCACTCGTTTGAGATATCGAGCAACGCATTTGCAAGAAGCCGCCTCTCTGCATCGCACATTGTCATTCTTCCCCACTCTGCAACCTGTCCAATGATGAAGATCATCCAATTACAATCAGATCATCATGAAAGTCTTAGAAGGTTGCACACTCTATGTCACAAATATATTCGTCATACCTGACTTGGAATCTGCCTACGGTAGAAAACAGAGGAACTTGGAAACTCGGTTGAAGAAGGTGCTTGTGAATGGATGTAAACCGAGTAATGCTTTTCATGACCCTTAAGAATCATCTCCCAAAGCGGTGCAAGCGGCAAGGGACCCACTGTCAAGAACATCAACGCGATTTTAGGGACCCGATTAAACGGATAGTCTTTTCTCCGAGGCATGAAAGACGCCCGCCAAAGAAGCTCTTCATCGCTCATATTATGCATGAGAACTAGAGGAGGTTTAGTCCATCTATCAATATCATCTGGTTTCTCGCGGCAAGACACAAAACTGGACTTGACCGAGGTCACTACACTATTGATACCATAAAACTTGATAGTGGATACACTAATGATGAAGAAAGCAACAGAGAAAGCTATAAAAAATCCAAGGAGAAGAAGCAATTTGAATGGAAACGCCTTATTTAGCCCTATCCGGTTGCTAGTAACTACAATTTCTTTGCCTTCTTCTAACTGAACAGCTCTACTCACCATCACTGCACTTAGAAATGAATTAACAATAGCGTTACGATGTTTTGCTTATACAAACTACTACCAAACCAAGAACATCAAAGTAGCATCACTTAATCAAATTTGATAGCAATGTTGATCACACTAGAAGAAGTGGACTCGATGATTTCGTGAAATCCAAAGTCAAAAGATTACTCCTTTTCTTGCAAACTCCTAAAACAAGAACACGAGATAAACATCAACTATGTCCAATCTAGCTCCAAAATCCGACAACGTTACAGAAATGGGTGGATAGATATAGCCGATTGAATTCCTTGTAATCTTCGGACCGAAATTCGAAGCACTTAAGGAGAAAACTTCAAAATTCCTAAATTAAGAAGAAAAATTGAGACTTTAAGAAATTAATCGTTGAATATGAGAAAACCGCCGGAGTTTCTGGCGTTCCCAGAAAAAAAAGAAAGTAGAAGAGCAAGAACAAGACTTACAGTAAGTAAACAAAGACCCTTAATCGTGGGAAGATGAGATCAGAGTTGTCGTAAGAGCTTACGAATCCGTGTAGAGAGAGAGAGAGAGATGAATGAAGAAGAAGCAGAAGAAGAAGAGCGGTTTAAAAAGAGGAGCTTTCGCGTAGAGCAGTGACCATTTGTCACTAAATTCGAGTTTGACAATTGAAGAAGGAAGACTCTGTAATTAACAGAAGGTTAGGTTCCGAACCCGTCCTAAGCACTAGAGTCTTTCCTCTATTAGAGTTCGGACCACTAGACTTCACTGGACTATATATTCTTTTGATTCCTAACACTTCTTTTAAAAAAAAGTTTACTTAATATTTTAGTTTTGAGTTTAATTTAGGGAACATGGCAAAATAATCTTCTATCCTTCTATTTTCATGCAATCATCCAAAGCGGCGCAGTTTAATCATACATAAATAAATATATACACGAGAATTATCAATAGATAATATAGCGGATAAATAACAATTTAATCAAATCAAACTTCATATTTACTATCCAGTAAAGTTCTAAATATAAGATCTATATTTACAGTAAATATAACTGGTCATCGACTTGGCGGAGCGTTGCGTGTGGTATCCGAGAGGTGGTGTTGCCTGGGCATAGTTGGGTGCTAGGCGATGGAAGAGATGTTCGATTCTGGAAGGATAAGTGGGTGTCGAACACAGTTTTATTGGAATTGGTGGAGGGTGGATTACCTCCTGGTCGAGAGGAGGAGAGAGTGAAAGATCTTTGGTGTGAGGGGGTTGGTTGGGCTTGGAGTAATCTCGAGTCGTATCTCCCAGATGATATAATGTTGAGGATGAATGTGATGGTGCTGGATAATGTTACGGGGGTTAGGGATCGTATATCTTGGGGGGGAGGAGTCGAATGGTAGCTTCTCCGTTACGTCTGCGCACGGCCTGATCACAAAGGACCGAGTAGTCAAGCCAAATATGGAGAAATTTTGGAATTGCGTTTGGAGAGTGGTTGCTCCAGAGAGAGTAAGAGTATTTTTATGGCTGGTCGGAAATCATGCGATTATGTCGAATTCGGAAAGATTTCGTCGACACCTCACAGATTCGTCAACATGCCAAGTATGTCAAGGCGGAGAGGAGACCATTATTCACATCTTAAGAGACTGCCCGACCATGGAAGGCATTTGGACTCGAATAGTACCAAGTCGGAAGCAACAAAGGTTTTTCTCGGCATCGGTGCTATCATGGGTGTATGAGAATCTCAGTGACGAGTCTGAGGGTAATGGTGAGTGGCCGACGATGTTTAGCATCGCGTTGTGGTGGGGATAGAAATGGAGGTGTGGGAATGTCTTTGGTAGCAATGGTCGATGTCGGGATAGGGTTCAATTCATTAAAGATTTGACTAAGGAGATTGTTGAGGCGAATGTATTACAAAGGAAGGGACGGGCTGTAGTGTTGGAGGTGGACCGTAGAGTTGCATGGAAAGCGCCGGGTGAGGGCTGGTTAAAAATTAATACGGATGGGGCATCTCGTGGTAACCCAGGTAGAGTTGCGGCAGGGGGAGCTATACGTGATGAGGCGGGGAGATGGCTAGGAGGTTTTGCACTTAATATCGGAGTATGCTCGGCTCCAATGGCAGAGCTGTGGTGGATATATTATGGGTTGTACATTGCATGGGAGAGATGTGCTACAAGAGTGGAGTTGGAGGTTGATTCGGAGATAGTGGTTGGTTTCCTTAAGACAAGGATCAGTGATGTTCATCCTTTGTCATTCCTGGTGCGATTGTGCCATGGCTTCTTCTCTAGGGACTGGATTGTCCGGGTTACACATGTGTATAGGGAGGCTAATCGTCTCGCCGACGGATTAGCAAACTATGTGTTTTCGCTTCAGCTAGGTTTTCATTCTTTTGAGATGGTTCCTAGTTGTGTTATTTCTTTATTGTCGGATGATACTCGTGGTCGTGAGACTAGTAGACGAATACATATTTGATTCTTATATTTTGCATTAATAAATCTTGGGGGGGTATTTAAGCTCCTTCTAATTCACCAAAAAAAAAGTAAATATATATCTTTATATTTCTCTCTTCATCAATCTCAATATAATTAATATTATAAAATTTATATATTATTCTCAATATTTACCTTAATATTATAAAAATATTTCAAAGTGTTAGAGATGTTATTAAAGAGTTATGTTGCATATTTTTTATGAAATCGTCTCTCCAGAAAAGAAAATAGGGATACATGCGGTTGAATTGTTAATAAGTTAATATTATCACTTTGAAGGTTTAAAAAGAGAGTGGAAAAATTTCAAAGTTTAAAGTGTTAATACGTGTCACTTTGAAATATTTTTTATGCCATTTTCCTTTTAAGGTAAACATGCAAAAAAATCGATATTTTGTAAATTTATGTTATACTTGCATTTGAATTTTGCGCAGAAAAACTCATGTAGTCTTGTTGAACACAGAACACGTGACATTACAAATTTACAACACTCTTAACGTCTCGACAATATGGGCCTCATGGAGGACGGGCTTAAAAAGTTAGTTGATCCGGGCTGAACAAAAAACAAAAGGCTATTTGGCAAACCTATAAAATGTTTCCCAAAAAGAAATTTGACTCAAATTATATCCAGTCCACAAAAAAAAAAACAAATCAGTAATTATCTATTTGACCCAAAATAAAATAGGTTAAAACTGAATTTATTTACAGGACCATGGAATTGCAAAAAACAAAAACAAAAACAAAGAAAAAGCATGGAATTGTGAATTTTTAACTAGCCAACTTGGACAATTTCTATTATGATGAAGGAATGAAAGAGTGGAGATTAAAAACCATTTTGAACTGGGAAATTCATGCTTGATATATTTGGGGAGAATGATAAAATCAATCGTACTAAATGTAAGTTAAAATTTGTTTTGACTGAGAAGGAAAAATTCCCAAAAATGATCCGTTAACAAAGATATATAGTCAAAGGAGAATCCATATACAGTATAATAACTTAATGACGCACCGACTAAAAAAGCAAGAAACAAAAAGATTAGAATGGAGCATTCATATTTGTTAGTTAAATCTTTCTTTCATATATAGCACACCACAAAGAATTGACCAAACGTTACATAATTTCCCAAATCTGCAAGATGATATATATTCACTAAATGAAGAAAAGAAAAAAAACCATTTCGTTTTGTAGAACTATATAAGTAGGAAGGTTCAAGATTCAAAGCCTATATTTAAAATATATTCTTTAAACCTAGGAAAAAAAAGCCACGATGAGATTGTCCTTTATGTTTGTGATTCTGTGTGGCGTCTACAATGGGGCCTATGGCAAAGTTTCTTTAGATATCGATATGAAACTGAAGGCTCTTAATAAGCCTGCTTTGAAGACCATCAAGGTAGTGGATGGAATCTTAATGCAAAGATATTACTTTTTGTGTTTATTTTTTTGGTTTCTAAGTTCTCTCAAGTCTCTTGTAATTTGTGTTTTGTTTTATAGAGTGAAGATGGAGATATAATAGATTGTATAGATATCTATAAACAACATGCTTTTGATCACCCCGCCTTAAGAAACCACAAGATTCAGGTAAACCAATTCTACACATCCATGGATGCGTAGAAGAGATTCTGTTTTGTTTTTCTTTGTAAATGTGATCTATGTTTTGTGCAGATCAAATAAACTCAAATAACCAAAAATATCTGGTGTTTGAATATCCGTTAAAATTCGGCTAAATACGCAAGATTTTATTCTTTTGTATTTGTGATATGTTTTTTTTTTGCTAAAAAGTATTTGTGATTTGTTTTGCGCCATACACTTACATTCATCGGATTTTTGTGAATCAGATATAATGGATGGAAGAGGATATTACGAATATATTTTCTATCCCTAATTATACTTACAATTTATCTCTTTACCAATTATACATTGATGCATGCAGATGAAACCTAGTGTGGAGTTTGATACAAAGAAGACTATTATTCCAAACAACGGTTCTTCTAAACCAATCACGTACCAGATTTGGTCCAAATCTGGAAACTGTCCCAAAGGGACAATACCGGTTCGTAGAGTCAGTAGAGAAGACATAAGCAGAGCCTCTTCACCGTCTCGGTTTGGAAGAAAAGCTCAACACAAATACAGTTTTCTCAACAAAGCACTTCAACACAAGGCCAATTTCAATTTAACAGATGAGAAAAGAAGTCGAGAAGAGAGTCCAAAGGACCGATCGGTACGTAGAGTAATTTCTGAATTTCTTTTTTTTTTTGGTCACGTAATTTCTGAATTTCTAGTTTTCATTTTCCCCGTAGACAAAAACTATATTGTTTATGTATCGCGTTTTTGAAATTTGGAATGACTTGTGTTAAAATAATATACCTCATATTATTCAACCATATATTTGAAATTGTTTTCTAAAATTTGGTGTTATTGATTATAGTATTTTTATAATACTTCTAATAATCCAAAGCTAGTGATTTGGAAGAAAGGAAAATTAAAATCATAGAGTTTTAAGTGTTTTTAGAATTATTTATTATTATTTTTTTGGTCAAACATAATTATTTAGATAAATTAGCATGTATATTAGTCTCTACCTATAATTAATTATCTAACATTATGTAAAACATATTGTAGTAACTAAACATATTATAGTAACTAGCATTTAGATTAGATTAAATTCCGGTTTTGCTTTTCTATAATTAATATAGAGTTTTACAATTTAAAAAATAATAACTTTCTTTTTATCAAAAATGTTCCTTTATAGAATTCTCATGAGATAGCTAATTATATTATCCGTTAACAAGAGATAGTTACGTGTTACATAGTTAATTATATTTACACAGTAATCATGACATAGCTAACTATAATGTCTATTTACATAGTTAACTATATTTACACAATATTCATGACATAGCTAACTATACTATTCATTAATAAGAGATAGTTAGCTATATATGTTACATACTTAATTATATATATACAATATTCATGACATAGCTAACTATGCTTTCTACGGATACAATAATCACATTTGAACAACTCGTCCTGGTTATGTTTGAAATCCCGAACACCAGTCTCCAAAACAACTCATTCACCCAACACCACAACAACCATAGTCCCTTTTGCCATCTAAACAAATAGTTAACTACGGTATTAGAATTATAGCTAACAACATAAAAGAAATCGAATATAGTCAACTATATATATTTCTCCTTCCTTTTCGAGATCCACCGCTAACCCTGCTTTCCATATTCTTCAACACTGATCTTTATAGATCTTTATTACCAGCAATAATTACTAAATTTCATAGGGGTAAATTTGTCCAAGTATTTGTTTTCTCTATGCTACTCACCTAAATTTTTTTATGGACATATTAGTTTTTTAATTCATTGCTCAAAACATAATATTGAGCTAATTAACTCAATTATTTATTAGTTAGAAAATTAAAAAAAAATCCAAACTCTACTATTGTTAAAGAATAATGTAAAAGATTTTCATTATAAATTCCATAAAATCACCTAAAATCAAACATTTCGAAACTAAACATAATTTTTTTGAATACGCCCTTTTAGCTAACTGAAAACTATATAAACTTGATATGGTTACCTAGAAACACTTCATTTTTGTTGATGTTACAGGAAGCCGTCCTTCTCGCTCTAGGGTACAATTTTATTGGCGCTCAATCCGATATAAATATTTGGAACCCTCCGAGAGTTCAGGCTAGCGATTTCAGCTCTTCCCAAATCTGGCTGGTTGGTGGCATTTCATTGATCTCAGATACATTTGAGAGCATAGAAGCTGGTTGGATGGTACGTATTTTGACATCCCTAGCTACAAGTATAATTATACTTTGCTTTACCAGTAAATCGTATACAGTAAACCGTACTGATGGCCATTATAGGTGAATCCAAAGGTTTTCGGAGACTCTCGCACACGTCTTTTCGCCTACTGGACTGTAAGTAACATCATTACATGACCTATCGACTTTGGAACATCTCAAACATTTCCATGAATTCATATCTACTCTTTCTATTTGGATTTGCAGCAAGATGCTTCCGCTAACACAGGGTGCATCAACCTCTTATGCGCCGGATTTGTGCAAACATCTTCTAAGTTCGCCTTAGGTGCAACCATAGAACCCGTTTCGAGTACCTCGAGAGAACAATATTTCGTCACCTTTAAAGTGTACCTGGTAACATTTTCTGGTTTATACATGATCATCGTCCTTCACATTCTGCAAAATCATTTCTGTCCAAAATTTTCGTGCCCCAATATCTGGCTTCAAAAATTTGAAACCAAAAGCTGTGTTAGAATGTCCAGCTTCGAAAGTAGAGCTGTATCTAACATAGTATACAATAGATACACAATTTTTTTATTACCAGTTGGTTTGAGTTTGAAGCCAACAATTCCTAAAACGCATATAAAGTGGACTAGTCATGTATTTTAGCTTTAATGTTATCCTTGGCCGTTTGCAGGATACAAACAGCGGGAATTGGTGGCTAACTTGCGGAACAAACGTGATGGGTTACTGGCCGGGGGAACTCTTCAAGTACCTTAAACGCAGCGCAACCGCGGTGCAATGGGGTGGAGAAGTCTATAGCCGTGACGTGGGAAAAAACAAGCCGCACACAAGAACTTCAATGGGGAGTGGACAATGGGCATCTTACCTTTATGGCGAAGCTTCTTACCACACCAACATTAGGATCAAAGACTATTCACTGCAAATCAAGTATCCTGAGTATCTATCCGAGTACGCTGATGAGTACAATTGTTATTCTACAAAGCTCCACCGGAAAACGTACATGTCAGAGCCTCATTTCTACTTTGGAGGACCTGGCCAGAATTATCGATGTCCTTGATCTCATATGTTTTTAATGTTCATTCTTTTGTTCGTCCAAATTATATGTTGGATTTGCAAACGTCGTCTTATTGATAAGATTTATTAATCAACACAATGCAAAATAAAAATAAAAACTAATGAGTTTCTATGTGCAAGACTAGAGATCGAGATAGATTCGCAGATAGTGGTTGGATTTTTTCAGACAGGTATTGGTGATTCACACCCCCTGTCCTTCCTAATACGTTTGTGCTATGGCTTCATTTCTAGGGACTGGATAGTCCGTTTTTCACATATTTACAGGGAAGCGAACCGTCTTGCAGATGGACTAGCTAACCTGGCGTTTTCTTTACCGGTAGGGTTTAGTAGTTATGAGTCTTGTCCGAATGAGTTGGAATCGATTCGAGTCGAGGATGTTATTGGGTCTGCGTACCCGCGTAGCGTTCGTTTGTAGCTTGTTTTACTTTTAATAAAAGTGGGAGACATTTTGTCTTCCCTCACTTACCAAAAAAAAAAAGGGGGAAATTGTAAAAATGTCACTTTTTTGTGCACATTCGCAAAAATGCCATTTAGGGGTGTGCATTTGCAAAAATACCACTAATTATAGTTTTTTTAAACCATATATCTTAAAATTCTAAACATAAAAAATGTTTTGACCCCTAAAATCCCCTAAACTCTCGCAACTAAACTTTAATAGAATATAGTTAACCCAAACATAAATAATATATAAAAATAATTTTGAAAAATTGTATTTTTGTAAAGATTTCAAAAGTGTGGCATTTTTGTAAAGTTGCACTTGAAAAGTGGCATTTTTTGAAATTTCTCAACAAAAAATTAGAGAGAAATTAGAAAGATTACTTTTTCCATAGATAAATTTTTGGGAAAACTGGTAGTAAATCTTCATTAGATATCATCCAAGACAAAAGGGAATAATCATCTGAAGATTTTCATAATAATCTAATTTACCCAACATTTACACCAAAATATTATATATCTAGCTGACAAAATTTTTTTTAATTATCTTATTGGCCCAAAATAAAATAGGGAGAGAATATTTATAGATGGGTTCAAACAGAGAAAAATTCTTAGCAAAGATGGTGATGGTGATTTACTAATTTCTTTGAAGACCATAGAATTATGATTTTTAACCAACTTGAACAGTTTGTTTTTTTTTTTTTGTGAAGAAAGGAACCATAGTGGACAGTAAAACCATTTTGAATTGTGAAAGTTCATGCTTGATATATTACGAGAGGAAGATTAAATAAATCTCATTGAATGTAATAATTAGTTTTAAAAAATTGTTTTTTTTTGACAAAGAAGGAAAAAATTAATTAACAGGATGAAACATTATTCGTTAAAAAAAGAGAGTCAACGGAGAATATACACTTAATGACGTTTTGCACCGACTTTAAAAGCAAAATAAAAAATGTTTAGAAAATATAGTAATTACTGGAGCATTTATATTGCTAATTGTTAAAATCTTTCTTTCATAGCACAACACAGAGAATTGACCAAACGTATGCCAAATCTCCAAGATGGATTTAAATTGTATAATCTACGAGGTTTCCGTTTTTTCAATTGTTGTGTGTTTAACTAAATACAAAAAAAAAAAGAAGAACATTTGGTTTTGTAAAACTCTATAAATAGGAACTTAGGAAGGTTCAAGATTTAAAGCCTTATATCCTAATTAAATCTATTTTTTCAACCTAGCAAAAAAAAAGACAAATAAGCCACGATGAGATTGTTCTTTATGTTTGCGATTCTGTGTGGCTTTTACAGTGAAGCCTGTGGTAAATTTTCTTTAGATATTGATATGAAATTGAAGACTCTTAATAAGCCTGCGTTGAAGACCATCAAGGTAATGGATGGAATCTAAATGCAAATTAATATATTACTTTTTGTGTATGTTTTTCTTCGTTTCCGAGCTCTCAAATCGATTATAATTTTATTTGTAGAGTGAGGATGGAGATATAATAGATTGTGTAGATATTTATAAACAACATGCTTTTGATCATCCTGCCTTAAGAAACCACAAGATTCAGGTAAACAAATTCTACACACGCTAACTATTTGGTTTTCAAGATCAAATTACTTGCAATTTATTTGTTTATGACTTTACCCATTTTATATCTTATGCATGCAGATGAAACCGAGTGTGGAGTTTGGTTCAAAGAAGACTATTATTCCGAACAACGGTTCTTCTAAACCAATTACGTCTCAAATTTGGTCCAAATCTGGAAACTGTCCCATACGGACAATACCTGTTCGTAGAGTCAGTAAAGAAGACATAGGCAGAGCCTCTTCACCGTCTCAATTTGGAAGAAAGACTACTCGCAGATACAACTTTCTTGACAACGCACTTCAACACAAGGCCAATTTTAATTTAACAGCTGCAAATTCACCCCGTCCCAAAGACCGATCGGTATGTAAAGTCTAAGCTGTTAAATTGAAAAGAAGTTTTACTTGGTACAAATGGTAGGGACTAGTGGAACTAGTAGAGTAAATAGAATAAAATATAATTGACAGGGAAATTTTAATAAATTCCAAATTTGGAAAATTGCAAAAATGTCATTTTTATGTGCATATTTGCAAAAATGCCATTTAAGGGTGTTCATTTGCAAAAATATCACTAATTATAGATTTTTAAATCCTATATCTTAAGATTCTAAACAATTAACTCAAACATAATTAACTCAATTAACTCAAACATAAATAATTAACTCATATATATGCACTTTTTAAACATAATTAACTGAAATATAAATAATATCCAAATTTTTTTTTTTGAAAAGTGGCATTTTTGTAAAATTTTAAAAATGTGTTATTTTTGTAAAATGGCATTTGAAAAATGGTATTTTTTGAAAATTTTCTATATATATATATGCACCAAGTAGTCTAATTTAAATGTTTATTTACAAAAATAACACGAGGGCAAATCACGCATGCGAAACAAACATTACTTATTTACGATTTTGCTACCATAATCCTTCTAATCGTTATGTTTTTGGTTGTTGTATTATGTAATACGTTTTTGATTTTTGAATGGGAAATTGACAAATATAACTAAGAAAAAATGAAAACATAATAACTAAGTAAAATATCCTATGTGGCATTAATCATAGCCATTAATTTTAGGGTGTTTTTTTAGTTATTATGTTTTTTTTTTTTTGGTTATTAACCAAATTGACCCTTTTTTGATTCGTATAAGTTTTTTTTTTTTAAACTAATTTTCGTATAAGTTTTTTTCTTAAACCTAGCTTTCAAGTTTTGATGATATAGGAGGCTGTTGTTCTCGCGGTAGGGTTTAATTTTATTGGCGCTCAATCCGACATAAATGTGTGGAATCCTCCAAGAGTTGAGGCTGGGGACTACAGCTCCGCTCAGATCTGGCTGCTTGCTGGCCTCTCTGATAAATTTGAGACCATAGAAGCTGGTGGAATTTCGAAGCTGGTTGGGTGGTATGTTTTTCCAGCCCTAGAAGTTCTATAGCTTGCGTTAGAAGTAAACCGTAAACCGGTTGCCATAAAAACTATTTCAGGTAAATCCACGCGTTTTCGGAGACTCCCGCACACGTCTCTTTACCTACTGGACAGTAAGTATAACACCATTACATGAATATTGACATTGGAATATCTCAATTTACGTCCATGAATTTATAACTATACTCTTTATATATGGATTTGCAGAAAGATTCATACAATTCAACAGGGTGCATCAACCTCTTATGCGCCGGTTTTGTGCAAACAACCACTGAGTTCGCTTTGGGTACAGCCATAGAACCTGTTTCGAGTACTTTTCATGAGCAATATCACATCACCATGAGCATGTTCCTGGTAAAAGACATTGACTAACCTACTTATTGCCAGTTGATTTTGAGTTAGAAACTCATCGAACTTAAACAAATAATCATTTACTCTGTACGTTTAATAAATCATCCGCAAAACCACCGCGTCTGCAGGATCCAAACAGCGGAAACTGGTGGCTGACTTGTCAAGACATCGTGTTGGGATATTGGCCCGGGGCACTCTTCGATGACCTCAAACACAGCGCCATGTTGGGCATGGGCTTCAACAGTAGTCACTCTAGAAGCCCATTTCCGAAGAGGCCCAGCAGACCGAAGCCCGACGAGTTCGGTTCAGAAGGTAGAAGCCCAACGAGCTCGTTTTAGTGCTCAACGATTCGGGCCCGAGGGAGGCCCAGTCATCTTCTGAAGATGACGACATCGGCGCCGGTCCCGAGGAAAACCTAGTACCTTACTCATTCTATTTTTAGTATAAATAGGGTACCCCATCCCATAAGTGAGGCAGGTTTTTTCTATTCTAAGACAAGCATAAAATAATTTGAGAGCTAAAAACAATCATTCTCTGACACCGAAAAGAAAGAATCTTCTAATTGAGCTCGATCGATCAAGAAATATAAAAGCCATTCACTGACTAAGATATAGAGTTTCTACTCGTTACTCCGAGAAACCGACCTCAGATACGCATTCATCGACCTCGATTTCCATGACCTAGAATACAGCGACCTCACATCTTCCGAGCTCGATACATAGTTCTTCTTCTGTCACTTATAATATATTTGCTGTAACCTATTCCGAGTTAGCATCATTAAACGGGAATTTCCGATCCTTTTCCGAATACAAATATATTGTCGAATACCTGAATCAACAATTGGCGCGCCAGGTAGGGGGAAAGAAATTCTCCAACTCACGATAAAAGCTCGGAAATGGACAGAAACCAGCAAGAGCGAGCCTTAGACGACCAGGTTATCCCCGATACCCCAGATCGCCCTCAGGTCGTCCAACCATAGCCGTCCAGGGAAGGCAAGCGGAGCCCGAGCCAAGAACAACAGCAACCGAAGAAGCAGCGATCGCCCCGGGTCAGGACCCTATGATAGCCATGATGGAGGTGATCATGCAACGTTTTGATCGTCAGGAAGAGTAGACTCGCACCACCAACTCACGTCTCGACTTTCTAAGCTCGGCACAGGCCGGTTACCGAGCACAGCTGGACCAACTTCAACCAAGGTCGAATCAAAATTCACCACAGCCTCGGCGAAGTTCGTCTCCGACCCCGGAGCGCCGGACCAGAGTCGAGACGACCGGACGATTGGACAATCTAACAATCGATCCAACACTGGCTAACCCGAGCAGCTCGAGAGCCGCTCGTCCAAGCCCCTAACACCGCGACTCAACCGACTCAACCGCAGCCGAAGAACAAAGGATGCAACCCCGGGCTCAAGATTCTGAGATCGAAGGAATGAAGGCCCGGCTAAGGGACATTAACTCTAAGGTCCATCGGGCAATCAGTTCGGCGCCCGAGCTCGACCGCGTTTTGGAAGAAGCGCAGCGTAACCCCTTCACGACTCGCATCTCGTCAGTCCCGATCCGGGGTGCAACCAAACTCAAGATTCCCACATACGAGGGGAATGCCGACCCGATCAGCCACCTGACGGCCTTCTCAATAACCATGGGCCGATCTCAGTTCTCTCCGGAAGAAAAAGATGCGGGGTACTGCCAACTGTTCGTTGAAAATCTTGGCGGAACCGCGTTGACATGGTTCTCGCGTCTGCGTCCGAGCTCAATCGACAACTTCCATGAACTCTCCACGGCATTCTTAAAGCACTATTCAATGTACATCCAGGCCGGAGCATCGCAAGCTGACCTCTGGTCCCTAACCCAGGATCGGAACGAATCGCTCAGGGCCTACATGGGCCGATTCAAAGCCGTCCTGTCGAGAGTCCCAACGAGCACGGACGACACCTCCCCGCTGGCAGCCCTGAAGCAGGGCTTGTGGCACACGTCGACATTCCGGGACGATCTGACGATCAACGAGCCCGATAACCTGACCGATGCACTACATCGAGCAACACGGTTCGTAAACCTCGAAGAGGATCGGGCAGTGAATCTGAAGAAGCACTCGGTAAAGCCTTTTCCCCAAAAGGAAAAGCCCAGGGAAGATGATCGACGTGAACACCGACAACACTTCGACAGGGATTACAAGGAAGCGAGAAACAGGAAGCAGCCTGTCGTCAACCAAGTTAGCAGCTCGGACAACCCACTCAAAAAGTGGGCACAGTACAAGCGCAAGGAGGAAAAGGAGCCCGAGAGCTCGAAAGCCTACTGCGAGTACCACCAAATGCACAGTCACACGACCGTGGAGTGCAGACACCTCCAACAAAACTTGTTGGCAAAGTTTCAGCGGGGAGAGATCTCTCTCGACGGACAGGCGCAGCGGAAACAAAGAGACGGGACGAACAGAAAGTTCACCCATGATGGGAACGTGACCGACGCCCCAAAACGAGGGCATGAGGATCGGGGAAACAATAGCAACACACCTCCAAGCTCAAAGCGCCAGATCAACATGATCATGGGAGGGCTCGTGTCCGGCGCCGACTCCGTTCAGTCCGTTAAGCGTTTCGAGAAACTCGCGAGTAAGAAACGCGACTTTCAGAACAGGCGAGAAGTCGACTTTTCGATCACCTTCTCTGAAGCGGACACTCAAGGTGTCGCCATGCCGCACAACGACCCTCTCGTCGTGGAGCTGAAGATCGAGGACTGCGAGGTGGCCCGGATCCTGATCGATACAGGGAGTTCGGTGGATTTGATATTCAAAGACACTCTCCGGAGGATGGAGATCCCCGAGCACAATATCAAGCCCGGCGTCAAGCCACTCACCGCTTTTGACGGAGAAACAACGATGACGATCGGGACAATTAAGCTGAACGTCCACGTCGGGGGGATATCGAAGAAAGTGAAGTTCGTGGTCGTCGATAAACCAACCGTCTACAATGCAATCATGGGGAGCCCGTGGCTGTTTTCGATGAAGGCCGTCCCATCAACGTATCATCAATGCCTCAAGTTCCCAACTCTGAACGGCGTGTCCACCCTTCACGGGAACCAGAGGATGGCCCGGACGTGCTTCATAACCGAGCACCGGCTGCGTAAAATGAACACGAATGCCATCATCATCAGCCAGCTCGACCCCGAGCCTCAGCGCGAAATAACCGAGTTCGTCCAACTCGATGCGTCAAATTTCGACCGACAAGTGGCTATTGGGACGGAGTTGAAGCCACCAGTCAGGGAAGCTCTCGTACAGTTTTTGAAAAACAATGCTTCAACGTTCGCTTGGTCGGTCAAGGATATGCGGGGGATCGACCCAGTATCACGAGTCACGAACTCAATGTCAACCCGACCTACAAGCCAATTAAACAGAAGCGCCGGAAGCTCGGTCCTGAACGCGCCGAGGCAGTTAACGAAGAAGTCACCAAGTTGCTTGAGGCTGGATCTATCGCCGAGGTGAAATTTCCTGAGTGGCTGGCTAACCCCGTGGTCGTGAAAAAGAAGAGCGGCAAATGGCGAGTCTGCGTGCACTTCACCAATCTAAATAAGGCTTGCCCCAAGGACAGTTTCCCGTTGCCTCATATCGACCAGTTGGTCGAAGCAACCGTCGGGAACAAACTCTTGTCTTTCATGGATGCGTTTTCCGTGTATAACCAGATAATGATGCACCCGGACGACTGCGAAAAGACAACCTTCATCACGAGCAGGGGCACTTACTGTTACAGAGTAATGCCGTTCGGTCTAAAAAACGCGGGGGCGACCTACCAGCGCCTAGTCAACCAGATGTTCGCCGAACAACTCGGGAAAACGATGGAAGTTTACATAGACGACATGCTCGTCAAATCCCTGAAAGCCGACGACCACATCGGTCATCAAGAGGAATGCTTCCGTGCCCTGAACCATTACGGAATGAAGCTCAACCCGGCCAAGTGTACCTTTGGCGTCACGTCGGGAGAATTCCTTGGGTACATCGTCACCAAGCGGGGTATAGAAGCAAACCCAAAACAAATCACCGCCATCGCCGACCTGTCCTCGCCGAAAAATAAGAGGCAGGTCCAACGACTAACGGGCCGAATTGCCGCGCTAAACCAATTTATTTCGAGGTCGTCGGATAAATGCCTTCCCTTCTACCAACTCCTCCGAGCCAACCGAAAATTCGAATGGGATGCAGCCTGTGAGAGGGCCTTCGAGGAGCTGAAAACCTACCTCTCCAGCCCGCCCGTCCTGTCAAAGCCCGAAAAGGGCGAGACTCTGCTGCTCTACATCTCGGTGTCTGACTCTTCCGTGAGCGGCGTGCTCGTTCGTGAAGACCGGGGCGAGCAAAAACTAGTGTTCTACATCAGCAAATCCCTGATCGGAGCTGAGCTCCACTACCCGACCAATGTCGTCTCGCAAGCTGCGACCCTATTTCCAATCTCACGCAATAGTAGTCATGACATCCCAGCCCCTCCGCACAGTACTGCACAGTCCCGGAGATTCAGGTCGGATGGCGAAGTGGGCGGTCGAACTCAGCGAGTTCGACATTGAGTTCAAATCGCAAGTGTTGGCGGACTTCATCATCGAGCTTCCCGCCGAGCAAGCGTCGATGGACCCAAACACTTTAGATTGGATCCTCCACGTCGACGGGTCCTCATCCCGTCACGGTTCCGGGATCGGCATCCGACTCGAATCACCAACTGGGGAAATCTTAGAGCAGTCCTTCCGCTTAGAGTTCAAGGCATCCAACAACGAGGCCGAGTACGAAGCCCTAATCGCCGGACTACGGCTTGCTCGGGAGCTCGGAGCCGTCCGGATTCACGCATTCTGCGACTCCCAACTGGTTGCCAGCCAGTTTTCCGGCGAATACGAAGCCCGCGACGAGCGCATGGACGCATACTTGAAGTTCGTTCGCAGCATTACCGACGGTTTCACGAGCTTTCAGATCACAAAGATTCCTCGTAGCGAAAATATCGCTGGCGACGCTCTCGCTGCTCTCGGGTCGTCTTCCGAAGTTGATCGCAGATGCACTATCCCAATCGAAACAATTGCAGAACCAAGCATCGAACTCGCTCGTGGTATATGCCACATCCACGAGGTGAACGACGACGAGATTCCTCCCGAATTCGATGACGACGCAGCAGCCACCTCGAAGATCAGCGTCGATTGGATGGATGAAGTTCGTAAGTACCTCGCCCTAGGAAAAGTTCCTGAGGATAAATGGGCAGCAAGGAAAATGCGCGTTCGCGGAGCACAATACACACTCGTCCAAGGCGAGCTATACAGATGGAGCGCGACCGGGGTCCTGCTAAAATGTCTGGCCGGGGACGAAATCTATCGAGTAATGGCCGAGACACACGAGGGCGAGGGCGGCAACCATTCCGGAGGACGAGCACTGGCTTTGAAGCTAAAAAAGCTCGGTTTCTTCTGGCCAGTTATGATCACCGACTGCGCAGCCCACGCCCAGAACTGCGAAAAATGTCAAAGGCATGGCCCGATGATCAATACTCTGGCCGAACCGCTATCGATCTCGTCGGCTCCTTACCCGTTTATGCGTTGGGCGATGGACATCATCGGTCCTTTCCCGAAGTCTCGTGGCAGGCGTTTCGTGATCGTCGTCACAGACTACTTCACAAAATGGGTCGAGGCCGAAGCCTATGTCCGGATTCACGGACACGACGTTCAAAACTTCATCTGGAAGTACGTCATCTGTAGGCACGGGCTGCCTTACGAGATCGTTGCCGATAATGGCTCCCAAATCATCTCGAATGTATTCGAGGATTTCTGCGCCAAATGGAAGATTCGCCTCAGTAAATCCACCCCGAGGTACCCCCAGGGAAACGGACAGGCTGAAGCGACGAACAAGGTCATCATCGACGGCCTCAAGAAAAGACTCGAAGAATCCAAATCCCTTTGGGCAGATGAGCTAGACGGAGTACTCTGGTCTTTCCGAACATCCCCCCGATCAGCGATCGGACGTACCCCGTTCTCTCTGGCGTACGGCCTCGAGGCGATGGCTCCAGCTGAGGTCAACGTTACCAGCCTCCGCCGAGCCAAACTTCCCTCGAATCCCGGCCTGAACGACGAGATGCTGATAAACAACCAGGACTTCATCGAAGAGGAGCGCGACCAAGCACTCATCCGCATTCAAAATTATCAGCAAGTCGCAGCACGTTACTACAAAAAATGTGTTCGTGGTCGCCGTTTCGAGGTCGGCGATCTCGTTCTACGCAAGGTCTACTGGGAGCTAATTGGGAAGGACCCTATCAAATCACTGAGGTCGTCAAACCCGGAGTCTATAGATTGATGACAATGCAAGGCGAGCCGATCCCGCGTTCCTGAAACGCGATGAGCCTGAAGAAATATTTCTACGACTCACGACCGTATCAGTCTGCACTGCCCGCATAAGGACACCATCACCACCACGACCCCTCTCTCCCGCCTCCTTTAAAAAAAAAAAAAAAAAAAAATATACGCTCTACGAGCTCGTGCGCTTGCACTGTCCTCATTCGATGTAACTGAACTACGGTCGGCTTGATCCCTATTTAACGGGTACGTAGGCAGCCTCTTCCGAGGTCCACCTATGATAATAAAAATTGGTTTATCCCAAACATGTCTCTCAGTTCGTCTCAATTAAGCCGGGCCCGATCCCGCATCGCGGTCTCCATGGATGCAGTGGTGAAATAATCCACGTCTTCTAGCTCGGAAAAATAATCCGTGCTCGTTGACACTAAAAGCCGGGCCCGATCCCGCATCGCGTTCCCCATGGATGCAGTGGTGAAATAATCCACGTCTTCTAGCTCGGAAAAAAATAATCCGTGATCGTCGACGCCAAAAGCCAGGCCCGATCCCGCACAAAGAATCTCCACAAACAGCTGAAGAAAATAAGCCGAGCTCAACCTCGCCTGGAAAACCTTTGTCAAATTTCAGGCATAACAGGACAAGCCCGTCTCGCGAGCACAACTACAACGATAATCCGGACAAACTAAGTCCAGCCTCGTTCGATTCAGTAAAAAAAAAAAAAAAACTATCTCCTAACTACGCACGGGCAGCACTAATAGTATAATCGAGCAAGGAGACAACAGAATTCGAAACGCGAAACTCCTTATATTAAACTAAAATTCAGGTTCGGTGTTACAAAAATAAAAACTAAGGCCACACACGGCCCGATAAAGGATGCAGAAAGAAAAAAAACAGATAAAGAATGCAGAAGAAAAATAAACAAGCGGCGAGATCATTGGGGAGCAGCATCCGAGGAGAAGAGAGGGTCGAGGAATTCGCCAGTATGAGGATCGACCTCATCCTCAACTTGAATCGGTGAAGGCGTCCCCTCTGAAACAGGAGAAGGAGGAACCCATTGTTCGGCAGGCATCCCATCTTCGTTCGGAGACATTTTGAAGTCGGCGGGAACGATCGGCACGACGCCGATCTCCTTAATCTCCTCGGGAAGCCTCTTCAGATCGGCCTCAATAAGCTCCTTCCACTCAGGCGTGATAACCTGCCCCTTCTCCTGATCTTCGTAAACTCCCTTTAGGCAGGTCGCCTGGTTGAGGTACGTCTGCTTCTCGAAAACGGCGTCCATCGCGTCGAAGTAACACTTAAACTTCCCCAGCTTCGACTCAGCCTGCGACCTCACCCTCTCCTCCGCCAGCTCTCTTTCCTTCGCGACCTCAAAAGCTCGAGAGTTCCTTAGCCTCTCCTTCTCGCTCTTCAGCATAGCCCTTAACATGTCGTTCACCTCCTTCTCCCTGGCGAGCTCCCTCTTGAGCGCAAGTTGGGTATGCTCAAAATTCGCGACGACCTCATTCTGCATCCTGACCGTCTTCTGGCTCATCTCGAGCTGCTTCTGCTTCCTCTCCTTCCTCTCCGCCTTCTTCTGCATCTCCTCCAATCGCTCGCGCGCAGCTTTCTGGCAATGGTCGAAGTACTGAACCATCTGGTTAGTGCTCGCCACCATCTGCGACCACAAACAGATCAGTCGAGAAGTCCGACTAACAAAAAGAATAAAAATATCATTAAAGGAAACGTAGCGATACCTGAACGGCCTGCTGCGCCCAAGAGGAATACGCCGCCTCGCCAAAGGGATCGCTAGCAGTCTGAATGACCCGGAACGTCTCCCCGCTCTTGACGCTGCTCAAAAGCTCGGCGCACCTTTGGGGGAATTCGCTCAAGCGTCTCCTTTCCCCCTTAAAAGAGAACTCGAGGTCGAACACGGAGGAAACCAGTTCGTCCTGTTGCCCCCGAGCAACCCCTTCAGCGCCTGCATCTGCAACTAGGGCAGATGGTCCGGCGATCTCTACGTTCGCCCGCTTGCGAGCAGGCTCCTCAGGTTCGTCAGGCCGGCTCCGTTTCCCTAATCTAGCCGCCGCCAAAGCCTCCTGACGAACGCTAAGAGGGATGTTATCCGACGGAGACCCGGTCGGAGAGCTCGCCCTCGCCACAGGCGATGCAACGACCCCAGTGGTCACGTTGAGATCGACGTTGGGAACGTCGTCTCTCGGGACCTCGCTCTCCCGTCCCTCTTCCTCTCTTATTTTTCTCTCTTCTTCCTCTCTTCCTCTTCTCTCTTCCTCCTCTCTTCTCTCTCTTTCCTCCTCCTCTCTTCTTTTTTCTTCTTCCCTCTTCTTCCGGCATTCCTCCATCTGCCGCGCCATCCGATCACGGTAGTTGAGCAATTTGGCGCTTGGGTTCGCACCCAAGGACATCAGCCATTTTCCTCTACCGGGACCAGCCGGTGGCGTTGCAGCAACGGTCTTAGCCTTGGAAGTTGTCTCTTCGACAACCTTCTTCATCTTCTTCCTCTCACCGTCGTCCCCCCTCGGCTTCCCCGCCTTGGAAGACTTTTCTGTTCGAGCGGGACCGGGGAGGAAGGGGCCGAGCGCCGGTTCGAGGGGGAGATCGTACCGACCTACAAGCGCAAAAGAATAACATCAGAAACAACGAGGTCGTACGCATCCGGGCAGGAAAATAGATCGAAAATTTTACCCGATTCTATGCGAGATATAGCTCGGCGAACCCGCTCTGCGGGAAAGTTCTCCGGCCACCACTGGTATTGAAGTGAGGACAACCGATCCCTCAAATCGACAAAACCATCCGGGAAGGCGCGAAGGGTAAAATGCCGAGCTGCAAGAATACAAGAATAACAAAATAAGTCGGGCATCAATCTATAAGGCTCGAATAGAATATAATAAGAGAATTAGTACCGATATTAACGTTCCAGCCAGATCGGATCGGCCAGTCCGGGTTTCCCACTGAAGCTTGGTCAATCTTCACGTAGAAGTAGCGAGCTTCCCAGTTCGCGGTCTTGTTTCCCGGAGGACAAGCCAGAAGAACGTTCTTCAGGCTAAGGTAGAACCGACCGCTCCCGACCTTTCCTAGTCGGTTAATCTTCGCCAATTCTTCGAGGGCGTTACAACACACCCTCCTGCCAAGCTCGGCAGCCATGACTAACACTCCGACCAGGTTGCGGATCGCCGCAACAGACAACTGCGATATGGCGATACGCCGCCGAGCACAGTACTCGACTAAAACTCGTGGCACAATTTCCCCTCATAGAAGAAGGACTCGAGCAGACACATGAACCCCGGAGGAGGCGTCCAGGGACGATCACCCTTCGACGGGATGCGGAAGACGACATTTGAAGGAATGCCGTAAGATGCTCGAAGAGCCCTGAGCGTGCTCTCGTCCGACTGCGTCGGCAGGTTGTCCTTCGGTTGGGGAACTACCCCATCCCCAAGCCCGGGACCAGGACAACGATCGTCATCGTCCAGTTCGAACTGGGCAGTTTCATACCCGGGCTCAGTCGAGCTGGGAGTCATGGCTAAACTCTTCCCAGCTCGGTGAGTACCTACGACCTGGGGGAGCGGAGACGAGCCCGTCAGGGGACGGGAGGTCGATCCAGGGGACCGTCCCGAACCAGAAGCCACCCCGATTCGAGGAAGCCGTTCTGCTCTTCCTCACCAGTTGAACCGAATCGACGGTGCGATCACTAGACGACTCTCCGTCCCGTCGTGGCGAATATTCCAGATGAGGAGAATCGCCGGAACCAGCTGAGACAGATTCTTCGCGATCGTTTGACCCAGACATGCTTAGAATGAGATCGGAAAAGTTGGAGATGTTGAAAGATGAAGAAAGAAAATCCAAGGAAGAGGCACGAAGCCGAGCAGGAAAGCAGAGAAAGCTAGAAAGAAGTTAGAGAGAGAAAGCTAAGGAAATCTGAGAAGCAAAGTAAAGGATGAAGAAGGGAAGGGCCCCCTTTTTATAGACCGAAGTCGGGCAGACGAAGAGTCGTCTAGAAACTCGCACGTCGCTTCGCATCAACCAATCAGAAACGAGATAGGGGTGGGCCGAATGCGTCACGGGCCTCAGAACCACATCGGCGAGCCCAAAGCCCACCTACTCGCCGACTGGGGGAGGCTACTGTTGGGCATGGGCTTCAACAGTAGTCACTCTAGAAGCCCATTTCCGAAGAGGCCCAGCAGACCGAAGCCCGACGAGTTCGGTCCAGAAGGTAGAAGCCCAACGAGCTCGTTTTAGTGCTCAACGATTCGGGCCCGAGGGAGGCCCAGTCATCTTCTGAAGATGACGACATCGGCACCGGTCCCGAGGAAAACCTAGTACCTTACTCATTCTATTTTTAGTATAAATAGGGTACCCCATCCCATAAGTGAGGCAGGTTTTTTCTATTCTAAGACAAGCATAAAAGAATTTGAGAGCTAAAAACAATCATTCTCTGACACCGAAAAGAAAGAATCTTCTAATTGAGCTCGATCGATCAAGAAATATAAAAGCCATTCACTGACTAAGATATAGAGTTTCTACTCGTTACTCCGAGAAACCGACCTCAGATACGCATTCATCGACCTCGATTTCCATGACCTAGAATACAGCGACCTCACATCTTCCGATCTCGATACATAGTTCTTCTTCTGTCACTTATAATATATTTGCTGTAACCTATTCCGAGTTAGCATCATTAAACGGAAATTTCCGATCCTTTTCCGAATACAAATATATTGTCGAATACCTGAATCAACACGCCACCGCGGTGCAGTGGGGTGGAGAAGTCTATAGCCCTAACGTGAGGAAGAAGCCACACACAAAAACGCCAATGGGAAGTGGAGAGTGGGCATCGTACATCTGGTCCAAAGCTTGCTTCCACACCAATATTAGGATCAAGGACTATTCATTGCAGATCAAGTATCCCGAGTATCTATCTGAATACTCTGATGAGTACGACTGTTATTCTACAAAACTCCACCGAGAAACGTATATGTCAGAACCGTATTTTTACTTCGGAGGACCTGGCCAGAATCGTCTTTGTCCTTGATCTTATGTTGATGTTTTCCAATGTTCACTCTGTTTCTATTATTCCATTTGGTATGGTAGTTTATTTTAAAAAGAGTTCATCATAAACATATTCATTTCTACATATTGCATTACAATTTTTATTTTTAAACGTGAATTTTCTATCCAATGACAAATTTGAATCCTTAAAATTTTACAATTGGATATAGGGTGTATTTTTATATTGATTAACAAAAACAAAATACATCATATTTATAGTGTAACATATATTATTACTTGTGTATAAAATGACATTTGTAGGATGTGTTTTTTTTGTTGATTAGTAGAAAAGCAGTTTATACTGAAAGATAAAACGTTAGGAAAGAAGAGTCAAAGGAGAATCCGTAGCTGACTATCTGCTAATTAAGTTTAAGAATTTTTGGCAATTAATGGAGAAGGCATCTTTAGTAAGTTGATCTGGTTTATGAACCAAATGTACGCCAAATGAACGCTTGGTAAAGTTCGGTTATTTCTTTCTTTTTGTCAATAACTTTATATCAAAACGTAACGTTCGATTATTTCTTTCTTTTTGTCAACAACTTTATATCAAAACTTAACACAGTTCAAGATAAGATATATAAATGTTAACCTTTTATGGTCTAATTATGCAATTCAACTAAAAATCGAATTAAACTATTCTTTTGTGAATTTGAACGTCTATTAAGCGAGACTTCATACATTTTTAGAAAATTGTTTTACAATATAGGGGGAATTACAAAAATGCCACTTTTTGTGTGCATATTTGCAAGAAGGCCACTTAGGGGTATCCATTTACAAAAATGTCACTAATTATAGATTTATAAAGCTTATCTCTTAAAATTCTAAACCCTAAAAAATGTTTTGACACCTAAAACCTCCTAATCACTCAAAACTAAACCCTACTAGAACATAATTAACCCAAACATAAATAATATAAAGAAAAAATAATTTTGAAAAAGTGGCATTTTTGTAAACATTTAAAAAGTGTGGCATTTTTAAAAATTTCTCTACAATAATATATAACCGATATGGGACACAACCCACATTTATTTTTTATTAAGATATAGTATTTTTTATAAAATATTATTATCTTTATAAAGATAAAAATAGTAGTTATTTATAAAGATAAAATATTTTTAACTTGATAATATACTAATTTTTTTATCAAATCATTGTTTTAAATTTAGAAATTACAAATTAATTTATATTAATTTATAATATGCATATTTTTAATTATAATTTTCGTATGTTAAAAATATTTTTTTCATAGAAATATTATCTAGTAAAAAGAAGATATTTAAAGATATTGTATTTTATGAGTATAATTAGAAAAGAGAATGGTTTCACTATCGTATCCTTAATGAAATGATTAAACTTACCTATTTTTCAATGGCATCCTTTAAATATCTTACCATTTTGATGTTACTTTCTTAAAAATGTTTCTCAAATAATAATCTAGAAATATTTATCAAAAATATTTATATATTTTTTGCGTTTTTTATTAATTAGAAAAGGTTATAAAAAAAAGTTTTTTGTAAGCTCAGCAAAGAAAAAAAATTCAATTTGTATATTTTTGTGTTTCCTATATAGTAATTAAAAAATCAAACTTCTAAGCTCTATAAATAGTAGGAAACATATAAAGATCTAAAAAACACAAAACTTATGTACTAATCTCTTTTTCAACCGAGAAAAAATGGAAATACAAGCCGTATTGAGAATGATCTTAGTCTTAACCTTTGTGATTCTCTGTGTTTTCTACAATGGAGTCTACGGATTAGCTTCTGAGGAGATCGATATGAAATTGAAGAATCTTAATAAGCCTGCGTTAAAGACCATCAAGGTATGGATGAAATCCGAATGCAACTATAATAATTTTGTGTATATTTTTTTGGTTTTTGAGTTCCCAAATTGATTGTAATTTATTTGTAGACCGAAGATGGAGATATGATAGATTGTGTGGATATCTATAAAGAACCTGCTTTTGATCATCGCGCCTTAAGAAACCACAAAATTCAAGTAAAGAAACTCTATTCACGCGTTTGGTATGTATCAAACTCAATAAGCTGTTTCCTAATAACTCGTCCTAAATTTATGCATGCAGATGAAACCAAGTGTGGATAATAGTCTGAAGAACAACGGTTTTTATAAACTGGCCGGTAATATCCCAGATTTGGACTAAATCTGGTACATGCCCGGTAGGAACAATACCGATTCGTAGAGTCAGTAGAGAAGAAATAATCAGAGCCTCTTCACCGTCTCAATTTGGAAGAAAAACTGCTCACGTATACAATTTTCACGACAAAGCATACCAATACAAGTCTAATAAAAATTTAACCGCTGAAAATATAAACAAGCCCCGTCCAAAAGACCCATCAGTATGTAAACTATATAATGTTGAACTAGATTCTCATCCGCAATATGTGCGGGAACATTTTTTGTATATATTGTAAACTATACTTAGTTTTTGTATATAATACGTTATAACATTAGATATTGTATGTTTTTACCTTGTAGGCAGAATCAATTAGTTTGAAATAATATGATTGTTTTTGTTTTTAGCTTGTAGGTAGAAATCGAGTAGATTAAAATATTGTATTTTATATTGAATAGTCGTTAGAGGAAGTATAAATAGTTTACAATATTTGAAACGTTTTCTCGCCTTTGTAACAGAAAACTACAGTTTTTATTGGGATTAAACGTTATTGTAGACGGAGGGTTGATTTTATTAACAAAATATAGTTGAAGGATTTTTTAACTAAAAAATAGTTGAGGGGTTTTCACGATCCAAAGATAGTTAAAGGGATTTTATATTAAAAATCATAGTTTTAAATAAGTTTACAGTTTTGATACCTTTACAGTTTCTCATTATTTTGGTCTTTTTATAATATAAAATTTGGATCAATATTAATATTGATATTCAATATAAGATTTTTAGTACACAATTGTTTTTGCAATTTTCAAATATTAATATCAATTTAAAAATGGGATTTCCGTCAATATTTAAAAAGAGGGTCAAATAGATTTTGGTAATGAATTTTCCTATTATCATCAAGAGAAATTTTGAAAAATGCCATTTTTGAAATGCCACTTTTCAAAAACTTTATAAAAATACCACTTTTTCAAAAATATTTACTCATTATACCATTTATATTTGAGTTAAATATGTTGTATTTGGGCTAAGTTTTGAGGGTTTATGGGTTTTTAGAGGTCAAAATTTTTTTTAAGGTTTACAATATTAATATTTAGGCTTTAAAAAGCCGTAATTAGTGGTACTTTTGAAAATATACACACCAAAAGTAACATTTTTTAAATTGTCCCTGTCATCTACCAACACTAAGATTTACAATTTTGACATTAAAAATTGAAAATCTTTTCTACAAACAATAAAATTTATTACTAATATTTATCACTATAAATCTATTATTTTGATAATTTCGTTAATTTTTTTTGTGAAAAATTTCGTAAATTTTATTCTTTTCTATTTTCTAAGTGATAAATATACCACATTTCCAACCAAAATCCGCATATTTTTTTTGTTTTTTTGATGACTCAGAGTAAATCTCAGGCCTATGGAGGGGTCCAGACTAATCTTTAGCGGAGGTGCAGCTCATGGATAGTCTCTCTCTCCGTGTATGAAAATTGGCTGAAAGCAAGAGTCCATATCCATGTGGGTGTCCAAAACAATATATTTTAGTTGTTCGTAGCAGGTGCATCGAACTTGTAACGTGTTGGCGTCACAAGTCCGTCTCCTTACCACTTGACCACAAGGCTCTGGATTTTAAGGAAAATCTTTTAAAAAAATCGATGAATTTTATGATTTTTCGTATTAATTATCGTTTGCGTATCAATTGTTTTTCTATATTCTTAAAGTTAGTTCATTCACAGATTCAACAAACATCATCATGCTTCATCAATGAAGAAAAATTTGATACTTGTTTTCCAAGTAACGAAATTAAGAAATTTGCAGAAATATCATCAAGTTATTTCTCATCTTCAATTTCAACTTCAGCAATGTCATGGATCCTTTGTTTCAAAAAATTTCTAATTCGAGCTTCAACTATTAAATGTGGCTGCCAACACTTTGTTTCTAGATTCTTACAACGATAGAAATAAAAACCACTCTATCTATTATAAAAAGCATAATGGTACATGGATAGTCTACTAAACAAATGCAATGATAGGTGAAATCCAGGAAAAAAAACCATACCAGTTTTAATGTTTTATTTTAAACATACCAGTCTCAATGTTTCTTCCAAAATATGATAGAATTAGCACACACAAAACCTAATATTATGAAGTTCTTCTTATCCAGCTCTTTGACAACAAAATCATAATTTGCAAGGTGTGTCTATGAAGTCTGGAAAACATAAAAATCGAGTGAATACATATAAATCTTACATGAATAAAGGTTGATAAAAGAAATAATATATAACAATTAAATTGAATGAGACAAATATATAGATAAAAAAACAAATCATACTCTATGAATAACGTAATATTTTTAAAAAAATTGCAAAGTGAATGATTAAAATGCATAAGCAAGGAAAAAAATGAATGGTTTGTTGAGTGGAATGATGTGATCCTATATAGTGAAGAAATGGTGGCTAGCTAGGAGAGTTGATTTAGAGTTTCTAAAAATTATATTTTTAATGAAATAAATTATTTGAAAAGCTTATTCCACAATTTTCGAAAAAATCTTAACATAACGTCGAATTAGAATAATTATTTTATTTTGGTATAATTAACCGATCATGCGTTTTCTTCTATCATGCGATTATCAACCAAATTATCAATCAAAATTATTTTATTACTTTGAATTCAACTTTTCTAAGAAATCTTTGAGTAAACCAAATTATAGATTCTAAGTGAATAATAAAAATCATGGATCAGAACGCGAGAGCATATCTTGTAGATCTGATTGAGATTGAGATTGGGATTGGAATTGTTGTTTCTGTTGCAATTATTGTTTCTTTTCTTACACTTTCTCAAACAATTTATAAGATAAATATAACTTTTGTCGGGAAATGATACATGTCAAATTACATTTGATTGGCCTGATTTAATAAAAAAAAACACAAGTTATTTGAACGGGAGTATAACTACATAAACGAAATTCGACATAGATATACATAAAAAAAAAAAATTAAAAACCATGAAAAACAATGAAAAGAAATAAATTACGTCAATTTAGGAACTCTAAAGAAAAGAACATTCTTTTAATGAAATATATTATTAACAAAAATCAAAATTAAATCCGCATCATTAACCAATTGATTTTCATGGCAGCAATTATTTTTAAAAATTGAAAGAATTTGTGATGATAAATATATATATCCTTTAAAACTAAGAATATACCAAAATTAACTAATTTTTTTGGAATATATAATATTGTTATAGAACATTTAATCTCGAAAATTATATTTATGGGATATAAAATTTATAGAAATATCTTTGCCATTTTTAATTCGTATTATGTTAAGTGTCTATAATTAATCATCTGATTAATCAATAACAATTTTGATGATAGTGCAATAATTTTTATAACATATAAGGAAATTATGATTAATACAATGACATGTCATTTTTAAAATCAAAAGCAATTGAACGTCAAGATCGTGTGTTATAAGAATATTATGAAACATTGTCATTAATTACTTTCCAAATCTTTTTAATTTTTCTAAAAATATTAAATAATTTCTGAAAATTAATGTTATCAAAGATTGTCATTTAACTACCTTCCAAACATTGGACTTTGTTAACTTTTTGGATAACTATAAATATGAAACATTAAAACGTCAAATTGATTAAATTTTGAAACAATTTGGAAAGTACGTAATATGAGGAGATTTTTCAAATTTCAAAATTTAAGATATATGTAATATGAGGATTTAAAATATAACAAACAATTTTCTATGAACGTACTATAATAGGAATTTGAAATTTGGAATTAATCAACAAAATGTCTTCTAATAAAGAGTCGAATATCTTATTATAGTTTAATCGTCTAACTATATATCATTACATGTATAATTATAACTCGACGACATTTTAAATTGGTGTAAAAGAGTCGAATATGAATACCAAATATGGTGTGATGAGTGAAGAAAAGTTGATGGTGATTTAGCTCAACAATCTTCGTCCTCCCTTAAAACTGAAAAAAAAATCTTATTGTATTGGAATCAAATATCCGCAAGAGTTTCTCACATCTGACACTTGTAGAGAAATTTATGTGATCGTTTGGTAGATACAGTAAAAGCAAATTCAAACCCCGCCTTCTTATTACAACTTGGATACAAACTTCTTCAGTTGGTCCGGAGCATCTTTAAGTTGGTCCGGTATAGGTACACCGCAGAAGAGAGTAACCCGGGATGTTGATACCATAATCTTGTTGTCCAGGTCCTTGGTTTTCCATAACCGGACCTCCCAGACCTAGTTAGACACAAATTGATCCAAATTTTTCTAATTTAAGTAAAAACAAAAATGTTCGATTACAAAATAATATAATCACACACTGAATCCGTGTTGCTTTCGTTTATAATAATAACTAGATTCTCACCCGCACTATGTGCGGGAACATTCGTTGTATATGATGTAAACTAAACTTGGCTTTTTTATTATATTGGAATATTAATATCAACATAACAATTTTGAATTAGGGGTTTAGCCAAGGAGTGTCAAAACGGGTAACTCGACCCGACCCAAACCCACATGAGTTTGAGATTTAATAGGGGTTTCACCCGGACTCATATGTTATATGAGTTGAATTTACATATCCAAATCTAAAAATATAAAAATCATTGACTTAATGGGTTATATGGGTTACTCACATATGAATTAAAATATAAGAATAAATTAATAGATAAATAAAAAAAATCCATATTATTATAAATCGGACCAACGTTTTCAACTTTTCAAATAACAAATTAAATTAAAATGTATATGTATCTTAAATTAAAATAAAATACAAATCATAAAGCTAATAAAATCAATAAAGCAATAAAAGCAATAAACCATTGATTAGTTTTAAAAGATACGTCGATCTTAGTTGGATGATGATAAGAAGAAAAACATATCTGTTAATTTTTTAAAAAACACTTGATAACCTTTTAGAGTAATTTACATATATATTATTATTTTATTTTAGATAAATTTTGTGATAAATCAATCGGTAATTCATGATCCTAATGAATTTATCTGCTAAATTCATAAAACCATTTGGGGTAATCCACCGAAGACTCATTCATTTATACGGGTAAAAAATATAACCTTAACCCACTTAAATTATGGACGCGTTTGGATAAGCCATGGGTATTGACCTATTTTGACACACCTACATGTAGGTTCGTATGAGTTTATTATTTTGTTTAGACAAAGATTGAACAGTTTCTAATAAAAATTTATTGTTTATGTTTCAATGTTTTCTATTATTTCAAATATAGTTTATAAAATAGTTTTGTTGATATAAATAATACTCATATTTATCACAATAAATATATTAAAAATTGACAAATTTATGAATTTAGAAACTATTAGATATTTGTATAATTTGCAATTATTTATTTCATGTGATCTAATTTTTCGGTTAAACGAAAATAATTTTTTCTTATGAATTTTAGTCTATTAAATAATTTTACTCTTGCGGATATTGCAGAAATTCCTATTGAATTAAATAAAATAAAAATACAAAGGAAGAAAAAACGAATTACTTTTTAATCAAAATAAATTTTTGATAAAATTATTTATATTATTCAATTTAATTATGCAGTTAAACTTAATAACCAAATTAAAACAAATCAAATATTTTGTTTTGGATGCCTATTAGATTATGCTTCCTGCTATTACTGTTGTTCATCATTTTGTTTCTTTCTATACCATGTCTTTGGATTCAAATTCATTTTCGTATCCGATGTGAGACTTTGACAAACATTACTCTTTTCATATATTAAATAATGTATGGTTTTTTGAAAAATTCGAATCATAACATATGCAGAAAAAAATCTATGTTTTTTTATCATATAAATTATCCGATTATTTAATTTGTATATTAAAAATATCATCAAACAAAGATGAATGGGGGATAGAATTCTTAAAAATTTATTATATCTTTTTTTTTATGCAGTTACAAAACTTTCCTAAAATAACGAAAATATCATTAATGTGCCATAAAAAAAACGAAAATGCCTTTTAAAATGTCCGAAATTGACCTGATAATTACTGAAATTGCCACTGCAAATGTCCAAAATTACCCTTTTCAATTGGATCTATTTAGTTTAAAGGCAATGATAATTTCAGTAATATTTGAATGAATTTTGGAAATTTTGCTAAATGTACTTCTGTTTTAATATTATAGAGATGGTACGAAAAATTTCTTCTGGATTTTACTTTTAGTTTTTTTTTTCTTAATTTTTGATTGTAGAGACAAAAACCATATATATAGCTTTCTTACTATGATTTGATTCAAATAATTTGAAACGCAAGTTTCAAACCAAATTTTTTTTTTAGAAGAACTTTTAACTTATATACACCAAATTAAAGCAAACAACATTTCCATTCAACTGTACTAAAATAATCAAAAAAAAAAAAAAAAACATTTCCATTCAAGGCCTAATTCTTACTCTTAATTAGCTAACCGAGAAACTAAATTCCTCTTCATATGGTTAACTTAAAACCTCTCTTCTTTGTTAATGATATAGGAAGCGGCTCTTCTCGCGGTAGGGGTCAATATTATATTGGCGCTATATCCCATATAAATGTTTGGAACCCTTCGGGAGTTCAAGCTGCCGACTACACCTCTGCACAAATTTGGCTGCTTGGTGAACTCTCAGATGTATTTGAAAGCAAAGAAGCTGGTTGGATGGTAAATTCTTTTAAACGTAGAAAATTTATATTTGGCGTTAGAAGTAAACCATATGCAACTCGCTGTAAACCGGTTATCATACACTATTTCAGGTGAATCCAAAGGTTTTCGGAGACAACCGCACACGGCTCTTCACCTACTGGACAGTAAGTAATATCATCACATGACTCCTAATGTTTACAAACCCTAAAAACTCATTTATATAATTTGGTTTCAAAAAGAAAGAAAAAACCTGATATAAGTATAAATAGGAAATAGGAAAATATTCTCTTTTCTCACATGTATCTTACTATTTTTCTGCTCAATCGAGATGGAATTGCCGATTACAGTGTATTTACAGATTTTAAGTCATCTAGAATAGCGGACATGTAAAGTCCAATTCAGTTTCATGAATTTACAACTACTCTGTGAATTTGGGTTTGCAGAAAGATGCATACAAGAAAACAGGTTGTTTCGACCTCTTATGCTCAGGCTTCGTGCAAACAAGTACTCATTTATCCCTACCTTGCATGACCAATATGACATGACCGTTAGCATCTTTCTGGTAATATTTTCTTGTTTATTATCATCATCCTTTACATACTACAAAATTATGTTCTGTTTTTAGATTTAGCACTGACTATCCATGTGTCGCCAAACGTCCTACTAATCTCGGGGTGAACAAGCCTCTCAGACAAAAAAAACATGTATTTTTTGTTTTATTTGATATAACATCGACATTCAGATTTAAACTCTAATCTTCGGTACAGAGTCAATCTTCGTTTACTCTTTTTGAGAACATTCATCGGGGAGAACTAGCAGAGCACACACAACCAAATCCAAGTGCTAACTACCAATAAAAACACATGTACTTTTGTTGCTATTGTTCTATATTCGATCGTGTTTCCAGGATACGGGAACTGGTGGCTGACAACCGAGAACATCGTGTTGGGATACTGGCCAGGTAAACTCTTCGGAAGCCTAAACCGGAGCGCCACAGCAGTCCAGTGGGGTGGAGAAGTCTATAGCCGTAACGTGAGGAAGAAGCCACACACTAAAACTCCAATGGGGAGTGGAGAGTGGGCATCTGTAAAGTATTGTCTTATTGAATGATTGAGGTTAGGGAGAGAATATATATATACATGTACAAGAGAGGAGGAGTCTAGGTTAAACTAAATACAGAAAGTTCATATACAAGATCAATCAAATATTGTGTATTAAAGGAGAATCCTTTCATATCTCTTATAGGCCCCCTCAAGATGGAGGTGGTGTGGCAACTCCAATCTTGTCTCTAAGTTCCATGAACCGTGGTCGAGGCAGCGGTTTTGTCAATGCATCGGCCAATTGATCCTTTGTATTGACGTGTGATACTCGAAGGGCACCATGTTGAATCTGGCCACGAACAAAATGATAATCCAAGGCTATATGTTTCATTCTTGAATGAAACACAGGATTGGCACAAAGAAACGTAGCTCCAATGTTATCGCAATATATAACAGGTGGTTGTGCTAGCGTGATGCCAAGCTCCGTTAGAACATTGCAGACCCAACTCAATTCTGCAGCAGTGTTTGCAACAGCTCGGGATTCTGCTTCCGTGGAGGACCTTGCGACTCCTTTTTGCTTCTTTGCAGTCCATGAGATAGGGTGATTACCAATGTAGATGATGTATGCATTGGTGGAAAGATAATCATCAGAATCGCCTGCCCAATCCGCATCCGAAAAAGCATGTAAACAAGGAGAGTTCTTTGCGGAGAAGAATATCCCATGCGTAGGAGTGCCCGCAAGGTACCGTAATACTCTCTTAGCAGCTTGCCAATGTTCTTCAGTCGGGCGGTGCATGAATTGAGAAAGTCTGTTCACCGCATAAGCGATATCTAGTCTCGTGAACGACAAGTATTGCAAGCTTCCAACCAACTTCCGATACATCGTTGGATCTGTTAGAGAAGTGCCTGAGTGAAGTGTTAGCTTTGGTGAAGATGCCATAGGAGTAGTCACCGGTTTCGCATTCTGCATATTGTATCGATGAAGGAGATCCAGAATGTATTTGCGTTGGGACAGGTGGAGTCCTTGATCTGTCCGATGTGCTTCAAGACCAAGAAAGTAATTGAGGTCTTCTGCATCTTTGACAGAGAAACGGTCCGCAAGAAGTGATAATATCGTAGTAATCCCTTGTTTACTGCTTCCGGTGATAAGAATATCATCTACATAGAGTAGGAGATATACATATTCGTTACCAAGTTACAGAACAAAGAGAGAAGTATCAGCGACAGAGTTCTTGAAGCCTAAGCTCATTAAAAACGTTTTGAGTTCTGTATACCAAGCACGCGGAGCCTGTTTCAGTCCATAAATGGCTTTACGAAGTCGACATACATGGTTTGGATGATCCGAATCAACAAATCCCGGTGGTTGCTCCATATATACCTCTTCAGTTAAAGTTCCCTGTAAGAAAGCGTTGTTGACGTCTAACTGTTGGATTGGCCAGGATTTTGAAACTGCGATGTCGAGGACCAACCGAATAGTAGTAGACTTGATCACTGGACTGAATGTATCAGTATAATCACGCCCATATTCTTGGTTGTAGCCTTTCGCAACTAAGCGTGCTTTGCATCTGTGATGAAAACCAGTAGAGAGAAATTTGTTTTTAAAGATCCACTTACAGCCAATGACATTGTAGTGAGATTGTCTGGGCACCAAATCAAATGTCCGATGTATAGCAAAGGCATCAATTTCTTCAGACATCGCTCCTCTCCATCGTTTGTCTTTTAACGCCTGGTTCACGGTTTGGGGTTCTGGTGGGATTGTGGGTAAAAGGCTAACGGTAAGATTGTATTTGGGGTTTGGTTTCACAATATTGTTTTGCCGTCGAGTTTGCATCTGATGTTGAGGTTTTGGGTTGGTTGGTTTGGCTACGACAGTGGTGGAGGTTGAAGATGGCGAAGGTTGGGTGAGATTAGTGTTTGGGCTTGGATTTTGGGAGTGGGTTTCGGTTGGTGGGGAAGGATTTGTGGGGAAGGATTTGTGGGTTGGGTTATTTGATGTTGTGGGCTGAGGTTTGTGTCTTGTTGGGCTCTTATTGGGCTTGTAGTTATTGGTGAGGAAATAGCCTCCTCTCGTGTTTTAGTTTGTGCAATCGGAGAAGACGTCTCTGTGAGATGACCAGTTAGGTCGTCGTGATTCAAATCCGGCGAATCATTCGCCGTTGGCTCTGACAGGTGAGGATCGGAGTTCATGGGGCCTGGCGTTGGTGGATCGAGCTGAGCGAGTGGCAGTGCGAAAGGAATTTTTGTGACTGGTGGGTTTGGTGAAGAAGATGATTGTGGTTTGGGTGGTGACTGGGGATGAGGGCTTTTGAAAGGGAAGATGGTTTCATCAAATTTGACATGACGAGAGGTATAAATTCGGCCTGAGCTTGGTTGAAGACAGAAATAGGCACTTTGGGTTTGTGAGTATCCGATGAAGACACACGGAGTCGAGCGATCTTCGAGCTTGTTGGTGTTGTAAGGTCGCAGTAGAGGAAAGCACAAGCAACCATAAACCCGTAGCTTCATGTAATTTGGCGCAGTACCAAACAACTTGTGATAGGGAGAGTTCATGTCGAGGATAGGCGTTGGAAGCCTATTGATGAGATACACAGCGGCTGCGAATGCGTAAGTCCAATATGATTTGGGCATTCCGGCATGAGTGAGAAGCGTAAGACCAGTTTCTACTATATGGCGGTGCTTTCTCTCCGAAACTCCGTTGTGTTCCGGTGTGTGTGGTGGAGATGTGAAGTGTGAGATTCCAGCCGATGCTAGGAATGGACGGAGAGCAATATACTCGCCACCATTATCAGAGTACAATGTACCAATTCTGGTCTGGAATCGATTTTCGACAAGCTCTTTGAAAGGTATGAAGGTTTCACGCACTTGTGACTTTGTTTTGAGGGGATATAGCCATGAGTATCGTGTGTAATGATCAATGAACACGACATAGTACTTGTAATTGTCAATGGAGACAGTGGGTGAGGACCATAAATCCGAGAATATGTATTCAAGAGGTTTTGTAGAAGTAATAGAGGTTTGAGAAAAAGGGAGCTTGTGAGCTTTATTGATAGAGCAATCAGAACATAACAAGGGAGTAGTTTTAGATTGCTGGTAAGGAATTGAAAAACCAGAGAGAACATTTTTGAGAATGGTTGAAGAGGGATGGCCTAGGCGATAGTGCCAGTCAGCCATTGATGGTTTTGATGAAGTGGTAGCAAAGAAAGAGGTAAGGGTAGATGGGGACACTGGCCACTCGTACAGCTCATCTTTCGTCTTGCCTTGGATTAAAGGGACCCCCGAGGATAGATCCTTCACCTGAAAATGAGCAGGAAAGAATTCCACAGAGACTTTGTTAGCATTGCACAGTCTATAAACAGAGATTAGGTTTTTCTGGATATTAGGTACACATAAGACATTGTTTAAGGTTAAATTTTGAGAGGGAGAAGGTAGGGATAATGAACCAGTGTGCGTTATAGGAAGACCAGAGCCATCACCAATGAGAACCGCATCCTCTCCACGGTATGGTTGATGGAGAGACATGTTATGCAAGTCGCTGGTCATGTGGTGAGTGGCACCACTGTCCATCAGCCAAGAGCTTGATGGTGTTGAGGATCCAATTGCGAGATTGGCAAGGGGTTGCCATGGGCGGAATGGAGGAGTCATCTGGCTATTGGAGAAGGAATTCTGGTGTTGCTGGAGTTGTGAGCAGCGCTTGGCACTGTGTCCTTGCACTCCACACAGTTGACAACGTCCTTGATATCCTCTCGTATTACGATTGTCGGGTTTCTGATTATTATATTGTGGAGTGTTGGTGATTTGCCAGGACTGAGCCGGACGAGGACTCTGCTTGCCGTGAGACTGACGAGGACGCAGATTAGCAACATTGGCTGAGATTGGAGCCATCGCAGAGGGAGCAGATGCGACGGACAAGAGTTTAGCTTCCTTGGTGAGAAGCTTTTCATGAATTTCAGTAATAGAAGGAGTGAGATCACGACCTTCTATTTGTTCAATGACGGATTTATAATCTTCTGGTAGGCCGCATAAGATGGAATCAATTTGATCTTCATGATCAATAGGCTTGCCAAGTAAAGCGAGTTGATCGAACCGAGTAATTAGACCTTGAAGGTGTTCATCGATTGTTTTCTCACCTTTGGACCATTGCTTCAATTGGTTGCGTAGTTGCTGGATGTGTCCTCTGCTAGGTTTGGCGTATGTGGCTGCAAGCGTTTTCCATATCTCAGCAGCAGTTTTGGTCTTGGAGACAAGCGGTTGCACCGTGAGAGAAAGAGTGCCAAGAAGTCCACTGTAAATCAATTTATCTTGACGTGTCCATTTGGTGAAATCGGGATTGACCGATGTGATTGTGTTGGCAGTGATAGTGGCAGCCGGTGGTGGAGTGGATCCGTCAAGATGTCCGGCAAGACCGTAACCATCGAGAAGAGCATTGACTTGAAGGCTCCACATCATGTAGTTGCTAGCAGTGAGCTTTGTGACATTGACCATGTTCACGTTGAGAAGATTTTGAGTGGTGTCAACAACCTCTGTAGTTGCAGCCATCGTGAGAGTGAGATTTGAGAAGAAATGGAGAAGAAAGGAGACAGAGGCAGAAGAAGAAGATGGAGGCGGAAAAAAAAAAAAATTTTTTTTTTTTTTTTTTTTAACACTGCTCTGATACCATGTAAAGTATTGTCTTATTGAATGATTGAGGTTAGGGAGAGAATATATATATATACATGTACAAGAGAGGAGGAGTCTAGGTTAAACTAAATACAGAAAGTTCATATACAAGATCAATCAAATATTGTATATTAAAGGAGAATCCTTTCATATCTCTTATAGCATCTTCTCGCAAGGGCAAAGCATGTTACCACACCAACATTAGGATAAAAGACTATTCCATGCAGATCAAGTATCCTCAGTATCTATCCGAGTTCTCAGATGAGTACAATTGTTATGGTACAATCTTCCACCGAAATGAAAACGAGACCGAGCCGTATTTCTACTTCGGCGGACCGGGTCGAAATCCTCGATGTCCTTGATTTCATATCGTTTATAGATTTCTCATGGCTTGTCTTGTCTAGAGAGAGAATAAAAAAAACTATCATAAATGTATATTATTTATTTATTTATTTTGCTAAGAAGTACATATATATATATATATATATTTTTTTTTTTTTTTTTGAAGATAACATAAAAGGCTAATTTGCTAGATAACCAAAAAAAAAATATAATCAAAAAAGTAACAAAAATTAGGGTATGTGGCAAAAAATCAACCATTAGATCTAGGTTAATTTGTTAGTTTTTTAGTTATTGTTTTTTATTTGGTTATTAAACCCAATTTCCCTAACATAAATGTATATTAGAGTTATATATATTTGAGATTATCCACGCGTTGCGTGGATTCAAAATTAATATGGTAAAATATGCAAAATATCTAGTTTATTGATTATTTATGTATTTAATATTATAAAAAATTGTTGTTGTAATAAATAATTATCTAGGTTAGAAGATTAAGTATCTGGAGAAAATTGGTGGAAATATACAATGTTATATGTGAAAAGACAATAGATTGTTCATGAATAAAAATTACAACGTATGCATATGGATGATATCTTTTTTTGCAAAAATCTGCAACTTGTATGTCTTTATAATTTATCAATATTCACTACGGTTCCCTACAAAAATGATTGGTCATCTTTTTCTTGCATCAAATACGTTTGTAAAATAAATATATTTATCAGACAAGTTATAGTAGATTTTGTTTCTATCGAGACATCTGCTTTATCTTAACAGAGATGTTGGAATGTATCTTTGTATTTTATTTCGTTATAACCTTAAATTGTAAGGAAATAATAATTGATCTTTGATTGTATTTTTTTGTCTTACACTTTTTATTGCTTTTCTACGATTTTTAACTTTCACATCGATTCATTTGTGAATTATTATGTTTTCCTAGATTCACAATTTGTGAAGGAGTAAGGTTTCCTTTCGAGAGTATTGGTTAGGAAATTATTGACAACTTTAGCATTCTCACAACCTTAAAATTCCTTAAATGAATAATTAATTTTTTCACACCATTTTTTTTGTTAATGTTACGATTTTTTTTATTAAAACTTTTTGTGACTTTTTGTTTTATAGCCGTAGTTACCTATCTAAAGTTTTAAATGTTTTTGTATAGTATATTGATGGGTTTAACAAATAAAATATATATTTTCAAACCATGAAAAGTTTACAATAATACGTTTAATTTGGAATTATAATTTTTTATGGATATAAAAAAAAACTGAAATTAGTCATCTTTGTATTACACTTTAATTTTTAGAATTAATTTACATTAAATTTAGCTATTAAATTGTAAGAACTAATTGTCAAAGTTATTAAAAACACTTTTTTTCTTTTCAATAAATAAATAAAATAAATAAATGTCAAAAGAATAGGTGACACATGGCATCTTCTCATGACTTGGGTTTAGAAAAACCTTAAAATATTATGTGGGTGATTGGTTGGACTGTAACCGTAGATTAATTGGTGTAGAATTTGGATTGTAGTTATTTTTGCTGTAGTTGTAGGATTTTGTCTGTAGTTACTTTAAAATTAAAGTGTGATTGGTAAAGTAAAAATATGTTGTTGAATAAATATTTATTTTATATATCTTTTTAAAATAAAAGAAATGATATTTATAAAATAAGATACCTGAAAATATTTAACAATATAAAAACTATATATACAATATTATTTTATATGAATAGTAGTACATATGTAATATAAATTTGTATAAATTAATGTAACATACATATATATTTATATTACAGCATTGTGTATATATATAAATTATGTAGATTTAAATAATTCAAATAAATTAAACAATATGCATTATATATAATATAATATAATAGTTTTTATAATACATGTAAGATACATCAATATTTATAGTACATCATTATGTACATATAAAAAAATTATGTAGACGTAAAATAATACGAATAAAGTAAACAATATGCATTATATATAATATTTATAATATATGTGTGTGTATGAACTATATAAGGTAAACAAAATATACGTGTATAGCTAAAAAGACAAAAAAAGGTAAGTCTACAGCCCTTCTATTTTTCTACAGCTTCAAATGCAAGGATGTAGGAAATATAGTTTTTACATCCAATTTTTTTTTTTGGATTGTAGTTTTAAAAATTAATATAAGGCATGATTGGTTGTTTTTAGAGAAATTTCAGAAAATGCCATTTTTCAAATGTCATTTTTCAAAAATACTATTTTTTAAACAAAAAAAAATTATTATATTATTTATGTTTGGGTTAATTATATTGTATTAGGATTTAGTTTTGAGGGTTTAAGAGATTTTAGGGTCAAAATATTTTTTAGGATTTATAATTTTAAGATTTAGACTTTAAAATTTCATAATTAGTGGCATTTTTGCAAATAAACACCCGTAAATAGTATTTTTGCAAATATACATACTAAAAATGGCATTTTTGCAATTGTCCCTTGTTTTTAAAGATGTAAAAAAAAGAAGAAGCTGTAAATAGGTTCTATAGCCCAACCAATAATCCCCTATATAAGATTATTTGATTGCGTATTAAATTGCTATTAGTTTAAAAAAAGAAATCGATTTGAAGTGTTAAAACCGGATAAGAAACTCATTGTCGACTCACCACAATCACAAAACTAGACTGTGAATTCAAATAACTTAATTGGACTATAGGCTGTGAATGTTATGCACGATAGAGTAGTAAAGTGGAATAAATGTTTCCACCACTTATATGTAGTGGAAAATTTATCGCTAGAAAAAATACTTTGTTTGATAAATATAAAATTTTTATTCTAATATTGTGAGATACAGTTTTTCATTTCTTTACTCTAAATTTTACAGTAACTATCTTATTATATAAAAAAAAATACGCACGATGAAAACGCAACACGTAAGCAAAATTTTAATTCATTAGATCGAGACATGTGTCCAATATTGATCAGATGATGACATGTGTTAAAACTTAAAATTAATTAAAAAAATTAAAATTAAAAATGGAAAACAAACAAAATATTTATAAAGTAACTAACCAAATATAAGAAAAGAAGAAAAAAAATTTATTGTTCACACTAATTATGTGAAAAGAAAAAAAAAATTATAGTCCACACTATCTAGATTAAAAAAATTCTAATAGTTTAAATCAATTATCAAATTTAATTAAGAAATAAAATAGAGAGAGTATAAACCCTAAAAAATTAGAGAGAAAAAAGTCAAAGAAAAATATTATCGGCGAGAGTTTGACACTTAAGTAAAATTATAATTCATCAGATCATAACATGGGTCCAATATTAAATAGATGATGCTATGAGTTAAAACTTAAAATTAATTAAAAACAAGTAAAGTTAAAAATGGAAAACGAACAAAATAATTATCAAAACAACTAAACAAATAGTAAAAAAGAAAATTTAATAATCTCAAATAGGTAGGAAAAAATAATTAAAATAGTTTAAACAAATTATACAAATAAAATTAGGAAAGAAAATAGAGAGACTATTAACAGTAAAAAAAATAGAGAGGAAATAAATATTTACATTCAGAAACAAATATGAATTATAAAACAACAAAATTTTTATAAATTGAAATTAAAAAGAGTATGAAAATCTCAATGTTAAAATTTATAGAGAAATTTTAAAAAAATGCCACTTTTTTAAGTGCCACTTTTCAAAAAGTCACATTTTCAAAATCTTTGCAAATATGCCACTTTTTAAAAAAAAAATCATTATATCATTTATGTTTGAGTTTAGTTTTGAGGGTTTCAGGGACAAAACATTTTTTATGATTTATAATTTTAAGATTTAAGTTTTAAAAATCTATAATGAGTGGTATTTTTGCAAAAAGACATTTCTAAATGGTATTCTTGCAAATGTACCCACCAAAAGTGGTATTTTTGCAATTGCCCCAAATTTATATGCACAAATATACTAAAGAAAAAAAAATCCACAAACATATTTACTATAAATCTTCTACCTATACATTTCAATTTTAAAAAAGGTAATTATATAAATGAAAATTTATACATGTTATAAAATAGTAATAATATATTTATTGTTAAGATTTAAAAGTGTAAGATTTGACAAGTATAGATCTCTATGAAAAATAGACCGATTCCATCAATGACATTTATCAATTATATATTTATATATAATTTTGATAAAAATATTATAAACTATTTTAATAGTTTTTTATGAGATTATTCACATAAATTTATTATTTTATTATTTACCTCTATAATACTTTAACTGTTATAAGATTTTATAATATAGTTAATATAAATTCATAATGTGTAAAAATATTTTGTTTTTGTTATTAAGAATATGATTTGAATTCTATTTATGTACATATATTTTTTGTCTGCATAATATGAATTATGACATGAGAATTAATATATAAATTAAACTTTAATGGTTTGAGATCCTTATTTAAATATTTCAAAATACTTTTGTAATTAAGTGGATTACTAATTAAAATTTAAATTTTGATATTAATATTTTTTAATATATTTATCTGCGTATTAATGCGGGTATCATTCTAGTTTAAAATATTTTAGAAACAAAAGGAAAAAGAAAAAACTTCACTGAAACCCAATTTATGTTTAATAATAAAGATATGAATATTTTTTTAACGCAACTCTATGTGGGGAAATAAAAATACTATTCGACTTATTTGAGGGGTTAATTGAATTGTATAACATGGTTTGACTATTCTATCCTTAGCGGAGTGACTAAAATTGCTTGTTTTATGTCATTTTGTTTCGTAATATTTGCCATTTTATTTTTATTTTGGGAAAATTATAAAAATGCCATTTTTTATGTGAAAAGTTGTAAAAGTGCCATTTAAGAGTGTTCACTTACAAAAATGCCACTAATTATATATTTTTAAACCCTATATCTTAAAATTTTAAATATTAAAAAATGTTTTGACCCCTAAACCTCCCTAAACCCTCAAAACTAAACTCTAATAGAACATAATTAACCCAAATATAAATAATATAAAAAAAAAAATTTGAAAAAGTGGCATTTTTGTAAAGATTTCAAAAATGTGGAATTTTTTGTAAAGTGGCATTTTTAAAAAAATTTCTTTTATTTTTTGGTCAAACCTTTTTGAAAATAAAAATTTGACTAAAAATTAAAAAAAATGATAAGATATTACAAAAAATTGGCATAAAAATAAGCAATTTTAGTCTCACTAAGGATAGAATAGTCAAATCATTTTATAAATTTCAAATAGGTTTGACCAAAAATTAACGTTAAAATGGTAAGATATTACAAAAAAAAATGGCAATAAAATAGGCAATTTTAGTCATTTCATTAAGGATATAGTAGTCAAACCTTCTTTTTGTTTGGGTCAAACCTATCGTTATTATTTTTTAAATCTAAAAGAAACAGTGTTTTGTAAGCTCTATAAGTAGGAAACATTTTAAGATCTGAAAAAACCAAAGCCTACTCCAAGTTTGTTTTTCAACCGATAAAAATATGGAAACACAAGCCGCATTGAGAATATCGTTCTTAACCTTTGCCATTGTATGTGTCTTCTACAATGGAGTCTACGGAAGTGCTTCTCAGGAGATTGATATGATATTGAAGACTCTTAATAAACCTGCGTTAAAGACCATCAAGGTGTATATTTGAAACCGGAAAGAAAATTAATATATTATTTTTGTGTCTATATTTTGGTGTCTGAATTCCCAAATCGATTTTAATTTATTTGTAGAGCCAAGACGGAGATATAATAGATTGTGTGGATTTTTATAAACAACCAGCTTTTGATCATCCCGACTTAAAAAACCACAAGATTCAAGTAATCAAATTCTACTCACGCATCGCGTCGTTTGGTTCATACTCAAATTCTATAAGATGTTTCCTAATTACTCGTTCTACATTTATGCATGCAGATGGAACCAAGTGTGGAGTTTGATTCAAAGAAGACTAATAGTCAGAAGAACAACTCTAAACCGGTAATATCCCAGATTTGGACCAAATCTGGTAGATGCCCGGTAGGAACAATACCTATTCGTAGAGTCAGTAGAGAAGACATAATCAGAGCCTCTTCACCGTCTCAATTTGGAAGAAAAACTCCTCACGTATACAATTTTCTTGACAAAGCATACCGAAACAAGTCTAATATAAATTCAACCACTGAAAAAATATACAAAGCCGGCCGCCTAAAAGACCGATCGGTACGTAAATTGTATAATGTTGAATATATATAGCTTTCTTACTATGATTTTGATTCACATAATTTTAAAAGTTATGATGCTAAATTTAACGTAATTTATATTATGATATATTTCTAATAAATATGAGTGATATATATTTTTAAAATGAATTTGATATATATTTTATATATTAAACTTCATATTTTATATATAAAGTTATACACAAGTGAAAAAATCTCTACATGAAATTTTTTATAATTTACGTACTATTTAATTAAAAATGGAAATTTAATATTGAATCTAACAAAAAAATATTTACTTAAAACCTTTATTCGAGAAATTAGTCGTATTTTAATTCGCGTATAACGCTGGAGTTATCTAGTTTGGTTTAAAAAAAAACTTTGAATAGATGACACAATGATTATTCAACTCCTAGACACCAAATTAAAGCAAAAACTCATTTCCACTCAAGGCTCTTAGCTAACCGAAAAACTAAATTAGTCTTCATATGGTAAACTCAAAACCTCTTTTTTTTGTTGATGATAAAGGAGGCGGTTCTTCTCGAGGTAGGGGAAAGTTATGTCGGCGCTGTATCCAATATAAATGTTTGGAACCCTCCGATAGTTCAAACATTCGACTACAGTTCCGCACAGATTTGGCTGGTTGCTGGACTCATAGATGAATTTGAAACCATAGAAGCTGGTTGGGTGGTAAATTCTTTTATACGTAGAAATATTATATTTAGCTTTAGAAGTAAAACCAATAAGCAACTCGCTGTAAACCGGTTATCATAAAACTATTTCAGGTGAATCCACAGGTTTTCGGAGACAGACGCACACGGCTCTTCATCTACTGGACTGTAAGTAGTATCATGACATGACTATGAAATGAATGTTTACTAATTCGAAATACGTATTCATATAACTAGAAATACGGAATAATAGGGACCTCATGATATTGAAGTAAATATACAATAACAGATATGGAAAAATCTCATTGGCTTTCATGAATTTCTACAACTATTCTTTGAATTTGGGTTTGCAGAAAGATTCATACAAGAAAACAGGTTGCTTCAACCTCTTATGCTCAGGCTTCGTACAAACAAGTACCCATTTCTCCCTAGGTACAACCATACACCCGGTTTCGACTACCTCGAATAAACAATATGAAATCACCGTTGCCATCTTTCTGGTAACATTTTCGTACTTTTTATCACCATCCATTACATACTACAAAATAATGTTCTGTTTTTAGATTTACCATCTTTAGTCTATTTTGTTTGATAATATCCCTCTTAAAAAGCTATTGAGCTAGGAGCACAATAGGACCAACCACAAATGCTAACCACCAATAAAGACACGTACGTACTTTTGTAGCTCTAATGTTTTATATATCTTCCATCGTGTTTCCAGGATCCGAACAGCGGGAACTGGTGGATGTCGACCCAGGACATCATATTTGGATACTGGCCAGGGGAGCTCTTTAGAAGTATAAATCACAGGGCCACAGCAGTCCAGTGGGGTGGAGAAGTCTATAGTCGTAACGTGGGAACAAACAAGCCGCACACCTGGACTCAAATGGGGAGTGGAGCTTGGGCATCTTCACTCCGGGGCAAAGCTTGTTACCACACCAACATTAGGATCAAAGACTATTCCATGCAGATCAAGCATCCTGAGTATCTATCCCAGTTCTCAGATGAGTACAATTGTTATTCTACAAAGCTCCACCGATATAAACATGAGACAGAGCAGTTTTTCTACTTCGGAGGACCTGGCCGGAATTCTAGATGTTCTTGACTTCATATCGTTTATAGAGAGCATTACCTGCTTCTGTTTCACAAATTGCTGCTCATGACTTGTCTTGTCTTGTCTAGAGAAAGAGAGAATAAAAACTATCCTAACTGTTGTATTTATAGTGCAACATATGTTATTGATTGCGTATCAAATTGCTTTTAGTTATTAAAAAAAAAGGAAAGAATTAGAAGTATTATTTTAAAAAACTTACATACTTGAAATTTTCTTCATTTCTTGTATATGGTCATAACATAAAATAGTACTCAAGTGTTAAAACCGGATAAGATGAAACTGATTTGGAAACGGATATAACCCAATTCAAAAACTAATTGGACTTACAACAGTTAGGACTTAGGATAATTTTATATTATTTTCAAATAAATTTTTTTATCGTCTAAATTTATTAATATTCTATTACAAATTATGAGAACTGTTACATCGACACTTCTACAACGGACAAATCTTCTGCTTTGATCCATACCAAACGATTATATCTTGCCACACGCTGAACGTCTCATGTAAGTTTATCTCCGTTAATCTGCATCAATATTAATAAATTGTATATTTTGGGATTCAAACTCCAGATCTCCTGGTGTAGAAGCATTATTGAACCCTTGATCAAACCACTGGGCCAAGGGGCTTCCACATTTTCAGATAATTTAGAGAAATAAAAACAAGGGAAATAGGCATCTATATTATGGTATATATAATTGATTATTTAACATGACCTAAACCATAATTAAGTGTCTAACAATTTGTATACTTAAAATTTCAGAATTACCCTTTTTCTATTTAACCATGCTTTTATTTTTATTTTTTTACTTTTACAAAAAAAAAAAAATAAATAAATAAATAAAAATATTAATTCCTTTTACCCTAATCTTACCAACTTTTGTTTCCACATAGCCGCAACCTCCTCTCCATCTTCTTCTTATTCTTCGTCTTCTTCCTCTTATTCTTCTTTCTTCTTTTTTCTTCTTTCTTCGTCATCTTCTTCTTCGTCTTCATCCTCCTCGTCTTATTCCTCTTATTCTTCTTAATTTCTTTGTCATTCATAAATCTATGAATCTCGAAAAATTCAAAATTATTCACACTGCTATTCTATTCTGGTTTTGAACCCGTCATCATGATCATCATCTTCTTATTCTTTTTATTTTTCTTCTTCTTTTGGTTGTTCTTCTCCTCTACTCATTATCATCATCTTCTTCTTTTTTTTTTTTATATTCAATTTCTTCATTACCTGTTTCACGGCCTCGATCTCTACTAGTTTTCTCCACATGCATTTAACACATGAATAATTAGCTATAAGACCTACGTAGTTAACTATATATACACAATACCCAACAATAGTCAACTATATTTAACACATGGATTGTTAGCTATAAGACCTACGTATTTAACTATATCTACACAATACCCAACGGTAGTCAACTATACTTAACACATGGATAGTTAGTTATAAGGTCTACGTAGTTAACTATATTTTACATAAAGAAATGTGCTACCAACGCCGAAATGCAAGCGAACATGACTACACCATTCAATATCACCCGCTATAAGAGCACACGAGAAATCAAACGCACGGGTAAAGTTTATTTTCTCCACATACATTCAACACAAGGATAGTTAGCTACAAACCTACATAGTTAACTATATCTACACAATAAGCAGCAATAGTCAACTATACTTAACGCATGGATAGTTAGCTATAAGACTTATATAGTTGACTAATGATATTATCAACCTCTTGCATGATAAATTTTGATTATATCTCCCTTGTAACTCCCCAAAACAAATCACCGTCAAAAGTGGCGCCGCTTTAAAAGAAAAAATATTTTTGGAATTTTTTCCTCCTATTAGTTTTCTTATTTGATTATTCTTTATTTTATTTTCTTTGACATTCTAAAACAAATTAAATAAGGACAATTTCGTCCAAATATTTTACCTCTCTCTTACTCACCTAATATCTATTATACATATGTTACTCACTTAATTATATCTCCCAGAAGTAATATTAAGCTAATTCACCCTAAAAAAATCAGAATTAAAATGAAAAAAAAATGAAAAACTTTAAGCCAAAGTCCTTTTTTGTAACTATACGTTAAGAAATCCTATATATTAATTGAGGAAAGTTTCTACATATTTTTGTTAATTTTATACCATAAACCAACTAACACATGTTTTATAAATTTAAATCCAACTATATGCAATAAATTAGACTAACTTATCATCTATTTTTATTTTTTATATATTAACAAGCTTGTTATTATATTTATAACAGTAATATATCTATTGTGTATATATGTATTTACTATGTTTAGACTTATACATATTTAATCACACTTACAAATATTTTTACTTTGTCGTAGTCTATTATCCTCTATATATTAAAGTAGAAACATGTGAGATTATTTTTGATGATGTGCCACTTCCACAATCTTTTTCATTATTTTTTATTTATTTATTTAATGCTTCTATATTCATTACCAAACACATTTATTACTCCCTCCGTATCACACTAGATGATTTTTTGTTTCAAATTAGATGATGTTTTGAATTTTCAGTGTAAATTAATTGTGTTTTTGTTATTTTTTACTGTTTGAATTATGCAGATTATTTTTTTATTGGTTGAATTATTTTGGAATTGATGATAAAACGTGTTTTATATTGAAAAAATAGAAAATTAAATGATTTCTAAATTTGTGTGTAGAAACCTTAAACATCAAGTAATATGATACAGAGGGAGTACCATATATACTTATTTTGATTATTCTAATCCCAATTGCCAGACGCATTAAAATATCTATAAACTTGCCTAAAACAATTTTTCAAAAATCATAATATTAAATCTTGACTAAAACAAGTTTATGATTAGAACATTACAAAATACATATATTCATTAGGGCAATTCTCACAAATATCACTAATTTGTTTTTAAAAAATTACAATTTGTCAAATATTCCAAAAATACCACACAACTTCAATTTGATGTCACAAGTTCGAGGCTACATCCTCCATCTTTTTCATATTTTTTTTATTTAATCATTTGATAATATTTTTTATAAAAATAAAATATCAATGATAATTCAACTGCTCAAGGGTTAACAAACACATATATAATTGAGTTCTAAACACATTCATTGCTCCTTGACTTGAATCACATGGTGGCTCATTCAAATCAATATTGAATTCGCTCTTTCGATCTCCAATCCTAGGTTTAAACGTCACGCACAACCGTATCATACTTTTCTTTTTAAAATACGTAACAAAATTATGAAGTTGTCGTTGGTTCGTCATAACAACAGGAGGACAAAGAGTGTAATTTAGGGTAATTTAGGCGTAAATAAGAACTTTCAAATAAAGTTATAGATGGACAAAGAGGAAAAAAAACTTCCTTTCTTTCCAATTTTCCTAATGTGTAATTGTTTACTAATTTATTGTAAGTTTGGTTACTTTGATTCAATTTCATTTCATCTGAGTTCGGTTCGGATAACTTAATTAGTATAGTAATTTTTATACCCATTTAGATTATTATATAATCCAGTTCGGGTTCTAAATTTTAATTTTTAATTAGGTTCGATTTGATTTAGATATTCAGTTTATTTTCAGATGAAACATATTTCTGTGTAAAATCACTGAAAATTCATTTATATACAAACAGATATGAAATTTTATATAACAATTCATGCAATATCTATCTATAGTCAGTTATTTTGTTAATTTGAATTATACTAATTTTACACCATAATGGTATAGAGATTTTTTATTGTTTTTTGTCAACCAAATAGTAATATAGAGATATATCAAATTTTATATTTTATATATTGTTTGTGTTTTTTTTATTAATTACATTTAGTCAAAATCTGGGATATTACCAGTTTAGTAAAACGGTTGTTCTTCGGTAATATCATCGGTTTAGAAAAATGACCGAAGACCAACCATTTTTCTAAACTAGTAATATCCCAGATTTTGAATAAATCTTGTCAACGTCCGGTATGGACAATTCTATCCTTAGGGAAATTTATAAAATGGTTTGACTATTCTACCTTTTAGCAAAATGACTAAAATTGCTTATTTTTATGTCATTCTTTGTAATATTTTACCATTTTATTCTTATTTTTTAATCAAACTTTTTCAAAATACAAGGTCTAACCAAAAATTAACAAAAATGGTAAGATATTACAAAAAAATGGCATAAGAAATAAGCAATTTTAGTCATTTCCCTAAGGATAGGATATTCAAACCATTTTATAAATTTCAAAAATGTTTGACCAAAAATTAACATTAAAATGGTAAGATATTACAAAGAATGGCAATAAAATAGGTAATTTTAGTTATTATTAAGGATATAATAGTCAAACCTTTTTATATTTTTTGGTCAAACCTATCGTTATTATATTTTAAATCCAAAAGAAAAACTGTTTTGTAAGCTCTATAAGTAGTAGGAAACATTTTAACATCTGAAAAAACCAAAGCCTATTCCAAGTTTGTTTTTCAACCGATAAAAATATGGAAACACAAGCCGCATTGAGAATATTGTTCTTAACCTTTGCCATTGTATGTGTCTTCTACAATGGAGTCTACGGAAGAGCTTCTCAGGAGATTGATATGATATTGACGACTCTTAATAAACCTGCGTTAAAGACGATCAAGGTATATATATTTGAAACCTTGATATATTACGTTTTGTGTCTATATTTTTGGTTTCTGAGTTCCCAACTCGATTATATTTTATTTGTAGAGCAAAGACGGAGATATAATAGATTGTGTGGATATTTATAAACAACCAGCTTTTGATCATCCCGACTTAAAAAACCACAAGATTCAAGTAATCAAATTCTACTCACGCATGGCGTTGTTTGGTTCATACTCAACTCTATAAGATGTTTCCGAATTACTCGTTCTACATTTATGCATGCAGATGGAACCAAGTGTGGAGTTTGTTTCAAAGAAGACTAATAGTCCGAAGAACAACTCTAAACCGGTAATATCCCAGATTTGGACCAAATCTGGTAGATGCCCGGTAGGAACAATACCGATTCGTAGAGTCAGTAGAGCAGACATAATCAGAGCCTCTTCACCGTCTCAATTTGGAAGAAAAACTCCTCACGTATACAATTTTCTCGACAAAGCATACCAACACAAGTCTAATATAAGTTTAACCGCTGAAAAAATAAGCAAGCCCCACCCAAAAGATCGATCGGTATGTAAATTATATAATGTTGAATGCATTGGTATGAAATTTTTCTTTTGGATTTTATTTTTCAGCTTTCATACTATGATTTTGATTCACATAATTTGAAAAGATACTTGTCCATGTTATAAGGAAACCAATTTGTTTGGAAAAAAAACTTGATAAATTTCAAAAAATTGTCACTTTTCAAGTGTCATTTTACAAGAATGCTACACTTTTGAAATCTTTACAAAAATGCCACTTTTTCAAAATTATTTTTTTTTTATATTATTTATGTTGGGTTAATTGTGTTCTATTAGGGTTTAGTTTTGAGTGTTTAGGGGGGTTTAGGTGTCAAAACATTTTTTAGACTTTAGAATTTTAAAATATAGGCTTTATAAATCTATAATTAGTGGTATTTTTGTAAATGGACACTTTTAAGTGGCATTTTTACAAATGTGTACACAAAAAATGGCATTTTTGTAATTGCCCCAAAAAACTTTGAATAGATGACACAATGGTTTTTCAACTTCTATACACCAAATTAAAGAAAACAATCATTTCCATTCAAGGCCTAATTCTGAGACTCTTAGCTAACCGAAAAAAACTAAATTAATCTTCATAATTCATATGGTGAACTTAAAACCTCTCTTTTTGTTAATGATAAAGGAGGCGGTTCTTCTCGAGGTAGGGAGAAATTATATCGGCGCTATATCCGATATAAATGTTTGGAACCCTTCGGGAGTTCAAGCAGGCGACTACAGTTCTGCACAGATTTGGCTGCTTGCTGGAGTCGTAGATGTATTTGAAACCATAGAAGCTGGTTGGGTGGTAAATTCTTTTATACGTAGAAATATTATATTTCGCTTTAGAAGTAAACCATAAGCAACTCGCTGTAAAACGGTTATCATACAATATTTCAGGTGAATCCACAGGTTTTCGGAGACAGCCGCACACGGCTCTTCACCTATTGGACTGTAAGTAGTATCATGACATGACTATGAAATGAATGTTTACAAATCCGAAAGACGCATTCATATAACTAGAAATAGGGAATTATAAGGACCTCATGATATTGAAGTATAATTACAAATATCAAGTCATGCACAGGTATGGAAAAATCTCATTTCGCTTTCATGAATTTATACAACTATTCTTTGAATTTGGGTTTGCAGAAAGATTCATACAAGAAAACAGGTTGCTTCAACCTCTTATGCTCAGGCTTCGTGCAAACAAGTACTCATTACTCCCTAGGTGCAACCATACGCCCCGTTTCGACTACCTCGCATAAACAATATGACATCACCGTTGCCATCTTTCTGGTAATAATTTTGTACTTTTGTATCACCATCCATTACATACTACAAAATTATGTTCTGTTTTTAGATTTACCATCTTTAGTCTACTCTTTTTCATAATATCCCTCCTCGTAAAGAGTGATTGAGTTAGGAGCGCAATAGAACCAACTACAAATGCTAACCACCAATAAAAACACATGTACGTACTTTTGTAGCTCTAATGTTTTATATATCTTCCATCGTGTTTCCAGGATCCGAACAGCGGGAACTGGTGGATGTCGACCCAGGACATCATATTTGGATACTGGCCAGGGAAACTCTTCCGAAGCCTAAACCGCAGGGCCACAGCAGTCCAGTGGGGTGGAGAAGTCCATAGTCGTAACGTGAGGCAGAAGCCACACACTAAAACTCCTATGGGGAGTGGAGCTTGGGCATCTTCTCTCCGAGGCAAAGCTTGTTACCACACCAACATTAGGATCAAAGACTATTCCATGCAGATCAAGCATCCTGAGTTTCTTTTCGAGTCCTCAGATGAGTACAATTGTTATTCTACAAAGCGCCATCGATATGAAAACGAGACACAGCCGTTTTTCTATTTCGGAGGACCTGGCCGGAATTCTAGATGTCTTTGATTCATATCGTTTATAGTCAGTGCCGTACCTAAATTTTCGGAAGCGTCGAACTTTACTTAAAATAAAAAAAAATTATTATACATATAAATTTTAATGATAATTATAATTTAGTTTCAAATATTTGTTAGAATGTCCTTAAAAGTCAATGAAATATATTTAAACAACAACAAAAAAAAGCAAACTAAAATTCATCGATACAAAATGCGGCTAAACTATTAGCTATGATTGATAACGTTGTACTGCCAAAGCTACGATACAATATAATACCGTATTTAACCGTGTTACCATTTTCATTAAAACGGCGCTGTTTCATTGTAACCTCTATAAAATTTCACTTAACGAGCAAAGCAAAAAGCAAATCGATCGCGACCCGTCTCTCTTTTTCTCTCTCCTGAAAATTGAAACGTCAAACGCGACATCTGATGGAAAACCGGTCGGAAATGGGTAACCGGAGACAGCAGAACGTCTTCGTCGTCGCTTCTCCGGACGAGATTGATAAAATCAGGCGAGCGGAAACTTCACAAAAAGGTTTTCTTCTTATTCCCTCTTTCTCCGCCTCCCTTTTTCCTCTAAAAATTCTAATCATTTTGGATTTTTTTTTTTTTAATGATTGTGTAGCCGGAGCTATTGCCGGAGCCAAAGCAGCCGCCGTCGCTGCCGTCGCCAGTGCGATTCCCACAGTAAACTTCTTTTTTCCATCTCCACTCGTTAGATCGTTGTTCACTGTCACATCATCTCTCAGATTTGTTCAAAAACCTTATCCCATCATTGAACAATTATTCCTTAATTTGGTGGGTTTGTTCGAAATTGAGATCTTTTATTAGTCTTGATATGATTGGTCTGTTTAATTGTTGTTGATTTTTATGAAAAAGAGACTCAATAATAATCTTATGTTCTGCATTGGGTAATGCAATGGATTAAAAGTTTTAAGCTTTGTTTCCCAATCACAATATGTGAAGCCAATGGTGATTTAGACTCAAGTACTGTGCACATTCTTTCTAATGTTTGTACTACATATGTGACCTGAGCTCGAATCGTATTTCCTAACAGGTAGCTGCGGTTCGTGTGTTCCCGTGGGCGAAAGCAAACCTCAACTACACTGCTCAGGCACTCATTGTATCTGCAGGTTAGCTCTGTCTAACTCTTTTTCCTCAGATCGTCACTCTTGTGTTTTTCGTGGAACTAAGTAGAAGATATACAAGCTTGAAACATGAATGAACATTGTTAAAGAAGCCTAGGAATTACAGATTTAACTTGGAACATTGTGTTATTTTCTTCTGATTCCTGACCCGCAAAAGTTTCAATCTTGTGAATTGGTGATTATCGGAACAGCATCCATCGCTGCATTCTTCATAACCGCGGACAAAACCATTCTACAAGGCGCAAGAAGAAACACCGAGGCTCGGTTAAAGAAAGCTCAACAAGACTCTAAATAATTTCTTTCAATTTATCACCATCATCTTTCATTGCTCTGTATGCGTTTTGTCTTGATTCGAAATAAGAGAGAAACTACAAGGAATAGCAAATTTGTAAACACCATTTTTATTCAGTCATTCTGAACATAAATACTTTCAGATTTATCTAAGCCTAAAGTTTTGGGCTTAAACTTTTAATTGGTTTACACAATATATATATATAAGTCAAAAACCCTACAATACATTTGTACATTACATTCTCTATCTCCAAAAAACAACCTCAGAGTTGTGATTATTGATTATACAAAACCTAAATCTTCTTCAGCTTCTACCCTTTTACTTGTCCTACGACCCGATAAGCTAATAAGCAGAGGTGCGTCATGTGCTTCTGTCGCAGTTTTTTTTGTCGCCTCAGATCCTTGTTGGCGAAGAACATACAAAACCTCCTTCATGGTAGGTCTGTGACTAGGCAATGTGTTAGTACACATGAGACCAAGCTTGAACACTGTTGTCATCTCCTCTATCTTGGAAGCTTCTTTGATGTCTTCATCAAACGCCTCTACGACCGGTCGACCAGATTGGTAATGTCTCCATGACCAATCTGCTAAGTTTGTGTGCTCATCTCCGTTGTTTCCTTCTCTTCCAGTCACCAACTCTAGCAAAACTACCCCGAAGCTGTACACATCGATCTTCTCATCCACCTTTGATGTATATGCGTATTCTGCAACATAAAATGGTAATAATATACATAAGAGACCATATCTAATATCATCAGGAACATATAGGTCTATCTGAAGATTTGTTTTTTCCTTTTACGGGTATTACCTGGAGCAATGTAACCGAAGGATCCAGCAACAACTGACATGGTATGAGGTTGTTGGTTTTGCTTAATCAAAATTTTGGCCAACCCGAAATCTGCAATCTTGGCGTTGAATTCAAAATCAAGCAAGATGTTGCTTGACTTGACATCTCGGTGTATAATAGCGGGACTGCAATCGTGATGCATATAGCAAAGTCCTTGAGCTGCTCCAACCGCAATGTTCAACCTCTGTGGCCAACTCAGGTTATCAGCCTCTACAGTACCTCTCTTCTTCTTGCCATGTAGCCATTGGTCCAGACTGCGTTTCTCCATGTACTCATACACCAGAAGCTTTGAATCCTCCCTCGAGATACAACACAGTAGTTTCACGATATTCGCATGCCTGATCGTTCCCAGAATCTCAACTTCAGCAATGAACTCCTTCTCAAGTTTCTGGTCCACTTTCTTGTTGCCCCATATCCTCTTCACCGCCACATACTGTCCCGAGGATTCGGTGAATATCTTGTAAACTTTACCCGATCCGCCACTCCCGATCACATTGTGTTCCATCAGATTCGACAAGATGTCAGATTCCGCAAAATCTACTCTATGAAATGAAGTTAGTTTCCATGTCTCTAAACCTCTCCTTCTTCTTTGTTTCCTTGTGTGATCTCGAATCACAAAGAACGTAACAAGCAGAGTGATAGCGAGAAGCAGAACGGCGATGACTATAACCATGGCCAGGATTTTCCCCGGCAACCTTTTCGAGCTCCCGAGTACTTTCCGACAATCCGGTAACTTGAGAACCGGTTTGTCTGCACAGAGATTGGAGTTGTTCAAGAAACTATTCTCGTAACCAAGATTATCAAGTTGGTCTGGGATTTCTCCGGTGAGCCTGTTTGATGACAAGTTGAGTATCGTGAACTTCAGATTCCCGAACTCCGGAGGTATTTTGCCGGATAAATGGTTCTCCGATAGATCAAGATTGATCAACCGTGGCAACAATCCTAAAGCTCTCGGAATTTTCCCGGAAATCTTGTTCTTGGATAGACTTAGCGTTATCAACGACTTCCATGAGATGATTTCGTCTGGTAATTCGCCGGAGAGATTATTCGAATCAAGGAAGATCGATATGAGATTCGAAAGAGATGTCAATTCCTTAGGAATCACACCGGAGAACCGATTGTTTCCGGCCTTGAACTCAGCTAAAGAAGACCAAGTACCGATTTCCCGAGGAATCTCACCGGAAAACTCATTGTTTTGGATCTCGATCCTCGAAAGATTCCAAGCAACTTTCTCCGGTAATTTTCCGGTGAAGGAGTTGTTACTTACCATCAAACTATACAAATCTAAAGCAGTCCAGATCCGAGAAGGAAACTCACCGGAGAAGCGATTGTTCTGTAACTGAACCGTGAGGAGTGACCCACAATTCCCGAGAGACTCCGGGATTTCTCCGGTGAGATTGTTCGAGAATACAACAACTCCGAGAAGCTTCCCTCCCTTGCACAGATTCTCCGGTAATTTCCCGGTTAACTGATTCTCCGACACTTCGAACCTCTCTAACCTTGAATAAAACCCAAAATCCGCCGGTATTTCTCCGGTTAACTTGTTGGTGAAGACTTTAAACTCCTTCAATACCGGTAATTTTCCGATAGCCGGTGGTATTTCTCCGGTAAACCCGTTGTTGAACAGGTTTAAAAACTGTAACTTCGTCAGATTTCCGATTGGTTCCGGAATCGAACCGGTTAAGTTGTTCGCCGACAGATCAAGCTGAACCAAATTCGTCGCCGAGATGGATTTAGGGATCTCTCCGATTAGGTCATTTGCGTAGAGATAAAGATCGGTGAGATTATTCAACCCGAATAACCGGTCTGGGATCCGACCCGATAACTTGTTGACCGATAAGTCAACGTGCTCGAGAGCAGTCGCGTTCTCGAAAACAACCGCCGGGATTTCTCCGATTAGATTCATCTCCTTCAAAAACAAGTACTTCAGTTTCTTCAATTTCCCAAACTCCGTCGGAATCTTCGCCGGTATAAACTTGTCGTTGTACGCTAAGCGAAGCTCTTCGAGGTCCGACAAGTCACCGATCTCCGACGGAAACGTACCGTCGTATTCGCTCTGGTATAGATTCAAAACCTTGAGCTTCGAAAGGAGACCGATATTCTTCGGGATATCGCCGGAGAAGCCGTTAGCCGAAAGGTCGAGATGTTCGAGTTCGCGTGAGAGACGGTCGATGTCGGAAGGAAGTGTTCCGTTGAAGCTGTTCTGTGAGATATCGAGATACTTAAGCTTCGTGCAGTTGTAAAGAACTGTCGGAAACTCACCGGGGAAGTAATTGTACGACAAATCGAGTGATTCGAGATTTGGGAAATCGCATATCGTCGTCGGAACTTCCACGGTGAAGTTCTGGTTGTAGAAATTGATCTCGGTGACGTTTCCGGCGACGCAGGTGATCTCCGACCAATCGCACGGTGAAGATGTGTCGTTCCATAGGCGGAGAGACGATGGGTCTCCGAACACGCGTTTCAGGTTCAGAAGCGTTGACCGTTCGTCGAGCTGCGAAATGACGAGAAAGGGCATTGAGATTAGAAAGAAGAAGAGAAGAGGTGGGAGACGAGATAAGGGTAGAAAGGTCATTTCGAAAATTATTAGTTGTTGAGGTTTTTGCCGGGAAATTACGGCAAAACAGAGTTTGACTAAAAACAGAGTTTGAGTGGTGAATGAGAACAAGAAAGAAATTTAAACAGGTTCGAAGAAGTTGCAGTCTTTATAGAAGAGATGTAGTAAAGTCATAGTGTATCGAAAAAGATGTTTGAATTTTGGGTACTCGATACGTTTGGTGATATAAAATATTATATGGTTTTTTTCTTTTTCTTTTCTTTCTAGATTACGAATAGATCAACCAATTTGATGCGTGAAAGTTTCGTTAGAATCTGATTGAAGGCGTTTGATTTGACGATTAAATATTTGATTAATCGATTAAACAATTAAATTACTAAGAGCCATCTTAGTGATTTAATCAGCAGCACTTGTAACTAATTTTTCCCTTTTGGTAAATATAATTCAAACTTTATAAAAAAAAAACTTAGTGATTTAGGGATGCCACTTTTATTAAGCTATAAAACAAGGTTTTTCATTTTCTTTTCTCTTAATACTTTAATTACTCAACAACCCATTAGATTACTAATAATGTGTTACCAAAAATAAGTATCTTCTCAATTAGACAATCTATACCAACTTGACAATTTAAAATCTACTTTTTATTAAAAATCTATGATGAGTTTTATTAGTTAATGGTTTATATTAATATTTTGTCGTTCTTTTATATTCGGGATTTAAATTTTATTTTAGTTCTCTTTTTTTCTTAAATGAATGTTTCAAAGTTTCTTATATTATACTATTTACTATTAGCTGAATAATTGAAAATATTATGTGCACATAGCAGTTTACAAAATCCTCACTATAAAATAAAAATGAAAACTAAAAACATTCAATCTGGCTAAACTGGTTACATCCAATTATTGAGAAGGGGAAACAAAATGAAAAACTAAAATGGCACATGACATTCAATTTGTGAGAAAACCAGTTAGTTATAAACTTATAATTAAAATATTATTGTAATATAATAACTAAATAATATTATAAATTTTTAATTTTTATAAAATAATATTGGATATTTTAAATAAAATAATATATATCGTTGCTGACTTTATCATCACATTAAGAGCGATAACCATGTTTTTTTTCTAAATTTTGGTACTAATAATGTGTATTAATTTTAAATGGATAGTATATTATGATGTTAATATTTATTATATTACAATAATAAAAGTATAAATCATAATCTCAAGTTAATACTTATTATTTTTACAAATGAATTTAATTAAATTTTTGAATAGAATATCATTTGAATTTTGTTAAAGAAAATTCGTACTTAAAACAAATATATCTCTATAAATTAATATTTATTAATTTATCGATTAATTTATAGAGGTTTTACTTTAGTTATTAGTTATAAACTTATAACTTAGTATGATATCCGGTGCTTCTAGATCATTGAAAGTTAATGTATGTGCTTTAAATTGCTAATATTCTCTAATCGAGACTATCTAGTGGAGTAGAGATCAATTCAAACACGTGAGCATTATAAAAATTTACGAATAACTAAATAGAACAACCCATTTGTCTAACATATACACTTATGTAGCAAAGAAAATTGTGCCGTTTGAAAAATCTTAAACGTTATAGATATCTTTGTAAATGTTTTTGAGAAATTTTTTAAAAATGTCATTTTTCAAGTATCATTTTACAAAAATTTCACACTTTTAAAATCTTTACAAAAATTCCACTTTTTCAAAATTATTTTTTCTATATATATTATTTATATTTGGGTTAATTATGTCATATTAGGATTTAGTTACGATGGTTTAGACGGTTTTAGGGGTCAAAACATTTTTTAGGGTTTAGAATTTTAAAATATAGACTTTATAAATCTATAATTAGTGGTATTTTTACAAATGGATATTCCTAGGTGGCATTTTTGAAAATGTACACACAAAAAATGACATTTTTTTAATTGTCCCATGTTTTTTACAGTTTGGATAAGCAATAAAAAAAATGGTTATTAATTATTTAATACTCCTATGAAAGTTGATAAAAAAAAATTATAAATTGAACTTATACATAGTTAAAACATGTATTTCACAAAATAGAGAATTTTTTTTTTTAAAAAAGGGCATACATAGAGAGTTGAAGGTTCAAAAAAAATCTTAGACTTTATAAGACTCATACTAAAAGCCTGCATCGGAATATGTTTGTAGAAAACTTAATTTAATTTGATGAGCAATTGAACTGTTTCCATGTTAATAGTAACTTTTAACTTTAAATTTTTGGGATTTTAAATAACTCAAAAGTCTTGTTGACCAAAACAAATTTAAAAGTCTTCATTAATTTATCATAGATATATTCCAATTAATAATGATCTTATTGGTAATGATTTATTAACTTGACCAACTTCAAATCACCATTATATATGTTTGGGTTTGGCACAGATCGCACTAAGACTTGTTTTCGTGGTGTGCAATGGACATGGGAAACTAATAGGAAATTTCCGGCTTTCATGATTGTAATGATCATAACACTTTTGCACAATGGCTCCTTACATTCAAATTAGAGAAATTAAGAGGAATGATGATAGAAAAACCATATGTAATCCAATGACATATAGCTTTGGTTGTCCGTCCACGGTTTTCTTTATCAAGGGTTCTTTGCGATTTTAGATGCATTGTTATTATTCTTGCTTGCTCTCATTTCGCAAGGGTTTCACTCTGGAAAACTCTTATGTTATGCGGTTTCATTTTCACGAACTTTTATAGCTCGTTCGCTTTGTATTCCAAATTAGTTTTTTAATAAAAATTTCATATGACAAAAGAAATCCAATGACAATGTAATCTATATGATTATGATATGTTACATATTTAAATTCAAATACACGCAAATATAACATTTTACCATTTTCAACTTCGTTTTTTTTTTGCGATAAAAAATGTTTATCCTCCTTCATTTTCATTTTCTACCTCTTCATAAGAATTAAATTAATTTCGCCATACTATTAATTTTGTAGATTTTTTCACTATTTATATTGTTTTGAAACATATACTATTTAATTTGTTTATAACTATTGTCTTTCTGTTTATACTATTACAGTGGTACGACTGAAGGACCAAATTTCACCATCAAATCATTCAAAGGTAAGTTTTGTTTCTTTTGATAGCACAATTATAATGCGAATATAGAGAGATACGAAAATTCAATGGTAGAGGATCTGCCCATAATAAATTAAATTCGTATATGTACGATGCAAATCAAGTCGTAGTAGGTTAGCGATTAACATTCGAGGAAGAAATTATTTTGTGGATATATGCCAAAGTTCAATTTTCATAAAGAGTAAAATTATCTGACCAATTCTATTTACAATGGTATCATATTTTAGCCTAAGATACTCTTAGGATATCTCACCAATATAATACTATTATATTTATTATTCTCTCCGTCTCCGTTTCAATATGTATGATGTTTTAAAAAAAATTGTTTTAAAATGTATGATATTTTCAATTTTCAATGCAGTTTTTATGAACTAATGATGATGAATTATAAACTTCAAGACACATTAATTGATTTTATTGAACTACTGTTAGCTTAAGTTATGGGAAATTGTTTAGTGCAAAAAATAATGTATTAATAGATCAAAATTAATATGTTTTCTTAATATATGCAAAATTTATAAAACATTATACATATTGAAACGGACGTAGTATATTTTAAGTTGAGAAACTTACTACTCAATATTATCTTCATTAGTTAAATACCCAATGAGTATCTAATCAATAAAATACTAATATCTTTAATATTTTTTAACTTCCAAAATTGTATGTTAAATTTTTAATAATATTTTTAAACATATCATATTACATTTTAAAATATACTTTTTAATTTTAAAAATCTCATTTTTAATAATATATTATTTTATAAACTAAAACAATATTAATTTAATATTCGTATTAACCTTAAATAATATCAATTAAAAATAATGTTAATATATAATTTAATTTTATGCATAATGGAGTTTGATATATATATAATTATATGCTATAATTTATAAAAAAAATAACAGCATATAAACTATTTAACTAATATTCTAAACTAAAAAGAAATATGATTTATAAAAAGCAAAATGAAAGCCAATTAAAAAGAAATTTTTTTTTGAGTAATGCCACTTTGAAGTGCCATTTTGTAAAAATGGCACATTTTCAAAATCTTTGCAAAAAAATCATTTTTTAAAAATTATTTACGCATTTTATTATTTATGTTTGGGTTAACTATATTATATTAGGATTTAGTTTTGAGGGTTTAAGAGTTTAGAATTTTAAGATTTAAACTTTAAAATTTTATAATTAGTGGCATTTTTGTAAATAGACAATCCATACTGGTATTTTTGAAAATATATACATCAAAAATAACATTTTGTAATTATCCTATTATAAAATGATAAATAAATGTCAATTTTGTTAGAAAATAGTGAATTTCTTATGAGTCTCTCAAAGAGTGAATCTCTACTGAGTCTCTCATTTGATAGACTTTATTATGGATATTTAGATAAAATTTATTTAAAAATTATATTTGTTTTAGTTTTGATTTATTTATATCTATGCATAATGGAGTTTGATATATATATATATATAATTCTATGTTATAATTTATAAAAATAATAACAATATATAAATTATTTAATTAATATTTTAAATTATAAAGAATATTCTTTCTGTCCCAAAATATAAGATGTTTTAAGTTTTTTTATTTGTTCCAATATATAAGATGTTTTACTAGTTTCTATGCAGATTTAAATACCATTTGATTATTTTGACTTTTTGAATTATGTAGTCTTTTATGTGATTGGTTGAATTATATTTTTAACTAATTAATAAATATTGTTTTATTAAATAAGATTTTTTTTTTAATTTCTATACATTCCAAAACATTTTATATAATGAGATGGAGAGAGTATGATTTATCAAAAGTAAAATGAGAACCAATTATAAATGTCAATTTTTATAAAAGAGAGGAGAGATGTTTTTCATGAATATTTAAACAAAATTTATTAAAAAAAACTATATATGTTTTAGTTTTGATTTTTTTTAATAGGAATCACTCATCGAAAGATTTTCAATGAAGATGCTCTTATTTTTGTAATAATAACGCACGTTTGTCTGATTTTGAACGTTGACTCTTCAATTCAACGGTTTGAAATTCCAGAAGAGATATAGATGCGGACCCTTTGATATTATTAGCTGTCTACCATTTCTAGAAGTCATACATATCATATTATTAGATATATAACTATCGAATCATATTCGTTTGGTAAATGCTAGAATCAAATATTGTGTTCTTGTGAAATTCTGTTTTATCTCCTGTAAGACTATCGGATATAAGAGTGAATTTGGTAAATGGCAAAACTTGAAGATAAATTTAGGAAAATTGTAATTAGTGAATATGTATTCATAAATTTACTATTCTCTCCATTTTATAATACACTAGATTTTGATCCACGCAAAATATGAGATTAAATGATCAAATATATTTTTAATCGATTTAAATATCTAAACGTGTATGACAAACTATATGATTTTTAGTATTTATAAACGTATAAAATGATATGTATTGTGCATAAATATAATAAATTTAAATTTTGATCTAATATTTATAAATGAATAAAAATGATATGTATTGCGCATAAATGTAATAAAGTTAAATTTTGATCATGCAAATTTTGATCAAAACATATGCAAATTTATATATTTTAAGTATAAAATTGTTTTTTTATCATTCATGTAAATTATAAAGCATGCGATAAATCAGATAAATTTTAGATTTATATGAATTTGTCGGACATAACAAACGAAAAATAATATTTGTTTTTCTATAATTAAATGTATAAATATATGTAAGTGTAGTTATATATGTATAATAGACTATATCATAATTAAAATATTTTTATAGTATACTAATTTAAATACATATATACACAATAAATAATACTGCTACAAATATAATAATAAAAATCTTTTTAATATATTAGAAAAAAAATAAAAATAGATGATATGATAAGTCTAAATATTACATTTAGATAGGCTTAAATTTGTAAAACATGTATTAATATGCTTATGTTATAAAATTAATAAGAATGTGTAGAGATTTTCATCATGGCATATAGTTTTAATTGAAATATTTTTATTGGTTAATTTAAATGTCATGTCTCTTAAAACCTTCCCGAAGATATTTCCTAACTGTTCGTGTCACACATCTCTCGGGTTTATACGTTACTAGCGGACCATCTTGCCCGACTAGCTAGATCTAGTCTCTTTATAGTTAATTTTGTGGGTTTTTCTATTCAGGTGTGACTTACCACACTGATGGCCTATTCGTTTGCTAATCTGGCATTTCCATCGAAATAGTCCATTTTTTGAATGAATCATTCCATTCAAATGATCTAATTTGATTCAGTTAAATGAGTTTTAAAATTTGACCTAAATTTTTAAAATTCTATTCAATTAGTCCATCTGAATGCTAATCATTTCTTACACTAAACAAACATCAATTCTCATTTTCATCCATCGAACAAACCCTAACTCAAGTTTGAGTAATAAATTTACTTCTCGAGGTTAAACCAAAAAAATAAAGATTGCCGTTTAGCTTCATATAACTATATAAAATTTTAGAAATCATATGACACGGCGAGGTAAAAATAACATTTAAAGTTGAACATAACCAAAAACCAAACCAAAAGGATAACGATTTAATGTTTGGACAGAGCAGTTCATTAAACAGACAACTAAAACTAAAATAAAAAAAGTATGTTTTAAGAAGACCTTGGATTGATAATAGCCATGAGAGGATAAAGCTTCTGAGAAGTTAAGCCATAAGTATCCACATTCTCTTCTTCGCCGTCTCTAAGCTTCCATTCAAATTCTTGTACTAATCTCCCAATGGCAATGCCTGCCATTAGAGATGCTTGAAGTGCACCAGCACAAACCCTCTTTCCCGCTCCGAACGCCATTGTCTTGTGAAGATCCGACGATTCGTATTGTCCGTCCACAAACCGCTCTGGCCACCACTCCTCTGCTCTCTCCCAACGCTTCTTATCCATGTTGCATCCATAGATGTTTATGACTACCTACACATCAAGATTTCAGACTAGACTCTTATTTGGTTGAACTTCAAATGTGAAATACTCTGTTTTGAGCACGTGGTTTTCGCTTTTTTGTACGTAGAGGTGGACAAACAAGAATACGAGTCAGGATCTTGCGGGAACGGACGGAATGAGTATGATAAAGGACGATTATTCTACCTCACTTCCTGCAGGGATATGATAGCCTCCGATTTGGGTATCTTCATGGGCATAGCGAATGGGAACTAGAGGAGCCGGACTGTATTTCCTAAGCGTTTCATGAAAGACTCCATTGACATAAGGAAGTCGAGGTAAATGTTCTTCTTTGATCTTTTCTCCTCCGCAGACACTTTGGATTTCGTTATACAGACGATCTTGGACACTTTGATGCTTTGCAAGTTCATAAATCGCCCATTCAGTTGTGACCAAAGTAGTGTCAGCTGTCTCGATAATCGTCTCCCAAACCAAGGTTGCAATTTGCTCCTTGGTTAGTGTTTTCGCTTCCGACATCAAGAAGTTGAGATAGCAATCATCATCCTGTTTCCAAGTAGAGATCAGGTCAGAGGAGTAAGGCAACAAAACAAAGACAATTGAACAAAACATACAGATTCTGAATCATTCTGCTTCAGTCGATCTTGAATCAGAGCATTCATCACTGCGAGTCTACGTTTATGCTTTTGCTGGATTCTTGCTTCAAAACTTTTATTCGGAATCCATTTCAAGTATGGGAAGAAGTCTCTCCAATCAACATCAATTGCACCTTCCATCATGTCATGTACTAAAACCTTGAAGATCTCATCTCTCGACAAAGTCACACCGAGTTCCTTGATGTAAATGGATTCTACATCTTTCCCAAAGGCCTACGGAAAAGAAAAACCATTTTCAAATTTTCTCTTGACGAACAAATAATAGAAATGTGTGTTTCCTGAAGTATAAGGTAGACAAATAAAACTCACTTGCTTCAAGGCTACTCCAAAAAGCTCATGCTCGAATATAGCCCTGAAGTTTACAGGCTCTTGCGGATGGTCCCTCGTGTGGGCATGCAACTTGGAGGATACATTTTCAATGAGTGCATCTCTGTAGTGTCTTTTTCGTTTCTGAAAATCAAATCCACACAACACAAAAATTGATTTCAGTTTACCACAAAGTATATCGAGAAGAAGCTGTGAACTCACCTGTGCATTTGCACCCAAAAGTCCATTCAAGAGACACCGTTTAACGAGTTTATGAAAATCATCATAATCACTTGTAGCAACCATAGATTTGTTGCAAGTGAGGACTGTCAATGCATTTGATAGCTTTCTTGTAGAGATGGATGGAAACCGAGTTACCATGGCCTGAAAAACACCTTATCATTCCATTATACAACTCCGATTTCGCCATCAGCAAATCAGTTCAGATACGTATCACATAAATAAGAGCAAGCTCATGTGTAAAGCTAAGAGATCTCTTCAACAAAACTTCAAGATACATTAGGTTCCTTCTTAGAGTTTGGTCATATGTATTCTTGACAGTAATAAAGTAAGGATTTTGTTACATATCATCAAGAATCAGGTTCCAAACCAATCAATCAGCCAACCATTGAATTCAAAAATCCATAATTTCTTGTACATTACTTGCATTAACTGAAACAATCACACAAGACACAAATGGATCAAACTAGAAAGCTAACCTCTTTGGCTGTGTCGGTTGAATTGAGGACAATAAGAGATGAAGAACCCATCTTGATAGAGTAAATTGGACCATAAAGCTCTGACCATTTAGTGAAAGTCTTGTGAGGTTTCTTCTCTTTTAGTTGCAGTAAGTTCCCAATCAACGGAAACCCTGGAACCACTGCATCAAAAATCAAACTTCAGAGTTCTCAAAGATCCAATTTTTAGTTCCCTAAACCATGAAACAACCAAACCAAATCCAGATACTCAACAAACCAGAGACCAAACAAGTGTATTACTAGATAACCTCAAAGGAAACTCAAGAACAAGGCAAAAATCACAAAACCCAAGTACTGAAACTGGAAAAACAAAAGGTTTCTTCTACCTGGAACAGGAGGGAGCTTAGTAACTTCCGACATGTTGTTGTGTCTGGAGAAGAAGAAGAGTAGTCTCTTGAAGAAGAGGATGAAGAGGAAAGAGGAGACGACAAAGCCAAGGAGAATGGAGATCATGGAGGCCATGGAGGGAGTGTGATTGGTGTGTTAAGAGCAGAAAATGGTGAAGAAATGCATTGGTTTTGAAGAGAAAGGAAAGTTTGGAGTTTTTCTCTTATTGGCATTTGGGAAGTTTTTGGAAGTTTTGTTTTGGAGTTTATGGGATTTTGATTCATTTTGGATTTCAATGAGACATATGTATCCTCGTGTTACCATTTTCATTTTTCATCTTTATCTTCTTCTTATTATATCATCATTCATATACATTTGTGACACGACCGTTTCTTTCTAAACTCACCGTTTCATCTCTCAATCAAAACTTAGGTGATTTTGTTTTGGTTATTTCATGATAGAAATATCATATTTAAAACATTTATTAATTTAGTGAAACCAAGAATTATAATGTATTCCCTCCGTTTCTAAATAACTAATATTTTGAAAAAAAATTATTTTTTAAAAATTGATGTTTTACATTTTCAATGTAATTTTTATTAAATAATGATGATGAATTGTATTAATTAATTTTGTTAAATTATTATTAGCTAAAAATTATTAAAAAATCGAAAATTATTGAAAATTTTTTAACACAAAATAACACTGTATTTATAGTTAAAAATTAATATGTTTTATTAATATGTGTGAAAACTCTAGAAATCAGTTATTAGAAACAGATGAAATATTTTGCAATTTAACAAAAGTAAAAAAAAAATCATATTTTGTTTAAAAGAATCTTATAAATTTTAGTTAGTTTCCTGATAAAATAATATTGTTTTTGGTTTTCTAACTAACTAACTCTTTTTTTTTTTGGATCAAAAACTAACTCGTTAATTTATAGTATTGATATGATAATAAATATATCTAAATGTACAAATTCAAGAAAATATTACATATAAAACTCAAAAAGCTGGTTGAAACAATTAATTATGTAAACTAGATAAATTTTTAGAACAAAATTCAGAAGTAGATAAAATTTTCAAAAAAAAAAAAAAGGAATTCAAAATGAATTTGACTATTGTATTCTCTTCATTTTTTTTATATAGATAGACCAATGATAATTAGATTTGTTTAATATTTTTTATACGTTTTAATTGATTATTTTCATTCAACTGAAATTCAGGGACGGAGCTAGGTTTTATAAGAAGGGGGCAAATGTCCCCTCCAATAGTTTTGTAATAGTTAGTGTAATATTTAAAGAGTTTTAATTGTGCCCTCATTGATTTTATTATCGGATCCAAATGTTGAAAATAAAATATAATTAGTCTAAAGTCTAGATACTTAACAAATAAATTACATGAAAACCCATATATCAAGTAAATAAAAAGGTTTTAAATAAAAAAAAAGTCTTCTCAATTATCTCCGGATCGTCAAAAATCTCTTCAACTATTTTTTAAGTAAAAAAAAATCCCTCAACTACACTTCGTTAGTGAAATCAACCCTCCGTCTATAATAACGTTGAATCCCAATAAAAATTGTTGTCTTTTGTTACAAAAACGACAAAACGCCTCAAATATTGACCAAAACATCAGGTTGTTTACAGGAAAACAGCACAACGTACATCTTATGAAACAAAAAAAATGTGATCCTAGATGTACTATAAATCGTGATTAATCCTAAATTCATTCAGGAAATCAGCCGCAATTTTATGTGCACTATAGAGAATTAATCACATCGTATAACGTTTTGGTTAATATTTGTCGTTTTTTTAACTAAAGACAACAATATATATTGGGATTAAACGTTATTGTAGACGGAAGTTTAATTTCACTAACGAAGTGTAATTGAGAGATTTTTTTACTAAAAAAATAATTGAGAGGATTTTTCACAATCTAGTGATAGTTGAGAGAATTTTTCATTAAAACCCCTAATTAAAATCATAAATTACTAATAATCACTATATTTTCTAACTATTTATTTTTATTTGCATATTATTTAGATGTTTTATATTGTATACTAGGTGATCGTCCCGCACCGTGTGCGGGCATGAAATTTTTTAGTAAATTAAGTTAATTTTGGTATCTAATAACATTTTATCTAATGGACACCAATTTTTGTAGCATCACGTTGAAAAGATTATAATTTATCACACATAATTTATCTCTCTAGTCTTCGGCATAAGGGTGGTTTTTTCAAAAAACTATATAGCATAAGATTTTTTTTTTTGGTTAAATATGTACAGATATAGCATAAAACTAAAAAATTGTAATTGCATTTGAGTAATTGATTCAAATAAAACAATGAGTAAATAAAAAAATACAAATATGCTTTCATGAACCACTTTGATCAATCTCATCACTTGTCAGCGAACCATCTTAGCGGGTGCATCCAATACATATCACTATGTATTTTTCGTCTAAAAAGACATCAAATAAAAACAATAAGAAATGAGTATGTGAAATGAAAATCAACATAGAATGATAAAAAATGCATATTAGAACTTGAGACAAAACATCTGACCATAATTTTTATAAGAAAGATATGGGTAAACAAATAGTTAGAAGATTCACAATTTAATCGTAATCTAAAGATAAAGAAATATACATCTGCGAACCATATTTTGAGATGTGTTGACAATGGAGAATTTGATTCTTTATAAAGAGAATGATGATTGGTTGAAAAAACAAAATCAATTTACATATCTAAAAATAAAAAATTCAAATTAAGAGAAAGTTGCTCTATAATTGTAACAAACAAATCTTAATAAAATATCAAAATTTATTTGTCCTACCGAATATGATCTAAAATAAATATATACTAAAACCAACCCTAAAGTGTAGTTACACTTCTTCACTAATTGGATAATACACGTAAAGAAATTTTTTTTTTTGCTAAACATACACGTAAAAAAAACTTAACCTAACCAGAATTTAATACAAAATCAAGTTAGCTAATCAAAAGATTGAAAACGAAAGTTGATACAAAATTCAGAACCGGAGTTTGATACACGACTTTAAGATTGGTTATAGTCAACGTATGTTCTGTTCTCAAATGGTTTAATTTCAATATCGTTAGTTGTTACTTAGAAATCTTGCCAAGTTAACCGGCTTCTTCTGTTAAGACTGGAACAAAACCAACACATTTTAATGGTTATAAGATTCATAATAGTATTTCAGATGTTGCAATAAATAATTATGGTTTAAATAATTTATTTGGTAATTAAACATTTAGTATTAATTCAATAATTTAAGTTAATTTATTTGGTAATTAAACATTTAGTATTAATTCAATAATTTAAGTAACATATAGCCATGTCATCTTTTATTGAAAGACATGTCATAATTTTAGGCCAATTAAATTAAAACACATAAGGAGACTAAATAATAGTACTTGCCTTTTAATAGAAAGGGGATTTTTAAAAAAATTGTTTCCGGATCTGGCACTGAACTGAATATAATATAATTTTTATGTAACATATATAATTTAAACCTCGGATATTAAAATTTCGTTTGGTATAGTTTTGAATTCGATTCTGATTCAACTTTGTATCAAAACTCATCGTATTTTAAAAACAATTTAAATTTCATGTTTCATTTTTTTCTTTTTCTTTTTTTTGGTCAAATCATTTTTTTCTCTTTTAATATGTAAAATGCATGTTATTGACATAACATAAAAATGCAGTATATACGCGAGGCACTATAATCAACTTTATTGCTTACACTATTTTTTTATACACACGATAACATAATAATACCACCCCGCTTACTTAAACGAACATCATATTTACACAAAATCGTCATGCAATAGTATACAAAAACCAAGAACATAAGTTGTAACAAGAAAATATAATTAACAAAAAAAAAACTCAGTAAATCAAGCCAAACACCATTAATTTCCACAAAATTACATTTTGAAACAAATCATCGAACTGATGATCTTGACGAACCTCACTCTATTCCTGGCCATCTTTTCTAGCTGAGAAATAAAAACAATACAAAATATGCATAGATTTTAATTTCAGACATAAACAATAGGCATTATAGTGAAGTGTGATGGATAAATACTATGAAAAAGTTTCGTAAAAGAGGTAAATTTACGTGAGAGCGAGGAGATCTGAGAGGTCTTTAAAACGTGCAATCTCTTCACAGTCGATACAAACATCCTACAAAATAAGATAAACTATATCATTCATTTTCCAATGAAGAAATTATTATCAGTTTATATAATTAAGTTTGACCACGAGTTTCTAGTCTAGTGATTTGTATTAGTATAGTTATCATGTCATAATTTAGATTTAAATACCGAAGTGTGAGTTATATTAGATAATAAGTGTTAAGTCAAAATTGAATTGATTTGATTTGATTCAACTTACTCCCAAGGAACATCTCCGACAAGAACTTTGTCACCTTCAGTGTCTTCATAGACCAAAGTGTATTGTCTGTTGAGATCCAACGGATCTTTCTTAGAGAATAGTTGATCAACGGCATGTGAAAGCTGTTGGTAGTTGTTAAAAGCAGAGAGGTTGACTTTTCTTCCGATTGGAACTCCTTCCATGTTGATCTTAACGTACAACTCCTTCTCTTCATCACTCTCTCTCTTCTTTAGGTTTCGCCGGGATGATCTCACCGGCGGCCATCCCACCACCGGAGCTGCCTCAACCCTGTCTTAACGTTAGCCATTTGTAACTATATAAATTGATCGGAGAAATCTATATAGTTTGATGTTCTTGCCATTCAAGACATATATAGTGGCACAAAAAACCGATTGTAAAACAAGTTAATTGCCTGTTATTGGAAAGAAATGATGTTTCTTTGGTCAATCCATTGTTGTTGGAAGTGAACTGGTGGTAGGGAGGAGCTAGCCTTAGCTCCAATCTCTTCTCTTCTTCCATTTGCTAAGTTTGTGTTTTGTGTGTTGTGTGTTGTGTTTTGGTGTTGGGGAGTATTATTTATTATATGGGTGGTTGGCAAGGAACTACAATCCGCATCTTTATAAAAGTAGCCTCTTTTTATTTATTTTTATTAAAAAGAGATTTCCTTTTGTATAATCACCTAACAGATCCTATACTTGTATGGTGTCAGAATGTCAAAATTCGTTACATACGTGTATGAATATGATGCGGATTCGAATACATATATAATAACGATAGATGACTACATATAGGATCAAATTATAAGTTATAATATGTTAAAACAATGGAAAATACAAATCGGAAAACTAGTTTAAGATAGAAATACATAATTAGTTAAATTATGTAAACGTATTTAAATATAATGACTTATGAGACAAAAAAATGTGTCATGCATGGTTGTCTCATCATGTGATCATCAACATGGTTGCATCATCATCATCATCATCATCATCTTTCGTAAAGCTTTATCTTCAAAAAGGAATGGAGAGTGGAGGCCGACAGAGAAAAAGAAAGAAGAAAGAGATTCCTAGGCATGCTTAAATGAGTGCCTACCAATATATAAAAGGAGAAACTTAGTAGGTTTTCATTTCGTACTCAATTATAAACCTTCTTAGAATTGTTATTGATTTATTAATAAATATTTGTATTTGTGGTTTATAAATATTAATCGTGTGTATACTTATTAGAATCCCACTACTAACTCTCCTCTTTTTTTTCAGAAAGAATTCCACTACTAACTTGGTGTTTTATTGTTTTTGCATTTTGCAATTTGGCCTCCATAATGGTTGTCCCTTTTTTTCAAGTTACATACTTGATTCGTTTAGGGAAACTATCAACCCGGCCATGAAAAACAATATCTTAAAAGTTATTGATACCGATACGATCAAGTATAACTTTAGAAAATTATCAAGACAGTTTAAGGATCTTTCACCTCAAACTTAAGGAAAATTAATGGCTTTCGAAGGTATATAAAGACAAATAACTGTGATTGATGGCTGGAAAATCAACTAAAAATGGTTTAGTTAGAATCTTAGGGTGTTCCAAGTGTTAGCTACTAAGGTGAACGAAATGGTTACTTCTTTTGTTGATCCCATAAGCATATAGGAATGATCGATGCATAGTAAAATTGTCAGCTGGAAAAATTTAGGTAAGAGTGTATTAAACATCTTAACACCGAGTAAGTCCATATATTATCATTTCACACCGAATGAGAAAAACAAATAGGAAAGAAGTAAAATAATGTGTTCCTTTAAGAGAAGCTATGATGAACATTTTGACACCAAATACTCAATACGCATTTAGGCATGCCTATCATTTTTTTTATAAAATAATATTTTTGAGGAAAAAGGTTTAAGAACAAGTGTAGATGTTCAATGAATGTATCATCATCCTAAACAAAAAGAAAATCAAAGCTATAATCATTATCATAAATAACTATGCCACTAATGGAGGGCCACCACTTGCAATTTAACTCTTTATATGTACCTTTATTTTATTTATCAATCTTTTTTGACTTTTGAGATATGATGGATGGGATCATTGACTTTGCAATGATTATAATTTCGGGCCCAAAATCACTTCAAGTATTCTCTTTTAACCCTCCTGCTCGCTTTATTCAGAAATGCATTGTATGGCAATATAAACATAGTGGGTTTTTGGAATATATCAAAGATGAACTTGTAGTCAAATAGGTCAAAACACATCTGTGTAACGTAATATTTTCAATAATTTATCTGATTTTCTCTAAACACCTAATTACATAAATGAAATTATATTGTAGTTTGATTAGTTATGTATGAATTATCTATAGATTGGTAATTTAATGCCTTGTAATGGTTAGTCCTTTATCTATCTTGTTTTCTCAGTTTTTATTTTTCTTATGGAGAACAATTGATGCAAGGTTTCTGATGTATAATCAGTATTTTCCTGTTTTAAATCACCAAATTCAAATAGACAATAAAAAATCTTTTCATTATGGATCTTGTTTCTTTCACTATTTTAATTAATAGGGACCAAATATGTTAAAACAAAAGAAGTAAAAAAACAGGAGAAAAGTGGTCATATATAGAAGCAAGCAAAAATGAGGAGTAAAAAGCTGAAGAGATAAGGGTAATGTGCAGCCAAATCTCTTTAACGGAAGTTCCTGTAGACAGGGCTGTACATGCAGCTCTCTGCCATCTTGACGAGGTCCTTAGGACGAGGGAGGTTCGATGCGAGTCCTGTACCGAACAAACAACAACAATACATCAGATTTTGCTAAAGAAAGAGAGTTATTTTCGAAATGAAGAGTTATGTAAACTAACCGAGTTCATAAGTTTTGGCTCCCACACTGGCTGCAATGTTAGCAGAGATCTTTCTGATGTTTGCAAAAGGCGGATAAATCAGTCCTTTGGCGAAATTCTCTTCAGTAACTTGCGAGGCCAGCGCTTCGGCTGATAAAACAGATATGAACACACAGTTTACAAAAGATTAAGCAAAAATGGTCTAGATAGTAGTAACCAGCTTAGTGCCAGAGTATGTACTTTTATCTGACAATGCATCAGTTTCTTGAAAGAGTTTTAAAGGAGTGTCTAGTACTTACAGGCTGCTAGAAGCATGTCATCACGGACACGAATGGCACCGGACATGATCAAACCAAGACCGAGACCCGGGAAAATGTAGCAGTTGTTTGCCTGACAAAAAAGGGATGTTATCAGAAGAACATGAGCCGTTGGATTGTCGATAAAAATGTTACAATAAACAACAAACGAACCTGTCCAGGCAAGAATTTTTTGCCATTATACTCAACAGGGTCAAAGGGGCTTCCACTTGCAAAGATTGCACGACCCTATAACCAAACACAAGCTTTGTTTACTCGCATCAAATGCAAATTTTCTTGTGGGGTATCAATAATAAGCTCTTGATCGTTACCTTGGTCCATGTGTAAGCTTCTTCCGCCGTGCACTCGGCTTGAGAAGTTGGGTTTGAGAGAGCAAGAATCAGGGGTTTCTGTTACCCACCAACACCAAGATGAGCATCAGAAACAAGAGCATAGATACCGAGAAAGCAGATCGAAAGAAAGAAACAAAACCTCGTTGAAGGTGGCCATGGCCTCCACTACTTCCTTTGTGAAAGTCTTACCCACACCAGAGGTTCCAATGAGCACAGTTGGCTTAATTGCCTGATTTAAAATAAGAATTATAAAGTCTTAGAATTTTATTTTTTTCTCATCTAATGGTGAAGTTGTTTAAAAGTACATTAACAGCTCCCAAGAGCTCCTTGATAGGCTCGTGCTCATGCGCCCATGGCTGCTTGAAATGCTGAAGTGATTCTTTGCGTGTGCTAACAATCAGTCCCTGCAAGATTAATCCAAAGGATGTATCATAAATGAACAAGAAAGCAATAGCTAACAGTCTTGTAATCAACAATACCTTAGAGTCCACAAGCCAAATCTTGTTCCGGGTCTCATCGATTGATTTTCCAGTCTGCAAAACAATTAAGTCAAAGATTCTTTAGCAAGGAGAAATGGCAGGAAGGCGAAAGACTATCTAACCTCTTTTGAAATCTGAAGAGCGATTAGCTCAGCGATTCCGGTTCCAGCCTTCAGAGAGAGATAAAAAAAAAAGCATTAGCATCAAAGCAAATACAGGGGGGGAAAAAAGCTTATTCAGTATATGTTTTCAGGTCTCACCTCTCCGGCACCCAAGAACAGAAAGGTATGGTCAGATAAGCTTTTACCAAGTACTTTCTGAGCCGCAATAAGCCCAGCAAGCACCACGGATGCAGTACCCTGCAATATTATATAGACAGAACAAATTCCTACTAGTCACTTTTCAGAAAACTCATAAAAATCTCGGAAGAACAAGATCTTACTTGGATATCATCGTTGAAAACAAGATGACTGGAGCTGTACTTGGACAGAAGCTCAAACGCGTGGTGGTTAGCAAAATCTTCAAACTGAAACCAAAAGTACTTATATCAACACAATACTAAAGAGAGATCTTTTTAGCAATATTGATCATATGATTTACCTGCACCAACACTTTTTCTCCATAGTTCTGTTTAACAGCACACATGAACTCATGCAGAAACTCTGCATATTCCTGAATAACAAGAGCAACCAGACTCATCAGTATTTCTAACACAAGAAGACTGGAGAAACATAGGAAAGAAAGTAGTTAACCTCTCCAGTTGCCCTCTTCTGTTTAAGGCCAATGTAAAACTCATCATTCAAGAGCTTCTCATTGTTTGTACCCACATCAATGGTGATAGGAAGACACTGCACGTCAAATCGGGTTTACATATATCATGATCAGAAATCAAGCATAACCACCAATTTCTTAGATGATAAATTCAGCAGCTATTGTCTCCGTGCTTACAGCCGATGGACGGATTCCTCCCAAAGCTGTGTAAAGAGAAAGCTTCCCAACTGGAATTCCCATTCCCTGTAAAACATTTCCCACCATTCAAATCAACAAAAGATAAAAGCATATCACAAGAGTTTTCGAGTGCTAAAAAACTCTGTTTACCTGGCAACCAAGATCTCCAAGACCCAGAATACGCTCACCATCGGTGACAACAATAACTTGAATCCCTCTCTGTGGCCAATTCTTCAATACTTCAAGAATCTTTCCCCTTCAGAATGCCATATATTACTTTAGAAATGCAAAACAACTGAATGAAAACACGGTTTCAGCGAGTATCAAACCCTACTTCTCTTTCAAGCTGATGTAAAGTCCCTGTGGCCTCCTGAAAATGCTTCCATACTTTTGGCAAGCCTCGCCAACTGTTGGAGTGTACACAACAGGAAGCAATTCCTCCACACTATCGATCAGAAGCTTGTAAAACAACCTCTCATTCCTCTCCTGAAAGATTCAGATTCAATTCGTCAGCTCGCAGTTACAACAGTTAACAAACAATAACCAAAATCAAACAGATCTTCGGATTACACTCACCTGAAGATCCATGAGAGCCATGTAACGATGCAGAGGAACCGTGTACTGACGGAGATTATGCATCACCTTCCTCTCCTATTACAAACCACAAACTTAAAATCAACATAACCTCCAAAAAGATTGGAACTTTATATAACTGCAATAGAATCATATATATAATCTATAAACCTAAAAGAAATCACCTGAACATCTTGAGATAAGATCACAGGTGGAAGTAAACCAGTTAAGTAATGAGCATCTCTCTCTTTATCAGTAAAAGCAAGTCCTTTATTGTAACGAGGATCACGCATCAGAGTACAACCACTGTAACAATTTTCACAAATCATATGTAAGAAAAGTAAAAGAACCAAAAATAACAACACAGAAACAAAAATCCAAAATTTCTTGGTGAGCAAGTTAAAATATCAATCCAAACAGGAAGAATCCAAAACCAAACTTTTCTGAAATATTTTGACCCAAAGTTTGGATCTTGCGAAACTTGAATAGGAGAATGCAATGTGGGTAAAGAAAAAAAACCCAAATTTTGTGGGTCGGACCTAGCGACGGAGGTAACCCAAGGAGTGACGAGTTGATCCAATGTGGCGCTATCTTCACCGTAAACATCAGAAATACCGCCCCCGACGCCGGACCTGTTGTCGGAGACATAATCGTCGGAGATTTGAGTCGCATTGCAGCTCATCTTTCTTCCACGGTTCTGATCTAAGAAACAGAGGAAGAAGAAGAAACGATGGAATTGAAGCAAATGAGACAGAAAGAAAGAAGCAAAAGGTGAATTGTGTGTATGAAGAGAGGAGAAAGTGGATCAAACCCAGAAAAAATGGACAATGATGCGATTATGTAGGCAGAGAAATTTGAGGTCTGAAAAATTCTTCCTTTTCTCTTATTGTCTGTCTCAAAGAAACGCGCAGAATGCGTCTCCATACTCTTTTCGTTGGTCTTTCTTTCTTCTTTTTTCCTTATTAATTAAAATTATATTTTTTTTTTATGTGTATAAACCTTAATCACAGTTTAACCCATATGCATTTTTGGTCAATTTATTATAAACATTTTTTAAAAAACAATAAATATGATTTAGTATGTCTTTTTTTTTTAAACGCTCCAATTTTATTATTATTTTATTACAAATCATGATGATTGTTACATCGATACTTTTACAACGAACAAGTCTGTTATCTTGATCCACGCCACACGATTCTACTTTGTTCCACCCTGAAAATCTCATGTAAGCTAATTTCCATTAATCTATATAAATATTAATAAATCGCATCTCCTGGGATTCGAACTCCAGATTATTTGGTGTAGAAGTCTTAACGTGGTTAAGTGGGCTTCCACCCATAGTATAAACATTTTAAATTAGGGTTTTTGAAAACCTATTAAAATTTAGTGTTAATGTTATAATATTAAGTGGAAATGTAATTCGATGTTTATATAATAGCAGATATGATTCTCTCAATTTTTTGTATCATCGTTCGATATCGAATTATTCTAATTAAATATTTTTTATAATTTTGAAGTTCTGTTGGATCAAGAGTTAACTTTTAGTTCATTTTTTTTGAAAATGCCATTTTTTCCAAAACATTTCAATTGTTTTTCATATTGATATTGATCACAATTAAAATCTTATCAAATGGATTTATGATTCCTTAAAATGAATGAAAAGTAGCTCATTTTTCTATAGTATTGTAATATTTTACCACTGGTTTTATTTACATAAAGGGTATTGTAGGCTCGTAAGATCTTGTTAAAATGACTAGAAGGTTTTTTTTTTTTTTTCAAAAAAAGATATTGTTAGAGATATTTTTATAATTATAATAATTGGTTGGGAAGATGGTTATGTCACATTATTTACCTTCCCCTCCAAGTTTTTCATAGCTCCATGCCACGATAACATTTAATTTCTCTCTCTTTCTACACAATAATGTGTTTCGTAAGCTTTTCGACCTAATCTGGCATTACTACAATACTACTCCATCATGATAGTTATTATTTTCATCTATGATTTTCTTCTAAGATGTCATTTTTTGTTTTATGTAAGAAATTATATGGTTCATTCTTCACTCTCAATGTTTTGTTATGATTCCGTAGAGAAAGTTATAAAAGGTCTAAACTAATATATAAGAAATATGTGAATTTATTCACATAATGTAATTAATGCTGAATTAGAAATTCATAAACATAATATTGTATCTTAACACAATTTGTTTATTTAAATAGAGTGGAAAAATAAGATTTAATTCTTGGTCTAAATTCAATTATGAATGGATCGATAAAACCCATTAGTTTGAAGAGCTTGGTATCTCTTCAATTCAAAAAAAAGAAGAGCTTGGTATCTCATCGAAAAAAAAAACACATGTGACGAACGTGAAACTTTGAGTGTTTATCACTTATATAACTAAGATATAATATAATATAACACAAGTAAAAATGTTTGAACCGGATCAGATTAGAAAATATGCAGATTTTGCAAATTTTGGCTGAAGTCGGACACCAATTTCTAATAATCAATATTCATCTTTGCCACTAACCAACAGCGGGAACTTTTTGTTGGCTTTACCGTGCCATTAAAGATAATACATGTGAAGTTGATCCTTTATTTAGCCCATTAAATAAAAGCTAAATTGTTCATGCTTTTATTGGCAGGACGAAGACAAAAGTAAATTGGGAAACAGAACCCTCGAGATAGTTCTCTTAACACTATAAATAAGCATCACAACTAACAAGTAACAACATATAATCACTGATACAAGTTACAGGTGACTTCTACACATATATACAACAAACACAAGAAAACACACCAAAAAACACCAATCTTTGCCATGGACCGTCTTCAACGCACCTTCTCGGATATCTCACACCAATTATCCACAGATAACACTCTAACAAAACAACCATCTCCAACCCCAACCGCAACCGCAACAACTTTGTTGTCCTTATCAGCGATATCCGAAGTGGAAGATGCAAAGTGCGAGTGTTGTGGCATGTCTGAAGAATGCACACAGGAGTATATAAACCGAGTACGTTCGAAATTCTCAGGGAAGCTGATTTGCGGGTTGTGTGCAGAGGCGGTGGAGGAGGAGATTGAGAAGATGAACAACAGTGAAGTGGTGGTGGAGAAGAGGCGCGAGGAGGCAGTGAAGGCACATATGTGTGCATGTGCCCGGTTCAACAGGCTAGGCCGGAGTTATCCGGCGCTTTACCAAGCCGATGCGGTTAAGGAAATTCTGAAGAAGAGGTCTAAGAAGATCGTTAGAGCCAACAAGTCTGAAAAAGGTGGCCTCGCTAGGAGCTCTAGCTGCATGCCGGCTTTGGCTAAGGAGCTTAAAGATCGTGCGTTGGTTAATTAGTTTGTATACGTACGTTTACTCATATGTTATACTATATATATATTTATACATAGATTTAAAGTTTGTAGAGGGGGAGAACGTTATTTATTAACTCAGCTATTATATGTAGTGAAAAGCTGATAAAAGTTTTCCGTCTAATGTAGTAGTATAATATTTTTTTTTACGTGTGACGTAGCTTTTTACGTGTGAAACGTTTTTTTCACTATTATACTCCTTCTGTTTGCTTTAAAATAGTGTTTTACGAAAAAAAATTGTTTGAAATTAAATGATATTTTCACTATGCACAATTAATTTACTTTTGTTGTTTTTCATTATTTAAATTATGCAAACTGTATTTATATATGTTGAATTGTGTTTGGGTACATATTAATTGATATCTATATTATTTCATACAACAATAAAATTATTTTTTTTTTTTAATTTGTGTGCTATAACTTCAAATATCCTTATGAGTGAGCATATATATATATGTTTATAAGCGTAGAAATAAAACTGGTGAAAATCTCCCCAATAAGAACAAACACACTCAAAGAGAACTACATGCTAGAATTCTATTTGCAAGAAAATAGTCAGGCTTGGCCGAAAACCAACGGGCTAACCCATTACCCATGGTTTAGCATCTGCAGGGCCCGTACAACAAAATATGTGGTCTAAGACAAAATAAATTCTTAAATTTTTATTATTTAAATTTTTTTAATAATATTAATTTATAAAAATATAATAGTTCACAAACTTAATATATTTTTTATATTTGTAGTCCAAAACATTTTTATTTGTAACCCAAAATATTTTTTTTCATATGGCCCAAACATTTGTTTAAAAAATATGGCCCATAAATTAACAAAAAAATTGGTGGCCCTAGGCCATGCCCTGATCTGCCTACCCTCTGCGGCGGGTCTGAGCATCTGGTTGTTTTCCAACATTTTATTAATTTCATGACCATATTTTTATTCTAGAATAATAGATATAGGATTACAAACATTTAAAAAAAAAAGGACCGCAAGTATACATAAAAAATATATGTGAATTTGTGAAATATTATGTTTTAAAATAATATTATTCAAAGTTTCTAAATAATAAACATAAAAGGGAGTACCCTTTTTTTTTACATTGGATCATTTTTTTTTGTTGGGTCGATTCTGAAAATAGCTTGGGTATAAACATATAAATATAGTATCCCATTTTTCAACATTCCTTTACTTTATAACTAATGAAAAATTTACAAATGAAACAACACAAATTATTGCATGTTGTCATAATTAAATGGATAAGGCTATAAATAAATAACGTGTTGTCTACCTTAACAGCTCACATGCCTCTTTGGGACTTAAGTCTAAGCTCTACGCTAGAAAATTCATAATTTACATGCGCAACTACTTTATTTTTGCAATGTACCATCTCTAGTCACGATTTCAGTTAATTGGGGAAAACAATGATCTGAGCCATGAGTGAGCTTCGTTTTAGGTTATTTAGCCTGATTTTAAAATGTTGCACCACGTGTCTTTCTCTTTTGACACGTGAGGAGCACTCTTATTAGGCACTTTTTTTCTTGCCACTCCTACGCATTTCTCACTGAATCCGTTATCATTATTATTCATTAGATATAGGAAGATAACAAAAATTAATTATCATTCTGTTGGATGATGTAAAATTTTAAACGCTAGAGTCTGGTTCAAGCCACTGATGATGCAACATACTCCATATAATATATATAGGGGAGTAACAACATTAGATGCTCTTTATTTTTAAAAACAATAAGAACATGCATTAGATGAATGTTTATAAAAAAAACAATACTACATGAATGTGGGAAATATGATAATATTTGACGATCATTTATTCTTCTTTGTAAAAAAAAGTAAGAAAAAACTTATCCTTTATTTCGAAGGACGATTGCGTAGGGGTCGGCGTAAGATTAAAAGCTGGGTCCCACAGAACTAGGATCTTCTCGAGACACGTGTCTGAAATAAGCAGACAATCATGTGGAGCTACGGAATTTCTAGTGAATCGTATTTTAATGGGCGATTTGTTTAAAGCGTTTTGTTTAAACAGCAGGTAACAAAAATTAAAAACTGCGATTGATTGAATGGACGATTAAATATATATATTTTCTCCGTTTCAATATGTGTGATATTTTGGAATAAAAAAATTGTTTCAAAATATATCATGTTTTTAATTTTCAATGCAATTTTTATGAACTAATGATGATGAATTGTAAATTTCAAAACTACTATTGACTTAAACTTATGGAAAACTGTTTAGTGCAAAAAACAATATATTAATAGATCAAAATTAATATATTTTTTTAATATATGCAAATTTTCTAAAACATCGTACATATTGAAACGGAGGGAGTATTTTTTAAACATTGGGCGATTACATAATACTAATAATTAGTTAAAAACAGAAACAAATTAATTTTTAATTAAAATTTCAAAATAATTTTATAAAAATCTAAAATACTATATATATATATATATTTTTTTTTTTAAAATCGCTTATTTTCTAAACAACGTAAACTCATTAATTTATATTAGCTGTTTGTTTTAGATCACAAGACTATTTTTCTGTACGATTAGTAACAGAGAAGACTTCTACAAATGCTTCCGATCAATATTTAAATAAGTAAAGTTTCAAAAAAAATAAAAATAAAGTGAATGTCTTGAATATCATAAATTCTTCACAGAATTAGATATCATTTTGTAGAAGTGTTATGCAACTGCAATCTAACACTTTCAGAACAGAAATACCATTCATCATTGCCACGAGCTTGTCTCTCTTGTAAGCTATATTCTAAAACGAACGAATTTCGTCCTTTTTCTCTCGAAAAAGTTGTTACGTCATTAATCCTTCTCAGTTTTTAAGCAAATGATGTCGACATAGTGAAGAATTCTTATTTTAAAAATGTTTTTTATAAACCATAGAAGTTCCGGTTCATAATTTATTTGGTATCCGGAGACAGATTCTGAATATTCCGATTTACAATATAACTCTCCGTTCTAAAGAGAATTTGAATCCGATGCACAAAAGAATCAATTACATTGTGTTGCTACTAGACAGCCACGACTCTTTTGGTGTGTACAACATTTTTAAACTATGTTTTCTTTATTCAAAATCATAAATATATATATATATACATGTTGGCGCATAGATTTTATCTCATACATTTAAATAGCATCAATTTTTTGTTTTTGTGTGTAAATGCGCAGTTAGTGAGTAGAAGCAATCTCACTTTTTTCTTGTAAATGCGCAGTTAGTGATTATCATCACTTTGTTTAATTGCCACATCACAAATAAAAACTTATACAGTTATTTTCTTATGTAAACCGGCCGGGTAAAATGTTGTTTTTCATATCATTCAAAATCAGTTGATATAAGTTTTGCTATATTTATATATAAAAGGATGATGGATTTTATAGAAATTTAACGACTTCGAAAACTTGTTTCGGACTTTTCCATTAACCTTCGTTAAGTTAAAATTATTTCTTCTTGTTGTTGTAATTGAGTTCATTAACTTAGATACATATATACTAATAGGTCAAAAATAAAACTTGGACACATGCTAATTTTGGGAATTATGAACGATGTTGTAGATTGACCAAGTAAATTGAAATAGCTTTGCTTACATGACCAACACCATTATCATTATTTCATGAACAGTACTATCCCATCAAACTCAAGAATTAGTTGTTTAAAAAATAAAATCAGATCTACCATTGAATCTTATTTTAAATCGACTAGGACATGATATCCCTAATAATAAATCACTCTCGAATTAAAATCTGCATATTTTTTTCATGGCCGATTATTGTATATAAAGATTTCTTAATTAGCTATAGAAGGCTTTTTGTGTTAATTAGTCATAGTTATTAGCTTCATAATTTTATTATGAAGCGAAATGATTATATGCACCACTAAATTTTCGAAGTAGTTACAGAGTCTGATTTTCAGGGAACGGACTTGGATTATAATTACGACAGAAGCATTTGCAAATAGTTATTAGATTAATACTAAGAAAAATTAACTAGGGAGTAAGAAGAGAGAGAGAGGTTAAGACCGGTCATACTCTTTGCGATGGTGTGAGCTGGAAATTGTCGTGCCTAAAAGTGGGATCGTAAAAGGAATAAAGAGTTTTAACATGGGATTAGGAAGATAACTCTAGCTAATGATATTTAACTCTTTAAATATTCGTCTACAAGTCCCGAGGAATATTGTTCGATATGGTAGATAATCGAATCGCCCAGTAGAATATATCTTGATCTACAAATTAAGTCGTTTCGATTTTTCTTATTCAATTATATTAGTCCTTTTGGTTCTCCATTTAGGTTATTATTAATTTCATAGTTTAGTTTTCTTGAAGACTTGATTCCTGTAGTAGCAATGTTAAAGAACCAACACGGCCCCTAGTGAACATATTTGCATTTCTTGTTAGTCCCACTTTCTCTCAACTTACTGCCTCGTTGATATATAGAGATCTTTTTCTTTGTTTTTTAGAATAGAATATAGAGATCTTTTTCTTATAGTTTATGATAGATTGTTAATATATATAAATTAAGAACAATAGAGAAATTCGACTGTTCGAGATTAAAAGAAGTACAAAAGCCACATATGGATATTGCTTGAAACTAATAAATATACAAATTCGTTTGCGACAGCCAATGCGAAGAAGATAGATACTGTAGTTAAAAAACCATAAAAAAAAGATGTCAGTACTCATAAATACATCGAATAATAGCAAGGGAAAATGATTGCATAGCGTTACTAAAAATAAATAAATATGGTTGAATAGTAACAGAGGATGATTGTACGGTCAATGTAAGCAATTTATCTTACTGGTAATCTATGAAATGACAAAGTTACTGCCACGGTATATGTACACATAAAATTTTTGATTCATGACAAATTGGTAAACAAATTTTGGTAGAAAGAAAGAATGATAAGTATTACTCGTTCTGTTTCTAAATATTTTGTTGTAGTTTTTAATTTTTAATGGAGTTTTTATGAACTAATAATGATAAATTATAAATTTCAAGACACATTAATTGATTTTATCGAACTACTATTGGTTAAAATTATGAAAAATTGTTTAGTGTAAAAAACAATGTATTAATAGATCAAAATTAATATGTTTTCTTAATATGTGCAAAATTTCTAAAACATCATACATATTGAAACAGAGAGAGTAATTGATTTTCTAGAGTTTTCACACATATTAAAATTATATTAGTGTTTAACTATAAATACATTATTTTTTTTGTTAAACAATTTTCAATAACTTTTAACCAATAGTAATTCAACAAAATCAATCAATATGTCTTGAAATTCACAATTCACCATCATTGTTTAATAAAAACTGCATAAAAAATGTAAAACATCAATCTTTTAGAAATAATTTGTTCTCCAGAACATATATAATTTAGAAACAGATGGAGTATTAAATTAGTTAAAAAATATAAAAAATAACAATGAAAACAGAAAAAATGATAATGAAAATATCATTTATAGTATCGCAAATTAATACTAATTATGCTATTGGTAACTATTAAAACGATATTTCCTATGCAAAAGTAAAAAATTATCAATCAAATCCAAATTTCATTATTGAGTAGAGACCGTAACTACAAATAAAATTTTAAAAAAGACAAGGACTAGAGTGAGATTATCGTGGACAAATGTATGAGATATTTCAATTTGTATCACTCTTTTCTAACGTATGCTTCTATTATCTGAAATATTTTTTTTTATTTGGTACAATTATGATATTACATTGGTACAACTATAAAAATTAGAATATAAATAAATAAAATAAAAATACAATGATACTATTGAAGTTTTAGTCAACATGAGTTTACCTGAGATTAACTCGACTATCATATACTCCAAATTAAGATTACCACACGAGGCCACGAATGTACATGATTTGATAACCTTATCACTTAGGCATACCGAAACCGGTACGTCAATCCGGTTAAGGATACGTTTAATAATTTGGACTAAACCGGACCGGTTTCAACATTTCTCCAAATCTAAATGGTGTCGTCGCGTATCAAATGTTGATGATAATCAACGGCGTGATGATAATAATCCAACACATGCACGTGAGTGGTACTTTTCTGTAATATTGAAGCAATGTTATGACCCTTTTAGTAAAGTTGTCCCCACCACTAATACCACATTTGCACATGTTTGGTTCATTAATCCTTTAATGATGTCAACAAAATTTCCAACCTTTCTGTTTGTCAACTAAGAAATTCTACTTTTTCCTACAAATTTATGCATTAATTACCTTCTCATAATTCTCTAAACCAATCATTTTGTTCTATAATATATCCTATCATAAAATGGTCAATTGGCTCAATATTCATATTGAACAAAACAATTAAGAATATAGCTACCCTTATTGAATAATTAAGTTAATAACCTAGTCATTGAGATAATGCCCATTGTAACCCTATATTCTGAGAACAACAACTTGTCAGGTAAGAGGGAGGATGCAATCACTTACTTTTTTTGTTTCTTTATAAAATTAGTTTTCCTTTTTTATTTTATCATTTTGCTTCAATTTATTTGTATAAATTAATTTAATTTTATGATTACATTTTAAAAAAAAATCACTTTTTGCAAATTTTGAATTTTAAAAAACGTACCCATTTTTCTATTATCAATGAACCAATTTTATATATACATCTAACAATATCTTAAAATTTATACAAAGTTCGAATTATATTATATGAATGTATGAAATAGTATAGATTTGATATAAACAACAATTCAGCTCCGTATACATAATATTTTAATCCTGAAAACTAAAATTTGATCTCATCCACAAGACATACATGAACTTTTGCATATAATCAAATTAATTTAGTTATTCATTTGTGAACTGAATAGACATATGCAACTATATCTATATCTTAAAACTTATACAAAAAACAATCTATATTATATGTAAATTTTAAATAGTATAGACTATGCATTGTTATGTAATTATATATATTTGCTTTTTCAATAAATTTTATGCGTTTTAAAAAAAATTCAAACTACAAAACATGCAGTCAATATATTTTTTAGTGGTTTCATGAATTTGATTCACTTCTATTTTAAAGATCCAAAGCAAATGAAAAAAAAAAAGAGAAAGAAAAAAGAAAAAAGAAACAAATAAAAGAAAATAAAAATAAAATCGTGAGTGTGAAAAGATAGAATTGTCATTTAATACATATTACACATAGAATACTCTAACCATACTAAATAATAATTACTTAACCAATTATTAATTGTTTGATAGTTATTTTTGCCAATTCCTCATGATAAAATTATATAAATTTGGAGTATGATTGTAAAAGTTCTACCAAATATAAAATAACCTTTTTCAACAATTACAAACGTGTCGTGTGTTGGGTTAATAAGTGGTAAATTTTTATATTTCATATAATTCTCTTTCTGTAAAAAAAAAAAAAAAAACAAACGTGTCGTGTGTACCTTTGCACTGAAACTGGTACGGGGACAAGAAACGAAGATGAACACCGAGATAGAAAACGGTAATACTAAAAATTTATAGATACGGATAAAGTAGAGATACGTCAATAGATATATAAAAATACCTATGAATACATATAAAAAAATTATATCATAAATCTCAGTATAAAAAAACACTCAATCAATATAAGAATTAGATTTATTTTGACGTTAACAATAAAGCTTAAATTACAAGAAACAAATTGTATTAGAGATAGAAAAACATACGGTGATCGGAGTAACGTAAACCTTGTTGACTTGTAAAGAGTCAAGAATCGAGACTATTTGAAAAAACGAATGTCGATTATATATGAGATGTATAATAAATTTGAAACCCTATTTCATAATAACTTTTTTTATGGTATACATTTTATTTTCATTTTTTTTCTTAAAAATAATAATTAATATATATAACAAACAACGGAAACACTAATTTTTAACATAATACGTTTGAGAAACATCTCTAAATTCGAAAAGTTTTGTCCCCGTTAATTGTCGACGTTCCTAACATGTTAGAAACATCTCGAAAACGTTTCGGTGGTGTTTCCAAACCGTACCCGTCTCTCTGGGACGTTTCCGATACGGGAGACGGCACCAAAACAAAGTACTCATGCTTCATAGGTGTGTACACATGTGTTTGTACACTTATGAAAATCCGCTAAAAATGTCAAATATTTACAATTTACATAAGATTAGAAGAAAAAAAACTAAAACAGGAAGATTAATTAGTGTAAGCAAATATATATAGAATTGAGATAAGTTCCCATAAAATCTCCATTGTCCTCGTCAAACCTTCCGATATACATGTCTCTCTTGTCCCCTTCAAGCGCAATACAAATGAAAATAACAATAACAATAAAAAAAAAAAAAAAAGTTTTTAATCTTTTTACAGAAACCATAACTTTCTCTAACTTTACTCCTTTTTAAACTCACATTTTCTCCTCACTCCACTCTCTCCTCCTCCTCATCTCTCTCTCTAAAAACTTCCGGCAAGACTTCACCGTAACAACCCCACCGGAGAAAAAAAAACAACCCTTTTTGTAATTTTAATGGAAGAAGAAGCTCACGAGTTTTTCCACACGGCGGATCATTTCGTCGTCGATGACCTCTTGGTCGATTTCTCTAACGATGATGACGAAGAAAACGATGTAATTGCTGATTCCGACGGTTCCAACACAACCACCACCGCCGTTGCCGACAACTCTAACTCTTCTTTCTCCGCCGGAGGTCTCCCCAATTTACACGGTGACACTAGCTTCTCCGGCGACCTTTGCGTACCGGTATGTTAAAAAAAAAAATCATTTTCACTCACAATAATTGTATAATTAGGGGTGATTTTTTTTTAATTGGTGATTATGGAATTTTAGAAATGTTTTAATTTTATGAAAAAGTAAAAATGATTTGTTATGTGTAAATTCAGTCCGATGAATTGGCTGAGCTTGAGTGGCTATCGAACTTCGTGGAGGACTCATTCTCAGCTGAAGATGTGCAAAAGCTCCAACTTATATCCGGTTTAAAGACCCGACCCGACCCGAAACCCGAATCCGGTGAACTTAGCCCGAATAGCAACAGTCCGATTTTCACTACCGACGTCTCTGTTCCGGCCAAAGCACGGAGCAAACGCTCACGCGCCGCGGCGTGCAATTGGGCCTCACGTGGGCTTCTCATGGAAGGGGTTTACGACAACCCTTTCACCGGAGAAACAATTCTCTCTAGCCACCACTTGTCTCCGCCGACCTCGCCTCCACCGTCGATGGCTCATATCGGGAAAAAACAAGCCATCGACGGAGGAATCCGACGAAAGAAGGAGCCATCCTCGGAGTCTGGTGGCGCAGAGGAGAGACGGTGTCTTCACTGCGCCACAGACAAAACACCACAGTGGCGGACGGGCCCAATGGGCCCAAAGACGCTTTGCAACGCTTGCGGGGTGAGGTACAAATCGGGGAGGTTGGTGCCGGAGTACCGGCCAGCAGCGAGTCCGACGTTTGTGCTGACGAAACATTCCAATTCTCATCGGAAAGTAATGGAGCTCCGGCGGCAGAAGGAGATGACAAGGGCCCACCATGAGTTCATTCATCACCATCACACTACTACTACTACGGATACTCCAATGATTTTCGACGTTTCATCGGACGGTGATGATTACTTGATCCACCATAACATTGGCCCAGATTTCAGACAGCTTATTTGATTCATCATCCTTTTGTTTCCAATAATTTCTCATTTCTTAATTAGGGTTATCTTCTTGGATAAAATTTTGCTAATCTTAATTATGATGACAGTTTTTACTTTTCATTTCTTCCTCTTTTTTGTGTTTGTTTTGGAGTTTGTTAGAAACTTTTGTTCCTTTCATGACAGGGAATGAATCTTTTAATTTTGTTTTTGTTAATCTACTTTTTATGTCATACTAGTCTCTAGTTGATCTCTTTATCATCGATTAACTAATGTTAGATCTACAATTAATATGTTTATTTATCAACATGTTAATAGGCTTTATACTTTACCATAACAAAATACTCTCCATGGATGATAGATAATGTGTAAGAAAATTGTAGATATAGCATACTAATTAAATGCTATTATAATGCTAATCGTAGTGATTATAAATTTAAATTGAATAACTAGGTTATATCAAATTAAACTATATCATAATTCTTATATACGACATTAGAAGTGAAAACTCATAATGATGAAATATTGGTGGGAGAGTGTCTCAGTGTTGGTAATGTGTCACCTCAAAGATCGAGGTCCCTCTACTCTTTTGTAGTATAGTTATTTCAAAGTTTCTGCCTTGCAAATATTGTAATTGTTTCTAAATTGATAATCTTCCAAATTTTTATTTTATTTTAATGACTAACAACGGTATTTTGTAAGCTATTTTGTTAGCTTCGTATATTTGATTTAGATAGTACTTCTAATATTTGTTTCAAGCAGCATTTAAAATACTAGTGTGATACAAAACGATATAAGTGGAAAAGAGTTTCAAGTAATTAATTGATAAAGAAACATCTTGGGATGAAAACATTTAATTTTCTGCTCGCATGCACGATCCGATGCAGCACTAATCCATATAGTAGTATTTTTTTTTTAAATTGTTGGCATAATCTTTTGTGTCTTCGTTCACTGATTAATAGTTTTAGAGATTCTTTATTTCGTTCTAAGAAATGAATATATACACAACACATGCATAATGAAAATCCTTTTGTTTTTTTGCAAATAGAAATTTCGCAAGTGTCGAGATTTGATTTCTTTTATATTCTCCTAGATACTACCAAACATGAATTAATATTATAACAAAGTGTTGTTTGGACTATTACGAAATTATGATAATTATTTTCATATATATATTATATATATATATATATCTATCAGTTGAGGCTTAGTTTGCGGTGGTCACATGCCTCTCATGCACACATAGAGAGAAGAAAGAGAGTCGTTTTCGTGAACCCTCACGTATCTTAAGCACATGTATCCGACAACAACAAAAGTACATTTACTTGTGAAGCGCCATATTCATACAATCATATCTTAAATCTATTATTTTTGAAATTTGATCAAATCAAATATTTTTTCAAAGTTCAAACATCATTCTTAATTACGTGGAAAACTATAGCTGGAAAAAAAAATAATTGCTACATCGTTGAAGTCCTACGCCTTTAACACCTAATCTCCCTTATAAGTCCAAAATTAGCTGTCAATAATATTGTTTTTAAAGTGTAAACCATCTCTCCCAAACATGAGCAAACTAACAACGATGAGTACTCTCTCATAACTACTAAACCACCAAGTATTTGGTTAAAAAAACGTTATTCACCGCATAAGCTGTGATAGATAGTAGATTAGTCTACGACTACGAGTAGTAAATTTCAATTATTTTTATTTTTTGGTCGAAAATAAATTTCAATTATTCATATCTTATACTAGAAAATAAAGAAGGGGATGTAACGTAGAAATGCCGAAAAATGGGTTCCCATGCGCATATAAAAATTTTGGCACGTTAAATCGTGAAGTCTAATGATCATTCATGTCTCCTCCTGACAAATTAACTATTTTTATACACAATTAAAAACGATATTATTATTCTAATGATGGTTCACAAGTCGTTGATATAATGCGTTTTTGGCGCATTATAACTCTTGTTTTATAGGTTTTTATCGAGTCTTTCATTCTATTTTGAGTCATTTTAGGTCAAAAAGCGGCTGGAATGGAGGATTGTAGCTCATGAAGAGATTTGGCGAAAAATGAGGGAAACTGGATCTTTTTGAAAATTCTGAAGATAAAGAGCACCCGCTCCCGATCGGCTGACCTGCTCCGCAGAAGATCCGCTTTTGAAAATTTTCATTAAACCTATTTTCGCCACCGAGGGTTTCCCATATAAATCCTAGCCTCCCCAGACCTAAGGAAGCAGCCGTTTTTCATCGAACTAACAGAGAGAACACGAGTGAGAGAGATTTGATACTTTGTTTTTAGAGTTATGTAAGATTTGAAGATTGTCTTCCATCCTTTGGAGAAGATTTTTAAACTCTTTATCTTTTTTTTTTCATTGATTTATTCATGAATTCTCTTATCTCAATTGCTGTTGTTCGATCTATCATGTGCGAGTAGTCTTCCAAGTTAGGTTAACGATGGGATTATGGATTCTCGAACTAAGCATAGATAGGTTTTGAAACATATTTGACATCTTCATCTATAGTTGATCATAACGCCTAGACTAACTTGATCACCTAGCCTTTGATTTTAGGTTAAATTTACTCATCAAAAGTGTTGTGAATTACTTGAATTAACATAGATGGGCGATTCGTCCTTAGCCAACGACAGTTGAAGTGAAGGCGAGCTGTGAACAAATCGATCATTTCCTCTTTAATGCTAATCATTCTTTGTAATCTCAAACGACAGTTTAGGGTGTTAGATTGATTGATGAAGTGGTTGATGCCACGACAGTTGATCCTCCTATTTTTATGGTTGAGTTCTAGATTGGTTCTTAATTAATATCCTGAATAATTGCTTGGTTCTACATGATCTAATCCCTAAGATATTTTTCCTTAGCCTAACGTCTTTATTATCATTTGTTTAAACCGAATTTACATAATTGCTTGCTATTAGTGACAACTTAAAACCAACTTGACCGTTTAGCCGAAATTGTATCCCAAAAGATTAGAGTGTATTGCTGGTCCCTTTGAACGAACCTAACTATTCAACATCGGATTAGTGATTCTAGATTTGAAATATAAATCCGACAAAAAGTTTTTTCATCACTCGTCCTTATCGTGACCATAGTTTAATTAGCTGAACTAACAAAGTAGCTAATGATTCTTCTCTACCAAATGGAATGAAATCATTCTGTACCATGAGATCGGATAAGGAAAACCGAAGCAAACCGGAGAGAGATGTTCATTTAACCAAAGAGGTTAATAAACCTTACTTGAGACGGAGAAGAGAATCATACATGTACAAAACATGAAACTAGTATTGAAAACAGCCAATAAACCCATTACAAGCCCTTTGAGCAAGCAAAGGCGCAACGGAAACACAAATTTCAATTCAATCAGACTGTAATATGTTCAAAATACAACCCAATTTCATTTGGTTTTAATCCGTGGCAGAGAGAATAACCAAACGAAATCGGTAACTAATTGGATCAAACAAAAGAAGTGAGTGAAGCTTAAAAGGAAGACGATGTGAAACTCTTTCAAGATCAAATTCCATTTCGCATGATCCTGGTCTCTTATCGAGGTACACTGAGGCCAAGCTCTGCAAGAGAATACCACCATGACTACATTAGCTGCCATATGACACCGTAAAAACATGCCTAGTATTAACAAACGGTATTAGAACAGAATCACTAAACAGAACATTCATGCACCGATATCAAAAGCTTGTCTAGATACTTAAGCTCACGACTTTCTTTTTTCTCAGAAGCTACTGACAAGATTGGAACCAGTACACCCCCTTTTTTCAATTCACCAAAGAACTAGGCCACATATAAGAGACTTGATCAAACAAGAGGAGTCTATACTTTCAAACCATTTCCCAAACCATGATGCTAGAGACATCCAGAATACCCAAAATCATTCACCTCTCTCTCTCTCTATTTTAAACATTCAACTCTCAGTTAACACTGACATAAGGTCTGTATCTAAACAGGGCAAAGCTACACTTCCCTCCACTACCCATACGGCTACTTACAAAGATACTGCACTACAAGCGACAAGAACTCTTTATCAGCTACTATGTCTCTGTTTTAAAGAACTGAGGAATCTAAGAGTCTATGTAGAAGCACCAACTGGGTAACTTTACGAACCAGGAAAGATTTTCTTACAAATGCCAATTCAGAGAAACTCTAAATCTCAACAATGTGGCTCAAAGAGACTCAATTTCATAAACCAATCAAGAGCAATCATTAAAACCAATAAGAAGAAAAAGAAAACCATTGGCATTGACAAGTAAATTCGACAAGACGAAGATCTAAAGACTCAACAACAAAACGAGAGTTGCTTACAGATACGAAAAAGACAACATTTTGGAGGAATATCAAACCCCTGGATTCGCACTGAGCATACCCTGAGACAACGACCTTGAGTTCAATGAGTCAATACCAAGACACGAAGTCAATCGAGCTGAAGAAACCGCACTGTGAAGAGGAAGCAGAGACTGAAGCGAGCCCAATTGAGCAATCGGTGGTCTGTTTTCAATCAACCCAAAAACATCGAATTGAGGAAAGCGAACCAACGGAAATCAAAACAGTGACTCTAATTGTGGGGGAAAAAGGAAGGGTTTTTACCTCGCAGGTCCAAGCGAAGGACGGAGACCGAAGAATGATGAAGCCGATTTGGGTTTGTTTGTAGCGGATTTAAACATGGAAAGAGCCGGTTTGGAGAAAGATCGGCATCGAGAAGCCATTCTTGCCGAGAACGAGACGGATGCAATGCAGAGTGAAGTCGGATTCTAGGTTAGCTCCGAGAAGACGAGAGCGAGGATTTTTTCGCGATATAGTAAACGACGCCGTTTCGAAAATATTTAATTAGCAAGGTTTACAAACGAATTATTAATTAAGCATTTGCACTCTATGTAAAGAGAAAAAATAAGATGAAAATTTAGAAAACAAATAGCGATTTTTGCATGCAATTTTTTTTGTTTAATAGTAGTAAATAACGATATTCGCATGCAATTTTTTTTTAATATAATTTATCTGCTAAAATACCAACTACTGTGGAAACTCTTTGGTCTAGTGGTTTGATCATGGATTCATTAATACTTCTACATCAGAAAATATATCGTTCGAACCCCAGAAAATGCGATTTATTATCATTGATGCAAATCAATGAAAATAAATTTAAATGAGATTTTCAGGATGAGGCAAGATAGAATCGTCTGGCATGGATCAAGGCGAAAGACTTGCCCGTTGTAGAATCGTCGATCTAAAAGATTTCATAATTTGTAATAGAATAATAATAAATCAAGAAGTTAAGAAGTTAAAAAAAAAAATACCAACTACCACGTGATTTTTGCATGTAACATGTTGTTTTTATCTAACATAATTGATTAAATAACACATAATCTTTATCTAAACACATACTAGTTTATTTTCAAATTTATAATTTATTTCTGTGACATGTGTTTTTTTTTAATGTGGACAAACATAATGATGTGTTGCTAAATTTGTAAACCTGTTAAATATGTTTAAAAGGCCTTAAATTTTGTTTTGAAAACAAACCCCAAAATATAAGAAAACCTTGCAAAAAATACTATGGGCCTAGTGCATTTGAACTCTTGGCACATTCCAAGAACCGGACCTATGTGTGTGTGTGTTGTAACATCCTTGACTCTCCATATGAATCCACGATCACATTTCAACGCCATTAATAGACCCCATGATATAGACATGTTCAACTAAATATACCATTTTTGCACAACCATCAGACGATATTTATATTCAAGTCGTGGAATCTTCCTTCAATAATGTGTTTTGTTGTATCATGTAGTAAGAGAGTTGGTGTTACAATAATTATTTAGTATAAAACTATCAATTCGGGTTTTTCGGGAAACTAGAGTTTAAAAAAAAAAAAAATAATAACCAGAGTTGATCCAGTTTTTTTTACCATCCGATTAGTCTTTTTAGGATGAATGTAGTCGTCGAGTAGGTTACTCACCAGATTTTTTAATGGACCTAAAACGTGACACTATTTCGACTGACCAAATGAAAGGGATTGGAGAGTTTCGCGTTCCAAAAAAAAACTAGAATTGGTGTTAAAATCATTATTTACTTTGGGAATATTGTTGAATCTACCATTTGTGGTGAAATTACTTGTTGGAAATACCACAATTGGAAATCCCTTATATCTACCACAATGCCACTGTTATGCTATAGAAAAAGAAAATAATACTTCTTAAGAGGTTTGATGTTGAGCAAAGGTTCATGTGTCAGAGATAGGGTGCGCGTGAACTGTGAAGGACAAGGAGAAGTGACGTTTGGCGGGAGTTTTAATCTTATACGCATTTAATGGTCTGTTTAGTGAAAAATTTAGCTTCATTAAAAAACAAAAAAAAGAAAGTTCTCTTTGTTCATCCTCACTAATAGAAGTTAAGATCCATTTTTTCTTGTTTCTGAAAGTTGCAGACGGTGGACAGATTTTGCTGGTGGACTGTAAATCGGTAAGATATGACTATGTAGTAATTGTTGGATTAAATGTAGCTACCATTTATTCTGCACCAACTAGGATGTGTAGGGGTGGACAAAATGGGTGCGGTGGTGGACAATCTGGAGGACCTGATTAATATCCCTTTGACATACGAAAACCCATAATTTCTGGAAGAATTGGATGAGATTGAAAAGACTCACCTAAAGGGAAAAAGTGTAATGGTGAGTACGAGCGTGCCTACAGACAGCGAATACGAATCTGAGGAGAAGGTAGGAGATGATAGTGAGGAGAATGTAAGAAGAAATGGAAATATAGACGAGATTAGAGAGGATGTTGGGGAAAATGTCCATCCTTACAATATGGACGAGATTCGGGTAGAGGGTGGGGAAAATGTCCATCCTTACAATATGGACGATATTAGGGCAGAAAGTGGGGAGAATGGAAGGCATGAGAATATGGACAAAATTAGGGAGGATGGTGGGGAAAATGTTCATCCTTACAATATGGATGAGATTCAGGAAAAGGGTGGGGAAAATGTCCATCCTTACAATATGGACGATATTAGGGCAGAAGGTAGGGAGAATAGAAGGCATGAGAATATGGACGAATATGGGTCAACTTCACTTGGTGAAGAAGTTGAAAACAATGACGAGTTTGGACACCATTTGGTCCTAGAAAACCAGACCTAGGTTTCCCAATCGTGGACGTCTTTTGCCCTGGGGAGGACTTATTCTGGTTTCTGGTGGATGACATTTAGCCAAAATTCCTGGAAATAAAGATGTTTTGAAACAGATTGTGAACAAGAGAATTGGAAATTTTTTTGGAACTAATATCCGATGAGAGGACGAAGATCTCACAAACCTAAAAGACGATAGGAGGCGACAGAGAAGCCGACAGAAGAATTGAGGAAGAGACGACAGAGGAATTGAGGAATATGGTGGTTTTTACGAAACGACACCTATGGTTATTCAAAGGCAAAGACCAATGTTCGCTTGCAAAAAGCAATATGGAGAAAATTGAAAAAGTAAAGATTTTGTCTTACATATTTTTTTTAAATACAGTATTATCAAATCCAATGACCCAACTCGCGTGGTGAAGACGCGAGTGCCAAATGCGTGATATTACGTCAAACACAAATGAAGGTTAGTTTAGTCATTTCATCAGGGTCATGTAGTAGATTTCACAATATTGAAAAATTGTGGTAGATTTGACAAATAATTTCAAAATAAATGGTAGATTGCGTAATTTTTTTTTTACTTTTCGGGATCTTTTTATTTTTGTCAAGATAAAATCTAGAATTTATTCACCATCCTGATTTTGTTTTGTCCCAAAACAATCAATTTACAGTTTCCAATTTCCGTATCTCGATAAAAAAGAGTTGAATGTGAATATTACTTGCCCCAACATGCAAGCAACGCTTTAGTGGTATCCCAATGTCCTTGCAAAGGTTCTTATTAAATGTCAACGATTTCAATGCATGTGTGTCATTGTCAATAATACTATAGTACGAAGGTGTTAAGGGTAGTTTTGTCCATATATTGGCAAGTACTTTGGTCCAATTCGATTCGACTTGTTTCGGGTTTCTTTTCCCTTATTTGTAGGGGTGGACAAATTAACCGAACTGAACGAACCAAACCGAACCAATCAAACTCGACCCAGATCAAACCAAACCAAATATATACACAAGCCATTGGTTGAGTTTATTTTCAACCCGAATGGTTTGGTTTGGATGAAAACTGAATCAAACCAATAAACCAATATAATTTTGTATTTAATTAGTTAATTATATTTTAAATAATATTATAGATGTGTTTTTAAAAATTAGATCTACTCGACACTTTTGATTATTTATTTTCATTTTTTATTCTCAATATCAATAGTTCTTCCTATTAAAACTTAAATTATTTAACTTTAACATCAACATAGAAATTTTTTTTGTTCTTCTCTCTGCTTCCAACTATTATATATATATATATATTTTTTTTTTTTTGTATCAGAGACCGAAATAGTGAATATAACTATATTAGAGTTTGATTTTTCTTGGAGTTTTCACATGATTTTTTTCGTTTAGGTATTCAGTTTGGATTTACATGTTTTGTTTTAGAAAATTGGTTTCGTATCATTAAAATATATATATTTTTTAATTTCAAAAAACCAAAATAAAATCAAACCGAACTAAAATCAAACCGAACCAAACTAAATCAAACCAAACCGATCCAAACTAAAATTTACTTCGGTTTAAGTTTAGTTACTATTTTACTAAAACCGAACAAACCGAACCGAACCGAACCTGAACCAAACCCAAAAATAAACCGAAATGCCCAACCCTACTTATTTGGAGCGTAGGGCTAATGGAAGAATGCAAAGGAAAGTTCGGTTACCTTAGAAACCGTTTCAAACTTTTCTACTTTAATTATGTACAAAGATCGTAGCTCGACATGAAAGAAGATTTGTATTTTGGTTATTGGGTTTAGCTTAGTTCAATTGAAACTTGACCGAGCTAAACCGAGTCCAAGTACATTAACTGGATTCAAATTATCAATGTAAATTCATTTTAGCTATAATTAAAGTTGATAAAATAGTCTAAATTTAAACTCTAAATTCTTAATCCTGAAACCTAAACCTAAAAAAAAATATATTGCCTTAATTTTTCAAACAAGTTTTTAATTCTTACTTATCCAAAAATATATAAAATCCAATAATCTTTCGTTTTGTCTTAATTTAAAGCTTTCTTAAGAATCGTTTCATAACGCATAAAAAAAAAAGCCAGCTGGGTTTTTTACCCAGACGCAGAGAAAAGTAAAAGAGAAAGAAAGAATCTTGTTTGTAACAGAAGAAGACGAAGAAGCAACAAAGCGTGGTGGCTCAAACTCAAATTTACTCCTACCAAATTCCTAAATTACCTTCTCTATCTATTTCTTAACCCATTTTTATCTATAAACTTTTGAGAATATCATTAAATATAAAATTATTAAAAACACATTATTTTTTCCTTTTGCTTTAACTTTATATCTTCTCTTTCATCATTTTACTCAATTTTTATTAATTTTATACTCTCTTTAAATATAAAATTATTAAAAACACACTTTTTTCTTTTCAAAAGTATCAAATATTTTTGATACTCTCTCTCCAAAAATATATACTATTTCTTATTTTTACTCAAATTTATTAATTTTATATTTCAATACATCCCATTATTTCAATTAAAAACATTTTTTTTCTTTTCTTTATTTAAATTTTAATAATTTTATATTTAATAATATCCACCGAAATTCACAAATAGGTACGCTCTTAATGGCTTCTTTCTTGATTTCCAAAGGTTCCGTTTCGTTTCTCGTAAACAGAGTCGAGAGAGAGAGATACATACATAATAAATAAAAAGGAAGAAAATCTGGCAAGACTTTAACTTTTCTCGAGAAAGTTATTGGTGTTTGACTAGAAACCGATCAGTTTCAATAATCGGAAAATTCCATATGACTCTCTTGATCTTTCTTTGACTTCCGATTCGACTTCTCAACTTGTAAGCTTTTTTCTTCTCTCTCTCTTTTTATAGTAATATCTCTGTTCTTGGTGAAGCAGAGCATAAAATTATTCGATAATAATCATATATCTATCATCTTTAAAGATATTGCATGCAATGATGTTTTCTAAAGTTACGAAAAGCCAAAATAATGATTCGGTTGATATAATTCAAAAGAAACGATGATTACATGTAATTAGTTTTCCTGAGAAAAAGAAAAGAAAAGAAAAGAGAAATCTTTGAAAACTGCGTCACTTGAGCTCTGAAATTCACAAGTTCAATTTGTGTTTTCTTTGATCGCATTTCGTTGACCATGTAAGATTCCAGAATCGTATTGAATTATGATCGTTGTTCTTAAAGATTCATACTTTGAGTAAGTAGTCGAATTCCTGGAATTTGCTCTGTTAATTGCTTCAAGTTAGCTCTGGAATTCACTTAATTTTAATGGTTTTTTATTGGAAAAATTGGTTTCAGGCGTTGACCATATAACAGATTGATCATAAAGATTGATACTTTTGATTGTTACAGGTAATTGAAAGATGAGGCATGAGTTTCCATGGCTATGGAAAGTAGAAACCAGACGGCTTCTATGGCTATTGGGACTCACATTCGCTATCGTCGTCACGTTTCAGTACATCGAGCTACCGTATGCCATCTCCTCCCTCTTCTCTTCCTCCAAGATTCCCATTTCAAGAAACTCAACTTCACTTTTACGAGACGGTGAGCATCAGAATGTTAACTTGACTCCAGCTATGGCGCCGAGCTTTTCGCTAAGCAATTCCACTTTGACTGATCCCGGGGGAGATGACGAAGAAGTTGAGGTTGATCAGATTTACGACAGCAGCGGAAATGCTACTTCCCCCGCCATTTCGCCTACTGCATTCCCTACTCCGGTAAAGGAAAACGCAACCGCACCTGCCGCTAGTGCAAAGGCTCCTACTGCTTTACCTGATTTAAAACCGTCTGTGGTAAAGGAAAATGCAACAGCACCTGTGGCTAGTGCAAAGGCCCCGGCTGCATTACCTGATTTAAGCCCACCTCCGGTAAAGGAAAACGTAACAATGCCTACTACTAGCCAGGGACAGAGAAGGAATCCAACTAAAACCGAGGTTGTGAGATTTGTTCCTGAGGTAAAGGAGAAGGAGAAAACGCCTGATTCCGGAGTGATGTCAATATCCGAGATGAGCAAGCAGTTGCGTCAAAACCGTATTTCCCATAATCGTCTAGCAAAGGTATCATTATCATGGTCTTACTTAAGAAGTAGCAATAGTGTACCATGTTTCATCTCTCCGTTTGTTGTTTTCAGAAACCAAAATGGGTTACTAAACCTGACTTGGAGCTTTTACAAGCAAAATATGAGATTGAGAATGCACCGATCGATGACAAAGACCCTCTCCTCTATGCTCCTCTATATCGCAATGTTTCCACCTTCAAACGGTGAGTTTTTTTTTTTTTTTTTTCTTACTTCTTGAAGCTGCATCAAAGCTCATGTTCTGATACTGATTTGATTTGATATTGAATTCTTCAGGAGCTATGAGTTAATGGAGAAGATGTTGAAGGTTTATGTCTATAAAGAAGGAGATAGACCTATAATGCACAGTCCAATACTCAGAGGGATATATGCATCCGAAGGCTGGTTTATGAAAATTATGGAATCCAACGACAACAAATTTGTCACAAAGGACGCTGCGAAAGCTCATCTTTTCTATTTACCCTTCAGTTCCCGGATGCTAGAGGTGAGACTGTATGTTCAGGACTCTCACAGTCACCGCAATCTCATTAAGTATCTAAAAGACTATATAGACTTCATTTCCGTAAAATACCCTTTTTGGAATCGAACTTCCGGGGCTGATCATTTCCTCGCCGCCTGCCATGACTGGGTAATGCCTTCTCCTCTTTGTCATGAGAATCTTTTGTGGCATTTCTGATTTCTTTACGAAGTTATATAGACGCAATCTTTGAGATCATTTCTGAAAACGTATGATGTTTTGTGACATTTCTCTGTGAAGTTGTAAAGATGTGATCTCTGAGATCATTTTCTGATAAAGATTAGGTTTTTTTGTGAGATTTGTCTATGAGGTTATAAATATTGGATCATTTAGATCATTTTCTGATATGTGTACGTCGTTTGTGACATTTTCAGGCTCCATCAGAGACGCGGAAGCATTTTGCTAAGAGTATAAGGGCGTTGTGCAACTCGGATGTCAAAGAAGGCTTCATCTTTGGAAAAGACACATCTTTACCAGAGACATTCGTTAGAGATCCCAAAAAACCCCTTAGTAACATCGGTGGAAAGTCCGCGTCGCGAAGGCCATTACTTGCTTTCTTTGCTGGGAAGCCCGATCACGGGTATCTTCGGCCAATTCTCCTCTCTTACTGGGGTAACAACAAAGATCCCGACTTGAAAATATTCGGGAAACTTCCGCGGACGAAAGGAAACAAGAACTACCTTCAGTTCATGAAGACTAGCAAGTACTGCATTTGTGCCAAAGGCTTTGAAGTCAACAGTCCAAGAGTGGTAGAGGCCATTTTCTATGATTGTGTTCCTGTCATAATATCGGATAACTTTGTACCGCCCTTTTTCGAGGTTTTTAACTGGGAATCGTTTGCGCTGTTTGTGCCGGAGAAAGATATCCCGAACTTGAAGAAGATTCTGATGTCAATACCGGAACGCCGGTACAGGCAAATGCAGATGAGGGTGAAGAAAGTTCAGAAGCATTTTCTGTGGCATGTGAAACCAGAGAAGTATGATATGTTTCACATGATTCTTCATTCGGTTTGGTTTAACCGAGTTTTCCAGATTTCTGTTTAGAAGTTTGGTTCAACAATTCAGTGTACATTTTTACAGAGAATTTTTTCACAGTGTACGAAGACCATAGCACAAAACCAAGTGCTCTCAATTTTATTTATTTATTTATAGATTCAAATTATTCTCGAAATCCTTTTTTTTTTTGTTGAAACTTAAATGTTTTGCTACGGTTATTCTCGAAATCTTCAACTTAGTAGCTAGATAAGGTATAATCCAGTAGTAGTAGTAGTAGTAGATTTTTCACTATTTACATTTACATCGACATGTGAATCCGGTTTTCACCGGTTATGATTAAGGTGATTGAAACCGGTATTTATTCAATCAAGGAGCCAAGCAGAAACATGTGAGAAACAAGGAAGCAGAACTGAAGCTGCCATGTTTTTTTTGGTAAAGCTGAAGCTGCCATATTCAGAAAACCAATCTCAATATGACAATATCTGTTTGATAAAAAAAAATACAATATCTATAATTTTTCTGCAATTATCTTCTCTTTATTCTTCTTCGTTTTATTCATAAGTTATAACCTTCTTGGGAAAAATTGAAAATAGGGAAGAGGGCAAATAATAAATGGAGCGATAGTGATGTTTCATGTAACAGGAGACATGTTTTTGTTTTTAATATGCTTTGTCTGTCTCTTATTATAACCTTATGATTTGCAACTTTTCACTATATTTTTAACTTTTCACCAATATATATATATATATATAAGAATAGGATCCCCGTAAATACGCATGTAAACACATTAAAAAATATTAGTATCAAAATTTAGTTTTAATTAATAACCCGTTTAATTACAAAAATATTTTGAAATATTTAAAACATAGATCTCAAACTATTAAAGTTTAATTTATATCTTAATTCTTAAGTCCTAATTCATATTATGCATGACGAAAAATATATATACAAAAATGGAATTCAAATCATATTCTTAATAACAAAAATAAATATTCTTACACATTATGAATTTATATTAACTATATGATAAAATCCTACAACAATTAAAATATGATAGAGTTAAATTATAAACAAATAAATTTATGTGAATAACCTCATAAGAACTTATTAAAATATTTTATAATATTTTTATTAAATATTATATATAAATCTATGATTGATAAATGTCAATGATGTCATCGGTTTATTTTTCGTAGAGATCTATACTCGTCAAATCGTACACTTTTGGATCTTAACAGTAAATGTATTATTATTATTTTATAACATGTATAAATTTTTATTTTATATAATTTCTTTTTTAACAATGAAAATTATAGGTAAAAGTATAGGTAGAAGATTTATATTTTATTTGTAATAATCGGAAACTATATTTACAAAATAAATATGTTTATAGGTTTTTTTAATTGATTATAACATTGAGATTTCCATATTCATTTTAATTTTTTGTTTTTCAATTTATAAAAATTCTTTTGTTTTATCATTCATATTTTTCATATTTTATATTTTTATTTCCGCTATATTTTTTTTTATAGTCTTTCTATTTTCTTTCCTAATTTTATTTTCATAATTTGTTTAAACTATTTTAGTTATTTTTTCGTAGATATTTGGGATTATTAGAAATTTCTTTTTTAATATTTGGTTAGTTGTTTTGACAATTATTTTGTTGTTTTTAATTTTTAATTTTACTTATTCTTAAATAATTTTAAGTTTTAACACATGTCAACATCTGATCTTATTGGACACATGTTATGATATGGTGAATTATAATTCGCTTAAGTGTCAAATTCTCGTCGATAATATTTTTTATTTGATTTTTTTCTTTCTATTTGTTTTTAGGATTACACTCTCTCTATTTTATTTCTTAATTGACTTTGATAATTAGTTTAAAGTATTATATTTTTTTAATCTAATTAGTGTGGCTATTAGAAATTTTATTTTTATCATAATTAGTTTGAACAATATCTCTCGTAGATAATATTTTCTTACTTTATTTTTTTCCTCTCTACTTTTTTTATTGTTTAGTCTCTCTCTATTTTATTTCTCAATTGAATTTGATAATTAGTTTAAATTATTAGATTTTTTTTAACCTAATTAGTGTGGACTATTAGAAATTTTCTTTTTATCATACTTAGTTTGAACAATAAGAAATTTTTCTTCTTTACTATTTGGTTAGTTACAATTATTTTTTTCGTTTTCCATTTTTATTTTTATATATCTTTAATTAATTTTAAATGTTAAACATTTGTCATCATCTGATCAAAAGTAGACACATGTCACAATCTAGTGAGTTACAATTTTGTTTACGTGATATGCTCTCATCACGCGCATCCTCTTTTATATAATAAGATATATGGGAAAATTCCTGAAAAATATCCAAACTTAATTACATTTGCTGAAAAAATACCCAAGCTTTTTTGGCTACCCGATAAATACACCAACTATTTAAAATTGTTCTTATATACTCGAACTTTTAAAATGGGTTGGTTTTACTACCTCGACATTAACGGTGTCGATCCGACTAACGGAAGTTACTGTTTGCTACAGTACTTTCTTCTTCTCCAAATCGATTTTGGGATTTAAGAACCCTAAAACCCCAAATTGATTTTGGATTTCAGTTGTATATGCTTTCTACGACCATAAACGCGACCAAGCTTGGAAACAACATAATCAATCAAGACAAATATGCGTTTATGTTCTCGTTTTTTGTTCTCGTCTCCACCGTGAGATTATCCAATGCACAGATAGAGCTTAGTGCTTCTCCTCTAAAACCAAACATAGTCAAACTCTGAAGATATGTGAAATCCTCCAATTTAGAAGTATGATACTTAAGTGCAAGAACCCGAAAAAATCCAAAATTAAACGATTTTAACATAAACCCAGATTCAGAAACGAAATATACCCAGCTCCAATTTAACGATCATCACACGGAAGATTTCAAGAAACAGACCTTGAAATTGGTCAGGGAAATGCCACAGCCATTGTCGATAACCTGAAAGTGTTCTTCGCCATAGTCACGAAGGTTTATTTCTATACTGGTGGCTCCGGCGTCGAGACTGTTCTCCACAAGCTCCTTGATAGCCGAGGAGAGGTCCAAGATGACTTGTCTGGAGCAGATTCTGTGAACCACGCTTCTGTTAATCGATCTTATCAACGGAGACAGAGACGAATCTCCTTCCATATTCAAAACCGATTAATCTCCTCAAATCAAAATCAACACCATAGTCTGGGAATGTGAGAGAAATATGTGTTTATGGTCGCATGAAGCATATACAACTTAAATCCAAAATCAATTTGGGGTTTTAGGGTTTTTAAATCCCAAAATCGATTTGGGGAAGAAGAAAATACTGTAGCAACCAGTAACTTCAGTTAGTCGGATTGACACTGTTAATGTCGAGGTAGTAAAACCAAACTGATGTCAACATGGGCTGCAGCCGGCGGGCTAGGCCCAAGTAAGACCGCAACGGGCGGGCTTGGACACACATTTAGAACCTGCAACCCGTGACAGGCCAATCCGTATGGGTTGATTTTTTTTTGGTCCGTAAAGGGTTGGCTCATTTGGACACGGGCTGGCCCATTGGCCCGTCTAAATTTTTAGTTTTGACTAAATGATTTTAAATGATTTTGTTACAAAATTTAATAAAGACTTTTCTTTAATCATGAATACATATTTGGTTTCAATTTATGTTTATTTAAAATATGAATAAAACAAGTTAGTCAAACAGAAAAATTCATTAATACATCATTTCTATCGACCAATATTTTTACGTTTATATTATAAATACAAATCATATAACTTATATCACTAACCAAATTTAAACAACAAATTCTTTTTTATTTATCAATCGCAAAAAGAATAAAAAATATCATCAAGTTATATTAACTATACAACGTATATAATAGATGTGTATGTGAGCCTAACCATAAAAGTGAAACATAAATGTTTACGTACATACTAAGCCAAAAACACATATACAATACAAATTGATCTGGTACTATGACAAATCATTGAAAATCATGTTTGGTTTGTTTTAATTCTTTGTTGCCTTCTTGGATAGGGAAAACGGCTTAGTCCCCCATGAACTAAGTAGTTTCTTATTATTCATACACGTCCTATTGAGCCATGCCAAAACATACATGAACTACTTATATATTTGAATTTACGATATAATCTTTTGAAATACAGTCAATTTCAACAAAATCGTAAACAGAGTTAGTCCTTGGTTAACAGACTATGACGTGGATGACACGTGGATAACAGATTCATTTTGGTTTTAATTAAAGATTTTATATATTCTTTTGATTAGGTTTAATCATATTTTTTTTAATTGGTTCAATTACGTTATTTTTTAATCCAGAACTTCTCCCTCACACCGAACTTTTATAGAGTTTCTAATCACAGCCGTTCGTGTAAGTTTAACATATTCAATAGTTCAACTAAGGAGTAGAGGAGAAAGCGAAGTCGATTGGTGAAAAATTAGGTTATGGTGGTTGATGTGAAGAGACAAGAACAAGAATAGTGGTGAAGACGGTGGAGTTAACTGTAGATGTTGTGGTGGTTGAAGTGAAAGTAGGTGACGGAGAAGAAGATGAAGATTCACGGTGGTCCAATTTGATAACAAAGCTTGAAGAAACAGTTCGCTCATCACAACATGAACTAAGTTTTATTTTTTCTCCAAATCTAAAACGATGACGTTTTATAGTAGATTATTAAAAAAAATGATTTCGGTCAATTCTAAACCAAAAAAATACGTTATCCACGTGTCATCCACGTATGAATCCGTTAAAAGAAAATTAAATTTTTCGTGGAATTGACCGTATTCCAAAAGATCATGTAGTAAATTCAAATATATAAGTAGTTCATGTGTGTTCTGGCATTGCTCAATAGATCGTGTATAAATAATCAGAAACTACTAGTCCATGGGGGAACAAACCGTTTTCCCTTCTTGGATATTAGTTTTAAACTTTTATTTTGAATTTCAAGCAGAGATTGAGGTGTTTGAGTTTTAATTTTGAGTTAACGATTATGACTCAATTTGGATTTTTAAAATTTGATATTTTGATGTGCAATTGATGTTTCTAATTTGATTTGGATTGAAAAAAAAAACCTTAGACGAGAGTTTCCTTTTGATTCACATAAACTTTGTATACTAGATATTTAAAGTAGTTAAAACCCGTTTCTTTAGTCTTGGTCAATGTATTCGCGTTTGACATGTGTACACAACAAAGCCTTAGACGAGAGCTTGCTTCTAATACACATTAGTTTTGTTTCATTCATGTCTTGTGTTTCAATGTTACACTTTTTTTTAACGTTATAACAAGACTATCATAACCCGCGGGCTGGTCCGTTAGTCCGTTTGCCCAAGTAATACGGGCTTGGACATATATTTCGAATCTGCAACCCGCGACGGGTCAGCCCGTATGGATTGAAAAAAATTATGTCCGTTACGGGTTGGACTACTTGGACGCGGACTGGCCCGTCTGACATCTTTACTCATCCACCAAACGCAATAGTAAAAGAACAAAAAAAGAAAAAAGAAAGGAGAGAATAGCTATCTAATTTTTCTATATTTTGAAAGTTATTTATTTACCAACCTTCAGTCACATTTTTGACTGCTTTTATCCTTTTTAGTGTATCAAGAATAGGATCTTTAACTGGCATGGAAGTATTTGTCATCAAATAACAAGAAAATGATGGTTACATATATATTTATGAAATTCAATTTTACTCAATATTGTTATGTAATAAGATTTTGCCAAGAAAGTATCGTTAGAATTAGCTTGACATTTTGAGGGTATGGAAACATAATTGTTTTAGAGTATATAAAATTGTGAATTTTATTTTTGTTGAACCGAAATTTGTTATATCTCCTCTTGTTTTGTATTATGAAACTTAAATTGTTATCCCAACAATCATTTTTCCAAACCGAAGACCACAAATTTTTGTCCTTCCTTCTAGCATGACATTTATCCTGTCCTATCGTCACTCGTCATCACCAATAAATTTTCTATTTAATTTTTCGCGCAGTCAGGAGGACTTTTGACACAAAGGTTCCGACATTTTTTAGTCGCAAGGTCATCTTTAAGAGTTCATATGTTACAACGACCATGTAATCCTCTTACCCACTTCTCTAGGTCTATTTTTTGCTAGAATAGTGATACCAATTGTTCAGCGTTTCTAACCCAAACTCTTCATTAATATAAAAGTATTCGCTTTAAACCAATAGATTAATTTTTTCTTTTTTTTTTATTCCCAAAAACATTATACTAATTAGAGTTGGAATTGATTTACATTTTAGATTATTATTGTTTATTTTTCTGATGTAAGATTTGTATTGATATCTCAACGTAAACTTTAATATAGATGTAGTTCGATACAATTGTGATGGTTCATAATATTGTTGTTGGAAGTTAAATTCTAAAAGATATCAATCATGACATACGCATTATAACAGTACATGAAAAATCAATATTTTTTCAAATCATCATTGCAGACTAAAAATTCAACATTACTTTAGATGTTACAATCAACATGATGTTTAACTAGACTGCTAATTGGTTATATTTTGTGAAAGGTGATGCTAAGTCGTTATCGCATGTGTCTACAATCAACCATAGAGATATAATTTATATTAGAAAAATAAAAGATCGACAAACACATGCACTTAAAATTTTAAAAGCAGTACTACAAGTTTTAGACATTGGTGGTCCAAACTTGAATAATTTCATAGAAATATAATATGGTCGACAATTCCTTTTTTCTTTTTTAAACATCAATTCGTCATTTTTTGTCTTCTGCCCTTAACTTGAACAAAAATCATTGTACTAGTTAGACTATTGTATGTGGTTAGAAATCAATAAGATAACAGAAAAAAAAAATCTGTTGTCGAATAAAAGTCATTTATGTTAATCTTTCTGTCAACTCTTATATATTATTTGGAAAGTGATTTGTGAAAATATGTTTATGTGTCATCGTTCACTCTCCCAAATAAAATATGACATGGCAATTCTTTAATATGACATGACAATTTATTTAACTTAGTCATAAACTTACTTTCCAATGCTACTCAAAATCAAATCAATAAGATTTGATTTAACAATAACATTTATGTAAAAAAAACTATAAGAAAAAATTACGTTTTCATACTAAAAAAAATATTAAAGAAAAAATATTATTTACGTTTTTATATCTTAACAAAAATAAATATGTATACAACTTTGATATTCTACATAACGAATTTTAACAATAAACTAAAATAAAAAAATAATATCTTGACACAAAATCAAACTAACAATATTCGCCATAATTAATAAATTTCACTTACAAAAATAATATCTTGAATATTCGATGTTATGTTGGTTTATGTTATATAAAAAATTATTAGTTTTTTTTACGAAAAATTGCTCATATTAATATTTAAATATTTCGATGTCAAATTCGGTTTTTATTCAAAATTCATTGTGAAGAAAATATTTTTTTTTGTTGTTGTTTAAATGATCATATAGGAGGTTTAATATTTTATGAGAGGAATCTCAACTTTTTATAATAGATTGTGTATTCTAATGTATTAAATTATTATACATTTGATTTGACATGTTTACATATATGAAATAATAAAATGATAAAACTAAATTTTCAAAAATTCATATTATTAAAAAAATTGAAAAAAAAATTAACAACAAAAATATCAATAACAATGTCTGTAATAAAAATCGAACACATACATATTTTCAAATTTTCAAATTGTAAAATTGTAAAATTGAAAAAAAAATTATAAATAAGTTACCCGCATGTACGCAGACGAATTCCCTAGTTAATTATATGATTTCAATGTAGTTTTTGATAAATATTTATTTTTCTTTTGTCTCTAATTAACATTAACAATAAAATATAGTTCAAGAGTCAAATTATTCAAAAATTATAAATAAGTCTATAATTCTAATCTTTTCCGATTTACCAAGAGTCTTTTTTATATATAAAACTGTAATTTCAATGTAAAAATTAAAATAGAATTCTAGTTCTAAATTTATATTTATAGTGTATTATTAACTAGTGAGAAATAATTACTTAGTGTATTAATAAAGAATATAATAAAACTTTTAAAAATTTTCATAATATGTAAAAATTGTAAAACCGATACTTTTGTAAAAACGGATACATAGTACGAACTACGAAGTATGGATTTAAATAGTACGAACTACGAAGTATGGATTTAAATAGATCATGAGATCTAGAGACACATTAATGACATTGATATCCAAAGAAATAAACTACTAGAAACCTCGATAAAATATATAATTCGTTGAATTGTTGTAGCCTCCTCTTGTTCTTCCATTTTCCTTTAGAATAATATCGTCGACAGATAAAAACATCGGTCGGTGAATTCCTGTAGAATACTTTTTCAGACGAACACTGAGCTTAGCAATAATTGAGATGCACTGTTACATGCATATATACATATATTTGCGTGTAATTTCTTTGAGTGGGTCCGAAACGACAACCATACGCGCGTTTCGTTGACTAGCAAATACTACTCTCTCTATGAAAATCAGAAAAAAAACTTATGGCCTATGGGCATGTCCTACATTTCCAGATGTCTCTTGGACCACTTTTGTTTTGTTTTTCCCCATTGATAAGCCTTTTTTTCTCCCGTCGACACAAAAAATGCCTTTTTCTCCTTTCTTTCACGCATTTATCCTTACCTTTTGTTCTGCATTATTAAACATTTTCAAAATTAGACTAGTATATTATCTAGTAAAAAGAAAAGTAGTCAATCTATACAGAATCCAATCCATAGAAGCTAACAAAATCACAAACAAACAATGAATTATATTGATATTGATATTGTTTTGAATCTAATTTTGTGGAATCATCGGTTTCACTATCTGGTCAGCGAGTTAGAGATTTATATGGACCGACGATATAGGATAACTTTTATATAGACCGCGGTTGAAAATTTAGATTGTATTATGAAGTCGGCTTTTTGTTTGTTTGTGGATATAGCCAACATTTTGTTAGTGAACCATGTAAATCTAATTATTTGCATATTTAGTTTGCCTTTCTCAAATCGGAACATTGAGTACATAATTTATCTTGCATGCATTTCGAGACAAAAAAAAAAAAACATAATTCATTTGACATTTTTCTTTGAACTTTTTTTTGGAGACCGCGTTTTTAATACTAAATGCCAACTTTCACGACACGTTTGTGAAGTAACAATGTGTAGAAGAGATATCACCATTTATTGTTGTCTATACGGTAAATGTGTTGATTCTTCTAATTATAAGATCATCTCTACAATATAAGAAAATTGACTAATTGAGTAATACGTACATTATAATATATAGATACTATTTTAGCGCCGAAACGTAAGACTTGTTTATGCCCACATGCTTGTTGTTATCCTTTTTTGTCAACGAAGCTTCTCCAGAAACACAAGTGCACTGCTTCAGTTCTGGTTTGGTTAAAGCAGACTTGATCGCCTCTTTGGGGACTGGGCTACATGTTTTATCCATATGGACCATATTAAATCTAAAAGTAATGAAAATACAGTAAACATAATCTCCTTTTTTTTCCTTACGTACGTGTCAAGGTGAGATTGAGTAATAATTTCTTCACTGAAATAGTAAGTATATTTTTTAATTTATATGTTGTAAGATATTATAAAAGACATTCACATTCATATTATTAACACGCAATCCAAATACGTATATTGATATAATATAATATCTATGCAATACTCCTCCATTTGTTTCAAATTGATAGGTATTGGAGTTTTCACACATTTTAAAACAAAAGTTCGGTTGTTTTTTTTTTTGGTCAAATTTTTTTTTTGTCAACTTTAAAACAAAAGTTTGGTTGTTAGAAAAAAAAAAAAAGATATATAGACAAAGAAAGCGAAAAAGGAAAAGAAACTATGCCCCATTCCAACAGGCGTATTTTGTACTGGTCTTTTTTTTTGTAATGGTTTGCTTTATATCGACCAACGTTAGTTTTTATTTATCTAACAGAATGGATACAACATTTCCATAACAAAAATTGAACTTTACATCATAATTAAAGAAACAGAATGAAGTTTATCTTAAGAAGTCTTTGAGAGTAGTTGGGAAAGCCAATAAAGTAAAATAAGGATCTAATTTAGGTCGAACCGTGAGCTTAAAACCATGCATTGTGATTTAGGATCATATAGTTAGTTATAAGATTTATGGCACTGATTTTAATCTTTTCAAAAATACAATATAAAACCATCAAATACTAGATCAATATAAACATTAACGAAAGAAAACTGAAAGTCTATGTACTAGATTTTTTTGGAGTGGTGATATATCCAAGAAAGATGTTGCTAAAATCTCTTGAAAATATTGTGTGTTTATCCAAAGAGGAAAGAGGATTGGGACTAAGTAATTTTTAGATCTGGGACAAAATTTTATGCCTCAGATTAATTTGGTTATTGTTTTTTAACAATTCATTCTTTTGGGTTAAATTGATAAAATCAAACAGGTACGGTTAAACGAGAGAAAGCTTCTGGAGTTTTGATGAGAACAAGCAATCTCCATGGATATGAAAATTTCTAGTAGCTCTCCGTCCACTAACAGCTAGGTTCTTAAGACCCAAACTCGGGAAATGGTAGAATGTTAGTTTTGGTTGGATCATTGGACCGACCACGAGCCCCTCCTCGGAAATAAACAGCAAATGTGTGGTTTAAAAGTGCGATCCAAGGCATGCTTTTATCATGTGTGTAACTCATCAGGACCGACTTCCAACAAGACCATGCCTACAAATCAGTTCTAAATGTTATCTTATCTTAAAAAGGTTAGGTTATCGCCCTTTCACTTCTTACACTTGGACTGATTTCTCTTCTTGGCTTCGACTGAAGGACAACAAAACTCCAAAGATCATGCGGCGGCTAGTAGCTCAAGCTACTATATACGGGATGTGGTCAGAGCGGAATAAGAGGCTGCACAATAACACCTCCTCACACCACACACAATTGTCAAAATCATTGACAGATTTGTTCATGACGCGATACTAGCCGAAAGGAAAAGAATAGCGTTTAATGACCTAATGTAAATTTGGTTCACCCACGCATACAAATCTTTCTCAATAGTAGTTTTTCTTAAGATTTTCCCACTCGTTTAACCTTTTGTAATATTTCACAAACCTTTTCATTTTAAATTAGATTCAAATATTTAACAAAAACAAAAAGAAAAACAAAACATTAACGACATCAGTTAGTCGGTCTGATCTCTAGCTGGCCAACGCTCAAACGAGTAGCGACTATAATATTTTATAACAACTCTTGCAATTTTTTTATCCCAAAAAAAAATTGTTTTGGAACTCTGCTCGCAACGACCATAGAATTAGCTATTTTAATATGTATGTATGCATTTCGAACATGCGGTGAAGAAACGAAAAACGTCGTTCGTTGCTGCTACTTTAATTAGTATTCAAATTTATGATGCATGTATGCATATTCGATGTTTTTTTTTTTGAACAAATTTGCATATTCGATGCTATAACTTATTATTTTGTCTTACATCATCGGTTGTTTGTAGTTTTTTTATTTCGCTAGAATTCGTCTTTAGTTTAGATGTTTATGTTAGACTAGTTCCATATATAAAAGTTATATATACAGCATAAAATATATCTAGGGATCTTTCAAACAAAGAATTATGGAAAGCTCGAATCAGTTGTCACATTTGGAATCATTCTCAAAACTTAACCACCGCCACGAACAAAGTTTTAGAGATTTGATTTCACATGTGTGAAAGACGGTATACCTTGAACTATTTGTTTTTGGGTTCTAAGCTTTTGTGTTTTAGAGATTTGATTTAGATATTTGATTTCACACTCCTGTTTAATGCAGCAATTATAACTAACATAATCAAGTTTTTGTGTGTGGATATACTATCATTATGTTGTTTAAATTAGTTTAACATGGGTGTTACACACCAGAATAGAACCATAAAAATAATTTAAAAAATCAGAGATAGTCAATCAATTGACTATCCTATATATGAACCTTTTTTTTTGTTCAACATCCTATATATGAACTACTAGTATTTTTTACAAATTTCGGGGTTAGATCATTACAATGCAATAAATCTCTAAGATACATAAAAAATATATTATTTCCGTTCTATTTTTTTTTATGTTTTAGAATTTTTGTTGCTTCATTTTATACAATTGTTCGAATTTTATTTTTTATTTTATTTATTTTTAGATTTTTAGTTAATAGAGCAAAAAGTACAACCTTTTTAACTAAAAACATCCAAAATGTATAAAGTATAATTTCTCTCTTTTTTTCTTTTTTCTTTCTGAAAAAGGGCTTACTATAATTTCTCTCTTTAGAATAAAAGATGCAAGGATTTCTTGGATGAAAACGTGCATGCGAAAATCTACAAAGACTTTGCAGCTTAACAATCTCGAATCTAAGCTTTCAACTTAAAATTCATCCGAATTCTCTTTGTTAATTGTATCTTAGAGGAAATGCGTATGCATATCTACATACAAAAATAGTAGACAAGAAAATAATTTTTTTTTCTAAAACCAGAAAAAAATATATTTAAATTATATATATATATATATATATCATATTTATGTAGTGACAAGCATGATGATGCATCAAGATCACGATAAGGGATAATTGAACAGTGAACTTGAGATGAAAACTTAAAATAACTAAAAACAGTTGACACTCCATTTTCTCCGCAAAGAAGAAAAATTCACAAGAATCTAATAAAAAAGTCATGATCATGTTATAATATTATATTTATTAAGTCGGCAGTAGAAGAAAATAATTTATCTAGTTATATCGATGTTGCCTTGAATTCTAAAGGGAACTTTATTCATTTCTATATTAGCATTTATTCTAAAGAGAACATTAATTTGCTTTGAGGAAACTGAAAGAGATCATTAATTGCATATTAGATCCTAGTCTTCAACATAATTGCATTCGTTATAACCTTGATTTTTCATTAATTACAATCCTTAAAAAGGAAAATCACTTTAATTAGCTAAATAATGCTATTTGCTGTCAGGGTTGGGTTTAAAAACATTGATAAATACTAAAAACTTGATAAAAATGTATGATCATAATAAAAAAACTTGATTAGATGTATCATGTATGCAAATAATAAAAATAGTAGAATCACATTCCAATCATTTGAGAACGTAAAAATATAGTATATCATTGATCACAACTATTTCATCATCTTTACACCACACAAAATTTATTGTTGTCAATAGTAAACAATAAAATTCCAAAAAGAAAAACACATATCTCCCTATTTCTCAATAGTAAACAAAACAATTCAAAAAAAGAAGAAGATGGATTTATGCTGTTGTCATGATAAATAAAAATCAGTACGGGACTTTTAAGAACATCAAAATCAAAATTTAGCTCGTGGGTCCTTTTCTTCTTCTTTTACTTACTAGACTTAGTGCAATATATTTGTCCCATATCTCCCTTTACCCCTACCACACCCCACCTCCTCTCCCTCAAAAACCAATTGTTGTATATAAATAAGGTACTTGATTGAGAAATGTAGACAAATACCCATCAAACTCTGTCTCTCACTTTCCTTCATTAACTCTTTCCCCAAAATAATACATTTTATCATATTCCCAAACTTTTTTCCTCATTACTTCATTCCATTTTACTACACAAAACCTCCCCAAACAAAAAAAAAAAAAACGGTTAATGCATCATTGATGTTTTAGGTATAAAGCTCTTTAGATCACCAATGATAGCTTCAAAGAGTACTACGTGCAGGAACTCAAAAACTAACAACTCAGTACTGAGTCAAGAAACCAAAGGAGACAAGACTAAACCGGTTCAAGATTCCGGTAAGCATCCGGTTTACCGTGGAGTCCGAAAGAGGAACTGGGGGAAATGGGTTTCGGAGATACGAGAACCGAGGAAGAAGTCTCGGATTTGGCTTGGAACGTTTCCTTCGCCGGAGATGGCGGCGCGTGCACACGACGTGGCGGCTCTAAGCATTAAAGGAGCCTCTGCTATACTCAACTTCCCTGACCTAGCCGGCTCTTTCCCACGACCAAAGTCTCTTACTCCTCGAGACATTCAAGCCGCTGCTCTCAAAGCTGCTCACATGGAGTCTTCTTCTTCTTCTTCTTCGTCTTCATCTTTTACGTTTTCTTCCTCACAGTCATCTTCTTCGTTGGAGTCTCTCGTGTCTTCCTCTCGGACTTGCTCGGAGGAGCTAGGTGAGATCGTTGAGTTGCCGAGTTTGGGATCGACTTACGACGGTTCGACTCAGCTTGGTAACGAGTTCATATTCTCTGACTCGGTAGACTTTTGGGATTATGAGATGATTCCTAGTTTCAGTGAAGGGTTACTATCACGAGATTGGGATCTTCAAGGACTGTATAATTATTATTAAGTAATTAAAAAAAGAACATATATACATATGGTTTACTAGTAATAATGTGTTTAATTATCTCTTAGTGAACCCTAATTTATTTTATGGGGCTAGGGTTATTTGTCTTTGGTTTCGTATGTTTGTGATCGAGAGCTCCATATATGAACACTTGTACAGAATTCTCATAATGTGTTTGTTTAAATCGAGTGTGGAACATTTTGAAAATAAATAAAATTGGTAGCCAATGGAAGCCACGTACCTTTCTGTTTTGAATGTATAGGTTAATTCATTTGAAATTATTCAATATTCGTGCAAATTAAAACTTTCTGCTAAACAATATTAGAAGCTTAAAGTAATCTTAGACCAATTGTTGGTGTTTACCTTTTTTCTTTTTTCCACTATCAGTTATTGGATTTTGATATTTGTTGATTATTTTTAATAAACAATGGGACTTTCACTCATTGCATATTTTCCTTTTGCGACCCAATACAAAAGAATCTCTCCTTCTGTCTCTCGAGCACGACTATAGAATGTAATATTGTAATACAAGTAGCTAGTTTGATTAGTATATATGAGTAAATGAACTAAAAACTGTAATGAATGGTTGAAAATGGATCCCAAATTTTCTTTCTTTGGGCACAGTATCTTTCTTACGTATCTTTTCTTTTTGTTGTTGAAAAAAAGGCCATAAACTTTAATGATTAGCTGTAATTAGAATCCATCACTATCCCAGTAATTTTTTTCGAGTAGACAGATAGATTGAAAGAAGAATCTATTGAAATGACTTCTATATATATAATAACTGGCAGGTAGTTTTGGAACGGTAAGAGCATACTAAAAACATGCATTGTACATGGCCTAAAGTAGGGGGATATCTAAAACTATATAAAACTTGTTTCTAAATTTTGTATTTTTGAAATTGTTCATAAAGTATTGACGTATTTGGACTAAAACAATTTTTTTTGTGATGTGTTGAAGTATTTATCTTTTTGTATATCTAACTATTTTATCCTAAGTTCGAATATCACCGAGTGAAATTAAACATATATAACCTTTAAAAACAGAACGAACCTTTTGGACAAACTTTTAATTAAAAAATAAAATTTTACCTCTTTCTTGCTTGCCATTTCAAGGATGCTCTCAATAATTGTCTTTGTGAAAGATATTGGATAGTGGAGTTTGGATTTTGTAAGGAAAGTATATACTATGTGCGAAACCTTAATTTTATATGTTTTGTCCCGACAATTTAATATTAAAATTTTGGCTTTATGAAAGAAGTTATAAAAAGCTGACATTTTTATTGTAGGGAAATTTTGTAATCAAACGTCCAGCTAATAATTGATTATAAGAATAACCACCTTATAGAATAATGCAATTATGCAACCTTCAAAGCCGTTTATTTCGTATTGTTACTTTTAGGTTTTAAATTATATAGATGTTCTAGAAAACGTATTAATATGATAGATCAGGTATTCCAAACATCTTTCTTTTACGAATGTCTCCATTTGATATGATTACTTGTAAAATATTATATTATTCGTTCAGTCATCAATATAATATTAAACTTAAAATGTCTCCTATGACTCAAAATCGAAATCTGCAATATTTTTGAATAGTGCTTTAACGTCATCGTTATGTATCATGTTTTTTGTTTTTCTTATAAGATGTTAAATATATTACCAAAATGGGACAAGAGTTACGTTTAATTACATTTATTTAGGACAAGTAGATTTTTTTTTTTTTGATCGAAAGGACAAGTAGATTCTATTGCAAAATACAATTACAAAACAGAGATGAAACTATTGGGTAGCCACGAGAGATATGAGCTAAGAGTAACTGTTGAAACGGTAAATATTAGCAGCACTTCAAAATAGATGAGTTAAGAGACTGTCAATTCTTATAGTTACCATTCAAATTTTATTATGATTGTTTATTTTGTACCATTCGTTTCGTTTGTTATATCTAATGGACACTAACCACATATATTCCCATTGTTATGTTCGATTCCTTTGTTTATAAACTGTTTATACTACTGTCACAACTCTGAAAGTCATTTTTATATAACGAATTCGACATGAGTCATAGAATTTAGGGATGATTAAAAAATTTAACGGTCCACTCTAAGGTGATAAATTTAAGAAATACTATAATGAGAAGTAGAAATGGTCAATTACCGTTAGAAATAAATTTATTCAATACTCAATATGTCAATGTCAAGTAACAAAACTAATTCATGCATCTTTGTTTTATATCCATTAATTATTGCAGAGTTGGCAACAAACTAAAAATTATTACATTTTATAAGCTTTAAATGTTGACAAAAAAAAAAAAGCTTTAAATTCGAAATGACATTGCAACGGTGGTTGGATGATATGATTGTACAGTACCATCATTTTTAAAGAATATCAAAAACAGACTTTTTGGACTAATTATATTGGAAAGTTTCCTCTAGTAATCCATTTTTAACTTTTTTTTTTTTTTTTTTCATCTAAATGGTATATTATAATGAAAGAGTACACCATCCACAAGAGTTATAACAACAACAACAACAACAAAACCACAAAGCAAAAGCCCAATGACACAAAGATAAACGTAGAGAAATCTTTGTCCAAGAGGAACAACAAGCTAAAACGCAAAGCATAAAGCCCAATGACACAAAGACTTCATAGAGGCATCTTTGCCCAAGGGATACAAAAACTAAAAACAGAGAAGAAAGAGTTTCTGATTAAAGAGTAAAACAAAGTCCTCACCCTAAACTCAAACCATAGAGCCAAATGCTCACCCACACTCAAAGCCAATGATCAAGAAGTACCCAAATCTGAGCCAAAAAACATAAGCAATGCACAGAACCTGAATCTTGAGGCACACCCAGAAGAAAATAGGACGACCACAACTCGGCTCTAAAAGCATTTTAACCAGCAAACAGAGATAGCGGACGAGAACGCAGGGCAGTAAGACAACATAGCAAGGAACAACGATCAAGTAGCCATACAATAGACACCGGGAAACAGAGATGACAACGATGCCAAAGCAATAATAATCTGACCACCGAGTCCAAACCAATCTCTGCAACCAAACAAACGCAAAGACCACTACAATCGCCTGAAGCAAAAACTAGCTCAAAAGAACTCTAACTCAAACAAACCTTACACAAGACTAAAACACAACACTCCACAACTAGCTCTCAACACAATTCCAAGAGATCAAAACCAGAGTCCAAGGAGATCCGAGATTACCCGATGAGGCGAGCACACGAATACGAGCATCAAAAGCACACAACATCAACGGGCCACCAACAACAAACCAGAGGATCGGGGTAGATGGATCGGAACCACGAAAGCCAAACTTCAACACACTACTCGACGAGCCTCCACGACCATTGGAAGAAAAGAGACAAGAGGTCAGAAGGGAAAACACCACGCAGATATCGAACCTAGCCAACTAGCGAACACAGATCCAAAGCTCACGACCACACCTGACCCTAACCCTCAGATTCAACAGAATACTAGCCAATTTCATGAAAAGGAAGCAAACCTAGCCTAAAGAGCCCACAATTAAACTAAATCAACCCAAAGAAAATGCAGGAAACAAAGGCTATGGGTCCGGTGCCAACGCTATGTATGCCGCCGGCCACCGGACCAAGATCGGAGAAAATTTCGGAAATGCTACAGTAACTTGCGGTAGGGGGACGATATTTTTGTACTCCAAATGGTCCATATGTAGCTTAGTTTGACATTTCCAATATTATTATATATGAAGCCGTGAAAAAAAAAATTCAAATAGATTAATTTAGGCTACCAAATGGTGTTATGAAAATATATGTTCTGTGACTACACGATTTATTTTCATTATTCACAAATTTCGTTTTATTTGTAGTGCGGTACAAAATGATACATTGCGGTTCAAATGCGGTGCGGATCAAATGTTTTTAGATAATTTATTTACTGCATTAAGACAGCACACCAACCCCAAAATACTTTTTCAAGCTTTTCCAAATATAATTTACTTTCAGAGTTAAATCTGTATTCTCCAGCTTCTCATACTATGTAGTTACAAATTTATGTGGGATTAAAAGCACTCTCAATGGTGAGAGACTTTCTTGAGTTTCTAAACAATTTAATTTTAATATTTTAATATAATTTAATTAAATACTAGGTTAGCACCTGTGCTATGCACGAATTTAACTGTAAAAAAATTTAATTTTAAAATTGGCAGTTGATATTATTAAATTTGAAAAAATCGGATTTAATTGTAAACCGTTAATATAATTTTGGTTGTTGATATTATTAAACAACAAAAATAACTGATGGAATGAATTGTGTGTATGTACTTTTGATCAATTTTAGAATTGCCTAATAGTTTGTTTAATATAATATGTTTTAGTGTAATACAATATACTTGATTTAGTTAAATAGTTAAAAGTACATTTAGTTGACACTGTTATTAAAATGGGATCTACTTTTTTTGTTTTGTTGCTAACAGTTGGAATCTACTTTTTCGATGAAGAAAATATGGATCCGCTTGTATTTTAAATTGGTATTTCTAGAACCAAAATTATAAATGTAATCAAATTATTTGTATGAAAATTCTAAAAGTGAGGATTGTGTATATCTTACGAATTAGTAAATAAAATTTAGTAAATATAAACTTTTGTTTGGTAAAGTTTGACCCAAAAGAATAGGGTGATAAGGAATTAGTGTGATTAGTATATAACTTTTGTTTGGGAAAGTAAATAAGTTTACTACGGGACTAATCCTGATTAGAAAAGAAATTGTTTGGCAAAGTAAATAAGTTTACTACGGGACTAATCCTGATTGGAAAAAAGAAATTGTTTGGTAATTATAATAGTGTTAAAAATCGAATTAATTAAATAAAAAAGTTGGGTGATAAAACAAAACAAAATTGTCCTCTAATCTCTTTTAATATAGAAGTTTAAAAATAATAATGTTTAGTTATAGGGATTGTTTCATTAAGTGTATTTAGATAGTAATAATGATAGAAATTTAATTATTAATAAAAAAAATTTAGAAAATTTGAGAGTTTGACACTGTATAATAATCTAAAAATGTGTTTTTTTTTAATATATAAAAGAATATAGAGCAATACAACAGTAAGATTTAAGGCCCTGGATTTCTTTAGTATTCATATAAAAAAATTAAACATAACAAAAATAAATATCTTTTTAGTTGTGCCTTAGAAAACAAAACTTATTCGAAATTTAAAAAAAAAGGTAACAAAAACTCATCATTCGTCTTCCCCCTTGGTTTTCAGTAATTCCTTTGGAGTGTTGTTTTACCTGGTAGATTAACAAAATGACATGCATATGTTTTAGTTGAGGATATTAATTAGTCAAACATTTAAATAATAATTATTGTATATGCTCCACTTACCGGTGAAGAATATCGTTGACTTTCACATCTGAAATGCAGGGAAATCCATAGATAAAATTGCTCTATGATCTGATTAACAATATGTAAATGATTTTTGATCATTTTGTGAGTAATTAGGTTTACAATATAAAAAAAACTAATTGAAGGAACATACATCTCAAATCTTTAATTGTTGTAGACCGCAAAATTACAATTTTCTTCAAACCGGAGCTGTTATACCAAATAAGTTGAAAATGTTGACCGTGTTTACCCACAGAAAATACTCCATTAACAAATCACTTATTTTATTTACATATCATATTAGTATATGTTTAATTAAAATTCATTTTTATAAAAATACAGTCTAAAGTGAAGGACAACTTACTTTGTATCACGAAGTTTTTTTTTTCTGATCATTGATATTTTTGATCAAGATAATGATGAATTAAGGTATTATAAATGGACCAACTTCACCAGTAAATCTAAAATTAAAATTAGTTAATGAAGTAACTTTGATAAATAATTAAAATTGATTATAAAACGTACCAATCAAAAACTCTGGATCTTTTGTCTTGTCATGAATTTCATCAAATTTTGCAAATTGAATTAATGGAATAATGTGTGGCCTATCAATGATCATTGTGTATTTTGAATTTTGAAACTATGTTTTTGGAGTTGGTGATGAGAATGAGAATAAGGATGAGGTAGGTTGACTAATTGTAGACTTAATCGTGTGTAATTTTGTGAGTAGTTAATATGATAAGATTTTGTATTGAAATAGTTAACAAAATACATGATACGTGGGATTACTAGTAGAAAATCTAAGGTAGTTATAGCAAATTGGGTAATTTTTGCTGAGAAAATATTGGTTAGTATCTGATACAAAAAATATATTGTTTAAATTTTGCGTGTTGCATTTGTAAGATCAATTGAAGATTGTTTATGGTTAGTTTCTTAGTGGTCAATAAATCAATATACTTTATTTCTGGAAATATGGAATAGGGAATATTTTGTTTCCTAAAGACCCCATATAGTTTCGTTATATACAATAGTAAATTAGTAATGCAGTTATGCTCCTGAGTAATCGGGAAAATAATTTAATGCAGTTATGATGTGAAATTAAATAATATTTTAATTAACATTTTCAGATTTAAAGTAAATTAAAATAAACATATTTGGTTATAAAGATTGTGGGAGGAGGAAGTGTTTGGATTGTAGAATAAGAGTTAATTTTATAGGATTTAATTATTAAAAAAGCTGAAAAAATATTTAGTATATAATTTTAAGATATAGAGAATTTAATTATTTAAAAAAGCTGAAAAAATAAGTTTAAACTAAAAAAGCTGAGTTAATATATAGAGAATTTAATTATTTAAAAAGGCTGAAAAAACAAATAATTAGTAGATGATTTATTTCGGATTTAAACTTAGTTATCTGAAATTAATATTGTAATTAATATTTTTGGATCTAAATTTAATGAGATTAATTATGTTTGGCTAGTGGAATAGTAGGAGTGTTTGGCAAGAATGATGTTTGTTTAGAAGGATAGTAAGAGTGATTATTAGAAGATTTTAATTATTTAAAAAAATTGAGAAAAAATCTGGTGTTGACACCTAAGCAAAAATTACCTCTCCATGCTTCTCCTTTAATATAGGATTTAAATTTTAATTGAAATGTTAAAACATTAACCAATTAGAAAGATACAAATGTGTTTAGAATTTTTAATGAGTTTTTTCAAGAAGAACCATTTCTTCCTCTCTCTCTCCAAATTTTTTGTTTATTTCAGGAAGAAACTCCTATTGAAGATGTTCTCATATATGATTACTAGTGTGAGAGCATGTACATTGGGGTGTTCTCAAGTGTGTTTTTAAAATATAAAATTATTAAAATTTGAGTAAAATGAAGAAAGAGAGTGTTTTTGTGGGGTGTATTGAATATAAAATTAATAAAATTTGAGGAAAGAGAGGAGATAATGGGTGTGTTTAAATATAAAATTAATAAAAGTTGAGAGCATGGGAGAGAGAGTGTTCTTAAAGTAGTACTTTTAGATAGTGTTCTCAAAATAAAAAAAGAGTGTTTAAATATAAAATTAATAAAAGTTGAGTAAAAAGATGAAAGAGAAGGTATAAAGTTGAGTAAAAGGAAGAGAAAATGTGTGTTTTAATAATTTTATATTTTAAGAACACCATTGAAAGCACCCAATGTACATGCTCTGACTAGTGACTACTATTATAAAATCACCATCAATACACTTATGAGATCGTACACGAATCATGAATATATTGGGCCAACAACAATATGAGGGATTGAGCTTCCACATTGTTCAAAAATGCCCCCCAAAATGTCATCATCTGAATACCATTTCATTGCCAAAATACCTTCTCATGTTGTACCATAATACATGTTTTCCTTTTGTTCTGTTTGTAGCAGAGACACAGAAACATCCAAAAAGTCTTAAAAGTAGCAATATATACAGAAGATGAAGAAACAAAGACAAGAACAAGACGAGTATCATGTTCTTTCTCTCTCTGAATTATTCTTGATTTTCTCCGATAAGAAAAAGGCAAAGAGGGGTGGTGTGTCTGTCCTCTGTATCTACAACTAGCCCATCCCTTCTCCTGCTCTGATCAGCTCTGTTAATGGTAATGACGCCAGCGATTTGTTCACACGGAATTTGGACCCAAAACAACAAGTTATGTTAGAAAATGGACTTGGGTAAGCTTGGACACTATCCTTTCTGGTTCTGAATTTGAATAGAATTGAAAGCGTAGAAGGTATCTGTTTTGAGAACTAAATTTTGATGAGATAGGTAGCGATCTTCATAGTCATAGATTTCATTTCAGGATGAATAAGCAAGTAAACTGGTTCTAGAAATTACCTGAAAATAATAAGGCTTGAGTAAAAGCTCCAAAAATCGTATATTTCAGGCATTCTCTGCGACAGGAGCAATAGGCTTCTCGTTTTGCTTCAATCAGTCCTGCTTACAAAAGCTTGGTTTTTTCCTGATGCCTGCGTGTTTTCTAACCTTAAAATGTTCACCCTTAATCATGTAAATGTTCCCAGGCGCATCAGGAACGGTGAAATCAGTCGGGTTTCTATTGACGCTGGAGATGATAGGTCCAAACGTGCTCCTTGGAGGCCAAGCAGAGACGACATTGTTGCTCTATGCTTTTTTGTCTTATGTTTCTTGGCGTTATCCGTCATGTGAAATTTCAGAGGTAGCATCATGGAATCTGATGCTCCAAAAAGCTGGAATTTCCCTGGATCGCTGCTCCTGTTTGTAAAGATTGGCTTTTGATGTGACTATTGTTGTAACTTGGTGCAGAGTTGCTGTCTTTCCTCTTGGATTTTTTCTCCTGATGATGATTCCATGAAGCTTGGAATGTGGAGTTAGCATTTTCTGCAGAACTCTTTCCACTTTGAAATGTACCAACTGGAGGAATGGTGGGGAAGTTTTCACGGGAAGTCTCGGGCGTCACTCTCTCGCTGCAAAAATCGAAAGGCCATTGCTTTGTGGAGTAGGCTGTCTTATTACAGTCCCTGGGTTGAGGTCCTATACATTCCTTGGAGTGGTGAACCGATGAAAAAGGACCTTTCAAAAATTTAGTGTTTCGGCTTTGGTCGATGGGAATGCTTGACCTCAGCCGCGGATCCATGAGGCTCAGTAGGTACATCGCTGGTATACTGCTCTCATTGGAATAATTCTCCGATGATTTGCTTCCATGATCAAAATTCAGATTCCGTGTATTAGGATTATCCAGCTTGTTGACTTGTCCGGAAACTTCTGAGACATATTGAGCGAGACTGGTCTATGAGCATGTGATGATGTCATGGAAGATGACCAAATAGGATGAGAAGCTTCTCTATACTGCTGCTGTTGAACACTTTGGCACGTCTTACACGCATGTAATACCCGAAATGAGGATGGAAACGGATTCGGATGACTGGCCACCATTGTTGGGACACTACCTAGCCACTGGCAATTGTGACTGCTTTGCTGATTGGGCCCTAGTACACCAGAAAACTGGACGGAGCTTGATTGGTTATCTCGAGTAACAGGAGATATCCTAAACCCGGAAAGCGCATTATAAGGCTGACCAAACTGACTTGTCGGGAAAAATTGCAGAGAGCTCTGCTTTCCGGTCATAAAATGTTTTCCATAGTGGCAGCATCGCTGTTCGAGGCATTCTTACCAAGAGGTTTTGGTTGCCATAATGTGTTGTCCATGCTGTTATCGTAGATTTCACTGAGATCAATCAACAGAGCATTCTTGGATATGCTGGTTGTCGTTTGTGATGGCTGTTTGTCCTCTTCTCTGTCAAGAAGACACCTTTCATACTGGTTTTTCGCCATAAGCTCAATTATTTCCATGGGAATGTCATCTATATGCTCAGATGCCTTGCTTTGGATTCTAGGTTCTCCGGAAAGTTCCTGGACCACAACTTCCTTGCCCTTGTCGTGTGCCGGGGAAATATCCTGCCAAATAAAAGTAAATATTTTTTTTAGCCTGACTCGATAAGCAATCACATCACTTTGGAACACTCATCAACTAATTCTCATATGCATATGAATACATAGATAAATGCAGTTTTGTTGCATATCTCAAAGTTTCGAGTTTTCTTTCCACAAGGGGAAATATTAGATAGGCATCTGTATGCCTGAAGAGAACTGACAGAAATTTCTCAACACTGGAGAAACAACATGGCAACAAATTCGAAAACTTGATAGGTAGATTGATCTAAAAGAACTGTAAAAGAACAATTAAGAACAATTGTAATGGTCTTTAAAAAACCCATAAAAAATGATAGTGATGTACCTGTTGCAGAGCACAAGAACCATCTGCAACTTCAGTGGAACAAGTTTGTCTTTGGTTGTCGTTCAGGGAAAACGGTCTAGTGTCATTTCTTTTGCTACTGAAGTCAACATGTACTCCAGTTCTCAAGAACCCATCTGCAGTGGTGGACTTAAAGGAGGAACCAAAATCTCGAAAATGGTTTATCCCTATACCATTCAGCATCGCACGATCATCATCTTTGTAACGCATTTTTTCTTGCACAGGCAATGGAAAGACTGACCTATCATCACGCTGAGCGGGATATTTTATTGATATGTCCATACGACGCCGAAAGTTTGTCACATGAATTGTCAAAGCCAATTCGAATTCAGAAAATCTCGAGTAGATTGAGGCATTATATCTCTTGGAACGGGTTGCAGAAAATTATCTGGCTTTCTCGTTTTCACCAGATTTCCATCATCCACGTTGTTACTAAAAGTGATCACGGTACTCTTCTTTTCATCTGTTATAGCTTTCCTCTTTCTCTTTTTGGCTAAACTGAGCTCTCTCTCTGTTCTCTGAATATGCAGAGGACAAGGAACCAACTCTTTCCCATTAAATGAAGAGTGAACAGGACTGATATTGTCATATGTATCCTTTTGTGAACTTTCGGGAAAATGCTCGTCAACAACCTGAAATCTTTTGTTTCTCTGCTTTCCCTTGATAGGATCTTTGTCAAATCCGCTGTCAGTGGATTGGCTCTCGACAATTGGTCTCGACTCTGCGCCAGAAACAGTATTATCTTCAGAGTCACAACTCTTGGAAGCGTTTTCAGAAGTTTTGCCAATTGTGCTTAATATCCGGGTTGCGTAATTGGTCATCTCAGAAGGTATGCACTCTTCATCTCCAGAAGACTTTTTTTTTCTTCCTCTAACTGATCCCTTTTTCGACGGAGTTTCATTGTTTCTATTACTTAAGAACTCGCTGAGTAGACGAATCTTCCAAGATTTCCTACGATGCAACCCAGTCATACACTCGGGGTTATGACCAAAAAGATGTCTACTTTCTGATGACACAATACCGCATTCATCCCGTTCCATGGAAACATGACTGTTCTTATGATTCTTCTTGATTGCCTTATTAGGAGTATCATCAACCACACCAGCAATCTCATATGAACCATTAACAGCTTCTTGGCTCTCTGTCCAACTGTTTCCATTGAAATGTTTGCCTTCTTCTTGCTGGCGAGTTTGCTACTCTTGCTCTTAACAGTAGAAGCATCCTTAGCTCTGCGGCAAACTTTCTTGAGAAATGTAACTGTATATCTTACAAAAGTTATACATCTGCTTAAAGAGAACCAAAATCACAACTTTTAAACTCATATTTGCCTTACAGCCAAAACTACCTGTCTGGACATCATTTTTCTTTTCTTTCTTATCAGTGACAGTCAGCGAATTCAATGTTCTTTTACTTGGGATAGCTAAAGAATCAGCATCAAATTTCTTCTCCTTATTAGACCTCGAGTGTGATTACAATTGACAATCTGAAAAACAAAGTCGAATGAGTTTGAATTGTTAATACATAAGTAGTAATCAATGTGTTTTGATAGTTTATCATTGTCATTATTTATCTCTTTGTCGTTGATATCTCTGATGCAGCTCGCGGAACGCCACCATCTGGACTTTAGAATAGATAAAGAGGGAAGAGAATAGCTTTGGTGGTTCCTTAACTCAACACTATCTTCTGAAAACGGCCAACATTTTCTATGATCTCTCTCGCGGATCTCAGCTACAAATCCACTGCATTAAGAATATAATAACTCAGTTCACTGCATTAAGAACAATCAAAATACTAATCAGTGACATACTCATTGCTTACCGTATGGAGAAATGATCGCATTTGCCCGCATCAGTTTCATTTGCACCCGCTAGATCTATGGATATTGAATTAATCTTGATGGATGATCTCATTATACTGATTTGACGCCTAGCTTCACTCTTTTATTACCACCATGTTACTAGAGCAACAAAAAAAAAAGTTACACATTAAGATATGTTAGCATCTCAAAAAAACTGATCAATGCATTGTATATATGTGCTCAATGATCACTCGAGACATGCGTTTCATAATCCCAAAGATCTCCACCAAACATTCATCTATATAAACGGATTAAACATCACGAAAGCTACGATCTTGAAGCTTATCATCCCATTACCAAACACATAAGAGAATATCCCTTTGTCCAATAATAAGGAACCCTAGGTTTACATACAATCAAAAACAAAAATTGTTCACACATTGACGAATTCCATGTAGATTTCTCAAAGAAATTGATTTTGTGCGTCAAATTCACGCACAATTGAGACCATTTGGGATAATACATGTATATGCACATAACTCCAACCTAAAATTAGGGTTTTCAGAGACATGGAAAACACTCCAAAAAGCTGCGACCTTTCTTCAATGTCACCATCCAATAACTATGGATTCAAATTTCAGTATAATCTTCTTCACAAATCCCACACCACAAAAAAAAAAACCCGAAAAAATATTAATTTTATAATATTTTAAGTCATTAAGGGTTACTAATCAAAAATTAGAATCCAAATTAGTCCCGTATTAATGATGGGCTTATCTTTTGTTTAGCAAATCCGATTTAATTGTATTATTATCTTTGTAAGCACGAGTCGCGCGAGACGAACAATAAACAGTGAAGCACTAAGCGAAATGTAATCAAGATCCAAAGTCAAGCTACAAGTCAAACCAAAAACCCCTTTCCGACAAGATCAGCCATTTCTAAACCTTAAACACCACGAAACGACAAAAATAGAGATTCAGGTCGGAAATACGCACCTGGGCAACCAGAGCTGAATTATTCGGACCGTCGTGCGAAATCCAGCTCGATCCTTCACGGCGAGGTAAGAAAACTGTATCAGAAGATAGAGCAGCTTGTGGAGAAGACGATTACGGAAGATTCGAGGATTGATTCTCCTGGAAATGAGTATGATTTGAGTGCGAATTTTAGAGAAACCCTATGCTTTCACGCAAGAGGAGAGAGAACGAGGATTTTATTTATTTTGCTGGTAGAGAGAGAGTGTGTGTGTGCTCGAGGAGAAAAGAGAGAAAAGATCCGGGCCTAACAATTTTTTAGAAAATCGGATATAAAGTACTCGAAGAGTAGTTTTTTACGTAATTTTATATTTTATCAAACATTTTTATACAAAACGCATTAAAATTAAAAATTCATATACATAGATTTTTTTACCATATTTAATTCCTATGATGAATGCTGAATTAAAAACACTTTTTTGAAATATTTTTCTGTCTACTTTCATATATTGAAGTAGGCTGTGTAGCCTTACAAAAATGATAAGTATATAAGAATTTTCATAATTCTATGGTCATGGCAAATAAACATTATTGTAAATAAATACATGATCTTTGGTGGCGGCCCGTCGGGTCTTCTTCTGAATTTTTAGTTTTAAAATATGATAAATGGATATTTTTGGGGAAAGCACCCAATTATTTTGCTTCACTCTGTTTATTTGTCCTTTTGCTTACATATGATTACTTTTGTTTGTTTGATGCAATTAATTACGGGTTTAAAAGTTGAGAAAATTTAAAAAATGTCACTTTTTAAGTGTCACTTTATAAAAATGTATTTTTAAAATTTTTATAAAAATGCATTTTTAAAATTTTTACAAATATGTCACTTTTCAAAATTATTTTTTCTTTATATCATTTATGTTTGAGTTAATTAAGTTCTATTAGAGTTTAGTTACGAGGGTTTATGAGGTTTTAGAGGTCAAAACATTTTTTAGGGTTTAGAATTTTAAAATATAGGATTTATAAATTTATAATTAGTGGTATTTTTGCAAATAGGCACTTCTAAATGGCATTTTTGCAAATATGCACATAAAAATTGGCATTTTTGTAATTGAATTTATGACAGCGCGTGGAGTTTATTTTAAAATATTTTAGCAAAAAAAAGTTTAGTAATTATTTTATTCTATTAATATTGATGTATATTGCACACTTCGTAATTTTATAGTTTTAGTTTTGCATTCATGGCCATTCAATATCATATCATAAAATATCAAACATAAAGGCAAATGAGGATATATTTTATTGATCACTTATTTGTTTGTGTGCGTTCTTTTCAAATTTATTTCATTTATTCTGTTTGTCTATGCAATTTTTTTTCCAGATCACGATCACATTTTATTTATCGATTAGACGAATACATTTTCGAATTAAATTATTTAGTGTACCGTGAATTTATTTTAGTTTCTAATTAATGACAATCATATATATATGACCAATTAAATACTAACCAAACTCGCATTCTTTTGCATCAAATACGTTTGTAATGAAAAAATTATTGATCAGACAAGTAGTAGTATGTTTTGCTTATATCGAGAAATCTGCATTATCTTAACAGAGATGTTGGAAAGCATCTTTGTGTTTTATTTCGTTAGAACCTTAAATTATATCGAGAAAGTTGTAGTATGTTTTGATTTTTTTTTGTCACTCGTTTTATCATTTTTCTGCGATTTTAATCTTTCACATCGATTCATTTATGAATTATTATGTTTTTCTGGATTCAAAATTTGTGGAGGACTAAGATTTTCTTTCGAGAGTATTGGTTAGGAAATGATTGACAACTTTAGCATTCTAACAATCTTAAAATTCTTAAAATCACTAATTAATTTTCTCATACCATTTTTTTTTGTTAATGTTAAGATTCTTTTTATTAAAGCTTTTCGTGAATTTATTTTTGTGACTTTTTGTTTTAAAATAGTAGTTACCTATCTAAAGTTTTAAATGTATTTATTGTATAGTATATTACTGGGTCTAATAAATAAATGTATATTTTTCAAACCATTAAAAATTTACAATAACATATTTAATTTAGAATTGTAATTTTTGGTGGATATCAAAGAAATAAAAAAACTGAAATTGGTCATCTTTATGTTACACTTTAATTTTTGAAATTAACATACATTAAACTTAGCTATTAAATTGTAGGATTAAATTGTTAAAGTTATTAGAAAATAATATTTTCTGACTTTTGTTTTAAAATTGTAGTTACCTCTCTAAAAGTTTAAATGTATTTATTGTATAGTATATTACTGGGTTAAATAAATAATATAAATATTTTTCAAACCGTTAAAAATTTACAATAACACATTTAATTTAGAATTATATTTTTTGGTGGGTATCAAAGAAAGAAAAAAATGAAATTGATTATTGTTATGTTACACTTTAATTTTTGGAATTAATTTACATTAAATTTAAATATTAAATTGTAGGAATTAATTGTTAAAATTATTAAAAACACTTAATTTTTTTCTTTTAATAAAGAAAGGAGACAAATATATAAAAAAATATGTAACACATGATATCTTCTCATGATTTGGGTTTAGAAAAATCTTAAAATATTATATAAGATTGGTTTTAGAAATAAATAATATAAACAAGAGTAATAACGATGAATTTGGGTAGCTTAGGTTGTAAAATAATTTTAAGGAAAATTTTTATAGGCTTTAATATCAAACTTTAATTCTTTTTTGCTTAATTATTTGATTTTGATATCGAGTTATCAATAGTTCAATACGTTTCGTTTCGCAATTGATTTGTTCTTTTTTACTATTTTTTTTAAACGAAAATAAAATCAGACCGAAGTAACGAAACCGAACACAACCGAAGCAAACTAATTCTGGTTCGATTTCTTATAGAGTTTTTTTTTTACAACTAAATGAACTGAACCGAAGTCGAAATTGTCAAAGCCAACCCTATGTGCAAATCGAGATCCGAACCCTATGTGCAAATCCGTTTTTATGGCCATTAAAACAGATATGAGTAAAGCATATGACCGGGTGGAATGGAGATTTTTGGAAACTGTTATGCTAAAACTTGGTTTCGCAGAAAAAAGGGTCAAAAGGTTAATGTTCTGTATTTCATCGGTCTCCTACCAGGTTCTAATAAACGGGGTACCAAAGGGGAGGATAAAACCGTCGCGGGGAATTCGTCAAGGGGACCCTCTTTCACATTTTCTTTTCATCTTATGTACTGAGGCACTCATCTCCCTACTCAATGGAGCAGAGGAAGAAGAACGCATTACAGGGTTGAGAATTGCACGAGCAAGCCCAAAAGTATCTCATCTTCTATTTGCGGATGATAGCCTTTTCTTCGGTAGAGCGGAAGTCCTGTAATGTGCAGAGATCCTTAAGATTATCAACATATATGGAGAAGCCTATGGTCAACAGCTTAATACCGCCAAATCCTCAGTCTTTTTTGGGAGCAAAGTAGATCAACACACAAAACGCAAAATCAAGAGGGCAATCGGTATAACAACCGAAGGCGGTATGGGGATGTACTTGTGACTTCCAGAACATATTTGTGTCTCAAAGAAAAAGGTGTTTGTCTTTGTACAAGATCGTCTTAACAACCGTCTTAATACTTGGTCCGCAAAATTCCTTTCCAAAGGAGGGAAAACGGTCCTAATCAAATCTGTAGCACAGGCTCTTCCGACGTATGTCATGTCGTGCTTTCTGCTCCCTCAGGGTATCATTGATAAGCTTAGGAGTGCTATATCTAATTTTTGGTGGAGTTCTCGACAAAATAGTAGAGGACTATATTGGATTGCATGGGATAAGATATGCATTCCTCGAGATTCGGACGGTCTAGGGTGTAGAGATTTGCATGAGTTCAATTTAGCCATCCTTGCAAAGCAGTTATGGTGGCTACTCCACTTTCCGTTATCTATACTCGCTCGCGTACTCCGGGGACGGTACTATTACCAATCCAACCCGCTGGTAGATCGCAAGGTATATTCTTCCTCTTTTGGATGGAATAGCATAATGGCAGCCAAACCCCTCCTTAAACAGGGCCTCTAAAAAACCATTCGTTCTGGTTGTAATACCAAAGTATGGAGCGAACCATGGATCCCTGACAAACCTGCTCGGTTACCAAGAAGTTTGGGTCACAATACCCCACGAAACCCCCAGCTTTTCGTTAAGGATCTCATGAGACATAATCTCCCACAATGGGATGAAACAACACTCCGGGGACTATTTCACCCCGAGGACGTCGCCCGAATAATGGGGTTGAAACCTAGCAGACAATTTAATCTAGACGAATATGCTTGGAGCTATACAAAATCCGGTTTGTACATGGTTAAATCAGGGTATGAAGTGATCCATCACACAAATATCCTTAGACAGTCCTGCCAGATACTAGAACCAAGCATTACGAGCCTTCTTAGTCAAGTATGGAAGGTTAAGACCCCGGGAAAGCTCAAACATTTTATGTGGCAAGCTTTGTCAGGATGTGTGGCCACATGTCAACGAATTACTTATCATCACCTCGAAACCGACAAAAGCTGTCCAAGATGTGGTGCACAAGAAAAAACGATCAACCATATGCTTTTTGAATGCCTCCCGACTCTACAGGTGTGGGCTCTTTCGGACTTCTCGTCCATTCCGGGTTACTTCCTGAGTACATCCCTATTCCAAAATATGGATTTTCTATTTTGGAGGGGAGAAGAAAGGGGTCTTCCCAAACCCCAACGTGATATCTACCCATGGATCATATGGTACATATGGAAAGCTAGAAACGATAAGCTCTTTAACGGGAGAGATACATCACCTTTAGATACACTTCAACTCGCAAAACTGGAGGAAGAAAGCTGGCGAACCGCAAAGTTGGAGGAGGAAGACGACGAAGAGGAAGGAAGCCCACCCCAAGCCATAACAACCACCTTATCCGTGGACCCTCAGCTTCCGGTATGTCAAGTCGACGCTTCATGGATGGATCATGGGCCCACTAGCAGTCTTGGATGGTGCTTTACCAATTTATCAGGACAAGTGTATACCGGCAGGAGAGGCGAGGGTGCCGGAGATGCCTATCGGCTCTACACGCTGAGTTGGATGGCCTCATCTGGGCAATGGAATGCCTCAAGCAAATGCGCTTAACTTCGATCCATTTTGAGACTGATTGCTCGGACCTACTAAAGATGTTTGACGAACCGATGGATTGGCCAGCGTTTCAGACAGAGTTGGACCACCTTTATGAACTTAGAGACTGCTTTGTGATCTTTCGACTATATTTTATTCTACGGTCTTGTAATGCTCATGCCGACGCACTTGCAAAAGAGGCACATGCACGCGACCATATCTTTTTCTATGTAGATCTCAATGAGTCGGTCGAAGTGACTCCATTTGGTTTTCTTTCTATCGACCAACTTTGATTTAATATATAGCGATTGTTGGGAAAAAAAAATGGTTTTTTTTTTTTTTTTTTTTTTTTTGGTCTGGGGGGATTTTTTAGACGACAAAGGTTAAAACCCCTCAATTTGCCCGACGGCGAATGAAAAGGTTGACCGCTGTGTTAGGCGACGGCGGAATTGGTTCGTGTCAGTATCTCGGTAGTTTTGTCGGATAACTTCTCGGCGTCTCAAGAATGTCTTCTTGGAAGCGGAAGCGCGACGCCGGAACCGCCGTGAAAGATAATCTGAACGGTCGAGAAAGTGCCTACGGTAGTGATAAGAGCAACACCAAGAAAATTTCGCTCGATGCATATGGACCGGAAGTAAAACCACCTCCTCTGAAATGATTCGATTGATTTTGAAGTTTATGCGCTGCTATGTTTGCATCTGATGTAGATTCTTCTTCTTGGCAGGGGAAAGCAGAACTCGATTTCAAGAACCCTGAAGCAACATTGAACTTACAAGTAGGTTTCTGATTCCAAACGAGACTCTTTTCATTCTTTATGATTATGTAAGATTTGTGTATTTATTTACATGTGTTTGAATTGACAGGATGTTCAGGGACTTGTGACATGGGTTCTTGCAGAAGGCTTTATGCCCTCGTGGGTTATCGTCAACGTATGAATAAGATTTTCTTCGAATTGGTTTATATATGTGTTGATAATTGAGCTCGGATCTCGATTTTTTTCTTTGTATATGTGATTACACATTATGTTGACAAGTTTAGGTATTTTTTTTTTTTTGCAGAAGAAGTCTCTTATTCCAAAAGTTGTCTTGCTCTACCTTCCTGGATTGGATGCAGCTTTATTCTTATCACAGTCTAAATTACTTCCTAGTTTGAAATCATATTGTGGCAATCCTATACCGCTCTTAGCTTTGAGGTTGGTGTATGTTTTGGTACTTCGCTTGGCTTTGTAGCTTATTGAAATACAGTTGTTTGTTTGTAAACATCTTTTGCTTTTTATTCATGTTAGCTGTGTAGTTGATGAGATGAAGACAATCGATACGTTACTTACTTGCACGGCTAAAAGAAAAAAAACTGTTACTAGTTCAGTGGAACCACCTCTCCAAGTATCTGAGCCAGGTAGTTTACTTCTTATAAACTGGCATATATGTTTTGGTATGTTAGTCAACGGTTCTTTTCTTGATCATTCTCAGCTATTAATTGTGAGGTTTCAGTGTTAGAAGTCGCGATTTAGATAAGGCCCTAACTAGATAACATCTTTCGCTTGTTCTAGAAACATGCAATGTGATGGGGAAATCGTTCATTGAGCTCACAAAAGATATACCATTCCCTGTTACATACTATACTCTAAGTCGAAAGGAAATGGAACAAAATGGATATACGTTTGAGAAATCAGGTACGAGCTCCATCTGTGTAAAATTAAGAGCATCATCTTGTTTAAGCTGTTAAGTTTTTGCCTTCGAGTCACATCATTTGATAATTTTCTCTTCCTTATGCAGAGTTTACCTCTACGCTTCCTGCACCATCAGGATCATGCCCCCATGAAATTTTGGCTCTTGATTGCGAGATGGTAAACGATTATGTTCTTTACCATTTCATGACTATGCTTTCGGTATAATCATATGAGCATATATTATTATTTTGTCAAAGTTTTTATAATCATCTTGTAAGCTTATTTTTCTGTATAAAGCAACAGCCAAATATCGTATAAAGGTTTACTTTTTGGTTCACCCTAGTGTATCACAAAGGAGGGTTTGGAGTTGACAAGAGTGACGCTGGTGGATATCGTAGGACAGGTATCTTCTTCCTTATTTCTGTAAGTTTTGTTAGATTTCTTTATTTCTGTTACCAAGTTGCCATGATCGTGCAGGTTCTGTTAGATAAATTAGTCAAGCCAACAAATGATATTACTGATTACAACACAAGGTAATCCATGCTGATGTGCTTACTTCGGTTTCTATTGCATACAAATTTCTCAAAAGCACCTGATTTAAGTACATCTTAATAGGTATGCCTCAGAAACACAGTATTGATATCCGTTTGCAGGTATAGTGGAATAACAGCTCAAATGATGGAGGGAGTTACAACAACTATTAAAGATATTCAGGTTTTACGAGATCCTTTATCTTTTATTACGGGTTAGGAGGTTTGAATCGAAGACTTGGAATGGTCTAGTATAATTAGAGTTGTTTGCTATGTTCAGGAAGAGTTCTTAAAGCTGGTTTTCAAAGAGACCGTATTAGTCGGACACTCCTTGGAAAATGACTTGTTTTCTCTGAAGATCTCTCATAATCTGGTGATTGACACTGCAGTACTATACAAGCATCCACACGGTAGATCCTTTAAAACTAAACTTCGAATTCTAGCGAAAAAATTCCTTGATAGAGAGATACAGGAGTCTGAATCCGGACATGACAGCGCCGAGGATGCAAAAGCAGCCATGGATTTGGCACTATTAAAGATAAAACATGGCAAGATATTCCTATTCTTATTCTCACTGTTTAAATCTTGATTTTTTTTCCTTTCCTATATACATTAATTGATTTTCTTTTATTGCTTCCACTAGGACCTGATTTTGGCTCACCGCCGGAAATGATAAGAAAGAAGCTCCTCACCGTTTTGAGTGAGAGTGGGAAAACCACTTCTATCGTCGACAATGTCAACATCGTGAAGCGATATGCTTCTGATTCATCAAATTCAATTCCAGTTTTTTCGGATGACGAAGCACTTTCAAAATCCATGAAGGAGGTAAAAACTTTTTGAATACATCCATGCTTTGCGCATTTTTTCGCCATATTCCTAAAAGTTTAGTACATGTGTATTATATATGCTTCTAGGTAAAGAACAGGCAGTCACAATTCGTTTGGACACAGTTCTCAGAATTGAATAAACATTTCGAGGAGAGAGCGGGTGATCCACAGAAACTAAATTCCAGACTAGCAGAGATGATCGCACTTCTTACATGTAACAACTCCGGCCTCAAGAAATGCCGGAAAAGCAATGTTTCACTTGAAACGAAGGAAATCTTAAAGAAAATGGATGAGAGAGTCCAAGCGCTTTACGCTACCTTACCCACTAATGCAATGTTTATAGTTTGCACCGGACATGGAGACACATCCATTGTACACAGGTTTGTAGCACTCTAATTCAAATCTGAAGTGTTTTACACAAATATCTACAGAATTTGGAGAACGAATCTCTTGCCAGTTTTGCGATCTGATTGGATTTCTTACTGTCTGTTTGTTTCTTGCTGGCGGTTGATGAAGTGTACTACAAATGCTTAAAGATAAGAATGAAATTGGGTTTTGCCGCGAGAACGTTGTGAAGGCTCTTGAAGAGCTTCAAGCACAAGCCGAAGTAGCTCTCTGTTTTGTAGGCATCAAGCAATAAAGCAAACTCAGACGCCAAAATTTTCCCTGTATACCTTATGAGCACGCAACAGACACTTGCTCTTGAGTATTTTTTTTTGGTTTGTAACGTTTGTAGGTCTTTCTATTTATGGCCATTTTCATATTAGCGATTTACATTTATCAATATTTTTGACATTTCAAGTTCAGTTACAGTAAGGAGAAACAAAGAATTCACAAGCTTGAAAATGTTAACAATATTTTATAACATTTGTATATGAATGTGATGCTTTAAATGTTATTATAGTCAGTTCGTAGATATGAGAAATTAATGTGATTTGAAACACACACGTGTGAGCACAAAGCTCACTGGGTCACACGGAGTCTTCTTTAGCGCCAAAACCCGCTCGTATCCTAAAGAAAACCTAGATCGATCTTAATCAAACAATCCAAACCGTTGATTAAATTATTTACATCTCAACCGTTAGATTTGATAAAAAAATCCATCAAATTCAATATTTTCTTTCTAATTTTTAATTTTATTTTCAAAAGATCCCAAAGAAGAAAAACGAGAAGGAGAGCTCTTGAGCTGAAGCAAAATCTCTCTCTCTCTCTCTGTGATTTTGCTATGGAGAATTCCGATCAGGATTTGGGTTCTAAACGGAATCTTTTGCCGCGTCAATTGGATTTCTCCGTCACGACGGCGACTGTGGAGGCGAAGATGGATTCGTTTCATGAAAATGGGAAGAAGAAACAGTCGGATTCTGTTCTCGATTCGCACTCGTCTCGAGAAGATCAGAGACGAGAAGACTTGCTTTCGCCGCCGCCTGATGAGGAGCAACTGCGATTAGGGGTAAAGCCGGTTAAACCGCCGCCGTCTTCTCCGGTGACAGCGACGGAAGTCAGTATACAAGATGTTACGCCGTTACAGAAATCGCCGATTCATCGGTTTAGTCACCAGGTGCAGATGAATCCATTGGGAAAGTGTCGAGTGAGGTAATTATTAAATGGTTTACATTTGTGTTTTGATTTCTTTGAACAATTTGAAAATCCTTTGAATCAAATTTTTTGGGTTTGGGGATTTGTGCGTTTTGATTGTTTATGCAGCAAGCAAGATCCATCGACGACTCCACGAGGGCAAACTGAAGTTGAGTCAAAGGATGCTACTCCTAATAAACAGAAGCATTGCAATTGTAAAAACTCAAGATGCTTGAAGCTGTAAGTAATGCATTTCTCCATCTTTGTTTATACAGCCTTCTTGATTTGTTCTCTGTCCTCTCAACTGTTTTTGTTTTGTTTTGTTATCTGTAAAGGTATTGTGAATGCTTTGCGTCTGGATCTTATTGTAATGGTTGCAACTGTTTGAATTGTCACAATAATTTGGAGAAGGAGACTTCAAGACAGGAAGCCATCACGGCGATCTTAGAGCGCAATCCGAATGCGTTCAAGCCAAAGATTGCTGGTAGTCCTCATGGAATGAAAGATTTGCAGGTGTGATCTTGTTACTTAACTACTACTTAAAAGACTTTAATTTCCTCCCCAGAAAGCTATTACTTGATTATGCATTTGGAGGGAATCAATATGATAGGGCTTGGATAATGTTTTGGTGTTTCTGTCTCTGAAAAGTCGTTGCCTTTAACACCACGAGAGAAAGTATCAAGAGACGATTTTGATAAATTCATTTGCTGGTAGCTTTATAACTTATCCTTGGTGTGATGAATCTCTCGTAGGAGGATGTGCGCCAAATCCTGATTCTGGGAAAGCACAGCAAAGGATGCCACTGTAAGAAATCAGGATGCCTGAAGAAGTACTGCGAGTGTTACCAGGCAAATGTCCTATGTTCAGAGAATTGTAGATGTCAGGATTGTAAAAACTTTGAAGGAAGCGAAGAAAGAAATGCCCTTCTTCATGAACCACCGGTCTCAGAAACCTACATACAACAGACGACCAATGCGGCTGTCAGCCGCGCCATCGACATGTCTGGTTATCTGAAACCCCCTGAATCAAGAAAGAGAAAGAGCAAGGAAGCTTCACGTTCTGTAACAGCTAGAGCACACGTCCAAAGTCAGGCGGTAAATATATATCTTGCCGAATAATAGAGCACACGTTGGTCTCATGCTTTTTAGTTTCATCTCTTGCATTGAAAGTATAATTCTTTGTGTTATTCTTGTTCCAACTAGGTAAATCACGTTATAAGGAATGGTGACACTTCTCTATTTTCACTCCCTAACAACAGGGCGGTATCCGGACTTACCACATGTAGTTACAGGTTGGCCATATCAAATCCTTCCTTTATATAATATGCCCATTCGAAACTACCATGATACCATCTGAAGGATTTTTGTCTCACTGATAACCTCTATAGGTCTTCTCTGTCAAATACTATCCAGTCGCATCATGTCAGAGAGCTATGTTCGAATTTGGTCTTAAAAGCGGTGGATGTAGCAAATAAAATGTCAGGTACATAGCATGCAGTAAACTATAGAGGAGAAATATGTTCCTCATATAATAAGATTTTTGTTAGATACTGCCTAATATTGGGCTTTCAGGTGCTAAATGTGAAACGGACGGCAAAGACCGTTCACCTGATCCGCAGAGGGATGCTAAAGAGACCAATGACTCTCCAGATTGTGTCCTTGATGCTACTAGAATGGACGAGAAGCCTTTATCTCCAGCAACACGAGCATTGATGTGTGATGAGGAACATGTGATCACATCAGAGAAAGAGACATCGGCCCGAGTGGAAACAAGCCAAGAGAAACAAGACGCAGACACGAGCTCGGAGATCTACTTAGAACAAGAAAGACAGATCTTGTCAAGCTTCAGGGACTATCTCATTCAGCTCTCGACTCGTGGGAGCATAAATGGTAAGCTGCTTTTAGACCGTATGTATACTTGTTCAGGAATTTAAAGCTAGAGAATGTGCTAATTTAAGACATTACTTAAAGCAGGAACAAATATCAAAACCAACACAAATCCGAGTAGACGGAAACAAGAAGATGAAGAGCAAAGCCATCGAGACTCGAGTTTGGGGTAATGCTTAGGGAACTTCTCTGACAAAACTTTAGCTTCTAACATATGATCATGTCACATTAGGAAGATCAGGTAGATTAACTAATTTTTCTGTGGGTTAATCAATATAACTCTTCTTGTTTAACTGCCACATCAGTGCCAAGTGCGAGTTTACTAGATTTCATAAAATGGTGTGTGAAGTTTAAATGTAGAGTTATGAGTGGTGGTCTATTTTATGATGATGATTTGGACTGCTCGCATTCTTCAAAATTTGAAGTTATCCTGTGTTGTTTCTGCTGTATACGTAATTTACTTTCTAGTACAGTCTATTTACTTTCTCTAAAAAGAAATTTTCATTGGAATTTTATGCACCTAAACTAAAGAGCTAAAGTTCCAAAATGTGACAGACAAAATAAAGTGACTTTTAAGCTTTATCCTTTATATATCAAAACAAAAGGTAATTTAAACACGTCATTAAGCAGTACCATACAACAAAAGCAGGTATATCGATTTGTTGTTCTGCAAATGCATGCCCGTTGAAATAATGAATTTTGTCACAAAACAGAACATACGAATCTGTTTTATTTTTTTTGTTTTTTCTTTCCGAATCTGTTATCACCGGAGCAATGGAAGCGCCGATCACCGGATCCGAACAGTTTCGATCGGAGTTTCTCCATGTTCTTCTGAGTCGCCGATCATCCCAAGGTTAAACCAACAACTTCTCTCTGTTTTGTAGATTGACTCTTGCAGTTGTTGTTGTAATAAAATGGGTCTATTGTTTCTTTTAATTTCCAATCTCATAATCTCAAGATTTAATTGATTATCTTCCTTAACTGTACGATTGATCTGAATTTAAATGTTTTGGAACATTTCCAGTTCCATTATTGGCGGAATCTTCAAAGCCAGTGGAGAATCCTGTTTATCAAGCTGATGTTCCATCTACACAAGTGAGATATTATTACTTATTAAAATTATATGTTCTACAAATCTCTATAAAACCCCTTTTTCTTAATTTGATCTGTTATTTCATTACCAAAACCAGGCAATAGAGTCTTGTCCAAGAGAAGACATTGGTAATTTGAATGAGATGCTTAAAGAAGAAAACCTTCATTTGCACACTGAGGTAACTATTTATTACACTTTCTCTTTTTGTGACAAAGTTTCTCATCTTTTCTCTTTGTTATGTCTTAAAATGTCTGAAAAAAATGTCTTAAAATGTTTTCTTTATGTAATGGGAACAAGGCTGCAGAGCAAGGGAGATTGCCTTTGCTTATACTAAGTTTGAAAAAGAAGAGTGAAGAAAGAAGACCAGCGATTGTGTTTATGCATGGCACAAACTCAAACAAAGAATGGTTAAGACCATGGCTTGAAGTAACAAAAACGTCTTAATTTATACTTTTTGAGTTCTCCTTAACCAGTAAATCATCTACATTTCACAGTTTTTGCTTGTTTATTATAGGCATATGCTTCGCGGGGATATGTAGCCATCGGTTTAGACTCTCGCTACCACGGGGAGCGTGCTAACTGCAAAACTACCTATCGCGATGTAAGACCATTGTTACGAGTCAGTATGACGTATTGATTTTTGTAGTCTTCTGAGTTCTGACATGGTGTTTTTTGGTGTAAACTTTTATTGCAGGCTCTTATATCATCTTGGAAAAATGGAAACACAATGCCTTTTATCTTTGATACTGTAACATTTCCTCTATTTATCTCCATATTTCTTGTTTAACTTTTGAGTGTAAGATTTTCTCAACGCATCTATCAATGTTTTTGTTTCAGGTCTGGGATTTGATCAAACTAGCTGAATATCTTACTCAAAGGGAAGATATAGACCCGAAAAGGATAGGAATTACCGGTATTTCGCTAGGAGGTCAGTTGTAGAACAAATTGAATACAAGGATCATTAGCCTTTGGTAGTAGTATATACTAATTAGTATATACTAATTTTGTTCATTGTGAAAGCAACATTCAGGGATGCATGCTTGGTTTGCTGCTGCAGCTGACACCCGCTATTCCGTGGTTGTTCCGTTAATCGGTGTTCAGGTGCAAAATCATCCTTAGTTGATCTATTGCTTTTATTTCTTCTAAACCAAATACCAATAAAGAACATAGCAAATTCGATGCATTTACTGATTTGTAAGTTATGTATCCTACATCACATAGAATACTCTTCAAGTTTAGCAAGTTATGTATGTTGTGCAGGGATTTAGATGGGCAATAGACAATGATGAATGGGAAGGAAGAGTCAACAGTTTAAAGCCTTTATTTGAAGGTCACATTTTTTGGAAAAAGAACCACAAAATGATTTCAGATATGAAGTATGAGGATTCTAATTCCTATGCTTTTTTTTAATGGTTTCAGAAGCAAGGATTGATCTGGGAAAGAACAAAATCGACAAAGAAGTGGTCGAGAAGGTAAGTGGCCTGAAAGTAACTACTAGTCCGGATTGCAATTCATATGATGTGGTTTGTATTTATTTACTTTCAACAGGTGTGGAACAGAATAGCTCCTGGTCTAGCCTCTCAGTTTGATTCACCTTACTCGTTACCAGTGATTGCTCCACGGCCTCTTTACATCCTTAACGGTGAGCACAGTCTAACCTGACTGCTCATTATCTACCAAAACACACACATACACACACACACAAAAAGAAAGCTACTTCGGATTTCATGTGCAGGTGCGAAGGATCCTCGCAATCCTCTTGGCGGACTAGTAGTTCCATTAAAGAGAGCTAAGGAGGCGTTTAAGAAAACTGCTTCTCATGGAAATTTCAAGGTAAATCACTAATCTAATCTATAGTTCTACTGCAACCAGATACAAAGATTTTAAAAAGGTTTTTGGTGTTGGTCTATGGTTCGAGAGAGCAGTTCGTAGCAGAAGAAGGAGTTGGACACGAGTTGACGAGTTTTATGATCAAGGAATCATCAGATTGGTTTGACAAATTTCTTAAATAAGGAGACCATGACTTCTGATTAAAACTGCTGTAATGTCTGCATGTAACAATAATTGAACTGTAAAACAATAAATTCTCTTCATAAGATAAAACATATCTCCTTGTAACCTTACACATGTGAAATTTTATTACTGTTTTTTTCATTCTCCCAAATCATTTTCATTGTGAAATCAAAGACAAAGGAACTAATCAGTGAAAGAAATAAAAGCAAGAGGATCATCCTTTCTTAGGCATAGCAGCGAGGCGTGTATACATACGTGCCATTGAATTGAACCCTCTCACATCCCCAGATCTTAGAAGATTCCCTTTATTAGCAACCCCAACAAAAGAAGATTCACAAAGATCAAATCAGTTTTTAGTTAAACGCATTTGCATAGACCATAGTATAGTACTAAATAGAGCTAGTACCTGAGTCGCAGTTAAGAGGACTGTCCGGCTCAGGATGAGCCATCAATGCTATGATCGCTCTACACACTGACTGAAGCGTCCAAGCGGGGCTCCAAGCATTCTTCAATATGTCCAGGCATATTTCCCCTGTCTACAAAACACAAAATTAGGTATAAAAAATATCTCTTCTACCGGAGATTAAAAAGCGCAACATTCAAAATCGTTTCTCATTACCTTGAAATGCACATTTGGATGGAATATTTTGGTCAAGAACCGTACTTGAGGAGGTTGAAGAGGATATGGTTCAGGAACAGCAAATGCAAGCTGAAACACACCGCCTTCATAAGGAGTCTCCGATGGCCCCTGTATCTCAAAAGCAAAGATCCAAGACCTGTTTCTAACAATCCAAAGCTTTCGCCTTTTTCGTTAAAATGAAGTTTGTGTGACAACAAACCTTGATAAGTGCAGTCCATTTGAATATGTTGGTATCATCACAGACCAATTGAATATCCGGATCAGCTACTTTCTCTCGCTGAACCTCTTTGTATTCCTTGAACAGTCTTGCTCGTGATTGCTATATACAAAAAAAAAAACACATCGAATTCTATAAACCAGTATTGTCGATTCGATATCCAACACACACAAATTGGCAATAGATATAATAGAGAACAAAAAAAAAGTGAACTTTGATTAGCTAACCTGCATGTTTGATTGATGCTAGTGAGATACAATTTCGCAAGAACACGATCGCTAGCTGCAAAGTTACAACAAAGGATTTCGATTGATCCATAAATTTCAGTGTTTTCAACAAGAAATGAGAGGCTGATAAATCGATTTTTCAGCAAAACCCAACACACAATTCAACACAAGACCCACGAAATTGGGGGTTTCTACTTTGTAAAGATCAATTTCGAAGCAGAAATTAGATCCGGAAAGATTACGATTAGATTCCGCCTAATCTAGAGACAATTAGGTTTATCAATCTCTGTACTTTTGAGATCGACACAAACGAAATGGAGAAAAATTGAGGTCTAGAAACGAAGCGGATGAAGTTTGCGAAAATCATAATTGCCCTAAAAAACCAAAATTGACGAAGCTTTACCTGGAACTATGAAAGAGGGAGAGAGAGAAAGAGAGAGATGCACAGAACGAGGAAGAAGAACAAACGGAAATGAAGCTTTTAACGGCGTCAAGTTTTTAACAGTCGTTTTTTTTTTGAACATCTAAATTCCATTAATTTTTAAAAGTTTGTACATATATAATCTCTTGAAGACAATTGATGAATACAAATAAAAAAAGAAATACAAAAAGAGTTGTGATTCTTTCATTTTTGTACTATCCGAACACCTGCATTGAACTTGATACAATATCAAATTATCCATTGCTATACCCAATCTTCAACACATACAAATACTTTGGAGAACCGGTAGATGTCTTGTTTGTAATGACGTCACCGAACAAAGCGGCTACTCAATGAACCGACATTTGGAACCATCGCCGTATAACAAAGCCGATTTGATTTGCAAAAGAAATTGCATGATGCATGATGCATGAAGGGGTAACCGGGTCGTCATCCTCCAAGACCGGTTAAACATCACCATCATAATTCCGATCACAACCACCATTAAGAAATTGCCTTTAAGTGAATAACCATCAACGAATTGTGGAAAAATAATGTGCACTTGTCCCTCTTGATTTCAATTTTTTTACCAACGATGCATGAACCGCAATCCAGGCCAATTGACATGTAACCCAGATTAACATCGCCAATGAAATCATGATGTCAACAGTAACCTATCGTAATAAGGATAGAAAACATATAGATACAGAAACCACCATAGGGGCAACAAACGCATCACCAACCACATACTATCTATGGCCAACACTTATCAATAACAATGGAGAACATCGACTACCGTTCCGGAGAAAGAAGAAGAAATCGCCACTCGTGCCTTTTCACTTTAAATTCGATCTTTGAGATGTTGAATTTTATGTGGAGAAAATTTAATCTAAAACGTATGGCTATGAGGAGGAGTACGGCCGGCGCCCGAGTCGACGCCGACCGATGAGAATTACCGACTTTGAGAAGTTGTGTTTATTCGCCTCTTAGATCGCCAAGTCGAGAGAGACGATGGTTAATTTTATTGTTTTCTAGTAGTCGTCTCAGTTTTTAACCCTGTTTAAAAGCATCATTATCCATGAACCCACATGGGTATCATGAACATTTGTTTAATAATAAATTTATTAATAATTTAATATTTGAAATTCATTAAAAAATTTCTAATTTTTGTATGTCCAATGATGATACTCAATGAGGTTCTAAAGAATAAAAAAATATTTTTTTTTATAAAAATAAAAATGAAAGAAAAAGAAATTAGTATGTATAAATATACAAGATTCTATAAAACACTAATTTATTATGTTTAATAAATTTTTAAACATATATTACAATCCGTTAAAATAAACTGAAACAGAAAATTGTATATAGTACAATCCAAAAAAACAATAAAATGATCAAAAAAATATATATATATAAAAGCATGGTTTTTCCAGACCCAGTTGGAGCAAAGGCGAAGCATTCACGACCCTGGGATTAAACACGTAAACAAGTATATCAATAGACGAAAGGTCTCGGGAAAATTCCAACGAGGATTTCATATATACATAAACATCAAAACCACTAATCCTATGAGAATAATAAGTCAAACTACTGTAAGTATAAAATCCAATTCCACGCACCTTGATGACAACTCTGCAAAGCTTTTAAGTGGGGGTGGAATATTGTTACCGGAAACATGAATGTTGTACTGTTTCCCCGGCAAAGCATCTTGCTGCCATTGTGAAGAAGTAAATCAAGACATGTATTGATCACTCTTTGCCTTTGATGAAACAGAGAATGAATATTAAATAACTCCATACCTCTTCTTAGAAGACGCAACTTTCTTCTCTTCTTCCGGGTCCTCTTCTTCCTCAGAGAAGTTCACTTTCTTATTGGAATCATTATCCTCAGTACAATTCTAACACAACAATGAGAATTTTAAAATAAGAACAAAGAGAGAGCAAACTTAGCTGATTTAAACAACACTAACACGACCAGAACTCAACAATGGTTATCTTCTGACCAATCTTTACAGGTCCGATACCTTCTGGTGTACCTATACATTTACATTCACCAACTTTCTTCACAATACTATCTTGAATGTTCTTAGCTATATAGTTTAAAGCAACCACTACTCAACAAAGAAATAACATAGCTTGAGAATACAAACATGGCAGGAAGAGGCTAACCTTTAGCCAAAGTTGCAGAGCAAAATGTAGCAATAGTAGTAATCGGCGAGACAACATATGTGATACTAGAAGCAAGACATTCTTCTCGAATCCTATTTGCTAAAGTGAATGTTTTGTAAGACATGCCCATAAAAGGTAAATATTTATATTCAAGATTATGCAGCTGTGACAACACAACATGCAAAACAAATCAGCTCTGATCACTATCATACTTGCCCTAAAGCTCTTGAAGCTCTAATTCCAAATCATCAACAATTGATCGCAAACTAATCAGTAGACCAATGTATATCATCATAACATGCATCATCATAAGCACAAATTCAACAAGCTAATGGGTGAATTTTAAGCTCAAAGAGCCAAAATCAAGTGTGATTGATCCAAATTCATCAAATCTGAATCAACGATACAAGCAAAAGAGGCGAGAGCAGCGAAACTGGGCTTGATCGGCGAGATGAACGACACGCCGGCCAACGGGAAGAGGAGACTCGTAGGTGAAAGAGTGATTGATTGACTCCGATCTCATATAACGAGAGAGAACACGACCATCGACGGTGAGACCGGCGATTGCAACGCCTATATAGTCATCGACTTTGAAGATTTTCGTCTGATGTGAAGAGACCTCCGATTGGGTTTTGTTAACACAAGCGAGTACGACATGGTTGCGAGATCTGAGACCAATTGCAGCAGAGCCTTGCTTCACTGCTTCCATGGCGTATTCGACCTGTAGGGCTCCATGTCGTAACATATGTGTCGACCTGTAGCCAACAACAACATGCACGAGGAAGATCACGGCGAAGAACATCGTCGATTCGCTGGCTCAAGCGCCATGAATCGCCTCAGAGAAGAAGAAACTAGAGAGAAAAAAGTTTCCCGACCAAATGATTTTTTCTCGCGTGTTTGGGCTAAAAAAAAGTGTCAATCCAATGTGTGCTCGACATGTGTCCCGCTGAGACGACTCAATAGACTCAGCAGGCTGAGACGAATCAGGCCCATAAATCAGTCGGCCCAATTTTTTTAATCGATTTTAGTGTCTGATACCCACTAAATTTCATGGATAATGATATTCTAACAGTCGTTTTTTAACTACTTCTGTTTTCTCTTTATTTTTTATTTTTTATTTAATTTAACTCGACCGAATATAACTCGACCCGACCCGGAAACCGGTTATCGATTCTTCTGTAAACCCTAGCTTTAGCATCTTGTCTTTCTCCTTCGTGTCCCCTCTTTTCGTTCTTCTAAGCCACGATTCATTCATCAGCTAGACTGTGAATCAGGGATTGAGGTAGATTTCTGCAACCATGGCGAGCAACTACGAGTATGACGATGCTGCTCCGGCGAACTACGACGAGGCTCAGCGGCAGGGAGGCCAGGACGCTGGCTACGACCCGAACTTTGTGCCGGATTCTGTGAAATCGTTCGTGGTTCACATGTACAGACACATTAGGGAGAAGAATGTGTACGAGATCCACCAGATGTGTGAGACATCGTTCCAGACCTTATCGGAACGGCTGTTCAAGGACACGCCATGGCCTTCTGTGGAAGCAATTGCTCCTTACGTAGACAACGATCACGTTTTCTGTCTTCTATACCGTGAGATGTGGTTCCGGCACTTGTATGCGAGGTTATCGCCTACGCTCAAGCAGAGGCTTGATTCTTATGATAACTATTGCAACTTATTTCAGGTGTGTTTCTCTGTTTCTGTCATTGGGATTGTATGAATTTGGATTGGTCTTAGTAGAACTAGATTTGTTCTCACAGGTCTGGTCTGTGATTTGGATTGGTTAGTCCTATACTGTTTTGTTTATGGATTAAGGTGTGAAATAAAGATGGTCTTGCTTTATGGACTAAGATAGAGTAAGCTTATGTTCTGGTTTTATGGGAAATTTGAGTGAGTTTGTGTGGTTTGCTACGGAATTTGGTAGGTGGTGTTGCACGGAGTAGTGAATATGCAGTTGCCGAATCAGTGGTTGTGGGATATGGTGGATGAGTTTGTCTATCAGTTCCAAAGCTTTTGTCAATACCGAGCAAAGATGAAGAACAAAACAGAGCAGGAAATTGCACTGCTGAAACAGAATGAGAAGGTATAAATTCTTCCATTAGATGTTATCCCACTGTTTTATTCGTAGTAGTGCCCTGTGAAGTTTAATGGATCACTTTACTGATTTTATTAGTGCTCTTTTCTTTCTGTTGTCCTTTTTTAGTTCTGCATATGTAACTACTTAACTATATGTCTGTCTCAGGCATGGAATGTGTATGGGGTGCTCAACTTCTTGCAAGCGCTTGTGGAAAAGTCTACGATCATCCAAATTCTGGAGCAAGAGAAGGAAGGACTTGAACAGTTCACTGCCACTGATGGGTACGACTACAGTGGTGGAAGCAACGTGTTGAAGGTCCTTGGTTACTTCAGCATGGTCGGTCTGCTGCGTGTTCACTGCCTCCTGGGAGATTACCATACTGGTCTGAAATGGTTGCAGCCCATTGACATCACTCAGCAAGGTGTTTACACCAGTGTCATAGGATGCCATATCGCAACTATATATCATTACGGATTTGCCAACCTTATGCTGCGAAGGTATAATCTCATTGCTTTTATCTGACAACTTCTTAGCATTTTGGGGACTGGGAAGTTCTCTTCAGGGAGAAAGTTCCTCAACATTTTCTCACACTGGCTTAGTTTGCATATACAGACCTTCAGTTAGGAAGCAGATATGATTTGCAGTGAGCATATTAGCAATCTGCATGGTCTTGAACTTAGAGCTCTGAGGAGAAATGTACTTCTAGGTTAAAAAGAGAGTTGTTGATAGACATAATAATCAAGTAATAAGTATATTAGTCTCTTTTATTTGTGTGATCACGACGATAGTTATTACTGTTGTTGTGCTCCCATCATAGAATACGTGTTTGCGTTTGGCTTAGTTGATAAGAGCCTGGTGATATAATCGGGGTAACCTTTTGGCAGGTATGTTGATGCTGTTCGTGAATTCAACAAGATTCTCCTCTACATCTTCAAGACAAAGCAGTATCACCAAAAATCACCTCAGTATGAACAAATACTGAAGAAGAATGAGCAGATGTATGCATTACTTGCAGTTTGTCTCTCGCTCTGCCCTCAAACAAAACTTGTTGATGAGTCTGTCAGCTCTCAGTTGCGAGAGAAGTATGGTGAAAAGATGTTGAGGATGCAGAGGTATGATGATGATGCAATTGGTGTTTATGATGAGCTCTTCTCTTATGCATGCCCCAAGTTTATCACCCCTTCGGCACCAAGTTTCAAGGAACCGCTTGTCAATTACAATCAGGTACTATAGTTTTAAAATTACACAATTATGAGGACTTATGTGTTTAATAGTTTTTAACTTTCCCGACTCGGACATCTCAGGATGCATACAGGCTTCAGTTGAAGATGTTTCTTTATGAGGTAAAGCAGCAGCAGCTGTTGTCTGGAGTGCGGACATTCCTTAAAGTCTACTCCTCCATTTCTCTTGCTAAGCTCGCAAACTACATGGAAGTTGATGAACCCACTCTAAGGTGAGGAACCGCGGGCAGAGAGCTTTCACTGGAAGTTTTTCAGCTATGTACTTTTGTCTTTGACATGTACTGATTTAATTGCAGGACCATATTGTTAACATACAAGCACAAGACTCACTCAGTTGATTCTGATGGCAAGATCATCTCCAATGCAGACATTGATTTCTACATCAACAATGTACGGTCTTCCTACTTCCTGTGTATGTTTTTCCATCGATATACGCTGGTGTTTTGATAAGTAATCTTTAAAGCTGATGAAAATGCAGGACATGATCTACGTTGTGGAATCCAAACCCGCAAAACTTTATGGCGATTTCTTCTTGAGGCAGATTGCAAAGGTATGCAAACTGAATCTGAGACGTGTATGCAGACATGATAAGAATCCGACTGTTTTGTTGTGTTGGTTTGCAGCTTGAAGGAGTGATAAACGACATGGACCGCGTCAAGCTTGAATGAGGAGTTTTCTGTATCCCCTTAATCTCTCTCTCCTCAGTTTTCCTGGAACCATGCTTTTGAGAAACTCTCTTCATTTAGTCAAATGTTGTAGCATTGTTTTCAACTTTCAATCCAGAAAATAGATCCTCAACTCTTTTTTGGTGCAACCATCTATGTTATGAAATATTTTAATTTTTCCATCGAGTGACATTGTAGAATATCCCAAAAGATAAAAACATTCCTTGCTACTTTCATGTTTCAACGTTTGCAACAACAAAAAATGAAAAGAAAAGGAAATAACAAAGCGAAAAGTTTTCCGGCCAGAACTAAAAAAGAAAAACCAAAAGTCGACGTAATATCCCAAGCAGGTTATATAAACAGTTAAACACAGAGTCGACAAAAAAGCGTCTCCTGCGTGCAACAAACCATGAAGACTCGTAACTCTTCCGGCTGCTGGTCGGAGCTCCCTATGGACATATTGAGATCTGTGTTGGAACGTTTGAGTTTTATGGATTTCCACCGGTCGAAGATCGTGTGCTCGAATTGGTACTTGTGTTTGAAACAAACGTTGCTCCCAAAAGCCGGACCTCCATTGCTGATGCTATTTCCAGAGGATGGTGATTGCGTGATGTGCAATCCAAACGAAGATAGGGTTTACAAGCCGAAACACGACTTTTCAGGGTTTCAGTTCCTGGCAAACTGTGGTAAGTGGTTCCTTGTGGTAGATCCTGAATTGAATCTCTCTATTCGAGATTTGTTTAGCGAGACGAAGATCGATCTGCCACCTCTAGAGTCGATCGACGAAGGTGCCACTTATAGCGTTGAGAGATTAAAAGATAAGGAATTGATGGAGAAAGTATGTACTCCAGATGATTTTGGTAGTCCTTATTGTGGACCTCGAACTGCGGAAGATCTGAGAGGTGTTTTGTGGGTAGACGAGGACAAAGAAGAGTTAGAGTACGTTGTTGTGTGGCGCTTCGACACTAGCCATTATATAGGGTTTTGCAAGAACGGGTATGATCATCACCTTGGCCCTCCAACACACCCCGGTCTTTACAGGAAAAGTATTCGCTGGCAGTTAGTAGGCTTGGATGATATGGTACTCAAAGGAGAGATTCTTTACATCTTTATGCGCGGCAGTTACATTCGAACCCTTGATTTTTCTGGACAAGACGGTTTCAAGGATGTCTCCTACATGGTTCCAATGTATCAGCCAACTCTCACTGAAAGACAGCAAGCAACTAAGATCATCTCACAAAGTGTCAAGATTGCTGTCACAAGATCAGGAGAAGTTTTGATGGTCGATATCCTTGTTTACGAGGACGCAACCTCTACAAGGCGTAGGATCTTCCGTGTCTCCAAGAGGGATCCTACTCTAGACCCGAATCTCGACTTCAACCTTTCTGAGGTGGATTCTCTAGGTGATGAGGCCCTTTTTCTGGATTCGGGTATCATCGTGCCTGCTGACCAAACCCTTGGTATCAAGCCAAACTCCATCTATTGCACCCGTGATGACCGTGTCCGCAGCAATAAACATACATGCCTCGACATCTGTGTGTACAATCTTGCAACAAAGACCCTCAAACGCTTCCCCCGGGTAAACCCCAGGGATGCTCTGTGGTTCCTCCCCTCTAGATTTGTTCCCTTGTTGAACATCCTGCTGTTCCTTACCCCATGGTTTGTCTTTCCCTCCTTCCTAATTTCCAGACTCTACTTTGTTGTCCTCTTTTTTTTCTTTTTTTTTTGATATATATGATCTATTATGACATTTCCAGACGCTACTTCGTTATCCTGTTTTCTCTTTTGATGTGTATGATCTATTATGACTTTGTTATCCTCTTTTTTCTTTTGATATATATGATCTATGAATGCTAGTATCTAACTAGCTTAGGTGTATGCATCGGGACAATACGGATCTCATTCTTACCAAGCGGAACCTAATGACCTTAGAGCAACTCCAGTCACTTGTTTACTACATAAACTCCTACTGTGTCGTTACCTTTTTAACTTCTTTTCTGAGATTTTATTCTGTGATTGCTTTTTTTTTTTTTTTTTTTTTTTTTTTGCAAACGTTGAAACCAAGTAATGTTTTCTTTTTTTTAAAATATCTTTTGGACATTCAACAACGTCACACTGAAAGGAAAAATGAAATATTTCATAACATGGATGATTGCAGTTGCACCAAAAAAAAAAAAAAGTGGATCTATTTTCTGAATTGAAAGATATAAACAATGCTTCAACAATTGACTTAACAAAGAGAGTTTCTCAAAAGTTGTGTTCCAAGAAATCTTAGCAGAGAGATAAAGGGGATACATGCAACTCCTCATTCCAGGTTGATGTGGTCCATGTCTTTTATCACACCTTCAAGCTGCAAAACGAAAAACAAAACAAAACAGTCAGTCAGATTCTTACCATGTCAGCAACTCTGCGTGCCTGCATACACGTCTCAGATTCAGTCTGCATACCTTTGCAATCTGCCTCAAGAAGAAATCGCCATAGCGTTTTGTGGGTTTGGATTCCACAACGTAGATCATGCCCTGCAGTTTCACCAGCTTTAAACTTTCTTCTTCTAAAAGCACCAGAGTAAATCAATGTAAAAACTTACACAAAAAGGAGGAAACCCGTACATTTTGATGTAGAAATCAATGTCTGCACTGGAGATGATCTTCCCATCAGTACATTGTTGGTGTAGCTTCTGTCCACCCTGGGTCTTTGAGGGCTTCTGGGATTGTTCTAGGTTCCGGATAACTCACCTTGTGTGTGAGAAGAACATACCTTGGATTTGGCTTGGAGATACCATCTTTTGATCGTGTAATCGTAGGATGTTGAGGTTGAGGCGTAGCTGGAGATGATGATGTTAGAGTTGGAGATGAAGTTCGTTAGTGGGGTATGTCTGACATGTTAGACTCAGGAGAAGAATTGACGCCAATAGAAGCAGGAACGTTGCCTGTCGTACGCTCAGATTCTTCTTCTGAGTCAACAGTGGACACAACTTGACCAATTGTTGGAGTGGTTGGAGAAGACCTATTTGATGTAGAGGATTGAGATTCACTCTGGTCTTGTAGTAGGGAGAAGGGATTTGGAGATATGGGAATCATAGTTAGAGGACACAAAGGAGATTCCGAGTTTACTGGTTTGGATGCAGAGTTGTCTCTGAATGTCTTATACCAAGCAGTGAGAAGTGGTGTGATGGCTGGTGAATGCAGAGACTGATACAAAGTTGAGAAAGGAAAGCAAGACTCATCAAATAAAATATGTCGGCTGATGTAGACCCTTCCAGTTGGTGTAAATAAGCATCTATACCCTTTGTATCGATCATTGTAACCAAAGAAAGACAACCAAACTTGTTAGAGGCATACTCTCTTAAGCGTTGGGAAGCAAGCACAACCAAATGTTCTGAGAGAGGAATAGTCAGGTGGCTTTCCATAGGGCTTTGAGATTCAGCTAGAGTAGTGCTAGTTGCTGAGAAAGTTTGCTGTATTTAAAGCCTCAACCCAATATCACTGAGGCATCTTACTTTCAAATATCATGGAAAGACCAAGCTCTATGAGATGTCTATGTTTTCTTTCTGCTAATCCGTTTTGTTGTGGCGTGTAGGGGCATGATATAAGTTGTTGAATTCCATCCAATTGCAGAAGGAAAGGTTTGCTTATGAGAACTCTCCACCTTCATCACACTGAAGTGAACCAATCTTGCAACATCTTGTACCCTTGGCCAGATAAAACAGGAGCAGGACCCCAGAGGTCACAATGGATCCGTTCAAGGGGTCTGGAAGCAACAAAAGAGGAAGATGAAAACGTTAATCTACTGCTTTTTCCTAGTCTACATGCATCACACACAGTCTTGGTACTCTTGCTTATTGAGATAGCTTTATTTGCTGAAAGTTGGAGAAGAATTTGATTGTTAGGGTGACCCAATCTTTGGCATACTTAGCCTTCTCTTCACTAAGTCTTCTTTTGCTCTGTTCTCACTAACAGTGATCAACTTGGTGCATGCATAAGAGAAGAGCTCATCATAAACGCCAAATCAACACTGTGAGAACTCACTTTATGTCTATTATGTGTTGTACAGTTTCTGTTTCCAATAGCTGCATTCTCACACATTCGGGGGGGGACATGATAAGCATCTAAATGTGTTTACTTGTAGAAAAAGAGAAGATTGATGAGCTGTGTCATAAGATGAGTGGATAAGAAAGTCTTGGAGTTGGTTAGTCAGTTAATAGAACAAACCTTCTCCTATATAAAGAGGGTCTCTATGATCAGTTTCATTATCGAGATTTTGGCATCTCTGGCCATACACTTGTAAAGTTCTGATTTGATAATAAAGGTTTCGAGTGTTTTCCATAACAAAAAACCTATCAGGACAATCCTCCTATTGAGCTTAATATAGACAACCAGAGACATAATTCTGCTGCAAAAGAAGTGGTACTTAAAGAAACTCGGTTTAGAGCCCAATATATGAACTTCAAGGATTTTCCTGCAGTTCCAAAACATGTACAAAATCAATATGGAACCTTGACGAGGACACTGATACCAAATAAACCAAAAACAGCTCCCGAGGCTCCAACAGAAACTGCATTTCTCGGTAAAACTAACCCAATGAAGATTATTAAGATGGCAATCACGGGGATCATGAGGCGAATGTCATTGCCATGAAACTAAGTTAGATGCTCCTAGCTCGATAAGAACATAAACCTCTTCAACAAACTGTTCATTCTGATTAAACAATATCATACTCTCAAAGTAAGCCACGATAGTTAGACGCTCCTCGATAAGAACATGCAGAAACCCTTTCAACAAACTGTTGTTCATTCTCTGGGACTCTCTCGGCAAGGTTATACATCATATGTTCATCTCGGAGGCGAGCTGTTGCAATACGACCAAGTTGGAGAGGAGTAAATCCTAGTGAAACTCCCGTCTTCAAAAGCTTCGTGAAAATCATGAAACACTCCCTATATTCGTTCCCAATCACCCATCCACACCGATCAAGGAACGCGAGATCAGCCTCGGAATCGAGTTGTGCCACCACATAGGTTGCGAAGCGTATAGAGAAAGGAATGTTCGCGGCTGGACCAAATCCTCGATTTTGTTTATTTAACCAAGCTAAACCAAGAATTGTGAACCTCGGTGCTTGATCGAAGAACGAGTACCCGTGGTCTATCGGTACATACCGTAAAACACCATTGTCATCTAGTCTTGTAAGAACATTTTGCCTTTGACGATCCGTGACCGCGAATCGGAGATCAACCAAGCATACTTTGTGCAACTCTTCAATTGGTACTCGGTTGACATCAAATGGTCCTTGGAACGCCTCTACAAACTCAATCAAAATATCAATTAAGTTTCGGCCTTCATTCCTAAACCTCACGAAAACTGTGGAAAATCCAGAGAGAGTTTGAGACTGTGATCTTGGACCATCTTCCGGATGGTCCAACAGATACACTGCCGCTTCCTTTCTTGCGGATATCTCTTCGTTGGCGCGGAAAAGCTTAAATAAACAGACTCTTTGTCCCGTCGCATCCAATACCTGAAACATCTGGTTCAACTCTCTGAATCGGGGCAATGGACCTTCCTGATTTCTTTCAGCGAGACATGTTATCATCCATTGGAGACGAGCATTAGGCAGTTGATCGAGCCGAGGGAAAATGATAAATATGGCCTCCATTACTCCCAAACGATGAACAAAAACCCTAACGTCGCAAGTGTGAAGATTTAGCAAAAGAAAATGCAGTCGAATATCAAAAATCCAAATTCGAGCTAAGAAGAGTAGATCGATGAGGTAAAATCTCACCGGAATCACTGAATCTGCAAACTATCCGAGATCTGGAAACGGTGAGAGGACGGAACACGGCGGCGAGAATCCGAAACGAAGAGAAAGTGGGAGGGAAAGAAAGGCGGTGAAAGTGAATAAGCGGTGACGTTTTTTGAGAGGAGAAATTGAAATTTCGATTTGGTTTGGTCTAAATAAATGGATATGGGGGATCCAAATAAATAAACAACAAAATTGGAAACTAAACCAATTGAACTGGAAAACCCTACCGGTTATCAATCTTCTTCTGTAAACCCTAAAACTTAAAGTGTTTCATCGTGGCGAGCAAATACGAGTACGACGATGAGGCTCAGCGGCAGGGAAGCCAAGACGCTGGCTGCGACCCGGATTCTGTGAAATATCGTTCGTGTTTCACATGTACAGATACATTTCAGGTCTGTGATTTGCTTCAGTTAGTCAGTCGTATACTGTTTTGTTTATGGATTGAGTAAGTATGGACTAAGAAGATAGAGTAAGCTTTTGGTTTAGTTTGATGGCAATTTGAGTGAGTTCGTGTGGTTTGCTGCGGAATGCCATATCGCAACTATATATATATCACTACGGATTTGCCATCCTTATGTTGCGAAGGTATAACCTCATTGCTTTTATCTGACAGCTTCTTAGCATTTGGGGGGACTGGGAAGATTTCTTCAGGAAGAAAGCTCCTCGAGCTATTAGCATGATCAGGCATTCTATTAGGAAGCATGTATGAATTGCAATGCAATGAGAAAATTCATTCATCCTTGACAGGACCAGTATTTGCAGGGAGTTCAAAGGCTTGGTTGATATGGTACTCAAAGGATAGATTCTTTACATGCTGCTTACGACCCGTGATCACATTCAAATTCTTGATTTTTCTGGACAAGACGGTTTCAAGGATGTGTCAGACAAGCATAGGCATTCATTGGATACGCAAGCTCTGATTGAAAGCAACTAAGATCATCTCAGATAGCCAGAACATTACTGTTACATCATCAAGAGATGCTTTGTTGGTTTATACTCTCGCTTACGAGGACTCAACCTCTACAAGGCATAGGATCTTCCGCCTATTCAAGAAGGATCCTCCTCTAAAGCTGAATGACTACTGCTGCAACCTTGTCGAGGTCGATTCTTTAGGTGATGAGGCTCTGTTTCTTGATTTGGGGATCGCCGTGCCTGATGACCATACCCTTGGTATCGAGCCAAACTCCATCTATTTCACCCGTGATGATCGCCTCTGTAGCAAGGAACGTAGATGCCTTGACATTTGTGTGTACAATAATCTTGCAACTCAAACACTTGCCCGCCGGTCTCTCCAAGTCAAACATCAAGAATGCTCTATGGTTTCTCCCCTCTTGATTTCTCCCCTTCTTGCATCTTGATGTTCTTTGTTCCCATGGTTTATCCTTGGCTCCTTGCTGCTGCATTATTCATCTACATTTCCAGACTCTACTTTGTTATACCTTTTTTTTTTCTTTGATATGTGTAATCTATGACAATGAGAGTGTCTAAATAGCTTAGACAATACATGGTTTTGCATTTCATATGTTTTTTGAATCTATTCAGCACCCACCTAGTAGCAGATTAAGATCGATCGCATTTGATCTTTGAACCGGCCTTCCTCCTTTCACATACTCATGAATCAAAGCATTGTTTAAATATTTGGTTTAACTCCGTAAGAAAAGCATTACATTTCAAACAGATTGCAGAATAATAATCTTAGAGACAAAAACAAAAGTATAAAATCAAATCCATGAGAAGAAATGTTTATTGAAATATAACTCGTAGAATAAGAGGCCTTTAAAAGTTACAAGAGTCAAGAAGCTAGCTACAATTGATCATCCAAGAAACTTGCATCCATTGCTTGAATTTGCATCCTCTTAAAAATGTATATGCGTCTCTTTCTCTCTTCCTTTGCTCTGTTCTACTTGGGATTTTATTACCGCAGTTTGTACAAGTCTATCTTACAAATGCTTCCAACGAGGGTGATTTGAGCTCAAGCGATGATTTGAAAATTGGAGCATAAGCCTAAGCAATTTAAACACGGGCATTGTCATAGTTTAAAAGAAAAAAAAGGATATCAAAGCTGAGTCTAGAAATGTCTCTATTCACCAAGCAGCTGCAAGGACCGAAGGATAAACCATGGGATCAAGAACACAGAGAAGGATACAAATCAAGAGGGGATAAACCATAGAGCATCGTTGGGGTTTAAGCTGGAGAGACTGTTTGGAGGAGCCTAACATCAAATATATTGCATAACCAATTCTCAACAGATTGGAATGCAATCATGGACACGATCCAAGGTAACAATCTCGACTTCATTCGGATGTTCATCCTCACATATACCTTCCAGGCAACTATCTATCATCTATGGAAAGAGAGAAATGGAAGACGACACGGAGAAACCCCAATCACAACTCGGCAACTTGAGAAAATGGTTGATAAGATGATCCGAAATAGGCTAAGCACTCTTCGACAAAATGGAGGAAAAAGATACAAGAACGGTCTTCTCGTTTGGTTTGGAACTAGACTTAATTCGGATTGATTTCAAATTTTAAATCAATGTAATACCACTCTAAAAACTTCGTAATCATCATTGTACACAAGTGGTTTTTTGGCTTGAATAAATTTAACATTCTTCCAAAAAAAAAAAAGATTGTACACAAAGATGTCGAGGCATCTACATTTCTTGTTTCGGACACGGTCATCCCGGGTGAGATAGATGGAGTTTGGCTCGATACCAAGGGTTTCGTCAGCAGGCACGGTGATACCTAAATCAAGAAACAGGGCCTCGTCACCTAGAGAATCCACCTCAACAAGATCCATGTCGATATCTGGGTCTTGATTAGGATCCCTCTTGAAGAGACAGAAGATCCTATGACTTGTAGGGGTTGAGTCCTCTTAAGCGAGGGTACGGACAAACAAAACATCTCTTGATCTTGTAACAACAATGTTCTTGCTATCTGAGATGAGCTTAGTTACTCGATCAATCAGAGGTGACGGATTCATTGAATAACTGTGGTTGTCATACACATCCTTGAAACCATCTTGTCCAAAGAAATCAAGGGGTCAAATGAAACCATGGTCCGTAAGGATGTAAAGAGTCTCTCCTTTGAGTACCATATCATCCAAGCCTATTCACTCCTTGCTAATACTTTCCCTGGAAAGACCGGTGTGTGTTGGAGTGCCAAGGTGAATATCATACCCGTTCTTGCAAAACCCTATATACCTGGAAGTGTTAAAACGCCACACAACAACGTATACTAACTCTTGTTTGTTGTTCTCGTCTACCCACAAAACACCTCTCACATCTTCCGCAGTTCGAGTCCCACCCGGGTTACCATTAATTGTGAACTGCTTCAATTCCTTATCTCCTTCTCTCACAAGCCTAAAACGGGCATCTTCGATCGACTCTAGAGGTGGAAGATGGATCTTCTTCTCGCTAAAGACGTCTATAATAAAGAGATTCAATCCAGGATCTACCATTAGGAACCACTTACCAGAGTTTGCAAGGTATCGAAATCCTGAAAAGTCAGGCTTCGTCGGCATGTAACCCTATCTTCGTCTGGTTTGTACAACACGAAACCATCTTCTGGAAACAGAATCAGCCATGGAGATCTGATTTTTGGGAGCAACGTTTTTTTCGAGCACAAGTACCAATTCGGACACACGATCTTTGCGCGGTGGAAATCCACAAAACTCAAACGTTCCAACACAGATATCAAGATATCCACAGGGAGCTCCGAGCAGCGGCCAGGGTTGGGAGTCTCCATGGTTTGGTTTGTTGGAAGAGACGTTATTTCCTTGGTTACTTGTAAATTATCAGACTAAAGAAATCATAGATGTCCGTGATATACTTTTAAAAGAATGATAGATATTGTCATGAAATACATTAAAACTTCTATAAATTAATAATGTTGGGACTTTGAAAATTTAATTAATTAATTTATAGAGATTTAACTATTTTAGGTAAGATTTTTCTATTAAAAAAACAAATGTTATTATGTTACAAATTTTAATTAAATTCATTCGTAAAAATGATATGTATTAACTCGAGATTCTAATTTATATTTTTGGTTATTGTAATAGAATTAATGTTAACATTATAATATACTATCCATATAAAAGTTTTGACCAAAAAAAAAACTATACATTTGGTAATTCACAAGTTTATGGTATATATAATGATACACATTATTAAGTACAAAATTTAGACAGAAAATATGGTAATTCACAAGTTTATGATACATATAATGATACATTTGAAAATAATTATGTATACATCAGCATGTCTATAAATTTTCACAAGTTTAAAAGTTTTTTTTTATATAATAAGTAGAATAAAAAGCTATACATATATGAATAATTATACATGATTATTAATTTATACTATTATTGGAACCATATTTTACATAGGAGTTTCAAAAAAATTATTATCTTATCATTTTATCGAATTTTGTTAATTTTTACATTGCCCCGACTCGGGACCAGAAAATTTTATTAATTTATGATGATTATTAATTTACAGAGAATTAATTTATGGTGGAGGTTTTAACCTAGTTCCACTCTTTTTTCTTTTGTGTAATCTTCAATGTTATGAAATATTGTCATTTTTTCCATCGAGCTTGGCAGTAGATGTAGAATACCCGAAAAACATCCTTTGATTACTATTGATTTCTAGGTTCTTGCATCTTGTTTGACATAAGTGCTATTTTCCCGACTTCCTCATCAGTTTGAATAATCTTCTGAATCCTAGTCTGAACAAAATATTACGTTAGAAAGATCCTCAAGAAATCAATGAAGCAACTAAACACAAGAAACATCTCACCCACTACAGAAATTTCACAGAGTATAAGCCAACGCTCCAGAGAAAGTGAAACGTAGAGAAGAAACCAAACAAAACCAGAGTAAGAAGTAGAAGACTATGTATGATCGAGATTTCACAAAGACAAAGACTATGGCCACATTTTGTGTTGTTGCGTAGTTCACTTGTGCATAATAAATAGCATGGACTCTCTTGTATTTATGCTGTAGCTGAAATTTCTTGCGTCCTACGTATATGCTCGAGAGGTTGGCTCCAATCAGAGGCTAGATCACAATTTTTATGATTTAAGTCATCCTCATGCAGAAAGAAATTTGAATCTGGAACCTAAATCTAAGCAATGTCATAGATTATATATATGAAAAGATTTAAAGGATAACAAAGCAGAGAAAACCATGGGGTCAAGAACACAAAGATGCAACAAGGAAACAAATCAAGAGGGGAGAAACCATAGAGCATCCTTGATGTTTACGTTGGAGAGACTGTCGAAGCGTTTGAGGGTCTTTGTTGTAAGATTGTACACACAGATGTCGAGGCATGTATGTTTATTGCTGCGGACACGGTCATCACGGGTGCAATAGATGGAGTTTGGCTCGATACCAAGGGTTTGGTCAGCAGGCACGATGATACCCGAATCCAGAAAAAGGGCCTCATCACCTAGAGAATCCACCTCAGAAAGGTTGAAGTCGAGATTCGGGTCTAGAGTAGGATCCCTCTTGGAGACACGGAAGATCCTACGCCTTGTAGAGGTTGCGTCCTCGTAAACAAGGATATCGACCATCAAAACTTCTCCTGATCTTGTGACAGCAATCTTGACGCTTTTTGAGATGATCTTAGTTGCTTGCTGTCTTTCAGTGAGAAGTGGCTGATACATTGGAACCATGTAGGAGACATCCTTGAAACCGTCTTGTCCAGACAAATCAAGAGTTCGAATGTAACTGCGGGGCGTAAGGATGTAAAGAATCTCTCCTTTGAGTACCATATCATCCAAGCCTACTAACTACCAGCGAATACTTTTCCTGTCAATACCGGGGTATATTGGAGTGCCAAGGTGATGATCATAATGACCCTATATAATGGCTACTGTCGAAGCGCCACACAACAACGTACTCTTAACTCTTCTTTGTCCTCGTCTACCCACAAAAGACCTCTCAGACCTTCCGCAGTTCGAGGTCCACAATAAGGACTACCAAAATCATCTGGAATACATACTTTCTCCATCAATTCCTTATCTTTCTCTTTTACTCTCTCAAGGCTATAAGTGGCACCTTCGTCGATCGACTCTAGAGGTGGAAGATTGATCTTCGTCTTGCTAAACAAATCTATAATAGAGAGATTCAATCCAGGATCTAACACAAGGAACCACTTACCACAGTTTGCAAGGAATCGAAACCCTGAAAAGTCATTTTTCGGCTTGTAAACCCTATCTTCGTCTGGATTGTACAACACGCAATCACTATCCTCTGGAAACACAATCAGCAATGGAAATCCGGCTTTTGGTCGAAACGTTTGTTTCGAACACAAGTACCAATTCGGACACACGATCTTAGCCCAGTGGAAATCCACAAAACTCAAACGTTCCAATACAGATCTCAATATGTCTATAGGGAGCTCCGACCAGCGGCTGGAAGAGTTACGAGTCTCCATGGGTTGTAATCTGCTTTTTTTGTCGCTCTCTGTTTATAACCTGCTTGGGCTATTTTGTCGACTGTGGTTACTTCTCGTTCTGAGATTTTATTTTGTGATTTTTTTTTTTTTTTTTGTTTCAAACGTTGAAACTTGATACAAAGGAATGTTTTTATCTTTCGGGATGTATTCTACTCGATGGAAAAAAAAAAATAACATAGATGGTTGCACCAAAAAGAGTTGAGGATCTATTTTCTGGATTGAAAGATGAAAACGAGGCTACAACATTTGACTAAATGAAGAGAGTTTCTCAAATGTTTGGTTCCATGAAAACTGAGGAGAGAGATGAAGAAAATTTCTCATTCCAGCTTGACGCGGTCCATGTCGTTTATCACTCCTTCAAGCTGCAAAGTGCAAACCAAGAACAAAACAAAACAGTCGGATTCTTATCATGTCTGCAAGTCCGCATACACGTCTCAGATTCAGTTTGCATACCTTTGCAATCTGCCTCAAGAAGAAATCGCCATAACGTTTTGCGGGTTTGGATTCCACAACGTAGATCATGTTCTGCATTTTCATCAGCTTTAAAGATTACTTATTAAAACACCAGCGTATATTGATGGAAAAACATACACAGGAAGTTGGAAGACCGTAACATTGTTGATGTAGAAATCAATGTCTGCATTGGAGATGATCTTGCCATCAGAATCAACTGAGTGGGTCTTGTGCTTGTATGTTAACAATATGGTCCTGCAATTAAATCAGTACATATCAAAGACAAAAGTACATAGCTGAAAAACTTTCACTGAAAGCTCTCTGCCCGCGGTTCCTCACCTGAGAGTGGGTTCATCAACTTCCATGTAGTTTGTGAGCTTAGCAAGAGAAATGGAGGAGTAGACTTTAAGGAATGTCCGCACTCCAGACAACAGCTGCTGCTGCTTTACCTCATAAAGAAACATCTTCAACTGAAGCCTGTATGCATCCTGAGATGACCAAGTCGGAAAGTAAAAACATATCAAGACACAAGTCATCATAATTGTGTAGTAATAAAACTATAGTACCTGATTGTAATTGACAAGTGGTTCCTCGAAACTTGGTGCCGAAGGGGTGATAAACTTGGGGCATGCATAAGAGAAGAGCTCATCATAAAGGCCAAATGCATCATCATCGTACCTCTGCATCCTCAACATCTTCTCACCATACTTCTCTCGCAATTGAGAGTTGACAGACTCATCAACAAGCTTTGTTTGAGGGCAGAGCAAGAGGCAAACCGCAAGTAATGCATACATCTGCTCATTCTTCTTCAGTATTTGCTCATACTGCGGTGATTTTTGGTGGTACTGCTTTGTCTTGAAGATGTAGAGGAGAATCTTGTTGAATTCACGAACAGCATCAACATACCTGCCAAAAGGTTTACCCCAATTCTATCAATAGGCTCTTATCCACTAAGCCAAACGCAAACACATATTTTATGATGGGAGCACAACAACAGTAATAACTATCCTTGTGATCAAACAAATATAAAAGAGACTAATGTACTTATTACTTGATTATTACGTCTATCATCAACTCTCTTTTTTAACCTAGAAGTACATTTCTCCTCAGAGCTCTAAGTTCAAGACCATGCAGATTGCTAATATGCTCACCGCAAATCATATCTGCTTCCTAACTGAAGGTCTGTGTATGCAAACTAATTAGCAGTGTGAGAAAATGTTGAGAAACTTTCTCCCTGAAGAGAGGCTATACCTTCGCAGCATAAGGTTGGCAAATCCGTAGTGATATATAGTTGCGATATGGCATCCTATGACACTAGTGTAAACACCTTGCTGAGTGATGTCAATGGGCTGCAACCATTTCAGACCAGTATGGTAATCTCCCAGGAGGCAGTGAACACGCAGCAGACCGACCATGCTGAAGTAACCAAGGACCTTTAACACGTTGCTTCCACCACTGTAGTCGTACCCATCAGTGGCAGTGAACTGTTCAAGTCCTTCCTTCTCTTGCTCCAGAATTTGGATGATCGTAGACTTTTCCACAAGCGCTTGCAAGAAGTTGAGCACCCCATACACATTCCATGCCTGAGACAGACATATAGTTAAGTAGTTACATATGCAGAACTAAAAAAGGACAACAGAAAGAAAAGAGCACTAATAAAATCAGTAAAGTGATCCATTAAACTTCACAGGGCACTACTACGAATAAAACAGTGGGATAACATCTAATGGAAGAATTTATACCTTCTCATTCTGTTTCAGCAGTGCAATTTCCTGCTCTGTTTTGTTCTTCATCTTTGCTCGGTATTGACAAAAGCTTTGGAACTGATAGACAAACTCATCCACCATATCCCACAACCACTGATTCGGCAACTGCATATTCACTACTCCGTGCAACACCACCTACCAAATTCCGTAGCAAACCACACAAACTCACTCAAATTTCCCATAAAACCAGAACATAAGCTTACTCTATCTTAGTCCATAAAGCAAGACCATCTTTATTTCACACCTTAATCCATAAACAAAACAGTATAGGACTAACCAATCCAAATCACAGACCAGACCTGTGAGAACAAATCTAGTTCTACTAAGACCAATCCAAATTCATACAATCCCAATGACAGAAACAGAGAAACACACCTGAAATAAGTTGCAATAGTTATCATAAGAATCAAGCCTCTGCTTGAGCGTAGGCGATAACCTCGCATACAAGTGCCGGAACCACATCTCACGGTATAGAAGACAGAAAACGTGATCGTTGTCTACGTAAGGAGCAATTGCTTCCACAGAAGGCCATGGCGTGTCCTTGAACAGCCGTTCCGATAAGGTCTGGAACGATGTCTCACACATCTGGTGGATCTCGTACACATTCTTCTCCCTAATGTGTCTGTACATGTGAACCACGAACGATTTCACAGAATCCGGCACAAAGTTCGGGTCGTAGCCAGCGTCCTGGCCTCCCTGCCGCTGAGCCTCGTCGTAGTTCGCCGGAGCAGCATCGTCGTACTCGTAGTTGCTCGCCATGACGAAATGCAACTGTGATTTCAGAAGGAACGAAACGGAGAATAGAGACCGGAAGGAGAAAGAACACTTCAGTGAATTAGGGTTTACAGTACAAAATCGATAACCGGGTTTTACCAATTCAATTGGTTTGGTTTTTATGAAATTCTCTGTTGTTTATTTATTATACCGAATTAGACCAAACTAAATCGAATTTTTCAATTTCTTCTCTCAGAAATGTCACAGCTTGTTCACCTTCACCATCTCTCCCTCCCTCAATCTTCTCTTCGTTTCAGATTCTCGCCGTTACCTTCCTTACATCGCCGCCGTGAAGCTCCGCCGCCGAAAAGGCCTACCAACTTTCACCTCTCCTTAACTGAAACCACCGTGGTCCGTCCTCTCACCGTTGCCAGATCTCGGATAGCTTGCAGATTCAGTGAATCCGGTGAGATTTTACCTCAATTCAGTTTTCGATCTATTCTTCATAGCTCGAATTTGGATTTTTGATATTCGACTGCATTTCCTTTTGGTAATTCTTCACAATTGTGATGAATCTTGTTGTATCGTAATGGTCAATGGAATTGTATACTGATGTTTGTGATCATTTGTCAATAATGGTTCGCCTTATTCAGTAATCAATTATTTCCTTTCGTCAGTATTATTCAGTAAGCATAGTTACTGTGAATGTATATTTTTCAGACATTACGCCACAATTTGAAGTGAGTAAAGCAGAAGAGAAGCGGAAACCACAAAAGCGAGCCAATGGCATATTTTGGATCATACTTATCAATCTTGGCATATATTTGGCAGATCACTTCTTTCAGGTATTGAACATGTGCTTGTATGTATCATTCACCTCTGCGCAGTAAACGTTAAACATGTTCAAGAAAAGACTAGGAACCAGGGTTGGAGTTTGATCTTTGAAACTCCTTTCTTCAAGTTTGCAATACCGTAGCAGGTTTAATTCATTGAGTCTCTTTTCTTTGGATTAACCCAGTGATCAGAATGAGTTGTAGTTTGGTGAAACATCATGTTTTGGAAAAAGAGGTTTAAGCATAAGTTGCTACTTTTCACATTGTATAATACGTTTTGTATCCTTTATTCAATAGGTTCGCAGCATCAAATCTCTGTATTTGTATCACAATTTTCCGGCGTGGTACCAGTTTGTGACAGCAACATTCTGTCATGCTAACTGGTACGAGCTCTATGCTTTCTTTGACTGATTCACCTGCGTTTTTCTCTGGCTAATGGCCTAATGCTAATTCTATGTTGTTATTTTTTTTCGTAATATATTATAGGAACCATCTCTCCAGCAATCTTTTTTTCTTGTACATCTTTGGTGAGACTTCCAAATTTTCACATAGTTGGGCTAACTAGTTTATCAATTCAGAGCTAATGGACAATGGGACTCGTTCTGTGTTTAACAGGCAAGCTTGTTGAAGAAGAAGAAGGAGGCTTTGGTTTGTGGCTATCTTACTTGTTCACTGGTGTTGGAGCTAACCTAGTTTCTTGGTTAGTTTTACCGAGAAATGCAGTTTCTGTTGGAGCCTCGGGAGCTGTTTTTGGGTTATTTGCTATCAGTGTCCTTGTCAAGGTACCATATTTCTCTTTCTCTTCCCTGCTCCAGGTCCTTGTAAATCAACCAGCAGTAACTTTTTTTTGTTTCTAATTTCAACTTCTTTTAAAACTGATTTTGTAGATGTCTTGGGATTGGAGGAAAATCCTTGAAGTTCTTATATTGGGCCAGTTCGTTGTTGAGAGGGTAAGAATTGCTCAACATTTATGCATAGCATCAGTATGGTTATAACTGATTTTCCTACTTGCATTCCCATTTTGTTATGGAAAAAATGCCTTTCGGATTTTACAATTGGTGATAGAATTCAGAGGACGGTAATCTTATATTTCATTGTTTCTCATAGGTAATGGAAGCAGCTCAGGCTTCAGCTGGATTATCAGGAACTATATATGGTGGCTATTCTCTGCAGACTGTTAATCACATTGCGCACCTCTCGGGTGCTCTTGTTGGTGTTGTCTTAGTTTGGCTTCTCAGCAAATTTCCCTCGGAACCTGCGGGTCAAGAAGTAAAAAAATCTCCCAAAAAGTGAGGAGAAAATCGGTATGACTTTTTCTTGTAAGGTACATATGCTGTCTGAGTAAGCACAAGGCTGATGAAATGATTGATAGGGTTAAAAGAATCTTTGTAAAACTGAAATACCGGCTCTAAACCGAGTTTCTGTGAGTACTAATACTTTTGCAGCAGAATTTTATCAGTGGTTTGTCTATAGAAGGGTTCTTATCCAAATGTGAGTCTGCAGCTATTAGAAACAGAAACTGTACACAAGATTTTATAACACGATTCAGTTGCAATATACATAGAGTGAGTTCTTAGAGTATTGACTCTTGATTTCAACAGAAGAATAGAAAATAAAATCTCTGGCTTCAGCCGAAGCTAGTTTTAGACTTTTAATTCAAGAACACTGTACAAGAATGCACAAACTGCCCACTGATCCCATACTGAGCTTGGTACTGCTTCTGGCATATAATTGGCACTCGAGCTCCGAGTTTGCAAGCAGAAAGGTTCATGGCTTTTGCAGTTGGAAGCTCCCGTTTCCCTACTGGAATCTGTAGTAGATTAAAATTCCCGGAGGACTGTTTCTGGTAAAGCTTCTCTAATCTCGCTATCTCTACGTCTTTACATTTCAATGCGTTGATTGCTTTGTTCGAGTCATCAGTGAGTCCTGCAACACGCCAAGCTTCTGCTAACAGCATGAAGGTGGAATTCTCAGGCTTCACACCAAACTCTCTCATCATCTGCAAAACCTCTTCCGCTTTCCATGGTTGTTTCACTTCCAGGTAACCCCACATCAACGTCTCAAACGTCTTTATATTTGGTGAAATCCCAAACTCGCACATCTTGTTGAAAACCCTCATCGCATCATCCATACTTCCACTGCTGCACCACCCGCTGATCACTGTGGTGAAGATCACAACATTGGGCCTGGATTCAACCATCGTCTCAAGAAGCTCCTCAGCTTTCTTGGGCTCTTTAGCCCTGATGTATCCTTTGGCTAAAATGCTGTAAGCATGAGCGTCTGGTTTGACTCCTGCTTTAACCATCTCTTCAAACACTTGGGCAGCTTTCTCCATGTATCCAGCTGAGCTCCAAGCGTTCATCACAGTGCTGTACGTGATTACATCTGCCTTCACCTTACACTCCTTCATCAAGTCAAGAACCTGCACTTTCGTTTTCATTACCAACCCGAGCTGAGAATGAGAATCAATAAAGTTTTAAATTTACCTCATTGATGCCGTCACGGTCCATGACCTCAACGAAGCCTTTGATCAAGGAATTGAAGACCACAAGGTTCGCTTCAACTCCCATTTCCTTCATCCTCCGCACAAACCTCAAACCATCTCTCACTTTCCCTTCTCTGCAATACCCTCCCACCACAATACCACACGTTCTCCCGTTCGGTTTAGCCTTCTCCTTCATAACCATCTTCTCGACCACCTCTCTCTCAGCTCTCTTGGTCTCTCCTTTCTGCACATAACAAGTTGCAATCGTGTTATACGTCACTGTGTCCGGCCTGACTCCACATTCTTCCATCTTATGCACCACTTTCCAAGCTTCCTCCACCTTCTTCTTCTTGCACCAGGCTTGTACCAGCACATTGAATGTCCTTATATTCGGTCTAACCTCGATGCTGTTCTCCTCCAACATTAGATCCAGCAGGTCGGATGATCTCTCGGGCCGACCTGCAATCCCGTACCCTTTGATCAAAGTGTTGTATGTGCTCGTGGTCGGATTAAGACCAAGCTCTTTCATTTTCAACAGAGCTTGCACAGCGTCTTCTATGTTACCCGACTCAGAGAAAGCATTAATAACAGCATTAAAGAAGATCGAGTCAGGCTTCGTCCCGCTCTGTTCCACCTCCGAGACTATAGAGCTTATCGAACTATACTGCTTCTGAACCGTCATTGCAGCTAGGAGAGTTGTGTAAGTGATCAAAGACGGTCTGTGTCCTGTCTCCGCCAATGTTTTGAAAACGGTTTTCGCCTCATGAGGCCGTCCTCGTTCGATCAAAACATTCATCAGCTTCGTTCTTGACCTCACTGTCCTGCAACTGACTCCTTCAACGCATGACTTGCAGTGATACTCTCGTCTTCCTTTGTTAACTGTAGTAGTCTGCAAAAAGAGTTTAAAAGCAAAGCCGTTTCGCTCACCAGAAGGTGGACTCGAGGGACATAGCTCTAATAACTCAAAAACAGTAATATTGCATTTCGAAGAAATCATTAACAATGAAGTTGTCCAAAACTACGCAGAGTGACAAACATCAAGTGTTCAAAATCAGACAAAACTATATTAACAAGAAAATGGTTTTAACTCAAACACACAGAAGAGTCTTGAGATTTTGGTTACCTTAATCGGTGGGGATCTTTCTGCATCAGATTCAGACACAACAGGAGCTCTCTTCTCCTCATCGTAATCTCCCATGTTTTTTCGAGAAAGAATCTGACTCTGCAACGAATGCAATCTAAAGTTTCAAACAAATAATAAAATGAGTAAATCAATTTCAAAGATTGAAGCTAAGAAACGCCACATGTCTTTAACTTCTCATGTTCGAGAGAGAGAGGGTCCATAGAAAAAATAAATAAAGAACACATTTATTGATTCTGATAAGGAAGACGAAAGTTTTTGAGAATTTTTGTTTTCTGTCCACAAAATATTTTCTTTTTTATCCTTTTTCTCGTTTGTTGTGTTTTTCTCATTAAAATCTGTAATGCCTTAATCCCGAATATCAAAGCAATTAATTCACAATGTGTGTCGTTTTACACACAGCCAAACAAACGCCGCGACGTTTTTATTACCGATTCACAAATTCACGGGTCTGTCTATGTAGGCCCAACCCAATTTTTTTAACACGTTCAACTTTTTTTTTTAGACGTTTTAGGTCCAAAAACTAACAACTAGGTAGAATCTGTTTGTTAAATCTTTAGATTTATTTTGTTCTTGTCATTTTTTTTCAAATTCACAATCTTTTTCTTGAATGAACCCATATGCCTTCGAAAATGTTTATATCTCTTTCAAATCTTTGGCCCCATTGTTGCCTTTTCTTTCAAAGTTCCATAATAAATAAATAAAACAATGGCTAGTAGAGAGATTGAACTTTACATATATTGAGATACGGTGAATCCAAAATTAGCCTTGTAATATATTAAATATTTAAACATAGTTTTCAAAAAGCGGGGATAGCTCAGTTGGGAGAGCGTCAGACTGAAGATCTGAAGGTCGCGTGTTCGATCCACGCTCACCGCATTTATTTAACCTTTTTATAAAAAAAAAAAACAAATGATATCGACATTTTGAACCAAATGGTAACTTAAAATTTTAAAATTTGGTAATCCCACAAAAGATTCTATAGTGAAATTAAGGAAAAGTTTTCATCAACCAATTATTTAGGATCCAATCTTATTATATAAAAGAGGATGCGCGTTATGAGAACATGACACGTAAGCAAAATTAAAACTCATCAGATCGCGATAGTGTCTAATATTAGGGTTTGACTAGTTCAGATGCAGCGGTTGCGGTTGCGGGAGATTGCGGAAGCGGGCAATAGCGGTTTCAAGCGTTATTGAGCGATTTTATACGACTGGTGCAACGGTTGAAAACTGATGCGTTTGCAGAATATATATGACTGGTTGACAGCGGGTGGAGTAGCGGTTAAATATTAAAATAATAATATAAACACATTAAATAGTTATAAAAAATCAAAAACCATACTATTAAAATAAAATATAAAAAATTATTGATTCAATATAGTTAGTAATAGAATACCGTTAATATATTTCTTATGTTCTTTTTAAAAGTTTTTAGTTTAGACGAAAGTTATGATTGTAACCAGAAAAAAATGAAAATTGTGATTTTAATGGAGATTTTTTTTTTAGAGAGATTAATGTGATTTTGAACATTTTAGCTTGTTAGATTTATTAATCAGTGATCAAGAATAATTTATTGAAAAAATTAATATTTGAAGATTTTATAAATATAAAATTATGATAGGTTATTAAGTTTTAACTAGAAAGTTTCAAATTGTTGATATATTTCGTAATTATAGTTACTAAAATATCAATTTTTAATTTATTATATTTATTTTGATTTTTAAGTAATTTTTTTTTATAAAAAGAAAAATTAATTTTTATTTTTGTAATTATTCAACCGCAACCGCAAACGCTCGAGGAAAGCAGCGTTTGGATTTGAGAGGTTTGGAGCGACACATAGCAGTATAAAGCGTTTCCCATGATTGTCAAACGCCAACAACCGCTACCGCCCACAAACACAGCATTTGCGGGTGGTAGAGGGTGAACCAATCAACCCCTAAGTAGATGATGACATGTGTTAACATTTAAAATTAATTAAGAAAAGGTAAAAATAAAAATGAAAATAGATAAAATAATTGTCAATAAGTAACCAAATAAGAAAAAGTAAAACTTTCCTATAGTTCAAAAAAATTAGAAAAAGAAAAATTTCTAATAATCCAAACTAAATAGATAACCAAAAAAAAACTAATGATTCAAACTAATTATAAAAATAAATCAAGAAAAAAAATAAAGAGAGTATAACCCGTAAAAAAATAAAGAGTGGAGAGAAAGTAAAAATTTCAATTAAAAAATAATAATATTGTGAATGATAAAACAAAAGACCTTATATAAATTGAAAAACAAAAAAAATTAAATTTTCAGATATGCACAATTTAATATTAAAAAGATATTATATAATAGTAAGGCCGACTGTTTGGCCCGATCATCCTATTCGAGGATGATTGAATTTTCTTATGTATGCAATACAATTCCAAATTGGGTAATCAATGGATGAAATTTATTTTAATGGAATGATTGGCTGAAAGAAAATGCACAAACATACCAAAGAAACAAATAATTTGTAAGTATAATTATTTTGTCAACATAATTATAGAATATCACATTGGTGGAATAGTAGATGTCGGCATTTTCACTCTTAAAGGAATGAAACTCGCCTAAAAAAAATCAATTTCGACACATTCATCAAGCTTCCCAAAGAAAATAAAAAGTTTCTGCTTATGACGATGGTATTGGTATTTCTTAATGCTAAAAATGTTTTTATAAAATAAAATTTATATAGATAAGAAAATAATAATAAGATATTTGCTGTTAAAATCCAAGAGAATTTAAGGTTTGACGAGTATAAATCTCTATGAAAATTAAACCAATGACATCAATGGTATACATTTATCAATCATGGATATGTGATGCTTGATAAAACTATTTATAAAATATTATATAGGTTATATGAGATTATTTAAATGAATTTTGTATATTTAATTCTATAATATTTGAATTTTTTTTTGCGATTTTATCACATAATTTATATGTATTTATCATGGGTAATAATATTTTTGTTCACTTATTTATATATATATAGATTTGCATGTTATGAATTATGACATTAGAATTATAAATTGATCTCTACTAATTTAAAACTCATGTTTAAACAGTATTTTTATATATGTTTGTAATTCAGTATGTTACTAACTAAAACTTAAATATTTATATCAATAATTTTTAATTTGTTTACCCGCGTATCAACGCGGATCCTAATCTAGTATAATATATATCAGAGAAAAGACACAGTTATATAGACTAATACATCCTATCAATTGATTTTGAGTTAAATTCATGAACATTAAATCTTTATGATGTTATTTCTTTTCAATGTTTAGACACTTAAAAAGTATAAAAATATTAGAGATGCAACCCAAGGTTAAGAACTTGCGATAGCAACATTTCAAATATCCAATCATTTCCATCAAACGAGCTGGCTAATTCTTTTCAACGTTTAAGGCTTTAAGCATTCAAAATGTATTAAAACATTATAGAAAAAGTTTCCAAACGGAGGATGAGTGTGATCGTGTAGTCACCCACTTAACAATACATAATTGGTTGTTTAAAACAAAAATAGTAATCCGTTTAATCTCTTATACGTACCTAAAGGGACACCACTATTTGGCATGATCGGGTCACCTTCCAACTACCCAACCATACGAAGCTCCAATATTTTGTAAAATGGAGAAAGACCATCATCTCCATTATTGACTTTAACAAAAAAAATCATCTCCATTATTGATTTTTTTGTTCAATATATTATTCTTATACTCTATTGACATCACACTACACTATATTTTATTTTCCATTTGACAAAACGCTGACTATTGTTTACGGACGTAGATGTGTGTAACCGTACATGCAGACGAAGGATCATTGTTTTAGGTCTTTTGACACATCATCTTCTACTATGAACTAACTATTTATGCTAATGGCTCCAATCAAATTATAGGTCAATGTTTAACTAGAAGATCAACGTAGGTCCATGTATATTCTAATTATAGTCCAGTGTTTAGTTAAAACAATGACTAGAAATTAGGCCAGTGACCATTCTGGTTATGAAAAAGACGAAAATAGTCATGTGCATTTGATATAACTTTGTTGTACTTGATTTCATGGAATTCAATATATATAAAAGTAGAAATATGCTTCCAAATGTGTTTTCAGATTAAAATAGAACTCTATTTTTTAGTTATGGAATTCTATAAAATCGCTACCTGCTTGATGCGCATTAGTCTTCAAAAATGCGGTTAGAGGAAATTTGTCCATCTACATTAAAATTGTCATGTCCTTTACTTTAGCATATAACATGTCATTTTGCCTTTTTTTGGTTCCACATGTGGTTATTGAATGATAACCTGAAAATGCGTACAGGTTTTTATGACTGTTTATCTTTTCATCCCAATTTTAGGGCTTCTGATTTTCTTTTAGAATTGGTAAACTAAAATTTCAAAAACAAAACTAAAAACAAAAGAGTATTGTCTGGTTTGTTACTTTTTCTCAACAAAAGATGATGAGATGTGAAAACCTAAATCTAACTTAACCTCAAACGTAGGGGTGCTTTTAGCCAAATTGATTGACTAGACCATGATAAATTGGGTTTTGATTAAATCTATGAGAGGTTTGAAATTCTTATTACTCTTGAAAATAGTCAAACGATGTCGTCTCATTTTTACTCTTTTTTATAAAAGTGAGAAATGTTTCTTTAGTAATATGATTTGTAGATACTAGATATGGACGTCGTTTGCTGTAGGCAGTAGGCGTAAACACTTTCTAAATAGTTAGTGTAGTTGTGAATACTTTAGTGTAAACTTATAGTGTTGGTGGCTATAAAACAAAATTGGCTTAAAGAATTTGTATATGCTAAGTTTTAGTATAGTTAAATTTTGTTTTCCCTTGTTTGTTTATATTTAAGTTTGTTTTGTCTCCAAAAGAGCATGTCTTTATCGAATAGATTGAGCATTATGTGCTTGCATGATATACCTGATGGAACATAAAGCCTAAAGGAGATTGTCTTTGCTCATTATATTTAGAAAATTTTGCAAAAGTAATCCTTAGTTTCTAGATATGCAAAAAATAGTTCTTTTTAAAAATTATTCATTGAAAAACATAATTTGTTATGAAGAACAGCGGTACCCTACTAGTCACTAAAAAGGCTCACTCACACTCACACTCACACTCACACTCACACTCACACTCACACTCACCCTTAAACTTATATATATAATATATATATATGTGTGTCAGAGGATGAATGAGAATTATCGATTTTTTTTTCTTTTAGTTCGATTTCTTTCGATTATCGTCGCTTCTCGAAGAGATTCAACCATATTCTGGAAGTCAACAATTTCTTTTCTAACTTTCATCTATATATAAATTAAAAAGTAATTTAAAGAATTTTTTATGGAAAATATATTCTAAATCGATTAATCGGACGGCTAATTTAAAAAAAGGTTAATTAGGAGAATATTACATTTGAGAATAAAAATTAAGTAATTAATAGTTCTAAATATATATTTAGATAAGTAGGAGAGATAATTACCTTTCAATTACAATTAAAGTAAATATCAAAAAAAAAATCTCTAAAAATCTTCTCTTCATATTTTTTTGCAAAATTTGCTTCTCTAAAAAAATTAAAACTAACAAAAAAACGTCAGAAAGCATAACTATTTTTGTAACTACATATTCAATTAATCTCAATGTTTCAAATCACACTATTTTGTAACTATATAAGAAAATATATAGTTAACTATTTTTAGAAAACATTGTACTCTATTGATTTCATGACATAGTTGACTATTTGAAAATGTTATATTAAGAGATACTTATTTAAACAAATAGTCCACTACGTTTATAACATAGTTAACTATATGTATAAACATAGTTACCTATTATAATGAAAATAACATATATAGTTAACTATTATCATAAACTTAGTTGCCTATTATATAAAATACATAGTTAACTATTATAAAAAAACATAGTTATCTGTTATAATCAAAATATAACATATGTAATTAACTATTATCAAAAACATAATTATATTATATAACATGCATAGTTAACTATATCAGAAACATAGTTACCTATTATAATGAAAAGACTAACATATATAGTCAACTATTATCATAAACGTAGTTACATGTGTCGATTTTCAACTATGGTTTGGTTAAAGAGGAGACGACGGTGGAAAGTTTAGCGGAGGAGAAGAAGCACTATTTCTTAGTCACGATTGAAAATTTCGATCTATGACAACGAAATTAAGACAAAGTAATTGAGAGATAGGAAATAAGTGAACTACGACATTGGAAACAAACAAAAAAAAAAAAAAAAAAAGAAAGAAAAAAGGAGGAAGAGAAGAAGAAGACAAAGACTACGAAATTGATAAATGATTACGGGGATTAAATCAAAGAAATAATATCATGAAGAATAAAGAAGTGATGATGTGAAGCCGCCGTGGGAGGAAGCATGAGGATTAGGGTAAAAAGGATTTGAGTTTTAGATTTTTTTTTGTAGTCTAAAACATTAATGAAAATTTGAAAGGGTAAAACTGGAATTTTAAGTGTGCAAAATACTAGTTATTATATTATATTTTATACCATGTTAGATAATGGATTATTAGTGGAAAGACTAATATAGAGTCCAATTTCTATAAAAAAAAAAAATGTCAACTTTTTAACTGATTTAAGCATTTAAGTAAAATAAGGATGTTTGGGTGATTTTGGCAACGATAGACTAACGGCCGATTTTTGAAATAGTTATTTAAATTAACAATTCAGGCTGGATCCACATATCACTACTTGAGCATTATTTGGATTTTATAGGGAAGAAAAGTTGGGAAGATTTAAAAATGATAAAATTCTAATTGGGTAATAATTTGGTTTTATTTTCCATATCGTATTGTTCCATATCCCGCTAATTTGTCTTTTCTTAATTAGCTTTCATTTTCCTTCTAAATTCATATATTAAATTATTAAATATATTTCCTCTTTAAAAGCTCCGTGGAAACTCTTTTAACCCAATAGTTAATCAAGGATTCATTAATACTTTTATATTAAGAGGTATTGAGTTTGAATCCGAAAAAATACGATTTATTATTATATATATCAGATTAATAAAGACAGGTTTCTATGAGGTCTTCAGCGTGAAGCAAGACGATAGATCTGTCCGTTGTGAAATCGTCGATGTAACGATTCTCAAAATTTGTAATAGAATAATAATAAAATTACAGTGTTAAAAAAAAAAAAAGTCTTCCTAGCATCCAACTAAAATTGTTCACTACCTCCTTCACGCTGAAGTAATAAAACTATTCCTACGACTCTCGTTTTTACAATTACATTACAACGTCTATATAATTATGTTTTCTAAATGTTACGGTCGAGAATAGTCGCTTGAGACTTGAGTGACCAATCTATAAAATTGCTGTCATTACTGGAAATTTGCATTAACAAAAAAATTGGCAACCATCAAAATTTGATTTATAGTTTGAACTATTTACAGTTGCTAATTATTTTCGAAGTTCAAGAAATTACTGTTTGCTAAATCAAAACATTGTTTAAGTACATATTAATATATATAAAGCAAATAATATATACAATTACTACTATTGTATTTGATAAATACGGTTTTAGATCCATATTATCTAGGGTTTTAATTACTTTTATGTGCATCTCTAAAGATGAATCCTATGTTTTATAGGCTATAAATGTCAAATTTGTTTGGTATTTTATATATCCGAACTTTTTCAAGTACACTTAACCAAAGTGATGCATTTGAAGCAAAAGAGAATTCATGTTTTTTTTTTTTTTTGTAAACCAGAAGATAATCCGGATTTTTACCATCCGACTAATCTCCCAGGATGAGTGTAGTCGTGGAAGAGAGAGAATTCATGTTTGAACCTGGAATTTGAAGTCTTCAAAGATGGAGCTAGGCTTAAAGAGGTCTTTCCAAATAGTGAAGAACTATTCTCACGAGCTTAAAAACGTCGTGATCAGAGTTTTAAACAAGGAGTTACGGGTTATCGAGGAACGAAAATATACAAAAATAAAGGAGTCATGGCAATGACTAGCAAAAAAAAACATGTCCATTACAATGGTATGTAGCAAAGGCTATTCCATAACGTTTTAGCTTTCCATAATGGGCTACGTTGGATGTTGTAACATGAAAGTGCATAAGAAAAATAACATGAATTTGGTTTGTGTGAGATATCGTGTACGTAGTTGGTCTGTGTAAGATATTTAAGCAAAGGCTTGGTTGGGTTAATGGTCAATAATATATAAGGCGAAAAAATAATAATCATATTCTACGGATTGTAAGTAAAATAAGTTCATTAATTCTACTGTTAGTAAATAGGTCGACGAAAATAAGATACAAATAGCATAGGATGTCGTGGGCTAGTGGTTAATTAAGCATATGTTGCGCTCTTAGTTCAAACACCGGTGGAAAGAATAATTTACGCAATGTTATAAAGTATTATCAAAGACTAGTTCTAAACCATGAGGGAGATTTAGGCCCAAGTCCGAATTCTTTATAGTTATCAAAAAAATATATATATATATATAAATCAACCAACATACTAAACTGTAAGAGCATCTCCAACCCATTTTTTACTCAAAATGGAATAATCGGAGTTAAGTTTTACTCCAATCCACTCCATTTTATATTAGAAAATGAAATATATAATAAAAAAATAGAGTAATGAATAAGATTATTCCATATTTAGAATATAAAAAAAATACTCATTAGTTTTTACTCTATTATGCAGTTCGAAATGGAGTGAGTTGCAGAAGATTTTACCATTAAGATTAAATTTGATTTTGTATTGAGCTTAGTTATGGGTTCATGATCCAATTATCTTGTTGGATCAAGAATATCAGATATCAGTTAACTATATAATGAATTAATGATTAATCAACAAAAAATGATATTCTTGTATATTTTACATTTTAACAGCTTTGTTAATAAATTTGAGTCTATGAAAAAGTATTCAAAACGACAAAGAGAGAGCAAAAGAGTAATAAAGTTTTTAATTAAGCATCTAAGTTCTTTAATCATTTTAGAATCCCAACCTTTGCTTTCTTCTTTCTCACAACCCCCACTTAATCTTATAATCATTAGACAGATTGGGTAATTATTAGCTAACCCATTGCTATTAAAAAAATTAGCACGGTTAATTATTCATCACTTTGTTTTTCCTTCCCTTTATAATATTTTTAAGTAAAGCTAAAGAACCGGCCAGTGTGAAATTCCCTTTAATTACGTATTCTTTTAAATAACCAGAAGTCATTCTTCCCCACGAATGTCTCGTAAGCAGAAAAGAAGAAAAAAGGGGAAAAAGGGATATTATTACATAAGTGGAGCTGAGTGGGCTAAGGATTACGGATAGATCCATCTTCATTTTTGTATTTTTGTAAACATTTATCGATATAGTTAGAGATCAATAGTCTTATCACTAAACCTAAGCTCATTTTTCTTGACACAACTCGATTTTAAGTTATTTTTCTTTAAATTCTCACGTTATTTCGATTATCATCATGTAAACAACAAAACCCTTAAAAAGATTGTTTTCATTATCTATTTGTTGCAATTTTTCAACAGTGGGGAGATGAATCCGAAACTTTCATAAAATTAGGATTTGGAATCCACTGTTGCATGGTAGAACGGTTAACAAAGCTTATAATAGATATGTTGCTCTTAGGTTTTTGGTTTATAAGTGAGAAAGTAATAAATAAAAGTTCCCTTTCTGACAGATCTCTTCAACTTTACAACTCTCTGACAACAAAATAATTTAGGTCTTCGGTTGTATATATATTTGGGAATAGGTTAATAGATCTCTTCCGACACTGAAAAGTTTACAGCTTTAGTAAAGCTTTTGAAAATTATAGAACATGTCATAGATCGAACCTTCTAATAACTCTAAAGAAATTTGACAAGACAAAGAAAAAAAATTAAGGAACATGGAAAAACACAAAGCAATATATAACTTTGATATGTAAAAGAATAGTTAATCATAAATAAGAAATACCTTCTGTTAGTGAATTGTTCCTCATACTTTGGTGTTAATTAACACCAAATATCCTTATATTAGTCTACATTGCTTCTTTAGCTTCAGTTTTTGTTTTTGTTTGGTCATTCTTAGCTCTCCTTTGATTTGTTTTCTTTCGTCAAAGATAAAGTCTTAATTAAAGGAATCCATTTGATGCCAATCGTAGAACTAGTAAAAGCATGATTATATATTTACATTTTAAATTCCGAAACATTCTAAGTATAAAATATTAACAGAAGTAAAGAGATTCAAAATACTCTGAATATATTTTCTTGAAGAAAAAATTTTGGTGACATAAACAATACTTTAAATACTTTTAAATGAGTAGAGAAATTTTGGCCACATAAATATCCATATAATTATGCATTTGTTTGCTAAATTTGACTGTCATTTTTTCGTTCTACCAATTCATTGTTTCATTCCACAAATATTCCGTATCCTATAAAATACTACCAATTCATTTGGAGCGAGAGCCTCTAAAAGGCCTTAGATTATTATTTGTTTTTCTATTTTTCTCTAAGGGTATTAAAGTTATACAATACCATCACTATAGTATAGTTTAATTATGATACTCTCTGATTGATTAAGTAAGATTTAAAAGAATGGAGTTTGCTAACAAGGGTTGATTCAAGTTTTTTCCAGCCTCCAATCAAGCTTTTCTGGCTTAAAGGGATTCGGATCATAGGTCAGTTCTGCTCAGTTTGTTATCTTCTACTGAAATCTACAGAGGGAGCTTTAGATTTGACAAACGCTTTCTGGATAAGCCAAATGTCAAGGAGACTGTTATTCAAGCTTGGAACAAGAATCTACCAGTCTCTGATAAGTTGAGAAGTTGCAGAAAAGCCTTAAGTCACTGGAAGAAACAGAATAACTTGAACTCAATGGAGAGGATACATCATTTGCAATCACGGTTGGAAGAAGAACAATCTGCGTCTATGCCTTCTTTATAGATGATGACCATTCTAAAGCAGGATTTGATAAAGGCTTACAAAGAAGAGGAAAAATACTGGAATAAAAAAAGTTAAGATCAGTGGTTGGATGAAGGGGACCAAAACACAAAATTCTTCCACGACTCAATCAAGGCAACCAGGAACAAAAATAGGTTGGATAAGTTGTTTGATGTTAATGGTAACATGCAAAGATCAGAGGCTTCTAAAGGGGAAGTGGCAGTTGACTATTTCACTCATTTGTATAAATCTTCAAATTCAGATAGTTTCCAACAGCTTTTCCACGGGTTTAGGCCAAAGGTTACTAATGCAATGAATGAGTCTCTAACACAACCAGTTTCAAAGGAGGAAATCAGAGAAGCAGTCTTCTCCATTAAACCTTCAAGTGCTCCGGGATCAGATGGTATGACTGGGCTATTTTACCAAAAATATTGGGATGTTGTGGGATCCCAAGTTACTGTAGAGGTTCAGTACTTCTTTAAGACGGGTATCTTTCCTACAGAGTGAAATTATACACAGCTTTGTCTCCTGCCTAAGTTAGTCAAACCAACCAGAATGGCTGACTTAAGACCAATCAGTTTATGCTCAGTGATGCACAAAATTCTCTCCAAAGTCTTGGTCAGAAGATTGCAACCTTTGCTACCGGCTATAGTCTCTCCCACTCAATCAGCTTTTGTTTCTGAAAGGCTAATCTCAGACAACATAGTCATTGCTCATGAAGTCATTCATGCTCTAAACACTCATCCCACAATCTCCAATGACTTCTTAGCCTTCAAGTCAGATATGTCAAAGGCCTTTGACACGGTTGAATGGAGTTATTTGCAGGCACTACTCATTGCTTTGGGGTTCCACCAGAAATGGGTGTCTTGGGTTATGGCTTGCGTGTCTACTATCACCTTCTCGGTCCTCATCAACAACCAACCTTTTGGTATGATCAAACCAGGCAGAGGTTTGAGACAGGGAGACCCTCTCTCCCTTTTTCTCTTCGTTCTTTGTACAGAAAGATTAACTCACCTTCTCAACAAGGCTGAAGAATCCAAGCTCATTGAGGGGATAAAGTTCTCATGCGCTGGACCTTCCATTCACCATCTCCTTTTTGCTGATGACAGTTTGTTTGTGTGTCGTGCAGACATGAATCAATGCAAAGAACTCATGAGGATCCTTTCCGTCTATGGGAAGGCTACGGGCCAGATTGTTAATCCAGCTAAGTCCTCTATTACTTTTGGGAAGAAGATTGATGCGGGAATCAAAAATCAGATAAAGATCCTCACTGGAATTTCAGGAGAAGCGGGTGCAGGGAAATATTTGGGCCTCCCAGAATGCTTTAGTGGTTCAAAGAGAGACTTGCTAGGTTACATTCAGGAAAACCTAAAGAACAGGTTGACAGGTTGGTTTGATCGAAACCTGTCTCTTAGGGGAAAAGAAGTTCTCTTAAAGGCAGTGGCTCTAGCCTTACCAGTCTACGCCATGTCATGCTTTAAGCTTCCAGTTTACACATGTGAAAACATCACAAAAGCTATGGCAAACTTCTGGTGGAACTCCCTAGAACACAAGAGGAAGACACATTGGTTCAAATGGGAGAAATTATGCTTGTCTAAAGAGCAAGAGGGTTTGGGTTTTAGAGATATCCAGTGTTTCAATCAAGCCCTTCTTGCAAAGCAAGCTTGGAGAATTCTCCAACACCCGCATAGTCTCTTTGCCAAGGTTTTAAAGTCTAGATATTTTGACTCCAAGAACTTTCTTGATGCTGGTTTGAGCTCAAGGCCTTTCTATGCATGGAAAAGCATTTTACATGGAAGAGATCTGTTAGTCAAGGGTTTAATGAAGATGGTTGGGAATGGGAATTCTTCGCATGTGTAGATTGATACTTGGATACCGGATACTAAGATGAGAGCTCCCTTGGTCAAGAACAACTTCATTGATTTGAATCTCAAGGTCTCGGATTTGATTGATGGAGTCTCAAGAAAGTGGAATGTTGGAAAGGTTAGGGATCTTTTTTATCCGGCTGAGGCTAATCTTATTTTCAAACATCAACCTGTGGTTTGGAAAGAGGATTTTTGGGTTTGGCAACATAACCAAAGTGGGGATTACTCGGTCAAATCAAGTTACTGGTTGGCTTGGAACACCAGTTGGCAGACCTTATTCAAGAAGCAGTAATGAGGCCTTCTCTTAATGATATCAAGGCTGAGGTATGGTCTCTTAAAACTGCTTCCAAAATTCGTGCTTTCATCTGGAGGGTTTTGAGTGGTATTGTACCTGTAGCAGATGTGGTTGTGGCTAGAGGTATGAATATGGATTCTAGATGTCAGATTTGTGGTCACGAAGGGGAATCTGTGAATCATGCTCTTTTCACTTGCCCGTTAGCTAGGCAAATCTGGGCCCTTTCTTCATACCCTTGTCCACCAGAGGGGTTTAACCAAGAATCTGTTTTCCAGAATATACATACTCTATTTGAGAACAGAAAGTGCAAAGAGATTCCGGAAGAGTTGAGGAGATGCTTTCCATGGATACTTTGATTTCTGTGGAAAAACAGGAACAATCACTTATTCAAAGGTAATCTCTTCCTTGCTTCTGAAACAGTAGAAAAGATCATGGCTGAGTCAGATGGTTGGTTCTTTGCTCAATCTCTTGATAATTTGGCTCAGTCGTCAGTACCTAGACCAAATCTTAAATGGAAACATCCTCCAGACCCTTGGCTGAAGTGTAATATTGGTTACTCATGGTCTGAAAGAAATTTGCTTGGTGGTGCTTCATGGGTTTTGAGAGACTCTAATGGTGTTGTTAAAATGCATAGTCGTAGAGGATTTTCTTCTGTGAGTTCACTAGAGGAAACAAAAATTCAAAGCATCATGTGGGCGTTGGACAGCATGAAGGAGCATCGGCTTGACAACATTGTTTTTGGAGTTGAAGCTTTGGCTTTGGTTGGTGCTATTAACAGGCCTAGAGCTTGGCCGTCTTTCCATTACCAAGCTGGTGAGGTTTGTTATAAGTTAGAAGCTTTTAGGCATTGGAAGTTGATTAATGAAGTAAGGTCAACAAATAGAGGAGCTTTTCTTATTGCTCAAAGTGTCTCAAAGGATTTGAGGACACACTCTTATGTGGAGGTGGGTTATCCTCTTTGGCTCAAAGATATCTTTGAAAGTGAGAGAGCACTTCCTCTTCTTGTTTCTTGACATGTTTTGTGATTTTTTGGAAGGTGTAATGATATTTGGAGTTTAACTTTTGGGCTGTGTTCTCTTTAGGCCTTTGTATAGATCCATCGGATAACTCCATTGTGAACTTTGTATCTCTAACCTTGTTATATATATTTCAACTTAGATGCCAAAAGATTTAAAAAAAAACTAAGAAAGGCTACATTATAGGCACTACAAAGCCTAGTAACGCGTCTCCTTTATACTTTATTGATCTCACACTTTAAAATCAGTTCCCATGGCTTTTCAGATATCAGGTTGATTAATTACATATTGTTCTTTGTTATCATATACCACTGCTTTATATCAAATTCATTTCCTAATATCTCTTATATACTAACAGCCAAATATGAACTTACATAATTTATTTATGATATTTTTCTGGATTTATCAACAAAAAAAATCTTAAATTAGAAAAACTAGTGTGCAAAATAATGAAAAAAATGAGAAAATCACAAAAAAAAATTTTCTAAATTTAAATCTATAAAAAAAATTGATGCTATAAAAATGGACGAGTATATATTAATGTGACCAAGTCAACAATGAGTAGAAGATTTCACCAACTCATGGTGATCCAGTGGTTAAATGACTCATTTGGAACTGAAAAACTAAGATATAAATCATTCCACTACAGTTTCAATCATAGTATGTTGATGTATATATTTTAAGAAATTTTTAAAAATGTCACTTTTTAAAAATGCTACATTTTTAAAATTTTTGCAAAAATGCCACTTTTTCAAACAAAAAATTCATTATATCAGTTATGTTTGGGTTAACTATGTTGTATTAGGGTTTAGTTTTGAGGGTTTTAGGGGTCAAAACAGTTTTTAGGGTTTATAATTTTAAGATATAGGTTTTAAAAATCAATAATTAGTGGTATTTTTGCAAATGGATATTCTTAAATGACATTCTTGCTAATATATACCCCAAAATTGGTATTTTTGCAATTATCTCATGTTTTAAATGGCAAGAATATTCGTCGTTCTGTAGAGATTCCTGGTTACCAAACATTTATATGTCTAACAAAGTGACCGATGTTTGTTTTGGCTAAAATGAACAGGCAAAAAATCAATGGTGGAAACTTAGGCCTTGAATTCTCATATCAAATGATACATATCAGCAAGATATAAACTATAATGAATTAATTAAAAATGTATCATTTATTCAATATTACTCATTTACAAATCTGTCATTGTTAGATTTTTTGTTTGTAAATATAGACGTCTTGATTGGCAATAAATTTTAGCTTTCTACAAGATTTGTTTGAGTGTTAGTCTAATTTTTTATATTAAATAACTATAAACAATTATAAATCATAAAAAATGAAATTTAATAACATATAAGTTTACCACCGGATTTGTATTTCAAAACTGAAATATTAGACGGTATATATATGATTTTTGAAAAGAGTAACAATGTTAACCCATAGAGATAAAAAAAAAATCAATTGTCTTAGTTAATAGTATAAAAATATTATGAAATTTTTTTTTTTTTTGGTAAGGAAAAATATTATGAAATTTATACTAGTTCATTTTCGGTTAGATAATTCACTATATATATATATATATTAAGTATAAGACTGAGCAAACAAAAAATGATATGTTATTAAATCTCAACGCATTATGTAATATTAGTGTAGTATATTGTTATAATAAACACATGTACAAGGTACATTGGTAGGGTAGGTTACTAGATTCAACTAGCTAGGTGATGTATTTGATTAATTACGTTTACTCTCGAAGTGGTCAATTAAAACAAAAAGGATTAGGTATGTGTATTTTTGTCTGGCTTGGGATCTTTACTCCACTCATATCCACATCCAATGAGGTCTCTCTATCTCTCATTGTGACATCCGAAATGACGATTTATTTATATATATATATATATAATCAAAGGCCAAAGGGAAAAAAAAACCCATTTAAATAGCAAAAGGGCATGCGAAGAAGGTTTTAAAATGTGGTGAGAATTAGTACGAATTTGGTATTATTTTAGTTAACCGATTAGTCGACATGCAATATATAACGAATTTGGTATACTCCATTGATTATGCAATGAAACACCAATCTCCTCAGGTTGGTGTGGCTTTATCTTGCTATATTTCCACGTTCTCCTTACGATATCTCGTCATAATATATCCCAATCATCAAGTTTAATTGGCTATATTTATCGGTCTTTCGTATCAACGTTATATCAGCAAATGTAAAATATAAACACGTAACTTAAAAGAATACAAGAGAATGGCAAGATGATACACCAAAGCAAGTATTTAAGAATGTATTACAGGGTGAATTTTGTCATGCATGCCAAACAAAGTTAATTGAAACAAGATTTTGAGTTTTTCTTTAAGGGGAGTATATTATTTTATGTAGCATATTTTATCTCTCTATAGACATTCATTTTAGAGGCAATTGCAAAAATGTCACTTTTGGTGTGTACATTTGCAAGAATATCACTTAAGGGTGTCCATTTGCAAAAATACCACTAATTATAGATTTTTAAAATCTAAATCTTAAAATTATAAACTCTAAAAAAAATTTTGATCTCTAAAACTCGTTAAACCATCAAAACTAAACCATAATACAACATAGTTAATCCAAACATATATGATATAATGAAAATATAATTTTGAAAAAATGGCATTTTTACAAAGATTTTGAAATTGTGGCATTTTTGAAAAATGGCGTTGGAAAAGTGGCATTTCTTAAAATTTATTTTCATTTTATCAAGCGGATTCCTATTATCTTGGGGGTTCGACAATATTAGCAATTAACATTTTAATCATTGTTATACGCCATAAACAAAAATAGTAGATTAATGTTTAAATAATTAAATACATCCGCGCTAAGTCTAATGTGCAAACTTTTTCTAGTTTGTTTTTTCATTTGTTAAAGAAGTTGATCAAAATTATCATTTACCTAAATAGTTTCTTTTCTTTTTTTGCTATAATCCAAATTAACCCTTACTGATATTTGATTTTTCTTGTTGATAGAAATGGTTCATTGATAGTGCGACATATGTCATCTAAGAGTTAATTTGGATATATTTCGTGATAACAAATTATACATATGTCGTACGTGAAAAACAAAAAACAAAAATCGCATATGTTGAGATATTATAATGTTTCTAATTAAAGCCAAAATTTATAATACTGTTACTCATGACTAATCACTCATCAACCACCTAAAATTTATTATTATTTCTGTAACATCATTATAAATAAAAATAAAGCAGAGAGACTCCCTTGTCATATAATCTAAAAGAAAATGTTATAATAATGTCCATACACACCCAATAAAAACTTTGCAATAAATCGATTATTGAGGAGGGCCAAAAAGAATGTATATAAAATTGTGCCATTAGGGAAAAAAAGACATATGAAGTACAAAGTTGCCAAATGTACGATCTATGTGGCTGACGAGACACGACACTTCCTCGATACCAACACTTCAAATGGCTTTACCTATAAGTTTTACCTTCCTTAAAGTTTTACCTCTACGTATTTTCTTTTAGAGTAACTACATTAATGAGGTACTACTGTATGGTGTATATATCACGACACTTCCTCGAACACTTCAATTACTATATGTAAGAGCACAGCACGAGAAATTCCATATTACTATCCTTAATCAAGATCTACGATATACATCTAAGAGTTTTTTTTTTTATGGTAGCAACATGTATTATGCTGGGTCTATTTTAAATGGTACACAATAACGGTATTAGTACAAACATTTATCATTATACTATATATATTGGTCATATTCCTCTAGCTACTTTAGTATGAAAACGTAGAATAGTAATATATTGATGGCTTTTGTTGACGAAAAATTTAGCATCTAAAGCAAATATCATTGTCTCCGAAGTTCAATTGCAAACTCCATTCAACTTCTTCAAATCACCATCTATTTTCACAGCATAACCTTTATTTAAAAAATAATCATATAAAATCATTGTTTCAAAACTTAGATTGGAAGGCCAACTGAAAAAAAAAAAAAAAATCAAATTATGTCATCGGACTGATTGTAATGACCCATACAGTGGTCCAGCAGAGACCAAGGCAAGGACTGTTGTAATGCTCGGATCAGTTAGATGGGTTTAAATAAAAACCTAAGTAAACACCTTGGTGACTAAACTGCTCTACTTGCTTGTCGGTGACTTCGGAGTTGTGGCTGCTTGGTGACGGAGCAGGGTGCTTGCTCCGATCGTGGGTAGACCGTGGGTAAGCTTGTGCCTAGGTTGTGTCTGCATGTGTTGTGTCGGCCACACGCCAACGTGTGTCGACCACACGCCTGGTCAAGTGCGCCATCACCGCCATATGTCGCGACGTGGGCAGTGCTTGGTGGAACGGCGTGGGAAAGTGGTCGCAACCTGTCCAGCTGCTTCACCTGCTTGTCCGGGTCTATAAATAGGCCGGTCCGACCTACTAAGCACGACACACATTCTGATCAAAATCTCACCGCAAATTTTCACCGCGAAAAGTTTAACTTAGTTCCGTGATCATTCTGTTTTGATCAGTCCGTATTAGCCTTACCGCGATTCGATCCGATCAGTCCGTTCTCTAGTCCACCGTAAATTGTTCCGTGAAAACTTAGGATAAGTGTTCCTAGTCAGAATCAGTTTTTTCCGACTTGTTATCTCGTACTGATCATGAATATAACCTTAGTTCTTGATTAAATGTTCGAATCCATGTGGAAACGTGGGTTCAGTTTCGTTAGGTTCCAAAGGAACAAGAACTTCCGCGACCAAGTCTTGGTCCGTTCTGATCCGGTCTAGGTAAGATCCGCGAGCCTTGTGCAATAGATTTTTCCTTAAGAACGTGAAGGCTTGATCTTATAACTAGGCCGATCTACTTATGCAGAATTACAGTCCGAGAAATCTAAGGGAAAGTCCAAGGCAAAATCCGTTTTGATCTAGAGAAAGTCTAAGGCAAACCGCGAGCACTCCCTAAGTAAAAGGTGAGTCTTTGGTAATGTTTTAACGTGTGTTAGATGAATAGGACACACGTGAATGCTTGTTGATTGTTTATATGTTTATAGCCGCAGAGGTTCTTGCGGTTAAAATGGTTACACTTGCTTGAATTGCCTAAGTACTTGAATATAACTTAAGCATGAAAGCATGAAATGAATTATAAGTTTATATCATAACTAAGTCTGAAAAACTTATAATGAACGGCATGTTATTCCCTTGAGGCCGTGACTTAACTAATAAAGAGACGGGATTGCAGTCTAGGGTCGTGTGTTGCATGGCTATGCAAAGATTACTTGCGGTTCCATAAAGATTTGATCGCCGGAATGTGAGGATTCTAAGGCCTTAGCCTGTGTGGTTTTGGTTTGAGGGATGCTTCTGGATACACGTGAATAGAATAGTCATGGCCCAAGGCCTTATGGAAAAATTATCATTAATGCATATCTTGTCATATTTATCTATGATATTGCATACTTGCATGTGATTGTTATTTTAGGTTTTGATTGGGAAATGATTATGGAACGTTTAGGGGAACCCTAGACTCACTGAGCAACTAGCGCTCACAACTCAACTTGTTTTGCAGGTAACCTTTAGCGGGTAGATCATTGGGAGCACATGAAGGAACGTTGGGAAAATCAGTAGTAGATTTTCATGCTTTTGTAAATTCGTTATCACTTAATATGTATACGAATATTTTGAGTGTTAGACATGGGCCCATAAATATATTTGTAATCACGTTTGGAAAACCTATGTAAAAGATATATAAAACTAAGTTTTTGAATAACTCAGGTTTCATATGATATTAGTCCTAGTCCAGGACGAACCAACTATCGCTCATAACTCGGGTTGAAAAGCCTTGGGTTGTGATCGATAGGAATTGCTTGCTCGGACGTATAGTCTGGGGCTCTTAAATGTATTTTTCGAACCTCGGAATAAATGGCTAAGTGCGCATTTGTAGCGTCTTTGGTCTGGTATTTGGGTCTACCGCAGATTGCGCATGTTCTTGTTTGATTATTGCGCGGTCTGTCGGGTCAACGTTGACCTAATCCGGGTCAGGGATGTTACACTGATCCACCCCCAAGAAGGGATTTCATTTTTAAAAAAAATAAAAACAAACACAATTTGATGTAAAAAAAAATCACAACTCTTGTCATGTTAAAAACATTTGATAATTTACAAAAATGATGAATATTCTAAATTTTTGATATTTTAAAACCAAAAATAATATTATAAAATTATAAGCATTATGAAATATAACATTGAATTATATTTAAATCAACTTTTTAATTTAAATCAATTATTAAAATCAATTTATTTTGTTTATAATTTTTCTGAAAACAATTAAAAGGATAACCTAGATTTGTTTTTGATAGTTAGCCTTTAAAATCAATTTTTGTGGATTTTTATAAAATTCTAGTTATTTTATCATTAATTATATTTTTAGTATTATATTGCGAACTAAACTCATTTTACGATTACTACTCTCCTTTATTACTACTCATTTTCAATTAGTCATAAATTTTGAATATCACGTAAATTCATTTCTTTCAAACCAATATATTACTTTTATGAATAGCTCTTGAAATTAAACTACAAAAAAAAAATTTTTTATATAACTCAAGGTAAATCCTAAGCTTATGACCCAGACTAATTTCTGGGAGAGGTGCAACCCATGGATAGATCCTCTCCGGATATGCAAATGGGCCGAAAGCAAAAACTCATATCCATGTGTGTGTCCTGGACAATGTGATTTAGTTTCGCGCGGCAGGTAGATCGAATCTGGAACGTGCTGGCGTCCCAATCTCCTTACCACCCGACCATAGTGTCCCGGACAACTACAACAACTTTAAACCTAGATAAATCCATAGTGTGTATGTGGATTTTTTTTTTTTAATAGAACAGTAAAATGTCATGGTAATAAATACAATATTAACAGAGATATAATATATACTTTATATGAATTACTATGGAAATTGTTTTCTTTTTTGTCAGCAGTAACTTATGTTAAACAAAATCTTTGGATAACCAAATTGGAGTAGCGAAGTTGACAATTGACATATGAATATCTACATGCCCAATAAATATTGTATTTGTATATTATACAAATATTATGTGTGCATACATTGGTAGATCATAAGACGATCTCAAAAGATTATGATTACCTCCATATTTGAGATTTCCATGAGTTTGAGTCAAAAGTACATAGTGGAACAACAAAATCTCACAGGTGTGCAAATCAAAAAGAGAACTCCATTAAATATATAAACCCCTATTTAAGCATTTTTAAGAACATATACACACACATATATTATATAAATACACATATGAGAGATAGTCACATCACAAACTAACAATTTCTCTCTCTATATCTCCTATAAGTTTGTTTGAATGGCGATTTAAGAGACCCGTAGTTCTCTGATCATTCTCCGTTTTCCACTCTCATCAAAACACTAAACAACGCTTATCTCTCAATCTCTTTACTCATTCTTCTCATTTGGATAAGATCTCTTTCTCTTTCTCTCTCTATCTCCCTCCTTTTCAGCAGATTCAATCCAAACCCTAACCTCTTGATTCCGATCGGAGATATTAATTATATTCTCTTCAAAAACCCATTATAACTATTTTAACAAAATAATATTCTTTTTTTACGATCTTTCTTTCTATCTTTTATTTTTCTTACTCCAACGCCATTAATGTCAAATTGTTCTATCTGTCCTTTGCTCTTAACTACTATCACCACCAAACTACAAACCCTTGTCGTATTTTCTTAAAAGAAAGAATACGTACTTATATACATTACAAATACACACACCAAGCCCTCTCTCTATATATAAAAGCAAGAGAGAGAGAGATAAAGAGAGAGAGTTTCGTTTCTTGGTTTTATAGCTTTTTCTTTGATGGAGTTCTGTTGTAAGAGAGAGACAGAAGGGAAACTAGCACATGACTACTTATCAGCGTCCCTCAAGAACCCCAACCATGACAATATGACGTCATCACCACGTCGAGTCTTCGTCTCCACCGGACCAGTGATCGTAGGTGCCGGACCGTCGGGGCTCGCGACGGCTGCTTGTCTTAAAGAGAAAGGAATAGCGTCGGTACTACTCGAGAGATCAAACTGTATAGCTTCACTATGGCAGCTCAAGACTTACGACCGTCTCCATCTTCATCTTCCTAAGCAATTCTGTGAACTTCCTATTATACCCTTTCCCGCTGATTTCCCTACCTACCCGACCAAACAGCAGTTTATCGAGTACCTCGAGGACTATGCACGGAGGTTTGATATACGGCCGGAGTTTGGACAGACGGTTGAGTCGGCTGAGTTTGATGAGAATCTTGGGATGTGGTGCGTGACGAGCGTGGGGGAAGATGGGACCACGACGGAGTATGTTTGCCGGTGGTTGGTGGCGGCGACGGGAGAGAATGCGGAGCCGGTGGTTCCGAGGTTTGAGGGGATGGAGAAGTTTGTGGCAACAGGAGGAGAGGTTAAGCACACAAGTCATTATAAGACCGGTGGAGATTTCGCCGGAAAAAGGGTTTTGGTCGTCGGATGTGGAAACTCCGGCATGGAGGTCTGTTTGGATCTCTGCAACTTCGATGCTCAGCCTTCTCTTGTTGTCAGAGACGCTGTGAGTTTTTTCTTTCTCTTTGTATTATTTTTTTTCTTGATTTTGTTTTTTAAAAGGAAAAGTATTGTGGAGATTAAATTAAACTTTTCTTATGCGTTTTCGATATTTTTGGCTCTTTCGTGTTTTGTAGAGTTCTTCTATGCTAAAAACAAAATCACATCAAAAGTTTTGTTTTCATTCAAGTCGATCTTCTGATATGTATTACCTACTTTGTTTGCAAAGTTTTGCTATTTTTAAAAAGAAAAATCAAATTTTCTAGAATTTCCAGGATCATCCTATATCAATATAATAGATTCTTCATATCAAAAAATATATTAGACTCTTTTGATTTAAATTGTACTAGAGGATTATTCTGTTCAATGAATATGCTTGGAGATCTTCTAGTTAAATGAGTTTTAGAAAATAAGTTTTTAGTTATATATTTTTTTTAAACTGATTAAATGAGCTCTTATGATACAGTCTTAAACATCATTATTTTGAAGAAAAATGGTAGATTTTTTACTCATCTCATTCACTAAATAATTTTTTTTATTAACAATAAGTAATTCATAAAATATTTATATTTCCTCTTAGTAGTTTCTTAAAGAGACAAAATTTATACAAACTAATTCTAAATAATTATTTCAATTTAAAAGTAAGTTTTTAAATATAGTTTTCAAAAGTACGTCTTTTCAATAAAATTTTGGGGGAAAAACGTATGATTATCTCTTTTGCTTTTTTATTTGATATTCATATTGGTAATCTATTTCGAAAATTAAAAGGAAAATACAAAGGCTGGTATTATCCTAATTTAAGATTTTATTCTGTTTTGGCCCTTGTGACTTCAAGTTCCAACAATTTGTTAATATATTTTCTTAAGAATAAAGAGGTTCACCTAATTTCTTTAATACGAAGATATTATTTTAAAAATATTTTCAGTGAGTAAAACTATGAGAACAACAACTTTATCGGGATTGACACAAGCACGCGCAAACATTCTCACAAAAAATCATGGTCTCTTGATATATTTTTAAAAAACTAGTACTAGTAAATATAATATGATTTTCATTCGAATTATATAGATGCAATATTTACTAATTATGTTTTTTTTTTTTTAATGGTTAAGGTGCACGTCCTACCACGAGAGATGTTGGGTACTTCAACTTTTGGGCTGTCCATGTTGTTACTCAAATGGCTGCCCATCCGGCTCGTTGACCGTTTCCTCTTGGTTGTTTCCCGGTTCATCCTCGGGGATACCACCAAATTAGGTCTTAACCGGCCCCGGTTAGGCCCACTAGAGCTCAAAAATCTCTCTGGTAAAACTCCGGTTCTCGACGTTGGTACGCTTGCAAAGATCAAAACCGGAGACATCAAGGTACCTTATATCTTTAATCAAATATGACACATACTGTATATACTTTTTACTTGTTTAATTTACGTAGTACTGATTGTGATCTTTGATTTGGTATTGGTAAAAAGGTGTGTTCCGGGATTAGAAGGTTAAAACGACATGAAGTTGAGTTCGATAACGGGAAAACGGAGAGATTTGACGCCATAATATTGGCAACTGGCTACAAAAGCAACGTACCCTCTTGGCTAAAGGTAGTCAATAATGATAATATTAGTTATTATACCTTTGTCTACCTTCTTCAACAAAATAATTAAATCTTTCATTAATTATTTCTCATTTGTTGTCATTTTTCTTGTGAATATAAATAAATAATACTATTCATTAAGAAGTTGGTATTAAATGAGTTTTGGAAAACAATTTCTTTCAGGAGAATAAAATGTTTAGTAAGAAAGATGGATTCCCAAAACAAGACTTTCCGGGTGGATGGAGAGGGGAATGTGGACTATACGCGGTTGGATTCACAAAACGTGGGATTTTCGGAGCATCAATAGATGCAAAGAGAATAGCTCAAGATATATGGGAAGATGAACAGAAACATAGGTATGTCATCAACACCTTGAGAAACTGATCAAGCCAACAATAGACTAGAGGGTTGATGATGATGAGAAGTTAAGTTTTCTATCGAGAGAAAGCATAACTCGCAAGGCGAGGGTAGCGATCGAAATCGATGGTTTTTGGTTTCAAATGGAGAATTGGGGAATGATGTAAATTAAGACTTATCTCCAGCTGCAATGCAAATTGAGGGGAAAAGAAAGAAAGAATTGAAAAGGAAATATAGTGAGAGTGATTGTGGTGGGAATTGATGATCATCTGCCCAAAGGAGAGGAGGGGACCCTCTCTCTTTGCATGCTTATTACCCACTTTGTAAATCTTTCTATAGCTTCTTTCTTTGTTTCCATTTTCTTTTATTTTCCTTTTTAATTATTTTTTCCCTAGTTAGGAATGCTCTTTGTATTTCTTCCTTTTTTGTTCAATTTTTTTGGCAGAGTTTTGTGGTGAGTTTTTTTTTTTTTTTTGTATGTATACATAGTATTTGGTTAATTAACTGATCTCTTATTGCTTTTTTACCCGGACACAAGTAATTGAATTGTTATTAAAAAACACTAAAAAGAAAAAGTTATAAATTGTGTCCAACGAGTGTGTCAATGAAATTTCGTTGTCGAAATGATTTCATTCCCTAGTAGAAGTGTCATATAGGACCACTGGTTGTACATTCGTCAGGAAATTAAGACCTGCACATTTATAATTCTGCTGACCCTTTTTTCCAATTATTGCTAGATGTACGGCCTCCACATGATTTTTTCATATTATTTTGAAATTAATTTGCCTATATACAAATCTATCCTAGATCTCATCATGTCAGATAGTTGTTCGGTTTAGATTTGGTTATGAATCTTATATAATCAGTTTGTTATCTTGGTCGTATTAATTGAAACTCCATAATTCCATGAAAAGTATACTAAATATTGTTGTGACAAATAAAAAAGTAGTAAAAATGAAGCGTGTGATAGTCGGTCTTGAATTTTTGTGAAATGATTGAAAGTCTCCGCAAAAAGAGCTTCGTCAAACCGATAATTATGTCCCTATGATTCATTGGTGGCTGCTTTGGGATTATTTATTTTTTCTACAAATTTTCTGGTTCCGTTGCTATTGAAACCAACTTGAAAGCTGAAACCATTTTGCGAAAAATTATATTAGAAAATTTAACAAAAGTTTGCGCGTATGAATGATAAATCGAAAATTTGCAGTGGAGGTCCATAAGTCAAAAGTTCAAAAACCATATTAGTATACCTTATGCCCTCTAAATTACTCATGATATCTCTGATATATCATTAAAATCTTTTGAAAGGTTTAGATAAGAGTCAAATCTCTACTCTAATAATATCCCCAATGACAACCCATCTAGTAGTGGTGCATTACCTTAATCTTTTTTTCTTTTCGAATATCAATTTTTCTTTCATTCCATACTCATGTCGTTGTTACAATAGACCAATTTCTTACAACAAGTTTTGCAAGTTCGGCGGCTAACGTATTTTGGCCACGAGGAACATAATGAAAATCGATGAAAACAAAGTAGGAATAAGGTTTTGTATATCTTGAAGGATTCCGGCGATTTCTTTGATTTGGTTGTGTGAGTTAACCGCTCCAATCAACGTCAACGAATTCGAGCGCACTCTTAGTTTCGTAATCATTTTGTCCTTTGCTTTGAGAAGAGCAAGACGCAGTGCCAATGTTTCGGCCATTATTAATGTTTATGCCATTATTGGAGAGGCGACAAAAGTTTTTGCTTGAGACCCTTGGTCAATGGTAGTGTAGGTTGAAATGCTCTGGTTTGGCTTTTGGAAAATCCAGCCTAGTCCTGCCAATCGTTTGTCCTCCGACCAAGCTCCATCTGTAAAGCAAAGAATGGTACCGTTTGGTGGATTCAGCAAAGTCGTGCCTCTTGATTTGATATTTTTTCCGGTGGCCACTCTCGTTGTGCATTACCTTAATCATAGCCATACAAATGAATGGTAAAGCGACTTGATAACGATGTAATTCATCAGTTGTTAGACGCGGTTAGTTCTCTTGAAATTGAGCACTACACAAATTGCATTTCAAAGATACAACTGATGTGCATTAATAGACTCCAATTCAGAGTTATTATTTGTACTAGATCATGTGACTAACTACTCGAACGGTCGAACTATATCCATAACATAAACTAAGTCTTGAGAAAGCTACTTATGGGGCAGAGAGATCAACTTCATCATGAAGTACTTGTTTCATCCACATCATCCCAAATTATTTTCCGTGAATTATATGGCTTTGCATTCTTGAATATATAAAATCGTAAATGTTGATATAATAAAACGCTAAGAGCATCTTTAATGGTTAGAAACTCTTGTGAATTTCTAAATAATATATTATAAATATTTTAATGTGATATTGTGATATAATTAAATTTAATTTAAAAAAACAAAAATTGAATCATTTATGAAGTGAAAAATGGAAGAAGAGTTTCTTATTATGGTTTCTTCTACTATAACCGATTATAACTCTCTTTCTTACTTTTTGTTTTTTTAATTATTATTTTAATGAATAGATATCCATCAAGAGACTTCCATTAAAGATATTAAAAAAGGATTAAAACGGATCTAACAAAATTGCATATTTGATAAACATCATTTATCTATCATTATACAAATTACTTAGTTTATCTATCAACATACAAATTAAAAAATGGTTTTGGATCAATAAAATTGCATATTTGATTACTACTTACTATTTGGAAAAAATATGTGTGTGTGTTTATAATTTCTATTTATAAATTTCCTCTTACTAATATGAAAGATTCCGGAAGCTACATCATATATATTTTTTTTGTCAAGGAGTATGAATAATTTTGTTATCTGTAGGCTGTAGAAATTATAATTGGTGGCACGCTTGTAATGGTGTAACTTATAAGTCATTTGTTTAATATAATCTTAGTGAATGAGTCCTTTATATATAATATATATAATTTTAATGGTTGAAAAATACCACTTACATTTGGTATACTTAAAAAACTATAATTGTGACATTAGCTAGGCGAATAATTTATACTGATTGGTTTTGTAAAAAAATATAAACCAAATTTGCAATCAACTATATTTTTTTATCAGCTATTTTTTGGTAAGTTTATTTGCTATTTCAAATTTGTTTAAACAATAACCATGATATTGAATACTTCTTTCGTATCATAATAGATGATGTTTTAGAGATTTTTTTATTTCAAATTAGATGATTTTTTTAATTTTTAATGTAAAATTAATTGTGTTTCATAACTTTTGAATGTTTGAATTCTGTAGATTATTTTTTTATAGGATGAGTAATATGATATAGAAGGAGTATGAATTAATACCAATTTTTTTATAGAAACCTAAGTTCTTGGCCACAGAAAATTATGACATATAATGAAAATCAGAATAAATATTTTTTGTTTCTTCGAAGTCTTTGGACCATTAATCATGTGGCTGACCTTAAAAGTCATGTGATTAAAGAATGTATACTTACCTTAAAACCGTTTGACCAAACAAAGAAAAAAAATACTTACCTTAAAACAATGTGGGTTCATTGAATCATTGTTTAAGTTGTCATGGGAAATGCAATTTTTACTGGCACATACAATAATTTGATTAAATCTCAACAAAATTGTGTTTCATTTAGAAATATATATCCCATTCAATTTCTGAAGTTTTAATCCATCAGAAGATATTTTATTTACGTGAAATAAAGATAAAATTCTGGAAACAAAATATAAGGGAAAAGCAAAAAAGGGGAACAAGGATCTTCAAAAATTTACTTTTGTAAAAGGCACATAAGTAACAAGCTGGGAGCCCTACACTTTTGCCTAGCTGTTGGGGAAATTTTAGGAAACAATATCAGATATTCAGATCCCAAATCAAATCTTTCAATTTTATTTTCTTTGTCAACATCAAATCTTTAATTCGAAACTTCACTTTTCATTTTAATTAAATTTTGGTGAAGTAATTAGTAGTGGCTGACTCCAAGTAGGCAAACAGATTTGATTTATCCTTGCAGTTCCTAGTCCCACATTTTTATCATAAGAAGAAGCACTTACTTTTTTCGAATCATGTTTCTGCTTTTTTTTTTTCTCTGAACTTTTTCTTTCTTTAATATTGCCTTTTTTAGTTTATGCTTTTTCTTGGCTCTGAATTATATAGTTGGCTTGTCAACTAAATTGCGTTGGAAAGTTGTGCTCTTCGCATCAAACAATATAGGTGATTGCGTCCATATATCTTATACATACGACTGAGTAATATCAGAATATTGTTTCACAAAAACTTTCATGCATATACAAAAGAAGTTCAATGTAAAATATCTAGATGTTGGGACCACAAAAATAACATATATATGCTTTCGGAATACATTGTTTCTTAAAGATTCATTTTTTTTTTAATTCTCAGAAAGTTTGGAGCCGAAATCCGTAATCCTCTCAGACCCAAAATCACAGTTTGTAATATTAGTTTCGTCCCAAAAGCCACTCGAACCAGCGACATCTAAGCTTGCTTAAAATCTTTACTAGTTGAACTATTGTCTCTTGGTCATATTAATTATCACAAATATTCACAATGATGAAAGGGCAAAGGATGTTCGTAGTGGAAGTCTTTGGGGTTTTATTAACAAACGAGTTCAAAATTTAAACTATAAAATAGTACAAGTTATGAATTGTCAAGAAGAGAACATTAATGCAACAACAAAAAAATACCCTACGGTATAATAGTTTCACACACAAAAAAATGATAGAATATGAAGTGTAATTTAAACTCAACTTAATTCAACACTTAACATAATTTAATGATGCAAATCAAATCACTAACAAATTGTTCTTAGTTAAACGGTTGTTTTGCATTTGTCAAACAAAAATAAAAATGGGTCATCCATAATTTCGTATATAAAACTGAATTTCCTCCGAAATTGATTTCAAAAATCAAAAGTTAATTTGTTATTTTTTCAATCAAATTGTGCTGTTACCATTTTAAATTTTCCACAAGCTCAAACAGAGGGGGGGGGGGGGGGGAAATAAGTTTAAAAACTAAACAAAATCCCTAAGTATTAGTGAGAGACTGAGAGTTGTGGTCCACATATGAGTCGTGAGTGAATCTCCTCCTCCACAAGGAAAGAGATCTCGCTGGACAAAACAGCCACTGTCGTACATTTGGCACTGATAGGTCCCAACTTTTTCTGAACCATCCGATTCCCAAATGCTTTAAACTCTCACTGGTCCTGCGCATTCAATTTTCTTAACGGTTTCAAATGGACCATTTCAGTTCTCGTCCGTTAATTTTTGTACAATAATTTAATCAGTTAGATGGCCAATAAAGATCGAACGGTGAGAATACAAGTTAAACATTACTGGTCCTATCATCCAACCGTTAAGGATCTCTGAAGCTTTTGATTGAACAATGATTAAAAAGAGTAATCTCGGATTTGAAATATCTGTCACCAGATTTGACGTGATCATACATCTCTTGTCCATAATTACTCACGTGGATTTTAAACTTATTAAAGCCACACCAAATTTCACCAATACTTTTGTTTTTCCTTTTTTTTTAGACCTGATTTATTTTAATGAAACTCCTACTAAATGCGGTATTTGTGTTTGCACCAAAAATTTCAGTTTTTATATATAGGGTTATACAAATTAGGTGGGTTTTTTAAGCTGAATCGTTGGCCAACAATATTACGAGTGGTGCGTTGGAGTATATCAATTCCACAACATGTGTTAATTTCACAGATGAAATATTATAAACATTTAATTTTAGTAGAAGTTACTCAATATAAATTTTGAGCCAAAAAAAAAAGTTCCTCAATATAAATCTCGTTTCCATTGACAAGCTAAGAAAAATCTTACACATATTTGTATATTCTTTCATTCCAGCCAATTATTGTTTCATTAAAATGATTTCTTTTTTTTTCTTTTTTTTTTTTCTTTTTTTATAACTTGAGGTGATCCAGGTTCTTATACCTGACTAATCTCCCAAGATGAGTATACCCATCGATAGTTCACTCACCGAATTTTTTAATGGAGCTAAACCGTAACATCATTTCAGCTGACCAAATAGAGGTGAAATTGTTCTTAAGGAAATCGAACTCATGCTGCAAGAGTTTACCTACTTTTCATGAACCATTTTACTGTTACGCCACCACCACTTGGTTAACATTAAAATGATTTCATTTACACGGTTTATATTACCACAAGTTTTACATGTTACATATATTATATATATGTCCACGTTAATTTTTTTTTTTTTTTGAGGAACAGTTTGTTATCAAGGTACTTCCTGTTCTGTGCTTGCATTTGATGAATGTGAGATTCTTGAATATTCTCTTCTAACTTTTGAAGAGTAAAACTACAAAGAAAAAAAACCTAAAAAGAAGGGAACTGAAGCCAAACAATTTGATCAAGTAATCATATAGGAAAAGCACATGCGACTTGTTTATTGATTTATTTTTTTTGAACAAGGAGACTTGTTTATTTGGTTTGTGAGGAACCGACAATCGATCGAGATAAACACATACCATAACAAAAAAAAAAAAAACTAGAAACATATATCATACACCAAAAAAGCCTAGAAAAGTAAAGAAATTGATAAAATAAATATTAAAATAAAAGATTAAGTGGAAACTATTACCTGTTGACTTCGTCATCGACAGTCATCGAGTTGAACATCAGCTCAAAAGTCAAAACTAGATACGAAAGTGAAAGTTGGATGTCAAAATAGTTAGAGACCTTAAATTAATTATCAAAAGAAGAAAAATAAACACAATTTCTTTTGGAACAAAAAAGTAGACCAAATATGATAGTACATTCGAAAGGTTTTTGGACTCAGGGTCGGAAGTTCAACCATATTAAATAATCTTATCGCTGATTTGAGGAGATACATATAATAATTTGGGTCTAGAACTTTATAGTAAATAAAAATAGACAAAGCTTCTTAACAAAAATAAAAAAGTTTGTTGTTTAAAAGATAAGCCAGGATCACACAGCTGTATATATTGATTTACTGGTGTGTTGGTTTTTTTAACTGGCCCAGTTTTAGGTAGAACATATATAAAAACAAATACTGTTTTGAACCAAAAAAATGAAATTAAAAGAGAATATGCTTGGCGCCTTTTGATGCCCTTTGTGCCTTCACTTCAAATATTTCGTCAATCGAAGAAAATAGTTCAACTTATTCTATGACAATGTGAACACTAAACAATCCTACGAAAGAAAGAAACCATATAATAATTCTAAGTTTTTTTTTTTAAACTATAATAATTCTAAGTTTCTAGCAAATAATTAATTATGGACTGTAAACATGTATCATATAAAAAAACAATGTATCTACGGAATGTCAAGTCATTGCATGTGTGAAAACTCAGATCATGAGTACATATAGATATAGACCTCTTTATAATTCACATGCGAAGAGATGAGACAAAGATTCTAATTAAAGTGGAAATGAGATGCAAAGAGTGGTCCTAGCTACAATGGTCTCAGAAGATACTAATGCCTTCTCAGTGAAATGCAAGCGATTAAGATTACGCAAAAGTGATGTTTCTTCACTTTAGGGTCCACTCTTCTTCTCTCTTTTTTTCCTCTTATAGGTGAATCGAAGAAGACGGATCGTGATCGTGCATGCTCATTATTGGATGCAAAAAAGTGCTGTTAGATTCAATACATAATATATGCTTAGTATCAGAGTTTTATTCCTTCTACTCTATTCGTGTCAACACCCATGCATGCATTTTCTATAAGTTATGCACTTAAATATTGAATAACCCACATAGAAATGTTTGTAACGATTGATGTAATCAAAGTTTTGAAAGCTAACCTATAGTTTGTTGCCAAATAATAAAATTGAAGGCAAGGAATGTTTAGTCATATGAATTAATCATCTTTAAGTGTTAATATGTTATTGTATAAGTTAATTAAGTCAGATAATTAAAATTGGAGCTTATCAGAAATTGTGGGGCTAATGGTTGTGAAAGCATGACAGTGTCAATATGATAACACTCACTCACTCTTCCCTTTTCCCCTATATTGTCACTTCTTTATGCCTTTTTTTCAAGTTTCATTTTTATTTATTTTACTAGTAAGAAATCAAAATGATATCTCTCAACGTGTGTGTGTGTGTATCAAACCTCTTTTTCAGTTGAGTGACTAAGTTCCTAATTTAACCATAACAAAACATTACTAAAGTATTCGCATGGTTTGGGCAATTTCTAGATGCAATTTACTTGGGGAGGTACATTTGAAGCTTACACATTTAAACAAAATTTAAATTTAAATTTAAATTTAAATTTGATCAACCAAAATAGTGGTATTGGGTTTAGTCCACGTTTGATTTCGGGCCTTTTGGGTAAGGCCCATCGTTTCCTCCAAATATTTGCAGATCACTTCCCCTACTCGGTTTTTTTAGGTTTTAAAAAAACATTCGTCAGTTTTATTACCATAAATGACGAGGTACACAAAGAGCTTACTAGGAAATGTAAGTAGCCTTTATGCATGTGATTGCGATTAATTTATCTAAAGGAAAATTCGTGTCATCGTCACTGCATGCGTAATTACGTATATCTTACACAAGATGATATGAGCCATCATTGAGAGGAACGTTCCACATTCTTGTGTCGTGTACTGAGAGGCTAGCTCAACAGAAAATCCATACTAACATTAGTCTATGGTTGGGTTAAATTTGTCAAGGGGAATTGAGGACATACATAAGATGCACTTGTGGCTTTGATTGTTAATTAGCATGCAGAAATTTTTTAGCGAGATAAAATGTGTGGCGAAGAAAATTGTTGAAATAGTCATGGACGGCTACAAAAGTTATGTGGCAAGTTATACAATTAATTTATAAATTATAAATATAATTGAATCAATCATGTGTCATGTGGGTATCTTATTTTTTTTTTAGAGTTTCTCATTTCTTACTTTTGTAATTTTTTTTTTTGTTTTTTTTATTTATATTATCTTTATAATGTGAGATACTCATTAAAAACCTTCCATTGGAAGTGGTCTTATAGGTTTTTGTCGTCCAGGTTAAATTATCAAAAAACTCTAAAATATGTTTAACCACGGACTTGATCACAATATTTTGTGGTCAATTCGACATTTTCGAAGTTTTTTTTTTTTCTTCTTCGACTGCAACACTAAAAAGAAAAAAAATCTCCCAACGCCGACGAGCTCTCTTTCTCATTTTTCCCTCTCTCTTTGGGACGGAGACATTAAACTACTATTATTTGCATTAATGTTTGCGTTGACGTCATGTTTATTTTTTTTTTATAAATCCTATCGGCTGTCCGGTCCACCCCGGTAGGAACACACCGAAGTGCTACAGAGTGAACTTCTCCACGAAGGACCACCACACTGCCTGATCCGAGTTTGGAGTGCCTTCCGACTAGTGCTAGAGATAGTCAGGCCGCTTGCATTTCTAACTACCAAGTAAACTAATTAGACTAAATCCTAACTGACAGACTTCCCAACAAAATATTGTTAAGTGGAGGAATTCGGGTTGTGGAAATTTTACTTTTTCACCCAAACCCTCTTTACCACTAGCCACCACGTTCTAGGCAGCGTTGACGTCATGTAAATTACGTAAAGGGTGGAAAATACTCCATACAAACATGGCCTTCTTACTTCTTATAGTTGGGATTTTTGAGCCAAAATCGACAACATTAAATACATCGGTGTGCACTCATTCTCCAACCATGGTTAAAAAAAAACTAGTGCTCGTATAAAATAAAGTCGAAAATAATAATGAAAGCGAATGTGTTGGTAAGTCATAAATGGGTTAGTTGTTCGTTTAAAATTTTCTCTTGTCTGAAAAGTCCACACGAAAGTTAAGAACTTAAGATTATCATATCCTCAGAGTCGCATTTGGCTTTGCTGTTGAAAATTTTCTCGATCGAAGTGAAAGAATTCATCGCCACATGAGTACTAACCGTCGAAACATACTGGCGACCGTCCATCATTATTATTGGTAGCTTAATTTGGATATATTTATTGATTTTAATGAGAAATTCCAAAAAAATGTCTATTTAAAGAACAAATGTAATGATTTTATTAAAGATTTTTAGGATATTATGATAGATTATATATGTAGTGCAGATTTTTTGTCATTACATTGTGGATGCATTCATCGGAATGGCTAAAAATCGACTATTGGAAAGTAGATAGGTAACTGGAAAGCACTTGAAAGTGTTTTTTGGAGAATCTTTGACGTTTAAATCAAAGACATCCCACAAAGCGTTTAAAAAGCAAAGCAAACGCATAAAGAGTTATGCAAATGCAAATGCAAACGAAGCGAGTGTATGAATGGTTATGATCGTATTTTTCTCTTTCTACAATCTTGTACTATTCTTCTAGAAATAGGGCTAGGATATATAAAAGAAGGAATGTAGGATATTAAAATTATATGAAGCATAGGGTATGTGTCTTATATGGAGCTTGTCGGTCCAACATAATAAACGGTATAAGATAACTGTTAGAGAGCATGAGGAAAAATTTGGAATTTTAATTAAATGGTTGTAATCTTTTGGTTTTAGTCAAATGGTTGATGTCAGCTGTAGATGCACAATTCTTACTCTAAATTTTAAGTGATGCCTACATGTTAAACAGTATTTTGATATCCACTTAGAAATATATGCCGAAAAAGTGAAAATGTAGAAAAGTTGGAAAAGCTCATCACTCAAGAAAACATTATTAATTTAAGTGAGATTCCTTTTTTCCAGTAATATGCACTGCATTATATGAGTTTAAGGCATTAAATGGTAAAAAATAAAAAAAATCCAGCTAGATTCAGCAATTCCTCCAACATCATCTGATATTTAAAAAAATTCCGTCAAATTCAACAATTCAAAAGTTAAATATAGTTAAATTCAACAATTTTTTCAACACATAAAGATAGATAATAACGAATATGAGAGATAAATAAAGATATTCAAGATATCAAAAAAATTACATTTGAGCTATTCTTTTAAAATTAATCAGATAATACGAGATGATATATATTATTCGGATATTTAAAATTATTATCAAACAGGTAAATCGTGTTTGGGTGTTTCAAGTAAACTACGATTTGGATATTTAAAAAAAAAAATTGTTTGAAAAACTTGATTGAATATATATTAAATATAAATTCATAATTTATTAGTTTATTTAAATATCTTTTGACACAAAATTATTTAACTAACTTTATTTAAGTTTATTTAATTAATTATTTTTAAAAATAAATCAGCCAGATTTTGATAGATTCCGACATTACCATTTATATTTTAAGTTATTCAGCTAAATTTCAAAAAAAAAAACACCAAAATTTTAACCAATTTCCGCAATTCATATAAATTCAACCAAATTCCGCTTACCATTTATACCCTATGTATAGTCCACTAAACTATGCACATCTACACAACTGTTATGTCTGTAATTTTGAAAAAATATCGTCTTGCGCAGTAACTAATCTTGATCGAGTAAAAAAACCATTTTATAAAAAAATGAAGTTTTTATTCCCAAGTTTCGAATTGTTAAAGAGATTTACGTCTTTGTCCTTACATATAGTATGGTGACTGATATGAATGGAGAAAATTTGAAAAAACATGTTAGAGCAAGTGTATCGGTGATATACAGGCCGTATCACTTGATTAAATTAATAAAAAAAAAATTTTTATTCACCTAAACCGCGTGAGACGTATCAGTCTTATGAGACTGGTGAGACTGTCTCAAGACGCTACGTGGCAGCTTCGGAGTGGGCGAAATTTTTTTGTTTTTTGTTTTTTTAAATACTCATACTTTTATTAATGTAATAAAAATATAATACTAAAAATGTAATAGTCAAAATATGAAGATATTAAACTTTTTTTTAATGACAAGGGATTATAGTGTCGAGCATGGGATTTAAGATTTACTATTTCGGAGAAAAATAAAATAAAATAGTGGATTACACGTTTTCTACAGAGACACCTACACTATTTCCTATGTTTTTTTATCATTCTACGTTTTTTTGGTTTTACTATATGTTCAATTTGTTTTTATGGATTGTAATATATGTTTAAAATTTTATGAAACTTAATAAATATTATTTTTTCATGTTTTTTCATTTTTTAATTAAAAAAAATATATATTTTTTTATTCTTTTGATACTTACATGGTATCACCACTAAACATACAAAAATTACAAAAATCTAAATGAGTCTCAAACATTAAAAAACTATTAAAATTTATATTAAATTATTTTTGGTGATACCTATCACCACTACTCATGTTCTTAATAGTTCAATATTTCGTAAAAAAAAGAAGAAGAGTTCGAAGGATTTGCGTTATAAGTTTTTTTTTTTTCTAAAAGAGAAATGGCGAAACAATCTTCAAAACATAATGTTCATCAAAACCGCCAATTCAGTCCATACAAGTCAAGAGATTATAAATAAAAAACTCCAAGGTTATATGTTCATCGAAACCGCCTATTGAGTAAATATACAAGTATACAAGTCTGATCTATCAAATTCACCGGTCCATCGAATATAGTAACTCCGAACTGATTAACAATTTGTGAATGATTGTTTGCTTTTCCATGGCTTGGCTGTAAGACAACAACAACCCAAATAAGAGCCTCTCTGAAAAGGATAGAAAACGACGTCGTTTATATGACGTAAAATCAAAAGAAAAAGAAAAACAGGTGATATTAAAAACACATGTCCACACATGGACACAAAGAGCATTAAAGAAGTAGAAGGCAAGTGGTAGTTAGGGAGTATGTGATAATTAATCGGCCCTAATAGATTGGTAAGTAGTAGCCGTCTATGTCCATACTCATAACTTCAGCCTCTCAGCTCTTACTACTAAAACCCTCTTTACTATAAATTCTTCGTACAACTCCCACTTCTTCTCCTCAAATTTATCAATCCCTTTTCTATTCTAACTCCCAAACAACAAATATGGCTATTCGTCCTTTGATCGGTCTTCTTGCTTCATTCATGGTGCTTGTTAACTAAATTAACTAACAAACTAATGATTACTTTATCACTTTTCTTCTTTTTGTTTTGATGTTTCTGTTTGTGTATTGCAGGTCATGGCCATTGTGAGCCATGTCGCGGCTGATTCACCACTTGATCGTTATTGGAACACTGCTTTACCAAACACTCCCATGCCCAACTCTCTCCACAATCTTTTGACCACCGGTAAAAAAATTACTTTATATTTGTTTCTTTTCTTGTCTTGCACCACTATTTCTAATGTTATAAATCTTGTATCTTTCTAATTTCTGGAGTTTGTATTAAGTTTCTCTTAGTTTAAACGGTTGTTCCAATCTAATATATACATAGCAGATACAAAAAGAAAGAAAGAATTTAGTACATAAATGCAAATAATTTTACAACCTAATAAAAATAAGTTGTTGTGTGTACATAAATATCTGAAGATATGTGTCTCATGCTGATTGGTTACAATCTCTCATAACTGTGAATCTTGTACGTTAACTCTAGTAAATAAATGCCTCCTTACCATATTATTTTGTCGTTGCAGATTTCAACGACGAGAAAAGCACCAACGTCCAAGTAGGAAAAGGCGGCGTAAACGTTAACACCGGAAAAGGTAAACCCGGCGGTGGAACCGCCGTGAATGTCGGAAAAGGAGGTGTACACGTTGACACCGGAAAGGGTAAGGGAACACACGTGAGCGTTAGCGGCGGAAAAGGTCACGGCGGAGGCGTCGCCGTCCACACCGGGAAACCCGGTAAGAGAACCGACGTAGGAGTCGGTAAAGGCGGCGTGACGGTGCGCACGCGCCATAAGGGCAGACCGGTCTACGTCGGTGTGACACCAGGACCCAATCCTTTTGTGTATAACTACGCAGCGAGTGAGACTCAGCTTCACGATGATCCCAACGCGGCTCTCTTCTTCTTGGAGAAGGACTTGGTTCCCGGAAAAGCTATGAACGTCCGGTTTAATGCAGAGGACGGTTACGGCGGCAAAACGGCGTTCTTGCCTAGTGGTGAAAAGGTGCCGTTTGGTTCGGAGAAGTTTTCGCAGATCTTGAACACTCTCTCGGTGAAACCTGGTTCCGAAGAAGCGGAGATGATGAAGAAAACGATCGAAGAGTGTGAAGCCAAAAGAGTCGGTGGAGAGGAGAAGTATTGTGCGACGTCTTTGGAGTCAATGGTCGATTTCAGCGTTTCTAAACTTGGCAAAGATCACCTACGAGCTGTTTCCACTGAGGTAAATAAGCTAATCTTTGTTTTCACGAATAAGAACACATTACAGTTTGGTACGATTAAATTTGGTTTTACCTTCGGTTTGTGCGTTTTTAGTCAAAAATATCTTATATCTTATTTTTGAAACAAATGGAGTATATATTTAAGTTTGGTTTGGATTACTTACATTTGCTTTATATGTCCACTCCTAAGTTGTGTTATGTCTAATATTCTAATTGATCGATGTTACCTTGATTACTACAGGTAGGTAAGAAGAATTTGCCGATGCAGAGTTACAAAATCGCGGCGGCGGGAGTAAAGAAGTTGTCGGACGACAAATCGGTGGTTTGTCACAAACAAAAGTACCCATTCGCGGTGTTCTACTGCCACAAAGCCATGATGACAAGTGTCTACGCGGTTCCGCTCCAAGGAGAGGACGGGACACGGGCTAAAGCGGTTGCGGTCTGCCACAAGAACACATCGGCTTGGAACCCAAACCACTTGGCCTTCAAAGTCCTTAAGGTGAAGCCAGGGACCGTTCCGGTCTGCCATTTCCTCCCAGAGACCCATGTTGTGTGGTTCAACTACTAGATATATATGGCTTTCTATATTGTGGGTTATGTAATAATTTAAATGTTTGAAATAATCTATATTTGGGATGTTTTGGTTATGAATATACACATACATATAGTAGTAATGCGTGGTTTCCATTTAGTCAAAGAATGAAGACATCTATATGTTTTTTTACTTTACGTAGTTGTCTTTTATGGTTTGGTCTGGTTCTTGTTGTTTTGCAAGAAAATATAATAAAGTTAGTTTCGAAATGTTACCATATACAGTATTTTGATTGAAAACATAAATCCAGCCAGTGCATTATTTGACATGATTGGCTGAAAAATGGGCGGTTTTTGCCTCTTCCATAGCTCAATTTCCACCATTTTCAATTTAATTATTTGTTTGTATATCATTTTTCAATTAAAAAAAAAAGGTAAGCGCATATTTTTGTTAAGAAACTAAAATCTTGATTGTTGTCTTGATATGATGTGTAGAGTAAATACGGAGGTTAATATAATCCCATCAATTATAAATCAAATAAAATCATGCCTAAAAACAGATGGAAACTAGTCCATCTAATTTCAATTCGTAGTTTGACCACAAAACGATCACAAGAAAAGACTATTAGGTGGGCCACGGGGAGTGTATAAACAATTCGAGTCGAAACATAAACATAACTTTAATCTTTGGAGGGCTTATTAGGAAGACTTTGATTATTATTATTATTATTTTTTTGTCACGAACGCATTACAATCCTATTCTATCTAAATATAGAAGTATCTGGAAACCAAATAAGGGTCGAAGTACCAATATATGAGAATACGATATTATTTTGACGAGCATGTCGGGCCAAGAAGTCAGCCCATACATTCATCTCCCTTGGACAGTACCGTAGGGTAAAGTCTGGGAAATACGCTCTAAGTTCTGCCAATTCTTCCAGTTCCATCTTGAAACATGGCTATTTGCTGGTTCTTTTACCATCGTGGTCAACTCTTGGGAATCCGTGACGAAAGACGTACAGTATCGTCTTCGCTTCCTGAGACTTGCCATCGCCCATACTAGACTATGGAGTTCAGTATGAAGGGGTGACGTGCTCCGTCGTATGGCTCGATCCCCTAAGAGATCAATTTCTCCATCCTGCAGCTGAAGTGTCCACCCAATTCCACTCATGGAATCCTCGTCCTTCCATGATCCATCAATGAAGCAAGTAAAAATGTCTCATGCCGGTATATTCTCAGGACTCTCCCCACTCCTCGACTCCTCCTGTTCTACTGTAGCGTTGGCACTGATCCAGGCTACCGCTTCTGTACTGGCCAGATCAAAGATATCCTGTGGCGATCGATCATAATTGTGAAACACCTTGTCATTGCGAGCTTTCCATAAGTACCAAAGAACCCATGGATATCGTCTGGTACCTTCCTCAATCCCATTTCCAGTGGGCAACCGTGAAAGTAAAAAATCCATATTGTTCCATAAGTTGTCTGTTGGGAAAACTGACGGAGACTGGGGAAACCGGGCCAGCGCCCAGCATTGACGCGCTGGGGAGCAAGTAAAGAGTACGTGATTAATAGTTTCCTCCTCAGCGCCACAATGAGGACATTGCCGATCCAGTTGGAGATGTCTATGTGCTAGACATTCATTTACCGCAAGCGCTCCTGAAAGGGACTGTCATAAAAAATGTCGAATCTTAGACGTAGTTTTCACCTTCCACACCTTTGCCTTGAGTGGGTTTAGGGATGGGTGTTGTAGGGAAAATCTAAAATCTGTATCCAACTCCCGACGGGCAAGTTCATACCCGGATCGCACCGTATAGATTCCTGAGTTGGACTAATGCCAACAGTACCCATCGGCTGTCTCGACTCGCGATGGGCGTATAGAGAGAATTAAAAGGATATCTTCTGGCACTATATATTGTTCTATACGTTGCATATCACAGGTATTAGAGCTTTCATCAATGAGATTCACTACCCGTAGATTCCGCTCTGGGGACGTATTCAAACCCCGTGGAGGTCGCGGTGGGTCATCAGGAATCCACTTATCCGTCCAGACCCAAGTGGAGGCCCCATTTCCTATCGTACGTCGCATTCCTTTCTCCACCAGTGGTATTGCACTCCATAAGCTCTGCCATCCATACGAGGGACGATATCCTTTTTTCGATTTAAAAGGATTGGCATAGCGGAAGTACTTCCCCTTGAGCACTCGAGCGAGTAAGGAGTTGGGGTACTGATGCAGTCGCCAGAGTTGCTTAGCCAGTAAGGCCTGGTTGAACTCTTCAAAAGACTTAAAACCAATACCCCCCTCGCTCTTAGGGAGACACATTGATATATCATGGTTTTTACCCGTTTTTGACCATGATATAAGTCCATTTTCTATATCATGGTTTTTACCCGTTTTTGACCATGATATAAGTCCATTTTCTAGAGTCTTTTTGGTATTTTTCGAGTCTTTTGGAGTCTTTATAGGTTAAGAGACGATTGAAGCATAATGGGAGCTTTTGGAGCATTTTGGAGCATCAAGGAAAGAAGAGCCGAAGTGATCAACTCGGAGTCAAGTTTTGGAGCTTGCGTCGACCGACGCAATGCCTCTGCATCGATCGACGCACTTATGACCGACACGAAGAGAAGTTGAGCTATGAGCTTGCGTCGACCGTCGCAGCCTTCTTGCGTCGACCGACGCAGCCTTCTTGCGTCGACCGACGCAATTATATCTGACTAGAAGATGTCAAGTTTTTGAAGATTTCCTTTTTGCGATAGAAGCCCAGAAGTTTGCAGAAGAAGCCCAATCCGATTTTAAGACTCTATATATAGTTTTTCTTTAGGCTTTCATGTGGATACTTGTTTTCTATTGAGACTTGGATTGGGAGAGCTTTTGGGAGAGATTTCTGCAGAGTTTTTGAACCCTTTCTGTATCTCTAACTCTGTGTTTTTTATGCAATTTATTTCATTCATGATGTTTTCTTCAGCTATGTCTGAGTAGTTTGCCTGTTAGGTTTTGGGGATTCAGGGGTTTGATGAGAAATTGTTAGGATTGAAACTCTGTTGGGATTTATCTACTTGTTCTTCATCTAGATTGCTATAACTCTGATTTTAGGACTGGCCAACTGAAATTGGAAACCCTAGGTTGATTTAATAGATGCGAAAGTATTATTAACAACCTGATCTAATCTTAGATGAGCAAAATTATCTATTCGTAAAGAAATTTGGCTTAGTAGTTTTGTCAACAATCGAACTTGAACTTATTGCTTGTCTTTATTCACTAAGTTTGCAAAGAAATTTGGAATTTAGGGATTTAGTCATAGATAGTCTCTGCAACGAAAGTTGATTGATTTTACGCTAGTGTTCGAGTTCTAGAACTGCACTTAATCAAATCCTAACAGTTTTTTATCTCTGATTTCGATTCATTCCTGATAATTATCCATAACCTAACTCTTTTGTCTCATTGATTTCAAGAACCTAAATCATCATCTGCTTACTTGTTTTGCTATTTTATTTCCATTCACACATTGTTGCTTAGCCTAATTCGAATTCATATTCGATTGTGTGATTTGATTCTCTGTGGATACGATCCCTAATTACTACTACGATCTCTTAATTTGAGAGAGTAGCTCAGGGTAAATTTGAGCATATCACACATCTTCTTCCAAGCAATCCAGTGCATTCATCTGGAATTCTGATTATTCCGCCACCAGAAGTTGGCAATGGCACTAGCTAGAGTGCGGTGCAGTCGCTTGGGAAGCAGAAAACTGGACAACATGTATGTCGGTAAAGCTTGGGCAATTGACTTAATCATCACTTCTTTTCCCCCGCGGGATAAAAATTTGGCAGACCACCCATTGGTACGCTAATTAAGCCTTTCTTGTACATATGCAAAAATCTATGTTTTCGAACAGTGTAAGTGTTCTGGAATCCCCAGATATTTGCTGGTATCCCCTTCCGTTGGAATGTTGAGTTTCCGCTTTATTTCGGTGCGAAGTGATTCCAGCACATCTTTGCCAAAGGTGATGGCTGATTTATCAAAATTGATGCATTGGCCGGATGCATTGCCATAAATTTGTAACACCCGGAGAATGCTATCACATTGCTGAGGTGACGCCTTACAGAAAAACAGGCTATCATCCGCAAACAGTAGGTGGGACAGTGGGGGCGATCCGGATCCCACATAAGCTCCCGGTCGTCTCCATCCTACGGAGATTAGCAATGAGAACTTCTGTACAGAGGATAAATAGGTATAGCGAGAGGGGGTCCCCTTGTCTCAGTCCTCGTGCTGGGGTAATGTCTCCTTTGGGTTCGCCATTCAGTAATACACTGTATGAGACTGAGTTAACGCAACCCATAATCCAGAATCCACTTTTCGGTGAAACCCTTATTTCGCATAAGGGCAGCAAGGAAAGTCCATTCGACCCGGTCGTAAGCTTTACTCATATATGCTTTAATAGCCATACACTCGCGTCTCCCGGTATGATTTGTCTGTAAAGCATGGAAACCTTCATGGGCCAGTAAAATATTGTCTGTAATTTGTCTCCCGGCCACAAATGTTGATTGTGTTTTCGAAATCCATCGCGGTAAGAACTTCTTAATCCTCTGGCAAAGCAATTTTGAGATGATCTTATAGCTCACATTACATAGGCTAATTGGCCGAAACTCTTTCATCATCCTCGGTCGTTCTGACTTTGGAATCATGCAGATATTGACCTCATTGCACTTAGCGACCAAAAATTCCGTGTCCATGAATTGTCGGACCATATCAACTACTTGCGGACCAACAACATGCCAAAATTTCTTGTAGAACAATACTGTCATACCATCCGGTCCAGGAGATTTCTCCGGATGTATGGAAAATACGGCTGACTTGACCTCATCCGCTGAAACCTCTCGAGTTAGAAAATTGTTCATCTCTGCTGTGACTGGGCTTGTAAGATAAAGTAGACTCGTTTCCAAATCCGTGGTATGTGTAGAGGAAAAGATTTCTGAAAAATATTCCAAGGGTGTTTGTTCGATCTCTTCCTCCTTTTCCGTCCAATCTCCACCTTCCGTTAAGATCCCAATTATCCGATTGTGGGCCCACCGTTGCTTCGTTGAGGTGTGGAAATATTTAGTGTTTTGATCTCCGACCTGATACCACAGTTCTCGACTCTTCTGGTGCCAGAAAATTTCTTCCCCAACCAATGCCGTTCTTAACTGCTTCTGCAACGGGGCCACCTCCTCCGCAGAGGAAGTATCGCTACTTTGTGCTTCTTCCAACCGCGTCTTCAAATCCTCAATTACCTCCGTTGATATTTGCTGATCATGTTTCCACCAGCGGGAAATTATTGCACGACAGTTAGATATTCGGTCTCCGAGATTGGTGAGCGGTTGAGCTCTCCGGCTTTTGGACCATCCTTCCTGGACAATGGTCTCAAAATTTGGTTTTGAGAGCCACCTTTTATCAAAGCGGAACTTCTTGGTTCCAACCCTTGTCCTTATGCTTACATGCGTTTGAACCGGCCGGTGGTCCGAACCCCAGAAACTAAGGTACTCCATCTGAGTGTGGGAAAAAATCTCGTACCAATCCTCGTTCCCCATCGATCGATCTAGTCGGCATCTAATGACATTTCTGCCCCTTCTCCCCACCCAAGATAGGCAATTCCCTAAGAAAGGGAAGTCGATCATGTCACAATTCCGGCGCATAAGTTTAAAGTCAAGGAAAGAGTTGTCTGGTCTTCGTCGGCCCCTGGTTTTTTCATGATGACCAGTGATCTCATTGAAATCACCAATCATTAACCAGGGTCCTTGCCGTGTTATGCTAATTCGAGCTAACCTCTCCCAAACCTCTCCGCGATTGGCTATAACAGGCTCACCGTAAACAAACGAGAGATAAACTTTATTACCTTCAATGGTAGCCATTACATCGATAATATTTTTATTGGAAAATAAAACTTGAATTTGAAAATCAGACGTGGCCAACAAAGCTAAGCCGCCACTACGACCACATGGGTCAACCGTAAAAAGAAAATCATAACCTAATTCTACTTGTAGATCCTGAAAAAACTGGTGGTCGCGTTTGGTTTCAATAAGAAAGAGGATCCCCAGGAAAATCTTCTTACGGAACTCTCGCAACCGACGAACTGTCAGAAATCTGTCGATCCCCTGACAGTTCCAACTTATGATTATTTAAGCGTCTCCCGGTGGTTTCCCTTTAACCACCGGTTCTTTAGGTTTCTTCGAGATTCACCCCTCATCAGGACCCGTCTTAGAGGACGACGGTAGTAACACACCATTCAAAGCCGATTCTCCCGGAACGGGTCCTCCTTAGCTAAGGTTGCATGTTTGTGGATCCGACAGCCCCAGAACGGACTGTGTTCGATCTTCTTCTTAACTCCCAGAGCCTTGCTAATTCGCTGGTCAATTCGCCTTGGCCCTTTTGGCACATTCCGAGACCCACCCCTTGGCATTTGTTCTTTCTCCTCTTGGGCCACCCCCAAAATATCTTTAAGTGGGGAAATGATATCTTGGGCCCCCAAAAGGGGAATCTGATCCATAGGAATTCTAGATTGGGCTTTACATAGCCTCGACCCATCTACAGTTGTCAACACTTGGAGCCCATCTCTTTCTTCTGTCGTCACCGGCCCAGTCACCAGCCCAGACGGTTAATCGGCTCAGCCCGACTACCCTGAAGCCCAATTCCCGAAACCTTCGACATCGTAGCCCCCTCCGACCGGCGTTTCATCTCCACCGTTGTTCATTGGCGAATCCCCTCCGGCCTCGGCCTCTCTTTCTCCATATTTTCCCACTTCTCATTCTGAGCATACACAGCCCTGGCGACATCGGCTTTGTGAACCGTTTCCCAGTACCAAAGGGCTCGACATCAGAGGATTCTGCTACCGGCAATGCCAGCTCCGGCGCTAGAGGGAGGCTTCCCTGTGGTTCCGTTTTCTTTTCCTTCGTGTCACCATGGCCGAAAGATTTCTTCACCCACTCCTTAGTCGAGAGCTTAGAAGATCTTCTCTATTCTCCGTCATGGGCCTCTCCAACTCATTCATCAAATCACGGTGGAGCAGTTTTGGTGAGTCCCTTTCCCCCGGTTTGCCGCCGCGTCGTTTGGGTTGGTTCTCTCGGGTTTCGGTTGGTCGGACAGGCTCCACCTTAAGAGATCTCTGTCCCTGCCCATCTTGCTGCTCCATGTGTTGAGCCGCCGGTTCAACTATGCTCTGTTGCCTTCCCCACCAATTCGGACAAGCCCTAGTATCATGCGACATCCTCAGACATGTTTTGCAATGATTTTGTAGTTTCAGGTAATCAAAATTGATCCTGAAAACTTCTCCCGTATCCGATCTCGCCTCTCGGTAAAGAATGAGCGGGACATGGCAGCCCACCTCGACCCGCACCATGGGATAAGGCACAACTATCCTCCATGTTAGGAGATCACCCAAATCCTTTCCAATTCTTTCCACTTGTGCATCCTCACGGTATTGAGACGGAAGATCCATAATCTTCACCCAAGAGGGAATTGTGGAGGGGAAGTCATTGCGCATCTTAGGCACCCACCGGTCTATTGCAATCATCCATCCGTCGAAGTGATACGGCCTGTTATCCAGGACCGATTGAAGTGTCGACTCCTCCTCAAACCTGAAATGGAAGCTTCCTCTCCCCCATTTTAACTCCTTCTGCTCGGCCTTCACACTTCCATACGGAAGGTAGGAATGCAATCATGGCTTTCACTCGACTCTCCGGGATCTCATCATTGAGCACTCTACCCACCAAAGTCTTCTCGAACTTCTTCAGGACCGCCTCATTATTAATCGGAGGTAATTGGAGTGGCTTGGACCTCTTTGTGTCTTGTTCCGCAGCAATCATCTTCCCAAAGAAAGCCATTTGGTCGTAGAAATAAGGTAACACAGGACTGCAACTGAAAGCAAGAAGATCAAAGACAAATGCAGGTTTGATAGACACAACAGTTTGATCCACTATCTTTTTATATAGGCCTGTGCGATATCACAATAACTCTGCCACATCTCTTTGCCCTCGGAATAGGATTTGATCATATCCTTTGATTGAGATACAAGCGAATCCCATTGCAATCAGATCTCTTTGCAATCGGTTATGTAATCAAATCTGAATAAGACTCTCCATAAATTGTTTGATTGATTGGTGTAAAGAAGATTTGAATCAAAGACCTTCCTTATAAACATCCTTGTCCTCATATCTCTCGGGATAACAGTAGAGGAAACCTTCCTTGTACTCATCATTAGCATCATGTCTCGCGGGATATCGTCTGAGTAAATCGCCGATCTGCTCCTCGATCTCCTGGGGAAGATCTGATTCGCCATCTCCAACGCAATCTCAGATCGCGTATTTGTCCGCTGAATATGCCATTAGTGATAGATCTCCATCACCACATATGAGGATCTTGCAGTCACAATCTTTTGACCGTCTTCCCGAGGGCCCCAAGGCCACCAGAATGTAAGGCGGCGACGCATCTCGCCGGAAATAATTTGAAAAAATCGACCGTTTCAATCGCCTCGGCGTGAGAGGAAACTTCCTCACCATTGGTGCATTTCTTGAGATAAACACAGGAGCAGTAAGACTTTGATTAATTTTAATGGAATGATGTGTTAATTAAAGCGCGATTAGCAAGTTATTTGAAAAGTAACACGCATAGGCCTAAATTGGAAAAAGGGGGGAAGCAGGAATTACAAAAAGAAGCTTTTCCCATAAATACACAATATACCCCGTGCGCACACACACACGCACACACACACAAACCTGTGCCTGCCTCCTTGGGAATTGCGACAAGTGAAATTGCAAGCGAATTTTGTTTTATTTTTCTCTGTGGAGATTTTTGTTTCGAATTTTGGGTATAAATAAACTGGAGTTCAAGCGAACAAGAACGGAGAAGAAGGAGTGTGGTGGATTAACGACGAATTAGGGTTTTTTTTTTCTCGCTTCCGGATCGCCGGAGAAGTGTAAGTTCTCCGTTCTCGGTTTCCTTCCTCAACTCGCAGTGTTCAGTCTCCGGAGGTTTTGGGGGGGTGTTTTCCGTCTTGTTCCCGAACTGGACTTACTCCACTTTTTTTTCTTTTTTTTTTTGGTTTCACGGAAAATGCTCTGGTCGGTGTTCTGAGTTGATGGATTCTGAACGCGATTGGCCGAAATTTATCAAAATCCAGGGTTTGTTTGCCTTTCGTTGTCTTCAACTTTGATTATCGTGGTTCTTGCCTCGGGTTTCGCGTCGTTTTTTATCTGGAAATTGCATGTGTTCTTCTTCTTGGTTTGAATTTGATATCTTCGTTCTCTGGGTTTCTAAAACAGTTGTCTTTAGCGTTGAATTCCTTTGAAAGTGTTCATATGATTTGGTTGTCTCATAGCGTTGCAATTTATATTGGCTGATTGTTTTTCTGCGTTGCTTCTTTAAAGATGAATCATGTATTTTGCAATTCTTAATCAGTGGATCTTAAATGTTGGTGTTCCTTGAAGAAACTTATCACTGCCTTTACACGCACAATATTGATTTGGGGGTTCTCTTCTGCTGCATTTTATTAGGGGAAACCTGCTCTGTAGAGAATGGAACAAGGAGCAGGAAGTGAAGATAAACAATTCAAGTGGGGTAAAAAGAGAGTAACTGGTGAAGAAATGAAGGATGTCCAATTCTATGAATCTTTCACCTATGGTGGTTCTGAATACTGTCTGTATGACTGTGTCTTAATTGGCGATGCCACTAAACCAGACTCCTCAGAGTTATATGTTGGCAAGATCATCAACTTGTGGGAACACAATGATCAGCGTGAAAACTCGAGGAGAGTCGAGCTACTCTGGTTCTTCAAACCTTCTGAGGTTTCGCTGTATGTTGGATTTCAAGATGCACTTGCCAACGAACTGTTTTTGGCTTCAGGAACAGGTGTTGGCCTCACCAATGAAAACCAATTGGTAACTCAATTTGCTCTTTCTTTTTTATTGTTTTGATCCCGCGTATTCCTTGTTAAACGTGTGTTTGGTGTTTCTATTTGATCATGGCATCTCAATACGAGTCCAGACCGTCCCATTAAAACCCCAACAATCTAATACAACCAGTCATAGTCTAGACATAGCCAAACTGAAACATCTGATTCTGCTTTTTCTCCTTGCTTACTCTCCTGATACCTTTCTTTCTCCTTCCTGACATTGGTTTAAAATGGCTTATTATTGTATTGATATAACATGATTACAACAGGAAGCAATTTGTGGGAAATGCAATGTTCTATGCATCTCGAAGGACATAAGAAATCCTCAACCTTCAGATGAAGAAATCAAGTTGGCCGACTTCCTTTTTTACCGAACATTTGATGTTGGAAGTCGCAAAATCTTAGAAAAGATGGATGATAAAATTGCTGGAGTTGATGGTACATATTGTTTTGTTTCAGTTAATCCTCTTCATAGTCAGTTATGTGATTGATAGCTATTTGACTCTTTATTACCTCATATCTTCATTTCACTCTAATTGTTGCAGTTGAATTTGTCTTTAACAGACACAGTTGTGAGGAAAAAGTTAGTGCTGTGCAGAAAGTTGCAACTGACGTACATGGGACTGCAGATAGTTTGAAACCAAATCCTCCTTCAACCAGTGGTTCAGTTAGGCAGAATGAATGTAAAGGCAGTGATTTTTCTGGTCATAGGAAGAGCGATTATGGCTACAAGAAAGAAAAAGATAATGAATGTCACAAACAATTGGCTCTGAAAAAATCTACAGTTCCTGAAGAAAGGGCTAACCAGGATTCTGGTCGGCGTGATGGTGGACTTTACTTTTGTATCGATTCTGGTTCCCGGAGAAATGATTGCCATCAAAAAGACCAAGACAGTGAAGCTGAAAAGCACTCGAGTAAACAAACATCAAGGCTTGCAGAGGAAAGGTGCAGTAAAGATTTTTACCGTTTGGATGACTTGTCTCGTAAGAAACGGAGGGTAGATGGTTCTGTTTCGGTATCAGATGGAAGGGAAAAATTAAGGCTTCAAGAGGAAAGATATTGTTTTGATGACATACCTCAAAAGAAACGGGAGCTAGATGGTTCTGTTGCAGTATCAGATGGAAGGCCAAAAAAGTCGCAGAAAATAAGGCATGATGGTAGAAAAGATATTGAACCTATCAGAAGTCCTAGAGACAACGTCGCTGGAGGGGAACTCTATTCCCAGAAGCCTAGCCACACTGATAAGAAACAAGATCTGCGGATACCAAGATTTTCGGAAGGGAAAGGGACAAAACTTGCAACTGAGAAAGATTATTTCAAGAAACCCAACTCTGATTGTAAATCAAAACTCACTGAGAGGAAGGTATTGACCGATGCAAATTACAGAAGACATTATCGAGTCTTTGAAGTGACCCAAAAGCCAGATGCGGTAAGTCTTATATTAGTATGGGAACCACGGTGCATATTGAATGACGTTGGTCTAGAATTGGCTGCTTACAGAATTTCACACTGAGTATGTTTGTTAAACTTCCTTAGATAAGAAGGGTGGGGTTGTATAGCAACTTAAACTTCAAACAAATGGTATTTTTGTTAGGCAGTCCCGTGAGTGTGTTTTAGGGATGTTCTGTCATATTATCTGTCACAATACTTGTTACTAAAGTGCTCATAGACATGGATGCCCCTCTAACCTTTTTTTTTTGGTTTCCTTTTACTTGATCGCAGGAAGAAAACAAATGGTACCGAGATCTTGTAAGTATTTCTTGTTCGTTGATGTGAATTGAGTGACATGTTTATCTGTTCTAGTGATCTGTTATAGGTTAGTTAGTAAAAATTTTCGTTTTTGATCATTTTTACTCTCTGAATTAGATAAAATTGCTTCTTTGATGTCCTCTACTTAATTCTACATTCAGGCCTTTTGTAACTGACCATTGCAGAATCTTTTAGTCTGCATGGTTATCAGATTTTGTAACTCATATCAAGAATTGCTATCTGGGTTTTACATCTGCACTGACTTTTAATCGGTTTAAATCATAACCAGCCTTGGGAAGAAAATGTGAGGTGTGCAGAAGAGCAAGGGAATCTGGTTCTCCTTCGAAACTTGGACCCGACTTATACATCTAAAGAAGTGGAGGTATTATCCAATTTGGATTTTTGTTCCTTAGGAGTGTAAGGTTATATATATTGCTTAACTGATGTAACCGTCATCGCTCAATACCTTATGAATGATGCTTCAGGATATAGTCTACTCTGCTTTGAATGAGCAATGCACGGCGAGGATTATAGAGCGGACGTCAGCTACCATTCCTCATATTGGTAAGTCTACTATCATACTGGCAAGGGTTAAGATGCTATTCAGTTTGGTTTTACAGCGACCGTGGCCGACATAAATTGACAATAGAACGTCACTGCCTTCTTTGATTATTCCCATCTTAATCTACAACTGGAACAAGGAATCTTACTATGGCATCTCATGTTGGTCGTTATCCAGGTGAAGCTTTGGTGATATTCAAGACAATTGACGCTGCAAAAAGGGCAATAAGAAGACTATATGAGGGATGCTTGTTGCTATCGAATGGAAGGTAGGCTTCACATGAGATATTCCTCTTTTCTCTTAACTTCCCAGTTATTCCTGGTTCAAAATTATAGACGACATCTGTGTGCTGGGCCGTCTATCACGTCCATTCATTTGATTGAATAAGTTGATGTTTACATTAATTGGTAAAGTAGACATGAGTTTAAGAAGCAGTAATACTCATGATGGTGATCATGTTTTTAGGGGATTTTCTTTATATAAACTTGAAAGGTGATAATGCGAAAGAGAAATGAAAGTGACTTAGGACTCATCTGCACATATTGTACTTTGAAAGGAACAAATTTTGTATGCTTATTTGATTTAGCTTCATAGCTCAGTTGCATAGATGAATTTTCTTACAAAGAACTTTCTTTCCCCTACTGGACAGGATACTTGTTGCTACTAATACTAAGGTGAATCCACCAACGAAGCCTCCATTCCAGTTCAGTGGCCATATTAAACCTAGAGCTCAAATGCGACAAAAGAGGGTATACTATGTTTCTTACTCCTCCCCCTAAAACACGTACAAGTAAAAAGGCACAGGTCCTTGCGCAATGTTCCTATGTTTGTCTTTTGTATATTTTCCAGACAAACGCCGTGGCTACATCACATAGTTCTCAAACTAACTCCGTTGGATTTGAGATGGGCTTGGATTGGGTCTTGTACCAAGACAGATGCGAGCTGACTTGGAAGAGGATATTTGAGGTAAACATTGATCACCACTAGTAATAAAATCTATTACCTTAGTTTTCATTGTTTGTTCACTCTTCTATTTATTTTCCCCTGAAAGTTTGATTCTTTCTTTTGTCTTTATGTTATCTGTTTCATAGCAATTCAATGTAATTTTTTGGTTTGAACCCAAATATTTTTTACAGCGACAAATTGAGGAGATGAAGAAGTTGCAGAGGAATTTTAATGCAAAACTTCCTTAGTCTCTCAGCATTCCGCTTGTTGTTGTTGTAAGTAAAAAAAGGCCCCATGAGAAGCTAACGTTTAATTGTCGATCATCTAAAGAAAAAACCAAGTGATAACAGTTTCTGTTCTTTTATTGAAGCATGAAGAAATTGTACATGAGAAGAACACACAACAATCACGAGGTTTTTTTTTTTTTTTTGTTTAGTTTAGTTGCACTACTATCATACTAAGAACATGATGCTCTCGTGTCCAACCCCAACCAACTTTCAACGGTAATACTACTGCTTCTCTCCAAATATATACTATATAATTCCGATCAAAAACTCCATTAAATCAACTTAGTTTTCTTGTCTCTCATTAATTCAACTTAGTTTTCATTGATCTGCAAATTTAATAATAAATCGCATTTTCTATGATTCGAATCCCAAATCTCCAATGTAAAACCATTAATGAACCTTTATAATCAAAAGGCTTTCACTTTCTTTTTTTTTCCGATTAGATAACAAACGATGACAAAAAAAATAAATAAATAAATAAAAAATAACAAAAGAGTTACGTGTAGAAAAGATGTACAAAACGACGCCGTAGTGCGTTGAGATATGTGACCGTTAGTTCAACCTTTTTTAAAAAAGGGTATGAATATACCGAAACAAGACACCACTATATCGTGAGAGAGCGAGTACGTAAGTAATCCCCACTCGCAGCGCGTGAAAAATATCAACTTTCTTTCTCTCTCTCGCTGCATCTTTGTCCCTCATCGTGTGTGTCAGTACTCTCTTTTTCATTTCTCTCAAAACAAAAAACAAAAAAGATCAAAAATCAAAAAATCTGCTTCTCTCTCTCTGTGAGAAGAAGAATGGGTTGTGCACAATCTAGGGTTGATAACGAAGAAGCGGTGGCGAGATGCAAAGAACGGCGAAACGTGATCAAAGATGCGGTTACGGCTAGTAAAGCTTTCGCCGCCGGTCATTTCGCTTACGCCATTGCTTTGAAGAACACTGGTGCTGCTCTTAGTGACTACGGCCATGGCGAATCTGATCAAACCCAAGATGTTTTGGATCAAACCCATTACCATCAACAGAGTCATGACCGTACTGTAGATCCTGCTCCTCAGCCTCCTCCTCCTCCTCCGATTGAGAATCTACCTCCTCCGCCTCCTCCTCTACCCAAATTCTCTCCTTCTCCGATTAAACGCGCTATTAGCTTGCCTACTATGGCGGGTAGAGGTAGGAAGCTTCGGAGTGTTGATTCGATGGCGATTGAGGAGGAAGATGAAGAGGAAGAAGAGGAGGAGAGAGTGAAGGAAGGTGGTAGAGTTATGGGTCGTAAGGAGGAAGAGGAACAGTCTTCGCCGCGAACGCCGGAGAATGTTGGGAATGGGAGAAAGCAGCGAGCGGAGACGCCGGAGATTGTGAGTGCTTCGCCGGGGAATAATATGGCTTGGGATTACTTTTTCATGGTGGAGAATATGCCTGGACCTAATTTAGACGATAGGGGGATAGGAAATGGGTATGAGACTCGGAATAATAATCATTTTCAGTTCAATGAGGAAGAAGAAGAAGAATTAGTAGAGGAAAGATCTGAGATCTTCCGTAAAATCTCCGGTCATAAAGCTGTTGAGGAAATGGAGCCTAAAACGCCGGAGAAAGTGGAAGAAGTTGAAGACGAAGAAGAAGAAGATGAAGAGGAGGAGGAAGAAGAAGAAGAAGAAGAAGAAGAAGAAGAAGAAGAAGAAGAAGAGGATGAAGTGGCAGAGGCAAAGAAGAAGAAGAAAGGGAAAGCTAAGATTGAGCATTCCAGCACTGCTCCGGCGGATTTCCGGCGTGCGGTTGCTAAGACCGTCAAGACCACTGCATCAAGCGTGAATTTGATGAAGATTCTTGATGAGATTGATGATCGTTTCCTTAAGGCGTCAGAGTGTGCTCAAGAGGTCTCCAAGATGCTGGAAGCTACAAGGCTACATTATCATTCCAATTTCGCAGATAACCAAGGTATTGAATTTGATTTCTTCCTCTCTGATTCAGTCTCTTAGTGATTGAAGCATTTATGTGTGTTTTTCTTGCAATTCGGTGAATCTTACCCAAAATTCTCACTGCCAAAACATGGATTTAGTGTGGTAATGGTCTCTGGTTAAGCTTCTTCCAATGTATTATTCCCGTGACTTTAACCAAAAATGCTTTGGTTGCTGCTTTTTTTAGGTGATTCTTGATGCGTCCATGATTGCATTGGTTAGAAAGTTTGGTTCTTTCTTTCTCTAATTGAAACAAGAAAAAAGAAAACCAAAAGAGATTGTTTTTCTTTTCTAAATGGAATCAGGGTTTAGTGTATGCAATATTCTTAAATTACGAGTATCTGATGCACTTTTTGGTATCTTTACTTTGATATTTGGCTATGGTTTACCTTTAGTGAGAATCCAAGATGTACCTTAAATTAATGGATCTGGTGGTTTTCTTAATTGTTTCTTTTCAGTTTAAAGCCATTAAACAAAGTTCTGGATTTGACCAATTAACCCTTTAACCACCTTTTGCTGTCTCTATCAATGAGAGTTTCTTCTGGGGCCAAATTCTGATGGAAATTTGATTATGTTGCCTGTTTCTTGGACGATTGTTGCTTTGTTGCTGATGAAAAATGCGCTTTCCTGACAAATTTTCCTTTGCAGGATATGTTGATCATTCTGCGAGGGTTATGCGGGTTATAACTTGGAATAAATCGTTAAGAGGCATCTCCAATGGTGAAGGTGGAAAAGATGATCAAGAATCAGAAGACCATGAAACTCATGCGACCGTGTTGGACAAATTGTTAGCATGGGAGAAGAAACTCTATGATGAAGTGAAGGTAATTGAGCTTAAGCTGATAAATTTCTACCAAAAGTGAAGGAATTCTAATTGAATACCTTATTTTGTTGTGGTGTTTTTGTTTCTAGCAAGGTGAGCTTATGAAGATAGAGTATCAGAAAAAGGTATCTTTACTCAACAGGCATAAAAAACGAGGTGCGAGTGCAGAAACCGTGGAGAAAACAAAGGCGGCTGTGAGTCATCTACACACAAGATATATCGTTGACATGCAATCTATGGATTCCACGGTTTCAGAAGTAAACCGTTTAAGGGATGACCAATTGTATCCAAGACTTGTCTCCCTAGTTGAAGGGTAAGTTCACTCCTAACTTTAAATCATTCTCTGCGAAGCATAAGCTACCCCTCTCTGACCAATTTTCTCAACTTGTGAGATCTGTAGAATGGCGAAGATGTGGACAAACATGTGCATACACCATGATACTCAACTAAAGATTGTTGGAGAGCTAAAATCACTCGAAATATCATCATCTCTCAAAGAAACCACTAAGCAACATCACCATCAGACTCGGCAGTTCTGCACAGTATTGGAAGAATGGCATGTTCAGTTCGATAGACTCGTGACCCACCAGAAGCAATACATTAGCTCTCTCAACAGCTGGTTGAAGCTAAACCTTATCCCTATCGAGAGCAGTCTTAGAGAGAAGGTTTCTTCTCCTCCTAGGCCTCAACGTCCACCAATCCAAGCTCTTCTCCACTCGTGGCACGACCGTCTTGAGAAACTTCCCGATGAGGTCGCCAAATCAGCTATCTCGTCCTTCGCAGCAGTCATCAAAACAATCTTGCTTCATCAGGAAGAAGAGATGAAACTGAAGGAGAAATGCGAAGAGACACGAAGAGAGTTCATAAAGAAGAAACAAGGTTTCGAGGAATGGTATCAGAAACACTTGCAGAAAAGAGGACCGACGGAGGAAGCTGAAGGCGGGGAAGACGGAACAACAAACACGAGTAGAGATCATGTCTCGGAGAGGAGAATCGCTGTGGAGACACTGAAGAAAAGGCTTGAAGACGAAGAAGAAGCTCACCAGAGACATTGTGTTCAGGTTAGGGAGAAATCACTCAACAGTTTGAAGATAAGATTGCCTGAGATCTTCAGGGCACTGTCGGATTACGCTCACGCTTGTGCTGATTCGTACGAGAAGCTCAGAATCATATCGCAGGCTCAGAAAGCCACTGTATCTTCTTGAACCAGCTTTAGCTCTCTTCTCATGTCATCATGTGTAATGTGTTATGAATAGGGACACACTAACCAACTCTCGTTTGGATAGTAGTTTTGTAGACGTTTAACTTAAAAAAGACTGCGTGTCGTCTGTCTTGCGGAAAACGGTGAGACATTTTGTTTATGGGCCTGAATGTTAGTAAATGGCCGAGTGTTTGGAAACCCCAAAAACAAGGAACGACGTGATGTTGATCAGATTAGAAAGATACATTGATAAAAAAGGATAAAATAAATAATGTCAGAAGTGGGATTTGAACCCACGCCCTCTCACGAGGACCAGAACTTGAGTCTGGCGCCTTAGACCACTCGGCCACCCTGACCTTTTGGTATGACCATCTGTACTAGTAATAATATCAACAAATTACATATAGCAAATTCAGTGACTATATTTCCTGAAATAATTAACCATGAAATTGTAGATGGGCGATGCTAATTAAGAGTAAGATCAACATTGATAGGAATGGAGTAGATCATCATCATATAATAATATATAACACAGACAAAAGGAAACATCTCTCCCATTCTTAAACCCTCTAATCAAAAAGCTTGTTCACTCTACCTACATCCAAACTAGACCAAAAAAGGATGTAGCGTTTTTCAAAAGCTTTTAACCATTTTCTGACGTTTAAACTAGAATAGGGCGGAGTTCACTCATAAACTCTCCCTTTGGCTCAACATCTTCCTTGCTTTTCCCATTCTCTTTTCCATCGTCATTGTCGCTTTCAGGTGGTGCTTCGTCAACTGTTAACTTAATCTCGTTGTCGCCTTCAGAACCATCGTTTGAGCCCATGGAACCACTTTGATGCATCCTTCCTTCCTCATCATCTTGATCCGTTTCCCTGATCATGAAAAACAAGTGAATGATGGGTTTCTTAATGCATCAAAAGACGTTGCAAACCATGCTTCAACGTGTCTAAGGCATCAAATGTTGCTGAAGATATGCTAAAGGTCTTGAATAAAACCGACTCGGAACACTTGCATCTCTTACTATGGAAGAGACAGACAGGTGAGATCAACAGTGGCTAAAGTCTAGTTCATCAGATTATTTTTTGAGAGTTCATTTACCCAAATGGAAGTATCATGTGATATGCGCCAAGTAATGATGGATAGATAAGATATGTTTAGCAAAGCAGTAAACCTCTTACATTGTTTCCTCCACAGCATCATCGATCATTTTGTCATACTCGTCTGCATATAAGAAATGCAGACTAATAAGCCTCGCTAAAGCATAATCATATATCAAGCAAGTAGAAGAAATGCAATAAAAGATAACCTTACCAAAGGTGTAAGTAGCAGGCACGCGGTTACGACATGAACGGGTAGTGCGGATAGGACGGGTAAAATTGACACTAACGACCATCTCTTTCTTCAATTTCTTTTTGATTTCCCTTTCTTTCTTCTGTTATTGCCAAGGGAACGAAAACACAGTCAAAAACAGACAAGATATAGCAAATTTGCATAATCATAAGAGAATGGATTTAAGAAATGTAGCCAACTGTAGAAAAATTTACTTACTTTATGATATTTCTCAACAATGGGTATAGCATCTGTCTCAATCATCTTACCGACAGCAGCCAAAGAAGAAGCTTTGCTCGATGATAACTCTCTCTGCCATTATAGCATATGGTTACTGAAACAATTCCATACATCTTAAAGAGTAGAAGCACAAACAGAAATAAAAATCTTACAGCGACTCTTTGAAATTCATCGAGATTGGTTGCTTCAGTTTCCCAGCAGAAACAAGATATATCTGAGCACGCATTCTTCCTTGATTTAGCACTCTTTGAGACTTCATTGACTTCCCTATATAATCTATACCCCTGGATGTCATTACCATCAAACCTAGAGTGAAAAACAAAACTGAAAGTTAATCACACCTAATGTCAAATATAGAAAGAAGTAACAGGAACTTATAACTACCAGTAAGAAGTCTTCTTTCCATCTCCTCCTAACTTCCTTTTGCAGAAACGGGAATCACAGGCTCCTTCATTGGCATTTTCTTGAATATACTTACGAGCACCATCTTGCTATAACACCAACCCAATGGAAATAAGACGATAAACAGAAAATGTAACAAATGCAACTAGTAATGATCTTGTTTAGATATGCAACCAAAGTGGCAATGCATTGATAATAGACTTGAACAAGTAAATGACAAGAGGAATTTACTTGGACTCGAAGCTCACAAAGTGCCTTAAGAAACTTGAGTCGAGTTATAGGGTCAAGTCCTTTGTATTCAGATATTTGCTCCCTAAACCCATACAGCAAAAGAGAAGAAATTTATCATCAATATACAAATCCATAGTTTATAAAAAAAATTGAAACCATTTCACCATTACCCTTTGCTAGCAGCAGTTATAGGAATTTCACCCGTAGCAATCTGCAATAATGGCATTACAGGAGTCAATGAGTAATCGACCATAACCTGCTTCAAAAGATGATATAAGCTACAAAAAAAGGTTCAGTGTGACCTTACCCATGGCCACCATGGAGCGAGTTTCTTACACAAGACCGTTATCCAAGCATCTCCTCCATCGTCAAGCGATTTGTTTACCGGTAGTATCCCCTGTAAAATGGGCTCAGTTCCAAAAAGGTTTCTTCTTATAGGCAATAAACCCACTTGACGAAAGTAAGCTCATAAAATAAAAAAAACCTTCAAAAGTGCAGTGTGAAGCTTAGCATTTGTAGCGTTGCATTCGATAAGACCCATTTCAATCTCCTCAGCTGTTAACTTCAATTTCTCCGAGACAAGTGGTCCAAATACCTGTCACACAATAACAAAAATCTCTCTTTAACGAAGCATCCCAGAGCAAGGAATCAATCACATGACCAATGTCAGAAATGTTAAGTGCAGCAAAATCCCTAGAATAAATAGAAAACATGATGGTTCGCCTGAAAAGTGAAATCGAATCATAAAGAGAAAGAGGTTCAAACATTCAAGAAATTGAGAACAGAAGCAAGTTCCCAGCGTCCACGCAAATCCTTCACCGCCGATTCGGAGGATTTTTCGTCCCACTCGGAGGACGAATCGTCTGACAGAATCATCACCTCGTCGCCGCACAGTCCTTTTTCTTCCACCACCGGCTCGGCTTTTTTTTCTTCCACTACCGACTTGGGTTCTCCGGTCACAACCGTTGTCCTTCGACGGAGCGTTACCATTTTCTTAGATAGAGAGAGAGAGGACGAAGAGAAGATGAATAGGTTTTCGTGTGAGTTGGGAGTGTCAAAATAGAGAAATTCTGGGGAATTTTCCCGCCAAAAGAGGGATGAAAAGACTATTTACTATTTACCCTGCCACACCCTAGGGTTTTTACTATTTTTCTTTTTATTCTTTCTTGCATTTTAATTCGGCTTTAGTTCCTTTTTGCTTTTTTTTTGTTTACAAAATTAGATTAGTGTGTACTTGAAAACTACATTTTCTCTTTCTTATACTACTAAAAATTAATATCCAAACAAATTCATATGACGTAATGGTCAAACCAGTAATTATATTTTTTCATTTCAAAAAAACGCAATCGCTTTATTTGAGTCAAGATACGTAATCATTTAAATTATATTACGACATGATTTCTGACTCGTTGAGCAAATTCTTGTTCACTTGTTTTATGTTTATATGAATTTTCCACTTTAATCGGAATATAATGACCATGAGTTGTGTGTGTGTGTGTGTGTGTTGAGTCATACTGATAAATTTCATCCACTTGAAATTTCTGAATCAACAATTTGTGACAAAAGTTTCCGTAGTAGCAATGTCAAGCTAATTACCTTTAATGGATATTAGATGCAATAAGGCTACAAAACCAGACCAGTGAAGAGTCCTTTTTGACATTTACTTATAATATTTCTTCTTTTATCTGATAAAGTTTCTCTTGAGCATCCCCTGCTACATGAGGAAATGAAGAACTAATCAGGTGACTATGAATTTAGCATTTTCCATGTCATGTAAAATCTAAGTGAAGCTTGTTAGAGGTTAAAATTGAGTACCGCATCTAGCCTCGGTTGCTGAGCATGTCAAGAATAGTGTAAGCAGCTTTCTGAAACTGTTCTTTCTCCTCCTCGAGAAACCTTTTCTTCTCCATAGCAAAATCCTTTGATTTCTCAATCTCTTCCTTGATTCCAACAGCATTTTGATCGATCTCACTGCAGAATTCGTCAACCAAAAGAGAAAGGCACTGGATCAGCACTCAACAACAATAGTAGCCATTACTTGCAGTCGACAGAACAAACTCACTTGACCATCTTGAGCATGTTCTCCATTCCCATCTGAACTTGCTGTGACATTTCTGCAATTGCAACTTATCACGACATGACTTAAAGGTTACCTTACAAATCTATACACACCATGTAAAAGTACCACAGAAAGATAGAGATTACGGCATTGAAGTGATAGCAACATTGACTTGTAATCTCAATCCATGAAACACTTAAATGACAAACTTCAAACGATTTATGGTGTTTGTTACTGCAATTGCGTATGCCACAACTGCGTATGCCAAAGGGATGAGGATAGTGTTTCAAAGAACACACAGAATCTGAGTATCCAAATAGAACAACTCCAACCCAAGCGATAATCACTATCTATTGAGAACCTTTAATACACCTACAAAGCAACTTTAGATCTCGATTCAACAGGTGCGGATTTGACATTTTTAGCACAAGAAGAAAATCGAATTCAACTTTAGATCAAGCGAAAACTCGTCAAACACAATCATAGAGCATTTTGATCTCAGGAATTTCACAACGATTTTCACAAACATGATGAACGGTTAGTACGACGTCGGAATTCACACGCTCATTTCCTGATTTCTAGGTCAGTCGAAATTCGATTTTGAATGGAAAAGGATTACACAGGAAAAGAGGAAGAGAAACAAACCGAAGACGAGAGACGCCAGATCCGATTCTGCTTGCTGACCAGGAGTTTGATGAGCAACAAGCTGAGCACCACTCTGCGACGGTGATTCCGCCATTATCGCCTGAGAGAGAGAGAGAGAGAGAGAGAGATTTCGGAGCGAAAAGAAGCGAGAGGCCGTGTATTTGAGAGGGAACAGAATAACTTGGAGACGCGAGTGAAATTGGCCTTGGCCCATCTCTAAACATCATTTTATATATGCGTTCCAATTGAAGTTTCGTATTATCGTCTATGACGGTACTAAATAGTCTAATACCAAATTCAAAAGGTAAAATCGGCTTTTACTGAGAGGGAATAATCAAATGATTTTATTCATACATTTGCAAAGATTAAAACGTTCACAATTTCTCTTTATCACACCTGAGGTAATGACTAATGAGCCTTGATGCTTTGGGTTTACGGATTGCGCAAAGCTACTCAATAAACCCGCGGAATTACTAACTCAGAGCTGGGACAAAGGAGACATTCTAATGAAAAAGTAACCAGACTAATTACAGAACACCAGCAAACAAGAGACCAGCCGGAGAATACTGAAGAAGAGAGGTAGAGATAGACTTGATAGATGAGTCCTCACATGAACGAGCCAATGACACTATTGGCGCAAGTGAATCACTCTTAAAATGCATATTACAGGAAACAAACTTCGAAACGCCATGTGCCAGCTTCAGCCTCTGGTTTGGCGAGTGTTGTATGATTTGCAGTTTGGGCATTTCTGAGCCACCACATGGTACTGTACCTCTGATTTCTTCCCACAGTCGTTGCAGAGAATCTGAACCTGTTTTGTTTCCGTCAAAAGATTTAGTCATAGTCTACTAATCTTAAGTGCAACTGAGTAAGTTCACACTGACCATTCTGTTCTGGAATGGTTCCGGCATTGGTGTAGCCGCGATCTCCACATCAAATTTCTCCCACACCTTTGACATGTCGCATACAGATTTTGAACAAAGTGGGCAAGCATATCTGCGGCAATAGTTAACAGTTGTCAATTGAAAGATATCCACAATCACGAGTTTTGAAAACAGGACACAAGCCCTGAGTTGTTTATACTTACTGGTAATGTTCTCTCATTTCCTCCAAGCACTTCTGATGGATTGTGTGTCCACATGGCAAAACCGTCACATCGTTCCGTGATTCAAACAGAAACTGGAAGAAAACCAGCCAGAACAGTTTTGTTAACTAGGGACGTTCGTGTTTACCTTGTATAAGTAAAACTAAACCATCAATAATTCTTTTTACCTCGAAGCAAATGGGGCAATCGTGATGCATTGCTCCTTCAACACAAGGGTGACTGTTCTTGAGAAGGATTGAATAACAACAGCCTGGTTGAGATTCAGAGAGCTCGTTTGGTTGTAAATATCAACAAATATAGTAGTTTCCAGCCTGAAAACTCGAGGCTATCTGAAGCAGAAGATGGCTTACCACACTTGTAGCAGTGAAAGAAATTTTCACGTCCACCAATTCTGGAAGGAAAGAAAAGAGAGTTTAAATATGAACCAAATGATAAGGGCGTTGAGTAAATCAGATGTTTTGGATATTAAAGGGGAGACCAAGAATGCACCTGCAAATTCCACAACCGTCACAGTGATACTGTTTCTTCGACGTCTGGAAACAAGATAGCAATATAATAGTTAACAAGCAAAAATAAAGAAGAAATCTCAAGGCCTAGTCTGTAGCATAAAGAAAAAGATAATGGATACAACAAACAATATTAAAATTCATTCCCCTCAGAAAACTTACATCATCATCATAGAGCTTGCAAACTGTACAGAAGTACTTCCCCATGCACACTCCGCAGTGGATACAAGTTTGGCGAACCTGGTGAAAGGCCATAGAAAACAGACAGTTACATTTCAACAACGTTAAGGAAAATGTCGGATAGCATCATCTCCGTTAAAGAGCCACTCAGCTCCTTCACTGATTATTCTAAATCTCTGATTACTAAAACAGGAAAAGTTTAGAGAAAGCATAAGAGTTAGAACATACCTCTTGTTCAGTGCCACAGAGTAAGCAAACAACCTGTGAAGAAAAAGGTAGAGATCTTGTCAACTCGGAATCAAACATAAAATGATAAACATAGAGCGACCAAGATATACTGACTACTTTACCTGTTCAACTTGGTGGCGAGGAATATCATGCCTCTGTTTTTGATCTACGTTTATACTGTTCTGTTTCCAAAACATGATTAGAAAAGTCAGCATACGTATCTTGAGAGAAATATGAGTTGCTAAGAAAAGGCAGTTTCCTGCAATCCATATCTTGAAACAAAGAACCCTACCTTCGCCTCATTGTGACAGTGATGGCAACCGAATATCTCATTACAGCAAGGAGCTCTAATGCAACACCTTCTTCTGTAATGTGGACAACTGCAAGAACATGGGGGGAGGTGAATACAAGAAAAAAGGTCATCTCTAAGAAAATACAAATAGGAAGCAAAAATTACCCATGCTCCATCAGTCCTCTACCAAGAACTTCGTTAATCAATGACTCTGTGGCTACCCTTTCCAGAGTTGACGATTCAGACTCTTCTTTGATTGAATGAGGGTGCAAACTTCTTGACATCTCACTCTTCTCTAGGTCAGACTTCTGCAGTTGCTCGGTGAAATGGTTGAAATATACGCCTCCCATTACGAATTGGTGTCTCTATTGGCAGAGACTGCTAGCTGCTGGAAAAGCTTATGAAACCTGCAAGTAAGGGAAGATTTAGAAAGAACATTCATCATTTCAAAAATATCATCTGTCACCTGAAAATCCAGGAAAAAACTCGATGAACTGTTGCTTCCATCTACATTGCAGCACACCAATCCAATCAGCACCAAGACAAATTTGAAACGGCTCCAATCAGCTTTCTCCAAGAGGAAGAATCATCAAAACAAGAAGATTTACAAGTATCCTGCTAAACAACTAAATACACATCTCTCTTGGTTGATGGAGCCTTCATAGAGAACTAAAAGCTTAGCACATTGAGTGCTCACTTCAATCCTTGAATTCTGGGGAATTATATCCAGTTTAAACCAGATATGCCCAACCTAATGTAAAAGCAACGCAAACACGATCAAACACGGTTCGAGACTGACATAAAGATGGGAATAACCGGGGTAAAGAGATGGGTTAACGTCCAAAGAGGACAGACCTACCTCCCACTGCCACTCTGCAGCAATTTTCTTCAGTCAACATACAAATCAGAATTTTTTTAAAAGGAAACAAAAGCCTGAAGAAAGTACTCCTAGTTTATAGAACCCTTCTTCAAAGCTGGCCTGCTTTCTCTTATGACCTAAATGGTAACCCCATAATCAAAGAAATTTACCCGGAAAATTCCACTACCAAGTTCACAACCTCCGCATGCTCGAGGGAGGAAAAACTTCATCGTGGTCAACCACGTGATATGCTCTTAGGAAACTCAACATGGGGACCATAGCTGAGAAAGACAGACTACAAAAAAAAAGTGAGCAATCAGGCCGCCTTCTTCAAGAATGATTTTGAGGAACCTCTGTTCATCCACCTTGGATGACATGGCAAAACACAAAGCGCTCTTGGCCAAATCAGAGATGACAAGCAGATTATCTAAGAGTTGCGTGATCAAGTAAAATGCTTAGGTAGAATTTAGGTTGCAAAAGTATGAGTTAGCGAAGAAAACCATCCATGACGAAGACCGCACAAAGGGTAGCAGCTAAACTGATAGAAGGAGAATAGATTTTTCACAAGATGAACAAGAAGGAAGGTTTCTCAATGACCCATATACCTCATTCTCATGAATCCTTTCATCAAGAACCAGAAGATACTAGAACCAAGCTCTCAGACTCACCTTGAATCTGGCTTTTACTCCTGAAGCAGCACCTAAAAAGCCCTCCAAGAAGCCCCTTCTCCTTTGCCAAGTCAAAGACTGCCTCATGGTCATGGGTATGGTTCAAAATTCAAAGAAGTGTCAGATGTAATCGGTTTATGGAAGATACAATATCCGGCTTAACATCTTCAGTGAAGCACAACACTAAATCTTGTTGAGAGTTTATTAGGTCATATGAAATGAAGGCCTATGATTTCTACTTTGTGCTCCCCATCCAACACAGGAATTCAGAATTCGCGACACAGTTCCAAGCTAGATTCTTCTAAACTACGGATTAGTTCCTCTTCTTCTGAAATCATCCAATTTTTTTTCCGAAAAGTATACAAAAACCCAATCGATCTAAAATAGTGTACGAGCAAAATCAAACCACACATTTAGAGAGACACATTACCAAACAAAAATCAAAGGAATGAAGGATATCTAATCACGGAAACGTAAGCAAGAGGATAAATGAAATCAAGCACTACGAATCTTATTATAGATAACGAACTTTCGATCCGACGATCTCCACCGATTCAGAGTTTCAGAGAGAGAAAGGTTAAGTTCTCCGACGACAATTCCGGCGCGCTCCAAGCAACAACCCTTCGAACGACGACGATTCACGGAAGAAGAAATGGAGTTTTTCAGGTGATGAAAAATGAAAGGAAAACCTCGTGTGGTTTTTATAAAGGAAAGAAGATGCGGCTTGACTTTCCAGATACTTCGAATTTTGCCTTCTTTTTTGAAGAAATAAATTTCCTTATTAATTATTTATTTGTTGTAGCTGGCACCGAAAATATCAACGGCCATTATTTTCCAGGATCCGTACGTATAATAATGTCTACTCAAATGTTTGGCCACAAAAAAAAAAAAGAGAAATATTATTTTTTGCAAATGCATACAGTACAGATGTCAAAGGACAAAACAAAGAGAAATACATGTTTTTTCAAATGTATATAGATAGATGTCAAAGTGAAAAAAAAACAAAAAAAATACATGTATCATGTTCCAAATGTCTAAAGATCATATTCAATGCCACAACTCGAATGCCTAAACAATTTTACGAGTAAGCAAATTGAATCAAAAAATTAGTGTTTTATTTAGACGACAAAAAACATGGAATTATTGCCAATTTTACATCTGGGGAAGTTTACGTGTTGAACTTGATTAACTTGGTTCGGAGATGCGATGACGTGGCATCTAAATGATTGGAATCTCTAATCAGTTTTGATTCCACAAGAAATCTTTAATTACTTAATTGGCAAAAACAAAATTCCCCCAAGCATCAAATTCAAAAGCTTATCCCTATGATGTAGACACGACACCTATCATCAACTTTCTTTTTTCGACCCTTTCAATATTCAACATACAAAGAAAGAAATTAACCATACAACTTTTTAAAACAAAAATCGAATCAGAGAGAGTATCTATTTTCTAAAATTGAGCAGTTGATCTGTGCCTTCAAATAGTTGCTACACTTGTTCTCTTATTAATGAATCTGAACAACAACAAAAAAACTCAATCTCAACGACAAGAAACAGAGACTAAAAAAGAATCATATAAGAGTCAAATTAAACACACAAACACATGCATTCTAGAAAAATAGACAAGTCCACCTCCTACATTTTGTGTCCCAAAGATGTCAAGCTTGAGGTTTCCACTTATAACCTCCTCGCTTCCCACTACAAACGCCGGTGATATCTCATATGGCTTTCTACTTTCGAAGTCTAAACAAATCTCTTCATGTTTCTACACATAGATCGTTCAGTTCATCGGCGGCGAGGAAGAGTTCTGAGGACTCTGAACCGTGGGCTGTTGAGCACACGGAGACAGTTGCGGCGGCTGTGGAGGCGGTGAGTATATTGGTGGACATGGTCTTGCTGGAGGTGGTGGCGATGGTGAGGGTGCAGGTGGATATAACTCTGGTGGTTGCGCGGATGGTGATATTTGAGGCGGAGGAAGAGAAACAGGAGGAGAAAGACATGGAGTGACGGGATTGCATTTTAAAGAATTGCAATCTACAGGTTTCGACAAAAACACCTTACACTCCATAGTCGATCTTTGCTCTCTCTCATCTCTAAGACAATTCATCGTATTGTTATAACTCTCCAGATTACGACACATTAATGGTTCTCCAGTGAAATAATTAGAGCCAAATTTGAACTCTCTAAGATTATTAAGCGAACATATCTCTTCCGGTATTACACCGGAAAGCATGTTACGCTCTACGTTTAACACCTCAAGATTCTCCATCTGACCCATCGACTCCGGTAACTCTCCAACTAGCCAGTTATAACTAACATCCAAAACGGTGATGCTTTTAAGCAACCCCATGTCATTGGGTATACACGACTGTAGACCGTTATCCATTAGGATGATCTCGTTCAGAGTCTTGCCCATCTTGCCGAAACTCGTCGGTATACATCCCTCAAACCGGTTCGATGCAAGAACCAGAACCGATACCGGAGAATTCCCCATGTTAACCGGGATTTTACTAGTGAACCGGTTACTGTTCAGTAATAAAGCGTCCAGATCTTTGTCAAACAGAGACTCTGGTAATCCACCTTCAAACTCGTTGTACCGGAGATCGAGATACTTTAGACTCGGTAAACCGATTACAACCACTGGGAATTTACCGGCGAACCGGTTATTGCTGAGATCGAGCTCGTAAAGGAGAGTCAACTGCGAAAACCCGAGTGGGAGAGTCCCACAAAACCGGTTCGAGTTGACGTGAAACAGAGCAATGTCGGTTAGGAGACCAAGCTCTTCAGGGAGGTGACCGGCGATATCGCCGTGGTTTAGATCGACGCCGGAGACAGTTTTGATCAAAGGGTCGTCGATGGATGAGGAGCATACTACTCCGTTGTAGTCGCACACACGTGATCCGAACCAGTTCGACGTAAAATTCCACGGGTCAGAGATCATGGCCTGCTTCCACGCTTGTAACGCCACGTAAGCTCTCTCGAGCCGTACGTTTTCGAATATTAAGTACGGAGGTACAGTTATAGGATTGTCTCGAGAGTACAGAAGTTGTCGGGAACCACCGGAACCGGCGGCGGAGACGGCTGAGATGTAGAGTGAGACGAATGTGGCGATCGTTAATAAGGTCGGTTGATAAATCCTCATCACACTCTAATGGAGTTTAGTTTTGTAACTTTTGTTATGCACTCTTCTTCTGATTTATTATTTTTTTGGTTTTAATTGAGATTTAAATCTTTGAAAAGAAATTAACAGTGAGAACTACTGATTCTTATTGTTAGATGTGAGAGTGGAGTAGAACATATATGTATGGCTATTTTTAGATATCCAATTAGTAGATTTATGGAAAAATAATACTTTCATTACAGCATCGGCTTTGACCCAGAATGTCTAAAAATTGTATTGTTTTTCTTTTAACATTACATTGTCGCAATGAATTGCCAAATAACACGGTTAATTTTTAGAAGAAAACCTAAATTTGTAAATTAAGATTAGTTTATTTTATTTGGAATTGACTTGGCAAATGTGAATGGAAATTGTTCCACTAGTTTAGCGTCTGAGGAAGGAAATAAACAAAAACAAAAGCAAAGTTAATATGTGATGATGCTAGTTTTTAGGAGTTTGTTTATTATTACTAAGTTACTAGCCACACTAGTAACCACTGCTTAATTACTAACTCACGGTTATAATGATATTTGAACGTTGATCTTAGGAAAATATAGAATTAGTAAACTTTATTTCTTTGTGAATTTAATAGAAAAAAAAAAATCAAACGTTAAATAAAATCAAAATTTATGAGTTTTCCTTTTTTTCCTTTGTCGCTACGGCCTTTTCCTTTTTATTGTTTTTTTTTTTCCTGTCAAATAGTTTTCCCCTTTTTATTCTGACACAGAGAAAGAAACGAATATGTAGCCAATTAATAATGGACACGTCACACTACCGGGAAAAAATATCAAAGATTTTTTTTTTTATGAGGAGAGCAATAACCGGGTCAAGGATAAGGATAAGGATAACTACGTTTCCAAACAGATCCCACATTGATGCGACCTTCAAGTAAACGGCCGTTCTTCGATATAAGTCCATTATTGAGTCGTTTTCTTTCCTTTGCCCACCTTTTTAGCGTTTTCTTAGATCTCTGTCTCTCCTCGAACGACGATCTTCTTCAACGCTTTCGTTTCTTCTCTGGTGAGCTCTTTTTCTCTCTCGCTTCTCCTTCTTCTCCGTTGACGACGGCGAGGATCGTCGTCGACGTGATCGCAACGATGGTGCCTGTTCGTGTTTCCTTGTGTTTGAATCAGTTTCCTTGGGTCGTATTTGTTGATTCCTATGATCTGTGTTCATGGCGTTTTGATCGATCATGTATTCATGTCATCTATCTCCGTTAGGTTTCCTTATTCCTCTTATGTGTGAGAAAACGTAGTATCGATGCCTTAGGTTATTGTTGAAATCTGGTGGATTTGATTTGAAGAAGGTGCGTAGATTTGTTTTGATCGGTACTTAAAGCCGTCAAGAGAAGCTGATCGTATTACCAGTGACTTGTTTATATGTGTAACGATTATCTCTTTGTGGCATCAATTTGGTTGGGTTTCGCCATCTATTAGTTGATTTGGATTGTTTTTGTGATTGGAATCATTAGACACTCTTGTTTTGATAGGAATGTGGTAGCTAGTGTTGATTTTGCAGCATAAGCCTTGATTGGAATCATTAGACCAGAGTTATCAATTTCACACTCTTCTCTGGGAATTTTGGACAGAATCTCGCTTAGCAATGAAGCCAGGAGGATCAACACTGAACCCGTACGCAACAGCTTACGTACCACTCTCCAAAAGACAAGGCTATTTGGGTGATGAAGCTTTGAGGTCTACAAAGCCTGCGACATATCACGTGCAGCAACAACCCCATGGAGCTCATGGTTATGGAGTCCAAGGAATGGGAAGTTTTCCAGGCTCTCAAATGTCGATGCCGAAGACATCCAAGCAGATGAGGGATGAGGATTTGGAGATGGACATGGAGATTGAGTACCTTCTAGTTACATATTCTGGTCTTTCACATGAATCTATCAATGATGTTTACTTGGCCAACAATGGTGATCTTGATGCTACTATCGAAATGCTTAATCAGCTCGAGGTAAATTCATTCACTATCCCATCTCACACACTTTTTACATCATAGTATGTTGATTGCAAGTATTTTTTGTTTGTGTTTGAATCCAGGGGTTAAGAAAACATGTTCTTATAATGCATCATTATTAATTTTACAGCTAAGAATCAAACAAAGCTAAAGCTAAATGACAATTGTTGATGTTGTTTCCTACAGATTTACAGTTCTGAAGCTCAAGAATACCTCCCAGACACACTGGACATTGGCGATGTACCTGAAACAACCGTGCCTTCAAGCTCGACAGCTTCGAAACAAAAGAATGCAAGTACATCAGCATCCTCGAGTACCCACAACGCTCCTGTGTCCTCCTGAATTGATGAGTCCTTAAATGTGAAGTCTTTTTTATTTTCTTTTTCCTTCTTGCAATGGATAATGTGAAGTTGATGGTTATTTTAGGAGATCTCTTTCTATAATTTACCCATTTGTTTTATGGGAAAAGAGAGTACAATACAATGTATAGATTTTGAAAATTTCAGGTTGGGGTTTCTCCTTTTGTTGAGAATTGGGATTGTTTTATGGTAAATCATCAGCCTATGCTCTTTTGGCCATATTTAGTCTCTTCTCCTTTGCCCATTTTGCTGCTCAATATAATACGAATTATCTTCTCTTTCACCGCATCAAATCAATGTTTTTAATGTTACTCATGGTAGGGTCATATGCTTTTTTAATGTTAATTATAACCGTAATATCCGTTAATTATGTTAATCAACCGACATATAGTTGTTAATTATGTCAGTGTTAAATCCTTTTTTTTAACAATAATTTTCAGAATCGAAGGCCAGGTATAGAGAATGCATTAATAATTTGTCACCCTAATGGGATTTATGTCGGTAAATGTAAATAAACCCAATTTCGAAATGTATATTATTGTCTGAAAATGCCTTGAATCTATAAGCAGCTAGCTACTTTTGCGGCCTTTTGTTTCTCTCTGTGAACTATTATTAGAATCATCATCTAAATACGTCCTTGCTTGAAAAAAAAAAACAAAAAGAAGAGAAAAAATGGGGAAAAATATATTCCGTGAATTTCTGTGTGTTTAGTGTTGCAAAATCTGTCATAAGATGATTTAGAGCAATTAAGATCACCTTTTCTCAATTGAAAGGAAAAAGAAAAAAAAGTAACCCCCAAGTCGGTGATCTTTTTTGTTTTTCCTCTTTTTTTTCTTTTTCTACAAAACAAACAAGTCTCTCAAAAAGGCTTCTTACGTTTTTTTTCTTCTTCATAAATTAGATTATTATTATAGACACAAATTATTTTCATCATTTATTGGGTATTTTTGAAGATCTGATTGTTTTCTCTGGGTTTGTTTTAGAGAAAGATCATATTCAAAAAAAAAAAAGAGCAAAAGATGGGTTTGGATTATTACAACATATTGAAAGTGAACAGGAATGCAACAGAGGAGGATCTGAAGAAATCATACAGGAGATTGGCTATGAAATGGCATCCTGACAAAAACCCTAACACTAAAACTGAAGCTGAAGCCAAATTCAAGCAGATCTCTGAGGCTTATGAGGCAAGTCTTTTTCCCATTTCTTTTCTTACATAACCTTCATTTTCTTGATCCCTTAGATCCATCCCTTTGGCTAATAACTCAAGTTTCTTGGGATATAAGCAAAAATGTATCTCCTCAAGCAGATTTTCTGAGGCATATAAGGCAATGTTGCTGCATTGCTAACCAAAAACATCCAACGTTTTCATTTGTTTGATCGAAAAAACCAGAAGAAAGTTCGATTTCTAATGTGCTTCAACGATCAAAACTTTTTTTATTTGATTTTGTCCTAAGAAAGAGTTTTTTGGTGGGAAATGTTTTCAGGTTCTGAGTGATCCGCAGAAGAGAGCGGCATATGATCAGTACGGGGAAGAAGGACTGAGCGATATACCGCCTCCCGGGAGCACGGGAAACAATGGAAGAGCGAGCGGTTTTAACCCGAGAAATGCAGAAGATATATTTGCTGAGTTTTTTGGAAGTAGTCCATTTGGTTTTGGATCAGCTGGTGGTCCAGGAAGGTCAATGAGGTTTCAATCTGATGGAGGAGGAATGTTTGGTGGATTTGGCGGCGGAAACAATGGAAGCGAAAATAACATTTTCAGAACTTATAGCGAAGGGACTACTGCACCTAAGAAACCTCCTCCGGTTGAGAGCAAATTGCCTTGTAGCCTTGAAGAGTTGTACTCTGGATCAACTAGGAAAATGAAGATCTCTAGATCCATTGTTGACGCTAACGGGTAAATTTTCTATTCGCTTTGTTTGTATTTCAAGTATCAATGTATCATTGGTGTTTCTTGAATGGTGATTGTGCAGGAGACAGGCGCAAGAGACAGAGATTCTGACTATTGTTGTGAAACCTGGATGGAAGAAAGGGACAAAGATCAAGTTTCCTGACAAAGGAAATGAGCAAGTGAATCAATTACCCGCTGATTTGGTGTTTGTAATCGACGAGAAACCGCATGATTTGTTCACGAGAGATGGGAATGATCTCATCACAAACCGAAAAGTGACGCTCGCAGAAGCTATAGGAGGAACAACTGTTAGCATCAACACGCTCGATGGGCGGAATTTACCCGTTGGTGTCACGGACATCGTCAGTCCAGGGTATGAGCTTGTGGTTCCTGGAGAAGGGATGCCTATCGCTAAAGAACCAAGGAACAAAGGCGATCTCAAGATCAAATTCGATGTTCAGTTTCCGACAAGGTTGACAATGGATCAGAAAACCGCACTCAAGCGGGTCTTAGTTGGTTGAAGAAGAGAGATTTGAAACCTCTCAATGCTCTTACAGTCTTGATGATGGATACCTTCTGTTCTTCCTGTTGTTCAGTAGTTCTTGATGGTAACAGTTTGTAGCCTATTGTTCATGTGTCTGAAAACAATCTGTACAAATCTTTGATTGCATTTGCTTACTTTAGTAATCCAAAATCTTTTCAAACTCTGATGCTTAAAGACTCCATTATTCAAAGGTTTGCAATTCTATTGAAAAGCTACAAACAAACAAAAAAACCCGACCCGATACAGAGGTCAACACATCTAACAAACTATAATTACAGAGGAACAAACGCATTCACAGAGATCAAAATCCTCTGTTCCTACGTGCACTGTATTGTTGTTGTTTAGCAGCGTTTTGATTAGCCCTCCATCCACCCGATGCTCCAGCACCAGGCCGTTGTGCCGGTGGTCTGGCCACGGTTCTGCTATGAAATCGAGGATCCAACTCGGTCCTGGAGTTATGAGGTGGAGGTGGTGGTGGTGGTTGAATCTGATGGCCTGAGATTTGTGGTTGCCATTCAGGTATGTCGTCGTCATCATCATCATCATCATTCCATGGTCGTTTAGTACCATTACCTGCTGAGTTTCCATACTTGAGTATGAGCTCCCTTACTTGATCCATAGACCGGGATTGAGGCGGTGGTCGGGGAGAAACAGCGGGTGCGCTGGAGGAATTGAAGTTAAATTCTGGTAAATCGTCGTCATCTTTCCCAGCTACAGGGCCAAATCCAGGTGGCACGTCTTCGGCATCATCATCATCATCTTCTTCAACATTGCGACCACCCAAACTATGATTCCTCATGGATGCAACAGCAACAACAGGAGGCTGATTCGTAACATTCACACTACTAGACTTTTTGTTTTCTGGAGCCAACACAGAACTCTTATTGCCTGAAGAAGAATGCTGACGTCTGAATCCTGGCTTATGGCGTGAGCCAGGAGACGCGACTGCACGCCTCCACACCACAACACCGATCAACCCAGTATTGTCTACACACTTGACCTCATCCAACTGGTCCTTGGAGATGATTTTGCTCAGCAAATCTAGAGTTTCGCCGCGTGGCGGACATAGGTAAAGCTCCACACCTGAGGTTGGCTCTGCGTAACCAACCCTTTGGTCAGCAACGTAAGACTTAGCAACCTGACCCACGAAAAAAAAGGAAAAGGCAAAGACTTTTAAGCAAACTATAAATGTTTTTATGTAGTAAGAGAATGGATATAAATGTTATTATTAAAAATAAAATCATAATTAGGAATTAGTACCTCAAAAAGACTGTCACGTTGGCTCTGAGAGATACCATCCTTACAAACCACGTTCATTACCTGCAATCCAAAAAAAGACAGAATCGTTTATTAGAGATTTTATTGTAACATCCTTAACTATTACACTGATTGCTAAAAATGCATATTAAACAAAAAAAACATTTTTTCCTATGTTTCGAGGTATTCTGTTCTGGGTCATGATCTCACGTAGGTTATGTCCGTTTGTGGACTTGTCACTTTCTATGGTAATGATTCTTGGTAAGATTTTGATGAATCTATATCCTACCCATTTAGTGCCGTCGAACAAATTGGGCACAATACATCTAAAAGTGACTAAACATACAAAATTTCATCAATTTTATACAAATTTCACTATCCAGATTCAATCCAAATCCACGGTTGATTCTCTGCTCAATCGGGGCTCTTTACTGTCCCGTTTTTGTCTCAAACAATCAACCGCGACCTGGTTGGTTGTAATTCCCTTTGCTTTCTGGGTTCCATGTTTAGCTAATGGGAAGCCTATTGTGTCTGCATTAAGAAACGACTTGCAATATTGAGCTAAGATTTGTGGATCTTTTAATGCTCGTAAAGTAGTAACAAGGGAAGAGACTGAATGTAATGCTAATGCTACTACAATGACTATGCAAGTAGTAAACTTTGTATACCATTAAGACACGGCTTCGAGACAACGGAAGCTCTTTAACAAACTTCCCAAACGCACTGAGTCTCACTCTACCCTTTACCTCCACCAGCGTAGGCCATTCGCTTGTCTTTGCTTTCTCACCACTGCACGAGCAAATCTAGTCAGAGAGAGTGTTCAATATAATGATACCTAAGCCAAATATGACTCGGATGTTTTTCTCATTACATCTTTTGTTCAACAAATCAAACAAGCATCATTGTGATTTAAGCCTACATATGCCCTACTTTGAGTCTAAACATAGATTCAATCAAATTATTGGTACTAGTACTAGTATCCAAATTCAATCATGGGTTTGATTTTACTGTGTTCCAAGATATATTTACCATAATTTTCAAATACCAAATAAGAGTTAAAATTATTTAGGATAGCAAGAGATAAAAGTTAAGGTAACTTAGGAAACTTGCCTCTTGTAAATTCCAGTGACTGAGACAACTGAAGAGACACTAAGCTGCAGTATACCGTCCCATATTCGGTCCTCTTTAATGCTATCAACCAAAGGTGTTTTTTCCGGCTTGAAGACATCACCATCGAGTTTGACACCAGCATCTGGTTTTGGGGAAGTTGCATTATTAGTCTTTTCAAGTTCTGATTTAGGAGAAACACTCTCACAGGGTTCCTTTGGAGACTGCTTAGGAGACTTTGAAGGAGATTTACAATGTGATCCAACTTCTGAGTCACTTTTCTCAGATGCTGTCGCTTCCGCCTTTACAGCACTCCCATGTTGTGGGCTTCCAAAGGGAGGTTCTGAGTTCAGGGACTCCATGAACTCATCAAGCGATACAATTGGAGGAAGAAATCCCACATCCTTCATCTCATCATCCATCGACAGACCTTGCATTGGATCAGTCTCCTCGGTTGAGGGCAGAGTCATAGCGCAGTCAGATTTTGAGTTCTTATCATTTGAGTCATTGTTCATTGCAGTGGATTTCGCAGGATTAGATGATTTCATGGATTTGGCTTTGGCTCGAGGTTTATTACGTGAGGTAATCCCAGCAGAGACATCAACCGTCCCACTGTCCACAGGATCAATTTCTACCTGAAACTCACCTTTATGTGTTTTCCTCACCAGACTTCTGACATCAATGTCTGCATCCCGCAGGACAACCATCTCAGCCATCTCTTCTGCTTTTGCTTGTCGCCACTGAGAAAGCTCTTTAGAAGCAAGTTCCTCAGCCGTCATAGAACACAATCTCTCTGGAGAGATTTTACCGGACATGACACTTTCTCTTAGCTCAGGATTGTTCTTATCCTTCAAATTGAATAAGAGAGACCTTCCCTTCTCTTTGTACTTCTTGTTCACACCTCCAAATAGCTTATACAGTTCCAACTCAATTTTAGATGCCAAGAGGTTTGGATCCTCAAATGATTTTTCTCCACCAGTTTCATTCTCCGCAAGATCTGAAACAGGTTCCAAAACCCATGAGAGGCCATTACCCTGTAAAAGTTCATCGCTGGAAAAAATACTATCGCTAAAACGAACATCATGACAGGGGAAAACCTCGTCAAATTGACTTTTCTGTACATCAGATTGATTAACATAATTCATCTTTGTGTCATTGGAAGTCTCTTGCAACAAAATTCTTCCATTGTCGTCCTTCCGCCCAGAAGTTTCATCCCTGGCCGGCCTTATGCCTTCAGCTACTGGAACACTGATATCACATGCTGAGGCAGGCTCATTACTTTCAGCTACTGGAACACTAGCTTCTTCAGTTTCTGGATTCTTTTTCTCTTTCGGAGATTCCTCATGCTCCTGAACCAAAGCCAAGGCAGCTGCTAATGATTCCTTCATTTTAGATCTCAAAGACTCGTCCCCTTCATTCTGTGTTTTTGTTGACCCTTGTTTCTTGGTCATCGCCTGTTTCCCAGATTTTTGGGAAGCAGGTTCCATTTGCCTCACTTTCTTCACTGGTTGATGTTCCATCTTCGGAGAAAGAGAAGAAGACAGCTCAAAACTTGCAGAAAATTGTTGTAGCCATGGTCTGTGATGCACCGGTTCAACTCGCTTGTTTGGTACATCTAATTTCTCGGATGCAGAACCACTGAGAGTAGATTCCGGTGGTGTTTTCCGCTTCCCCGCCAGATGCGATGACCTTGGCCTACTACATGCAGCTCCTGACCTTTCTAAAGAATATCGATGTGCAACAAGCGGTTGCAACAGAGGCATCAAAGACTGAGAATCAGCCAAAACAGAGGATTGCATAGAGATGGCCTCTGGCTCAAAATTGAATGACATAGGACCAGAAACAGATGTTTCCACTTTCCGCATGTCGAGGTTGGTACTTGTAGAAGGCATGGACTCTTGTTTCATGTCTGAAACTGACATATGCTCAACAGAAGAGTCATTTGATCCTATATCCATCAATTTCATTTCTCCAGAAGTATCTGAATCCTCTTTAAGAGTCTCCATATGGGTAGAGATATTGTCTTCTCCCATATTACTCACAGTCGTATGTAACATTCACTAACAGCTGCGAGACAAACAAAAAGTAAAGTAATGTGTTTAGAAAGAAGACATGACAATACAGTTCATAAGACATTCAAACAATAGACAATTTTGTCAAAACAGATCCACCATCTCAATTACACAATACAAAATGGAGAGAGAAAAAAAAACACCCATATAAGACTTATCAACAATTAAACCACACGGTATCCATTAGCTTGAAAAACACGAGAACTTTACAGGATAACAAAAACACTAAAACACAGAAACTTCAACCGAAGAATTCGAATCGAACCATTGGATCTTGCGAGAAAACTAAAATTACCTGATAATTAAATAAATAAACAGGTCCACTACGAATCAACCAGAGCAAATCGATACGAAGGTGATAAACGAAACCCTAGGATTCTGGATTGGGGGATGGAGAAGAAGAAAGGATAAAGTTTTGTGTTAATTTTTTCAGCTGTTTCGGTGACAAAAAACATAAAAAAATTTCTTTCTTCCTTCCAGAGACTAGTGGAGGGCACGTGTCATCAATATATGGGCTTTTATATTAGGCCCATTAAATGGGCCTTGTTGACAAAATTTACTTTGGATTCCTCAAAGTGAATCTAACGGTTGGAATCACGTGTCACCGTCACATCAAACGGACACTATAATTGCATGGGAAATGTTAATTATTTATTTATTAGTATTATCGGAAAAACGGAACAAAGCCGCTGTTTTTTTCGATAAAGTGGAAAATCTTGTCTAAAATTAAATTTAGGTAATAATTTTTTTTTTTCCCCTGCAATTTGCCTTTTTTTTTTTTCTCAGCAATCGAGAAAAAGGAAAAACAATCAAGACATCTCTCAAGGATCATAAGTTTCTTCCATCCAACTTCTGTTCTTTTTTATACTCTTTGTTTCCTCTGATTCTTCTAATATCGAAACGACGAAGATTATTGTTTATCTTTTCTTTTCATTTACCCAGATTTGCTTTTTTTTTTTTTTTTTTTTTGTTTCTCTCTCTTTCTTTGGGAATGTCCGTGGTTACTGGAATCATGAGATTCAGATTTGAGGAGAAAGAAAGCAGGTAATGATTAGGGTTTCCTAAGTATTTGGGGTTATTATATAAAAGTGTCAACCTTTTGCTTCGGATCTAAACCACATTGCGTCTTCTTCTTCCTCTTTTATGTCAGATCCGTGTTGGGGAATTTAGGGTTCTTTGTTTGATCGATTGATATGTGGATTTAGGTTTTGCTTGTGCCCTCTTTTTGAATCCCATTTTCGTCACTTTTTTTTTTGGATTTGTGAATTTGAATTTGGGAAGAAAAAAATGTTCAAGCAATTTCTGAGTAAGCTTCCTCGGAAGTCTTCAAAACCTGACTCGGGAGAGCTGAATCGCTCGAGTTCAGGTCCGGTTTCGTCTCCGGTTCAGAGATCCGGAGCTAGTGTGGGCTCGGGACCGGTTCGATCCAACTCAGGGAAGCGTATGTCATCTGCTGTTTTCCCGGCGAGTGTGGTAGCTGGAATCGAGCCTTTGGTACCTTTTAAAGATGTACCAAACTCGGAGAAGTTGAATCTCTTTGTGAGTAAAGTTAGCCTCTGCTGTGTAACGTTTGATTTCTCCGACCCAAGTAAAAACTCGATTGAGAAAGATGTGAAAAGGCAGACATTGCTTGAGCTTTTGGATTTTGTAGCTTCTGGATCTATTAAATTCACTGAACCAGCTATTCTTGCAATGTGTAGAATGTGTGCTGTTAATCTCTTTAGGGTTTTCCCTCCGAATTACCGGTCTAGTTCTGGTGGAGGAGGCGGTGAAAACGATGATGATGACCCCATGTTCGACCCTGCTTGGCCGCATTTGCAAATCGTCTATGATTTGCTGCTTAAGTTTATCACCTCTCCGTGTCTTGATGCTAAGATGGCAAAGAAGTATCTAGATCATGCTTTCATTGTGAGGTTGCTCGACTTGTTTGATTCGGAGGATCCTAGAGAACGGGAGTGTTTGAAGACGATTCTGCATCGGGTCTATGGGAAATTCATGGTTCACAGGCCGTTTGTTCGCAAGTCTATGAGCAATATATTTTACCGGTTTGTGTTTGAGACAGAGAAGCATAGTGGAATTGCAGAGCTTTTGGAGATTTTCGGGAGCATAGTGAGCGGATTTGCGTTGCCTTTGAAAGAGGAGCACAAGATTTTCTTGTGGAGGGTGTTGATTCCACTGCACAAGCCTAAATCTGTTGGGAACTACTTCCAACAGCTATCTTACTGTATTACTCAGTTCGTAGATAAGGAGCCAAAACTGGGCAGTGTTGTGATAAAGGGGTTATTGAAGTTCTGGCCGATCACAAACAGCCAGAAGGAAGTGATGTTTCTCGGGGAGGTCGAAGAGATTGTAGAAGCAATGAGCGTGATGGAATTCCAAAAGATCATGGTCCCATTGTTCTTGCGGATTGCTTGCTGTGTCAATAGTTCCCACTTTCAGGTACATTCTTATTTCTTAAGAGACATTGTAAAACATAAATGACTTCTAGGAAATGCGGAATGGTTTTTCAAATTAATTCCTTGACCTTGATACCGAGTTGCAGTTAGATATCCGTTCATAGTTCGCATAATCTTAAGCTTTTGAACTTTAACCAATTGAGCTTATTGTGTTACAGGTTTCTGAAAGAGCTCTATTCTTGTGGAACAATGATCAAATTGTGAACTTGATTGCACACAACCAGCAAGCTATCCTCCCAATCATGTTCACTGCTTTAGAAAAGAATGCTCAGAACCACTGGAACCAATCCGTGCTAAACTTGACCTTAAACGTAAGAAAAATGTTCTGTGAAATGGATGAGGCTTTGTTCATGTCTTGCCACGCCCGCTTTCAGGAGGACGAAGCAAAGCAACGTTCTGCAGCGGAAAAGAGGAAAGAAATGTGGGCAAGGCTAGAAAATGTAGCAAGTACGAAGCCAGTAACGGGAAAAACAGCTGTTTTGGTTACTCCTTTAGCAACCTCCATTGCATGCTAAATAGCCAACTAACCAATTCTCAGACTGCTTATCCAACCAAATATGAAGCAGCAACATAGCATCAGAAGAAGAAGACGATGAAGAAATGCATTGGAATGGCTGTTGCTTAAGCTATGGTCTGGGATCTTTTCATGGGTTGATCTTTGTAATATTATATAACTTGAATGTTGTTAGCTGTGTGAGTTTTATGCTAAATCTCTTGCTTCCTTTAATAGCGAGGAAGCAAAGAAAATTTTATATCAAACTCTTTGTATCAATTAAGTTTATATATCATTTTTCTTTAACCAATGGCTCTATGGATATGATTCCCCTCAAGAGATACACAACAACAAAAGTTTATCGGTAAGGTACATAGAACCAATTCTATAGCCAAAAGAAACAAATGTACAGTTATTGTCTCTTCCTCAGAAAACTTCATAGACTAAAGGTCATGAAGGAAGAACGTTTTCCCACGATATGTAATGGACCGTTCTTCGGCTCCAAGGCACCACAAATGCCCTTGCAGGTTGAGTGTTTCTTTCATTCCTGCTGTTTCCCACACAAACTCAAAGAGCCCTAAAGCTCTATCTAACTGCTTGATTCCTCTCTCCAACATTTTCTCATCCGCTGAGGTCAAGATCCTCCCCATGCTTAAGCACAATAACTCCCTCTTCTCCTTGTAAAACCCTCCACAGAGATCAACTTCGATGTCACGGACACGGCCGTAGAGGAAATACATGAGGAGAATGAACAAACACGGCGAAGGATTGCCTAACGTCTTTGTAAGCTTTTTCTGCACAAGATACTCTTGATGTCTAACCTCTCTGAATCCAATAGTGTTGTCCAAAAACACATCTTTCACTTGTAGAAGCCCTTCTTTCATCGATACAAGCTTTTCCAGATGGTAAAATACTTTGGTTCCTTCATCATGTTCAAAATACCTTCTCAGATCATTCACCATGTCAAGAACATCTTCCCATTTCGCAGAAGCATTTGCTTTTGCGTATCTAGCTGGAACAGGTCGCATCCATGAAGTTGAGTTCTCAGCTTCATATGAAACTGATGATTCAGACAATAATTTGAGACAAGACAGTATCACTTGCTGACCCAACTTAGTACCTTGTCTCGTCTCACTATGTTCAACTAACCAATCAACTTCTTCTTTGAGACCATTCAGTAAATCTTCAAGAGCACCTCTCCATATACGATACTGTGTGACCTGTGAACAAACAGTGCACCTCACTAGCTTCCTCTGTTGCGCTGAAATGTTAAGAAAGTTGCTAACTTTGGTCAATGAATTCACCACAAAGGGTTCTCTTTCGCTTTCAGTCCCAAAAACTGGGAACTTTAAGCGTTTCTGTTCTCTGATCTTCTTCTGAATTGAAGGAGACCCAATGAAGATTCTAGCCAGAGACTTGAAAGCCTGCATTTTCTGTTTAATACAATCATCGTAGATAATGCCGCCATTGATGTCCTCGAGCTTCCCATCGACTAAATCGACGTCTTTCAATGCACGGCTTAGTTTTGTCAGAACTGGGAGCTTCCTTTCGTACCATTCGTAAGGCAATGCATCCTTATCGGAATCAGTCGATGAATGATATAAAACCTGGATTGAACGGAATAAGCGACCTGGATTTGCTCTGAAACCGAATTCAGAGTTTATGTGCCTTCTTATGCAGTGCCCATTACCAAACATTTGAAGAAGATTAGTGAAACAGCAACGAGCTAAGATTCAGACATCAAGTAATCGAATTGGAGCAGAATATAGTTCTTGAATTGTCTCTTAGGAATTTCTACAAACAGGTTGCATGCAACTATTGAGAACGAAAAAACAAAGGAGGAAATTAGGATCTTAACTCAAACAAAGGTATGTATGATCTTTTCGAGAACTCGAGCTTGTAATGCAAGAGAAGTTGAATTGTGAAAAGAAGTAAAGCGATTTTGGAGAAAAGAGAAGAGAAACTTGAGATGATGACAAGTGAGGGGATTGGAGTTGGGAAGCGAAGAGCTTGTAATTGTATTGCCGTTTGGATCATAAATGGGCCAAAGAAACAAGAATTATAAAAGCCCATTTTCTTTAGGTTCAAACGTATTTTAAGTTCCAGACGGTCATTTTAATACCGAACTACCCGTTTTGAGCCAAAATAAGTACCAATTTTTTAATGAATCGAAAAAATATCAAAGTTTGTTGACTCGGCCAAATTAGGTATACAATTAGTCAACTTTAACAGCCGTTAAAAAACAGTAACTACCATTTACTTTATCCGTTAAGTTTCAAAACGGCGTTATTTTGAAATTAGAAAAAAATCTCAAAAGGTCATTTTAATACCAAACTTTCTATTTTGAGCCAAAAAAAATATCAACTTCTTAATGAACCATAAAATACACGAAGCTATGTTGTCTCAACCAAATTAGGTATATATAAAATTAGTCAACTTTAACCAGAACCAAGGTCTAGAGACATGGAAAGCCGAGATCTTTGAAGACCATAACCTGAGTCCAGAGACATGTTAAAACACGAGATTCCGTAACCTAAATCCAAAGACCTAGAAGGACGAACCTGCTTCTTAGAACCGACCTGCATAGGAGTGATATCCTCAACAACTGCTATCTCTTTCCTTTTTTTTGGAAAAAGAATAGAAAATTCAACTGTTAGGCCCGTTCGAGGTTGCCAAAAACTCGAGAATACGTCTAACGACCCATGAGTACTTAGCGGTAAAGTAAAAAGAATATAACTATCCCAAACAGAGTGATGATGTTACTTAGCTGGAGTTTTGACGATGAGTTTTCTTTCATCTGCTCGTTCTTTGTTTCTTCGTTCTTGAAATGTTGGTCGAATCTTTTTGGTGCCTTGATGTCGTTGTCTGCTCTAAGTGCGAAGCCGATTAAGCTTCTCAGGATCTCGTCTCTCCGTTTCTCCGGACGTGGACTCTGGTCTTAAGTTAACTAATTTTATTCCTAATTTAGCTGAGTCAACATAAATTTGTGTATTTTATGGCTCATTAAGAAGTTAGTATTTTTTTGCTCAAAATGGAAAGTTTGATATGAAATGACCTTATGAGGTTTTTTTTTCTAATTTCAAAACGACGCCGTTTTGAAACTTAACGGATAAAGTAAACAGTACTTAACAGTTTTTTAATGGCTGTTAAAATTGACTAATTTTATACTTAATTTGGCCGAGTCAACCAAAGTTTGGTATTTTTTTACTCATTAGAAAATTGGTACTTATTTTTGCTCAAAACGGATATTTCGGTATTAAATGACCGTTTTCCCGTTTCTAGAGGGAATAAAATAGAATTTACCGATTGCGTCGCCAAAATCTTGCTCGGGCATTTATATTTACAAGTAGAAAACCTTTTTAAAAAAAGTTTAAGAAGAATCTCTATAATATTAAAAGAGAAGTACATTTAGGAGAATATCCAAAATTGATTCCAATATTACTCAAATTGCCATTGCCTTATATTGTTTAAGAATCATTAAAAAGATTATATACAAATTCATTTGCTATACGCCATGAAACATTGAAAACGTTTAAACAAAATAATAATCTCATAACCTTCACCTTAATTTGGTTTAATGGGTAAACCCATTACAATCATGGGTTATCCATAAATTTATCGTAAGAATAAAAATAATATATATATATATATGTATATAAATTATCCTAAAAGGTTAAGGTTTTTAATTCTTTTCCAACGAAAAATCAAGTGTCTTTTAAAATTAATCAATGTTTATTGGTTTTATTGTTTTAACTGATTTTATTGGTTTTATGATTTTTTTGATCTAAACATATGTAAACATTTTAATTTAATTTGTTACTTGAAAAGTTGAAACTTTGGTTAGATTTGTAATAAATGTTTCGATTTGTTATTAGTTTATTATGATATTTAATTTATATGTAAATAATCCATAAACCCCATTTAATCAACATGTTTTATATTATTGGGTTTGAATACGTAAATTCAAACCATATAATAGTTGGGTCAGGTCAAACCCGTCCATTAAAATCTCAAATCTATGTGGACTTGAATCGGGTCGGGTTATGTCGGACTATCCCTACTAATTTAGATTTGTACCAAGAAAAATATACATAAATAACTATATTAATAATCTCTAAAATATTAAAACATAATTAAGTACATCTAAAATATTTCCATGGCGGTCGTTTCCAGAGTAATGTCGTTATCTTCTCTTTCACCAATTTGTTTCTTCTCTGTAAACATGATTTTCCAGGATTCTATATCCGCCGACCTAGACAAAGATGGCGAGTCAGAGATGAAAATATATTCTTTTTGTTGTATAGCGATATTCGTACGTTGAAAATTAGCAGTCCGAATGTTTATTTATATCGAAAGAATCAGTACATTGGAGTCTTATAGATCTAACTTGGAAGCTGGCTACTGTAATACAACAAGGAGAATTGGTGTTTGGTAGTTTCACTGAAACGGTGATAACCAAAGATGAAGTTCGCATTAGATTGCATGCGAATATGTGGAAGGAAAATAACAAAGTTATTATCATATTAGCGAGTAAGACTTTTTGGATAAAAGTATTGTTAAAAGTCATTTCCTTCATTTTTTACAATTTTGGTTATGTACTTGGTTGTATTTTTCTTATTTTCTGTATAAATTATGTAATTTTGAAATTTATATAAATGAAAAGTTAGATGTTAAAAAAAAAAAACAAATTGAAGAAAATGCGTCACACAAATCCACAATGCTTCTCTTACTTAAATCAAGAACGAATTTAGTGAAAACTAAATTTTGAAAAAGGAAAAAAATCTAAACAGTATGCGTTGATGTATTTTCACCATCTTAATTTATTGGCATTACAACGTCTCGAAACAATTATACTAGCTAAATGTCTAAAACCAATTTCAAAAGCATTTAAAACAAAAAACGTGAATTCAACAAACAAAAAGCATTTATATGTTTTCGTGTTTCAACAAACATATAAGTATAACTTTTAATTCTATTTGTTTCTCAAAAAAAAAAAAACAAACATATACCCAAAAAAAAAACAAAGTTAAAAATTCTTCATATGAAAAAAACCTTTCGTCATCTTGTACATTTTCCAATAGTTTGAGTTGTCGTAACTCGTACGAACTTATAGAGAAAAATACATAGAAAAACAAATAAAAGAAATCAACGTTCACATCATTACGCAGTTAACTCCTAGAGTTCATATCCATGTTGATAATGATATTATTTTTGTTGAGTACAGAGTACAGTCTACCAAACCCTCCAAAGAAAAATAAGTTCTTTTTTTACAACAAGAAAAATGAATTATCATCGAAATCATTGACAGTACATGCTCCATCCATGTCAATTACGTGCTTTGCATAAAGATAGAAATTAAAAGGAGGAAAATGAAAGGGTGCCAAAAAAAACAAAAACCAAAAGAAAGAAGGGCTAAGAACAAAAGGGCTTAGAAAGATGAACATGCTTGCTTTTTTTTTATATGCATGGGTTAAAGAGAAAATTTAAAACTTTAGAAAAAGTTACTGCAATTTTCTCAAATTTTACGAATTTATTATTGTTTTGTAAGGGTGTTTTTTGAAATGGATAAAAAGTTATCTTTGCTATTGCTTTTGTTATAAAAATTGACTTTAACAGTATGAATTTTTGTTTATTTAACAAGTGATTTGCACTTTACTTAGATTGGTCATCGACGGGTCTCTCTCATATACGATCATTAAAAGAAACATTAACTCTATGTATAAGAGAAGTTTATATTACATATTTACTCCCCTATATGTTTTAATTAACATGGATTTGCATGAAATTATGAGTAAAGCTAAGTCAAAAAGAGATGCACACATCTATCCTGACCCTTGTAATTTTATAGATTTATCATATATTATGGCTAAAACAAAAAGATGCACACATACTTATGTTAGTTTGAATACTACAGTAACTAGGTTCGACGAGAAAAAAACGATTCATGAATTTAGAAACCGTTTTCTAGAGAGTATTAATCGTCATACTTAGACATTTACGTAATACCAAATGATCTAGATAAGCAGTCGCGCTATTGTCCGCCAACATGTAAGCAATGGTTTTTAGTTTGACAGTAATTTGTAATTTAATGATTGCTTAGAGATCTTTTAAGTAATTGTGTATTCAGTGCGAGGTTATATGAACATGCTATAATAGTTATAGTAAAATTGTATTCGACTTCATATACTGTAATTATATCAATGTTTCAGGAACTATTGAATACAATATTTGATATTCAAAGCATAGTTTACCAAGCAATTGTTATTAGGAACGAATACATATAAATCCTAGATTTGATATTGTTTCTCGTCTACAACTACACTAGTACAGTAACAGCACTAGTTAAACACTAGCTGATCTTTAAGAATATTAATGTTTTTATAATTTATCCCATTTACTAGAAATCAAAGGCTAGACGTGACATTAATGTGATGCCATAAATCTTGAAAGTACTATACATCTAAATCGAATCTAATTTTTGGAATTCAAAGTGGGAAGACGTTCTCACCATGATGCATGATAAATTGATAATACCTAAGACGTACTTTCACTTCACTAAAACCAAAGAAGAATAAAATGATGAATTAACTTAAAAGTGGGGAAAAAACGAAAGATTCTTTAGTAAAAGCTAATTAGTGCAACACTTTAACGAAAAAAATAAAAGCCAAGCAATGGATTATAGTAGCAGACATTAAAGACAGGTTTGTCTTCTTTTTTGACCCGTTGATGATAATCTTAAGTACACCTCCACGAGGTCAATGTATGGGGGAATCCTATGCCAAATGCTACGTGGGTGTGGAGTATCTTACTTATTTTAATAATTGTAGTAACAATAATAGACATGAGAGTACGTACCAACTCGTTAAATTTGGTTTATGTATATATATTTGGATGTTTTTCCATTTGTCACTAAGAACACGTATATTTTAATTGTACAAAACACTCAACAGTGTTATGAAATGAAACGTAAGAGAACCCTTACTTTGTATCCGATATGAATGCGTCATCTACAAATACAACAAATTCTAAAGTATACCAAAGAAATATTTTTACAAGGAATACCGAATTCTTTTTAAACTCTTCCTACAACTTATTTCTATTTTTGTTTTCAACATTTAAGAATCCTTCCTGCAAATTAATTTTTGCGGTATTTAAAAAAACAATCATGATTATCTTGGAAACCAAAACTAAAAATGGTTTTATGTACAATGCCAAAAACACTAGAAATGATTATATATAGTGATAAGATAATTCATATCTAAAATAAAAAACGTCCCATTAATTTACTTACGCCATCCAAAACTGTCGTGGTTAACTCATTAGTCATCATCTGCTTGAAGTTGCATCATAATTTGAATGTCGTATGCTTTTGAAATTTCATTATTATTCACGCCTTTTTTAGGCATTGGAGTGAACAAAAGGTTTTGATGTGGTCCATGCATGCATCCATCCGTTTCAAAAACTTGCTAAAGTTTCTGTTTGGTTTAACGTATAACTACATTGCTATACTAAAATTTATAAGATAATTAATAAGTTTTGCATGCAATTTGGATTTGTTGCCACAAAAACTGAAAATCTCAGTGGCTATAGGATTAACAACTTAAGTACTTCAAAGTCAGATGAGAATCAAGATTGCAGAGAAGAAGACAACAACAACAAAAAATACATTAAAAGATTCAAAACAAACGTACATATACTAGCTAGCTAGGAGACCGACATGATCAGACAAACGGCTTCTGAAAATTATCGATTTGCTTACATGCTAACATAACAGACAAAGGCCCTACAAGATATAAAACGAGTCAAATCTAAGAAGAAAAAAAAAACAAATTACGACAACAAGGGTCGGTATCTTGCTTCGGGTCTTCACTGGTTCTCTCTCCTCTAATGCTTCCTGAATTCAAAAGGAAAAAAAAAAGATATATTAACATGTAAACTTTTAGGATACTATATAGTTGTGAATGCTAATATAGTTGTAAACGTCAACTATTCGTATCATCCAAAGATAGATTTTGTGAATGGAAATTCAGAATTATTGTCAAAAGTATTGTATGTACTTGAAGATGATGAAGAAAGGTAGGACTAATAGGGTGGATTGGTGGTAGGTTCCTTTGGTGCGTTACACCTGAAACACTCTGACCTGCTTGCGAAGTTATGTTCATTGCAGCCTGACCTATATACACATACAAACCCATCAGTTTCGACGTTCTATTTACACATATACAAACATATATATATATGAATGTATATATATATATATTAATATAATTTTAAACGGTCGTTTTAGATTACGTAAGCCCACATGCATAAGTTTTAGATATTACGTGATGAAGTAGCCCAAGTATATATATTTCATGAGTCATGCCCATGAATAATTTGTTATGAAAAAAATACTAACGATGCATAATTTACAGTATTTATAGAGATTTAATTTATATGTTTCTGTCATACAAAAAGGAAAATACCTTGAGCAAATCCAGTCTCCAGATTTCCAAGAAGAACGGCCGGTGCCACCACCACTACTACTACCAAAACCAAAAAGGTTGCGTCTTGGATCGTCATTCATGTCTATAAAACCAGTGGCTGCAACGGCAGCGGAACGTGAAGACTCATCTTTAGCGGCACCGCACTTGAAACAACTAGATCTGCTAGCAAAGTTGTGGGTACCGCAATTCCCAAGATTGCAGTACCAATCACCAGGCCTCACATCAGGCCCGGTGTTAAAACCAAAAGAGTTGCTTATCGGGCGGCCACCAAAACCGCTAAATAAGTCGGTATTGATGCCGCCGGGTTTAGGCTCTCTGCAACGTTGGCAAGAATCTCTCCTTTGAAAGTTGAGGTGGTTGCACGATCTGCAGTTCCAATCTCCCGGCCTATTCATCTTCTTCTAATGACCATATAGAAAAAGATTTAAGTATATAATTACACAAGATGAAAGGCATACATATATGGTTACAAATGTAACCTGTATAGTAACTTTTTTTTTGGGGTTTAAATGTGAAGATAGCCTGTAGTATTTGTTATGATTATTACCTGAGGATTTTAAGCGGAAACGAGAAAAGGAGGGTGGAAGTGAGAGCATATGAAGGTGATATTGGACTCTTCCCCATTTATATATTATCGGCAAAGCAAAAGGCTATTCCTTTAACAACCGGGAACATTTTTTGAAGTGAAACTAGGGTTTCAATTGGGTTTCACTTTCTTATTTCTTTCAGCTTTAATGCTTTCCTTTAACGTTGGGTTTCTTCGTAAACCACGTTTTCCCAAAAAAAAAAAAAAAATTATGTATATTTATATATCGAGGACTTTAATTTTATCTATCATTTTTAGACCCCACAAGTTTAAACAAAGAAAAGAAACACACAATTTTAAAGCTTCCAATATCAGCCGTTTTCGTTGTGCGTCTTCTTCACAAAAGCTAATACATATTGTCAAATTCAATAACTGTTTTTTTCACTTACTTGAGAGATGTGTATTTTCATATAAATCAATAACTCACTCTTTAGACATATAAATGTTTTAAACCGACTATATATACTACATAATAATTTATAGTAGTTTCTAAATTCAACTTTTGTATTGTGCATTTGTGAATTGTAGAAGACAACAAATGAAAACTTTTTGGGGGAGGATACTAGCTAGTCTAGTCCCATATTAAAAGAGAAGTATACTTACTAAAGACCCAATAAATGGTAGTATGGGACTACTATATGTACGTATAAGTAAACCTACATGTCTTTGGCTCATGAACAATAATTCGTCTCAAGAGGTTTTAAACCACTTGAATTGATAATAGAGAACAAAAAATCGGAGTTGTTTTTTTAATTTTTTTTTTACATATTATATAGTAGTTTTTAACTAACAGGTGGAGTCTCACCACTACGAAACAAAACTGAATATTTCACTAAATTTCACAATTTTTTTTAAAAGGATTCTTATACCTTTTTGGGACCCCACCTCGTATATGCATATAGATTGTCTAACTAAGACGACTCAAGCTGAGGGATACATAGTTACCATCTCATGATCCATTTGAGCCTGTATCAGTTTCATATTGTTCATCAAACTCTACTTAGTGGTCTCTATAGTTGGTAAAAAAAAAACACATTCTTTTTTTGAAAAAGAGAAAACACATTCTTTATAGATTCAAATAAACTTTAAGTATACGTTTTGAAGTAGAATAAAAACGTAAATGGAAAGAAAGAGCTAGGTACATTGTGGTAATATATCATATTCATATATGTAATCAAATCAATCTTTTTAATTTTTAAATGTCTAGAAAACAAACCTTATATATATTTGTGTAGATATAAACGCATATATTTGTTGATGCAGGTACTTGGGGTTTATAATATGCTCTCGTGCGCGTCAGGTGTAAGAAGAAAAATCTGTCTGACACTGTTAAAGCAAAAGTTGCAGCATGGCAACAGTTTCAAGGAACGTATCTGTTCCCTTAACCGCGGAAATTAAACATCAAAGGAATAACTTCTCCCCTTCTTTAATTTTAGTCTTTCAAGTTTTAATGTATTTATTTATAACTTCCAATGTTACATCGAAATGAAATATTCATCCATATCCATCAGAACTTATTCGTGATTCTCAAAAACCATACTCAAGAAATTCCTGAAACATCGAAAACTATAAATTTAAAATAAAAATAAAAAGAATCATTGGATAGGAAGGAAAAGTATTCGAGAGGTTCGAATTTTGACCATCTTTTTGTCAATTTTATATGTCACAAGACTCACCACAAGACAGTTTCATTTACTTTTTTGTTTTAAAAAAAAATAGTTTCATTTACTTTTTTATCTTTAATATATTTATCACTTACTATATATCCATATACAAATTATAAATTTGTCGCTTATAAATGATGCACTGCAACCGCTTTTTTTTTTACTGTCATTTCACTACCCTTTCCCCTGTGTATGATAAATTTTAAACTTCTCCATCCTTCGAATAAAATAGAAAAAGTATAAAAGTATACATGTCTCTCTAAAGTAGAGTCAGCTATAAGATAATAAGACGAAAACAGCACAGTAAGATATGTGTGGAAGTGGAATGCTACAAATGATTTATATTTTATCCCTTATATATAAAAATGCTACAAATGATTTATATTTTAAGCACGGTATAAAAATGATGACATATATATATATATATATATTTTTTGAAAATTATGATGACAATTTTTTTGGTCTTAACTTTTTTTTTTAAAACAGCCTGGGCCGAATATTGCAGAATTATTTATCTAAACTCTAATTATGATTTGGTTATGCATCCCAAACCAAGTCTTTGGTATTTCCAAAATAATAAATTTTGTACAATTGTATAAGAAGTAAAATGTAGGTTATGGTGATTACACATGTACGCTCTATCCGTCCATTTGCTCCGACCCTAATGCCTTATCCATATCACCGTAAAAGCTAACTCGAAATTGAAGAAACATAATGGGTGATTTAAAGTAGATTATAAAAAGAATCATAGTAGAGAAAAAGGAAAAAACAAAATGTGAAGGAGAATATAGAAGAATAATCATGATAATTAATAAACCCACCATATTGTCTTGGGGAATGGTAAAGAAAAACTGACGAACACAAAAGAAAAGAGAGAATCTATTCGTTTCTCTTTGGGAAATGCTTCCATGCATCAGTTTTATCTCTCCCTCTTCCGTAAAGTTATTCATTTCCATGATTTGGGATGATACAATTACATATCTATGCGTACGATCAATGGCATATTGGCATGGATAATTAGTATAATTAAATTGTACGTTAATAGACACTTAATAGGTGTAACTATTGGATTATAGTGACTGATTTCGGACTGCATTTTGAGACCCTAATTCGATTACCATTTGGTATGACTTTTTTCTTAGGATTTTTCTAGTGAAAAAGTATAAATGAGTTGTTGTTTTTCGTCACACAAATCATCGTTTTATATCACAAATTTATATTGTTGTTTCTACATGGTTTATATCCAATTTACGGAGATAGCGGTTTTCCCCAAAATTTTTCAAAAAAAAAAAAAGTGAAGCCTACTAGATGGACACACAAATTGATGTTTTAATCAAATCAAACGACGAATTTTAAACTATTTTTCACGAATATAGTTAAATCATTATTCGAAGGAATATTACATATAATTCTGAACATTATTAGAATTCTTTTAATAATATTTAGTGAATTTTGGATGAATTTGAGATAGTTGTGTAAAATATTATGTAATTATGAATAATTTTAAGAATTTAGAAATAATTTTTAGATTTAATAATGATTCAAAAATTATTATGGTTCTAGTAAACCGAACTAGGGTTGGTATGGTTCTTCTACTAATAAACCGAACAATTTAGAAAACAACGAAGAAGAATTACAAGTTCCAAAATTCCCTGGTTTAGTCAGCAGCCATGGCGGAAGAAGAAGGCTTGCACAGAATCGATGAGAAGCCATGGCGAGTTCTCGAGTTCTACAGTGGAATCGGTGGAATGGTAAGTAACACTCTCCGTTCTTTTCTCCTAATTTTATCTGTCTCTCTTCTTTCTGGTGGATTCTAGTAAACCCTAGGTCCTGTTTTCCGTTTGCTCTTAGAGATACTCTCTAATGGCCTCTGGCGTCGTCGCAGAAGTAGTAGAAGCGTTTGAGATCAATGATGTTGCCAATGATGTTTATCAGCACAATTTCGGACATCGTCCCCACCAGGTTTCTTCTTCTTCTTCTTAGTTCTTGCGATTTCAATAAAGAGAAACTACGCAATTCGATTTAGAACCCTTGAAACTCTGAAATTGAGGTTTCAATTTTGTTCTTGCTATTATTACATTTGCTAATTATAGAGGATGATGCTAGTTGTGTGAACAGTTTAGGCCATGACTTGTTCTAGTTTGCTGAATTAAGCTGTTTGGTTATTGAAATTGTGCCCTTTTTTCTTTCGCTTATACATTTTCCACTTATAGTCTTTGCGGCTGAATTTTGATTGTTCTGTTTGTTCATAGGGGAATATTCAGAGCCTCACTGCTAGTGACCTAGATAGGTATAATGCAGATGCCTGGCTTCTTTCTCCTCCTTGTCAACCTTATACTCGACAAGGTGATTCACCGTTTCCCTTACTATTACACGACTCGCTTTTTTTGTGTGTAGCGGATGTGATGAATACTAACAGTTTTTTTGGTTAGGCCTTCAGAAACACTCTGGTGATGCTCGTGCGTATTCTTTTCTCAAGATTCTCGAGCTTATACCACATACATCGAAGCCTCCACAAATGTTGTTAGTAGAGAATGTTGTTGGATTTGAGGTATGTGTTAGCCTTTGCTTACTAACTGGAACTATAATCACATTTTCAACAATCATATGTACTTGTTCTCGATCATCTTCTTTTGACTTATTTGTGGTGTTTATTGGTGCAGACTTCGGATACCCATATGGAAATGATTGATACATTAACAAAATTAGATTTTGTCACACAAGAATTTATTTTGAGTCCGTTGCAATTTGGTGTGCCGTATTCAAGACCACGTTATTTTTGTCTGGTACGTTCTCCTTACCTTTTTATTATGTAATGCATTTGACGGATCTCCATGTCCCTTTTTTTGGAAGGCTCTTTCTGCTTATATTATGTACCCAAATTGTTATTTCTACTACTCGGAGAATGTATATGCTGGACTATTCAGCTGTATGAACTTTCTCATGCACTGTGCACTCTCTCTCCTTATTCACTTATGATTTTCCGTTTTTTGGTTTGTTCTGCTTTTTCTCTTTTTAGTTTAGTTAAAACATCTCACAAACTTCTGAAATCATTTGAGTTATCTGGTTACTTTGCAGGCCAAAAGAAAGCCTCTGCCATTTCAGACCCAACACAATAATAACAAACTGCTCTTGTCTCCAGGCCCGTTATGTGGGCGTGATGATCAGGTGGGGTTTGGAAAATGTCAAGCAGAAGAGAGATTGGACAATTTACTTCAGTTTTGCGAACCAGTAGAGAACTTTCTTGAGTCAACAGCACATGTAGACGGCGAGCAAAGTAGTATTGATGACTCTGAGAATAGGTCTAAAGATTGTTGTGGGCAAGAAGACGATTCTGTCCCAGAGTCCGTAAATCAATATCTAGTACCAGAAAGTTTGATAGAGAGATGGGGAGACGCAATGGGTATCCTTTTATGATTTCGTCTTTTTTTTTCCTTATATACTGTTTCTGGGACACCTGTTCTGCTCATATCGATCATCCAGCTAGTTATATTCCTGAGCTGTTACTAGACATTGTTTACCCTGATTCAAAGAGATGCTGTTGTTTCACAAAGAGTTATTATCGATATGTGAAGGGCACTGGTTCCCTCTTGGCAACCGTCCAGGTATGTTCTTCAATTTGAGTACACAATACTATTCTCCTCTACCTGCAAGTGCTGAGAAATGCTTATCATGAATCTGTGATCATGCAGCCAAAAATCAAGGGGAAGGAATCTTGTTTGAAGGAACAACGGCTGAGATACTTCACCCCTAGAGAGGTTAAGCACCGTCCTTTATTTTTACTACCAATGCCTCACCGAAAAGGAGGGATCAGTTTTATTTCAGTGAATGATGATATTTAGTTTCTATGTTGATTAGGTAGCTAACTTTCACTCATTCCCTGAAGATTTTGAGTTTCCCAAGCAGATAAGCCTTCGACAGAGGTACGCTGTTGATCGTTTTCATGCCATAAACACCGTTTCAAACAGAAAACGTTACTGTCTATGTAGAATTATGTTCAGACAAGTATAACAGAGGCACCATTTTGATTCCCACATAGAATTTAACCGCAAAATGTGGAAATAGTTGAAATAAATCATGAAACGGTGATTCTAATTACAAAACGATGTTTGCTGAAGCAAGGACAAGTTGACTACACTGTAGAACTCATGAACTCATCCTTTTGCAGATATGCTATGCTTGGAAACAGTTTAAGTGTAGCAGTCGTGGCTCCTCTGCTTCGTTATCTATTCGGTTCTTCTCCATCTTGACACGACCAATTATGGTGGTCTGGTCTTTTGCGCCAACCAGTTAATTCTCCCGTCCGGAAACAAGCCTCTACTTTTTTGCGACATGGCATGGCATTGTATGGCCAATGACCATATTCTTCAGTAAACCATATAACCATGCATGTACTCTTGTGATTTTGGGTCTCTATTTAATTTATATCATTAAAATTATGTTTGCTGATAATTCCGTTAATATAGCTTGTGAGGAATGAGTTCATTGGTTGGAAGGGGAAGTAGTTGAATACTCGCTACAACTAGTTTGATTATGGTTTTTGTTGTTGACAATTTCTGAATCCCTTTCTCTGGGTGTTTTTCGGAATTGTTTTGGGTTGTATTATATCGTAGTATCTATCTGTATTCTATCTGCGTATTTATGCTATATATTCTTTTTTGGTTTTACACCAGGTTTAATATAATATTACAGATGAAAAAAAAAAAGGTTCAGCGACCGATGAGCGAAGTTTTGTCCTCCAATTTGCTTAATGATTTGGGCCAGTTATTAAAATGGGCCTTATTGGGCCGAGTAATAATATTCGAAACACACTTTTCGTACGAATAAGAGTGACCATATTGAACAAATTGCTCAAATGGTGTTAAGAAGCACACCAAAAATCTCAATGGAGCTCAATTGTTCTCAATGGTGTTGGTGGGGTGGAAAAGTCTACTCTACCCTTAATGAATCCAATTTGTTTTATTTGAAAATCAAACAAATTGAATCCAAACCAACCCAAAATCAAACCAAACAAATCTTCAATTCAATCCTCAACCACCAATTCAATCCTCAACCACCAATCATTAAATTTCAGATCTCTCTCTCTCTCCTCTTGTTTCCTCGTTTCCGACAGAAGAAAAATCGAAACTTTTTCTTCTGTCCCCTCTTCATCGACGGCACATCTCTGAGGGAAAAGAAAAATCGATTCCGGCCAGCTCTGTCCCCTCTTCATCGACGGCACAGCTAAGGTTTGTTCTTCCTTTCTCCTTTTTCTTCTTCTTCCTTCTCTTCACCATTTATTTGTTGTTTAAGAAACCGTTTTTCGCTAATTTAACTTGTTTTTGAAGTGTAATAGCATTCACTAGCGTGTTACATTGATAATCTACAGACTGTATATTATCTAGAGTTGTGAAATCGAAGGTGAGAGGGATGGTACAACTAGGCAAAGTAGTACTAATACGATACTGAAACGAATAGTGTCGATGGTTGAACTAGTATAAATGGTCCAACTAAATGTAGTGAGAATGGGACGACTAGTATAACTAGTACGACTACTTTGGTTCAACTAGTATAAATGGTCCAACTAAAAACTAGAACACATAGAATTACTAGTACGACTTTTATGAAGTACGAGTAGTGCGAATGGGACGACTAATATAACTAGTACGACTAAACTGAAGTACGAGTAGTGAGAATGGGACGACTAGTATAACTAGTACGACTAATACGGTACAACTAGTATAAATGGTACAACTGAATCTTGATAATGATGTTTGTTTTTTGTTTTCAGGGGACAATGGATAGTAATCGTGGTGGCTTGGTCGTACATTTTAATTATGGGGGATATTATTCAGATGGAGTGGTATGGAATAATGAAGATGATAAGATTTTTAGTATTGTGATGAAAGGAAGTCTGGAGGACGTCAGTTATTCTCGGCTGGTTAATAGAATTTGTGGGAAGCTTATGGTAGATGCAGGTACTACGAAGCTTCGGCTGAGTTACATTCCAATGATCGTGCATCCTAAAAGTCCATCATATATCTTGGATGATGAAGATGTGTTAGGATATTTGATGGAAGTTAATCAGGATCAGTGTAGGAGTCTTTTGCATGTGGAACTCGATGAAGTTGTCTCAGAAAAGCAGAGTAATCAGTATCTTCTTACGAATGAGGAGCTTCTTAGTGATGGCAGAGTTAATGATGGTGATATTGTTGGAGCTAGTCATGTTAGAGTAGATGATGATGGTATTGTTGCACTTACTATTCGTCAGAGTTCAGATATTGATAATTCTTTCATGTTTAACTCTGGTGATCTTGACATTACACCTATTGAACGAGTAGAGGATGTAAGTGCTGAAAGGGAAGATGGTTTGAATCTGACCCTTGGTCAAGAATTTAGTACTAAGCACGAAGTGATGCAGGCAGTGGAGAGAGCTATGCATAAAGAGTATTTTCAGATTCGTATTATGGAAACGAGACCTACGGTATATGCGGTAAAATGTCGTTCTGTTGGTTGCAATTGGTACTTAAGAGCTTCAGTTCCTAAGAATTCTAATATATTCTCGGTTGCAACATATCGGAAGATGCATACATGCTCTCGGTTGGAAATGGTTACAGTGAAAAGTAAATCGAGAGGCACACCACGCTTGGTTGCATCTGTGCTGCATGAAGAGTACCCGGGTTCATTCAAAACGCCAACTGCAAAAGAACTCGTAGGCTTGGTGCAACGAAAAGTTGGCGTTGAAGTTTCATATTCTACAGCTCGGAGAGGGAAAATGAAAGCTTTCAGTGATGTGCGTGGCACTCCAGAGGAGGGTTTCTCTATGCTTCCTTCTTACTTGCACATTTTAAAGACGAAGAATCCTGGTACAAAGACAAAAGTGAAAGTGGATGAGCAGAAAAGGTTTCTGTATCTCTTCATCGCTGTGGGAGCTTGCATTGAAGGGTTTAAAGCCATGAGAAAAGTCATCATTATTGATGGAACTCACCTGAAGACTGTATATGGTGGAGTGCTTATTATTGCTTGTGCTCAAGATCCAGATCGACACCATTATCCTCTTGCTTTTGGTGTGGTTGATGGTGAGAAAGATGCTAGTTGGAGGTGGTTTTTGAAAAAGTTGAAAAAACAAATTCCGGATCATCCAGAGCTTGTTTTTGTTTCTGATAGACATCAAAGCATCATAAAGAATGTACACGAGGTCTATCCAGAGTCCGCGCATGGTTATTGCATATTTCATTTGTCTCAGAATGTTAAAGCGCACGTCACCAAGGGCCACAGGAAAGACACATGTTCAAATAAGTTTAGACATTTGGCTCAGATTTACGAAAAGTCTGAGTTCATGAAATACTATGCTGATTTCAGAAACAGGTATCCTGGTTGTGCTGCGTATCTAGACGAGAGTCTTCACGTGAGCAGATGGGCAAAAAGCCATTTTCCAGGAGAGAGGTACAACATAGACACCACTAATTGTGTTGAATCAATGAACAATGTTCTGTTAGAGGCAAGGAAGTTGCCGCTATTAGCAATGCTTGATGTGATTTTGGGAAAGATTGTTGAGTGGTTTAACAGATATCGGAAGGAATCCGCAGCAGTACCAGAGGCACAGCTACTGGTGCCGCATGTTCATAAAGAATTGGACAGCATGTGTATGGAAGCAAAGTCGTTAGGTGTCATTGAGCTGAATAGCTTTCTCCTTGAGTACAAAGTGACTGGTGCTGATGGGAAAGGATATCTGGTTGATTTGAAAAAGAAAAGTTGCAGCTGTAACCATTTTGACATTGACAGATACCCATGTGTACATGCCATAGCTGTTATCAACTGGGTTACAGAACACACAGGGGTGCCGATTGATATACGTGAGTATTGCCATAAATATTACTGGATGGAGCAATGGAGCTTAGCGTATTCCAGGACTGTTTATCCAGTGCCACATCATACTACTTGGGATATTCCACAGGAGATTCTAGATAAGGTCGTCCTACCTAAATATTATCCTCCAAAGAAAGGTAGATTAGAAACGACAAGACAGCCATCCGTTGGAGAACCTCGTAAAAAGAAGAAGAGTTCAAGACCATCCGATGGAGGTGAGAGCTCGAGATGCTGATTATTTGTGTTTTGTGTAACTTTTTACTCGTTGCGTATGTTGTTTGTGCTTTTGTACCTTTGTAAGACCTATTTGTGTTTGTAAGAACAGGTTGGAAAAACTAGTTCACATGTATCAGGAAAGTAGTCCCATTGGTCCTAGTATTACCCACTTAGTAGTACTAGTAGTCGCAGAAGTACCTACAAAGTAGTCCTATTGATCCTAGTATTACCCAAACAGTGGTCCTAGTAGTCCTTTTATTACGGTTGTAGTAGTTCTAGGTGTCCTAGTATTACCTGTAAAGTAGTCCTATTTGTCCTAATCTTACCAAGACAGTAGTACTAGTCGTTCTAGTATTTCCGATTTGCCGTATTGTTAGTAAAATGATGTAAAATTACATTTGTAAACATTATTCGACACCAAATAGGCCATTAAAACATCATTATTTACATAAACTACATAAATAAACTTAATTTTTTGGAATTGGTTACATGATCATCTAATGTGTACATGAAATGCCTTATACTTCTAAGGTTTGTTTTAAAAACTTAACCACACTAACATGACCAATGATCGAAAATAGTATTTTTATAAATTTTATGGCCTGGAATTATGGTAAATGTAGTTTATACAGTAAATGTTGGAGGTACTACTAAAAATTTTAAATATAAAGTATGTTACTACTAATAAAACTCAAAAACACCCAAAGTACAACTAGCAGAAAATAGTACTACTAGAAAACTGGTACAACTACAAAATGAAAATGCGGCGGCTGTCCATAAAAAGGCGGCGCACGTTTTTTAAAAGGCGGCGCACGTGTTTTAATTCATTTGTCGGCTGTCACGTGTTTAATTCATTATTGCTCATTTGTTTTATGATAGTTGTACCAGTATTTCTAGTTGAACCGAAAATAAAATTCAACACATAATTTTAATAAAATTCATAGCAACATAAATTCAACACAACAGAATTTCAAAAAAAAAAAAAACATAAATAGTTAATAAAGTCATACCAAAAAAAAAAAGTTCACAAAGTCACTTACGAACATAAGGGGAAACCCTCGCACGAGAAGGCTTGCATTCCCTCTTTGGCCTAGGAGTTTTTGCCCTCTCAATCCATTTCTTCAATTGCTTTTTCATATTAGGCGTGATCTCCGGAGTTCCCGGAGCCGGTTGACTCGGCTGACCTTAAAAAAAAAAAAACATTAAGTTTTATGTCAAGTAACAAAAATATCAAAATGTTAAAACGAACCATTTCTTACCAAAGATTTCATCTGCAATCCTCTTCTCTTCAGCTAGAGCATCTGCAGGCTTCTTCGCTTGCGTCTCCGGAACAGACTCCTGAGAGAAATATAAAACCGTAAGAGTACTACTAATATTACCAACACAGTAGTTCTAGTATCACAAACACAGTAGCTCTAGTTGTCCTACTATTACTAACGTGCAATGCTTCTTCTTGAGTATATGGAGGTTGACTCGGAGGTTGTGTCGCATCATCATCTTCCTCATCCTCATCCTTCTTCTCATCCTCTTTATTCTCATCCTCATCCTTCTTCTCATCATCTTCCTCATCATCTTCCTCATCCTCATCCTTCTTCTCATCCTCTTCATCCTCATCCGAATCCTCCTCCTCCTCCAGCCTTCTCATACTCATCTTCGCAGCCTCCTCCTCGGCTGCCTTTTTCTCCGCAGCAGCCTTGTCCGCAGCCTCCTTCTCCTCGGCAGCCTTCTTCTCTTTAGCTTCCTTCTCCTTGGCAATTTTCTTCTTCTTCGCCTCCTCCCATTGAGCCCTCTTCGCATCCTCTTTCTCTTTGGCTGCCTTCTCTTTGGCTGCCTTCTCCTTGGCAGCCTTCTTCTCTTTGGCTGCCTTCTCCTCGGCAGCCTTCTTCTCTTTGGCTGCCTTCTCCTCGGCAGCTTTCTTCTCTTTGGCTGCCTTCTCCTCGGCAGCCTTCTCCGCCAATGCAGCCAAAGACCCGGCAGCATTGAAGGCAGCATCTTCATTACCTACACACAGAAAGTTTCATTACTAACAAGTAGTAATAGTAGTGCTACTATTACCAATAAAGTAGTCCTAGTAGTCCTGGTTGTCCTCATGCAGTAGTTCTAGCAGACCTACTATTACTAATCAAGTAGTTCTAGTCGTTCGAGTAGTCCTACTATTACCAATCAAGTAGCCCTAGTAGTCCTGGTTGTCCTCATGCAGTAGTTCTAGCAGTCCTACTATTACTAATCAAGTAGTTCTAGTCGTTCGAGTAGTCCTACTATTACCAATCAAGTAGTCCTACTACAGTAGTTCTAGTAGCCCTAGTATTACCGAGCAAGTAGTCCTAATAAACCTAGTATTACCAAAAAACGTATTTACAAGAGATTTACCTTGGAAAGATGATCCACCGGTTTCAAATTGATTACCAGGCACGTAATCATCGGTAAAATCCACCGGTTTCAGTTGATTTTCCACAATTATCAGCCTTTCGTTCATTCCCTTAACCGCCTTGTTAATCGTTTCCATATTTTCTTGAATTGGTTTCATCATCGACTCCATCATCTTCTTAATCTCTTCTTTCAATCCGCCTTGATGCTGTCCCCTGCCAATTGGCTCAAGTCGCCGTTGGCCTGCTTCTTGGGCTTCTTCTTCGCCTTCTTCTTGGTCTTCTTCAACTGGTCTACTTCGGCATTCAATGTCCCTGCGATAGAGATCCTCCCACCATATCTTCACTTCGTCCCTCATCAATAACTTGTTCCAACTGTCAACAGCAGCGTCATCCCTATCGTTATCATCCTTGAGCTCATGGTCAAACAAGTTCATTTCATCCAAGAGGTTGGACAGAAGCCTCTGCTCTGCGTCGTTGGGGACCAAAACACTCGTGATATCCTGATAGAAAAAAAAAACCAACTTCAATTACTAATACAAATAGAACTACTAAAGCTAGTCGTACCACTATTACTAGAAATACTAGTACAAATACAACTACTAAAGCTAGTCGTACCACTATTACTAGAAATACTAGTACGAATGGAACTACTAAGACTAGTCGTACTAGGATTACTAGAAATACTAGTACGAATGGAACTACTAACACTAGTCGTACTAGGATTACTAGAAATACTAGTACGAATGGAACTTTTTACATACCTTTGTATCTCCAACCGTGCGGTACATGGCCTCCAGACTTAAATCAGCTGTCCCAGTCTTCTTGAACTGCTTTTTGCACATTCTGGGACACTCCTCACCGTATGATGTATCTGCTGGTTTTCGATACACAGCATCCAGAGCTGGGATACATTCGAATGCCAAAATCTGCACACATTGTTGAACCAATTATACCAGTTGTACCATAATATCAATTATAACAATTGCAAAAAATAATTCGATTTTTACCTCCAGACCGTTGATAAACCCAGGAAATATGTAGCTCACACCGTCTGGAATCCTTCCGTTATGATGCGTCCGAACGGCGTGTATCTGATAGATGCAGTCTTCAAATGTGTAACGTCCCCATGGGAACGTTCTACATGCATCGAGATCATCCACAATTTTCAGAAGGAATTTCTCAATGGGTCCATTATGCTTTGTTCTCTCTTTTAATACGGTGGCTAGGAAGTAGAGGACCAACATTCTGAGCCGATTATCACCATGTTCTCTTGTCATCCCTCTAAGCGCAGTAAGGACATCTCCTGCATTAATGGATTTGTTGGCTTTCGCCACGCCAAAGTGATTCTCCACGAACCTCATCTTTCCCAGCCTCTCCTTATTCGCCGGGTACATGTGGCAGAACAATCCAGACAGTAATGCATGCTCCCTGTTGGAGTATCGAATGGGTACTCCATTAACCACGAACCATGCCTGGTTCTTCTTCTCAGTATTCGCTGTCCTCTGAACCAACATGTTAACAGACTGCAGCTTTCGATGTTGCTGGGCAGGCATGTGCAGGATGTGCTTGAACTGCGGGTGCTCTTCAAACCACCTCTTCTCGTAGTCTTCCAAACCCAAACTTTTAAACAACTCTTGGAATCGGTGTACATGGCATTTCGCACCGAGCTTTAACGAACAAGAGTAGTCCTCGGGTGGAAAGGCAAAGCTTTGAGGTTTCATTGCGTCAACAACCTGAAAACAAATCAAACAAACAATTTTAGAACTTCTTCAATACGACCAGTTGTACTACTATTACTACTCTTACTAGAACTACTGGGACAAATAGGGTTCTAGTTGTACTGATTTAAGTAGTACTACTAGTAATATTGGAACAAATAGCACAAATAGGAAGTAGTTGTTCTAGTTGTTCCAATATTACTAGTATTACTACTTAAATCAGTACAACTACACCTACTGGAATACTGGGACTTAAGTTGTGCTAGTTGTCCCGTTTTTATTAGTAATACTAGTAATAATGGAACAACTAGTATTACTGATAAAACCGATACAACTAGAACAACTATGACTCCTATTATCTCCTAAACAACCTCAAATTCAACAAATCATAAGTTTCTACTCTCCAAATTCAAGTCATTATGCCAAATTCAAGTCATTACTACAAATGAAACTATCATACTAACTAGTACAACTAGTATAAATAGCAAATACAGTACAACTAGTGTATATAGCAAATATTCACAAAAATCCTATTACCCTTTGCGGAGCCGGCGTTGAACCTTCCTGACCCGAGGCCGGCGCCGGAGGCTGAAGAGATGGCCGCGGAGGCGGCACATCGGTCGGATCTGGAAACCCTGGTTGTAACGTTGAAGACTGAGTCTGAGTTTTCTCCTCTGTCTGCATCGAACTTGGCGCCGCCGCACGAGTCCGAGGAGAGCCAGAAGTTCCCGACTGTGCGCGCGCCGGAGGAGAAGGAACCGCCGCCGTCCTCGACGGAGGATTGGTGCCTATCTTCCTTCGAACATTACGGCCATCCCCGCTTGACTGACCTCCTTTCCCTCCTTTAGAAGTCGAATCCGCCGCCGCATCCGGACCTTTCTTCCCCGGAGGAGGAGAGCGAGGTCTCTTGTCGGACTTCGAACTCTCGGTCTTCGATGGGGATTTCCCCATTTTGGTTTTAGGTGGCATGTTATCGAAGAATTGAGTGGATTAGAAGAGAGAAATCAATCGAAATTGGAGAAGAAAAGAGAAAAAGAGGAATCAGTTGTAGAAGAAAATGGATTGATGCAGAATTTCGAATTTTTTCAGAAGAAAAAAAAGAAACTGGTTTCTCGAAGAAGAAGATGATCTCGAACCGTCGATTCGGTTTTGGGAAAGTAACCGTCTCGGTTTGGGTAACTGATTCGAAACCATTTCGGTCTGGTTTAGAGCCTGTTTTTTTTGTAAATAAGTTGAACTAGTAAGGACATAATTGTGTTTTCATTCGATTTTTATTATTAAAAAAAATAAAAATAAATTCTGTTTATATCAACACCATCTAAGATCATTGTTCTCCTTCTCAACACCATTTGGGCAATTGATTCGACCATATTTGTTTGCTGTGTTCTCTCTCTCTCTCAGTCATTAGGCGAGAGAAAACGCAGCGAACGGAAAGGTTCTTCTTTTGAGACGGTGAGTGCATTTTTACTCTCCGGCGATACCAAATAGGTCTCCGTCGACGTTAGTTTTACACGATCACTTGCTTTTTATGCATTTCTTTATTTTTCCTATAAAAAATGTAAATCCCCAAGTCCAACCTAGGGATTTGCACATTGACCGTACACTTGTATATGAAGACCCGTTTTTTGTGTGTTTCCAACTTTTCTCTCTGTCTCTCTCTCATTACTCAACACTGTTTCGTGTTCTCTGTTTTGATAACATTTAGGGTTTATCAAATCGGAATACAAGATCGGCGAGGTGTAAGTAAAGGACTAAACAACTCCGAAAAGAAAGGTTCTTTCTTTCTTGTTTTCTCCTCATCTGATTTGATTATGACAAGTCATCTTCGTTTTCACTAGCAAAACCGGCCCTTAATTTTCAGAACCGAGAAAATGTTGCCCAGGAGTTTTACTGATAAGATCCAAGGTAATGTAAGCAAGCTTAGCTTCTGGAAGTCTCCTCCTCAAGGCAAAAATTGGAAATCTAAATCTATGGTAATTTCAATATTACTCTGTTTGTTGCTCAGATCTGTCTATCTTCCAAGAAACGATTTTCATTATCTCCCTTAGGAGGGTAGGATAATGGCATAAAGCTGCCTGCTTCTTGCTCTGCTTTGCCTTTTTGTTTTGTCAACTTTCTTGTTACTTATTTTCTTGTTTTTCTCATCTTATTGTCCCTTTCGTTTGCTTTTAGTTCATGTTTCTCTACTAGTGTGTTGGTTTTAATGTCCTTATCTCTGCTTTGCTTGACCCACAAACCAAGCTCTTAGCTCGTGTGTTTGCTGCATTTGGTTTTACTTTGGAAAGTTTTAGAGTGTTAGTCTCATGTTTCCTCTTGTAACGTCAGTGTTGTGATTTCTTGGTTTTATGAAGAGGATTATTCCGGAAGAATTTGTGAGAAGCACAGAGGGGGGAATTGAGCACAGGTTGGTGTGTAGTGCTTCTTGGGGCAATTCCTGGCAGTTCTGGCTCCAGCGAGAAAAGAAAGGTCTGGTTATTCTAAAAGAAGATTGGGATGATTTTGTGGATCAGAACCTTTTAGGTCCGAATGATGTCTTGTTCTTCGCACACGAGGAGACCATGTTTCTTCAAGTGCAGATCTTTAAGAAAGATGGGAAAGAGATCATCGAGGCGCCTGTTGAACATGAACCCGAAACTGAACCGTTTCACCTTACGCCCCAGAATGCTTACCAGGAGACAACCCCTGCATCTGCTTCTGGTAAGACCATTCATATCAAAAGAATCATCTTCACTCCACGTTTCTCAAACTCCACACCAAGGTTTGATTCTGTTTTTTTGGTTGAATTTTTCAGCAAGTGGAGGAACAGATGGTCGAGCGAGACGGGCTTCTGGTTCTTGTGATGTCAATAACCCCGAGCGATATCTCCTGAATCGGAAAAACCCTTTCTTCGTGAAGACACTGACTAAAAGAAACGACGTTCTGGTAATAGAGTAGCACAGTTGTGATTCTCTACTCATAAACTTCTTAGTTTCTTTTTGTATGTTGCAATGCTAAGACTTGTCTTTTTTTGCTTATGTCCCATGTATGTGCAAGTAGTATGTACCCAAACCGACGATTTATAAGTATGGCTTGATGTTTGGTCCCACGAATTCCGCGATGAGTTACCTTCTTCCCGAAGGAAAAGAGGAGGGCTGGACTAAGATCTATGGCAATAGCCCTTGTTTCAATGGCTGGACGAATATATGTCGAAAGCACAATCTGAATATTGGAGACTCTGTTGTTTGTGAACTCGAACTCTCAGGAGGTGTCGTCGCCGCTGTTAGACTGCATTTCCCCAATAAATGAAGAGATGAGTCCTCTCTTGTCTCCTTCCTATTGAGTTTTAGGTTAATATGATAACAATTCTAAACATTTGAGTTTTTACCAACTTGCTATTTTAATCCTAACTCAATTAATGTGACCTCTTTGTGTTGTTACTTGTTTGCCAAATTTCTTATTCTGCTTTTGGTTTGGTTCAGTTTGCAGAATATCTATTCTTGGGATAAGTTTCTTTTACTGTTTCTTCCTTAAACGACACTAGTCTAAAAACGAAATTGCAATCTTAGATTATATTAGAGATATTCGATTAATCTTAACAAGTTTGTAACGAGCTCTTCTTTTAATTATATAAGAGGTCTACATACATAAGGAAAACGGCGACGTTTCTTTTGCCTTTTCATACAAGAAAATACATATAAAACCCTACCTTGTAAATAAAGTAAACCTCTGTTTTTTCACCATCCCTTTAGAATAAAATTAAGAAAACACACCAAAAGACAATTTTGGAAGAAAATAAGAAATCCCACACACTTCATTTCTTGTAATAAGTTTCATATATCTATGGCTTACGAACGCTTAAAAGCTTGACGTCGTCGATCACAGGCCCACACAAAGACGAGAAATCATCACTTCTCATTGCATAGAAAGTGCTGTAAAACATAACTCTGGTTCGGGTCGAAACCGCCACAAATCGGATTGAAGCTCGTTTACACCCTCCGGTTCCACGTGACTCGTAAGGGACCTTAAGTGTCTCTTTTCCTGCAAAAGCCTCAACTACCATTGATCCTTTACAAGCGTTGTTAGCATCTCCAACCGCAAAAGACAGGACGTAAGTCTTCCCAATGATGGTCCGAGCCACTTGAGCGATCGCGCTCTCTTTTCCCGCTACAAGCTCAATGGCTCGGCGACCTTGTGGGACTGAGAAGTGTTCCGTGTCTACGTATTTGACGGCTTTGAGAGACTCGACCATCCAACCGGGTAAAGGAGAGTGGTCGTCTTCTATGAATGGTGGGATCAGAACTCCTGTGGTTGCGCCGGGTAGTACTAATGGACCTTCTTCAAATCCTCCGTTTTTCAAAATGTTCTCTATAAAATTAAACCATGAAACAAGAAAAAAATCAAACAAAGAAAATTCCGTTGATCACTTGGCTTTTTGAACTATTAAAACTACAAGTATTTGATCTAACATAAACCAAACTAAATCTTAACATGTTTTAAAGTACTACTATTCAAAACAGAGTAATTAATAGAGAGTAATAAACACTTACTGTTGGTTGGTCGAGGAGGGTAAAGAGATCTCATTGCAACACCATCAATGAGTGGTCCACAAGCTGGATCTTCTTCTTCACCTGGATTATGTATCACAACTTCTGCAACCTCACTCTCTGCCTGAAACGCCCAAGCATAAAGATCCCAACCACTGCTACTATACACAGTCTGCACCGGAATCACTCCCGAGTCAGGAGCCACCGATATGTTGAGTCGTTCGTCTTGAGCACAAGTCCTAGCTGCACTGAAAGTGAGTGAGTAATACATTCCTTTGACCACTTTGAGTCTTTGTTTGATCGATGCTTCGTTCCCTAGCCTGACCGCGAATTTACCGGCGGGAACAACGAGAAGCATGTCTCCTTGTTTGTGTCCTGAGGTTATGTACTCGACGAAACCTGAGACTTCCCAGTTTGGGATTGCTAATTTGTTCACCACTTCGGTTCCTTTCAAGTCTGATGGTTTTGGTCCTAGCTCGAAGTCCCCGTTCGGTAACAGTCCTGTTAAAAAGACCGAATTACCCTTATGAGTGATTAGGAATTTATTTTAAGTTAAAGAGAAGATATATATGCACGTGAGGTGTGTCCGAGAGACAGCCTAACTTGGGCCTGTGTACACATGAATTAGCTTTTATGAATGGACCCACTCAAACCTTCATTTGATTGGAAATGTCCAAAAAACTTTATTGCTGTGTGTTTATTTGTTGTCAGGAGCAGGGTTAAAATTGTAACAAAAAAATCAAACTCGTAACAAAAACGAAATTATTTCATTTTTATTCGATTTTAAGTACAATAGTCTATATAGCTAGCAGAGGCAAGTACGAGTAGTAAAATCATCATTACTAATTCTGACAAATAATGACAATTTCTAACTACCAACGTGATACTGGTAACTTTGCCTTTAGATTTTTTTTTTTTTTTTTTTTTGCATTTCTCACTTCTTTTAAGAATTCTGAATAAAATTTGACTTTCTTTTTCATTAAATTTTGTGAAAAAAATAAGATTAAGAAACCCCTTACTAAACCGTTCTAATAATAACAGTGGGGGATAATATAGCTATCTTTATAGTAGGAAATCGGAATTGAGAAAAGAAAACTGTATTCATGTAATAATGGTTGATTATATGTGGAGTATGGAGTAAGGTGTTGGTATAATTGAGTTTACCGTCACGGAAGGAGACGACGGCTGAATTGGCGGTGGCGATGAGAAGGAAGAGAGACACGACGGTGACACCTCCCATTGTAACGGAGGAAGCAAAGAGATAAAGAGAGAATTTGTTTTGTATTTGACAAAGAGAGTTTGGGGCTATTGCTTATAAGGAGGTGGAACAATGAAAGTCCCCTTAATGGTTGCTATAATTTACGGGTGTATGCCACTGATGTAGTTTGTGTATCCCACGTGTGTCCTTTTCCACAGATTTGGAACCTCATGGACCAGTAGGGGTACTTTCGGATATAAAACAATTTTGTTTAATGATTTTTAACTTCTGTTTATCGCGGTGAGGCGGTGACTGGGGAAGCTCGAGACCCCACACACACACAAAAAAAAATACTAAACGTAATTATGCAACGGTGATCTTTTAATCACATGCCATAAACACATGTTGTATGTAAACTGGGGACTTCAAAAACAGAGAATTGGGCACGCGCGGCGATTCTAACCCCAAAAAACTCGTTTCGTTCACTCCGTCTTTGCCGAACTGCTCGTCTCTCAGGCGGCTGGGTTCGTCCGGCGCTGCGAGAGGGCCTCTGTCCTCCCCCTTTCTGCTACGGTTCCCTTGGATCGTGCCCTCCTTCATCTTCTTGACCGGTACTGCATCACATGGTGAGTGGTCGGAGAAACGCGTCGTGACGGCCGCGTCGGAGTTCAAGGGTATCTCCGCCGTCGCCTCTGTGCTTGTCGAAGCCATAGAGTCGTCGTCCGGTGCTGGGCTCAAACCCTTGCTTCGCCTCACGACTCTTCGACCGTCAGATCTACCCCGTAGATCTCCCTTTGACCTCGTAATTCCTTTGCTGGAAGAGGATTCAATCTGCTTGGAGCAGCGTCCGTTAGCCGTGACGAATCCTCTTTCAACTTTTCTGGTCTTGCAAGCTCCCGACCTGCGGTTGGGATGCTCCGTCGTGCAAGGATTTTAGCTGGTGGTGCGGCTTCTCCAGCGCCGGACTTCTACCTATTGAGGAAGGTGGAGGCCTGTGGAGGACCGGACTCTGTTCCACCACTCTTTCCCCTTGTCTTCTCTTCGGCTCGTGGCTTGGTGAATCTCGATTGCGGTGTTGAATTAGCTTCTCCTGAGGCTTTCTTCTCCAATTTTGGGGCCTCATTCCCTTAGCCCCGACCGTCTTGAGGTTGTTGCAGTGCATAGTCCCAGGGGTTTGGTGATTTTGGCTTTGCCTAGTCGATAATGCTCGTTGATTTGGCCTCTCTTGAGCTGGACTTACTGTGGACAGCGATCTCTCCTCCTGATTGGAGGTCATGGTTGCGTCTCGAGCTGTGAGGTATTGCCTTGGTTGTCGCTTTCCCTCCCCTGGTTCTTGCGGTGTTGTAGAATGAATTATAGCTTAGCTGCCGGTGGTAGCTTGTTAGTTGTCTCTTTGGTCTACATCGTCGTATTTCGGTACTTGTTGGTTGGGCACGACCTGTTGTTGGTTGTATCCTTCTCTTCAGGTTGGTTTTTTAGGTTAGTTGTTGGTTAGGTGCAGAGGTCCGTACGACTTGATTTGTGCTGTAGAGGAGCTAGTAAGATCGTTGCGGTTAGGAGCGTTTTCGTTGGTTATATCTTGCTTTGTACTAGCCATGGTTGTTGGTAGGGGAAGCTTGCTCCTTTCGCTTCTTGGTGTAAGGTCTTTTCTTGGAGCTAGCTCATGGATTCGCGTTTCTAGTCGCTCTCACTAGATTACCAGGGAGTTAGTGATCGAGGTCGTTGAAACCCGTTTCGTTGACACCTCTTTGTTTGGTCCTCTTTGAACGGTTTCTACTGCTTCGGGTTTGGTTTCTCTTCGGCTTTTGTTTCATGCCTTCACAACTTCTCTGCGCCAAATGATCCTGGATGAACATCCAACATCGACATCACTTTGCCTGCTCTGTTAACCTTCGGGTAAATGTTGAGCGGCGGATTGAAAATCTTATATGTTTTATGATCTTCATATTTTTATCTTTTTTGTCGTGGAATCATTTACTAGATTTATAACTAGCGATTGTAAACCTGAACTTTTTCATTCATGAATGAAATATTTATCTTTTAGCAACAAAAGTAAAAAAAAAAACTAAACACTCAAGTCTACGATTGTGAAAATGATGTCTTTTAGTTAATCTTACATGTGAATCTACGTGACATATCTCATTAATTAATTATGATGATATAACTATGGAAGACCAATTTGGTCGTTTTGATAGATATACTACGAGGAGAATCGTTTATCGTGGCGTGGCATGTGTAATGTGTTACACCAAAAAACAAAGTTCAAAAAGATTAAATATCCCATTCTTTTTTGAAGTTAACAAAGCCCTTTGTCTTCTTTTGTTTTTGTCTCTTCGTGCATTTTCTGCTTTTGTTTCTTGGTTGTATCTTTAATGATAGGAATGAGAACTGTGCAAGCTATGTAGGGCACCGTTCACTGGCTAAGAATGCGGTTTCCAAAATCGGCAGTGTCTGAAATTCAGAATTGCGTCTTCTTCTCATCTTTATCAGCCCAAGAAAAGGAAACTAATTAATTTGCGTCCCCAATTGTATTTGCATTATCTCAATTTTCTATTTATAAATTATTCAAAATCACATCATACTAATTAGTTTCTTACATGGTTTCTTTACTAGCTAATCTTAATTTTGAACATCATTTTAGTGGCCGGACTCTCTCATAAGTGCAATTTTATTCTGATGGGACTTTAATTCTACACCGAATATTGCTTCAAATATATGAAACATCTAACAAAATATGTGTAACTCTCCAACTTAATTTCAATAACAAAACTATCAATTCATTTGTGTTTTATATCCGTTTGTTTGAGAGAAAAATGTCACTTATGTCTATGTGAATAACTGAATTACTTAACGTTACTACAGTAAAACTTCTATAAATTAATAATATTGGAATTTTAAAAATTTATTAATTTAGAGAGATATTAATTAATCGATAAAATTTATAGAGATATATCTGTTTTAGGTACAAATTTTCTTTATCAAAATTTAAATGATATTCTGTTCAAGAATTTAATTAAATTCATTTGTAAAAATAATATGTATTAACTTGAGATTATGATTTATACTTTTATTATTGTACTAGAATAAATATTAACATCATAATATACTATCCATTTAAAATTAATACACATTATTAGTACTAAAATTTAGAAAAAAAACATGGTTATCGTTCTTAATGTGATGATAAAGTCAGCAACGATAGATATCATGATACATTTGGAAAGAATTATGTGTACAAAATCAATTATCGTGTCTATAACTTATCATAAATTTTGGATACCGAAAAACAATCATAAAAGTTTGTTTGATATAGTAAGTAGAATAAAAAGATACCGAAGCCAAAAAAATTATATATATATATATATCTATAATTATACATGATTATTAATTTATTATATTATAGGAACCATATTTTTATATGGGAATTTCAAATCTTATCTTCTTATCAAATTTCGTAAATTTTTACATTGGTCCGAAACGTGATAATTTATTAATTTATGGTGATTATTAAATTTATTGAGTATTAATTTATAGAGGTTTTACTATATTAATTGATTTTAATCAAATTTGTTTCCAACAAAAGAAGAGTTCGGGCAGTATGTATTAATTATAGAGCAACAAAAATGTTGATTTTAAGAGCAATATTAGAACAAACTACAATCACTATTTTAAAATGTTGAATCATAATAATAGAAGCATAAAGATGTGAGAGCAGAAAACCGTCTGAAACGTGGGTGGGTCCTGTGGGTAACGAACGAATGGGGCCCATCTAAAAAAAAAGAAGAGGGCGAGAGGAGAGTGCAAAAGGCAGGATCATGCATTTGTCTCCTCCTCCTTGTACACTTCTTTTACTCTTTTACGGGCCCATTGCTTGTGATGACTCGATCTCTGCCTAAAATAATGCACAATTTTTTTATAGATAACGTTTTACTTTTCTTTTTTGTTTTTTGAAATTTTGATAACGTCTTACTATTGTTATGTTTATTATAGCAAAGACAAAAATACTCAAGGTTCATCATATTCATTTACACTTTTGTTATATTAAGGTATATGAATTGTGTTAGTTCAAAGCCAAAGTTAGCAGTGTATAGATTAACTTTGAACACACTACCAAAAATTTGAGTTATTAGAAACCGTTTTTGTTTAACGAGAGTTTTATCAGGCAAAATTCTCAAATAATATTTGATCATGCCACTGCAATTAGATCAACAAGTATCCAGAAGCATTTTTAAAGCCTCTTTAGTCTTCACAAAACAACAAAAAACACTACTATCAGAGTAATAATCGACAATAATAGTTGGCAAGTGAAGTGAGAGAAAAGACTGTAAGAAATTACTTTCATTTAATTCAACATTGTCTTTTTTTTTTTCTTGGTTTGGTTATCAGTAATTCATTAATGAATTTAGGCCCTCATGTGCTAATGTGACTCACATGGAAATGTCTTCAAAACAAATCCATATCGTTTTCTACTGACAACTCTATTAAATGTAATACCTTATCTCATCCTTATCTACCTCAGACTTATTCACTAGAAACCGTGCAAAGCATCGCTGTGTACGATTCATGTAAAAAATGTTGAAAATAGCATCTTTGAGGTATTGTGCAAAGAATAAACACTTACCTTATTTTTAATTGCACAAGGACTCTCCCTCCTGCAATCCATAGCTTCATCAAGCTTACATTACACATTCAATATCATACCATCTTATACATGAGTATAGTGTTTACATAAACCGTAGATAGCCATACAAAGCAAATTGTGTGGCAGATTGATGAAGCCTGGAGAGTAAGAAAACGGCGAAAAGATTAGGATCTGACTGGTTAAGTGGGCTTTGTTTTTAGCATAAGAGAGGCTAACATGCTTAAGGAATGGTTCTTTGGTAGAGAGGTAGAGCTCCCAAAGCTTCTCGCTCAGCTCTTTCCCGCTTCACCTGCACACGAAGTCCACTATGTAAGAACTTTGCTGTAAAATTTCTCTAATGCTACAAGATAGAGAAAACCAAAATTCATAATACAAGTTCATTATAATTATATTAAATAGCAGTTGATGGAGAACACATATTCACTTTTGATCATTGATCTAGCAGCTGAAGATATGAATATGAACATTTGTGCAGATGAAATAAGCATATGGCGGTTTGCAAGCAAACCAAAATCGGCCTAATCCTGGTTTCGTTCTTAAAAAGAAACTGCATTTGGGACTTACAAGAGCCAGCATTTCTTGGAGGTAGCTCCTGAATGGTGTCTGCAGTGCCTGTGAAATTACATAGGAAAAAGGTTTATATGTCACAGTCAAAAGCACCATATCAGAAACATTTTCTTCAATGGAAAACGCGGAAGAAACTGTACTAAATTAGGCAACCTTTCCTCAGTTATGAGGGATGTCATATGTTGCAGCCTGTGGTTGTACATTAAGACCAACGTGACAGAATATCATACACAGCTTATCAGGTTTCAATTATGCCATAAAGAAAGACTAAACCATAGAAATAAAAATCTAGATTGTTCACAAACGAGCTCCTTATATACATCTAATCATGCAAACTTGGTCACTATAAGGGAAAGTTATCAAAGTCCTCAATATGTTGAAATGATAGAATAGGTCTCAGTGATCTAAAATCTATGCCTTAGAGCCATGGCTTAAGACTTAATGTAGGCACAGAAGATTGAGACACAATGAAATTACAAAGTAGCCTCTGCAGAGAAATCGAAATCGGTGCTTGTAAGACCCCATTTCTACTATATCTCTGCCATGATCAATCCAGAGAAAGAGCAACTATACAATATAATATCTCTCTGCAATGCTTACAATCATCCGCGTAGTGAAACAATACATGGCAAACAGAGAAGAGAACTCCAAACTACCAACGTTTCGCATTTGGATACTCCATAAGCTCAGTATTATCACTAAGTTTGAAGAAATACCTGAAGATTATCTGGAAGGTACTCGTGTTTCATTGAGAGATCCATCGCACGCTTTAGACGCTGGTTACGAGCATCGACGACCTCCCTCGGTAACCGATTAAGCGCCTCCTTAATATCCAAATCGTACAAAGGATCGTAGAGATCGTCGTATCTGAGACCTAAACATTCGTAATTTCAAAATCAGCCAAAAAATCGAACACAAGAAATAGGGTTCCTTGAGAGCGAGAGAGTACCGTATCTGCGGAGGCGATTAGAGACGGATTTCATGTGCAAACGAGCCAAGAAATTCTTCCTGGGATCTACTAAACTCTGAAGAAACGACGCCATTGTTCTTCTTCAGCCTCTCTCTGCAATACTCCGAAATGCGATTCCGATGTAAGCCACTCTATTTGTAATTTTACCCGGGAAGGAAGGAAGTAGAAGAATCGAGACGTCTGACTAAACGACGTCGTACAAAACTTCCACAGATATTTTATCAAAAAAAAAAAAAAGTGGGACCTTTTGTTGACTTTGAACGCGTTTTTGCGTTGACCAGTTTCGTCTTCACTCGATCGATCATTTGCGAGAGAAGATCTAAGATAAAGATAAATCGTCTTCTAAAAACGAAATGGGAAACTGTCTCTCGCCTTCCACTGATGAACAACTTTCTCCTCCCATTTCATCCAAGCTTGGTTAAGCTCATTGGCTATGGTATGTTGTTCGTCGTTTCTGAATACTTTCCAAACGGAAGCTTAGAGGGTTACATCTATAGAGGTAATGAAGTTTTTTTTAAGACAAGTCTTCTCCTTTCTTGGCCTTAATGATTTATGCATTTCTCTCATAGAGACTCGTCCAAGGCCATTGTCGCGGCTTAAGATATCCACAGGAGCAGCTCACTGTCTTGCCTTCTTGCACTCTAGGAAGAAAGCCCGTCTCTACCGTAGATATCTCACTGCTTCTAAAATCCTGCTCGATATCGGTATGGATTCGCTTACACTTTTCTTGATTACTTTGATCATTAATTAACTTACAAGGAGTTCAACGCAATAATTTCTTATTTCGGACTCAAAACGCTACCTTCTCATGATGAAGGGACGCATGTCTCCTCGGTTAGATATCACTACGCACCTCCCGAATACATATTGACAGGCAACAATCTTCCTTCTCTCTAAAGTTACAAATGAACATTGAATTCAAAGACACTAACCTTTGACTGATGATTTCATCGTTATACCATATGCAGGGAAGTCTCACATGCCGGGAGATGTATATAGCTTCCGTGTTATATTGTTCAAGATCTTAACTGGCTTTGGAAAGCAGCGCATAATCGTAGCAATACGAGCTTTACCAAATGACAAGGAAAACATTAAAGATATGATCGATCCAGATTTAGAGAATAGCTATCCTCTCGAACAAGGGATGCGTATGTGCGAGGTTATAAAACGAAGATCCAAAGAAACGACCATCCATGCAACAAGTGCTAGATGATTTGAATGCAATAGCTCAGATTTGAGGGGTAAACTAAGAAGGCTATTATTTATATAAGACCATGTTTAATGGTCATACTCATGTCGGATGAGACGGTCTCATGAATACATGTGGCGATTCCGGATTAGGTCTGGACATTCTGATTTTGTTTTTCTAAATAGTAAATAAAATGAAAATTTAGGATAGGCATGAGCATACGGGTATTCGGGTCGGGTCCTACCGGATACAGATTCTGTCGGGTATAAAAATTTTATACCCATACAGGTACCTGTAAAGCTTTGGGTCGGGTACAAGTTCGAGTTTTTTGGATACATGTTCGGGTCGGATCACAATTAGTTGTACCAAAAATCCGAGTACATGTATACGTTAAAATTTATGAAACATAATAAATTCAAGTTTTTATAAAATATTGTATATTTATATATACTAATTTGATTTTCTTTCGTTTTATTTTTTATACAAAATATTTTTTTTTAGAACCCTATTGAGTATCACCATATAAAATACAAAAATTAGAAAATCTTTAATGAGTCTCAAAAATTAAAAACTATTAAAATTAATACTAAATTAATCTTGGTAATACCCACATGATATCATCAATAAACATGCTCTAAGTATTCGTAAAACTAAGTTTGAAAAGAAAAAACTATTCATCAAACTTGTAAACTTAAATTAAACTAAAAAAACCAAGTAGATACCTACAAAATTATATAGCTTAAGAATTTTAATATATATTTTATTTTAATTTAATACTCTTTCCGTTTTTAAATGATTGACGTTTTGAAAAAAAAAATTGTTTCCAAGAGATTGATTTTTTACCTTTTTTTATGTAATTTTTAAGAAGTAATGATGATGAATTGTGAATTTCAAAACATATTAATTAATTTTGTTAAATTACTATTGGCTAAAAGTTGTAGAAAATTGTTTAACACAAAAAATAATGGATTTATAAATTAATATATTTTCTAAATATGTGAAAACTTTAAAAAATCAAGGGAACAATTGTAAAAATACTACTTTTGGTGTGAACATTTACAAGAATGTCACTTAGAGATGTTCATTTGCAAAAATGCCACTAATTATAATTTTTTAAAACCTAAATCTTAAAATTATAAATCTTAAAAAATGTTTTGATCCTTAAAACCCCTTAAACCCTCAAAACTAAACCATAATACAACATAGTTAACCAAAACATAAATGATATAATGAAAAAATAATTTTGAAAAAGTGGCATTTTTGCAAAGATTTTGAAAATGTGGCATTTTTGAAAGTGGTATTTGAAAAGTGACAGTTCTTAAAATTTCTCAAAAATCAATCATATAGAAAACACATTATATGGTACTCCAATATTATCGGCTTGATCGACAAATATCTACAGTGACCTAGGTTGCATGGAAACGGAAACGGATACAGATACGTGGAAACGAAACGTTTGAAAACGTGGAAATGATTTTTTTAAAAAATTTAGGAAACGGGTACGTTTTGGAAACGCGCACACACAAACATATATATATATACAACTTCAAAAACAATATTTAAAGCAACTGAAACAATACAAATTATATACATAAATATTAAATAGCTTAACAAAAGCAAAAAGTATAATAATTTTGTTATTTTTAACCTATAAAAGTACTAAATATATCCTTAAATTTCCAAATTATTTAATTATTACGTAAGAAACAATTTTTCATCGTATTTCCAAAATGTAATCGAATATTTCCATCGTATTGAGATTTATAGGAAACGAGTTTCCGTCGCGTTTCCAATACGGAATTAAAGTTTCCATCGAGTTTCCAAATTAAAATATTTTAGGAAACGCGTTTCCGATTTTTTTTTAGGAAACGCGTTTCTATGGAGTTTTCAAGAGTTTCAGTTTCCGAAACGTTTCCAAAACGGGAAACGCACCTCGGATGAAGTTTCTATGCAACTTAGATGGTGACTACAATTCTTTTGGTCATCGCATTCATTACAATTTCTTGGTTTTTTTTAATCGTCTAGATTTATTATTATTTTATTACAAATTATGAGAACTGTTTCATCGACGATTCTAAACGGACAAGTCTTCCCGCCTTGATCCACGCCGAACGATTATATCTTGTCCCACGCTGAAGATCTCTTGTAAACTTGTCTCCATTAATCTGTATCAATATTAATAAATCGCATTTTCTGGGATTAGAATCCTAAGTTTGTTGGTGTAAAAGCATTAATGAACCCTTTAATCAAACCATAATTTCTTGGTTTTGCAAACTAATTAATACATAATTACGTAGTAACTAGCAAGTAACCCCTTTGTCGGTTTTGGTCAAAGGAGTATAATTCCCCCAATCAATATCCACTTACTAAAGTTTCCAAAAATATACGATCCTAATGATAATTTCAGTCAAATATTTATGTCCCTTTGACCATAATATCTATTTCCTGTTAAAAATTTAAAAGATCAAAACTATACCTTTCTCTCCTTGACCTCGTGATGTGTATATATATAACAGAGTATCCTCAGTTTTGAGGACACAATACAAATAAAATGTCTACAAGAATTAAGATGGCCCTCGTAATAAATCTTCTCTCTCTTTTGTTCTCAGTAGTCCTAGTTCGTTCGGATCAAAGTACAACGCTTCTTAGATCGTCCATGGTTAGCTTTTAAACAAATACTTGAGACACATGTCTGGTTCTATTGTTTTGTACCTACTTCATTAGTAATTTAATAACAAAGCCGGAATTATCATCATTTTCACTAGTAATTTAACATCAATCTTTTTGTAAGTTCAATTCTCACATCTTTTTTTTGTTTGTCATTAACAGATACGCGGAAATGTAACATACGATTGCATTGATATCTATAAACAATTCGCACTTGAGCATCCTTTGCTCAAAACTCACAAAATCCAGGTGCATGGTCTCCAAAATTTATTGTCGTACAATTTTACTTTTATTTGTCTGATAAATATTGACTATATTATTTGCTGTTTGAAAAAGATGAAACCAACAGTTTCAAGAACTAAATTCAAGAATCATACTAGCAACGACAAAACATCTTCTAAGAATAGAATAGGATGTCCAACTGGAACTGTTCCTATATTGAGAAATACAAAAGAATTCATTACAAACTCGGAACATTTCGCCGATAAATATTTGCATCCCTTATCAGCCGATAGCCCAGGAACACATGTAAGCATTTATCTCAAGTTTTGTTCTCCTAAAACGTAGATCTAATAATGTTAGTTATATGTCTTCAAGTATTAAGTCATAATTGATATAATCACCTTTTTGTAGGTTGCTGGAGTAAGGTCACGTAATGGTCCATTCCATGGTGTAAAAGCATTTTTTGATGGACATAATCTAAACGTCGCAAAAGATCAAGCCTCGTATGAGCAAATATATATAGGCAGTGGATTAAATAATCAGGTCAATTTTATCTCAACGGGTTTGATGGTAGGTTTTATTTGATTTTTTTTGTTCCGCTTTTTATTTTATTTTATCAAAGTTCTCTATTTTTAATTTAATCTTTTGGGTGGTCTTAAAGTACTGCAATTTATTTGACAGATAAATCCAGGTTTTTTTCCCGACGGACGTGTTTGGACATTTGGATTTTGGAAAGTATGTTGTGTATACAACATTGTGAAAGCTTTAATCAAATAACTCGTAAATAATAAATATGACTTTGATAGGGTATAAATGGAAAAGGATGTTACAATACAGCATGTTCAGGATTTGTTCAAGTATCGAGTGTAGTTCCTATAGTCGAGCCCGTTTATTTTTCTCCAGGTGGCCCTAATTGGATGCATATTTCCATTCATCAGGTATTTTCTAATTTTATATAGATTTATTTCATTTATGAGCGACAAATTTATAAATTTTGATTTTAATTATATATATAATAAATTTTGATTTTAATTATATATATAATAAATTAGTGATCAATGTATATGACTATAGTCCTCTTTGACTAGGTTGTATACTTTACTCTTTAAAGTAATTTGATTAGCGTATTTTTTACTCCATCTTCTTACATATATTAACAAAAAAAAATTTTGTTGTCTATAAATATATATAAAAAGGATAAAAATACAAAAAATTGGTGGCTTACGCAAATGAACCCTCATGGACCTGACACAAATATTGGATATTGGCCAAAAGAGTTGTTTAATCTTTTCGACAATGGTGCAAATATGGTTGGAGTTGGGGGTGTAGTCCAGGCTTCGCCATCTGGTTCAAGTCCTCCAATGGGTAATGGCAATTATCCTGTCGGAGATCGCAAGAAATCATCAGCGTTTACAAATGTTGAAGTCTTGAATTCTAAATATGAACAACGTAAAATAAAAGATTTTCCTATAGAGAATTTGCTAGATAGTCCTAGATGTTATGGACTAAGAATTGGTAAAAATCCGTTTTTGTTTGGTGACAAACTTGGGTTTTTTTTTAATTATGGTGGTCCGGGAGGAAATTCTTGTGGAGTTTGACATTTGTCAATATAATGTTTAAATTTGGCATATAGTAAATTCATAATGAATAATTCTCTTCTTTTTCTATGTTCTCAATTAAGGGTAGTGTCTTTTAAACTAATGATTTTATTGGTAGTGGTTAATGTTCTATCTGACTGCTAGCAACCTTCGTCAACACAAGTAGAGGAAATAGTCTAGAATTGAAATGGTTAATCGACTCGGTTACTATTTCAGTTATAGTGGTCCAAGGGTTGTTAGATTTGAGGAGCAAAGTAAGAGGGTAATAAAATGCTGAAAAGATAATTCCACTATAAGACAAGTTACAACATAGTTGATGTATGCATATGCACAGACTCATTTGTATTCAATAACAACAACTGCAAATGATTGCGTTTCAATGTTGTTCAAAGGTTACACGCCTCTCTTCAGGCTCCCGGGTGCACCTGAAACAGAATTTTTTTCTTATGCATTTTTTTTGTCTTCTATAAATTGTGTTAATCAAGCTGAAATATGAAAGATTTCGATTACCTCTTTCAAACTTATGGTTCGGATCCTAAATTCACCTCTGCTAGTGGTCATTTCGTCCAATATTTCTGCGTCGTGGAATTCATCTTCACCTTCTGATAAATGACGAGATGATCCTAGTTTCTGCTCACAAAATGTTTCAAAGGTATCAAACACTTATTAACAGAATTCCCCTGACTAAATTAAGACTCATTAAGACAAGAACAAATACAAAAACAGAGCATTACCCGGTATGCAAAACTTGAGTGTTGTATAGGTGCTGCTACTATTTCTTCATAGTCAGAAGCATCTAACACTTGAAGGTATTGAGGATCAAATATTTTAGGAAGCAAATGTTCTCTTATACTTATGAGTAGAAAGAAGAGCGCCGGAAAAAATATTCCGGCCATAGGAATCCATGTCATGCCATAACACAAGAGAAAATAAACCAACTGGAAAAAAGTGAATGACACAATCACTCTGTATGGTACTAACTCCACAAACGAAGCGTGTACGCCTTCCAGGACTCTGCATTTTATAACACCAGTGATTGAGAAAGAAGCTCTCTCTGAATATAGACTAAAGAAAAGCTTTTTACTTACTTGAAAAGCCGGCTTGGAGGAATGAAGAGAAGCAACAATCGCTCCCAGAATTGGTTTCCAGGGAGACTATCTATTGCCATATAAGCAAAGTAACCCCAAAGAACGGAACTTGGGATCATTTTGAGAACTGGCACTGCAAGGAGTGTTAAACCCACTAAGACTGATTGCAAGAGATTGCTCACTCTTTGCTCGTTTACTCTAACCGGTAAATGAGCCTCTATATGCACATCGGGATCGAATTTCCCTTTCGTATCTCCTCCTTCGTCCGGTCTCATCACAACTTCTTTCAAATCTTTCAAATCTGTGGCTACTGAATAATCCTACAGAAATTTTTGATTCTTCTTTTTATATCAGTAGGTTATTATAAGATAATATAGGAGAGAGTGACCATAATTAACCTGAGGTGAGCAAGTTTCCATCTCTATAAACACTGTTTGCATTCTCCCATATATTTCTGATTTGGTGGCTTTCATCTTCATACATTCCTTTGCACTCTTCACCATTTTCTTGCGTATAAGCTGCAAAAAGAAAGCCAGGCTTCGAAGTTGTAAGAAACTATTTCAACTCTTCTTCTTCGCAGATATTCATTGATCTTACCTGACGATTGAGAACCGCAAGACTCTTTGTGTGCATTGGAGCCTGAGGAATAACACCATTTGAAGGAGGAAGCCCAAGTAGTCCACATATCAAAGTCTATAAACCACCATAACAATAAAATCTCAAATTTTCACTATATGTACCATGGAAATGTTATCTTTGAAATCAGTTTTAAAAACATGGAAACGCACCATAATTCCAAGCAAGAAGATGTCATAGTGGTAAGCAGAAGGGTTCTTTAGATTAAACTCTTTCTGCTGAGCCATTTGTGAAGCTACACTGTGGTCGAAGAAGTAAAGTCCTGCTATCATCACACCAGGTATAAACGCAGCAAAGATGTACAATACCGGTACCTTCCCCATGTCCTGCATATAAAGATTTTGTACAATTCTATAAGTAACATATTACGTTTTGCATTTGGATTGGTCATAGTGTCATGTTTGCATCTTTAGATCTTACCTTGATTACAGTCCAATGGTACAATGAAGCTGGCTCCCACGGAAGAGGACAGAACAGTCTTCGAGGGACATTTGGAGGGACTGTGCTAGGAATTGCGTAAGACAATGCGGTCCAAAACAAGACCATTAAGGGAACACCATAATTTCCAATGAAACTCCGAAGCCACCCTGTTGTTTAGTGGTCTAAGTGAATATCTATGTACACCTCAAGAAACTAATGTAAATAAATAGACAATGACATACCAAATCCATATTTCCAAGATTTCGCTCTCCTGCTCTTCAACGCAGTGATTAAAAGGCCTAGCGAGAAAATTACCGAAAGCAACCCATTTGCATACAGCCAGAGGAAATGAGACTCCCCTGATTCATGAGTTTCACTCTCGGGGGAGCGAAACTCGCTAATCAACCCCTGCGTAAGTTTAACTGAGTATGCTTATTGTAATATACATGGCTAAACTGGAAAATGAAATGGTTGTACCTTGATAGCTTCTTGTAAAAACAGAACAGCAATCAACATGCCAAAGAGTTCTCCAGCGATTCTAGTAAATCTCGTGATGATTGTACACGCGTTACATATCGAAAGAAGGATAAGCAAAACTGAAGTCCATACACAAACCCTGCAGAAATTAGCAAAGAACTCTCATAAAAAAACAGATACATTTTACTCAATCCTAATGAAGTAAGAAGATTATATATTACCAAGCGACCCAAGCGAGGTAAAGCTCCCCACCAATGTCCGGTCTACTAATGCAAAAACTGTAAAGATAAGTATACATAATGATGGTTGGCTCTGCAACTCCAAGTATCAACAATGGCTGTCCACCAAAAATGGCGTGGATGATTCCACATATCGAAGTAGAAGCTAATGTTTCCACCGCGCTTAGAGCTCCGCCTTTTAAACCACGAATTGAATAAAAATCATCAGACTCTAAAAGATATGCACTCCGGATTCATAAATAGCAACATATGTATGAAGAAATGCTCATAATACCTGTATGTTTACTTAATTGCTCACCAAAGGCAACTACAGGAAGAGACGAGGCAAAGAAAATATAACAAGTCGGAGCCAAAATTCTAGTGAAACAGTAAAATCAAGAAAGAAAGAAAAAAAGTGAATTCTGATTCAATGTTTACATTTCAACAGAAATATTGGTAATTTAACATTTACCTTAAACCGGTGTTTAAGCCAAGAATCCAATCTTGTTTGTAGCATTTGCGTCGACCGTCGATATCTCGGAGTATTCCTTGAAATGGACCTCCTTCACTCTCCATTGCTGCACCAATTCACACACACATTCACAGTTATGATATAATCTTGCAGGAACAAAATGCAGAGTAAGATTGCAACTGTAAAACCCCAAGTAGAAGAAATTGAGCAGGTAAAAGCAATAATAAACTCCAGATTTTGGACAATTCTCAAAGTAGAATTCGACATACCTGGAGAGCTCAAGATTTCGGCGACGGCCTCTCTCTCTCTCACTCTCAAATCTTGGAAATTCAAATAAATGCAAAAGACAGAGAATCGCTGAAAGAGAAGAAAAGGGAAGGACTCATTGTGGTAAATACAGAGCTTTAGACATAACTAACAGTAAACCGCGTAATTCTCTAACTAAATTCTTAACTGTTTGACAATAATGGTGTTATTATTAACAGCTAATTAAAACTCCATGACACGTCAGCTTCTTATTTTTTAATGATTAATTTACCTTTTAATCGGTTGAAAATTTTATAATATTTTTTGTATTTATTTTCTGGCAAAGGAAAATTTACCGTATTTTCTAAATTCGCGTTATGGTCAAGACATTCACTCTATATTCAATTATTTTTGAGTTTGAGCTAATTTTTTCTCCGTGAATCCTTATATATAAATTTGAGAACAAAATTACAAATGGAAAACAAATTTTCCTATATTAATGGAGCTTAGATAAAGTTAGCTATTTTTGATTTAGATAAATTTAATCAAATAAAAAAAAAGTTAGTATTTTTCTGATTTTTGCATGAACTATGTGAACTTAGGTTTAGCCGTTAAATTTTGTGTAGACTCTTCGCAACTTGGTGGAAGTTTAATTTCCAGTATAGTAAAACTTTGTCGAATAGGGTTTCTTAACTTTGTGAAAACGAATTTTCAAAAAACAAAAAAAAAAAAACTTTGTGAAAATGTGAATAATGAATAGTTCTTTCTCGAGATTATAGTTGGTCAAATTTCAGTTATTGTTATGAATTTGTCAATAACGTTCTACCTCTTCCGTTTCAACCGTTACTAATAGCTATGTTTTCAAAACTCATTATAGTTCGATTGTGATATTCTAAAAGCACATTTAAGTCATATGTCTCTATGTGTTCGCTTGCTCAAACATATTTTCACAATGTATTGTGCTTGTAAATTTGTAATTGAACAACATATAGTAATCGACAAAAAAAAAAAGTTAAATCAATGGCAACGCTATTTGAGTTCCAAAATCAATTCAACTATTCTTTTTGGTCAAAATCAATTCAACTATTCAATTCAAAACACTTTTCTAAAATTGTTGAAAAAACCAAAACCAACACTTTTCTAAAATTATAATTCTAACAAGAAAATACTTTCATTTTCTTACAAAGAAAATACTTGAACCCTAAGTAAACAAAATCAATCCGGCCGAGACCGATAAACCTAACCAACCGAAACCACGTCCTGTCCATCCAAGATTCCGGCTACCGCTTGAACGATGATGGTGTGCCGTACCCGCAAAAACCGGATAGCCACCTAGGCCGCCGCGAGATTCCCTTAGACCGCCGCGTCCTATGGCCTTACCACCACCGCCACCGCCACCGCGTCCTCTCCCTTACCGCCACCTCCTTTTCTGATAAAGACTGCTAATTTTGGCGTCTTTTCGCCGAGAGCAATATCTTGTATCTTGGATACGGATGAAATGTGGCTCGAATCAATGGAGGCTAGACGTAAGGATCGTGAGTCTACGGAAAGAAAGTTGGGTTGAATAGAAAAGAAGAAGAGAGAACAGAAAAGTAGCGATGTTGTCAAACCCATGTTTGTTTGTGTTTTGTCAGCCTCTCCCTTTCTTTTCTTTTTGACGCTTATTGGAATATTTTGGGAAAAAGTTTAATAGCGAAACAAAAAAATAATCGAAATCTGTTAGATATAGGATTTATACGGTAAATTCCTGCAAATTAAATAAAATTTTATTTATCCTTTTCGGTGAACATTTTCTAATAGACTTTTTTACCTATAAATAAATCAAGAAGGAAAAGCCAAAGCGACATTACATCTTTTGTTAGATAATCTCAATAATATTTTCTTCATAGATTGGTTAAAAAATAATAGACATAATTAAATACTTAATCTTAGGTGAGCAAGTCTTGATTCTTATTTTAACATCAATGCATAAACCCAATAATGAATCTACAATAACCCCCAAAAAAAATCCCAATGAAATTCTTTATAGGAAAATTTGATCCCTATGATTTTTAATCTTATAATCATAACAATCTTTTTCAATGAGAAACACAAGTTAAACCAGACGCGAGCTTTGAACCTCCCATCCATCTCTTCACAATGTACTCCTTCACCTCCTTTTCCTCGTTTTCGAATACATTGCACAACGTTCTGACATAGTGAGACGGGAACTTTTTGTTCAACCTCATATAGAAAACTGGTCCACAAGAATGTCTAACTTTGATGGCTTTGGTTCGGCTGAAGAGCTTGGTGGTTGCACCTGGCAATGTTTCTTCTTATGCAAACTTCCTCAGGGTTTGTTGTCTTGGCCATGGAGACAACAGAGAATGCGAAGAAGGTAATGAAGAAGATGATGGAGATGCTCATGGAGGTCTTCATGTTGCTGTTGGCTTCTTCATCTTGATGTTTTTTAGAGGAAAGTAAATGCAGACACTTATATATTGAAACCTACTTCACATTGATGTAGGGTTGAGAGAGACTTGAAACCTACTTCACATTGATGTAGGGTTGAGAGAGACTTGAAACCTACTTCACATTGATGTCTTCAGTTTTATAATGAGGTCATATTGTATCAAAATTTGGGTTTTAATAAATGTTTTCATCAATTTTCACATGGTATAAATCAGTTTTGGCTTTTCGTTAAAATTGGATTCTTTATCAATTTAGGGTTTGATTCATGTTCCCGCCATTTTCGATCGAATCCTTTAATTATTGGAATAGTTGAGTGTTGGTCACACAAAGAATCCGACTGTTGTTGGGCTTTCAAGAGATCAGAGATGCGATTGTTATTTTATTACTACAATACCAAAAATCAGAGAAAAGTGTCTCGAATTCTGATTAGTCAAACATTCGTTTTGATTTCAAAATTTATGGAAGTCATTAATAAATAATTTTATTTTTCGAAATCAAATCAAAAGGGTATATATATAAAAATCTCTGGGATCTACGGTCAATTGAATATCAAAGGATTTGTATTTCAAATTTCATATATGAAAAACTGACATTATTAAGACTTTTATTACTACATTAAATTGTATATAATGTAATTTAATCATTCAAATTATTATTATTATTATTATTTATTTCTGTAAGGAAAATTTTTTTTGGGAACAGGTTACGATCGAGTTATAACCCAAACCTTTTTGACTTCTTCTCCTTCACTCTTCACCTTCTTCTCACTCTCTTCCAAATTCTCTCAGACAAAGCTTGTTCGATCTTCCTCGTGTGGATTCCTTTATAAAAGTAAGTTTTTTCTATTTTCTTAATCCCTTTTCTTTTCTTTTCCAAGTTGTGTGTGATCATTTTAGTATCTTAGGAGAATGTGATGATAAAAGATAGAGTTATTTGATAAATGTTTATAGTAATGTAGATACAATGTTTTCATTTTATTAATTGGTTTACTTTGAATAAAAAATACAAAAAAAGCAACCAAGTCCATGACAAATGGTGGAGGCAATGGCAATGGCGGAGGCAATAATGGCAATGGAAATGGCAACGGCGGTGGCGGAGGCAATAATGGCAATGGAAATGGCAACGGCAACAACGGCGGTGGCGGAAACAATAACAACAGAAACAATAACAACAATGGAGGAGGCAATAGGACGGTGGAGTTAGCGCCCCACCCGGTGAAAGAACAACTCCCCGGAATTCAGTATTGTGTCAACAGTCCTCCTCCTTGGCGTATGTTATTATTATAGAAAAAATTAAGTTTGGTTTTTAATTCAATTTTGGTGTTATAATGTTGTGTGTGTAAATGAATGATTTTGTGTGTTGCAGTTGAAGCAGTATTGTTGGGTTTCCAGCATTATTTGTTGAGTCTTGGCATCACAGTTCTTATTCCAAGTATCTTAGTTCCACTCATGGGAGGTGGTGATGTAAGTAGATTGATCTAACATAATTTCTATGCGTTGTTATTTGATTTTATATGTTTTTTTTCCAAAATAATTTTTTTTTTTTCTTCAGATACGTAGTTTAGCAAAATTTAACATCTCTAAACATATATTTTCCATTACACCAAAAAAAAAAACATATATTTTCCATAATTATCAACAAATCTCGACGCATATACCATATACTTCACTTGTAGATTTTGGTTTTTGAATCATGATTTTGGAAAACAATTTAATCCTTTTTTCATGTCTTCCTTCACTTTTTGTTTGACGATTTTTTAATTTATTTCATAACATAATTTTTGTTCTTATTATATTGCAACATTTCTCAGGCGGAGAAGGCTAAAGTTATACAAACACTGCTATTTGTGTGTGGATTAACAACATTGTTCGAGTCTTTCTTTGGAACTCGATTGCCTGTGATAGCTGCTGCTTCTTATACCTATATCATACCTATCATTTCCATCATTTCCTCTAACCGCTTCAGTTCCTACACTGATCCTTTTGAAGTAAGCCTTAACACATTAATCTCATCATTATAAATTAACTTAATGTTACTATAATAAAACTGTTTGATCAAATAATTAATCAGAGGTTTGTGAGAACAATGAGAAGCATACAAGGGGCTCTTATTATCACCGGTTGTTTCCAAGTTCTTGTCTGTTTCTTAGGCGTTTGGAGAAATATTGTCAGGTAAATTAATATATATTGTCAGGTAAATTATGTTGCTTTACCTGATTGTAACTCTACAATTGGACATGAGTACATTTTTGGATTTGTGATCATTAGATTTCTAAGTCCACTCTCCATTGCTCCCTTGGCCACATTTACCGGACTTGGACTCTACCATATCGGCTTCCCTTTGGTATGTGTATATATACTCATTTTGGTCATTTACAATGTTAAATTGTTTTTGTTAATTATTTAATTTGTTTTGTATTAATATATGCTTTATGGTGTAAAAATCTTCCATTTTTCAGTTGGCGAGATGCGTTGAAGTGGGACTTCCCGGGTTGATCCTACTTGTTTTTATCACCCAAGTAAAGCTCTAACATTTGCTTCTTTTCGTTTTAAATCCATACACCAAATAAATTTATTTTTTTCGGTTACATTTACATTTACATTTACATGTGAATTTTGTTATAAATAAATAAATTCACTTCTAATTATTTTGTTTCCTTTAATTTTACAAAAAAAAAAAAATATTTGTCAAGAGTTTCTATTCCCATTGTGCTTGGATTTTCCGAGTACAATTAACAAAATATAAATTTTTAGCATCAATTAAATTGTGTTTAATATGTAATATGTAAAAGTAATTATGTATTTATTTAGGCGAAAAATAACCTAATACAAAAACTGATGGAGACAAAATCTGTTACAAACACCTTTTTTTTTTTTTTTAACATGTGTTTTTTCTTTTCCGCAGTATTTACCGCGTTGTCTGAAGAGGAAGCAAGGAGTGATGCTTTGGGACGGGAATAGATGCGACCGGTATGGGATGATGATATGCATTCCAGTGATATGGTTATTCGCTCAGCTACTTACATCGAGTGGTATTTATGACCACAAGCCTCACACTACTCAAACTAGTTGCCGTACAGATCGTACTGGTCTCATCACCAACACTCCCTGGTCAGTTCTTCTGTTTGAATTTTTTTGGCGATTTTACTATTTCAATATTTTCAAATGTTAATTTTTTAATTTTCTTTTATATGAAAAACAGGATATACATACCATATCCTTTTCAATGGGGAAGCCCTACCTTTGACATCACTGATTCTTTCGCGATGATGGCTGCGTCTTTGGTCACTCTCTTTGAGGTTAGACTTCTGGTTTTTAACATGAAATTGATATTTTTAAATCATGAAAAAAGAAAAGATATTGAAAGAAAAAAATCATGGAAAATGAAACTTAATAATTGACTATGATTATAAATATGAAGAGTGTTAATGTTGTATTATTGTAGTCGACGGGTTTGTTCTATGCATCTGCAAGATATGGAAGCGCGACGCCGATTCCACCATCAGTCGTTAGCCGTGGTACTGGCTGGCTGGTTAGTCTAACAACAATTTAATTAGTCCCTTTTTGTTTGAACATTTTAACAGTTTATTAATCACTATTTCATCATCATATAAATATATGGATTGATATCTTGTAGGGAGTTGGAGTATTACTCAACGGCATGCTTGGAGGTGTCTCAGGGATTACAACATCAACGTAACAAAAATTCATCTCTAAACTATATTTTTATTTCTTGAGCATTTATTTATTTATATAACTACAATTGATAATATAAATAGTCTAGCAGATATAATTAAAGGCTTATGATATGGTTAACGTTAATGTTCAGAGAAAATGTTGGACTTTTGGCAATGACTAAGATTGGCAGTCGAAGAGTGATACAAATATCAGCTGCCTTCATGCTTTTTTTCTCCATTTTTGGTATTTTTTTTTTTGTTATAACCTATAATCGTCCTATGTATAAATGATTTATTTCTGCTTTGTATCTTACTTTTTTTATCAAAATGCAGGAAAGTTTGGAGCTTTTTTCGCGTCAATACCGTTACCAATCATGGCATCTGTTTATTGCATCGTCTTGTGTTTTGTGTGTAAGTCTCTTCATCACTTCACACTTGTACTTTCTATCAAGTCTTAAATTACATTTTCATACAATATATATATATATGTTAGTCATCTTCACTGAAAATAAAATCAAATTCAATGCAATGTAGCTTCTGCGGGGATAAGCTTTCTACAATTTTGCAACCTAAACAGCTTCAACACCAAATTCATTTTGGGATTTTCCTTTTTCATGGCTCTTTCAATCCCTCAATACTTTAGAGAATACTACAATGGAGGTTGGCGCTCTGATCATCGCTCAAATTGGGTTAGTACATCATCTTAGATACTTTGAGACATTGCAAACTTTTATTTGCTACTCTTATTAAATTGAGATATATTTTTATGTGAATACAAAATAGTTGGAAGATGTGATGAGAGTGATATTCATGTCACACACAACGGTTGCGGCAATGATAGCGATGGTGCTTGATTGCACATTGAGTCGTGAGAGCGATGAAGCCCAGAAAGATTGCGGGCTAAAATGGTGGGAAAAGTTTCGACTGTACAATCTTGATGTCCGAAACGATGAGTTTTATGGTTTACCTTGCTGCCTCAACAAATTCTTCCCTTCTCACTGAAACCTTCACATCAGTTTTCTTCTATTCTTTTGCCTTTTGAATGTTTTCATTCTTCTTTCTTTATGTCAACCTAGAAGAAGCTTGTGGCGTTTATTATATTCTTACATTTTATTTATTTGGTTGCATCTATTATCTCCGATATTTATAATATTAATAGTTGGTTCGATTACTAAACAACGTTCCTAAAAATGTAAGACATGCATAGAACAATTTGGCCAAAGACAAATGATACTTTATAATTCTCCTCATGGTTTGAGCCTTTGAGGTGTATATATTTTGATATTGTTATCTTTTACTCTCTAATCTATCTGAGACTGTGACCAAACATTGAAGATTGTATGGGGCCGTAACCTCCAACATTTTCACATTTGTTTGCAATTATTTGAAAATTGTTGATAATGTAATAACCGGAAAACAAAAAAAAATTTAGACATTTCTATCAAGTAAAAGCTGCCTTAAAGACAAAATCAAGTCCCAGTTTCATGGTTTGATTTATCATAACAGCTTTGGCATACTAGAGAGTCAACATTGGTGATTTTCTTACCCCAAAGCTAATAACACATTTTTTCTGTAAATATTATCCACAAAAACAAAAATAAAAAGAACATAAAAAACAAACCATAAGAGGAAGATCAAAAACACTGAAGTCAAGACTCAGGATTAGAACCACCACCACCTCCTCTCTTATTAGCCGTCGTGTTCTTAAGAATCTGCAGAAAACAAAAACAGAAAAACTTTAACTTGTCAAACACATTTGAAACACAAGGATTGTGAATTTTAAAACTTGAGAAGATTAATGGATACATATACCTGTCTAAGCATTTGGTTTTCATTCTGCAAAGTTGAAAGTCTTTCTTCAAGCTGAGAATTAGTGTTCTCTAACTCTATAACTTTCTTCTCCAAATCAGTCAAGTAAGCTTTTTTCCTCTCTCTTGCTTGCTGAGCTGAAACTCTGTTCCTCAATAACCTAAACAAAAGACCGAAAAATCCCTGTCACGACCAAATCTAATGCTAACCTCGGAACGGTAAATCGGTCATAAAAGACACAAACAAAACCTCTTTAGTCGTTTGTTCTCTTTATCAGCTGAGCTCCTTCCTCTTTTCCTCTGTCTTTCTCCGCCCGTTGTCTGAATCTGCTCCTGACCAGTCTCCGACGTCGAATTACGCCCGGAGGTTACTATTCCGGTGAGCTCTCCTCCGAATTCCGGCACTCTCCGTATCTCCTCGTCGCTTTCCATTCCTGCATTTGCAAAGAGATGATCTATCTCGATCTAGTGACTTAGATTAAGAAAACCCAGATGGGATTTTGAAGAAACAGAGATCAAAGATCGAAACTTTGATAAAAAAAAAAAAAAGAGACCTTCTTTGATCTCTAAAGGTGGAGCAGAGCTTGATGATCTCTCACTGCTTGATGGTAAAGAGCTCGCAGCTAAAGAACTAGTCGCTTGCTCCTGCATTTTGCCTTACTTATCTAGAGATGATTTCTAACGCCGGAGAAAAGTGAAAAGAGCGGGGCTCTGGGCGAGAGAGTTCCTATGGAAAGAAATGAGTAAAGTGAAGCCATTAGATCTGGTAGAGAATGGACGGTTGTTAATGATAAATCGTGGAAGAATATGAGCCATGAGGGAAACTGTGAAAATCAAAAGGCAAATATTATTGGATCGTGGAGATATCTTAGCCGTTGATTTAATAAAGGACTACGTGGACCCCATTATTGTCTTCCAACTAAGAGGTTTGGCCCACACCAAGACAACAACTTGCAAATTTTGACGTGAAGTTCGAAGGCTGATGAACCAAACCCTTGTATCTAAAACCATAATAATCATGGGGGTAAAAATTAGTTTGACACTAATATATTGGTTAATTACTAGATTAGTTTTTATTTTATTTTATTTTAATTATTACTTATTTTTCCGTGTCTATTTTGCTTATAAATTTTTTTGTTAGTAAAACTCTTATTTACAAAAACACCATTATCAAAAATTTCGAAAACAAAAAAATTACGATTTTGCCATATAACAGATTTAATTTAATGTGATGACAGATTTATTTTTCGACAGATTTATTTTTTTTTGCCACAAATTTACTTAATATTAAAAAATTTATGAATATTTCACGGATTTACTTAACATATATATATTTTTTTTGCCATAAACTTACTTAAGTTTGACAAACTTAATTAGTTTTTAATAAATTTATTTTTCTTTGACCACAAATTTTCTTAAATTTGATAGACTTAATTAGTTTGTCACAAATTTATTTTCCTTTGTCCATATATTTACTTTATTTTGACAGATTTATTAGTATTCGATGAATTTTTTCCACTTTGGCCACAAATTTACTAATTTTGAAAGACTTAATTATTTCCATCACAGATTTGTTTATATTTAGAGACAAATTTTCTCAAATTTGACAGACTTAATTAATTTGTCACAAATTTATTTTCTTTTGGCAACAAATTTATCTTATTTTGATAGATTTATTAGTATTTGATGGATTTATGTCTTTTGACCACAAATTTACATGATAGATTTATATTCTTTTGACCACAAATTTATTTTCTTCCAACCATAGACTAACTTATATAGATTAACCTAACTATACCGATTTGGTTAAACCAAGCCGAACAATACTATATTGACCGAACCAAACCGAAATAAACCGAATTTTCAATTAAAAAAAAATACGAAAATTAGGGTTTATTATTGGAGAATTCGTGTCTTGTTCTTTGTCGTCTTAGACAAAATAAAAAGACAAAAATTCTAATGCTAAAAATATGTAGGTAACAATTAAGTCCACGACAACGGTGCCAAAAACTTGATAGCTCTAAAGTTTTACCCTAGAAAAATCTCTGCAAGTGCACAGAATCGCAGTTATAGTATAAAAGGTTATCGTATCTCAAAAGACCTAATGTTACACCGCAAATTTTAGTTTCAAATCAAGATAAGCAAATTAATTAAGTGGCAACAAAAATATTAAAGTAAATCGGTTGTAAACGAGTTTTAATTCAAGAGACAAACGCTAGACTTTCAGGAAATCACAGGAAACTCAAAATTGTAGACAAACAAGACTGTTAGGGAGATTATAAGATCTGTTCTAGAACATGAAAATGCTTGTAAAGTTAACCAACTTCCGCTGTTAAATCTATCTATGTCTAACTTCTTAAATCCCAAATTCCTTTGTAAATTCAATAAGTTAAACCAGCATTAAAGCACAGATTCAATTGTTCACAAATTATCTAAATCAAATTCTTTTGTAGATAGATAATTTGCTCATCTAAGATAGTTCAAGTAATTATCAATACTTCCGCATCTAATAATTAGCCTAAGATCTCAATTCTAGGTGATCAAACTAGAATTAGCATTAATAACAATCTAGATGAAGAACCAAGTGATGTTCTCCTAACAAATCTAACAAGTCTAATAATTTCTCATATTTCTTTGAATAACCCTAAGCCTAACAAGTAAACTACTCAGACATGGTGATTGAAACAAACATCATAACTGAATAAAATTGCATTAAAAAGATAGAGAAAGAAAAACAGAGGGTTCGAAGAATTCTCAAAGGTATGTAACAAAACTTGTCTCCCTCAAAACTCTAAATCTCTCTAAGTCTCCAAAAGCAATAGATATGAAAGTATAACTCGTGATAGCCTAAACAATGGCTGTAAAATCCTTTTTATAAGTTAAAACACGAGCCGGCTAAGAAAAAAAAGAAAAATTCAGAAACTTCAGGGTAATTTCTGCAATTTGGAAATTTATGGTCGCCTGGGTGTCGGGCGACACCCTCCTGGTGTCGCTCGACACCACTCGCAGGATTTTTGCTTCTTCGTCAATCTTAAAGGGATCTTCATTCTTCTTTGCTCGCTTTGACTCCAAAATTCTCCATAAAACTCCAAAACTCCCAACTCGTATAGTAACATGTAAAAACTCAAGAACACTCTTAAAACGCTAAAAAGACTCGATAAATCAGTAGATATCATGGTTAAAAACCGGTAAAAACCATGATATGTCAAGAAACTAACTCTTCCACAGAGATAAATCCATAGTCATTGATTCTACATAAGAAACCAATTATCACCGAAAAATCCACAATAAATGTGTGTACATAAATTTGGATTCGTCCACAAATCAAACATCGTTGACCACACATTGAGAGAGAGAGAGAGAGAGAGAGAGAAGAATGTACATCGTTACGAAGCTCGGTACCTAATTGCTGAATAACGAGAGAAAAGCTTTTGAATAGCAGAAACCCCAGTGTGGCTCAGGAGGGATATGCTTGTCGGCTTATTCGATTTGTGAGGAAAATTTCACGCAATTACGACGGTGGAATCTCATTCCCGGAAGCTGATCTTAACAGATTACGAATGCGGAGGTTCGTCGGAGAAAGAAACGACGACCAGAGGAAGCTCGCTGGAACCGGAAGAGATAATCAATGTTTTTCCCCTCCTTAGAGATATAGGGTTTCGACAATAGTTTTGTCGATCAAAAGAGATTTATTTTGTTTTAACAAAATTTGTCTTTAATCTGATATTGAATTAATAATTGTCAAGAATTATAATGCTATTATTGTGATTAAATTTAGGTGTGATGGGTTAACTAACTTTTTACACATTTTTTATTAACTGTTTTTGAATGGGTGCTAGTTTAGTAATAATGAATGAATGAGTGTTAATTTGTGTAATTTTCTCTAATAATCATTTGTTTTCCAAGCAATTTTTTGTACGTTTTTCAAAAATATTCTAATTCTTTGGACCGGAGACTAGAATGGATAAATGAAGTCCCACCAAAATTTTCAGTGGATAAAACATTAACGTTTACTAGTATAACCTTGAAAACCAAAATACATACATTTTAAACAGTTTGCATTTTATTAGTTTAGAATTCTTTTATTAAATGTTAAGTATATATAGATTACACACAAATGTTAAACTCTACAAGAGTTTCCTCCCGGACTACCATAATAAAAATGGAAACCGAATGGATTACGGTGAAAAGGAATTCTCTTACCCATTCTTTAACCCGTAGCATTTGATACTATCTAACAACTTATATGTAGAAAAAGAACCCATTATACGTTGCTCATAGTTTGAATTCAAGACTTCAATCTTTGAAAACATTGATGTAGGGCATATGTCAATATTTGTAAAATATGCGGAGATTTCAAGACGTAAATTTGGAAATCTACAATCATCCATAGGAGGACTTGAACCATAACGCAAAGTTTGAGCCACACCACCAACTCCAACCATTGTTGCACTATTATCTAAAAGACTAAATAGCTCTTTTGGCCAGTAACCAATATCTACGTTAGGTTCATTTGGCATCAGTTGTGTAATCAACCAATTTCCTGTATTTTTATTTTTTGTATACATTAAAAACAACAAATCACTCTTCAATAAAAAAAATTATATATGCTAATTGAAAGGGAAAAATTATCGATTTGAATCTATAAATGATTAATTTTAAGATTCATAATTTTTTCACTACTAAATGGAATATATATTAGGACGATACCTGATGGATGGAACAATGCGACCAGACAGGTTCCTCTGGCTTAAGGTCAATCGGTTTGACTATGGGAACCTTATGCGATATTTGGACAAACCCTGAACATGCTGTATTGTAACATCCTTTTCCATCTTTGCCCTGTCAAATGATATCTTACATGTTATCTGATTAAGTATTTCACTCTATTGTGTTTTTTATTAGTATTGTATTCAATTTTCATGGAAACAAAAAAAAAGTTGTTCGCATACACATACACACCTTCCAAAATCCTTATGACCAAACATGTCCGTCAGGAAAACAACTTGGATTTATCTGTCAAAGAATATCAATAATTTAAAATCAAACAAGAAGGTTAAAATTGTAAATTTTACCATAAAACCAGCTGAGATAAAATTGGTTTGGTTATTCAATCCACTGCCTATATAAATGTGACTATACGAGGTTTGATCTTTTCCGACGTTTAGGCTATAACCATTAAATCGAGCTTTTACACCACGAAATGGACCATTACGCGATCTTATTCCAGCAATCTACCAAGAGCAGGTTATACTAGTGATTTAGTTACACATTATATTAATACTTAAATTATACATATTAAAAAGATGATTAGATCTAAAGGAATTCATGATAATTGAAATGAGCGCTTACATGAGTTCCAGGACTATCGAGTGATAGCGGATGAAAATACTTCTCAGCGAAAATTTGTGAGTTTGTGATGAACTTTTCTGTATTTCTCAATATTGGAACAGTCCCGTCTGGACAACCTATTTCCTTTTTATTGGTTTTGTTGTTGCCAGGTCTTGAAAATGATGGTTTCATCTTTTTCAAAGAAGAAATTGTATATTCAACATTTATTTGATTCAAAATCAATTTTTGTAAAAGCTAAAATGTAGGAGACAAATTTCTAATAACATGCACCTGAATTTTGTGGGTTTTGAGTAAGGGATGATCAAGTCCTGGTTGCTTTTCACTTATGCAATCGTATGTTACATTTTCACTTATCTGTCAATGACAAAAAAAAAAGAAGAAGACATTGAGACGTTTTGTATCAAAATTAACCAAGGCGATGTTGAACTGAAACCATGAGATTATAAAGATGAAGTTGAATTATTAATTAACTAAATCAAAATAAATATATTTTAAGGAGACGCATGTCTCAAGTTTTTTAATTTTAAAACCGACCTTGAAAGATTTAAAAGGGACCGTACTTTGATCAGAACGAACTATGGCTGCTGAAAACAAAATGAGTAAAAGATTCATAAGAAGAGCCATCCTAATTCCTGTAACATATAGATGATCATTTGTGAACATAATTAACTCTATAAATAATTATATGTGGGTATATAATTAACTATACATACATATATATAAGTAATTATATGTAAAAATAGTTAGTTATATATCTAACTATATACTCATTTACACACAAAAAAAGAAATAGATAATAGTGAATTATCCGTAAATATAACAAGTATAGTCGACTGTTTGTGAAGGAAATTAAGTATATATTTGGGTATATAGTTAACTATATAGTTAATAAAAATAAAAATTCTAAATAAGTATATTTAGATACATAGTTAACTACGTATATAAATATATAATTAGATAATTAATAGAAATAAAAAGTCTACGTTTTTTTTGTCAACAAGTTTATACGTTTATGATGTTGGTTTTTGTTTTTTTTCTAATAATGCAAAAAATAAGAATATTATTTATCTTTAATTATTTTTGGACATGAGAGAAAAGAGAATAGATATGGAATGTATTAAATGAGATAATAATGAAAATGAGATATGAAATTACTTACCATAACTACATTAAAGGTAAAACTGGAATATCATGTAATTAAAATGTTAGTTACTAAATATTATTTTATTGAGAAATTTTTTAAAAAACCACTTTTCAAATATCACTTTACAAAAATACCACACTTTTGTAATCTTTACAAAAATGCCACTTTTTCAAAATTATTATTTTTTTATATTATTTATGTTTGGGTTAATTATGTTCTACTAGGGTTTACTTATGAGGGTTTAGAGGTTTTAGAGGTCAAAACATTTTTTAAGATTTAGAATTTTAAGATATAAGTTTTATAAATCTATAATTAGTGGCATTTTTGCAAATGGAAACCCCTAAGTGGCATTCTTGCAAATGTGCACACAAAAAGTGGTATTTTTGTAATTGTCCCTATTTTATTTGATGTTAGATAATTAAATATGGAGTCAATGAGTAATATAGAGTCTAATTTTCCTTCTAATTAATATATGTGAAATTAAAAGTAATCACATCTTATTTATTATGTCATGAAATTGTTCGATAAGAATGTGTCATATATATTTGTGTCATATATAGAAATCTAAATAAATGGCCTAACAAAAATTTAATTAAAATTGTCCCTAAATCTAAGGCCCTAATCGGTGGCTTTTAGCTTGTGTTATGGGTTGGGTTTGGATGTTATTGAACAACTTTGAAACATCTTCTGCGTTTCCGAGATTGTTCACGAATATCCCACTGCGGATGAGTAAGTCAGCATCTGTAGGGGATCTAATGAGGCAACTACACAATCTAGTGTAGGGAGGAAGTAATTAACTGAGCAATGACATTGTTCAAACACAATGATGTTTCCAAGTTTCTGTAGAGGGATTCCGTAAAAATGAAAACGTTGTTTTTATTTAAATTATGTATCAACCTTTAACAAAAACAAAAAAGAAGAGGAGAAGAATAAAAAGAAGAGGAGAGAAGAGACTAAAGAAACGTCTGTTTTTAACATCTTTTTTAATTCTACTAGATGGTATTCAAACTTTTAGATTTCGTAAATTGTCACTATGTCGTAGAAGCTACAATACTTGTGTTCTTTTTTTAATGGTAAGCATTTTCGATTGTATTGTTAGTAATGAGCCACAAATATGTAAATAATTTAAATCAAGGTTAGACTCATATAATGAATGTTGAGAAATTTCAAAAAATACTATTTTTTAAGTGTCACTTTACAAAAATGCCACACTTTTGAAATCTTTACAAAAATGCCATTTTTTCAAAATTATTTTTTCTTTATATTATTTATGTTTGGGTTAATTATGTTCTATTAGGGTTTGGTTACGAGGGTTTGTGGAGATTTACGGGTCAAAACATTTTTTAGTGTTTAGAATTTTAAGATATAGGGTTTAAAAATCTATAATTAGTGGCATTTTTGCAAATGAACACTCCTAAGTGGTATTTTTGCAAATGTGTACATAAAAAGTGGCATTTTTACAATTTCCCACTATAATGTTTGTAAGATAAAATCATGTTGTATTGACAAACCCTTGTAAATAATTTTATGTGTTAAGGAATATTTAAAGGTAAATTTTTTGAATTTCCAGATCATGTTTACTATTTCAATGAGATTTTAAAGAATCATTTCTACATTTCGAGAGAAGTTTATGTGTAGTCTCTCTTATTTCCTTTACAGAAAGCAGTTTTCCTCTCAACTTCATAATTTGTTTTATTCTTATTAAATTTGACAGGAACTTAAAAGTCTAAAGAACAAAATAAAACATCTCAAAGACAAAACCATCAGCGTCAAATCTCTAATTTAATTGTTTAACTAATGTCGAGCCATTTTAGAGAAAATTCCGACACAACCCAAGGCCTTTATATCTACCATATAAAAGATATTGTTCTTATTATTGGATGTGCCTTGACCAATATAAATTCAGACACAAACCAATGTCGTCAGTTTTCTTCTTATTATGGCTCTGCCTTGACCATTGGAGTATCCTCCGATTCCCTTCATAGTTAGGGCGTTTTCTAAGTTGTAACATTACAACACTCGTCGGATTAGTTGTGCATATAGAAATTAAACTACAACATATTGTTTCTTTGTGCATAAAGTAGTTGAAGTCGAAAAACTGAAGTACATATGGTAGTGTTGTGATCTTATTATACATTCTTGTGCAGGTCCTGAGCTCAGCATGACGAATGTTGTAAATAGCCCATTCCCTTAGATACCCGAGGTATTCCTCTCCTAGAGCAGGAGGTATCCCTTAAATGGAGATGGAGGCCAAGCCATGCCGCAAATGATCAAATTGCAACCAGTAAGTAAGTAAGTTGTTTCTCTAGAGCTCAGGTGATATTGTCAAAGACAAGCAATACAGTGCCCTTCAGTAGACCTGGAAAGAAATGACGCATACAGTCTCCTACACAATAAACCTGAGATAAAAAAAAAAAAAAACTAATCAATTGTGAATAAAAAGGATCATCTTCGGAATAACCTTTCCTAACACCCTCATCACCAAAAATAACATCTTGAATTTGGTCAGGGTGGGATAGTACAACCACCACAGCTTCTGCACCTGCTTAAGTAAGAACGCCAGAAAGTCTTCGATTTCTCAGCTTTTGCAGTAGATGAAGGATTCAGTGTCGCTAATTCTGGTGGAAACGCGGATGAATAAGCAAATTTCCGATTGGTTGTCGCCGGGGGGAATCCAACCAAGTCAGAAGAGAGCAACGGGGAGACCGTCCATGGCACAGAGAGAGAGAGAGAGATGGAGAGAGATTACCCGATTTGCATGTGTGGAGGATTGAAGCAATCTTGAGGATAGTCTAATTACTTCTTGAGGAGAGGAGAGGAGAGAAGAAATATCGTTGAAGGTTTCGGCATAATCGCATAAGGGATTCTGGAGAGTCTCGCGAACAAATATTTTGTTAAACGCTGCGCTTAAAAAAAAAATAAAAAAGACAGATGTCGAATAGAGAGGCCAGCCACGTGTCTTCATCTCTGGAGGCTTCCTATTACGTTATAGATTAGATTTGACTCTTTGAGAGTTAACGTACTGTATGTAATTTTTTTTTAGAGTTTAATGGTAAAATGCAATTTAATTCACACAAGACTAACATATATTACATGAACGTAGACTTGCTATTCGTTTTTTACCCTCAAATCATACTATTCTCAGAAATATATATGATGTAGGAAAAAACTACTTATTATTTTCATTTTTGTTACACTATTTCCTCTAATTTTTTAGAAATTTCAAAAAATGCCATTTTTCAATAGTCACTTTGCAAAAATGCCACACTTTTAAAATTTTTACAATAATGCCACTTTTTCAAAATTATTTTTTCTTTATATTATTTATGTTTGGATTAATTATATTCTATTAGGGTTTAGTTTTGAGTGTTTAGAGGGTTTTAGATGTCAAAACATTTTTTAGGGTTTAAAATTTTAAGATATAGGCTTTATAAATATATTATTAATAATATTTTTGTAAATGGACATCTCTAAATGACATTCTTGCAAATATGCAAATAAAAAATGATATTTTTATAATTTTCCCTTAATTTTTTACAAAGGTTGCTAGCAATTAATGAAATAGAACATCAACCACTAACAAGTGTATTCTTAAACCTATATATATATATATATATATATATATATATCGTTGAGTACATGACACACATATATATTACGGTTTGCATTTTATTAGTTTATAATGCTTTTATTAAATGTCAAATTTAAAAATTATAAATACATTTATCAAATTCCACAAGAGTTTCCTCCCGGACCACCATAGTTAAAATAAAAACCAAGTGAACTAGGCTGAAATAAAGATTTCTTACCAATTCTTAGTCCATAACATTTAGTATCTAGCAATTTTTCTATAGGAAAAGAATTCATTTTAACTCGCTCATAGTTATAATTCAAAACTTCAATATTTGTAAAAATCGCTGAACGTTTAGGGTGTGTCACTGGAAATTTATTCTCTGGAAAATTACCATTACCCATCGGAGGGTTTGAACCAGAACGTGAAGCTTGAACTACACCTCCAACTCCAACCATATTTGCACCACTATCTAAAAGATTAAATAACTCTTTTGGCCAATAGCCGATATCTTCGTTACGAGGTATCAGTTGTGTAATCCACCAGTTTCCTGTGTTTTTATCCTTTTTGTATATTGCAAAAGAAATAAATCGTTTGTCAATAATATATATATACACACATATCACTAATCTGAATCTATAAGCGATTATTTCAAGATTTATAAATTTTTTTCTACTAATGATATATATAATTTCGAAGATACCTCATGGATGGAGACACGCCACCAGGTTGGTTCCCCTGGTTTAAGGTTATCAATTGGTTGAACTATTGGAATCTCTTTCGATACTTGAACAAATCCTGAACACGCCGTATTGTAACATCCTTTTCCATCTTTACCCTATAAAAATCATATTTAATATATATATGTACATGTTATTTAATATATATATATATATTCCATATACAATTTATGAAAACCAAAAATATAAAATCGTTCGGAAGCACACCTTCCAAAATCCATATGACCAAATACGTCCATCGGGAAAAAATCCTGGATTTATCTGTAAAAATATTTCAATACTGTAAAACTACACATGGGATTGAATCAGTGAACGAATTGACGAGAAAACCAATAAAATGTCAAACTTACCCTAAATCCCGCTGAAATAAAACTGACTTGGTTGTTCGATCCACTTCCTATATAAATTTGACTATATGAGGCTTGATCTTTCCCGATGTCTAGGTTATATCCACTAAACCAAGCTTCTACACCATGAAATGGACCATTACGTGTCCTTACTCCAGCAATCTACCAAAAGGCGATTATATTAGTGACTTATATACTCATTATTATATCTAACAGAATTTAGGAGAATTGAGATGAGTGCTTACATGGGTTCCAGGACTATCGCCTGATAGCGGATGTAAATATTTATCGACAAAATGTTGCGAGTTTACGATGAATTTTTTTATGTTTCTCAATATGGGAACAGTTCCATCAGGACATCCTATTACCTTTTTATATGTTGTGTTGTTGCCAGATTGATTCTTCGATTCAGGTCTTGCAAGTGATGGTTTCATCTTTTCTCAAAAAAGAGAATGTATGTAGTCAATATTTATTTGATTCAAAAGCAGATTTAATAAAAGAAGAAATGTAGGAGACGAGTATCTAAAACCCTGCACCTGGACTTTGTGGGTTTTGAGCAAGGGATGATCAAGTCCTGGTTGCTTATGGATATCAATGCAATCATATGTCACATTTTCACTTATCTGCCAAAAAAAAAAAAATTGAGACATTTTGTAACAAGAATAAGCAAAACATGATGAACTCAGCCCACGATATATCCGATTAACAAAAAGATGATGTTCAGTCATTAAGTATGTACATAAAAATAATGCTAGGGAAAAGAGTGTCTGAAGATCTTTTTTTTGATTTAGAGTTGACCTTGAAGGATCTTAGAGGCACCGTATTTTGATCAGAACGGACAAAGGCTGCTAAGAATAGAAGAGTTAAAAGATTCATAACAAAATCCATCTTAATTTTTGTAGACATCTTTTTGTTTTGATTCTTCAAGACTGAAAAAATGCTCTGTTATTTATGTACATATTACGATGTCAAGGAGACAAAAGCAATAGAATTGGCACTACACTTGTTTTTTTTTTAGTTAATAAATATTATGACTAATTATGGATATAAAAGTATTTGACTGATATTAATTCGGTTATAACGTAAATGGAAACTAAATGGGAAATGGTAGTACTTTGACCAGAGAAAAAAAAAAAGATTACCTACTACAGTTTGCAAATTAAAACTAAGAAACTGTACTTTATGCGTTGACCGTATCTTGTTAGGGCTATTCGTGGGCACGGAGCGGATATCCGAAAAAAATCTGGTATCCGCGATCCGCTCCGTTTTATACGGATAGTTGTTTTTTCGATCCTATCCGATCCGGTAAATTTCGGATATCCGATTTTTTTTAGGATATCTGCCAATATCCGATCCGATCCGTTATAAATCGAATATCTGAAATTTTTTAGATATTCGCGGATATCCGATCCGTTAAATTTTTAATTATTATATATTTATTTTATTATTTAATCATAATAAAAATCAAATATTTAACAAAATAAATGAGTTGAGTATAATTTTTCACGCTTGTACATCTATAATAACAAAAAAAATAATAACTAATCATATACATTAGATATATACTTTATATTATAATATATTTAACGGATCGTATCGGATATTCGGTTTTTCTAAAATGATATTTGCGATTTGCTTTATTTTTTACGGATACTTAATTTTGGTATTTGCTTTGCTTTGAAATTTTACGGATATCCGGATTTATCGGATCGGATCGTAGCGAATAGCGAATCGAATCGGATTTGACGGATTTGTTGCCCAGCCCTAGTTATGGCGATCTTTGTTCTTGTAATGTATGCTGAGCCATAAAGAAGTGTTGACTCGTCCTTTTGAACATCTGACTTGACCATTTTGCTTTAAACATGATCTTTAATAAAAAATCTTCTAAACTATTTTCGGATCATGAAAATTTTTCTCAATTATTTTGTAGTAAAAAAACCCCTCAACTTTACTTCGTTAATGAAATCAACCCAACACAAAGTGAATCTTATGACACAAAAAATGATTGTAGGTCTAAATCGTGATTAACGCTAAATACAAAAAAATAATTGTAGGTGCACTTTAGTTGCTTTTAATTCAATTGCCAAACACATAAGCTAAAATTGTTATAATTACATTTATAAAACTAATTCCCACTATTATTGCATTAAAATTGTTATGTGAAATTAGAGATCGGATTGTAAATATTCGAATTTACGATTATCTTATATAGGAATATTGCTATACTTTACACGGATTTAATTGCACCTTTAGTTTAGGTTAGTAAATGTTTTACATCTAAACTTCAATTAGATGTGTATATGTTGAAAAAACTTGATATCATTTGGTTAGTAAAAATAAATTGGTTATATGTAGTTTCGCTCGATTTTAAAAAAGTTGGATAAAATTTGATTTATCATGGTAGATGAATTATTGAAGTTTTTAAAAATTATACGTAATGCGGAAAGGAAGTTAACTTAGCAATAAGAAAACAACATTGTCCTCTCTTGTTCCTTTGCATTCTTCTCTCTTGCTCACATTGTTTTAATTTCTTTTACCTCTTGCAAATCGAAAACAGAGATTTTGTTGAAATCTTCATTATCGTTTAAGAAATCATAAAATTCAATAGAGATTAACAATGTTTTGTAATTTTTCATCCTACTAATTTAAATAGACAAAAAAATCATGTTTACGTCATTTTAATTTTCACTACAAAACAAATACTTATGTTTACGTAAAAAGGAGATTTACTGACTCGTATGAATACTATCTACTAACATTTTTGAAAATTTAAAATGTTTAGATTTATTTAATTAATCATAACTAACTAAATATTTGACACCCAAAAAATATGGTAACATTTGAATTTGTCAATCACGTTATATATATTTCTGTTCCTAATTATTTGGTTATCTTATTAGGTTTTTGTAACATCCCGGTTTCTGAATATATTTGGTGCATGCGGAGAGCCTTAAGAGAATTGATTTGGCTACCTATATCACCAAAGTGCACTTATCTTTTCCGTCACACATCCAGAGAGAACTCCAGAGTTAAACGTGCTTGGGCTGGAGCAATTTAAGGATGAGTGATCTACTGGGAAGTCATTTTCAGTACCGTGTGAGTGAGGACAATACACGGGGAAAGATCACGTGGTGATTTGCAGGGTCAGTAAACAAGTCTTTCTAGCTTCCTGGAGTAACGCACCGACCGTCGGAGAGGGGTGGGCCTACAGGCCGAGAGTGACGTGGGGCCCATTAAGAGATGAGGATTTCTCCTGAAGAGATGAGAATTTCTCTTGTATGTTATCGAGAGATGAGAATTTCTCTCGAGGGATGAGGATTTCCCCTGCATATGGATAGCTCGACGGCGGTCGGGAGTTACAGTTTTATTTTCATCATCTCCAATAAAATCAATAAAATTTGGTAATAGTTTCCTAAAATTTGGAAATGTCTTCCTAATTTTGTCTAGATAAATGAAAATATTTATTCGGTGAATAATTTAAAATCTACAAAATTTGTTATCATTTCAAATACGACTTTTTTGTTTTGTTTAAAAAGCTAAGGTTAAATGTTTTTTTTTAAAATTTTATATGTATAACCATATTAACTAAATTTGAAATTTTCAGTGACAAATGCAGTAAACAGAGACTTGGTGATCAAATTTGAAACTTAGAAAAAGAAAAACTGAACATGTTAGAATTGTTATCGAAAAAACCATGATTCAACAATATATGAAAATGTCCTCATTTGTTTAGGGGTTTTTAATTTGTAATGACTTAAAATTTGGCATACATGTTCTTCTTTTGAATGTCACTCACGTATATATCTCTGAAATTTTAATGAGTTAAAAAGTTGAATATCTATTAATGTTTTTTATGTGTTTGGCAATTGAATTAAAAGCAACTAAAGTAGGTACAGCAAGTGAAATAGTGTTTGGGAAATGGTATATAGGATTAGAAAAAAACAAAATTTTAAATAACAAAAAAATTTGAAAAAAAATCTGGTGTTGACATATCAGCAAAAATGACCTAAAATTTTTCTGGTTTAATATATAGAGGATGACAATATTTGTATCGCTTTTAGGCCATTCCTTTCAAAATCTTGACCACATTCAATTGTAACCGGTTTAGTAAGCCAGGGAGCCACATTTGTTAGAAGATTTATTGACTTTGTTTACTTTCAATTAACGATTCTAGAAGAATTAAGCTTGTTTGATCCCAAAAAAAAAAAAAAAAGAATTGAGCTTGTCTCTTTTCTTTCGTTTTTCTCGCCCCTAACGTTTTCCTTGACCTCTCCATGGAGTACTTAAGATGGTTTCTTGACTTTCTTCATAGCAAAAACATGACCTTTAGGGTTATATCGGTTTCCCACTACAGGAACTCATGAAGCACAATAAAAATCAGATCTAATTCTTATAACGTCTCAGATTACAGACGCTTGCTAACAAAACTAGAACCCACATCCAAGGAATCGGAGAGAACATGTACCATTGGGGTACAATTGGTCACTTATGTTAGTTAATGTTCTTTCTTTACATGTTGTTTATTTGATTTTTATTTTTCTTTTTTGAAAAAATTGTTTATCTGATTTTGAGTTTAAAGTCTTTTCATTTGGATTTAATTCGATTAATGCAACTTTGAAGGTGGGATCTTTCTCTAGATATAATATTTTGTCTCTCTCACCATGATACAATCTCTCTAAGATCTCACGCTCGTAATCGGATTGATAGAAAGATAGGACCCGGACCCAAACGGTGAAGGCTTGGATCGCGGAGATGAAGTTCGAACGGCTCCGTCTCGTACTATGAACGGCACGAGGTTAACCACGGATCAAAGGTTAAATCCACCTAAGATCGATCTTTGCTCGTTGGCTAAATCCACCAAGAACAGTGCTGGGTTTTCGTTGGCTAAATCCACCAAAGAAAACGAAGAGATTGTTTGGCTAAATCCACCAAGAAATCGAAAAGTCCCAAAGGAACAAAGAGAAATTCTCTCAAAAGTATTTTATAAAAGAAAGGTGATTAGTTTTCAAATGACAAAGAAGAAGAGTATTTATAGAGAAAGAAAGGAGGAAGGAGAAAGATCACACGATCTTTGAAGTCTTAAATTTTAGAAATTAATAGCTAAAATTAAAAGTCTAAGCAAGAGCTATTATTAAATTCCTGAAACGCAGTTAACGACTACAGTAAAACTCTATAAATTAATATTCAATAAATTAATAATCACCATAAATTAATAAATTATCCAGATCCCGAATCGGACCATTGTAAAAATTTGCGAAATTCGATAAGATGATAAGATAATAATTTTTTTGAAATTCCCATGTAAAAATATGGTCCCAAAAATATTATAAATTAATAATCATGTATAATTATGCATATATATATATATATATAGTTTTTTGGCTTATGTAACTTTTTATTCTACTTACTATCTCAAACAAACTTTTATGATTGTTTTTTCGGTATCCAAAATTTATGATAAGTTATAGACACGATAATTGATTTTGTACAGATAATTTTTTTCAAATGTATCATAATATATATCGTTGCTGACTTTATCATCAATATTGATAACGATAACCATGTTTTTTTCTCTCTAAATTTTGTACTAATAATGTGTATTAATTTTAAATAGCTATTATATTATGATGTTAATATTTATTCTATTACAATAATAAAAGTATAAATCATAATCTCAAGTTAATACATATTATTTTACAAATTAGTTTAATTAAATTCTTGAACAGAATATCATTTGAATTTTGTTAAAGAAAATTCTTATCTAAAACAGGTATATATCTCTATAAATTAATATTTATTAATTTATCGATTAACTAATATTTCTCTAAATTAATATATTTTCAAAGTTCCAACCCTATTAATTTATAGAGGTTTTACTGTACTTAGTAACAGCTACCACAAATCCCAATTCACACGGATTTATAGAATCTGATTGATCAATACTACCACATAAACACCTAGAATAAGGTAAAGTGGAGAACAATAAGTATTTTAAAGAATTGTAGACTTATTGAGTGAATCAATTTTTTACCCTATATTTTATTCTGTTATGGCGTTTGGAAACTTTATTGTGTAGAGTTTACTTTTTTGGTCCCACGTTATTGAGTAGAGTTTATATTAAATATTTGGTGTGTGCAATTTTAAGAACCAATTCTGTTTCAAAAAAAAAAAAAAAATTAAGAACCAATTTGCTATTGTGTTTTATTATTTTAATCTAACTACAAATAAATCCATAGTAAACTTTTAAAAAGTTTATAATCTTTCTAAAATTTTGCGTCCATTTCTTCTTGTCATTTTTATAGGTTAAGAAAATTTGATTGCATAAACCCCTAAATACATAGGATAGAGTAAGACTAATTCACCTATTATTGGATTTAAACCCTAAAAAGAAATAAGAGACTAATTCACGTAATAGGAAAAACGTGATTGCATAACCCCTTAATACATAGAATAGAGTAAGACTAATTGACCTATTATTCGATTTAAACCCTAAAAAAAAATAACAGACTAATCAATTCACGTAATAGGAAAAATCCGATCGCATAACTCCATTCGTGTCCTTCTAACACTTGACTTAAGTCTCAAAGCATCCTCTTTGACACTAGTCTAACACAACTTGCTATCTAGTTTAGTAGACCCGAAATCATAATTATACTTTTTCCGCTTCTTATAAATTAAGGTTCGTGACTTAGCTTCCCTCTCTTTAATAATTAATGCACAACTTAATTTCTCTTATTTGATTTTCCACCGATAGGATTTCCGTCTTCTTCTTCGCAAACTTTGTTCCATTTTCATGTCAATAATTCTCCATCTCTTGAATTCGATTTCCTAACTTTAATTTATATATGAATTCTAATTTGTGAATCTTTGTTATCCACAGCGACTTTGTCGAAGATCCGTGTGACGTTGGTGTCCTTGGGATAGTTTCTTCTTCGACGAAATTTGTACTTTCGTGCTTACTTTTGCTCTTTCTTCATCGGTACGGTACTTCGTCATATCTTTTCTAATGGTGTTTTGTATTATTCTTTACCAATTTTTTTTTAAAAAATAACTTACTTACTTATATAATATTTTTAATTTCAATCAGACCCTCCCAAATTCATTATAGTTAATTACTTCTGAAATTTATAAAATTCATGTGAACTTTTAGGGGTAAATTATGACATTCGTCGATGTGAACATAAGACATTCAATTGTTTATAATAAATAACATCTATTTTAAAATAATACATTTGTAAATAATTATTAAAGTCATTAAGATTCTTTAAACCCATGCTTACCATATTTTAGACTAATATAATTGAATTTGTTTTATAAAAGTCATAACGATTCTTGAAAATGAAACCCATACATTCTACATTTAACATAATTCAAATCAACACCAACATTATTATATTCTTTTCTATTTAATATGAAGAAAAATATAAAAAATTGATCTAGAAAACTGTATGCTAAGTCTGTCTCGTAACTTTTAGATTTCTGTTTAAGCAATGGCTTTTTTCTGACCATATTTATCTCATTATTTTTGCAGATAGCAATAATGGTTGTCGGGCCTGATATCCACGAGATCGACATAGATCATAGGATTTTTTTACTAGCGGTTTTACTTTTTATAATTATTTTGCTAGTATTTTACTTTTTTTATTTGGTTTATACGCCATAAATATGGGGGGAAAAATCCCCAGGTCTTCCCTGAAATCGAATTGCAGCATGAGCCTTGAGAAATATAGCTTTTTTATGTTCTTAATATCTGATAATTAGAAAAAATATTGATCATGTAAAAAAAAATATTATTCATGTAAAATATTTATTAAAGAAAAACTCATATCAAAAAAATATTTATTACATTTAAAAGATTGTGTGTTCGAGTTTTATTTTTGGTTTGTTCATTTAAATGGGCTTTTTTGCATCTTTTTAGGGCTTTTTTAATGACAAAAATTAAGGTGTTTTCATTTTGGTGCAAATTAATCACTGACGGATGGCAAAAAAAAACGCATCAAACGACGCCGTTTCCTTGTTTTGGTTCACAATAGAGACGGAGCAACGACGTCGTTTCAGACTCAATATCTGAAGCACAAATCGAAGCAAGAGAAGAAAAAAACAAAAAAAAAAAAAAAATAATAATGAAGACTCATGATTTTTTCATAATAGTTAGAACCTTAGCTTTTGCAGTGAATATGGACAGGAAGAAGAGGACTGTGGAAGTCCGGATTTGTAGGCGAATCCTTAGATTTGTTATTTTTTGACTTTAGGGAAGAACCCCGAATTTACTGTTCGATTTTCGATCTTATGTTGATTTACTGTTCGATTTTCGATTGTAATTATTTTTGACTTCGTGTTTCGATGTTGTAACTAAGGGATTATATCAACAGCTTCACCGAACAGCTTCAGATTTTCGTTTGTCTTTCTGTAATGAATTTGAGATCTAATTCCACCAAGAAAATTCCTGAAACTGATTCTTGAATTTGTTATGGGAGCCATCTTCATTGTACCACTGGACAGTAAGATGCAAATATGATACTATGATCAATCCAAATGCAGAATAAAATATGTTACTTATAGAATTATGCAAAAACTTTGTAAGCAGGACATGGGGAAGGTACCGGTATTGTACATCTTTGCTGCGTTCATACCTGGTGTGATGATAACAGGACTTTACTTCTTCGACCACAGTGTAGCTTCACAAATGGCTCAGCAGAGAGAGTTTAATCTAAAGAACCCTTCTGCTTACCACTACGACATCTTCTTGCTTGGAATTATGGTGCTTTTCCATGGCATATCGAGAAGTTTGAGAATTTGTTGTTATGGTGATTTATATAGACTTTGATATGTGGACTACTTGGGCTTACTCTTTCACACAAAGAGTCTTGCGGTTCTCAATCACTGGTTTTATACAATGCAGAGTCCTGGAAGGCGTACACGCTTCGTTTGTGGAGTTAGTACCACACAGGGTGATTGTGTCATTCACTCTTTTCCAGTTGGTTTATTTTCTCTTGTGTTATGGCATGACATGGATTCCTATGGCCGGAATATTTTCCCCGGCGCTCTTCTTTCTACTCATAAGTATAAGAGAACATTTGCTTCCTAAAATATTTGATCCTCAATACCTTCGAGTGTTAGATGCTTCCCAACATAAGTTGGGTAAGAGGTAATCAAAATCTTTCAATTCTAGACTATTTCCCAACATAAGTTGGGTAACTTGTGTTGACGAAGGTTGCACTAGCAAGGTCAAACATTCTGCGTTCTCTGTTGAGAGGAGGAAGCTTCCTCTTTTGTTGACTTTGACTCCATCGATGGGCTCTTTGTTTGTTGGGCTTATTCTTTCCTTTCTTCTTTGACAGGCCCATTCTCTTGTTTGGAATTTGCTGAATGAAGTGGAAGTCTTTGACTTGGATAGGTTTACAATGGATATAGGTTTTCATATGTGGTTGTTTCTTTCAAAACGACAGATTTCGTGGATAAAGGATAAAAGAAATCTTGTGACTAGAAAAAAAGGGTGAAGCAAATTTAAATTTCTATGACATCAAGAACTGCTTACTAAGTAGAATTCACTGGATTGCCTTATAATATTAATATCCTGATTACAAATATTTTTACTAGAGGAAAGATTAATGTAATAAAATAACATTTTCAGTTTTCATGAATTTAATTTGTTAAAGACTTAAAGTAAAAGCGTTGTAGAAACCAACTGAATTTAAATAAAACAAAATACATAAAGAACTCATCTCGACAGACACTTGAATCTTTTGAACCACCTCTACTGTCATCCTTTTCTCATAAAATGATATTAAAAAAAAAAGAATTTTTAATATTGTTATGCTAAAACGGAATTGGTATCATTGGCTGCTAATAGACCCTCTATAGCTGCTAGTGCTCGGGTGTACAATGGTTTATGTTTTTAGTCAGACAAGGAGTAGCGGTCTCTAATCTTAATAATTTGGAATTTAGTGATAATCTAATCGTAAATAGAGCTCTAAACGAGAGCGAATTGGATCCCCAAAGTTTATTTTTCTCATTGATAATAATGTTTCTGCTTCTTGCTACAATTTATGTCATTTACTTTTGTTACCGCAGGTTCAAAACAGGTAAAAGGGCATATCAAGTTTATCCGGATGAGGAGGTTGAGAGGACAACACTACCTAGAAAGACCTAGTAGAGAACACCACGAAACAAGAAGATTATAAGAAGACCCAAAACCCCGGAAGAAAACATTTGGCCTCATCTCTTTCTGATCTTCATGTTCAAGATTCTGCATTGGTTTCTGATTAGTAGTTTCTGATATGATCACATTATTATATAAAAAGATATAACTAGAATATCAGGGTACCATCGATACGTAAAAATACAATTATAGCTTCTCTATCTAAAGCTAGTATAGGTTATTAATTACCAATACAAATTATCATAATCAAGTGTTACAACATCTATCTATATATATATCGTACTATATAAAGTTTGATGCGTCAAACGTGATAATTAACAAGATCGTGACACGTTTTAAGTCGGTTGATCAGATTTTGACACGTGTATATAAGAGTAAAATAATTATTTTCAATTAGATTTTACCACAAATAATATTTTTATCTATTTATCTTTATTTGTCAAATAGTGAAAAGTGACCTAATTTAAATAGGATTAAGAAAATCTAAACCTAATTTAAATTAGATTAGGAAAATCTTATTATTTTTCTATTTATCTTTATTTGTAAAATAGTGAAAGGTAATCTAATTTAAATAGAATTAGAAAAATCTAAACTTAATTTAAATTGGATTAGAAAAATCTTATTATTTTAAAATATGTGACATGATTTAATTGAAAATCTTATTATTTGAAATATGTGACATAATTTAATTTAAAATCTTATTATATAAAGCTTGGTTCGCAAACTTCATAATTAACATGATCGGGACACGTGCAAATTGGTTAACCAGATTTTGACATGTATATACAAGTAGAAGAGATTTTTTAATTATATATAATCATATGTCAAAAATTTATCTATTTATCTTTATTTGTAAAATGGTGAAAAGTAAACCTAATTAAATAAGATTAGGAAAATCTTAACCTAATTTAATTAGAGTTAGAAAAATTTAACTATTTAGAAATTAAATAGGAATAAATTTATCATGATCGTGATACGTGTGAAGTCGGATGACCAGATTTTGATACGTGTATACAAATATAAAATATATTTTTTCAATTAGATTTAGCTACATGTCAAAATATTTATCTATTTATCTTTATTTGTAAAATAGCAAAAGGTAAACATAATTTAAGTAGGATTAGAAAAATCTAAACGTAATTTAAATAGGATTAGAAAATAAGAAATTATTTAGAGATCTATAAATAATTTAATTGAATATCAAATAATATAAGAAATAAGTATGAGGATAAAAAATAGATAGATATTTGACAGACTTCTCTATAAGTAATTTTGTACAAATATTTTCAATTTTATTTTATCTCTTCGTGGGGTGACCTAATTTGTTTTATGAGAGTTATGAAGTATTTAGAGAGTAAAAATTGTTCAAATACAAATATGGAAATAAGTTTATCAACATTTTAAGAAATAGAAATTTGAGTAGTAAAATAGGGAAAAAAATTTACATCTAATTTAATTTTAATATGAATAAGAAAAACTAATGATTTAAAAATTTGTGATAAAATTTAATTTTAAATCAAATAACAAAAACATCAAAATTAATAAATAAATGATATGTTTCTCAATTAGTGGAATTACAACAACGTTTTCACTTTTAATTTATTTACTTTAACAGGTAATTTAATTTTGTTTTGTACAATTAAATATTTTATTTTTCACAAGTTTATAAGATATCAAATTCTAAAACCCCCATATATGCGGGTCATTCATCTAGTCTTATTATATAAAATTTGATGCGTCAAACGTGATAATTAACAAGATCGTGACATATGTCAAATGGTCAAGACTTTGACATGTATTTCAATTAAATTAAATCACATATTTCAAAATTTTCCTAATCCTATTTAAATTAGGTTTTGACACGTATTATTTTTTTTTAATTAAATTAAATCACATATTTCAACATTTCCCTAATCCTATTTAAAGTAGGTTTAATTTTTACTATTTTAAAATTCAAGATATTATTATTCTAAAATAGATAAATCTTTTGACATTTGGATAAATCGTCGTATGAAAAACCTAACTCTATTTAAACTAAAAAGATTTTACATTATATTAGAATATTCCCATGAGAAAAATTACATGATTTTCTACTTTAGAATAAAAAAATCTAATTGATAAATACAATATATATTATTATCATAAAAAAATATCTCATATTTAATATTTGACAAGTTAAATAAAAAAGTGTTTATCATCGTATTGTAGTACGTCTTATTAGAAAGTGAGCGACGAAAAATTTTAACAGAAATAATGAGTTTATAGGAATGAACTTTATATTAGTTGATGAAAAATTTAGCATATTTTTATTTTATATCAATAACAGTATTAATGTAATACTAATTATACTTAAATTTAAAAAATGTTTACCATCGTAGTGAATTAAGTCTTATTATAAAGTAAGAGAAGTATATTATTAAGAAAATAATACGCTTATAGGAATGAATTTATATTAGTTGATGAAAATGTTAGCGTATTTGTATTTTATATCAATAAGAGTCTTAACGTATTACTAATTATTTGAATAATATCTAACTACCAATTTGATTTTATTTTAACGCATAAAAATACTATTTAAAGCTTTTTGCATCACTAGATGATTTAGATTCTTGCAAAATTTGGGAATCAATTTTTGAAAGAAATCTTGTTGAAATTTGCAATTTTAGTTTGCACCTTAAAATATGAGATTCAATTCGTTAATATATGATAGTAAAATAAACCTAATTCAATAAGAAATAGAAGAAACTAATTATTTGGAAATATGTAAAAAAATAATTCAAAAGAAAATAATATAATAAAAAGAGTCAAAATAATTTAATAATGGTGAGGCGTTTCTATTAGTGGTTTTTATATTTCATGTTTTGTGTTTTTTTTCACAGGTTATAAAATTAAAAAATTCAAATAAGACTATGATAATGTAATTCAACAAGATTTTGGAGAAATAGGGTAGCAAAATAGTAAAAATTAAATTATTTCAGACATGAATAGAAAGAAAATAATTATTTTTAAAAGAAGTATCAAATTTAATTGGAAATCAAATTAGACAAAAAAAATCAAGATAAAAAAGTAAGTGTTAAATTTATTTAATGTCAAGGTTTTTGATTTTATTTACTTTCATCAGTGATTTAATTTTTTTGTTTTTTTCGTGTTTGATTTTTCACGGGTTGTAAAATTTATTTTTACGATAAATTCGCATATATGCGGGTCTTTTACCTAGTAAAAAATAAACTAGATATTAAATGTAATAATATATTCAACTGGTATTCTATTTTTATTAATAATGTTGATGTCACGTAAGTAGAAAAACTTGTCATGAGTTCGTAAATAAATATAAAATTAGTATTTTGCAACATTTTCTCCAAAAAAAAAAAACATTTGCTTAATTTTTCCTTTATGTTTGCTCAAAATTGTTAATTTTTACTACTCACTGTGTTATATTATGAGAATCACACTAACGAAGAAGTATATATGGGATAACATAGATCATCGAGTGTTTTTTTAATCCTAGTTAGGTTAGAGATATATATAAAGTTTTGTTTTTGAAAATTTAATAATTGTTTCCTTAACTTAATTAACTTTAATTTTTTATTGGAAACAACTGATTTTTTAACATAATAGTATTAAAAAACAGCATTAAATTACTTATTGGGTAACATAACTAGTTATTAAAATAAAATGCTAGGGAAACTACCCTAATATCATGTTAAAGAAAAAGAAAAAAAAATCTAGAGAAGTAACAGAAGTATATAAAGTAGATAACAGCGAGAACCAGAAATATTAGCAACAGAGAAAAGAAGAAAACTTTCGGACTGATCTCACTCGCGTTTGGAGGAGTAGGAAAAAAAACCCATGATGTTGTAGAGAGAGATGAGAGAAATGAAGAGCAAAACTTTCTGGTTTTTTTTTTTTTTTTGATTTTTCCCCCTTTGTACCTTTTCAAGCAACAGTAGAGAAGGGATAACAATCCAATGATCAAAAGCACGATAGATAAGGCAGTAAAGAAGAGTTTATCGCTCTGGGTGGGGGATTCAAATTCGTAACTCATGATATCTCTTTTGTTTGTTTAGTTTCGTAGTTTTGATTAGTTTTATGTTGATAAAATACACTGAGTGTTATTATGTATATATAGAAGAAGCAGGAAGTTTTCGAACCTATAAAGAGCTATATTTTACTAAAATATTCTTCATTTACTAAAATTTGATAAGTTTACATTTTAAACGCAATAGGCTATAAGCAATGTTCAAGAAAACGCTAGGCGTTAAGCCCACGTTGACCCAACGTCTAGTGCGTAGAACGCTTAATCGGAGTCTACACGATTTAATAGGGGGTCTAAGCATTTTATAAAAATACATGATACATTAAATATACATAGTAAAATATATAAAAAACCCATAATCTATAAATAACAAAATTTATATTGTATTTATATTCATCATTTTATAGTAAATAAATATATAATATTAGAATATATATATATATATATATATATATAAATATTATATTATTTTATTATTACGGTATTTAATATTTTAGGCGGAAAAAACGCTAGACTCCACAGTTTATAGGGATCTAGCGTCTAGGCATCGTTTAAACGAAGGTTTAGAACGCTTTTTAGAACACAACCTTATGAAACACTCTAGAAACCGAGCCCTAAATCTATCAACCAAACTTTGCGATGTACATTGATTGATGGTATCAAATTGCAATTCACGGTATATAGGATTGTGGTGCACGGTTGGGCTTTATGTTCAATTTTGATGGGCTATTGGGCTCCAGATTTGGTTAAATTATGGGTTCCTATTAATATGTGTGTATTTGAACATTAAAAAGCTTTTTTTTTGTCTGTCTTTTTTTTTATTATTATTTTTTATCGGTTGTGGGCCATAACAGGCCGGCCCACTAGTCCATTTAAATTTTTTATGGAGATAGCTGGGTTTGAATCCATGGTGCCGGAGAGCGGGCAAAGTGGGCACAACCACTGCATTACGATCTCTCGGCTGTCACTCTAATTTCTCTCTAGAGCAAAAAAAAGAGGTTTTAAGATCTGTAACTCCGGCGGCTACCTTAGCGCCGGAGCTATGTCCTTTGTCCGTGTTCTTTCCGTTTCCAGTTTGAATCCCATCACGTTTTGCTTGTCTTTGCCTCCGACGATAGATTCTCTTCATCCGTTTTGGTGGCGATATCCGGCGATTCCTTCGATGGTGAGAATAGAACCGGTAAGGTGATGAAGGTGCGATGTTTTAATATTGGTTTCTATTCCTTCTCGCTGCAGATCTGGTCTTTTAGCCGGGTTTTAGCTTAGGGTTTGTGGGTTTGTTAATGAAGATTGGCATGATCCTTTCATGGGTTTGTAGTAGGGGTGGGCAAAAAATCCGAAACCGAAATACAGAACCGAACCCGACCCTAATTATCCGAACCGAATCCGATCCGAAGTTTTTTAATACCCGAATGGATATTATATCTCTAAACCCGAAAACTCGAAACCGAACCGAACCAAAAACCGAACGGATACCCGAAATATACGAAATATAAACAAAATTAAATATATTTAGAGTTAAAGTCGAATATGTTCATGTAGTTTGTGTAATTTAAAAGTTTTTTCTTTGCTTTTTTGATCAATTCGGATATTGTGGATATATTTCGATAAAAATAACCAATTTATGTTATTATTTGAACTATTACAATTTTTTTTATTATTTTATTTCGGATATTTTTGGATAATTGGAATAACAAATAATTAAATTGAACCAACTAAAAAGAAAGTCAGATAGTTATACATTTTTTGGGTAATGTTTGAATATTTTCGACAATTTTTAGTATTTCGGATAATCCGAACCCGACCCGAACCCGACAAAACCCGAACCGAATCCGACCCGAAGTTTTATAATATCCGAACGGGTATCATATCTCTAAACACGAAAACCCAAAAATCCGAAATACCTGATCGGAACCCGAACGGATACCCGAATGCCCACCCCTAGTTTGTGGCTCATTTTGTGTGCTCTTTTCTAAGTTTTCGTCTCAGATCTGGCCGCTTCCTATTCGGCAGAGGTGGCTCTAAAAAACTGGTTCTCTCTCCGCCTCAGATTTGGAAGTCTTCGCCATCGCTGGTTATTCCCTCCTTGTAACCTTATCAACAAACGAGGTTCGTCTCAGGGTTTTGTTCGTCTGTGCCGCCTCGGTTGGCTTCGGTACGTCGAAATAGTAGATGAGGGTTTGGTAGCAATTGATCCGTGTTTTTCTTTCCTTTCTTTCGGTAAGGAGGAGTTTCAATCTCTATTCGCTTGGATGATTTTTCTAGTCCCAGATTTTTGTTAATCTTAAAAGGATTTCGGTTCGATCTTTTAGTTTACCGATTTGTTATCGATTAGAAGAAACTTGACTAGATTTGGTGTAATGCTCTTTGATTTCATAAAGAAGGTTTAGGTTCGTATCATTTACATACGTTAAAAGATGAAGAATTTGTAAGTAGGAAACTAGATTTTCTTGTTCTACATCTTTTCACCCAATTTCTTAGATTTTTGTTTTATAATGAAATTGGGATCTAATTCCACTAAGAGAGAATTGAAGTGTTCCTGAAACTGATTCTTGGATTTGTCTCTTCATTTATGCCAACATTGAACACTGATGCATCCATCACCTTATAATGCGTTAAATATGAAGACATTGAATTCTGTATATCTCGCAGGCTTAAGCAAAACAGTGTCTCGTTTTCATGCTCTTTGATTGAAGTTGCTTCAAAATGCAATCATATGTACAAAACAGAGTGGGTAAAAAATCAATATGTGGCTATGAAATCATTCCAGTAAGAAAGAGTTACCACTACTTTCCGTAGCATACCACATCCATCCACTTGGAGGAAAGACAGAGAGAGTCGTTAGGAAAATCTGTTGTAGATTTTTCAAGAAGATGAAAAAAGTGTTTGTCTGACAAAGTTAAAAAGATTGCAAGCGCAAGCGATTTCAGTGTTTATCAATGTAAACGGGTGCCTGATAATAACCGGTGAAAATGCAATAGAAAGAAAAGAATACCCATTTGAGGATGGGAAAGAGAGAAGAAAATTCATTTCGCTGCAACATCAACATCAGTTGGTAAATCAGTGGGAATTTTAGACAGTTTCTTTGGTTCTTTGACTCACCTTGCACACCGAGACATTGATCACATGGATTACCATATCTTACTATATCAATACGAAAAGAAGCAGAGTCTTACATGTAATACAACATACCAAGCGAAAGATGATCCAGAACATAAGTAGCTAATACAAGTTACCCACCCAGGTGTAGGAAAACAAAGTGGCTTCATTGACATTGGAAAAAAAAAGATGTGATTGAAATCAAAGCAAGAAGAAAAATAAAAGATTCGCTTGTTACATATCAGACACTCTGAAGGAAGCATCGAGCATCAAAGCAGTTGCTAGTTGAAGACATAAATGGTTCAGCTTCTTACCAAAGAAGAGCACCAAAGCTTTGTTAGGTCATCTCTATCTCTGGCGCGACTTGCGCCAGAGATAACGCTGAACCGCAAAATACACACCATAACCCAGAAGAAAAAGAAAAAGAAAAAGGAACAATACGGCAAAAAATTGTTTAACGCCAATTTCTTGTTCCACCTCCAGCCTTGATTCAATGACTTTCCCCATGACAAGAACAAAAAAAAGAGTTTAAAATATATATATTTTTTCTATTGATTCTGATTAATGGCCATGATAGTTTATAAAGAACGCTCAAGCCATTAGAGTAGATTCCTAAAAAGACAATTCCTTCATCTTCTTATACCGTATAGGCATTGTAATTTTTAAACCTTTTTTGTCAAACAAAAATTCTGGATTGTAAAGATATGTAATTATGGTTTCTCGTTTAGAGGCTATAAGCTATAAGCTATTGATGGCTCATTTTGGACTACTAGGAAACCAACTCTAGATCAACCAAGGAGATGCCATCAAATATCATCTTTCTTCCAAGTCTATAGAAGACCTTAGTAATTTAACTGTATTTTCCACTTGATAAATAGTTTCAAATACAGATTCCAAAATACACACAAAAAGTAGAAGCATAATCTCTCTAACCAAACAGTCAATTAGTCATCATAATCCGCAACCCACTAGAGGTTAACTAACTATACGTGTTGTTGTTGTTGTCGTCTTATCCGCCTTCAACAATTGCTATAACTTGAACGAGTCTTTCCACGTCAACTTTGATAACATCATTTCTCACACCAATATCTGAATTCAAAGGACCAATACAGTACTAACCATATGACCACCAAAACCGGTAACTGCGAATCTAACTGTTGAAGAAAGAACATATTTTGCAGCAGAGCCTAAAGAAGAGATAACACCATTGCCTACATAGATTCCTACGAATCCAAACAGAGAAACCGCGTTACTTATTTGAGTAACAAAAAAAACCCAATTTTGCTATATGTCCAAATATATGTCCAAAATATGTCTTAAACATAACCTGATTTTGTTGTTAAGTATTATAAAGGCATTTTTGTTATTAGAATCAAGATGGATGGCTTACCTTGACTTTTTAAACATTTGAGATTAAGAATTATTTTGGGATTTTATGAAAACACTATTTTTTTATCGTCTAGATTTATGAATTATTACAAATTAAGTAATTTGAAATAATTCAAAAACACCCTATTTAAGTTTATAATTTTGAAAAATACTCTAGGTTTAGATATTTTTGAAAATTAGCTCTTTTTCAATGTGAGAAGACATTTTTATCATGAATTTAAAAATTACATCTTTAATAAAATAAATTCAAAATAGATGATAATTATTGTTTGACATAAATATGTATTTTTGATGTAATATTATAGCAATATTTGTTTTTATGTAATATTTTAGCAATATTGTTTCTTCAAGTCTGATGCAGAAATTCGACATTATTAATGTAATACGAAACGCTCATCCGTTTTTGTTTCTACTTTACTTCTAGAAGAGATCCACCAGAAGAACTATGGAAAGAAAGTAAAGGAAAACGTAGACTCGTTGAATTTGTATTTTGTTATCTTTATTGTTACATGCTAGTATGAACGATAAACGTTGAGTTATCTTTATTGTTACATGCTACTACTTTGTACTTGAATTTGGATTTTGGATTTATGTATGAATTTAGGGCCGTTTGATCTTCTAATTGCTTTGAGAAATTTACAATGTAAATGTAATTATAGCACCATCAGACATGAGAAACATATCTCGACATGTAAATCATTCCTAACCTTAAAACCAAGATCCTAAGATATAGTCAAAAGCTGGCGAAGATAGTATCACAACTCACAAAGCATACCAAGTCTTGTGTCGATACCATACACGTAAAACCGAGATCCTAACATATAGTCAAAGCTGATTATTGCTACATACGTAAATCTAAAACCAAGATAGAAATTGGGACGTAAGGCTATGAATTTTTCGACGTTATCTTTAAGTTTCGGAAGATGTGGAAGAAAAACTGGTCTTGTAGCTAATTTTTAAACAATTGTCAAATTCTATTGTATAAACAAATAAAAACAAATTTTACACGATACCTTGTTATCTTAAATTAGATATTGAAATAAAAAAAATTTACCTAGAATAACCTACTTTTTAAAAACAACTAGGCAGTATCTGCGCCAATGCGCAGGAGAACAATATTTTAACAACACTAACTGAAACACCAATGAAAAGATATTAAATAACAATCGACGTGATATTAATTTCTAGTATCTTATACATTTTATTTAGTGAAATATGGTTTGAACATTCGAAAATAATAGTATTAAACAAAATCGATATTGAATATATATAAAATATTTATGTGTTGAATATAATCTAATTTTTTTTTTATCTTTGTTTGTATTTTTTGCAAATTCTTTAGGAAATATATCCGTAGTATGTATTCTTCCATCATCTGGGATTGGTTTTCAAACAATTTAGAGCACGAATTTTCTAGAGATAGTCCAAGCTTTTGACCAGTTGTCTCAAGTTTTGTGTTTATATCAACACTCAGACTATTTGCTAATTTTATCAATCAAATCCATTATATTATCGAAAATATATTTAACCTATGAAACAACTACTGTTTCTTTATTTTCTGAATGTATATTATGTGATACAAATAAAAAACATCATCTTCACAACTTTCCATGAACTCACATCTCAAATGTCATAATTATATAGAGCATCAAATATATATATCACGAAAAACTCAAACAATTTTTTTATTTAAGATCATACATTATAGTTTACATGGTTTTTACAGGCTTCGTGAGAGGGAGATGGTTGTAACCTAATAGAGTTTATATGCTCGATATGAAGTGAAAGGGATGTCCATGATAGTTTTTGGTTAGAAGACGATGCGATGTTATTCGGCGTCTATTTTTTTAGGTCTAGTTTGTGATCCCCTTTATTGGGTTTAGTCACTACAAGAAAACAGTCCATTTGTGACTACTTTTTGTGACTGATTTTGTAGTCACTAAATTTGTGACTGGTTTGTGACTGATATGTGACTAATCAGTGACTGCGAAAATTAGAGTTGCAAAATAGTCACATATTTGCGACTACCAAATATAGTCGCTATGTAGTCGCAAATTAGCGACTACATAGCGACTCATACTGGAGAGAAAAGTATTCGTCACAAATTAGTCCCAATTAGCGACTAATTTGTGACCAACTAAATAGTAAATTGAGGTAGTCGCTAATCGGTCACAAATGTGCGACTGATTTGTGACTCCAATTGGGCGTCGCGAAAGAGTCGTAAATTCGTCACCAAAATCATGTCGGCAGTTTTGTCGGGTAGCGTGTCGGCAGGTTTGTCGGGTAGCATGTCGGCAAGATATTTGTGAAGGTGGTAGGTAGCTTAGGTAGTCACAAAGTGGTCACAGAAGAGTCACAAATTTGTGACTCGTTCTTCGGGCGTCACAAAGTAGTGGCAAAATTTTGCCTATATAAGCAACCATCGCTCATTCTCTTCTTCTTTCAACGATGAGCTAAAAAAAAAGTAAGGGGAAAGAAAAAAAAAAAGGGAAAAGAAAAAAAAAAGAAAAAAAAAAAGAAAAGAATAAAAATATGTGGAATTCTTCTCGAGAGTGGATGTATAACCGGATCGATCCGAGCACTAATAATATATCTGACGAATTTTTGGAGGGAGTGGAGCAATTCATGAATTTCGCAACAAGCCAAGACTTAGCCATAAGTAGTGGAGGTAAACTATTCTGTCCTTGTGCGAAATGTAAAATTTCTAAGAGTTTAAAACCGGCTCGAACCGTTTCGGGCCATTTGCATAGTTATGGTTTTATGGAAGGTTATTATGTATGGACCGAACACGGTGAAGATTACGATGTAGTTGGGGTAGGAACTAGCCATTACCAGAATGCTGATTTTAGTAGCGGTAATCAAGAAAGAAATTACGATGGCGGGAATGTTTATGCTGGGATGGTTCATGATGCATTCCCTGGTTCTGCGCCATTTAATGATTATGAAGATGGTGGAAATAATGATCATGGTTATGAAGAACCTACCCACGAGGCGAAACAGTTTTACGAGATGTTAGATTCTGCAAATACGCCACTGTATGATGGTTGTCGGGATGGGCATTCACAACTATCATTAGCAGCGGAGATGATGACCATCAAGGCTGACCATAATTTGGCTGAATCTTGCATGGATTCTTGGGCGGGATTGTTAACAGATTATCTACCTCAGCCTAATCAAGCAACCGGTTCTTACTATGAGACAGAAACGTTGATGCGAAAGCTTGGATTGCCGTACCATACATATGATGTATGTGTAGATAATTGTATGCTCTTCTGGAAAGATGACGAGGAGTTGGAGCATTGTAAGTTTTGTGGAAAAGCAAGATATCAGGCGTCTAAGAGGGGGAGGAAAAGAATACCGCTCAGCAAGATGTGGTATCTACCCATCAGTGATAGATTAAAGAGGATGTACCAATCACAGAAGACGGCAACATCGATGAGATGGCATGCTGAGCACGAGTCAGAAGACGGAGTAATGTGCCATCCATCTAATGCGGCTGAGTGGAAAAATTTCAATATAATGCATCCGAGATTTGCAGAGGAGACACGAAACGTTTATTTGGGATTATGTACTGACGGTTTCAATCCTTTTGGTATGTCAAAAAACCATTCGTTGTGGCCTGTGATCATAACACCCTACAACTTACCTCCGGAGATGGCCATGAAAAGCGAGTATTTGTTTCTTACGGTTTTGAATTCAGGACCTAATCATCCACGAGCAAGTCTTGATGTTTTCCTCCAACCACTGATCGAGGAGTTAAAGGACTTATGGAATCATGGAGTTGAGGCGTATGATGTGTCGTTAAATCAAAACTTCAACCTAAAAGCTGTTCTCTTGTGGACTATAAGTGATTTTCCGGCGTATGGTATGTTATCGGGATGGATGACACATGGTAAATTAGCATGTCCAATTTGTATGGGTGATACAAATTCTTTCTACTTGCCGGGTGGTAGGAAGACGTGTTGGTTCGACTGTCATAGAAGATTTTTGCCGGAGAATCATCCGTTACGGAAGAATAAAGTAAACTTTTTGAAGGGAAAGAACGCAGTTCATGACTATCCACCAGCATCATCGACGGGAGAAGAAGTATACCAGCGTATAACGAATGTCGGGGCACCGAAAACATCAGAATGCGGTGGAAATGGACATAAAAAAAAACCTGGCTATGGAGATTGGCATAATTGGCACAAAGAAAGCATTTTTTGGGAGCTTCCGTACTGGACTGATCTGACTCTACGGCACAACCTTGATGTGATGCATATCGAGAAGAATTTTTTCGATAACATCATGTATACTGTTATGAATGTGAAAGACAGATCAAAAGACACAGTCAAGTCGAGATTGGATATTGCGAGATTTTGTGATCGGAAGGAATTGCATGTCGATGGTCGTGGAAAAGCTCCATTTCCTATTTGGAGATTGACTTCAAAAGCAAAAGATGCCTTACTACAGTGGGTGAAAAATGAAGTTAGATTTCCCGATGGTTATGTTGCAGATTTAGCAAGTTGTGCAGACATCAGTGGTGGGAAGTTCTCGGGAATGAAAAGTCACGACTGCCATGTTTTTATGGAGCGGTTGCTTCCGTTTGTATTTACGGAGCTTCTCCCGCGTAACGTGCACCAAGCATTATCAGGTACATTTACGTTTGAAATTTAATAAATATGTCCTTGGTTATGTTGGTATTAAATTTAAGTATACATGACTAATTAAAAATTCTTTTGTAGGGATTGGAGCATTTTTCCGTGATCTAAGCAGCATATCATTAGATCAAAACCGCCTCCTAATTTTGAAGGATAACATTGTGATGATTATGTGTAATTTGGAAAAAATATTTCCACCTTCTTTCTTTGATGTGATGGAGCACCTACCTATTCACTTGCCGTATGAGGCAGAGCTTGGCGGTCCTGTACAGTATAGGTGGATGTATCCATTCGAGAGATTCTTCAAACATTTGAAAGGCATGGCGAAGAACAAAAGATATCCAGCGGGATCAATCGTTCAAGCGTACATGAACGACGAGATATCATTTTTCTCCCAACACTACTTTGCATCAGAAATTTCTACGGCTATCCGAAGAAGGTATTATTAATTGTGGTACCGTTATATATATGTTCGTTATGCTATATACCATGGCATCATATCAATGATTTGCAGGACAAGTCGGCATGATGAAGGTGAAGTACCCACGTACAATGTGGAGGTACCAGATATATTTACTGAAGTAGGTCGTCCAAGTGGCAAATGTACTGAAGAGTGGTTATCAGAGCAAGATTATAAGTGTGCACATTCATACGTGATGCGTAATTGTGAGTATTTTCGGCCGTTTGAAAGGTAAATATGATTAATTCCTAAAAATTTTATAATAATTTTATATATTTTCATCTTTGACTGATAGTTTTGTATTGGTATCTTAGCATGGTGGAAGCACAAATTCGAGCTGAAAATCCAGGAATATCTGATGATGAGGTCATAACAAAAAAAGATGTTGAATTTCACATAAAGATCAAAGAATATGTATGTAATCCCGTTACTACGTTATTAATTGTAAAATTTCGCACTATCTGACAAAGAATTACTTTACATTATGCAGGTGGATGCGACAAAAAGTTACCAAAATTTCCCAATGTGGGTTCACGATATAGTGGCAGGTCCTGAATGGAAGGTCAAGTTGTGGCCTAAGTATTTTACAAGGGGATATTTGTTTCACACGAGTGATTATGGGAAGCACAGAAAAACAATGAATTATGGAGTATGTGCTAGAGGCCAAAATTATTTTGAAGCGTCTGAGGAGGATGATTTCTATGGAACCGTCTTGAAAATTATGGAGTTGCACTATCCCGGAATTGTGAATTTGAAGATCATACTTTTCTATTGTAAATGGTATGACCCTACGCTTGGTACAGGGACTCAAAAGAGTGATGTAGGCGTTGTGGACGTGCTCTCAACTGGAAAATATCCTAACTACGAACCATTCATATTAGGTGCGAATTTCATATCCTTTTTTAATTATATATCCTACGTACATATGTTTGTACTAATAAAAGATACAAAATTATTTGTGACAGGTTCTCAAGCTGACCAGGTCTGTTTTCTTACATACCCAAAGATAAAACGCCCTCGACACGTTTGGCTATCCATTTTGAAAGTAAATCCACGTAATCGTGTACAAGGAAACTACAACGAGAAAGACCTAATCATTTTACAACAAACGGATGATGAGACAACGACGTCTACGGTAGAGGAAATCAATGTCGATTGGTTAGTTGATAGAAGGCAACCAATGGAAGACATCGATTTGGAGATTGGAGATTCTGACCCAGAAGATGAGTTTCAGTGTAATTTATCATCTTCGGAGGAGGAAGATGATATTTGAAATATGATTTTTTCAAATATTTTGTAATATATTTGTTGTACTAGATGATTTTGGATATTATATTAACGTTTTCAATTAGTGTGTCTTTTATTTGTGGGAATTCATACTAGTAAGTGTTTAATCGTTTTCATTTTTTTCAATTCGACAAATTATACAATATATACAAACTAATGTAGTAAAAAAACGAATGACTACGATAGCCCAATGGTTAGCAATACACATAAATCTACTTGCCACCTCTTCGGTCACGGGTTCGATTCCACGAGATACCCACCATTTTTTATTTTTCGATCTGACAAATTTTAGAATATATACAGACTAATGTACCAAATAACCGAATGACTACAATAGCCCAATGGTTAGCAATACACGGAAATGTGACTGCCCTGTCACAGGTTCGATTCCACGAGAAATCAACCTTTTTTTATTTTTCGATCCTACGATTTTGTGACTCTTTTGTGACTAATTTGTGACACTTTGGGGTTTAGAAAAATGATTCCCAGGACATTTTAATTCGTCACAAATTAGTCACGAAATACTGACGTATTTGTGACTAATTTGTGACACTTTTGGGGTTTAGAAAATGATTCCAATAAAATTTCAGATCGTCACAAAGAAGTCACAAATTACCCACTATTTTGTGACTTATTTGTGACTGATTTGTAAAACTTTAGTGTACTGAAAATTCGTCACAAATTAGTCACAAATTACCCACTACTTAGTGACTTATTTGTGACTGATTTGTAAAACTTTAGTGTATAGAAAATTCGTCACAAAGAAGTCACAAATTACCCACTACTTTGTGACTACTTTACAACTAATTTGCATCTAATTTGCAACTACTTATCATTTTTTGCAAAAGAAGAACACATTCTAAGTGTCTATAATTTATTTTGGCATTAACCATCTTTGTAAACAATAACATTTATGAAGAATATATTGTATGAGTGAGAAAATCCAAATTCATTTTTTAAAATATTGTTGCATACATATAACTAGTTGATAACATTTGCATCTTTAATCATTTTTCTTGTAAGTTTGTTAATTTTTATAGATTAAGTTGAATTTTAAGTAATGTGATAGATATAACCAATAAAACATTCAAGAAATGTATTTTTTATTGGTTGGAAATGAAAAAGGGTGATATTTGTTTGTTAAAATGTTTATGGTTTAGGGTTTCATTTCCTACTACCCAAAAATGTCACAAAGTAGTCACATATTTGTGACTCTTTTGTGACTCATATGTGACGAATCCGAAGGCGGGCTTATTTCGCGCCCAATCCAAAAATTTTGGATTGATGGATCAGATTTGGGCTTTTAGGCGGGCTTTTTTGGCGCTGAAAATGGGTATTTTGCGACTACCTTGCGACGCTTTTGTGACGACCTGATTATATATAATCAAAAAAAAATCCCCAAATCATTCTGAACAAAACCCTAGATCTATCGCCCCTCTTTCTCTCTGTCTGTGCGAGACGAAGAATCTCTTCGATTCTCTTTGATTCTCTTCGATTCCTCGCTTGATTCTCCTTGTTCTTCCCTTCAATTCTCTTGTTTCTCCTTGTTCTTTCTCCCTCAGTCGATTACTCTCTTGAATCGACAAGAAATCGATTCATCTCTCTCTCTCTCTCTCTGTCTGTGCGAGACGAAGAATCTCTTCGATTCTCTTCGATTCTCTTCGATTCCTCGCTTGATTCTCCTTGTTCTTCCCTTCAATTCTCTTGTTTCTCCTTGTTCTTTCTCCCTCAGTCGATTACTCTCTTGAATCGACAAGAAATCGATTCATCTCTCTCTCTCTCTGTCTGTGCGAGACGAAGAATCTCTTCGATTCTCTTCGATTCTCTTCGATTCCTCGCTTGATTCTCCTTGTTCTTCCCTTCAATTCTCTTGTTTCTCCTTGTTCTTTCTCCCTCAGTCGATTACTCTCTTGAATCGACAAGAAATCGATTCATCGATTCGAAACCCTAGATGTGATGGCTACTACGAAAACTGGAGGAGGCCGTGGTAAAGGCCCCGGCGGTAGTAAAGGCCCCGGCGGTGGTAAAGGCTCTGTCGGTGGAAGAGGCGTTGGCGGTGGAAGAGGCGTCGGTGGTGGAAGAGGCGGTGGAAGAGGCGCTGGCCTTGGAAGAGGCGCCGGTGGTCCAACAACTCGTGGTGGAAAATCTTCTACCGTTGGCGGTGGAAAGCTTCCTGCTTCCGGCGGTCAAGCGAAGCATCCTTCTCCTGGCGAGTCTAGTAAGGGAACGGCGCAGCCTTCTCGAAAGCTTCCGGTTCAGGGTAAAGGAAAGGGCATCGACGGTGGTGGAGAGACCTCAGGCGGACAACAGAACCGTGACGGCGGAGGTACACCACCAGATCCAACAAAGTCAACCGCCGGAGGTACACCACCAGGTGCAACAAAGTCAACCGGCGGTCAGGCTTCTTCTAATTCCTCCAACCCGTCTGGTCCTACGACGCCTCTTTCTCAAAAGACAACGACTTCTCAAGTCACTGCCTCTGTTTCTCGAACCAACTTGATTCCAACCCAGTACCCTGCTACATTAAACCGAAGTGGATCTCAGAGATGGGCGTTTGCTGCTCCATTGCCTCAAAAACCTCGACACCTAAATCTAAACCACCAACCACGCCAGGAGGAAGCTCAGATGGCACAGGAGGAAGATGAAGTAGAAGATACGGATGATGATGATGAAGAAGAAGAAGAAGAAGAAGAAGAAGAAGAACAACAACAACAACAACAAGAAGTAGAAGAAGAAGTCCAGGGTCAACAACTGGGACCCGAGTACGCTGCTGTTGATGATCAAGAGGACTACCAGGCGCTTTTGGACAATATGTTTGCTCTTCCAGGACGTCAAAACCTGCCCCTCCTGAGTGAGGTTCCCCTCGAAATCGAAGGCAGACATGTATACTGGTAAGTTAATAAGCTTAGTGTTTTTAAGTTAATAAGCTTAGTGTTTGAACTGGATTGTTTGAACTATGTTTCATTTCTGTCAACTATAGATTGTGTTTCTGTATTTGGCATGTGTTATTTAACCTCATCATATATTTATTTGCAAGGTTCACTCGGGACAGAGGACTACTCACCCGTGTCATTGCTGGGATTTTTCGCCGGAAGTTCGATGGACCTTTCTACAGCTGGACTGTGACCCCTATAGACAAACAAGAAAGATATTTCAGAACTTTCGCGGTAATGTGTACTACTTTTCCTTTCTTTCACTCTCAATTCTTATACTTAACTAATTTTCCTTTTTTTCCACTCTCAATTCTTCTAATTAACTATGTATTTTACTGTGTAGTCTATGTACGATTGGGATATAGGGATCACTCCCCTTGTGAGGGCTCATTTTAGAAGGATTGCTACAAAACGGATGAGAGGGATTGTAAGTCAAGCAAAGCGAAAGGGCGTGAGGCCAGTTTGGATTACTCCTACACTGTGGAGGCAAATGTGGGTCCACTGGGACACACCAGAGGCTCAGGGCAGAAGCACTACGGCTTCCAACTCCCGCAACTTTGACCGTGGCGGACTTGGAATCTACAAGCACGTTTCAGGCCAATCTTCTTTCTTGACCGTTCAGCAAGACATGGTAATACTTTTATCATTTCTTTATGTCATATAAACTTCATCTACCTAATCTTTCTTATCCATTCTTGCAGGAGGAGGAACTAGGACGTCCTGTCTCTTTTGGTGAAGTGTTTAGGAAGACGCATACAAACGCTGATGGAAGTTTTGTGGATGAAAAAGCTAAGAAAGTTGCTGAGACTTATGAGAGGGCCCTGCAAGAAGTTATGGATCAGACTGGAGATGGACCAGAGGCTACAGACTCCTCCTCTGAGCATTCTACACAGCGGACTCTAAGCATCGCTGAGCGGAATGACATCTTCCTTAAGGTAAATTAATCTTCTCTCGTGTTTTATGTCTGTTCTGTATGTGTTATCATCTTTGAGAATCATTGTGAGTACCTTTGGGATCAGTACAATTGTGATTAGATGACTTGTTGGTGGAAAAGATATTGGTTTGTCTTGCATACAATTGTGATTTATGATTCTTTCCAAATTAGGTTTCTGTTAATGATATACTATTTTGGTTCTCTTGAATGATACTGGATTTAGGTTTATGGTTAATCATTACTTGTTATTGCTTGGATTTCAGTGTAGTTTTGGTATTGCTTGTTAGACCTATTATTGTTCTTTGTTAATGATTCTGTTTTGGTAGTCTTGAATGATACTGTTTTGGTAATCATCGCATGTTATTGCTTCGATTGCAGCTTCTTATTACTGTTGCAGTGACTGTTGCTTGAATTTCAGCTTGATGACTGTTTGATATACTTGTTATGACTGTTGCAGTGTACTGAATTCGATTCCAAGGGGAATCCTTATGGAATGGGCCAACTGTCACAGGTTCAGAAAGGAAAGAGGAAGGTAAGATATGCTGAATCTTCTTCGTCATCCCTGGTAGAGATCCAGGAAGAGCTTAAATCAGCTCGTCAAAAGATTGCTGAGAACGAAGAAGAAAACCAGCGTCGTGATGAAGAGAATCGACGTCGTGACGAGGAAAATAAGCGACGCGATGAGGCTCTAAGGCAAAGTCAAGCGAAGATTGCTGATTTGGAGAAGCTCCTTCTGTTTATGAAGGACAACAATCCCACCTTTGCTGCTTACATGTCTGACGCCTCTGCCTTGGATCCTTCTGCCACAGCCAATCCTTCTCAACCTCCTCCAGCTAAAGACAACACATGAACTGGTTATGTACTCCTCCATCTGTTTAAAGAACTTAACAACTTGTTATGTACTCCCTCTCTATCTTTTGTACCCTCAACTTGATTTCTACTTCTCTTTTGTCAAACTTATGTTCTTATGCTTAAAAAACTTATGGTATGGTATTCTAATCTTTTGTAGTTTTAAGATTTTAAGTTCTTTTCATTTAGGTTTCTCAAATGAAAAACACAATTGTATGTTTTATGACCAATTTGCAACTGAATTGTCCAACTAAGTGACCAAAAAAAACAAACGAGTTGCAAATTAGTGTCTACCAAGTGACACTTTAGTGACTAATTTGTGACTAAACATAATATTGAAAGGAGTCACTAATATGTCGCTAATTTACGACTACACAAGGCGTCACAAATTAGTCACAATTTAACTACTTCCATGCTTGTCGCTAATTAGTCGCTATTTTGCCACGACAAAGAGTAGTCACACACTCGTTGCTATTTTGCAACGAAAACATAGCGTCTCAACTTAGTCGCTAATTTGCGACAATACAATTATAGTCACAATATGGTCGCTAATTTGTAACCAAATCATTCTCGTTACAAAGTAGTCGCTAAATTGCGACTACTAGTAGATAGTCACAAATCAGTCGCTTTTTTGCTACTACTGTGAAGTTGTCCCTAAGTAGTCGCTAATTTGCGACTACTTTGTGACTTCTATAATTAGCGACGATCAATTTGCGCCTACCCATTTTAGTTACAAAGTAGTCACAAAATGATAATTTGTGACTACTTTGTGACTAAAATGGGTGTCACAAAACACCTGTTTTCTTGTAGTGAGTTTGTGATTTCCTTATTGGGTTTAGTTTTTATGAGTGAAGTTTTTGGTTGAGGTTTTTGTCCTCGTAGAAGATCTATAGTTTGCGAGTTTCTAGTCAATTTTGGCTGTCTATTTGATTTAAGTTGTACAGTTCAAAGTTGTTTAACGGCGGCTTCACTGAAGCTAACTCGGAACAAAATTGACAAAGACAATCAAGGAAGGAGATTTATCTAAATTAAGAGAATTATTATCGTAATAGATATCGGAAGTCCGGCTGCTATTGTGAATTAGGGAATAACTTATCGTCTACCTTCGATTCAAAACAAGATCATTTTTGTATCGCTAATGTGTCGTCAACGATTATTGTCCTCATTTGATTTCTGATCTGGAAAAGACCATTAGTTTCTCTTTGTATCGCATTTGTTGAACTTCTTCGTTGATATAATCTGTTTTAAATCAGTTTCAATAAAATAATGTGTTAGAAAAAAAAAAAGATCATACATTGTAGTTCTTAGATCAAAAAAATTGTTTGATATATGCTCTCTTCTTCTCCACTATCTTCATCAATTGCATTGTTTTTGGTGTATATGTACATCCTCACTTGTTTACTCATTACATTGTTTGGATGGATTTCTTCTTTGATTTCAATCTCATCGCCATATTATGTTTCTAATTCATAATCTTCATCTTTTGCATCGTATATTTGTTTTCTCTTATCTTCGTTCTCTCTTTTTGTATTCTTCACTTACTCATATTCTTCTTCGTCCTTGTCTATTTGAGCATTTACACAATATTTCTTTTTTGCCAAGGATTTGCACTCGTCATCATCTTGAACATTCCGATATTTAAGTTCCCAATATATTAAAGTCGAAATAAAAAATATGGAAAACATTAAAAATATCGCAACAAAAACATTTTATTTATATATATGAATTTTGTTTTTGTCACGAACGCACTTCAATAACATTGATCAGACAAATACATTTATATATATGAACATAAGAGTAAATAATCCATTTTTGATGAACATAGATATATGAGGGTTATAAGAGTAAAAAAAATATTAGGTTTTGTATTTTGGGAAAAAACTAATCAAATACACGGATTTTTTACCAAGATATGAGGGATTTTCTCCAAAAAATTCGGCCAAGTTCTATGATATAACATCCAAGAGAAAACGTAATAAATGCGAAAAACAAAAACAAAAAGATTAAAAAGAAGAGCATCTAAATTCATTAGGTAGAACATGAGTAACTTTTTTCTTTGTGTTGAGGGTCTGCATCTATAAGAATAGAGACAATACATAACATATTTAAAGAAATTAAGAATTGCTGCTATCACATAAATATTTACTAAGATATTAGGAAAGTGGATTTTTTTTAATAATTCGATTTTATCAATTAAAAAATAGTGTACAAAAAATCCTGTAAACAAAAACAACAATAATATCCTATAATTATATGAGAACAAAAATAATAATAAAATATACATATATAATTAAGAAAAACATAAAAATCAAAATAAAAACATGTAACTAATACGAATATCAAAGCGAAAAAATTAAAGGAAAAACATATAAACTGAAAAAAATTAAAAATTTTTAAAATCATCAAAACAGAAATCACAAAATACTATAGAAAATTAAATCTATACGTGGATTAATGAATAATAATATTATATATACAAAATAAGAAAATATTAAGAAATATGAAAAATCAACAATGGATAAGAGATTATAATATATAAAAGGTAAAAATAAAAAAAGAAATTAGAGAACAAATACCATTAGACACGTGAATTTCTTAGCCATGGTGATTCAATTTATCTCCGCAAATTTCAAGCATACAAAATCGTAATAACATAATTAAAATAAAACACCATCAATGATCAATCAGAATTTTTTATGGATCTTGATTAAAATTTGGTCCAAACCCAAAGTAGTAAAACAACAAACAATATATTTCACCAAGAATAAAGTAATTAAAACAATTTTATTTTTCTGATACCATGGTGAACTTTGTGATTAATCATGGAAGTATGATAACTTAATCACCAAAATATCAAACCAATAAAACAATAAAGCGGTAACAAACGATTAGCATTGGACTGATCTAAGCACATATATATATAAGAAAAAGTTAGGGTTTCAATTTGAGAATGATATCTCATCCAATAAAAAAATAAAGAATATGATTAGATATTAACAGAAAATTACCATAAAATTTGACTATATCTTATTATAATATATTAAAAATATTTACTAAAGGAATGGATCATACAAAATTATTATTTTCGTAATGTAATTTTTTTTATTTTAAAGCTCAAGTCCAATAACATAATAAAAATGTTTTAGTGATATTTTGGACCTAAAAAATAATTTGATGGCAAGGGATGTAAATAAATTGATTCATTAAGGGTAATATAGGCAAAACAAGTCTTAAACTCACTGTAGAGACGACACGTAGGATTTTCGACCTCACAATTATAAGTATAGATTACTAGGATAACCTCTTTAATTTTTATTATCTAAATTACCCACTTTACATTTTTTTTTACCAAAAATATCCCTACTAATTAACTAATATTAGAAATAAATTTAATTTAAAAAAAAATTCAAATAAGAAAATAGACACAAATTTTAAAACCATTATCAATAAAATACAAAACACTCAAGAATTATGTCAATGTCTTCGCATTTCAAATTCTACATTTTTTTGGCAGAGTCTGCCAATGTCTCGCTATAGTCTGTCAATGCCTCGACAGAGTCTGCATTTTTTAGTAGAGTCTGTCAATATCTCGGCAAAGTCTGCGTTTTTTGGCAGTGTCTGTCAATATCTCGGCAGACTCTGCAGATTTCTAGATACTGGCAGACTCTACCAATATTTTGGCAGAGTCTGCCAATGTTTTGGCAAAGTCTGCGTATTTCTAGATATTGGAAGAGTCTGCCAAAACACTGGTAGACTCTACCGATGTATTGGTAGACTCTGCCAATATCTTAGCAGACTCTGCCAATGTTTTAGCAGAGTCTACTAATGTTTCGGCAGAATCTGCTAAAACCTCGGCAGAGTCTACCAATATTTTGGCGGAGTCTGTGTTTTTCTAGTAGACGCTTTAAAAATCTTCTAAAATGTTGGTAGACTTATATCTCAGTCTGCTAGTCTACCATATCTCGACAAAGTCTACTTATATCTCGGTAGAGTCTGCCAATAATTTGGTAGTGTTTGTCAATATTTTGATAGAGTCTGCGAAAGACAGTTTTGGTATTATAAAATAAAAAAAAATCTAGAAAATGTTATTTTAGCAATAAAAATAGTAAGGTTATTTTATCTATTTAAAAAAAATAGGTTATTCTAGCTAATCTCTCTTGAAATAATCATAAATTGTTGATAAGGATAATATAGTAAATTAAACGAGAGGAAAATGTATTTTTCAAAAAAGAAAAAAGATGTAATTTTCAAATTTTAATCTCATTTCAAGGTATTTCCTCTATTATTTAATGGGTGTTATAAACTAGTGCTAATCTAAATAATTTTCTCTTTTCACAAATGTTAATATTTCTTATTTTCTGACACAAGAAAACAAAGCTTAACTATGGAAAATATGGGAACCCACTTCTTCATTGCAGCGTGAAGAAGAAAAGTAGAGAAAAAAACATTACAAATGATTTGAGTAAATAACGATATATTGCAGTGTGAGAGATAGTGTTTAGCTTAGGTTCAAAGATAGAAAGATTTTAAATGGGAGATTGAACGTCAATTCTCTGCATCTCTCTGAGCCTCCAATTGAGCTAAATAGTTTTTTCCCCTAACTCACTTGCCCCCACTTGTTGGCTGTTGCATTGCCCAATTGTAGTAGACAGTATTCACTACAAAAAACAAGCCTGAAGGCGTCACAAGTTGAACCGACGTTAAAAGTTAAATTGGGAAGCAAATTAACGTGGTTTAGATAACCGACGTCGATAAAAAAAAAAAAAAGAGTTAACCGACGTATATTTTTAATTATTAAAAATTCATTAAGTAAATAAATTTGCTGAGGTTCATCTTCGTAAGCCTCCACACTCAGTCATTTTTCTGAAAATTTTAGAACATGAGTAAACTTTCGATTAACGCATCTGCTCATGGAAGCTTACGTTGTTCCAATTCTTCGTTTTCTTCAAAATTCTGCTTCACTCTTTCTGGATTCAGGTCGAAAGACGTGAAATTATCGAAGTTTCTTCGTCATTTCAACTCAATCAAAGACGTGAAATCTTCTATTTTATTTGAGATCGAGAATTTGGTATGTATATACTTTACAGAATTGTTGTATTTCTGATTGAATAGGTTGATTTTGACACGAATTACAGATTTAACTTAGTGATTCGTTTGATTTGTGAATAATTTTTGTTGTTAGGGTTTCCGGTGGTGAATCTTTTTTTTTTTTGAGGAACAGTGAATTGAGTTTTTTTTTTTTTTTTTTTTTAATGTATTTAAAATTTATTCAATCAAGCCTTTTTTACATTAGATGCGAATGTTTTCCGAGGATGAAATATTACAGCCAAACATTATTTGAAAATTTAAGAGTGGTGACGAAATCTTGTCGTAAGCCATCGTTCCATCACTTGCGTTCGAGTTGGAGCATCATTTTTGAAAGCTGAGTTGATTTTGTTGATGATGTTTTTTTCCACCATTTTGATTAGTAGTATTGATGACTTCTCTGCTTCCCCATGTCGACGTTGGTTTCGTTCTCTCCAAAGATGGTATATACTTGTTTGAAAAGCATACCGCAATAAGAACCGATCGGTCTTATTCCTAGATGACGTTATTAGGATGACAGCTGCGTCCCAATTGGAAGTGTATTCCGCCTGGAGTATCTGTAAAGACACATAACGCCATACTCTTGACGAGTACCTACATTCAAAGAACAAATGGTTCCGCGTGTCCTCATGCCTGCAACATAGAACGCATTCAGCATTTGTATTCGGGCTCCATCCACGCATTCTATCGCAAGTGGTCAACCTATTATGGATGGCCAACCATGATAGAAATGAGTACTTTGGCGTTGCATCCTTGAACCAAATTCCCTTGTACCAAGGCGCGATCGCTTGTGAGTTCCGCATGATGTTCCACGTAGTTCTTGTGACAAAACGTGTCTTGTAAACATTCTCCGACATTTTCCAATATGATATATCCTCGCCCTCCTTGCGTAGAAGTTTTACTTGTTCAATGGCTTCCTCCATTGCGTTTAGATATTCTACCCGATGTCCTCTGCGACGATGATTGTCAAACACTTCTGACATTGTTGCATTTAGAGGGATTCCCATGTCGATAGTTCCCCGCGGTCCCGCAACGTGATGCAAGCAACCCAAATCACACCAATTATCAAACCAAAACGATGTTCTTTCTCCACTAACAATCGCCACCTTGTGAAAACACTTTGCTGCTTCTCTAGATTTTAAAATTTTCCTCCACATCCAAGAACCTTTTGTTGTTCTTTCTTTGATCGACCAAATTGATTCTTTCCCGATAAGCATATTGTTGATGTATTTCACCCAAAGAGAAGGCTGGTGTGATACAATACGCCAAACCAACTTGAGAACGCTTACTTTATTTACTTCCTTTAGCAATGGGAACCCCAACCCTCCTTCTTCCTTTGGCTTGCACACTTCCTTCCATGATACATTCGCCTTCTTTCCGTTTAAATCTGGCCCAGACCATAAAAAAGCTGCACACAAACTCTCAATTTCGCGAATACAACCACCCGGTAAGCAGAAAGCGGATAGCCAAAAATTGATGATACTCCGAATAACCGCTTGCAGTAACTGCATATGATAAATACCGAGCAGTCCAAGAGGATAACTTACTTCGTATACGCTCAACGAGAGGATTGTAGTCCATTGTTGTCATACACTTTGTCAATAAGGGAATCCCAAGATATTTGACCGGAAGTGTACCCACAGAGAGTGGGAAACGTGAGATGATGTTTGCACGATGCGTATCATGTATTCCCGCCAAGTACATTGTCAACTTTTCCATACTTATGTTCAGGCCTGACATCATCGCAAAATCCCCAAAAATGTTTAGAATTCCTTCTATCGATCTTTGGTTGCCCTCGACGAAGATCATTAGGTCATCGGCAAAGCACAAGTGCGTCATGCAAATGTTCTTACATTTGGGGTGATATCCAATTGTCTTGTCTTTAGCCGCTCTGTCGAGAAGGCATGAGAGCACATTCATACACATGACAAAAAGATAGGGGGAAAGAGCACATCCCTGACGTAGTCCATGCTTGCTTTGAAATAGACCTGCAAGCTCGCCATTTACTTGCACTGAGAATGACGGTGTCGTAATGCATAGTCTGATCCAGTGAATAAAATCCTCCGGAACACTTAAAGCCATCAGAATATTCAATACGAACTCCCATTGTACCGAATCAAAAGCTTTAGAAATGTCAATTTTCATAGCGCACCTTGGCGATATATTCTCCTTATGATAATCTTTGACCATTTCCGTAGCTAGTAGCACATTTTCCATCAACAACCGTTGTTTCACAAAAGCCGATTGGTTAAGATTGATAAAGTGTGGAAGTATGTGCTTAAACCGATTTGCAATGATCTTCGATATAACCTTATAAAGCAGATTGCAGCACGAAATGGGGCGGTAGTTTTTCATTTCCCGAGCTTCATCTGTCTTTGGTACCAAAGCCAGTATTGTTGCATTTAACCCTTTCGGTAGAAAACCCTTAATGAAGAAAGATTGTACCGCAGCGACAACATCATCCCCAACTATACTCCAAGCCGATTTAAAGAACTCACTTGTGTAACCATCCGGTCCCGGTGACTTGTTTGAAGGCATTGAGAAGACTACCTGTTTAATTTCCTCCTTGGTGACCTCCTTGATCAGTATATTGCAATCCTGCTCTGAGCATCTAAACCGCACTAACTCCTTGATATTTGCAGTCGACATAATCTCAAGGTTTTCAGGTTCCGTGGTGTAGAATTTTTCAAAAAACCTAACCGCTTCTGCCATTATCTCCTCTTGGCTTGTTACTACTTCACCATTTGGACCAATAACCTCATGGATTGTGTTTGTCTTACGCCTAGCCTCAGCCGAACGTATGAAATAAGCGTTGTTTCTATCTCCAACCGCAAGCCAATGAAGCTTAGCTCTTTGTTGCAAATATTTTTCCTCAAGATCGGCCAACCGTTGCCAAGTAGCGTAAGAGTTGTGTTCCGCCTCAATTGTTATTACCGAGGGATTTAATAGCGTTTCTTGCTGCTTACTGCAAAGATCCTCAAAAGCTTCCTTTGTACGCCGAGAAAGGTCACATAACTTGTCTCTACTCAAACCACGCAAACCCGGCTTCAAAGCTTTTAGTTTCTTCCCCAATCTAAAAAGCGCAGATGTTGACACAAATAAGGGAGTTGTATTCCCCCAATTCTCACCAACAGTCGTTAGAAACTCCGGTAAAGTAGTGAGAACATTTGAGAATTTAAAAGGTTTCTTTACCTGGCTTATTTCTGCCTCCAAAGAAAGCCGGACTCTTGTGTGATCCGAGCAACCCCCTGCTTCGAACACACTGTAAGAATCTGGGAAAGCATTATTCCATGAGCTGTTAACTAGGACTCGATCCAGTTTTTTACATATTAGCCCCTCATCTCTCTTGTTGCACCATGTGAAGAGAGGGCCGTGATAGGCTAGGTCTATAAGGGAGCTGTAACGGATTACCTCCTGAAAGTCCCTCATTCCTAATCTGTTTTGTGGGTGATCAACGTAATTTGAATGCTCTGTAACTTCCAAGATTTCATTGAAGTCTCCACAAATCATCCACGGTTTATTTCTAAACAGTGGTGAATCATGATGATGTCGGATATCAGCCCACAATAATCTCCTTTCTTCCATTGAGTTTGATGCGTAAACAAACGAACAGAAGAATTCCTCCACTCTCCCTGGTAGTAGGACAGAGCATGTAATCATTTGCCCACTTTTAAACATGGGAGTGAGTCTTGCACTTGCCTTCCAGAGGACCCAAATACGCCCCAGGCTGTGGTGCTCGTAGTTAGACATAATCGACCAATGTTGAAATACTTTAGATATAATATGGTTCGCTTGAGTTTCTTTCACTCTAGTTTCCAGAATGCACCCAAAGTGAAAGGAATCCGAGTTTACCCAATTTTGAATGATGGAATGTTTTGATAATTTGTTGAGTCCGCGCACATTCCAAAAGAACCCCGTCATCTAGTGTTTTTGGGGTGAACCGTTTCCCCCAGCAGCTTGGGTTCTCGATCCTTGAATTATTTTATGAGAAGATTTGGAAATTCTCGGCAAACATGGTCTACTACCACTCTCATCGCTTACTATTTTCTTTCGTGCCTTTCTCCTCTTTTGAGTCGAACTATCCACCAGAGGTCGTTGCTTATCAGAGATTTCTGTTTCTTCCCTTTCAATGTTTTCCATGACTTCCTGATTTTCGCCTTCTACTTCATCCTCTGTCTCATCCTGCTCTGCGAGGACTGAGAATTTGGATGCCGATGAGAGAGTGCCATTTTGGTCCCCCATTTCGATAGGTTGCCTCCCCTGTTTCGTTGGCGAGACTTTGTGCCACTCGCCTTCTTTTGTAGTGACTGTAGACGCTTCTCCAGGCGGTATAGTTAGAGGACCGGCCTCGCACCGCTCTGTTTCGCAATGTTCTATCTCTACTTCCTTATTGGCGTTTTGTTTCACTTCCATAACAACCGGATGTGCATCCTGTGTGAACGAAATTTCCTCTGTTTCAATTATTTCACCTTGTTCCTTTGCTTTTCCATCCTTATTGTCAAGGGTTTTACCGGCCACTTTTCCTTTGTCTTGCATCCGCTTTTCACCAGCTAGACAAGCTTCCATTTTATGTCCCCAGTTGGAGCACGTCTTGCATCTTTCAGGAAGCCATGGATAATTGAATTCCACAGTCGAATCAACACCCTTTGCTGATTTAAACCTGAAAAAAGACTTTGGTAAATCCTTTGACAAATCCGCAAGTACCGAGACTTTTGCTTCTTCGAAACTTTTGCATGTTTCGGTATCGGGATGAAGCTTTGTTGGCTTGCCTACCGCACTAGCCAAAAACCCCAGCCCTTTCCAAGAGAACATCTTATGAGGGACGTTTTTCATTACCACCCAAAGTGGAACCGAGTTCATTGTTGGTTGTGCCTCTTCAACAATTGGCGACCACTTGGAAATATACATCGGAACTCCGGCGATATTCCACATGTGGCGGTGAAGGACTCTTGATCGTGTCGCACGATCTCGGATGCGAAACTTGATAGTGAAATCATTGACCACAAACGTATCGATTTGGGCCGTTTTGTCTCCAAGTGGCCAGATCTTGTTGATGATAACATGAACCTTGCCGACGTGAGGAGCTTTGGAGAGAAACTTCCCGACTAGAAAATCCTCCCACAGAGGAGGTGAGTCTTCAATAATGTCATCTGGGATTTCCACTACCGGAGCTCCCTCTGTTTCTGAAAAGTTGAGGTTATGATGTCGAAGTGAGTTGTTATTTTACACGATTGAAGACCATGAAGACTTCAACTGCAGGGACGTAGTCGAAGCCGAAGGTGGCAGCTGGTGTGCTTGAGTAACTGCCGATGGAGGAGCCGCTTCCGGAGTCACGTCCTCGTTCTCCGGTGACGACATAGTTGGTGTACGGTTCTTTCAGTCGCAGAAATGCGACAAGATTGCTGAAAAGTCTTCAGAAAAAGTCACCTTCACTGTAGCAATAATTCGCACTTTTAGTCGCCCTTTTCCACTCACCTAATAATACGGTACATTACTCTTTATGTCATATTCATACGGTACATTACTCTTTCAGTGAATTGAGTTTTAGGTTAGTTATTGATGAAATTTTAGTTTGTTTCGGTCGATTTGTACTTTTATCGATCTGAATTTTGGAGGTCGCTTCGCATGTACTCTTTCTTCAATGATTTGCGAGTTACTAAGGTTTTTTTGTTTTGGTTTGATGAACTTACATAGAAGAGAATTCGGTAACTAAACTTTAGAATTCTACAAGGATTTGAATGATGTAGAGGATAATTTACGTCCCTCAAAGAAATTAAGTTTTGCTTCTTCCTTCTTTCTATGTCCATGTTGCAATAGGATTAACCTAAGCTTTGCATAAGATTTGAAGAATCAAAATAGATTTCAGAGCGAATAAGGTACTAATTATGAGTTCTTATAACAGAGTGGATGATGCCAATAGCTTCTAAATATGAGGATGTGAAGAACATTGGATAGGAACAGTGGATCAAATCTATGGAGAGCTTGTTATTTCATCTTTGCTGAGATCGGATCAAAGTTAATCCTAGAACAAACCAGAATACATAAGGTGAGTTGTCTTCTTTTAAGTAGAAGAGTTGTTCACTGAGGGCTTAATATAGCTTGGAATCTTCTTGTGCCTCATATATGGAATATAATTATTATGACTTTGTGGAGCTCTATCTTCAAATGCAAATTTGGGTTGGCGTAACTATGATACTTGTTTGTGTCAGCTTTCTCTTCGCATTGATAGAAAGTCAAGTGAACAACAATATTTTAAAGCAGAGCATCAAGTAATATTCGAGAGTGAAGCATTTGCACAAGTTTTTGTTTTTTGAAAATAATTGTATGTTTAATTTTGTGATTTGTGATATTCTGTTATTCAAAAGTTAAATTAATATGTACTTTTTTTTTATCTCGAGTTAACAGTGAGTTAGCCTTTGAAGAGTTATATGCAGATTGTGTGAATCGTTGTGCCTATGATATTTTTGTTGTTTATGTGTAAAAACCTTTTTTATTTTATTTTGAGTGGAATGATATATTTATGGAATCAGCTCTTTAAATTTTTAGTTTAATCACATTTTAATGATTTTTATCACATTAAATAAATAACAAATAATAAATGAGAAAAATGTTGCAAACATGCGATTACAGTTTTATCATTACAATATTGTGTCCTAAATCCAACATACAACACCAACAATAAATTCTTAAGACGACTTTTATAAGTCTTGGATTTGTTTTATGATTACAGTTTTGTTTACCTCGCCTCCTTTGATTTTGATGTTCTTGATGCGAACTGACATGAAGATAGATAATTCCATCATATCCACCATCTTATTAGCTAAAGGATGGCTTTAGAAGAAAATATAAGATCCTTACCCTGAGATTCACCTTATCAAATTCATTCAAGATTTGGTCTGATGGCTTCCTGAACTTCTACAGCGAAGTCCATCAAGGAGAACGATTTGACAATGGAAGAGATACAAGTATGATTACGGGCGCACGTCTTCAAACCAATAAATCAGCCTCTATAATTTACGGATCTCGGCAACATATCTCTTTGAAAGTTGATGCATAATCTGTTTCCTGAAAGATCTTCTCATTCATATCACAAAAGCAAAATGGTGGACGTATATATCAATTTGAGTAAGTATGCTAATTTTTATCAAGAAGATAATAACCGTGCAATTAGAGAATACTTCTGAATCTTGTCAACAATGGGACTATGATTGGTTTCCCACCTTTTCATCAGATCATTTGCAGTCTACAAGGCCCAAATGCATTGCCAAAGTTTAATCGAACAATCCTAGTATTTTAGGATATCTAATGATCCATGCCCATTTAATCAGTTTCTAAGTATTCCAAAGTTTAAACACAATTTTGTATACCAATATACTAAAAATTTGGGACTATAAAGATAATTATACCTTTTCCACCAAAAAAAAAGAAGAAGATAATTATACGAACCAAATTTTCAAATATACTGAAATTCACTTTCACAACTAAAACTTGGTGCATCATACATGTATCACCAAAACACATGTGCAAAGCCAGTCATACCCAAATGTTATTGATTTTATGTGACCAGCTTTTTTCAAAGACTCAAAGTCAAGTCTAACAATTATACGGCCAAATATCAAGCTCCGCGAGAATTTTTATCTAAAACTACCATAATTGAAATAATAAACGACTCGAATTGTTAGATAGAAGTATAGAACATTAACCATTTCAAATTGTCGAATGACGACTACTTCCTCTATTATTGTTAACGAAGGTTGCTAACAAGCCTAACATTCAGATTGCACATTAACCATCTACAATAAATTAAAAAACTTTAAAACTAAATTAACCTTTGAGAATGAAGAAAACAAAACAAAGAGAAGAATTTAACTGTATTTTATTAGCTTTAATTTTATTACATGCCAGGTTTAATGATTATATTAGCAAATGTCAAACTCCACAAAAATTTCCTCCTGGACCACCATAATTAAAAAAAAACCCGAGTTTATCACTAAACAAATACGGATTTTTGCCAATTCTTAGTCCATAACATCTAGGACTATCTAACAATTTCTCTATAGGCAAAGAATTCATTTTATGTTGTTCATAGTTGGAATTCAAGACTTCAATATTTGTAAATAATGATGATTTCTTGTAATTTTGGCTAGGAAAATTGCTATTACCCATTGGAGGACTTGAACCAGAATGTGAAGCCTGAACTACACCTCCAACTCCAACAATATTTGCACCATTTTGGAAAAGATTAAACAACTCTTTTGGCCAATATCCGATATCTTCGTTAGGTGCGTCTGACCTCAATTGTGTAAGCCACCAATTTCCTGTGTTTTTATCCTTTTTGTATTTATTAATAGACAAAACAAATTCATTTGTTAATAAAAAAAGTTGCAATTAAAAATACGATAATTATTTTAAAGGGTAAAAGTATGCAGACTAGTCAAAGAGGGTTGTAGTCATATCCACTTATCACTTGTTTGATTAATACAAATAACTAATTTCAAGATTCGTAAATGCTTCGCGCATAAATGGGAACGAAATGAGAGAAATAAATCAATATAAAACGTTTAGGAAAGATACCTGATGGATAGAATAGTGCAACCAACTAGGTTTTCCTCGCGAAAAATCAATGGGTTCGACTATGGGAGCTGTCTCTGATACTTGAACGAATCCATAACATGCTGTATTGTAACATCCTTTTCCATCTTTACCCTATCAAAATCATATTTCATATTTACAAGTTATTTTCTAAAGGCTTTCACCATGTTGTATACACAATCTACATAATAAAAATTAAAAAATTTGCATGCATACTTTCCAAAATCCATATGACCAAACACGTCCGTCAGGAAAAAAACCTGGATTTATCTGTAAAAAAAATCAATACTAAGACTACTGAAAAGATTAAACTTAAAAAATGGAGAACAAAAAATCAATTAAAACGTACCATCAAACCCGCTGAGATAAAATTGACCTCATTATTTAATCCACTGCCTATATATATTTGATTATACGAGGCTTGATCTTTTCCGATGTTTAGATTATGTCCATCAAAAAATGCTTCTACACCATGGAATGGACCATTACGTGACCTTACTCCAGCAATCTACCAAAACGTGATTAAATCAATGACTTAATACCCGAAGACTTATTAGAAGAAAAAAAATGATTAGATCTACCTTTTGGAGAACTTGGGATGAATGCTTACATGTGTTCCAGGGCTATCGGCTGATAAGGGATGTAGATCTTTATCGGCGAAATGTTCTGATGTTGTAATGAATTCTTTTATATTTCTCAAGATAGGAACAGTTCCAGTTGGACATCCTATTCTCGTCTTAAAAGATGTTTTGTCGTCATCAGTATGATTTTTGAATTCAGTTCTTGAAACTGTTGGTTTCATCTTTTTCAAACAATTAAATTGTATAATTAATATTTATCACATTAATACAAGTGAAAATATACGAGATGAATGAGACCATGCACCTGGATTTTGTGGGTTTTGAGCAAGGGATGATCAAGACCTGGTTGCATATAAATATCAATGCAATCATATGTTACATTTTCACTTATCTGTTAATGACAAAAAGACGTGAGAATTGACCTATCCGATTATTAAAAAAAAAAAGATTGTTGTTAAACTAATTAAGTAGATCAAAATAATAGACGGAAACGTGTGTCTCAAGTATTTGTTTAAAAGCTAACCTTGAAAAATCTAAGAGGCACCGTACTTTGATCCGAACAAACTAGGACTACTGACAACAAAAGACATAGAAGATTCATAACAAGAGCCATCCTAATTCCTCTAGACATGTTATTTGCTTTGTTTCTTCAAAACTGAAAATATTCTGTTATTTATATACACATCACAAGGACGTATATTATGATAAAGGTGTTAGTCAATATACGTTTTGATTTTTATATTATAATTTTAATAAGAAATAGGTTTTTTTTTGTTCGAAAAGAAATAAGTATGTATTATGATAAGGAAATACTAAAAGTATTTGACTGAAATTATGACGAAAAGGTTATATAGGAAAGTTATAAACGAAGATAACGGAAAGATAATTGGGGAATTAAGTATTAATTGTTTTGCAAATTAAAAACCTAAAAAGGATAACTAATGCGTTGACCAGAAAATTCTAGTCACTGTGGATATTTGAAGTTTCCGAATCGAACTTTGACTATTCCTTTAAATTAAGATATACCCGTATTGTTATTAACTTAAAATTCGAGTATTATTCGGATGAAGATATTTAGTACAAATGGGGAATATTGTAAAACAAAAGCCAAAAAAACTTTTGTTTTTTCAATTATGGTTTCAATTTTATGCAAAACTAAAGCTGTTAAATAAATAACGGATCCTAAAACGCACAATTTAAATTTGTTACGAAACGACGTCGTGTTCAACCTTGAACACAAGAACAAAGCTATTGAAACTCAAGCTCTTCTTCTTCTTTTTTTGTTAAAAACTCAAGCTCTTCTTCAGTAATCACATACGTTTGTTTCCGATATCTAAAACAATCGATGCATCTTTCTCTATCTCTTTATTCCTGTTTATATCTTTTGACAAGACAATATGTAAACAAGGAAAATCAATTGACAAAGTCATGCTCCTCATGTGAGCTTCACTTGCAAATATCCTCTTCGTCTTTTGCCTAGGCAAATCTAATTACACGTACCTTTTTCATATATAATCCAAAATCACAAATAATAACAGTATAATGTAATAAATCACATTAAAACTTCATAAACCAGTTTCCACTTTCACAAAATCGTAAGAAAAAAAAATTCAAAATAAAATTATGTTGTTGAAAGTTTCATTGCATTTTTGCTCATGATACGATTTTCTAAGATTTTTGAAAAACTTGAATCTCCAAACGTTTGCTTTTTAAAAATTTAAACTATAAAGTTTTAAATTTTAATCATGTAGAGTTTTAATTCTTTTTCTAATTCAAACTTTCAATCAAAGATCATACAGATTGGATTAGAAACACACTACTAATTAGTTAACACTTTTTATTAAATAAAACACAAATATTGTTATAAAAAATAGTGTTATCATTAAAAATTTAAAGGGTCCATATATTTTGTGTCATATATTTTTATATATAAATAAATGACCTAACAAAAATTTAACTAAAAATGTCCCTAAATCTAAGTCCCTAATTGGTGGCTTCACTCGCTTGTGTTATGGGTTGGGTCTGGATGTTATCGAACAACTTTGAAACATCTTATGCGTTCCGCGCGAGATTGTTCACAAATATCCCACTGCGGATGAGTAAGTCAGCACCATATGTAGGGGATCTAATGAGGCAACTAACGACAATGATGTTTCTAACTTTCTATAGAGGGATCCCTAAAAATGCAAACGTTGTTTTTATTTAAATTATGCATCAACCTTTAACAAAAATAAAAAAGAAAAGGAGAAGAATAAAAAGATGAGGAGAAGAAGAGACTAAAAAACGTCTCTGTAACAACGTTTAAAAAAAAAGAAAAAAAAAACCTCTGTTTTAAACAGTTAAATGGTAAAACGCAATTTAATTCATACAAGACTAACATATACACATGAACGTAGACTTGCTATTAATTTTTTTTTCTCAAATCTTACTATTCTCAGAATATATATGATGTAGGAAAAATCTACTTACTATTATTTTCATTTTTTTGGGACAATTCTACACTATTTCCTCTAGTTTTTAACAAAGATTGCTAGCAGTAAAATAGAACATCAACCATTTATAAGTGTACCGTTGAAAACTATATATATATCGTTAACGTTGAGAACTATACACACTATATATAATAAAGGCTGCATTTTATTAGTTTAGAATGCTTATTTTTCTATTAAATGCCAAGTTTCAAAATCATACGTACATTTATCAAACTCCACAAGAGTATCCTCCCGTACTACCATAATTAAAATAGAAACCAAGTGGATTATACTGAAATAAAGATTTTTTACCATTTTCCAGTCCATAACATTTAGTACTATCTAACAACTTTTCTAAAAGAAGAAAATTCATTTTAACTTGCTCATAGTTAGAATTCAAAACTTCAATATTTGTAAAAACCGCTGAAATAATACAAAATAATGGAAAATAATACAAAATAATATCTTTCCAAAGCGTGAATAAGATATTCAAAAGCAAAAAAAAAACTATAGAGGTTAATAGTAGGGGAATTGGCAGAAATAATGCAAAATAAAACTATAATATACTGGATAGCCAAAATTACTGTTTAGGAAAAAAGACTGTGTGTATAATGTATACTATGGACAATTATGTTCTTAATGAGAGGACAAGGTTGTCGAAATTGAATGAAAATCTGTTTACTTTAGGTTTTACTGTGGCTGCGTACGTGTCTCTTTTCAAAACCAGACTAAGCTTTGTGATGTTTTTTTTTTGAATAATTCTTGGGTTCATCCTTAGGAGTGAACAACTCTTATTCAACCTCACCTTATTAACCCATCACAATTTAGTTAAAAAATCATATCAAACTAAAACATTAAAATGACAATTAATTATGAGGATCACTAATTCTCTCTCTGCTCTCTCTTTCACGAAATATAATAAATAGGTTTTTTCCTCTTCTTTTTATTTTATTCTAATATTGTCTTTCTTTTTTTAATGGAAATACTAACAAAAAAACATAAGAAAAACCCTAAACCCTAAATAATAAATACTGAACCCTAAATACTAAACTCTAAACCACAAATATTAAACCTAAACCCAAGATACTAAACCCTAGACCTAACATATTAAATCTTAAACCTAAAATACTAAATCTAAATATTTAAACCTTAAATCCAATATGAGGTTTACTATTTAAGGTTTAGGGTTTAGTATTTGGGATTTAAGATTTAGTATTGGGGTTAGGTTTATTATTTGATGTTTAGGGTTTATGATTTGGGATTTAGGGTTTAATATATGTGGTTTAGGGTTTATTATTTAGGGTTTAGGGTTTTGTATTTGGGATTTAGGGTTTAGTATTTTGTGGTTTAGCTTTTTAGGATTTAATGATTTAATCTAATTGTTTTAGTTAATTATATTAATTATTTTAATTCATTATGTTTTAATTACATGATAAATTGTGATTAAGTAATTAATAAAAGGATAAAAAAATCATGTCACTCTTAATTACTGCCACCTGAAACAAGGAGTGCCTGTAATTGCAATTAGATAGAGAATGAATGCAGTCAGGTGTTTGCAGATGAATAACTGAGAGAAAATGGTTGATAAGCGTTCATTAAAAAGCGTTAAAGCAAAAAGGAGAAGATGGCCGGTAGAAGTGGGAAATTTGCTAACAATCTAACCCAATCATGGTATAACATGAATGTAGAGTATTGATAACCAATTTGGAAAAGAGATGCCAATGCTTAAATTCCTTCCACTCCCAATGCATGAAAGTTAACCCGAACGTATTATGAGGACAAATGAACCTCTATTGAGCACTTAAGATATAAGAAACTAAGGCTATATTCCTAAACTGTATGATAGGCATTCATTGAAGATATAAGAAACTATTTCCTCTAGTTGTGTAACTTGGGTTGACGAAGGTTGCTAGCAGCCAGATAGAACATTAAGCATTTACAATAAAATCAAAAGTTTAAAAGACGCTAGCCTTAACTGAGAACATAGAAAAAGAAGAGAAGAATTTAGCTGTGATTTATTCATTCTGAATTTATTACATATATTAAGTTTAAAGATTATATTGGCAAATTTCAAATTCCACAAAAATTTCCTCCTGGACCACCATAATTAAAAAAGAAACCGAGTTTAGTGCGAAGAAAAAACGGAATTTTACCAATTCTTAACCCATAACATCCAGGACTATCTAATAACTTCTCTATTGGAAAAGAATTCATTTTACGTTGTTCATAGTTAGAACTCCATACTTCAATATTTGTAAACAATGATGATTTCATGCGGCCTCCATTTGGAAATTTTCCATTACCCATTGGAGGACTTGAACCAGTTGGCGAAGCCTGGACTACACCCCCAACTCCAACCATATTTGCACCATTGTCGAAAAGATTAAACAACTCTTTTGGCCAATATCCGATATCTATGTTAGGTCCATGTGAGTCCACTTGCGTAAGCCACCAGTTTCTTGTATTTTTATCCTTTATATATATATATATATTTATAGACAACAAATAAAATATTTGTAATATATGTAAGAAGATGCAGTAAAAAATACGCTAATCAAATTACTTTAAAGGGTAAAGTTCACTGATCACTAATCTATTAAATAAATAATTAAAATCGAAATCTGTAAATTCTTCGCTCATAAATAAAATAAATCTATATAAAATAGAAAAATACCTCATGAATGGAAATGTGCATCCAATTAGGTTTTCCTGGGGAAAAATCAGCGGGCTCGACAATAGGAACTACACTCGATACTTGAACAAATCCTGAACATGCTGTATTATAACATCCTTCTCCATTTTTGCCCTATCAAAATCATATTTAATGTTTACAAGTTATTTGATTAAGGCTTTCACCATGTTGTATACACAATTTATATAACGTAAGTTAAAATTGTTCACATGCATACTTTCCAAAATCCAAATGTCCAAACACGTCCGTCGGGAAAAAAACCTGGATTTATCTGTCAAAAAAATTGCAATACTTTAAGACTACCCAAAAGAGTCAACTAAAAGATGGAGAACTTTGATAAATAAAAAACGAAGAACAAAAAAAATCAATTAAAACCTACCATCAAACCCGCTGAGATATAGTTGACCTGATTATTTGTTCCACTACCTATATATATTTGCTTGAACGAGGCTTGATCTTTTGCGACGTTTAGATCATGTCCATCAAAAAATGCTTGTACACCATGGAATGGACCATTACGTGACCTTACTCCAGCAATCTACCAATAGGTGATTATATCAATGACTTGATACTTGAAGACATATAACAAACATTATTAGATCTATGTAATAGGAGAACATAATTTGAGATGAATGCTTACATGTGTTCCAGGGCTATCGGCTGATAAGGGTTGCAAAAATTTATCAGCAAAATGTTGCCAGTTTGTAATGAATTCTTTTGTGTTTCTCAATATAGGGACAGTTCCTGTTGAACATCCTATTTTCGTTTTAAAAGATGTTTTGTCGTTGCCAGTATGATTCTTGAATTCAGGTCTTGAAACGGTTGGTTTCATCTTTTTCAAAGAGTAAATTGTATAGTCAATATTTATCACATTAATAAAAATAAAAATGTACGAGAAGAATTTTGGAGACTATGCACCTGGATTTTGTGAGTTTTGAGCAAGGGATGATCAAGTCCAGATTGTTTATATATATCAATGCAATCGTATGTTACATTTCTGTTTATCTGTTAATGATAAAGAAAAAGATGTGAGAATTAAACTCATTCAATGATATATCCGATTATAAAAGAAAGATTGATTTTTAAAGTACTAGTTAAAAAGATTTATATCTTCGCCCCTTTTTTTAATTAAATCACTAATGAAGTAGGTGCAAATAATATTTTTCTCAAGAAAAAAAAAATGAATCAGAAGAATAGAAGGAGACGTGTGTCTCAAGTATTTGTTGAAAAGCTGACCATGAAGGATCTAAGAGGCGCCGTACTTTGATCCGAACGAACTAGGACTACTAAGACCACAAGAGAGAGAATATTTATAACGAGAGCCATCTTAATTCTTGTAGACATTTTATTTGTATTGTTTCCTCAAAACTAAGGATACTCTGTTATATATATACACATCACGAGATCAAGGAGATAAAGGTATACGTTTAAGGTATTATGATAAAGGTCTATGTTTGATTTTTTAACAGGAAATAGATATTATGGTAAAGGAAATACTATAAATATTTGACCGAAATTATCATTAGGATCGTATATGTTTTGAAACTTTTGTAAGTGGATATTAAATGGGGGAATTCTACTACTTTGACCAAAAACGAAAAAAGGGGGTTACTTACTACGTAATTATGTATTAGTAGTTTGCAAATTAAAAACCAAGAAATGGTAATGAATGCGATGACCAAAATAATTGTAGTCACCGTGGATATTTGTCGATACAAGCTGATAATCGGTTGACCAAGAAAAAAGAGAAAAGGAATTTTTGTTTTTCCAAATTAAATTGTAGAAGAAAGAAACATTCTACTCCCTCTGTCCCACTATATAAGATTTTTTAGATAAAAACGCAGAGTTTAAAAATGATATAAATGTTAGTTTTTGTTTTGTTTTTTTATATTAAAATTATTATTTAATATCTAATTACAAATAAATCAACTAATAAGAAGAAATCTTGCAGAATATTAATGGTCATAACACATTAAGTGAGTAAAATTGTTAATGGATTTGATTAGAATTACAAAATCATTAAAAACCAAACTTTTCCAATAACAAGGGATTTTAAAAATCTTCAAACCAATAACAATAGATTTTACTTAGAATTTAAGAGTCCATAAACTAATAATGATGGATTTTTAAAATTCTATATAAATCCATTCCCCAATAACACCCCCTAAATTTTACATAAAAACTAGAATTAATTTTATAATATGGAACAAAATAAAAATCCATACGGAGTATTAGATGTCCAGTACTTGGTAATAGTTTAATAGATCTGGCAATAGTTGACTTGGACTTGACTTTGACTCCATCGATGGGCTCTTTGTTTGTTGGGCGTACTCCTTTCTTTTCTTCTTTGCAGGCCCATTCTCTTGTTTAGAAGCTGCTGAACGAAGTGGAGTCTTTGTTTTGACTTGCGAGAAGAAGACTTGGATAGGTTTTACGTTCTTTTTTATGCAAATTTTCACTATAATGTTTCATACTTTGTGAATAAAGGATAAAACAAATCTTGTGATAGGATAACCATGTGTGGGAACCTGGCGGAGTATCAGTTGTACACAATGATTGGAAATGGCTGATGAATTCCTACAAACTTGATAAAAGTATGGATATTATAACACAAGAGGTTTCATGAACTGGTTTTACAGGGAATCAATAATAGTATTATTATAATACTATCAAGGATCTTCGAGAAGGGATAATGAATGGGGTCCCAAGGTTTATCGGTTAGCTTGAATTGTTCACGTGTGAGTAATGATAGGCAAAAATGGTCTGATTTTATGGTGGAAACAAAGAAGCAGGTAAACATTGAAGATGGTATAAAGATGCTTAGACACGGTCTAGTCATGATGTTGCCTATACATGATCTGAGTAACAAAAACAAAAGAGATCGGTCATTAATATCTTTTCAAGCTATTCTGATTACAGAGGATTATCTCTCACTGGGTTTAAAAAAGCACTGGCACATAGAGACAAGATTAAATGGAGACATAAGCGAGTTCTCTTTTCTTGTTGGAAATGCATCTGTTTTTGGAAACAAGGTCCATGAACCTTCGGATCAGAACAAGAAGCTACGAGTGATAACATCCGCCAAAGAAAACGGCTTCATGATCTTGGCAGAGGACTTTCTGTTGCAGGTTCTGAACCACATTGATATTGAATGGTATTCGGTGTATAAGAGGTTATCGAAGCTTACCGAAACCATGGTAGAAGATCAGAAGCCTTACCAAGGAACCATAAGTTATTTCACATCTCTAAGTAATAAAAGTTTATGAGTTTACTGTTTATATGCCTGCTTGAGAATGTAATAAAAAGTATGTGATGAAGAACCAAACATGACTACACTATATTTAAAAGTCTGTCATATTAGATCAGTGATTTGCAAAGAGATAAACATTTAATATTTGATTGCTACTAAGTAAAATATCGTTCAAGACAATGAAGTTGACGCCTGATCTTGCAAACAAACTCTTTTGACCATTATGATGCAAGTGAATTACCAGAGATGGAACTATTTGCAAAATTTGTGGGTTGCTGCTAATCTAATATGCTTCCATGCTTATAAACAGAATGCTCGTAGATGTATAATATCAAACGTGGGGATTATGACATGATTTTCTAAGAAGAGTCTGGAGGAGTGGGTAGTGGCCATCAGAACATGATTTCCGTGGATTTGATTGTCCATCAAAATATGTGCATTGCAATTACTTTTCAAGAACTAAAGTTCGAAAGTGGTAGAGTTAAATGTCCAAACCTTCGGCCATGACTTTATTAGGCTTGAAGATAATTTATGTGACATACTTATTAGCTTAAAAATCCCCTCTTTCTTTTTGTAAGTAACCTTTCGTATAGACCCCATGCTAGCAAATTGGAAAATAGTTTAATATACCTTAAGACAAATACAGATCACAAAGTTGACAACTTATATAGTTTACATGAAGTGGAATTGGTGCTTAATAAATGTATACAATATAAGGGAAAATCTCACTCTTTTGAGGTAAATTATTGAATCCAAGCTCCATCTCACATATGAATATATGAAACTAACCATGCTCATACCCAAATCATAGCGTTACCTGGCTAGGAAAAAACACTCACAGATTAATCAAACCTTTAGATTAACTCAATACAAACTAACCATATAGGAAGTGAATTGTAAGGCATTATAAGCCACGATTATAGAGGTAAAACCCCAATACCAAGAAAATGCAACTACCATGTTTATGATAGGGCCGTAGTCCAACTACTTTTAGTGTAATATTCTTTTCAGTGTCACCACACCTTTCATATACACTTCCAAGAAGACAAGTAAAGATTTGACTTTATGCTGAATATTAAGACAAAATACAAATTTCAAATTTAAATTCAATCCACCCAACTGAACGATCTTAAAAATTCAGAGATAAAAAAACCAGTGAACAATTTTAAACTGCACAAACGGAATACATAGTAGAATACTTTAGGAGTCGTTGTCTATAGAGTCATACCTTGATTAGACGCCTAATTTTTTTAAAAGGTTAAGCGGCTAGATTTCATACTGTTTTAGATGCCACTTTCAAAGCTATGAGCGTGTCATGGAGTTTCGTTGTGATTCCATCATTCGAAACCCATAATCATATTTCCATCGCCACAATCTAAGAAAAACCCAAAAACAAAGTTAATCAATGAAATACGTTTGGTAATACATGTTTTTTTAATCAATGTAAAAGTAGACGGATTTTGATCGGTTGCTCGCCGGAAATCGTCTTCGTTGAGAGAGACGAGAGAGAGAGAAACGCAAGAAGGAAGAAGAAGAGATTTTTCAATTTCTGCGTTTTTTTTAATCGGAACTAATCAAAATAAGAGACGTATGGGGTCCTAAACAAGTCCTCATTTAACAACCGGTCATAGACTTTATTTTCATTTTTTATTTTATTTTTTCGGCTTTTAATCTTGAGTTAGAGCCTTAGTTTAGAGCTATATAGATTCCCTATTTTTAACAACACTTTTTTAAAACGAATGACTGCCTAAAACACGAATAGACTAACTAGTTTCGGATTTCATATTCAGACTAGGCCTCGGCGCGGATCAGATATCCGGAAAAAAATACAGTATTTGTGATTTGATTTATTTTTGACGGATATCTAATTTTTCTATTTGCTTTGCTTCGAAAAATTTGGGATATCCGGGATGACGGATATCCGGATTTTTTCTGGATATTTACGGATATCCGGATCTTCGCGGATATCTGTTTTAAACATTAAAAAAAACACTATAATATTTTTTATTTTTTTTTTAATATAAGATGTAAACTAATTAATCAATAAATATAAGATTTAAAATAGGTCTAATTTTATTCGATAAATTATTTAAAAATTGAAAAATAAAAGATTAAAACGGTGAAAAACGAAATATATTTTTTTATATAAGAAATATATTTCAAATAAAGTATCTATCTATTTTTACTGTAAATCTATTTGCCAAATATATTTAAAAGTAAAAAAATGTAAATATATATTATAAATCTACCATATTATATGTATGTATAAGTAATATACGGATCAAATCGGATATTCGGATTTTTAAAATTAGTTTGTGATTTGCTTCGATTTATACGGATACTAAATTTTAATATGTGCTTTGCTTTGATTCAAAACGGATATCCGAATTTTCGGATCGGATTGAAACGAATACCGAATCGGATCAAATTTAACGGATAATTTGCCCAGCCCTATGTGAGACACTAGAAAATTTATTCACATAAAGATAATTATCATTTATTTATTTTGAAACTTGTCACTAATAATAACTACCACAAAACGAAAATCGGATTTGGAATTAGCGAAATTGGCCTCATAAGGTTGTTTTTGTTATTAAAACAAGTAACAATTTAAATCCATAACTTCGTCTAAAACAAACGATTAAGTATGAAACGAAATACATGGTCTGCAACAAAATACAAAGATATTCACATTGGCTAGTTTTAGTTGGTTGTGTGAGCGAGAGATCATTTCCGGTCTTTGAGATAATGAAGCACCCTGAAAAGGATAAAAGATATTACAAACAAAATTCATGATTCAATCTTGATTACACAAACAAAAGTGAAACAGAAGTGAAAACCATCACTAAACGCGTTTTTACCTGTTTATACTTGGTGTTTGTTAATTAGACCATCACTTGCTTCCTTATGTCATCTCAACCTCTTCAGGGTGCACTTGAGTTGCTCTCTTACCTGTCTTATACCTGTTGAAACGAGATGAATGATAAGATCAAGTTTCCTATCTAATTGATTATCAAGTTTCTCGCTTAATACCTGCGGAAACAGAAGGCTAGTACGTAGATAACAGCGAGAAGTAGACATAATAGGAACAGGGCAAAGAAGAAATACTTCAGACTGAATTCAGTGGCGTTTGGAGGCTCATAAAAAAACCCCATGATGTTCAGTTGAGTGAGAGAGAGAGAGAGAGAGAGAGAGAGAGAGAGAGAGAGAGAGAGAGAGAGAGAGAGAGAGAGAGAGAGAGAGAGAGAGAGAGAGAGAGAGAGAGAGAGAGAGAGAGAGAGAGAGAGAGAGAGAGAGAGTGAGAGAGGGAGAGAGAAATTAAATAAATGAAGGACTAAACTTTCTTTCTGGTTTTGTTGGTTAGTGAAGTTGAGGCCTTTTTCTCTACTTCAAAGTGCTCAGTTCAATTCTGAGCCTTGCTAACTGCCATATCGATATACATAATTGGCCTTTTTTTTAAGATTGTGTTTGTTGACCCAAAAAAAAAGGAGACGATTGTGTGTGTGTTTTTTTAGGTATGTCAAACGAACTAGCCCCGTCCAGTCCGGCCTGAACAGTGCTACAAAATTTTATGGGCTTTTTCGTATTTATATATAAAATACAAATAAATTAAAAACAAATATTATTTACCAAAATAAATTAAAATTTAAACAACTACCAATATGTTTTTATCGAAATCCAATTTAACTAAAAGAAAAAGTGTGGCTAAATGAATGCAAACGTCAAATGAATTCAAATAACTATAAATAAATAGTACTATCAAATAAAAAATAAACAAAATACCAAGATCCAAGTAGTTGGAATAAGAATTTTTGGCCAACGAATTACATATATATAAATTATTTTAACCAATTTATCTTTAAAAAGTATCTTTAAACAAAATTTATTATTAAATTTATAAATTATATATTTATTTTCGAGTTTTCCGGGCCGGTCCGAGCCCAATCGGGTTAAAACCTAAAAAATCAATAGCCCGAATGGGTTGAGCCCGAAAGGCCCGATTTTTTTGGGCTTATATATTCAGGCCCGAGCCCGGTATTTTTAAGGGTTGGGCCGGATCGGGCTTCGGGTTTTGACCCTAATTGACATGTCTAGTTTTTTTACGGTATCAGTTTTTAGGTGGTTTTTTTCTAATGGGCTCAAACCGAAAAATTGTTTTGAAAATGAATTCAATTTCATGATAACTAGATAGTTACCTGCGAATAACGCGGTTGAATGTGATACGCTAGTAAAATCAACATAGTTTTAGTTTAAAACATCATCTATAGTTATTGGAAAAAAATTTTGATCAAAAAAAAGTTATTGGAAAAATTATTATACATAATCTAAAATTCGTTTATATATATATATATATATATATGAATTTACAATTATTTTGTATAAAAATGTATCCCACCCGTGAAATAATTGAAAACAACAAATTTTTATTTTTAATCAATATATATCACTTATTAATAAAATGTATTTATTTAATATCATAATCTTCAAAAATACTGATTATGACTCAAATATACAAAATAAAAGATTGCATATATGAATTAAATTTATGGGTTTAAGATAGTTATAAAAATAAGTGAATTATCTCCTTCCTATTAAAAGGTAAGTACAATTAGTAAAGAACCTTAGTTGTTTTAATTCTATTGGTACAAAATTATGACATGTCTTAAATAAATGATGACATAGCTAAACTATCTAATTAATCTTAAAACATAAATTTGATTCCAACAAAATAAACTATAATTAATATTTTAAAATATAACATTAACATACAAAGTTATTTCATATATAGCAACGATTTTGTAATAAATTTAATTTAGCACTTACCTTAAATATACGACACATACTTACAGTTAACTAGTTGTTATTACGATTTTGTAAAAATTAAATATATCTTTTTTTAAAAATTACATAGCTAAAACTACTTAAATCATTGATTTATTATTATATTTGAAAATGCATATACAAAATGAGATCTAAATACATGTCATCGTATTTATTAAACTCAACTGATTAACCGGCACGATTTTTTGCCATTCTATACTAAATTTTCAAAATTATAATTTGTAACTATTGGAGAACATTCATCGATCATAATCAATTTTAAAACCGGGCCAGTTAACTTGGGTTTGTATCAAATTCGGTTATCAACCACTTGATTAGCTAACTTGTTTTTGTGTCACTAGAGTTGGTTCTGTTACCGGTTTAGAATATATACACCATCTATGCATAATTGTTTTATGCTTATTCTCTAGTTAAGTGCAACTTAAAATTTTTAATATTGTACAACAGATTTTGATACAATGAATGAATGAAATGATGAATCTATGTTTATACATCTAATATTAATAGTTCAAACTCCCAATTTGCTAATGAATCATGGTACTAAAATTTGTTAGCATTAAATACGAATTTTTCAAAATATTCGAAACAATAAATCTAAATAATAATTGATTTGACCCAAAAAAAAATAGTAATTGATTATTTCAAAAAATATTTCAAGACCATCTTTTTAGTTTTTTCTGTTTTAGAAGCAAACATTAAAAAAATTTCCTATATTTAGATAAATTAAAATTTGGTGTAGAAGAATATGTCAAATTATCATATTCGCAACGTTTTCTGGAATAAAAAATAATATTGTCTTATCAAAACATATTTTTAAACATTAATCAATTATATTATTCTAAAAAGTGAGAAGAAATCATAATAAAAGTTGGGATGATTGATAACAAAAATTTCTTTAATATTGTTTAATACGATTAATTATTAGAGATTATCGGTCAATATTTTATTCGCTGTTTGAGACGTAGAAAAAGTATTGTATAGAGAGCTGTATGTAGTGGTTTTGTTTAAGAAATGTGAAATCATTCTATTTTATTTTTATTACAAAAATTAATAATTAATTAGTAAAGAAAGCATCGAAGATTTCTGGCTAAAAATTTGGTCAGAATATTGGTCGATACATTTATAGAAATTAAAAAATGTTTATTTGAGGTTTTAAATGGTGACACACATTTTTGACATTTCATACGAAAAAATGAAGGCAACTAAATTGAATGAGGCAGAAAAAAATCCGGATATGGTAGAGATGAATTGTATATAATAATTTGGCTATTGAGATAAACGATAGTATCCAAGTTTGAAAAATTAATCACATCCAAAAGTAAATATTATAAAAGAAAATTAATTCATCAATATTTTTTCTGTCTATTTTTACCTTGAGATAATATCCAAAAGATTAGTTTTCACCTCAAAGAGTGAAACAAATGGTAAAAAGAAGTGACTTTGATCAAACTAATTGTCTTACGGGAAGTTCTGTGAAGTGGACAAGTGGTTTTGTCTTCTGAAAAAAGTCATAGACAGTTAGCAAGACTACGACATAAAGAAGAAGATCACTCTTTGGTCTTAAACTTCATTCCAAGAAGTTCCAAGTACTCACAATCACTTTTAATCTTAGCTATATTTTTGTGGAATTTCTCTTCTTTCTTATCATCACCAAAATAATACATCTATAATATTGATTTCTTACATACATATAACTTTAAAATAAACAATCATGTATAACTAATTCATGTATAATTAATTTTTATAAATGATAAAATCAAAATATTAAACACCAAAATTATTTATTCTTTAAAATTTATATCTGCACACGGTGCGGGTCGATCACCTAGTTTATAGTAAATTTTTTTTTATTTTCGTTTTAAAAAAAACAAATAATAAAAATAATAAAAATTTGATGATGTTTAGTTGGAAGGATTGTGTAGTGTTTGGATAATAGGATAGAAGATAATTAATAGGATTGAGAAGTGTTTGGGTAGTAGTATAATAGATAATTAATTGTTAATTAAAAATTTTAAAAATTTGAGAATTTGACACCTAAGCAAATTAATCTAAAAATATTTCTCCTTTAATATATATAGGATTGATAAATGTCTTTTCCAATCATCTACCATTCAACCCAAAAAAAAAACGTTTTAAGTTAACCTGCAAGATTATTAAAATGATTATGGCGAGGCAAGAAACAATCAACTTCATAGCAAAAAACTATCACTGAAGTATGGATTCACGCAATCTACAATCCAAACTAGAAAGTAAGAAACTTGTAAATAAAATCTTAAAACTCCATTGCCAAAAGTTAAAAAAAAAAAAACATAAATAACCCAAAAACAGAAAATTTAATAAGGAAAAAGATCTCTCGTTATACTTCACCACCTAGGATCAAGGGATGCTCTCATTCGTGTATCAACAGATCAAGACCCATAGTCAAAGCTAAGGCAAATTGTAAGACCAATTGCCATTAATCTTTAGGTCTCATTATCATCATAACCAAAAAACTTCTTCCATCTACTATAACACCTTTAAGTTCTTATTCCAACAAAATGTAAGTTAAGCAAAACAAAACAAAAAATCATAAATTTCACCAATCCAATTCTTCAACCTTTTTTCAATCCTCCGGCTCGTTCTTCCTCCCGACACCTTCAATTCCTTCCTTCTCTTTCAAAAGCCGACCGCTTTCTTCATCAACCTGAGCAGTCTTTTGAGCTTCTTTAGCCTTCAAAGCTTGTAACTTAGCGTGATTGTAATACGCAACTCCCAAAAACGCAATACCGTAACCAAAAAGATTAATAGGAGTCACAGTATCCTTAATAACCGACCACGAAAAGGCGATCAAGAGCCAATCCTTAACCACACCAGCAACATTCATGGTCAAAGCAGAGGTTTTCCCAACAAGAAGGAAAACAGCAAGATTCAAAGCAAACGCACAAAACGAGTTCGTCCCAAATATGAGATAATCGAAATGGAACGTAGAAGTATCTCTCAAAACCGGAAACTCCACAACAATCCAAGGGATAAACAAGAAACCTAAGCAGCAAGGGGCAACGTAATACAAAGAAGTGATTGGATTAAACGTGATTCCTTTAGAAGTAAGCAAGATCTGAATCATTACCAATCTTGTCGCTTCAAAAGCAACCGCACCTAGCTGAAGAATCACACCCCAAACATCAAACCTAGCTTCTCCATAAGCCGCGATCGCTACACCAAACGAGATCGAAAGCATGTTAATCATTGTGTCCGATTTAAAACCTTCTTTCTTGAACAGAACACCGATCGAGTAAACCGCGACAGGCATTAAAGCTTTAAGCATTTGTATGAAGGAGACAGAGAGGTAAATGTAAGCAGAGTTAGAGAGCCATAAGGAGAGTGAATACAAAGCGCCGATTGGTACGACCGATTTGAGATAAGTGTCGCGTGACATTGAGACAGGCTCGACGAATTTGAAGACTTTGATTAGGAGAAAAGCTAGGGTTGAGCAAAAAGACATGTGGATCATTGTGAGTGAGATCGGAAAAGGCCAATCGTACATCTTCTTGTCGAGGATGTATTTGTTGTAAACGATTACGGTGAAACTTAGGAAGATCCATATTGCAACGTATGTGTAAGAGAGGATTATGTTTTTAATCACGCCTTCGCTTAGTGATCCACCTTTCCCCATATTCGTGATAGTTTCTCCGGATGGTGGTTTTGCGGCGGAGACGATGATGAGTGAGGAAGTTTGTGAATTTTTAATTTGTGTGAGATCCTGAAAAAACGTTTTTTCAGAGTTTACCTAAAGACAGAGATTCCTACACGTAACGGAAGTGCTTCACCAATATATATTAATTTGTTTTATTTCTGTGAGCACTTTAAAGTATTTTTTTTTAACAAAAAATCTGAAGATAAGGATGCATATAGAAATTATTTTCATTGTTTTGCTAAAACGCATATAGAATTTATTGTTGATATATATATATATATATATATATATAAGATAATAGTGTTATGGTTTAACAATCTATTATATAATTAAGGAGTTCTCTCTCCATTTAGAGTGTCTACATAGGCAAAAATATTTTTAAAACATTAAGTTTTATAACATTCATTTAATACACACTAAACTATATTTATTTGTTTTTATGACTAAAAGGAAAATTAAATTTTAATAAAAACGTGAAAGATTAAGTTCAGTTAAAACTTAAAAAAAAAAAATTAAGACTACAATATTTTATTAGTAATATGATAATATGAATTTATTTTTTTAACAAATATATATATATTTTAAATTAATAAACAAACTAAATATGTTTATGAATTTATAGTCGAAAAATAAGTAAAAATACATTGACGTAACGATATATCTATAATGTTAAAAGTATAAAAATCTTTTAATATTATTTTAAAACCATAATTTTATCAAATATGAAAGGGTTTTTTCTAATTAAAAGGTTTGTAGTTCAATAAAAAGAAAATCTTATATTCAATCTAACTTTATTTTTTAACCACACATTTAACTTAAAAATTATCTTAACTGTTTTATTTGTCAACATATTAGGGAAGAGCAACGTTTAAAAAAATATATCATAAAATCTCAAATATTTTTCTACGATGAACAAAAATCAAAATATATATAAACTCATGAGACGAAGAGCAATGACAAAAAAAATGATAAGTAATCATACTACAAAGATTGATTAGAAAATGATTGATAAATTTTATTTTCAAAATGCTAATTGGTTATTTAGATAACATGATTTATCTACTGGCCATATATATGTGCGTAACAAAATTTTAAACGGTAACTATCGATATTGAAGTGATTGATAATCATTTCATGTTTCAAAGAGTATTAATACTAAAGCAGAAAATTAGTTAATTTGATTTTAAATCAAAATACTATGTTGCATCTACAAACATCAGTTGTTTTATCATACATTAAAACTAAATTACTAAATAAATAAATAAAAATTTATTAAATCTGATAAGATTGTATAACAAAAATTCGTGCATCGCGCGGTCATATTCTAATATTTATATAGTGATAAACTTTCGTTTTTGTTTTTTGCCTTTTCAAATGCATTTGACGAAAACATGTGGAGATGGAATTAAAATAAGGTTTTTTTTTGTCGAAAAATAATAAAATAATTTTATATTAAGAGAAAAGGGATCAAAAGCTTCAAAAGATCGTCTAAAAAGCTAACAAATTGTCCACGAAAATACAAGAGAACCAAGCAAAAAAAAAATCAAGTTTGTGTCAAGAAGAGTTTATCGAATCGAGAAAAACCACGGATGGATCGAGCAATTATCTTACTAGCTCGATCGTGAACAACTTGGCTAAGGACTCCTTGACCACTACCAGCAGTCGAGAGTCATTGACCGTCACTTATCTTACTGTTAGGCATTTCCTAACCAAAAAATTCAGACCGATATTTGCAACTTGGAATGACTAACATTCGAGTCACACGAACCTAATTCGAGATGGGTTTAAAAGGGGTAATGGCAAGTCTCTTTCACATTTCGTGTTCACTATTCTTTAATCAGCTGATTAATTATCATCCTATCACTTGTACCTCTTATCATGTCTAGTACTCTCCTCTGTGTAATTATATCATATCTCCAAAATTCAACAAAAAATAACAACTCTTTATAGTATTACACAAGAAAATAAAATAAAAGCCAAACCACAATATATATGTGTATATTTGAAAAATCATGTTTACATATATACGTACTTACTTCGATCTGTATAATGTATTTAAGTAAAGCTCCGTAAATTAATTATACCCTTAATTATTTTGCTCCCTCATTTTTAATTATCACCTTGGTTATATCTTTTTCAATGATTCTCCTTTAGACCTTCAATGGATGCAGAAGCAGGACAGGTCCAGTTAAGCAACTCCTCGATCATCTGCATAGCCATGTGATCTTCTTCCTCAACGTCGTCGTTTGGTTTCTTCATCTTGTTATTCCCAATATCACCGGAACGTGCGTTCACACTGTCACCGAGTTCAACGATCTTGACCCAGTCTTGACTCGTTTTCGACCCGGCCCGTTTCTGCCAAACGCCGATGTGTGAGCTATCGTTGTCGAGGCGGAGACACGTCAGAAACGGTGTCTGGTCTTTACAGTTCTTCCTTAGCTTTGCGTTTAGGAGCTCCGATAACGATTTTGGTGATCTTAACGGTGAGTTAGCGTCCGGAGAATCTGAGCCGTTGAATTTGATGACGGGAAAGTTAGTCTTTGCGTTCTGACCGTTCATTAGAACCGCGGCTTGGTCGTAGGTTCTAGCCGCTGCTTCCGCTGTGTTGAATGTTCCTAGCCACACTCTTCTCTTCCTGATCGCTCACACACACACATACATTAATTACATAATTATAATAATATTTAAAAAAGGCAAAACACACAGTACATGATATAAATCATAATGTTTCCTTTCTTTTGGGTATAAATTATGAATTATATAATGTTGCTGATCATAAGAACATCAAAACATTAACTTCTAGGATTCTTCTTTTTCTTATGATCATTAAAACATAAAAACATTAATTTCTAGTAGTCAGTATATTTTTCTTGTTCTTCCATAATTTAATGTTCTTCCCAAATTCTTTGCTAGTATGGTTGTTTGACAAATTAACCCTTATATATATATAAACAGATTTAGCCAAAGAGGATAATAGGGCACTAAAGATGTGTATCTTTATCTTATTATATAAAACTTGATGCGTCAAACGTAATAATTAACAAGATCGTGATATGTGTAATAATTAAATTTAGCTATATGTCAAATATATATATATATATTTATCTTTCTTTGTAATATAGTGAAAAGTAAACCTAATGAAAGTAGGATTAGAAAAATCAAAATGTAATTTAAATAGGATTAGCAAAAATTAAATTATTTATAAATATATGAAATAATTTAATTGAATATCAAATAATATAAGAAATAAGTATGAGAATAAAAAATATATAAATATAGAGAAATTTTAAAAAATGCCACTTTTTCAAAATTACTTTTTCCGTTATATTATTTATGTTTGGGTTAACTATTCTGTATTAGGGTTTAGTTTTGAGGGTTTAGAGTTTTTAGGGGTCAAAACATTTTTTACGCTTTGGAATTTTAAGATTTAGCCTTTAAAAATTCATAATTAGTGGTATTTTTACAAATGGACAATCCAAACGTGGCATTTTTGCAATTATCCCATAAATATTTGACAGATTTCTCTATAAGTAATTTTGTACAAATATTCTCAATTTTATTTTATCTCTTCGTGGGGTGACCTAATTTTATCTTTCGTTTTTTTCGTGTTAGATTTGTCTTACGGGAGTTATAAAATATTTAGAGAGTAAAAATTGTTCAAATACAAATATGGAAATAAATGTATCAACATTTTGAGAAGTAGAAATTTGAGTAGTAAAATAGGAAAAAAAAATTTACACCTAATTTAGTTCTAATATGAATAAGAAAAACTAATAATTTAAAAATATGTGATAAAATTTAATTTTAAATCAAATAACAAAATCATCAAAATTAATAAATAAATGTTATGTTTCTCAATTAATGGGTTTATAACAACGTTTTCACATTTAATTTATTTACTTTAACAGGTAATTTAATTTTGTTTTGTACAATTAAATATTTTATTTTTTCACAAGTTTATATGCGAGTCCTTCATCTAGTATACGTATATAGAAAAGTCATACATTTCAATTATAATACAAAGCATCTATTTATGTATACACAAAACTACAAATATAATCTTCACATCTAAACCAAAAATTTTTTTTATAAAAAAATTACAAATATAAGACGCCATCACACCAAACAAACAAAAAGAAATGAAAAAGCATTGGCACTCATGTATACTGTGCACATATTGATCTATGTAAACATTAATGAACGTGGTCGCCCTAATTGGACAAAACTGAGGAAAACGATCTAAATAAAAACACATACTATTATCTTAAGAGAGTTGCATGAATCTTTGAAACTATAAACAATGATAGTTTTTTTTTTTTTTTTTGCTAAAAATAAACAATGATAGTTGTTCGAAAAAAGATCAGAGAATTGTCCTACACGGTACACCAATAAAATGAATGAATATGATCATACACTATATTCATATACACACACGCATAGCATGGGCCGGGCTTGTATTTCAGTTTTTGGATTATGGATATTATACATAATACATGTTCCATAAATAGTATACATATATGCGTGAATGTGTATTTGAGGGAGATAGAGAGAGAGAGTAAACAACTGACAGGAGAGGATGACGAATCTCAGAGACCCAAGAACCCCACTGACGCTGGCGAACACCTCGGAACTTCTTCGAATTTGCCATTTTTTGCTGTTATAAAATAGGGTTCTTAATTTCTCTGTGTTTTTCTGACACGGACTCAGAGAAAGAGAGAGACTCTGATCTCTACTTTCAACTACTCATTCTTAACTATTTTGCTTTTTGCACATCCTCTCTACCAAATTTATGGTATTTATTAGACCCTACAAAAAAAAAAGGAAATTATGGATTTAACATTTTATCAAAAAAAAAAAAAAAAAATTATGGTATTTATTTTCCTCTTTTTCTCTCTCTCCCGTGCATGGGGTTAGTATAATTTATAAATGTTCCTAACTAATCTTATACATTTTGTAATCCTAACTACTCTTTTCTAAGTTCTCATGTCTTTTATTCTTAATTTTCGTTGTTATAATAATGAGGTGTTATTGAATAAGTGATTATAATGTATTTGAGTTCAGTTGTATCCTAACCGATTTTGATGGATCCACTACTTTTAACGTGGGATTTGTTGGAATACCTCAAAATACCAATGAAAATCTTTGTATTTGTTTTACTCTTTTTTTAGTTAAAAGAATACATTAAAATCCATTGTAATCAAAATCTAACAAAATCAAATAGATATTGAATAACATGTGTTTTTAATGTATTTTAGAATACAATAACAAATATTTTAATCTAATAATATTGGATTTTAATGTATTTCGTCAAATACACAATTGAATAACACTATTTTTGTAATCCTAACTACTCTTTTCTAAGTTCTCATGTCTTATATTCTTAATTTTCGTTGTTATATTAAGTTCTCATGTCTTGCATATAATCATTAATTTCTGGAGTATTGATCAAAAACACAATATTCTGTATTTTTGAAATTAAAAAGTCTCTTGCTTATAGGATGTAGACGGTCGTTTACTTGCATTCATGTGTGGAGTATTTTATGCATGATCTCTGAAATACAAAATGTTCCATGTCTTTAAAAAAAGAACTATTCACTTCATTTCTCTAATAAGATGTTTTACAAATATTCTTTTGTTTGGTTATCAAACAAAAAAAATATATATATATATATTATTTTGTTTTATTTTATAAGATATCTTAAGTTTCTATACAAATTATAAATTGATTTGATAATTTGTGATCATTTATATTTTGTAGTCTTTTTCATGACTGATTGATGTTTTTCAATTAAATATTTTTTAATATACATGATTTTAACTGAAACATCTTATGTTTTAAAACAGAGAGCATTTTTTTATAAATAAGATTTTAATAGTACTGATATATTAAATATGAGGAAAAAAAAGAATAAGCAGGTTTAAATTATTCTTGAATTAATATATGACGACATGATTTACAGTCCAAGTATAATTACTTTTTCTAAAACAGGCGTAATTATTTTCTTTGGTGTGATGTCTCCACATTATGAATGCTACCAAGTACTATGTTTCTTATTGTCTACGAAACGTTAAAATCTACCCATTTGAATACACATGAGACATTTATGAATAATTGAATACTACAGATTAGACATCATTATCAGAGACTCGGAAGTGGATGTTAGAGAAAGTAGACGAATTCATTTAATATGCATTTTGTCTCAAACTTTCAGTAGGCTAGCTTTCTTATAGGCTGTAAACAACGCCTTTTTCCATCTTTTGCCTTAAAGCCTTAAACCGTAAAATGATTTTCATATATGCACATTAATCAAGATTTTTTTCCCCCTAGATTTTGTTCTTTTAACAATTCGTAAAGAGATCAACCTTGTTACTGATCTCAGAATAACTAAAGAATTGTCGGTGTGTCGGTGAGTCGGGCGGTAAAGTCCACGGATATTTGTAGTAGTTGTACATTAAATGTTATAAACCAAATCAGACATAATTATTAAAACCTTTAGCATATATATAAATGAATTCACCAACCTATGCCAAATGCACCAGTTTTGTGATATCATGCAAATAAATAAAGTGAAAATATTTAAAGAAATTTAAAAAAATTGTCACTTTTTAAGTGTCATTTTATAAAAATGCCATATTTTAAAAATTTTTACAAAAATACCATTTTTTAAAAATTATGTTTTCTTTATATTATTTATGTTTGAGTTAATTATTTTCTATTAGGGTTTAGTTTTGAGTGTTTAAGGATTTTAGGTGTCAAAACATTTTTTGGGGTTTAAAATTTTAAGATATAGGCTTTATAAATCTATAATTAGTGGCATTTTTGTAAATAGACACCCCTAAATGGCATTCTTGCAAATGTGCACACAAAAAGTGGCATTTTTTTAATTGCCCCAAATATTTAAAGATGTGACGTCATACACATGAATATAAACTAGGGCTGGGCAAATTATCTATTAAATTCGATTTGATTTGCTATTTGTTTTGATCCGATCTAAAAAATTTGGATATTCGTTTAGAATCAAATCGAAGCAAATAGAAAATTTAGTATCCGTCTAAAACGAAGCAAATCACAGATACTAATTTTAAAAATCTGAATATCTGATATGGTCCGTATATTCCTTATATATACATATAATATAGTAGATTTATAACATATATTTATATTTTTTTTACTTTTAAATATATTCGGCCAGTATATTTATGGTAAAGATAGGTAGATACTAACTTTAGTTGAAAAATATTTTTTAATAAAAAAAAATATTTTTTATTTTTTACTGTTTTAATTTTTCACTTTTCATTTTTTTTAATTCTATCAAATAAAATTAGACTCAATTCATATATTTATTCCTTAATTAGTTTAAATCTTATATTAAAAATTTTGTTTAAAAAAAAAAGATTATGGTGTTTTAATTTTTTTTTTGTTTAAACAGATATCCGTGAAGATTCGGGTATCCGCAAATATTCAAAAAAAATCTGAATATTCGTAATCCCGGATATTCAAAATTTTCTAAAGCAAAGCAAATCGAAAATTAGGTATCCGTAAAAAAAATCGAATCATAAATATTGTATTTTTTCCGGATATCCGATCCGTGTCCAGGCCTAATATAAATAGACACGCTCACTAGAAGTTTGCACTAGATGTATTCTCTCTGTTTCTAATAAGTATTAGATCATTTAGAGATGAAAAATTTGTTTCACAAATATATGTACATATAGTAAGTATCATCTATGCAAAATTGTATACCTTTTTCAATTTATCACTATATAGAAGTAACACATATATATCCTCTATATATTAAAGAGAACATTTTTGAATTAATTTGCTTAGGTATCAAATTCTCAATTTTTTGAAAATTTTAATTAAAAATTAAATCCTATTATTAATTCTCTACTATACTATTATTCAAATACTGCACAATTTTATTAATTCTCAACTATCATATTATCCAAACACTACACAATTACATAATCCTTCCAACCAAACATCATTAGAAAATAATTTTTTTGATTTGTTTTTTAAAAACGAAAATAAAAAAAGTTTACTATTAATATTCACTTACTCTTCTAATTACCTTAAACCAATAAAATTCAATTCATATTTGCAATCTTTTATTTTTGTATATTTGATTTATAAACCGTATTTTTGAAGATTATGATATTAAATAAATATATTTTATTAATAAGTGACATATATTGACTAAAAATTTGTTGTTTTCGATTATTTCACGGGTGGAAAACATTTCTATACAAAATAATTGTAAAACTCATATATATAAACGAGTTTTTGATTCCGTATAATAATAATTTTTCCAATAATTACAGATGATTTTCTAAACTAAGTCTATATTGATTTTACTCGCGTATCACATTATCCCATGTATAACGCGGATAACTATCTAGTATATATATATACACCGTTGTTTCAATTTAAAAAAAAATTCAATTAGATTTTAACATTTTTTAAAAACTCACAAATAAACGGAAAACCTATATCTAAACAGACTAATTAATATACTCTGTTTTTAGAATATACCGATAAAAATTGAGAGAAAGAATTGTTTTATAGACTTTCTCAACAAAAAAAAAAATGAGAATTGTTTTATAGAAATATGGAGTTATGCTTCTACTATCTCTATTTTCCTTCATGGTTCTCCCAATTTCTCTCTTCAAGATAATTCTGTATTTTACCGATTTATTATATCACAGTGGTTTTTTCATTTTACAAAGTAAGTTATAAATTATTATATACATCTTTTCTGTTAAGTCCTTATATACTGAATTTATTTGAAACAAAGAAAAAAAATCTTGTTTAATGGTTTCTTCAGTAGACCAAAATTAGTATAATAATGGAATGGAATATATAGTAAACATAATTCATCAAGAAAATTGTAGACGTGAATCCTCAGTTTTATGTCCAAAAAGAAGAATATATTCCGTTTTGGACTTCCTTTGTCTTCCGTTTGGCCTACAAGAAAAAAAAAATTTTGTTTTTTTGAACGTACAAGAAAAGGTTAACATAAGAAGACATGTCGTCTCAAAACCCACTTATATACTTCATCTCTTTCTTCTACTAATCCCATGCAGTTTCCTCAAGTAATCCACGACCCTAATCCAAACGTTTCATTTTCAAATTCGGTTTTCTCCTTATATTCTAACATTTTGTGCTTACATACTTAATTGCTATGCGGTTTAATCTGGAGCCTTTTTAAAAAGATCGTCAAAAAGGGAGAATTTCTAGACCCATTGTGGTTTGTTATTTTATAATTACTTTATTAGTTAATAAAGTAAAAAAAAAAAAAAAAAAACCACTTCCCACCAAAATAATTCAAATCTAGCTATATTTAATTAATCTGAAAATGAAATAGTTTGCAGGTGATAAAAAATGGCTGAACAGTTGCTGCTTCATGGAACTCTTGAAGTGAAGATATATAGGATCGATAAGTTGCATCAACGTGCAAGATTCAATTTATGCGGCAAGGTAACCCCTTTAAGAATCGATATATATATAAATAAAATTTCGATTAATTACATAGATTTTTTTTTTTACATAATTATATTTTTTGTAATAAGGAGCCGACGGGGAAGAAGGAACCGACGGGGAAGAAGATTCAATCCCAACTCAAGAGACTAACGTCCTCATGCACCGATTTGTTAGGAGGACATCTTTACGCAACCATTGACCTAGACAGGTCTAGGGTGGCTCGAACCATGATGAGACGTCATCCTAAGTGGCTCCAATCCTTTCTTGTCTACACCGCACATTCCATCTCCAAGATCGTTTTCACAATCAAAGAAAATGAACCGGTCGGTGCTAATTTAATCGGTCGAGCTTATTTACCTGTCACCGAAGTCATCTCCGGACAACCAATAGACCGATGGCTTGATGTCTTAGACGAGAACAGGAATCCGATCCAAGGAGGTTCGAAAATCCATGTCCGAGTGAAGTTCAATCACGTGACGCATGACGTGAATTGGAACAAAGGAATCATATTACCTTCTTTCAATGGAGTTCCTAACGCATTTTTCAACCAAAGAGAAGGTTGCAATGTTACACTTTACCAAGATGCTCATGTCCTTGATGAATTTGAGGATATTACTTTAGCGGGAGGACAAGTGATTTACAAGCATCATCGTTGTTGGGAAGATATTTTCGATGCGATATGGAACGCAAAGCATTTAATATACATTACGGGTTGGTCAGTCACTACCAACATAACATTGATCAGGGATCCTAAACGGTCGAGACCCGGAGGAGTCCTAAAGCTAGGAGACTTGTTGAAGAGGAAAGCGGAAGAAAACGTGACCGTCCTGATGCTTGTGTGGGACGATCGAACGTCTAACGAAGCGTTTAAGAGAGACGGTTTGATGATGACTCATGATCAAGACACTTACGATTACTTTAAGAACACGAAAGTGCGTTGCGTTCTTTGTCCGAGGAATCCGGATAACGGTGGGAGCATTGTTCAAGGGTTTGAGATCGCTGCAATGTTTTCTCACCATCAGAAAACCGTTGTTGTGGACGGTGAAGTAGACGGGTCGAAAACCAAGAGAAGGATCGTGAGTTTTCTTGGAGGGATTGATCTTTGTGATGGGAGGTACGACACCGAGGAGCATCCTTTGTTTGGTACTTTGAACAATGTTCATTCTAACGACTTTCACCAGCCGAATTTCGATGGTTCATCGATAAAAAAGGGTGGTCCACGTGAGCCGTGGCATGATATTCACTGCAAGCTCGATGGTCCTGCGGCTTGGGATGTTTTGTACAATTTTGAGCAGAGATGGATGAAACAAGGTATTGAAACAAAAATAACTAGGCTTGATTAATGGTTTCTTTTTGCGTTTACATGTTCTAAGATTGTATTCTCCAAATAAAACCACAATGCAAATGCATAAATTAGTGTTCGCAACATTGGTACCGCTAAACAAAATCCATTTCTTGAAACTAAAAACATTATCATTTGAAACTAATTTTGTGTGTTTATAGGTAATGGTAGAAGGTACCTTATATCGATGGCACGACTCGCAGAGATCACGGTTCCACCACTACCAATTGTACAATCGGACAACACAGAAGGTTGGACGGTTCAAGTGTTCCGGTCAATAGATGATGGTGCAGTTGAAGGGTTCCCAGAGGATCCACGTGAAGCTTCGAGCATAGGACTTATAACCGGCAAAGATAACGTGATCGAAAGAAGCATACAAGACGCTTACATTAATGCCATAAGGAGAGCCAAGCACTTCATCTACATTGAGAACCAATATTTTCTTGGAAGCTCCTTTGGATGGAGCTCTAGAGACATTAATTTGAATGAGATCAATGCTTTACACCTAATTCCCAAAGAGATTTCTCTCAAGATCGTGAGCAAAATCGAGGCAGGCGATCGGTTTTCGGTGTATATTGTGATTCCATTGTGGCCTGAAGGAAAACCTGGTTCTGCATCGGTTCAAGCAATACTAGATTGGCAAAGGAGAACAATGGAGATGATGTATACAGATATCATCATTGCTCTTCAGAAGAAAGGGTTAGATGCAAACCCTAGAGACTACCTAACCTTTTTCTGCCTCGGGAATCGGGAAGTTAAGAAGACCGGTGAGTACTTGGCTCCGGAGAAACCAATGGCTAATTCTGATTATGCAAGAGCTCAAGAATCTCGTCGGTTCATGATCTATGTCCACTCTAAAATGATGATTGGTATGTCAAAACCTACCTTGCATGACAAGCAAAATTCAATTTAGAACTTGGTTTTTTCTAATAGTGGGTCTAAAGGCTATGGACCTGGTCCGTTTATATACTAATTGCAAAATCTTGTTAAAAACAAATCAGAAAGTTCTCTTAACATGGTTCCTTATCTCTATGTAGTTGATGATGAGTACATAATAATAGGATCAGCCAATATTAACCAAAGGTCTATGGATGGAGGTCGGGACTCGGAGATCGCGATGGGAGCATACCAACCTAACCACTTGCTATCTACCAACCAAATGAGACCGATCGGTCATGTTTTCAGATTTAGAATATCACTATGGCTTGAACATCTACGAATTACAACCAACACGTTCCAATGCCCCGAAAGCGAAAAGTGTATAAGAATGGTAAATGCAAAGGCAGATGAGCTCTGGGGACTGTACTCGGCACAAGTGTACCCTCGAGATCACGATCTACCGGGACATTTACTTAGTTATCCCATTAGCATTAGTAGCAATGGGGAGGTAACAAATCTTGCTGGGACTGAGTTCTTTCCGGATACTAAAGCAAAGGTTCTAGGCGAAAAATCTAATTATCTCCCTCCAATCCTCACCACCTAGGTGATGTAACACTTTCATTGCATATTCTTGGAGCGTGTAATTTCGGCTTAATAGTTATGTTCAAACTTATAATTAAGGCTTCTTAATTAATCTTCCGCATTCTCGTTTGTTTACATATTTGGTGTACATATTTCTTATTCGGATTGTTTGTACTCTTTTAATCTGGTTGTGGTTTCAAATATCAAACAACCTTCTTGCAGAAGCAAATGATACAAATCAAATTGAGTTAAGTCTCAAAAAAGAAATATCCAATCTAAATATATATAACAATTTCGAGCATCTCTATGATAGTGATTCTGTTCAAATTGGCTTTGGTTTGAAGCTAGTACACTAGTACTATACTTGTAGACCGTTCATTAACCTTTTATTTATCAAACATATGGATAACAACACCTAACCAAAATACTCTTGACATTTTTCACATTATCAATAATTGAGATGGCGACACAACTCAACATATCCATTTACACTGCCGACACAAAATATCCATATACAATATTCACTCATTAATGTATAATGTTCTTTTTATTTATTTGTGTAATATATGATATATTATTCTTAATTTGTTTTAGTATCCACTAATCAACCAAAAAGGATACTTCAAACAAAAAAGACCAACGAAAAAGGAACCAAATAACATCCTCTCTTTTTCTCGAGAGGATTACTTAATTAGCTAATCACAAAATTCTCGTATATTTGTAAAATCGTGACAATAACAAAAGGAAACAAAATGTGCGTTGACAGAAAGAAAGAAAGAAAAGTTTAGCTAATCACAATGGCTGCCACATGCATGAATATCTTTCTTTAAGAAAAATAATTTAAAAAAAAAAAAACGAAAAAACTTTTGAGAATAAAGTAAAATAGTAATCCTTTTAGTTTTGAATTATATTTGAACAGTTAAAGAGTATTTGCACTCTATGCCAACATATTATAGGGTATTTGGTAACCTAACTATGGCACTATGCACATTTTAATATTTCTATTGTAACTTCATGTATCGAATAAATACAAATTCATATACACTAATAGATATATACAACCAAACAATAGACTTTCTCTCTTTCATTCTCTCTCTTTCTACCTTTCTCTTTCTCAGTGAACAAATTATGTTGGTGCAGAGAGATCTGATGGTGTGTTACGACAGAATTAGTAGAAGCAATGATAAATCAGTGGAAGCAGTGACAACGACGAATCAAGTGGAAGCGGCGGTGGCGATGGTTCTGATGGTGCGTGACGGTCGGTAAAAGCAACGATAGATCCAGTGGAAGTAGCGCCAGATCCGTGGAGGCAACTTCAAATCTGATGGCGTGTGGCGGCCATTGAAAGATGCTGCAGATCTGATGGTGTGTGGCAGTCAGTGGAAGATGCGACGGATATGCAGGTGTGTAGCAGTCAGTGGAGGCTGCGACGGATTAGAAAAATAGCAACGGGTAGGGTAAAAGCAGCGATGGATCCGATGATGTGTGGCGGTAGAAGCGGCGACGGATTCGATGTAAACATCGATGGATTACTGAAAGCAACAACGAATCCGGATAATAGATTATGTATCCGGATAATTGAACATATTTAAGAGCAATTTTAATTATTAACCGGATAAATTGTAAATACATCAGATAAATTTGTATAAAAAACTGGATAATATTATTAAATATAGATAATAAAGTATATATCCGAATAATAAAATGGTTAAAATGTAATTTTAATTGTTAGTTGGATACTAATTATAAATACGTACAATATACTAAATTTTATATTGATTTTCAAAAAAATTACATATGAGAGTTAAATTGTAATACACCTTTTTCTCTTGGTTATTTAGTTGAGTTTATATTTTCTCACTGCTAGTTTACTAAATATGATATTTTCTATTGTTTTTCACCTAATTGATTCATTATTAAATTAATTAAAAATTTAAAAGGAAATTTCGATTATTATATAAAAACAAAAAACAGAAGAGAAGGAGGGTTGATCTCTTGTAATTGGTAATAAGATAATTATTTTATTTATAAAGACATGTGTCTCTATAAAGTTTTATTTATTTATTTATTATTAAAGTACAATAAATAGGAATAACGGACAATTTATTTTGTAAAAAAAAAAAAAAAACGGAATTTGTCTATTCCTTCTTTTTGGGGAGTTGCAGAACCACCACACACGCATAACAAGGAAGAATAAAGAAGAAGAAGAAGAAGAAAGAAGACGCCTTTGGTCTGAGCTTGAGATTTTAACTGCAAGGGAAGGTGGCGGAACAAAACCCTAATCCCAATTTCCCCCGAATATGCCATTTTTGAGGTTATTTCCGTAATTTTTCTCATCAGAAAGAGTGGGGTTTGTTTTTTGGGTTCGATTCAGTGATTGATTTGATTGATTGATTGATTGATTAGGGGAAAAATTGGATTTTTTTTTGCAGGATTGTGAGACTTCTCCTACCAGGGATCAGGGTCTTGATTAGAAGATCGTTAATTTGGTTGCTGTAGATGCATATCCGTGAATATATTCCCTCTTGGATCTACCAGTTGTTTGGTTGCATGGGGTCAGTGAGGATCTTTCTCCCCAATTTTCTCAATTTTTGTTTTTGAATTGAGTGTGTGTGTGTGTGTGTGTGTTGTTTACCTGTATGTTAGGTTTGCTATTATCTCTCCTTATGGCTTTTGGTGGATATATATGTATATGATTTTTGCTTGCATTTTAAGTAAAAATAATGGAATCAAAGCATCTCTCATGATTCAAAGCTTTCTTTAGTTTCGTGAGCGTCTTGAATTCGGATTGCTAGATTGCTCTAAGTATTAAGATCATTAAAGACACTTTACTTCAGAATCTTCAGAGGATAAATATGTGACTTGAATCACATGTATACATATCTACTTATTTTCTTCTGTTCTGTTTTCTAACTAAGAATTTTCTTGTGTCCCCTTTTCCTTTCTCTATGGAACTTATGGTTGTGTCTGCAGAGAGTCTTTCCAAATCAAATATTATCCACATTTTGCGTTTCTCTTAATCTCAAGAACAGAGTTTCACACATTTCTTGTAGTTCTAATCAAAGTCTTCTCACTGGCGTTTTTTTTCGTTTTGTGGTTTTGCAACAGTACAGAGGTTGTTTTGGATGCTGCAATAAACCACCGCTTATAGTTGCAGTGGATGAGCCGTCTAAAGGGTTAAGGATTCAAGGTCGGTTAGTGAAGAAACCAAGCGTATCAGACGATTTCTGGAGCACAAGCACCTGCGAGATGGATAACAGCACACTTCCGTCACAGAGAAGCATGTCTTCTATCAGCTTCACTAACAACACTGCTACTTCCGCAAGTACAAGCAACCCCACCGAATTTGTAAACCACGGTGAGTTTGAAATTTTCTTACATTCCTATTTCCAGTGATCCTTTCTCATATTTTATTTGCTTGGCTTTTTCCCTAACAAGTGAAAGACTGCTTCCAAGCTTGAATATGGTCTGATTGATTCAATCTTGAAACTATCTACTTATGGTGTTAGCTTTCTCATTCTGATGGCCAAACAACTTTTAATATTTGTAGCTGGGTTTTGGCTTACATTACTAATTATACTTTATAATTTTCTCAATCAGTGGATGATCCCTAGTCTATGATTGACTATATGGAGATATACGTTTGGAGGCACATTTCTCTTGAATTTATTATATATTTGTTGTTTCAGCATGAAAACTATCTTGTCATGATACTTAGATGTTGGCTGTTGATACGTCGAATTAAACCTGACTCTGCATAATAAGGTTTCACACAAAAAATGGAATGCTCTATGCAGCAAAGTTAAATATTATTATCTTCCACTTCTCTTGTTTCTTGGTATGTTTTGGCCTGTTTCTTGAAATATTATTACTTTGACTTTTGGATTGCTTTTATGTTATTACTTCATGATTATGTGCTATGTTCTGCAGTTCTGTCATTTTCCCTAAAGAAAGTTTGTGTCTGTTCTTTCTTCCTGTCCAGGATTGATTCTGTGGAACCAAACTAGGCAACAGTGGCTTGCAAATGGAACTTCTCAAACAACGCCCAAACTTCGAGAACCGACAATAAGGTTGGTGAAAGTTATCTTTCTTTTTCTCCTCTGCATCTGCATTAATCCTCTATGAATGTAGTTCTTCACTCAACACTCAAATATTGAAAAGAAGTTGACTGGGATATTCACTAATGTGCATTCACAGATAAACAAAACCATAAGTTGGAGATCGTTTCGATAGTCATTCCTCTTTTCAAAATGGAAGCTATTTCATGTCTTATATCATGCGTTTATATTATATACATTTTATTCTCTAGAAACATGCATAAATAAGCTTCCAACTTTCATGACTATTGGTTGTTAGCTCTATCAGTGCTTCCACCGAACACCGTAGTTGAACTTCGTAACTCAAGAATAATAGGAACCTAATCATAATCTAAAAGCAAAATTAATTGCGTGACACCATTCATGTAACCTTTTCTTAAAATTTTCTTCCATCAATAAAGATGCATCAGCAAGTCATCCGGAGATTGGTGTTCCAAAGGCTGTTACAAGAATGGTGTCCGTGCTTGATTCTTCTCTTTAAGTCCTTTAGGGTCATCTTAGGTTATAAAAGACGAGGTTCTTACAGCTTGAAGTCAATCAGAAAGTTCATGGATCAATCTTAGTTATCATCAGAGTTGTGGACGATTCGAATAATTCTTCAAAACTTTCTGAGGTTAATGTTTCGTTTTCTGCAGCTGGAATGCAACATATGAGAGCTTGTTGGGTATGAACAAGCGGTTTTCTCGTCCAATACCTCTTCCTGTAAGCAATTTATATGCAAATTTTCATGATTCTAAAGATATGATTTAGGGTTTTGTTGATATATGATGGATATATTATGATTGTTGTGGCAGGAAATGGTGGATTTTCTTGTGGATGTGTGGGAGCAAGAGGGCTTGTATGATTGATTTGCAACTCTTGAAACTTTAATTTTCTCTTCTTTTTCTCTCTTCCTTTTGTGTGTGTAATCAAAAGAAGAAAAATTCCGGGCCAAACTTGGCTTCTTGAAAGTTCTCTCAAGGAAATACCGATTTAGTGGGTTTTGGTGTTAAACAAACAAAAAAAAAAAAAAAATATATATATATATATATATATATATATATATTTGATAACTCGATTTTTATTATAATCAGAAGTGTATTATTATTATTTTTGTCAACAATCAGAAGTGTATTATTATGACCAAGTTTGTAGTTTGCCCTTTTATAGAAATTGTAATTGGGAAAACGGTCAAAAAAAACCTGTACAATGCCGTTTAAACCGAAAAAACCCTGAACTCCGTATTAGACGTTTTTAATCTTCATCTTTTGTTGACTTTTCATTTTTAATCTTCAATTAGTGTTGACTGAGCCAAATTAGCCCCGTCGTTAAGTTGGCTAACGGACTGATTAAACGAAGTTAATGACTCCGTTAAACGCAAACTACTTCGTCTTCTCCCCTGCAAAATCCCCAATTCGATTTCTCCAACCCTAAAACACACAAAATCCTTAAATCGATTTCTTTCTCCACAAATCGATTTATCATTCTTCTCGATTTCTTCTTCTTCTTCTTCTCCGTGAAAGAGAGATGAGGCGAAAAAGGCTAGCCCCTCGTCGAAGCAAAATAAGTGACAAAAACGTTGGAGCTGTTGGTGATGATAATGGTTGCTCGAGTGTTGGAGATGCTCCTGTTGGCGAGAATGTTGGACTTGCTAATGGCGAGGGTTTTGGAGTTGCTGACGGTGGCGAGGAAGTGAGAGTCAATGATGAACAAGCGGCTCTAAGTGGAGATGACTGCGAGGTGGTTGGTGACGACGATGCTGATGAGAGTGTTGATGATGTTGTCGATGAGCAAGAAGATGATGTAGTTGTCGAGGAAGAAGGTGGAGAATGTTTATCTGAAGACGGTAACAGGAATGAGGACGCTGAGGCTGCGAGTGATTCGGACAGTGGTTATGATGCCTGGAATGATGACGTTATTCCAGATCCATTAGCAACAGAAAATGAAGAAGAAGATGAGCGTAGGCATGAAAACGAAGATCCTGATGAACTGCTAGCGTTGGGGAAAACTTTTGGTTGTGCAGATGATGTCAAGCGTGCTATTCTCTTGTATTCTCTGAAAACAAGGTACGACATTAAGCTAGGTAAGTCATCAGCTATGAAAGTTACTGCAACATGTTCTGATACTCTGGGAAAGTGTCCGTGGCGAGTTTATAGCTCATACGAGAGGAGGAAACGGAAGTTGCAGATAAAAATCTATGTCAGTGAGCATATATGTGTTCGCTCAGGCTACTCAAAGATGCTGAAGATTTCGTCAATTGCAACTTTGTTTTCAGAAAGGTTGAGACTTAATCCAAAAATAACGAAACAAGAGATGGCTGCGGAGATAAAGAGAGAATACATGCTTATTGTTACTGATGAACAATGTGGGAAGGCGAAGTCAAAGCTTGTGAAGGAAAGAAAAGCTAGTCATGAACAACACTTTGGAAAAGTGTGGAATTATCAAGCTGAAATTTTCCAGAAAAATCCAGGGTCTACCATGGAAATTGAAACGATTCCAGGCCCTACCATTGGAAGCAAACAAAGGTTTTACAGTTTATATGTTTGCTTTAAAGCACAAAAAGAGGCTTGGAAACAGACTTGTAGGCCTATTATAGGAGTAGATGGTGCTTTCCTTAAATGGGATATAAAGGGACACCTTCTAGCTGCTGTTGGAAGGGATGGAGATAATAGGATAGTGCCAATAGCGTGGGTTGTAGTTGAGATAGAGAATGATACTAATTGGGACTGGTTCATTACACATCTCAGTCGTGATTTGGAACTAGGTGAAGGAAAGAACATTGCAATCATATCAGATAAACATAAGGTTAGTATCACATCATATTTTCTTTTGCATAGTATACTGAAAGCTGTTAACAATAGGCCACGTATGCTATTTATTTTCGTTTGCAGAGTATACTGAAAGCTGTTAAAAATATTCTTCCACAAGCTGAACATCGAATGTGTTGTAAGCACGTTCTGGATAACTGGAAGAGAGACAGCCGTGATGTACAATTGCAGAGACTGTTTTGGAAGATTGCACGCAGTTACACGAAAGGAGATTATGATGAAAACATGGAAGCATTAAAGAAGTACAGTCCAGGTGCGTTTGAATCTCTTCAAAGGCATAACCCTCAAGCATGGTCTAGAGCTTTTTATAGGATAGGCTCCTTGTGCAATGATAACTTGAACAACCTGTGTGAGTCTTTTAATAGAACCATTAAGGAAGCAAGGAGAAAACCCTTACTAGATATGTTAGAGGAAATTAGGAGACAATGTATGGAGCGTACTGCAAAAAGGTCTATTATTGCTAATAGATTGAAGACAAGATTCACAAAAAGAGCACATGATGAGATAGAAAAAATGAAAAAAGAGTGCATGGGGTGTGTAAGATACATGGCGATAGGAAATGTGTATGAGATAGATGAGAAAGGTTGTAGTTATTCTGTGGACATGGGAGAGCAAACGTGTGGTTGCAGGAAGTGGCAGATGACTGGAATACCTTGTGTTCATGCCACATGTGTTATCATAGCCAAGAAGCAGAAGGTTGATGACTATGTGTCTGAGTTTTACACAACACAAATGTGGCGAGAAACATATAAGACTAGTATTAGGCCTGTTGAAGGTGTAAAAAAGTGGCCAAATACGAATAGGTTAGGGGTCTTGCCACCACCGTGGAGATTAGGCAATCCAGGTAGACCACGAAATTATGAAAGGCGTAAAGGTGCTAATGAAACAGCTTCTTCCTCAAGTACAACCAAGTTATCACGGGCAAAACGAATCATGAAATGTTCAAATTGCGATGAAGAAGGGCACAATATAGTAACATGTGACAAACCAAGTGTTGAGCCTCAACCAAAAAGACCAAGGGGAAGACCAAGAAAAATTCAGGTTTGTTTGTTTAACTATAAAAAGATCATATGAGTTTGAATGTTCATTCATATTTTTACTTTGAATGTTCATTCATAATTTTACAAATTCTTAGGGAGGTACATCAGAAGGAGTTTCACAAGGCCAAGGAGTTTCACAAGTTCAAGAAGTTTCACAAGGCCAAGGAGTTTCACAAGTCCAAGGATCACAAGTTCAAGGATCACACGGCTGAAGTTCTATTTTATGTTCTGTTTTTTGCTTCGATTATGTTCTGTTTTTTGTTTGGATTATGGATTAGAAACCTGCTGTTGGCTTGGATTATGGCTTGGATTAGAAACCTTTGTGTTTCTTTTTTTTTTTATGGATTATGGTACATTTGTGTGCTAAAGGTGTCTCTATTTTGCTTCAGTTATGTTGATGTTTATCTTACTGCTCAAAATATAAGCAGGTTTAACAAGAAGAATAAGAAAAACATCATATATTACAAAGAACATTTTGATTTTTAGACATCATCTTCTCACACGAAATCCACTAATAATGAAGAACAAATTTCTTCTCCTTTGCCTTATCAACTAGGAGGTAAACAATTACAATGACGACAAACAAAATACTCACGAAACACATTTTGTTCACCACTTTGCACTGCCGGATTTCAATTTTGCTCCTAATGACCTCTTCCTTCAATTCTTGGATAAGAACTTTCAAGTCTTCAACCTCTAACTTCTGATTTGATATCTCACTTTCGATGATACCAACTTTTGGTAAAGCATCTTCTACCTCCTCGAGCAATGCTTCCTCTACCCATTTAAACAAATGCTCCTGTTGAATGAACACATAACAAAAAATTTCTTTTGAATCAAAATTTCAGATTGTTAAGTGCAACAAAGTTCTCCATACACAGCGATATGAGAGTAGAATTTTAGTGTATAACACGTTTCTTACATCTTTTTTGGTTGGACAGCGGAAAAATGGTCTTCCCGGATTCTCTTGCGTTTTTGAAGTGTACATTGTTACATCACGTCCACACAGACACTTCAAAGGTATTCCGCGTATTCCGAGTGTGTTTACACGCGCTTTTTCAGAATTAGAACTCATCTCTTTGACGAAGTTTAGATGAAATCGAGAAGATGAAGAAATCGTTTTGAAACCCGAAATTGAGATGAAATTGAGAAGAAGAAGAAAGCGAGGTTTTGGAGGAATCCGAATTTAGATGATTTGTGTTTTTGGGAGGATTTTGTGTGTTTTAGGGTTGGAGAAATCGAATTGGGGATTTTGCAGGGGAGAAGACGAAGTTGTTTGCGTTTAACGGAGTCATTAACTCCGTTTAATCAGTCCGTTAGCCAATTTAACGACGGGGCTAATTTGGCTCAGTCAACACTAATTGGAGATTAAAAATGAAAAGTCAACAAAAGATGAAGATTAAAAACGTCTAATACGGAGTTCAGGGTTTTTTCGGTTTAAACGGCATTGTACAGGGATTTTTTAACCGTTTTCCCAATTGTAATTGTAATCTTTTGTGGATTAAGTATTTGGATTCATGTGCTCAATAACCAAAAAATAATAATAACTAGAGATTGTCCATGCGTTGTGTGAATTTAAAAAATTAACATGGTAAAATATGTAACAATTCTAGTTTATTGAATATTTGTGTATTAAATATTATAAAAAATTGTTGGTGTACTAAATAATTATCTAGATTAGAAGATTAAGCATTTGGAGTAAATTGTTGAACGTTTACAATGTTATATGTGAAAAAAATAGACTGTTTATTTATAAAAATTACAGCGTATGCATATGGAAGATATATTTTTTTGCACAAATCCACAACTTTGTATGTCTAATTTATCAATATTCACTACGGTTCCCTAAAAAATAATTGATCGGCTTTTTTCTTGCATCAAATACGTTGGTAAAAAATATATTGATCAGATAAGTTATAATATGTTTTGCTTTTATCGAAACATCTGCATTATCTCAACAGAGATGTTGGAATGCATCTTTTCTACGATTTTTATCTTTCACATCGATTCATTTGTTAATTATTATGTTTTTTTTATTCACAATTTGTGGAGGAGTAAAGTTTCTTTTCGAAAGTATTGGTTAAGAGATGATTGACAACTTTAGCATTCTAACAACCTTAAAATTCCTAAAATCCCTAAAATCCCTAATTAATTTTCTCACACCATTTTTTTTTGTTAATGTTATGATTTTTTTTATTAAGACTTTTTATGATTTTTTGTTTAAAATCGTATTTAACTATCTAAAGGTTTTAATATTTTTGTATAGTATATTGATGGGTTTAATAAATAAAATATATATGTTTCAAACCGTTAAAAGTTTAGAATAACACATTTAATTTGGAATTATAATTTTTGGTGGATATAAAAAAAAAACTGAAATTGGTCATCCTTATGTTACATTTTAGTTTTTGGAATTAACTTTACATTAAACTTAGCTACTCCCTCTGTTCCAAAATATATGATTTTCTAGTTGAATGCACAGAGATTAAAAAAAATTTTTTTAACAAAAATATCATTAATAATAAATTAAAAACGTGAATAAAAGAATGCAAACAGCCACTCGTATATCTTTGGTCAACTTTGACATCCATATTTCATCTTTTTTTTCTTAAGTCTAATTCAATAAATTTGCTTAGAAACTTGAGAAAATCTTATAAAGTCTAGAAAATCTTATATTTTGGGACAGATGGAGTATTAAATTGTAGGAATTAATTGTTAAATTATTAAAAACACTTAATTTTTTTTTTTAAATAAATATATCAAAAAGACAAATGTCAAAAAAATAGGTGACACATGGTATCTTCTCATAACTTGGATTTAGGAAAACCTTAAAATATTATATAAGATTAGACAATTAATCAAAATTGGCATATTCATTAAATTTAAGGTAATTAGTTAAGTTTTAGTTATAGTTTTTTCCTCTTTTGGTTATTCAACTCAATTCTCCTAAATATTTTGTGTTCCACAATTTGTAGATTGAATATTTCTGATGAAAATCAAAATCTGAAATTTGACAAAAAAAAATAAATAAAGTTCTGCCATAAATGATTAATGGTTTAATTGGTGAACCTAGTGGTGCTAAAAACTTTACCCATTGAAGAAAAAAGGGAACTTGTTCTTTCTTTTTTTTGGGGTAACATCTATTTTAAAGTACCGTACTCATAATTGAGACAAATTCGACTAAATTCAATTAATGATCAGCCGAGAAAGTAAATTCTTTGTCAAATTGTAGATGTACGGCTATTATCAAAATGACTTTTTCCATGTCTCCAACGTCATTTTCAGCTTCATCCTTAGGTTTCCTAGCAAAATGACAACGTATATACATTAAACGTAATTCACATACATAGTGTATATGTATGTTTTATTAATATTATATTAATTGGTACAGATTCACCGATACGATAATTTGTTTGGAAAGTCCACATAACAAAAAAAAAATTAAGCTTGTGAATAAAAATCGGAAACTAATACCATTGTAGATCGTCTTACAAATCCAAATTATCAATCAAATTATTATTTTTTGTAAAAAGCAACGAACAAAGTATACATGCATTACTAGGTCTGGGCACAAGCCGAGTACTTGCTAATTTTCAAATACTTGTGACTCGGCTTGGCTTGTTCAAATAACAAAAATTTCGATTTGATACTTGACTCATTCGAAGCAAATACTTGCTCAATCAAGTACTCATCCAAAATCATGTGACTTGCAAGTAACTTAACTCGGCTTGTTACTTGCCAAAATCATATACTTGACTTGAAAATACTTGAAAATCAAAAGAATCTCCATACAAATTATAAAACATTCAAAGTTCTTACAAAACATTCATGTTCAAACATTCTAGAATCACAAAACATTAAAGTTCCAAAAGATAATTTGCCTATAGCTTCAATGTATTTACAAGTAATTATTAACAAATATCAAGACAAGTAATGTAAACAAGTATCAAGTCGAATAACGAGTCAAATAGTAAAAAAAATTGTTGGCTTGATACTAGGTTCGGACTTGCAAGTAATAGAATATGCTGACTTGTTACTCGACTTGACCGAGACAAATACGAGCCTAGTAGCATGTACAAGGCGAGTAACGAGTATTTGTACCCAGACCTAAGCATTACACATTCATTTCTTTAGAGTGATACTTGTCACTTTTCTTAGAGATTTATTAGATCTAGAATAAAATGAATTATTTAACGACATACCCACCATGTACGTGGTTTTTGTTTTTAAACAAACAATAATACATGCCGTTACGATTATGCATTTTTATATTTCCTTTAAAATATAGATCTATAAAAGTTCAAAGAATTCAACCTCCCAATGCTTAATTTGTCAACAATTTTAATCAAACAAACAAAAAATGGTTTGTCAGCAATGCATGTACTCAAACTATGTCCTTTCCTTCAATGTATTCAACCTTTAACTATCACATTCATATATAATTCATTGCATTCAAACAATAATATTGTTTGCTTTCTACGTGTAAAAACCTCACCAATTGCTCTTTTTCTGATAACTTGTAAGTTGTAAATGATGAAGCAACTTGGAGATTATATATACATATATATATATATATATATATATATTGGTCGAAGAAGATGATATATTTATTAAAAAAAACTTGGAAATGATACATTTTTTAAGAATTTTTTGGTTTTTTTTTTTGCTTAGGGAACAAACCGGTTCAGTTTGGTTGAGAGAACACAAGTAGATTCTAGAACAAGAAAAACCAAAGTAGGTTTTATTGAACATTGAATTTACTCATATATAGTCCAAAATTAATTACGTAGTAACGTAGATATATTGTCGTGTCTAGTCTAGGGTTGGTTCAACGTATTATGTGGTTGTTTATTAGAGACTTGTCAAATATGGGGATTAACATGAATTTGGACTATGATATATCCTCCATACATCATTAAAAAAACATGTTACGAGATATCCAACATTTGATATTAATTTTCAAACAAACAATAACTAATGTTGTTACAGTCATGTTTTTTCCATTTTAAAATTCATTCCAACAAAAAAATAATATAAAAAATTCAACCAACTCGACCACTCTCTATCTCAAATGTTTTTGTCAAACAATGCATGTATTCGACATATTTTTTTTTTTTCCTTCAATGTATTCAACCTTTTTATTTGTCAAACCTTCTTTAGCACTCACCTTCAGTGTATTTAAAAAAAAAAAAGCTTTAAGAAATAAATTATTATTATTATTTTTACAATAATGTTTTTTCATGTCAGAAAAAAAAATTAAAATTAAACTAACAATTGGGTTTGAGTGGGGGGACTTGGAACAAAGAAGGAAATCCGACTTTGTCGCGTGTATACATTGAACTTGGTTTTTATTCCCTACATGCACGCGTACCGTAGACCTCATCTTCTTTATTCCACCATTAAAGAAAGACAGGTTTCACAATTTCCTGCATCTGTCATATCTCTCAAAGTTTATCTTTCTTTCTTTTCTTCTGTAAATCTTCCTTCTCCTTTTTGCCCTATCTTCTAGGGTTCTTCGTGTTTCATGAATCTCACTCTTCTTTCTCTATTCAACACCGTCGTCTTTGCTCTGTTCATCTCCGTCGTCTTCGTCTTCTTCGCTCACTTTTTGGGGTTTCTTCAATCGGTGTTTGAATTATGTCTGGGATCTTCAGATTCAGTGGTATGTTCCTGAATTCCTTTGATTTTAGAATCGCCGATTTACTCTCTATTTTCTCTCATACCACTGTTGATCCTTTAGCTTAATTTTCGATTTCTAAGATCTGAATTCGGGAATCTGTATGGTTAGTTTTGAACATCCTAGGGTTTGATCTGCTTAGTCTCTCCCTGGTTCCATTTCGTAGTTGTGCTCTGTACATTGAGGTCGCTTTTAGTGTGAAAGATTGAGATTTCGATTTCGATTGAGAATAATCGGGTTTTTTGCTTGTTTGATTATAGGTGATGAAGATTTTTTCCCTAAGGGATCGATGCATCTATCACCAGGGAGCTGTCCTGGTGTGTATTTTCCAGCACGCAAGAGATTACGTATTGCTGCACCGTCAGTTTTCAGCGGTTTTGAGCAAAAGCAAACTTCAATCGAAGTATTGCCAGATGAGTGCCTATTTGAGATCCTTAGACGCTTGCCTTCTGGTCAGGAAAGGAGTGCATGTGCTTGTGTCTCCAAGCACTGGCTTAACCTTTTGAGTAGTATCACTAGGGATGAAGTGAATGAGTCAAATCAAGATGTGGAGGGTGAAGGGTTTTTGTCAAGAAGTTTGGAAGGCAAGAAAGCTACAGATTTGAGGCTGGCAGCGATCTCGGTTGGTGCATCGACACGCGGTGGGTTGGGAAAGCTTCAAATCCGTGGGAGTGGTTTTGATAGCAAAGTGACAGACGCTGGGCTTGGATCAATTGCACATGGTTGTCCATCTCTTAGGGTTCTGTCTCTCTGGAACTTGCCTGCAGTTGGTGATATGGGTCTGTCTGAGATCGCAAGGTCATGCCCGATGATCGAAAAACTTGATCTTTCACGTTGCCCAGGAATAACTGACAACGCTTTGGTTACAATCGCTGAGAACTGCGTGAATCTGAGTGAGCTGACAATCGACTCGTGTTCTGGTGTTGGAAACGAGGGTTTAAGGGCTATTGCACGACGCTGTGTCAACCTGAGATCTATCTCTATCAGGAGCTGCCCACGCATTGGAGACGAAGGAGTTGCTTTCCTCTTGGCCCAAGCTGGTTCTTACTTGACAAAAGTGAAACTTCAGATGCTGAACATAACCGGTCTATCTCTTTCCGTTCTTGGCCACTATGGAGCAGCAATTACCGATCTTGTGCTTCATGGGCTTCAAGGTGTGAACGAGAAAGGCTTCTGGGTCATGGGAAATGCAAAAGGGCTGAAGAAACTGAAGTCCCTCTCAGTAATGTCGTGCCGAGGCATGACGGATATTGGGCTCGAAGCTGTTGGAAACGGTTGCCCTGATCTGAAGCACGTCTCTCTGAGCAAGTGCTTGCTTGTTTCTGGCAAAGGACTCGTCGCTTTGGCCAAATCTGCATTGTCGCTGGAAAGTTTGAAACTTGAGGAATGCCACAGGATCAACCAGTTTGGTTTTTTGGGTTTTCTCATGAACTGTGGCTTAAAGTTGAAGGTTTTCTCTTTGGCAAACTGTCTGGGAGTCCGGGACTTCAACCCAGAATCACCTCTGCCATCAACCAGTTGCAGCTCTTTACGTTCTCTGTCAATCCATAACTGCCCTGGGTTTGGGGATGCAAGTCTCGCTTTATTGGGAAAGTTCTGTCATCAGCTTCAGGATGTTGAACTCTGTGGACTGAATGGAGTGACGGATGCAGGTGTGCTCGAGTTGCTTCAGAGCAACAATGTTGGTCTAGTGAAGGTGAATCTGAGCGGATGTATCAATGTTTCAGACAACACAGTCTCTGCAGTTTCCGTGTGCCACGGACACACATTGGAGTCACTTAACCTTGACGGGTGCAAGAACATCACTGATGCAAGCCTCGTTGCAGTGGCCAAGAACTGCTACTCAGTCAATGACCTTGACATCTCAAACACTTTGGTCTCAGATCACGGAATCAAGGCTTTGGCATCTTCTCCCAACCATCTGAATCTTCAGGTTCTTTCTGTTGGCGGCTGCTCAGCGATCACAGACAAAAGCAAGGCGTGCATACAAAAACTCGGCCGCACGCTCTTGGGATTAAACATCCAACGCTGCGGTAGAATCAGCAGCAGCACTGTGGACACCCTGCTAGAACATCTATGGAGGTGCGATATCCTTTACTAGATCCCAAAAAAAGAATACCACGTTTTTTTTGCTGCAAAACCTTAGTACCAGTCGAGTCTTTTTAGGTTTTGGTCGCAAACCCCATAGATTTCACCTAGAATTCGGTTTCTTTCCCAGGACACAGCAGTTGTTTTTTTCAAAATTTTAGCAGGTTCCTTCTAAACAAGGGAGCCTGTTTCTACAACTGTTGTGTTCCTGGGAATCCTGTGAGTGAGTTCTGGTAATCTAGTTAGGGTTTAAGTCTTGACCGTCTTTTTGGAGTTGTTTGCCTCTCTCTCTATGTATGCATGTCCAGTCAAGTTGTTGTGGGAGTCCTTTGTTCTCTGGTTTAGGTTGGTGATGGTGCCTTTTGTGTCCTTCCCCTGTAGAGCTTTTGGCAATGGCGGTATAACTTCTTATACGCCATTACAGCTCTTCGGAGTTGTTTTTATTTATGTGTTTGTCTTCTGCCAAAAGCTCTGTTTTTCCACCTTTTTTTTTGTTGAAGGCACCATCTGTATCATTAATCATTGTACTCTGTACTCTATAAGCTTCTCTGAACATGTACTACTACCCTTTGTAATATAACCTGATCCTTGGATCATTTTGTTGTGATTACAAAATGAAAATGTGTCCTGCGACCCAAAATCTTACAAAAATGGAAAGGAAAAAGGAAAAATCAATCGTCTCTCCAAGTGTCTCTCAAAGAGTAATAGCCTTTGTCATTGCCAAACCCAAGAAGCTCCTTTAAACCCCAAACAAAACAGCAACCTCGGACCGTGGTTAGACAAGACCTGCTTTCCCCTGGAGAAGCTTCTAAGTCATCATCTGAATACCTCACGAAGCTTCCTTTCTCGAGATCTTCCCAAGAGTCATTATCAGTCTCCTCAATTCTCTTCATTTCCTCATAATATACATCCTTTGGCCCTACTACCTTCTCTCTGTCATTTTTAGTAACAACGATTGTTAATCGGGGTGGATTGTCACAATCGTGTTAAATCAAGAACGGATTATACAAATACTTTTTTTTTGCTAAAATGTAAATATCATATAAAATATGAAAAGTTTAGGTTTTACAAAAATTATGGACCTATTAGCAAAGTAACCAAGGCAAACAAAAATAAAACAAGGTTACGATAAAAATTTGGGTAAGATATGGTTGAATCATCTAATCCAAAAGGGCATTAGGTCACTCCACGGTTTTCTATTCCTTCTAGAGTTGAATACAAATACTTTATCCAACCCTACAATTGTATACAACATGTTTCATTCATCATCATAAGGATTTTGAATTCTATATAAGTCCGTACACCGCAAACACTTAACGTGCAAATTAAGATTCATTTTTTTTCTTATAGACTCAAAGAAAAAGAATCTTTTTGTGATATGACCTTATTCATACCCATGAGCCTAACATTGAGGCATCAAACTTTTTTCCATATATAGAAAACAAACGAGAAAAAGGAAAAGAAGAAGACTTACGAATTCTTTTGTTTGGATTTCCTAGAATATCCCTTGCTCAAAACCACATTGCCCGATACATGGTTCTTGAACCTTACCTAAAACATTTACGCAAACAACTCTTGTTATGTTCGAATCTCCTCGCCATCCTGCATAAACCTCTGATCACTTATCATGAAAATGAGATGAAAATTAGCAATAAAACCTCATCCCTGTCCTTCATCCCATAGAGACCAATGCAATCCGTATCGGTGACTAACTTCTGACCCCCAAAACACAGACAGAAATGCCCCCACACGTGTGACCTTCACCATTAAAACACACTTAATTATTTGACATTTGCATTAACCTAATATAATAAGAGAGAAAAGTGTAAAAGAAGTTTGAAAAATGTACCATGAGATCTTGGAGGGTCCCTTCTTGGGGACGTGGCTGAAGGCAGTCTCTATGGCAAGCTTGAGATCACCAACGGTCGCCGAGCTCAATACGTAAACATCTTCACGTAGTAAAAAAATTTAAATTGAAGCTAACAAACGAGTACTGATAAGTAGTGATCAAAACGTGGAAAGATATTATGATGATGCATTTACCAAAGGAAGAGCCATCTAGCTTGAGAACGGAGAGCCTAATGGGCACGCTCGGAAGCTTATCGTAAGAAAAAGTCCGGCGATGAAAGCTTCCCATTATCTTAAAAACAAGATCAATGACCCTAGCTACCGCGATATTTTCAACCCATTTGATGGATCAGGGTTTCAAGATTGACTAGGAAGAGTTTTCAAATGAATTTTAGGGTTTTGCTTTTAATTTATTGGGATTTGAATCAAAGGATGAAGTTTGGTATATTCAAAGGAGTGTGTCTCTCGCTATTGTCTGATTCGTTTGGGGTTCGAATCAGACGAACAAATTTGGTGTGTTGATGAAGGTTAATTTTTACGGCTCCTTTGTTTTGTTGTTATTGCCAAGATTCCTTGTTAAGGAAGTTAGGGTCAGCCGCGTTTCTTGTGATTTTTTCTCTCTTTCAATCATTCTTTTACTAATTTTACCATTTCCTTTTGCTAATTATATCGAATCTTGTAATATTTAGTCTCCTTAATAAAGTAGGTTTTGGGCTAATAGCAAAACCCTTATTGGAATATTCTTTTTAAATATATGAAATTGTACATCCATGCATACATGTTTACACATATATAAACAAAATCTTATACTAAATTTTCAACATAGCCAAGTCCCCCAAAATCTCACTTAAATAATATTTTTGCCATCTATTAGCCCATTTCCATCCCTCTCATTATACGTGTTCTATTCTATAGTATATATACTGATACAATCGAGTTTTAATCTGTTGTACTATTCAAGTTTCCACGACAACATAAAATAACAATCATTAGATTAGATCTCCAAATGTGAAAAAAGCAAACGCAAAAATAAAAGTAAAAATGCAAACGCAAACGCAAAAGAGAAATGAAGCAATTAGACCATTACATAACATATTTTTTACTTTACACGAGAGTCGAATCATTCAAGATAACATTTCGAGCTATGTTCATCAACGGACTGATCCCGGCCGGAGAGAATTTCCGGGCGAACAAAAACGGGTCCTTCCTCGTTCCGCCGCCGTTCCCGTACCTAGGCCGAGCACTTCTGAGCTTTTGTATAAGCCCAACACCAACCTCCAATGGTTTATATGTCCAAGGATGACAATCGTTCACGCTCCTCCAATCAACGTGAGTGAGCGTTGCATATACGCACCCTTGTGGGTCTCGCATGTGGAGGAGAGTAGGGAAGTAATGCTCCTCGGGGTAACACGTGTCTTTTCTTACGCAAGGTTTGTTGAACATGGACCATATCTTCACATCACTTACTACCATACGCGCATGGGCTCGTGTAAGTGTCCAGAACTGTGAGCCTATTCGAAAATCCTCGGGTCGTACCTCGGGGAGCATCGTGTAGCGTCCACGCGCCGCCCATCTGTCGTACCACCCTGGCTCGTCTTTGAGAATTTCTACGAAGCTCTTCGTGGAAGAGACGAGTGACTTGTAGGTGAAGTTAAAGGAGTGAAGCGGAATGCAAGAAGGGGAGAGAAGTATAAACATGTAATTTGATGGGTCGTCGAGAAGTGCGTGAGCGAGTAAACGACGCGCGGCTGAGATGAGTGTTGGGGTGTGTCGGTAAGCCGGTTTTGAGGACGGTATGATCCGGTTATGAAACATGCCGAAGAGACCCGGTTCGTGTTTTTGAGTTGGGTCTACATGGATGTACACATTGTAGAGAAGCTTGTGATCAGAAGTTTGGTTGAAGAAAAGCTCCCAAATCGGTGCAAGTGGAAGAGATGTTGTTGTCAAGAACATGAAAGCGAGTTTTTTAGGTGATTTAGGTGGTGGGTTTGGGTCGACTTTAGAAGCTTGGCGAAGAAGCAACTCATCGTGATCTAGTGGTGGAGGAGAAGTAATTACTTGGCGAGGTGTAAGGGTCTTATTGGAATTTTGTATTACTAAGAAGGCCGGTTGAGTAACGGCAACGGTGATGGCTAGTCGTGGAGCCGTAAAAGTCATGACGATGGCTAAGGGAACGCATACGAGTAGAATGAAATATAAAGCCAACATTTTTTTTAACCATGAAACAATGTGCATAAGTTTAGCTATGAAACAGTGAGTTAAAACATTTTCGTTTGTTTATAATATATATAGCTACATTTTGTTGACAACACTTTTATTTTTCTGATGAAAGATTTAGAGGAAACGTAGATGGTATGTGCTTCACATTGTTTTTATGGTGAGAAGCTTTATTTGCTTTTCAGTCTTTTATGGGCCATTTGGATACCAAAACGTGATCCTTGGCTCTTGTTACATAACTCTTTTACGATGCTTTAATCACATTTTGTTGCTTATCTTCTTCAAAATTTTGTATATGAATTTTTGCTGCGAAATGTAATCACTCAATGCTACACAACGTGTTTAAGTAACCATCAAAGATATCTGAACTACATGTATTAAAAAGAGTATTTGCACTCGATAACAAAGAATAAGTTGGTGTTTAGAAAAGTAACTACTGTACTGTTACACGCACTGTGCAACTTCTCATAAACCAAAAACACCCCTCTTGATATTTTGAATTTAAACTCAGAGGCAATAGGTTGTGTCAGAGAACCAATACGTAAGAGTGTAATATATGTATAGGACAGGCTTCTCTCTCTCTCTCTCTCAAACGCATCTTCATTCTTTTCTCAAACCCAGATCGAAACTCTTCTTTTTCTCTCTCAAATCCATTTTTCTTCTTCTCTCAAACCCAAATCAAAACTGTTTCTTTCTCTCTGCAAGATCTGCTCCGTAAATAGATGTAATTACAACCATGACGAACCGACAAAAACCGACGAAGATGAGATCTACAAGAACAACAAATCAGATCTTGTGAATTCGGCCAAGGATAAAGGTTTTAAAATCTGGCTAATTGTCGAAGCCCAATTTCCGTTGTGTTGCAGGTAAATTTCAAACAGTAAATCCAATTGTTGTATATGTCTCGTTTTGTTTACGACCGTGTATTGACCTATTTAATTTCATAGGGGGGAGACCCAAGAATTGTTGTACCAAATGTAGTTGGAGAGGGCGAGTGACATCATACAATAAAACATGGAGGATCTCTAAAATCAATTGTAAACGCGTTGGAGGACGATGCGCTCAAGATCTTGACGAAGTCTCCTTTTGGCAAACTTATTACCCTTCACCAGAAAAACTGTCTTTCTCTAGTAGTTTTCTTAGATTCATCATTTTGAGGCAACTTAAAGTTGCTAAGAAACACGAAATCTGGGTGCTCTGTGTCGAAAAACTTATTTGTACATGTTGTGAATCAAAGACGATAAAGCAAAGAAGAAAAGAGATTGAGACGAAAATAGGATTTCTTATTACTCGTGTGTTACAAAGAATAAAACCTAAACTCCATATATATACATCTCAAAAACCCGGTTTACTGACGTATACCGTACCAGCGAGGACTGGCCTTTTACGACTATGTATCTGATTATAAGTTATTTAGATAACAGTACAAGCTTTTGTTATGTAGGAAAAATAAGTCGAGGTTTTAGATGGTTATATTTAAAGTTGTTGGGTGTCTAACTCTACCATTTACCGGGCAATATACAGGAAAACTGGATTTCTTTTGGTTTGGTCGCTACTTTTATTTTTAACCGAGTAAGTATAATCTGCACTGTCAGGTTTTATCCTCCATAGACATTTAGCAATGTTAGAGATTTTATAGTGAAGTATAATTTGCACTGTCAGGTTTTATCCTCTAATAATGCAATACCATTCGAGGGCAGATGTTGAAGCTTGCCAGTGCCTCACACGTGAAGTGCTAGCTGGGGAAGCGTAGAAGCTTGTTATAGTTTTGTCGGGGAAACACTTGCCGTTGAGTGACCATGTCAACACATATATATTTAACCAGACTGTTCATTTTGCTGTTATTCTGTTTACTATTAAAGAGAAGGGGGCTAGCCTAGCCCATTGCTTTTAATACCAACCTGCTTTGAATATATTCCTATTTACGTTAGTAGTTAAAGTACAGTTAGCAAAAGAACAATTCAGAAAAGTCTTTTTGTTACTTGCTAAATGTTTTAATAACTGAGATAAGTTTAATAGTACCAAGTTCCATTCATAATTAACCAAGTAACTTATATCCATTCTCGTTTTCTTTTTATGCAAGTAATATTCTTAGTTAATTACAGTTAACCAGTTAACAAGTCTACATTCCAATTTACACTATTAGTTACACAGTTTTTACAAAAGAACAAATCCAGATAAGTTTAGTGGATCTTGATAACCGTTGGCACAACTCAGATAAGTAAAAAATTACCAAGATCCATTCCTAATTATCCAGCTAACTTAATATTCTTACTTAGTTTCTATTAGAGTTGACCGGTTAACACCTAAACTTAGCCAAAGGATAATATTCGTTTAGCCGCATAAAATATTATTCCGTCGGTAACTTTTATGATTACCGGTTACAACAAAATTTAGACAAGTTACATATTTATTTAACAGGTTAATATCATTTTTGGCGTGTGACTAGGAGGCGTGTGAGATTGGGTATGATATTGACCTGTTAAATAAATATGTAACTTGTCTAAATTTTGTTGTAACCGGTAATCATAAAAGTTACCGACGGAATAATATTTTGCACGCCTCATATTTTGCTTCCATTTTTGGTTTTCTGGCTAATTCTAATGGGCTTCACTAAACTTAATACTAATGGGCCCGAGCATTATTGTGAGGTTTAAAACCTTTTTAAGCCCAACACAAACATAAAAGCAGACAATTTTATCGGTGGCCTCATTTTTTCAGAATTCAGTTCGTCACCGGAAACCAGCTTCTCCGGCAAATCCTCCGTTGAAGCTGGAGAAATTGCACAGAAACAATGTAGTATAGGTGATTCTTTTGATTTTCCACTGGATTTGTACTGTTTCGAGTAAATGTTTTTGCTTTTTGTTTCAGTTTCAGTTGAAATTGTGACCCTCTCCTATAGATTTTGACATATCTCTTTCTTCAATCCCATTTAGTGGTTTGCATTTCAAAACATATAGACTTGCTTTTTCAGATGTCACTGTTTTGCTCATAAGTTGCAGGGATTGTTCTTATACTTGTATTCATTCATACAAGCGGTGTTTGTAAACATCGCTATGGCCTTTGCTTTTGCCTCTAACCAACACTTTTCGTTATGCTTTCAAGTATTTGTATCTTTTTTCTACCTCTGCCTTCCACTTGAATTTCTAATATTATGCTTCTATTATGTGATGTGAGCTATGCGTCATGGCTTCTTTTAAGAGTTAGATTTTGAGAGTGAATGTTCTTCTGTAATGGCTTTTTAAGTATAGAACATATTCTTGGAGGAAATGTATCATAAGCAGGATGTTATGCCATTTTTGGATTCTATATGTGAAGATTGTTTCAATCTCAAAACTCATTAGCTAATTTTACATCTCTTGATTTCTTGGTTTAGGTGACTAATTTGTATATATAAGTGCTGGTTACACGTGTTCTCACCATATGATATGGGTGTTGAAATTAGATAGTAAATCAGTAATGCAGTTTTGGTGGTATTTACTAAATTTCTGTGGAGGAAATTTGCATTTTTTTTTTTTGTGAGAGTTGAAGATCGTTTCAAAGCCGAATGATAGGGATGAATAGATCACACTTGTAGTTGTATGTGGTTTCTAAATTTATTCACGTGGAGTTAATGCTCTCATTTCTACTAAACTTATGGAGAATGATTTTCGTATTATTTCCAAACAGAAAATTTGCAACTTTAAGTGTTCCAAAAACTTAGGGAAACATGTGGAGGTTAAGAAATAAGAAGAGAGGGACAAGCAAGAAAACATGGAACACCGTACTTTCACTGAGTCTCTTTACCATTTATTCTATTTGACTTTGACAAGTTCTTGACCTATATACTGCTACTCTACACTATATATGAATAAATTTCTATAATTGATTTTATCATTACCCTAGTATGTATATACAATAGAATCTCTATAATCTTTTTTTTTATTATCTTTCTCTAAAACTAACTTCTTCCACACGTTATGACACACTAATTCCTCTTGCTAAACTTAGTAAATGACTATCTTGTTAAATCCCCTGTATTATAAGTTGGAAATCTCTTCTTCATCCATCGTCTCCATTGTCTAAAACTTCAAACTTATCTATCCTTTTCTTTTCCTTCTCACTTTTTGCATAAACGGTTTCGTATATATACAAAAAAAAAATCTAAAATCTGTGGGAATCGTTTCCTCTCCTTCTCTTTTATCTCTTGACTTACTTCTTACAGGAATCACAGATCGTGCGATAGATACAATGCAGAAAGTTTGCTGGCCTTACTTTGATCCTGATTTTGACAATCTTGGCGAACGCATATATGGTCCACCGTAAGCTCTTTTCTCGCTTCCTCTGTTTTAAATCCTTTGAACAAGAATGCATATATGAGTGCATATGTTTCATTTACAGATGCCGAGTCTACATTGACAATGACAGCATCCAAGATTGCACCGTTGTGAAGGTATGCACACAAGATTGCATGAGCATTTAATCATTGTTGGAAAGAATTTTTTGATCCAATGGTGTTCTTGGACGCAACCACGTGTTGCAAACCGATCCTTCTTGCGTTTCCCTTGTGCATATGGTGTCCTCTAATGTGAAACGGTTAATTATGAAGGTTAATAGTGAGAACAAACAAGGACTTCTTCTCGAAGTGGTGCAAATCTTAACAGACATGAATCTTATCATCACCAAGGGTTACATCTCTTCCGATGGTGGATGGTTCATGGATGGTACGTATCTAGTCTTATACTATATCTATCAATATAATTCATATTAGTTTAAGAGCTTCACTTTGGAAACTTACTTGTATGCAGTTTTCCATGTTAAAGACGAGCATGGCAACAAACTCACTGATAAAAGTGTCATTAACCACATCAAACATGTTTGTCCTCAACTTGGATCCTTGAATAAACCATATATACATGTTTGATTTGAGTGAACTCACGACTCGAAAGATGAAATTCATAATGTAGGCCATTGGTACGAGTAGGCGAGAATCCGATTCTGTAAAGGCCAGCGAAGCAAATAACTGTCCAAAGAACAATTCCTTGGAACCTCCATTGATTGATCATGGGGAGCACACAGCGATAGAGATGACCGGGACAGACCGACCTGGCCTCTTCTCAGAGATATTCGCTGCTTTTGCCGACTTACATTGCAACGTTTTAGAAGCTCATGCTTGGAGCCACAACGCTCGCTTGGCTTGCATTGCCTATGTCTCTGATGACTACACTCACGCTCCCATCGATGACCCGAGCCGCTTGGCTTCCATTGAGGACCACCTCAGTACAGTGATCCGTGCCACGGCGGATCCCGCCTCAAACTCTACACACGTGGGTCACAAGGAGAATGAGACGGATGGGTTTCTTGCTGGACAAGGCAAGGGGTGTATGAATACCAACGTGGAGAGACGGTTGCATCAGCTAATGCTATCTGTCAGAGACTTTGACGAGCCATTTTGCGGGCCTTCACCATTGTCATTATTGTCGTCCAAGTTGGATTACTGTGATCAGAAGGAAAGGAAGACCACGATAGTTACAATTGGGAATTGCGAAGAGAGAGGATACTCTATTGTGACAGTGACGTCTAAGGATCGAAAAAGGCTCATGTTTGATACAATCTGCACGTTGGTCGATATGCAGTACGTTATCTTCCACGCGGCTCTTCGGTCCGATGGAGCTGATGCTTTTCAGGTAGGCCAAGGATATAGCCTCCTTGAAATTATTAGATTTTTTAGGGTTAGATGTTTATGCCTTGGTTTGAAACTTGTAGGAATACTTCATAAGACACATAGATGGGCGGGCATTGAACACGGAAGGTGAGAAAGAACGGGTTATTAAATGCTTGGAAGCTGCAATAGAACGTCGGGTTTGCGAGGTAAAAACACCTGTGTAACATTTCTATCTCTATTAACCAGAAGAGATCAATCCACAGTGACTAACTTGGGATATCTCAGACTGAAGAAATTAGAGGAAGATTCACCAAATTGTTGGATTCTAGTAAACAATTTGGGTGTGTGGCTAATGCAGGGGGTGAAGTTGGAGTTATGCGCAGAGAACAGAGTAGGCTTACTCTCAGACATAACTCGTGTGCTCCGTGAAAACGGCTTGACCGTTGTCCGCGCAGACGTGGAGACGCAAGGCCAGAAATCGCTCAACGCTTTTTACGTCAGAGATATTTCCGGCAACAAAATCGATATGGAGTTTGTGGAATCAGTGAAGAAAGAAATGAGACCGATTCACCTCGAGGTCAAGAATGAAGAAACAGCAGAGACAGTTGGACCGCATGAACCGCCGGCCACGGATGCTCCGCAACCGCAATCCCACCGTTTCTCGCTTGGTGAGATCCTACGGTCACAGATCGAGCACCTTTCTCACAACTTCGTCCCAACCAAATGATTGTAGGTGGTAGTAATTCGGTATAAAGGTTTTAGATCTTTGAATTTCCTTGCTCTATATTGATTAGAAATTTGCAATTGATTCATCTTTCATCCAGTAATAACACCAAATATATGTTCTCCATTGAGTCTATAGTCTTTTTAAGGTACTATATACTTGTTCTGAGGTCTGAGTTAGAAATATCTGACAGAATGTTCCTTACGGGAGCTTCAAGTTAAGCCTACGCAGCCAAATGGAGTGAAGTGTCAAGTGATACGCATCAAATCTCTTAGGTGGATCGTTGAGCTCGAAATGTCTCCTCACGTACCGCAAGTTACGTTTAAGCCATTCGTATTTCTCATCAGAGATCGAGGTAAGGATCTCCTTCAATCTCGGAATATCTGAAACGTTGACCTGTACAGAAAAAGTCTCCCAACGCAGAACGTCACTGAAGGGCAACACAAAGTTGACAGAGAGAATGACGGGGATGCACTCGGAGTAGATGGCTTCGATGACTCTAGGGCTAGCTACCTCGTAGCCACTGGGACAGAAACAGAACTTTGAGCTTCTCATGAAATCGTAGTAGTTTAAGTGTTTAGGAAGGTATTCGTATACAGGCATGTCCGGGTCACGTTGTTTCCAGTGGTTTAAAAGGATCGGTCTGACCGGGCCATGGACACCACCCGCAAAGAAGGCAAGGTAGGGCCGCGGGGAAGCCATTAGGGTTTTAGAGAGCCTGAGTTGGGGATCCACTTCACCGCCGTAGAGTTTAATCTCAGGGAGAGTCACGTCTTTTTTAGTGTTGAACCCTTCTGATGAATTAGCATTGCACAACACTCGAATCGAGTTGTTGAAGAGATCTTTATTGGCTTGTGAAGTGAGAGGTCCCTGAATTACGAAAAGGAAACCCATTTATACCAAATTTCTGGATTAAGCAGAGAACAAATAAAAAGATGGTGAAATGTTAAATTTACCCAATCATGACAAGCAAGCATGAAATGATCAGCTCCACTGCTTTGATTCCAGAAAGGATGATTAGTTGATATCAATCTGATGTAATCAGAAGCAAAAGTTCTCAAAGGCTTTGCGTCGAAATTGCCTTGGTACAAGTATCTGACTAGCCAAGCAACACTAAAGGGCAAGAAGTAGACATGAGCTTGGTCTGGATCGTATGTACGGAACTTGTTGGTCTTTCTTTTCTCCATCTCCATAATGAATCTGCCTTCAACCGCGTATACGCTCTTGCACGGTCCATCGTGAACTAACGGTGGCTCGCCTTCTTCGTATACATACACCTTGAACCTCTTCTCCATTTCCAAGTAACTCCTGCAATTCAACAACAAAACAAAAAAATTAAACATTTTCAAAGATCAGATCACAGTAAAACCGTACATGCATTCACTGTGAAATGATCTCTGTTTCATCTAGTGCTGCAGCTATCTGACACTTTTGGTAGGCACATTTTAAGTGAAAAAAAGTAATTGTTGACTAAAAGTGATTATGGACCATACAATTAACAACCGAATTTATGACAAATTTTAAAAGGGTTAACCTATAGACGCTATAACTGAGCCGTAATGTGATTAAAAAGCCAATGTGTAATTACAAATTTTCAGAGTAACAAGTGACGTTAAGTCGAGTGAAAATGACATATAACAGACCTTAAAATCGTAGCAGACTTTAGCTTAATTGCACCGCCTAGTTTGTACAGTGATTAATTACTATAGCATAATCCTACACTCTCAATAAATCGATTGCTTGAGAAGGAGTTTCTCTCAAAAATCATGATCTTGATTTTTAGTGTATAAAGAAATAAAGCAGTGTTGCTCATGATGAATAATAAGTAAGTTGGTACATACTTTTTCAGAGACTATGATACAAAACCAGTGGTGTGTATGTATGACATTTGGAATTTTTCTTTAAAAAAAACGAAATTAAATTTGAGTTAAAACTGTCTCAAAATCATCGAATTGTAAGCTTCAATTATAAGATTTCTTAAAATAAGTAAAAACATTTACGCAAAACCCAGAGAATTAGCCGTGTGCGATGGACTGTAAAGCAAAGCAAAGCAAAGCAGTTTCAGAGAAAAGTTAAACTCAAACTTTTGGAATCTGGAGATTTATTTTTTTGTTTAGTCTCAGAATCTAATTATAAAATCACTTACCTATGTAATGCTGAAGGATTACGGTAGATTTCTGGGTTTGGAAGATCGTTGATGAACACTGTAGTGTTACGATTAGTAGCTGCTTTGTGAATCGAAGCTCTTGCTTTAACCAATCCTTGTTCCACCATTTTTCTCCTGCTTAGCTTCTTCTGATTCAACACACACATTTTCGAAAAACGAAGAACAATCAGAATTCGAAAAACCAAATCTCAATTTCAAATTCGCCGAAATCATGAATTCTCAGTTCAAATTTCGAAATCGACGATGATTAGAGCTGTTTTTCTTTGCATGATTCACCCAGAAGAAGCGATTATTTCAAATTTCGGTTCAGAGAAATTTTGAAATTCGAAATTTAGGAACAGAGAAAACTGAATCTGATGAATCTTATCATGCAAGTGTAAACGAAGAAGACGAAGGAGACAATCAACGCTTACAGTGGAATTACTCGATCTGATGGAGAGGATCTGTTGAGAAACGATATCGCGAGAATCAACGACTTTGTTTTCTTCTCCAGCAGTGTAAACGTTTCTTCGAAGCTCAGTTTCTGGGAACGAGAATTCGAATTTCTGGAGAGAATAATCGAAGAACGAAGTGGAAAATCGAGAGATCAAACAAACAAGTGCGATCGATCCGATACAAATCGACATGAAACCGAATCTCGTGAATCCGTACTGAAACTTATCCATCTTCGTTCGTCTGCAGAGAAGAGGAGGAATAATAACACTCCGTTTGATTTTGCCGAGAAAATACTTTCCCGGGAAAATTGAGAAGAGAGAAGAGAGAGAAAGAAGAGTGAGACTCTCTCTGCTCTGACGAAATGAAAAGGCGCGGAGAGAAGAGATGTTTCGCAAGTTTGTTTTATGTTTAATGGAGTTTTTGAAAATGAAAAAGCGGATTATAATTATAATAAGTTAATAACACCATGGTTCATGTAATGTGTACTGAATTTTCATTTTAATATTTTTTTAACATATACACTGGATAAAGATTAAATCAGGAAAATAAGTAAGTATACCTTCTTTACCGATTTAATACCATTTAAACCTCTGTAATGATTTATGTAGAATTTAGATTTGTAGAAGGAAAAAAGTCCATGCAAAATCCATAAAAAAAAAAAAAATCCAATGTAGCATTGCTAAATCAAGACTTTTCTGCATGGCCGGTCCTGAAATATTTGGGGCCTAACACAAAATTAAAATTAGGAGCCTTATAATGTATATAAAATAAAAAAAAATACAAAAACATTAAAAAAATACGAAATGATATGAATATCAATCAATAAACGTAAAAATCAATAACAAATAAACTAAATCAACTCTCAAAAGTTATTATCTTTCTTCAATCTTTTTTGAGTCTAAACGATTTTTGAAAAACAGATCATGAACCTAAGAAATTAATTACCAAATTTGTTCAAAAAAAAACCCTAAGAAATATACAAGTCTTTTCGCGTTTCCAATTCTTTTTTTTTTATTTTTTCTCTACGATTACAATAAAATAAAGAAATATGGGCTCCACAAAACTATATTCTTTCAACCTTTCTAACTTTCTACGGCATCTGAGTAATATTATAATTAAAATAATAATAATAATGGGCCCTAAAAATCTTGGGGCCCCATACGGATGTTTCTTGTGAATGTGTTCAGGGTCGGGCTGTTTTTCTGTAGCATTACTAAATTAGTTTATTTCTACATTGAAAACCTTTTGACACAATAAAGTCCAATTAAACATTTAGATTTCTATATTATATAATAAATTTTATTTAAAACAATGTGAGAACTGAGAAGTATTATTTAAAAAAAAATAAAGAACGATATAGTTAATTGTCAACTTTATATAACAGATTTATGTAGGTATTTTTAAATTTCTACTTTTATTAATAAGAAACAAATAGTTTTAAACTATTGGTTATATGATCGATCTACGATGTTGTATATATACTCTATATGTTTCAATATATATGATGTTTTGGAGATTTTAGTTTGTCTCGAAATATAAGACGGTCTTTGATGTATTTTTTAGTGTTTGAAATGTAAGTACAATGCCGGCTTACAATCTAAGTACACAACAAATCGTTGGTAGATGGATATTACGTGATCATTTAGGATCTGCAAAAAAATTGGTGATTCGCAAACTTCAGAGCATTGAAAGCAGAAGCTAAGGCCTTGTTAATTGCGATTCAAATTGTTTTGAAGGTGATCGTCAATTTCTAGTGAAGCTATACTTTAAGGACAAGAGGTATTGAGGTTCCAGTTTCAAGATTCAATGTTTTCAAAGCACCAAAGAGAAAAAGAAATGGAAATCTCTCAAGAAGATCAAAGATGCAAGAAGGGAACAAACCATAGAGAATCCTTGATGTTTAACTTGGAGAGACCGGGGAAGCGTTTGATGGTCTTTGTTACAAAATTGTACACACAGACGTCGAGGTATGAACATTTCTTGCTGCGGACATGGTCATGACAGGTGAAATATATGGAGTTTGGCTCGATACCACGGGTATGGTCAGCAGGCACAGTGATACCTGAATCCAGAAGCAGGGCCTCATCGCCTAGAGAATCAACCTCAACAAGCTTGGTTAAGTCTAGAAGATCAGGGTCTGAATTAGGATCCATCTTGTACAGGGTGAAGCTCTTATGCTTGGTTGGCCTGCAAAGGTTGCTCACGACCAACAAAATCTCTCCTGATGTTGTAATAGCAATGTTTTTTTTTTTTTTTTTGAATAGAATGTTAAATTGATTCCAACCAAAAAAACGTTTTTACAAAGTTATTCACCTTGCTTAGTTTGACATAAACACTAATATATTACAAATCACCCACTTCTAGTTCCAAACCATTTGATTAATCCATCGTCATAATCCTTGTTTCCCGTTGAACGGATTGATGCAATCCGGTTACGAACGTTTTTGTCGATGAGTTTGATTTGTTTTGTCGTCGGGATCGGCTGTGAGCCATGTCTCCTGCAATTCCTCTCCTTCCAAATGTGGTAAACCGTAGAGTGCAGAACATATCTCAGCAAAAACAACATTGTTTTTGGAAGTATTGCATTGGAGATGTAACCGTTGATTTGGTTCCATCTCTTTGAAAAACCTGTACCCATGATCGGCCCAGCCAAGTTGGTCCAAATAGCCGATGAGTACCTACATTCAAAGAATAAATGATCTCGTGTTTCGTCCACGCTGTCGCAGAAGTTGCATCCTGTTTTTTGCCCAACTCCCCATTTTCTTAGCCTGTCTCCCGTCGTTAGTCGGTTTTGTGTCGCCAACCACATGAGAAAAGTATACTTTGGGGTAGCAAACTTGAACCATATAGTTCCGAACCAGTTTACTTGTGGGTGTGGTTGATGAATCTCATCCCAAGTTTCTTTTGTTGAGAATCTCGTTTTGAATTTGTTGTGCTTTCCCCGCCATAATGAGATATCCTCACCAACTGTTGAACTTCGGTGGTGTAGTTGGCATATTTCCTCTTCAATCTCATTGAGGATGTCCACCCTATGCCTCCTTGCTCTATGGGAACCCTGCAAAACAGAGCCAACCGTAGCCGTTTTATTGATCCCAGGATCCGTTGTTCCTCTTCGTCCCAATAGCTCGTTTAGTCTGCCCTTTGCGCACCAATGATCGTACCAAAAAGATGTATTGTCACCATTGCGTATTTCCATTTTGTGGAAATCTTTCGCCCTCTCTATGTATTTGATCAACTTCCTCCACATCCATGATCCCCCTTTAAAGTCTCCCTTGCAAGACCAGAAAGAATCGTTCCTTATAATCATATTTTAAACCCATTTCACCCACAACGATGAGCTTGAAGACACAATTCTCCAAATAACCTTCATACAACAAACTTGGTTTGCTTCTTTGAGTGGTCGTAGTCCCAACCCCCCCTCCTTCTTCGGTTTGCAAATGTTTACCCACGACACCTTTGCTTTTCTCGTGTTTAATTCTGGCCCTGACCACAGGAAAGCCGAGCACAACCGGTCTATCTCTTTAATGCACCCATTTGGTAATCTAAACGCTGAAATCCAAAAGTTGATTATGCTTGCAATGACTGATTTTAGAAGTTCCAAACGTCCTGCATACGATAGGAATCGTGTTGTCCAAGAGGCAATACGGTGTCTAATAGATTCAAGAAGCGGAGTGCAATCATTCATAGTCATTTTTTTCGTCATTAAAGGAAGCCCCAAATACCTCACCGGGAACTTGCCCAAATCAAAAGGGAACCGAGTAACGATATCGTTTTTGATTTGGTTTGAGATGCCCGCAAGATGTATTGTTGATTTCTCCACACTTATACGAAGCCCTGATTTTCCTGTGAAACTTTCAAAGATATTCACCACCCTCTCAACTGATCTTGGACGACCATCCATGAAAATCATAATATCATCTGCAAAACACAAGTGTGTTAGTTGAACACTCTTGCATTTTGGGTGATAACCGAAGTGTCCACTTGCCGCCTCTTTACCTATCATCTTAGACAAGACATTCATGCAGATTACAAAGAGATATGGAGATAGAGAACATCCTTGGCGTAATCCCCTTTGACTACCAAAATATCCAGTGAGCTCACCGTTTACTTGAACCGAGAAAGAGGCCGTTGTGATGCATAGCCTAATCCAATGCACAAATAGATCTGGGAAATTCAAAGCCTTCAAAATATTAAGCAAGAAAGACCATTGGACGGTATCAAAAGCCTTTGAGATGTCAATCTTCATAGCGCATCTCGGAGTAACTGTTTCTTTATGATAATCTTTTACAAGCTCCGTAGCTAACAATACATTTTCCATCAACAAACGTTCCTTGACAAAAGCCGATTGATTTTGAGCGATGAACCGAGGAAGAATCTCCTTTAACCGGTTTGCTAATAATTTTGATATTACCTTGTAAAGGACGTTGCAGCACGAGATCGGTCGAAAATCTTTCATTTCCATAGCCCCCGCCTTCTTTGGTATGAGTGAGAGTATGGTGGAGTTCAAACCTTTAGGAAGAAACCCTTTAATGAAAAAGGATTTGATAGCATTCACCAATTCACTTCCATTGATCTCCCACGTCGATTTGAAAAATTCACATGTAAAGCCATCCGGACCGGGTGACTTGTTGTTCGGCATACCAAAGACAACTGTTTTGATCTCCTCATATGTTACTTCTTTTTCAAGCAATTCCCGATCCGCTTGTGAACATCGAAAGTCTAGAATTTGTGCCAAATCTTCAACCGCCATACCAATGAAGTCACTCGGTATAGTAGTTAATAAGTCTTTGAAAAATCTCTCCGCTTCCGATTTTATGTCGTTCCCTTTTGTTAAGATTGTACCATTTTGATTTCGTACTTCTCTTATTGTGTTCCTCATTTTCCTTTGCTCCACTGGTTTTTGAAAGAAAGAGTTGTTTTGATCTCCCACATTTAGCCAATGTAGTTTTGAAGTTTGCTTCAAGAACTCCTCTTCCAAGAACGCCAACCCCTGCCACTTTTCATAAGCTTCTCCTTCTTCCTTGATTGTTTGTCGACTCGGGTTGAGTAGAACATTTGCTTGTTTGGCACAATGAGTTGTGTATGCTTCTTTAGTACGGCGAGGTAGATCCCCCAATTTCTCCTTCCCCAAATCTCTTAACAAAGGCTTTAAACCCTCGAGTTTTTTCGAGTATCTATAAAGCGTTGAGGTCGAGATATATAAAGGCTCTGTATTCTCCCAATACTCTTTGACAATTGATGTAAATTGAGGCAACTTTGCAAGGACGTTTGCAAACTTGAAAGGTTTCCTACCTCGCCTCTGTTCTGAATCAAAATGTAACCTCCCTCTAGCGTGATCAGAGCAACCGCCAGCTTCGAAAACGGCGTACGAGTTTGGGTATTGAGTCACCCATAAGCTATTAACCAAGGCCCGATCGAGCTTCTTACAAATCAGCCCTTCCTCCCTCTTATTGCACCATGTAAACAGTGGGCCATGGTAACCTAGATCCGTTAAAGAACAATAACGAACCGTATCTTGGAAATCACGCATACCCGTTGAGATATGCGGGTTTGTAGCATGGTTGGAGTGCTCCTCAATCTCCAATGTCTCATTAAAATCCCCACAAATGAGCCATGGTTTTGTCCGAAACATAGGAGAATCCTTATGATGCCTCAAGTCTTCCCACAACTCCTTCCTTTCCTCCATGTAATTTGAGGCGTAGACAAAGGAGCAAAAGAACTCTTCATCGCAACTTGGTAGAAGAATCGAGCAAGTGATTAGTTGACCGCTTTTGAATACTGTAGTTATCCTCGTCTCTTCTGACCATATAACCCAAATACGCCCCAGCCGGTTGTATTCGTAGTTTGAAAGTATAGACCAATTCGGAAAAACCTTGGCAACAATTTTGTTCACTTGACTCTCCTTCACCCGAGTCTCCAAAATGCATCCAAATTGAAAAGAATTTTGATTTACCCAATTTCGAATTATGGAATGTTTCGACGTTTTGTTGAGCCCCCGCACATTCCAAAAGAACCCCGACATTTAATGTTTGGTCTGAGAGGAGCCCCTTCCCCCAGCATTGCGGGTTCCCGAGTTTTGGATGAGTTTGTGGGATGTTTTTGACGTACGAGGTAAGCATTGTCTCGTTGTGCTTTCTTCCTTTTTTTCATTTTTACTTACTCTCCTGGCTACTGAGTTTGTGTCCTCATCCAGCGGTTCGGTTTCGTCCATCGGTTGATCGCTTACCCCAAGTTCTTGTGTTTCGATTGAAGTGATGTTGTCGTCAACTTCTGCTAGCACAGAGAACTTCGATGGGGATAGAATAGTTTGAATAGAACCCCCAGTCAAAGAACCTTGTCTGCCCTTTCTTGTGGGTGAGACCGTTTGCCAAGCACCATCTTCCTCTGGCTCGCTGGTTTCCTGTACAGTGATTTCCGAGATTGGGAGAATCTCACCTTCTTCTGTGTCCGCCTTCTCTGTTTCGGGCTCTCCTATAGCTTCCTCCACTTTGTCGGGTTCGCCTACAACTTCCTCCACTGTTTCGATTGTACCCACTGAAACAAATGTTTCGTCTATAGGTTGTAACACCGGCGCCAAGTTAACAACCTCGAACACTCTTGCTTCGACCGGTACCGTGACCTCCTCATGCCTCTCGGTTTGAATCTCTGCCCTGTCTCTAGTTTTGACTAGAAGAGTTTTATCTCCCTTTACACAAACATCCGAGGTGTGCCCCCAGGTAGAACAAGTCTTACATCTCGCCGGTAGCCAGGGGTATTTGAACTCCACAACTGAATCCACACCCCTTGTCGATTTGAAACGAAAAGACTTGGGAAGCTCTTTTGTCAAATCCGCAATGACTGATACCTTTGCCTCCTCGAAACTTTTACACGTTTCAGTATCCGGATGAAGTTTTGTAGGGTGCCCAACAGCACTTGCAATGAATCCCAGGCCCTTCCACGAGAACATCTTGGGAGGTACATTTTTCATAACAACCCACAGTGGGACTGACTTTAGAGTAGGTTGAGCTTCTTCAACTACTGGCGACCACTTGGAGACATACATCGGAATCCCAGCTATGTTCCACATGTGGCGATGGAGTACTCTTGAGCGAGTCACTCGATCTCGGATCCTGAATTTGATCGTGAATTCATTTACGACATAAGTGTCGATTTGTAGTGTCTTGTCCCCTAGGGGCCAAATTTTGTTCACAATCACGTGAACCTTCCCTACGTGCGGAGCCTTTGAGAGGAACTTGCCGATGTCAAAGTCTTCCCACAGAGGCGGCGCATCGACGATGATCTCCTCCAGAACTTCGACCACCGGTGAACCATCTACTTCGGAGAAGTTCAGCGTATGCTTCTGAAGTGTAGCTCGGTTTTGGACAATAGAGGACCAAGAGGATTTGGGATGTTGAGATGGAGCTGCGGGAGTTGAGACAGGAGTATTTTTCTCAGCTCCGCCTTGAATTCCTGTCGAAATTTCAGTGTCCGGCAAGTCCTCCGGTGAAACCGGGGGCTGAGACCCACCCATGTCGCTCACTTTCGCTTTCCTCGAAATCGCCCTTTTTCGCCCTTTTTTCACCTGCTCCCTTGAATTTTGGTCTGAGCTGATGACAAAATCATATGTGAATTCATCTGTGCGTATTTTTTCAACAGCCATTGGTAATTTCTGACTCTCATACACATTCTTGTCCAGACAAATCCACGAGTCGAGGGTATCTACGTTCCGTAGAGACGGTCACCCCATAGTACCATATCAGATAAGCCTAGTAACTCCTCCATGTGTGCTGTAATCTCACGGTAATGACCTTCCCCGTTCTTGCAAAAGCCTATGTAATTGGAATTGGAACGGATCGAGTTAAAACACCACACAACAATGTACTCTTACATCTTCTCATCTACCCGTAAAACACCTCTAAGATTTTCTGCACTCTGGATTACACGATATCCACAGCTAATTAATTCCTCCTTGAATTCCTCGTCTCCTAGTCGCTCGAGACTATAAAGACCACCCTTGATTGACTCTAGAGGTGGAAGATCGATCCTCTTCTCGCTAAACACATCTATAATACAGAGTTGCGTTCGAGAATCTACCACAAGGAACCACTTACCCGAGTTTGGCAGGAATCTAATCCCTGAGAAGTCACGCTTCGGCTTGTAAACCCTATCTTCGTCCGGGTTGTACAGCACGCAACCATCCTTTGGAAACGGCATCAGCCAGGGCGGTCCGCTTTTCAGGAGCAACGTTTGCTTTGAACACAAGTACCAATTCGAACAGGCCATCTTAGCGCGGTGGAAATCCGCAAAATTCAAACGTTCCAACAGAGATATCAAGATGTCCATAGGGAGCTCCGACCAGCTGCTAGAATTAGGAGTCTCCATGCTTTTGTGTGTTTCTCAACAAAGAATTTGATTGTGTATACACGATGATAGTCCTACTTCCAAACTTCATCAAAGTATGAAATTGACCTTTTTCCGTGATTTATTAGGAAAAATATAAGGATTTTTCCTTTTTTACTCAAACTTCAAAAGGAAATTTCCTTTTTTTTTTACCAGACACCTTATTTTAATTTTTATGTGATTATATAATCCAAATACAGAGAATCCGTATTTAATTTGGGACTGTATAAGTATTGTCCGGCGTTGTGCACATAGATAATATATTAATATTAGTGTAACAAAATTGAAAGACTGTTACTTACTCTTCCAAATGGTTTGTTTTATTTAAACAAAAAGAATTGAAAAAAAAAAAAGCTGTTGACATATTTTATCCATTTTAAAAACCGGATTTAGCTTGTTTAACTGCTATACTGTATATTGTTGAAACACTGAATTTAGTGGCTCCTGTGTTTCCAGTGATGCCTTTAAGTTGTTTTTTATTAACTATTTGTTAAAAGAAAAAAAAGAAACAATAAGAAGCGTTTACGTTTTATCATTCAATCCTCATCCTGAGGTATTGACGATATTGACGCCGAGCTTTTCAAGTGCAGCTTTAATGCAGTCGCGGCTACATTGTTCAGCTTCAGTAATGTTGGGACTGTTAATTGGAGTCACGTCCTCTAATGGGTAGCTTCTATTTCCATGGATCACTCGTGCAGCTGCCTCACTCGCTACACCTTTGACTATAACTGTTTTGTGCACTCCTGCAAGCAACCCTTCGTAGTCCGTGTCTCCGATATCTCCCACGAAAACCACCATCTTTGATAAATCCACTCCCCACCTCACCAGCAAATACCTGAATAAGAAAGAAACCAGAGAGAGAGTATCGGTTTTTCCTCGTGAAAGATCAAAATGTGGGATTCTAGATCTCCACTGTTATGTAAGAAAATGATTATGTTTTATGATGCGTTTAAATTGAAATGAGATCATCGAAGGGCCTAGTAGAAGTAGAAGATACCTGAGGGCTTGAGCTCGTGAAGCAAGGACAGGGATTACATTGAGCTTAGCTCCTCCTTTGCAGTAAACTGCATTGCAACGCAAAGCCTGAATTCTGATCAACTTCCTCAGCTCCTTCATTGGAGGAACCTGCCAAAAGGAACATAAGAAAGCGCCACAACGTTAGGAAAATTCGAGTGGGAGCAGACACTAAATGTAGAAATATATCGAGCTTTGTTATACCATAGCTGGTTCTTTGACTTTGAAAGATAGGCAATAGTTAGTTGAGGAAGATTCGTCTTCCGATAGAATCTCGCCACCATGTTCCCGCTTTTTCTTCTCGTGTACAGAACTGATCCAACGGACCAAAGTCTTTCTCAGGCTCTCTCCTCCCCACCTGTATTCTATGTGTGAATGGTAATCTGAGTCTAGTGCATAAGGTAGTTTTGTCTTGTCCTCAGAAGCAGGGGATGTGAAGTAGAGTTCACTTCCGCTGTTGCAGATCACGGCATCGAAATCTTGTGGGCTTAAGCCTCCTGAAATAATTGTGGAATGAGTCTCAGTTACATTCATTGAGGTTGAGAGAATGAATCCTATCGAAGACCTGCTTCTTCCCGCCACATCAATCACGGTTTTAACTACTTTAAGAAGATCTGAGGCTTGGTCGCAGTCCACAGAGATAACAAAGATATACTTTCGTCTTTTCAACGTCGGGGTCTTGCTACTGCCATAGGCCTTCTCTGTCGATGTGCTCTTTTGTGCCAATGTTGAAACAGCTTTCTCTAGCTTAGCTTTTCGTTCAGAAGAACTGTCTTCAGTATCTAAATTGGTACTCTTTCCTTCGCCTTTTTCTCCGTCTAAGGAAAGTTTTAGGTTCAGAGATATATCCTGAATGTCTCTGAGGGAATCACTAGGTGAATCAGGGGCGGAGTTTTCAAAATCAATTCTCTGCCACTGAGGATGTCTTTGCTTGCACGCGGCTATGCGAGACAAGTAGGTTTTGCAGTGCTCTGGCCAAGAAAACAGGTGTATGTTTTTGAGGCCGTTCTGTCTGCATCTTCCCCAAAGATTTTTGTCTGACACCAGTTTCAGGAGAGCATCAGCTATAGCTTGCTGATCATGAGGGTCAACTAAAAGACCATTGTCAAGAACCTGTCAATAAGTTAGCCCATATCGTCAATTAATGATTTATTTAACGGAAGTATAAGATAACAAATGCACACTTTTTCTATTATTTAGGGAGATACAAACCCGGAGAATGTCGACGGGGCCGCCATTTTTTGTTGCAACGGTGGGCAACCCATGAGCTGCTGCCTGTTAGACACATCGCTTGGTTATAAGAAATCTTGAAAAAAACAGAGCACTGAAAAGAAAAAGAAAGAACTTTTACTTCAATTAGAGTCAGTCCAAATGGTTCGATCACAGCTGGATTGATAAAAACTCCCTGAAAAAAATGGTTTGAGATAAGATGGATGAACAATCTGCTTTGCAGTCACAGCTGCATCAACACAGGCTCAGAAATGAGTATAGAACCTTACTTTTGTTTTGGCTCCTAAGCGGTAAATCTCTGGCACATCAAGTTGTTTGTGATGCTTAGGCATTGCCACTTGACCATAAAGATCGTATTTGTCTATCAGTTTCAAAATTGAAATTAACACCGAGGAATTGGTGCTAGACAATTCATCAATATCATCTCGGTTTCCCATAATCAATGTCTGCAATTGAAGAGAAGGAAAAGAAAGTATGAAAATGTGAAATATCAACCATGAAAGTTAACAGGGGATCATAGATGTGGTTCAGTTGAGAATATCAAGAACGGGACATACAAGGTTAGCAAGTTCCCTTAATGGACGACATTCTCCAAAGGCTTTGACTAATGTTACCAAGTTTTTCTTTGGGTCTGGCCGAGCAAGAGCGAGTATCATGGGCTTTCGTGGGTTAGAAAAGAAACGCATAATCTGCCCAAGTGAAGAGTTTATAGTAAATATAATGGTAAAACTGAAACAACTTGCAGAACTGAAACTTAGTAAGTAAACACGTGATAAAAGGCAAAATGTTTATTGTTAGAAGGATTTACTAACCTCAGACCAAATTGGCGGATCAGCAGATTGTGGATTTTCATCGTCTCTAGCTCCTTCCCCATCATTATCCACATCATGTGGTACAATGTGATGAAATTCCATACCAGGAGGAATCACCTAGATTCACAGAGAAAAATTACCCATCATCACAGAGACTTATCTAGCAACATAAACTTCACATTTCAGACCAAAGAGAGGAACTTAGAGACAGAAAAAGGCAGATGATACTTACAACCATGCGAGACATATATCTGCCATGACAGCTCACACCTCTTTTCATCCTAGCTCTGAGTTTTCGCTCCAAAACTGGATCAAAACCATCATAGAGGCGCCATTGCTCTTCAATCTCTTGCCTTGTGCTAGTTATAATAATTTCAGAGGCGTCAAGGCATAGCTCCTCTGCCTCAATTCGCCTCATTATTTTGTAGTTAGAATTTATTTCTTCTTTCGGCCGCCCTTGTTTCAGGAGTTGCTCTAGCTTATCACGACCAAGAGAATGCCCAGTAAAAACCATTGGTACATTTAGAGCCCCTGAGAGAAGTGCAGTGGAATCGCCAGCATCTGCATAGTGCCCGTGAATAGCAACAGGCCAAACCGGTTTTCCACCACCGATTTGCTCACTCAGAGATTTAGACATCTGCATGACATGGCTAAGTGCCCTGTCAACAAATTCAGGGATATGAGGCCAGAGAAGCTCTTTTTCTACATATTTATCTTTCGGACCAAATGGTATACGAATTATGTAAGCTCCACTACTCTCCCCATGCTCCTGATATGTGCTTTCTGTGCTCAGAGGATTAAGCATCTCGGACGGTTCAGCATAGCTCCAGTCAACATCTGGTGCTGATACCTGTCTGGTCAATAAATCAACCCTGTAGACTCCCGGCATTGATCCCAACGCCCTTGCAAGTTCCACAACATACTTCACCTGTTTGCCAGAATAGTCGAACGCTGTGTGAAACGAATAACTACGATCTAAGTACATAACAAAATAGAAAAGTGTAAAAAATCCAACCTGGCCACCAGTATCAGAATCCCGACCAAGCTCCATGTTTTCACCCCGTATCAAACCATGAAGACTGAAAGAAGATTTCCAACATTGTTTAGCAAAACACTACAAGAAAAAAGGGATTTAGCATCGGCAAAATCCGACGCTATTTCGACGCTAAATGCACTTAGCGTCGAAATAGCGTCGAAAAACTTTCGACGCATATCTCTCGACGCTAAACAATATCCGTTGCTATTTCGACGCTAAATTTGCGTCGTAATAGCATTCGACGCCATTTAGACGCTAAAATATTCGATGCTATTTCGATGCTATTTTAGCATCGAAATAGCGACAATGTGTTTCCGATGCAACATTTCGACGCTATTTCGATGCTAAAATAGCATCGAAATAGCATCGAATGTTGCATCGGAAACACACTGTCGCTATTTCGATGCTAAAATAGCATCGAAATAGCATCAAAATGTTGCATCGGAAACACATTGTCGCTATTTCGATGCTAAAATAGCATCGAAATAGCGTCGCATACCGTTCTGTATAACATCGATTTTGCGTCGATTTAGCGTCGTAATTTGAAAAATTTATTTTAAAAAAAATATTAAAATTATTTTTATAAAATTTAAATATAATCCGAAATCAAATTAAAATATTTTGAAAATCCATAAATTAAAAACGCCAATTTAAATTATCCGAAAACATAAAATTAATAATCTAAAAACAGTGAAATAAAAAAGAAATCTACTGATGTTCGTCCCGAAGAAGATCTTCGGCTTCCTGCTCGAACTGTGTTGGACCGGTAGGTGGAGAAGGCGTTGGAGGACGCGGGAAATTTTGCAAGGCAGCTGCTAAAGTCGGGTTATCCACCGCAATAATGTTGAAGAGACCGGTCAACTGTGAGAGTGTACCTTCGACCGAGTTGTACTTCTCCTGGACCGAAGTGTAGGATGACTGAAGTGCCTCTTGTGACGTCTTTAGCCGGTCAATCTCAGCATGAGCAGCGGTCAACTGCGTCATCAACGGCTCCGAGTACTGAGAGGCGTAAGAATACTGAGATGACGAAGAAGCTGCTGGAACTTCTCGGATGGATCCAACACCCATCGTCCGTCCTTTCTTCTTCGGTGCAACCTATAAAATAAAAGTGTTATACAATAAATTTATTAAAATTGTAATAAAAAATATTTTATAAATTTACAAAAATTACCTCCTCGTAAAGTCGATCATAATCTTCGAGACCCAAATCATGAGATCCTTCTGACTCAAGCTCTGCCAATCGTTCGTTGTAGTTGTTAAACGTTTGTTCCGCCTGAACGGTAACAAACGTTCCATCCTTGCGCCGATGAGTTTTCTCCATCACTTTAATCATCGGGGGAAGATCACCGCCATCAGCCTGTTAAACAAAAATAAACATATAAAAAATATAATGAAAAGTAAATAAATCTATAAAATAAATAAATAATACCATATCCAATCGTATAGTAGCGTATGATGATGGACCCGCACAATGCTTAGAAGGTCCATCTCCTTCGGCAACGGGTGTCAGACGAGCTGCAGAACACTTCTTTGATTTGAGCTCGGATTTGGGATCCTCCCAAAACTGTACTAGACCAGACCAAACATCGGGATCCCAATTCCTCGGCATCGCTTGATCGCCCTTCTCGCGCCAAGCTTTCTTCAAATTACCGATTGCGCCGTTGAGACGTAACATGGCCTTCTTTTGGAAAGCCGCTCTCACGTCATGGCTATGCAAGTCATCCCAGTACCACCGTTGCTACAAAATACGATTAATGTAATTAATATATTTAAAACCAATTAATTTAATAATTATAAATAAATAATTTAAATTTTACTTACCGCCCATGACTCAAACCAAATATCCCGAATGGACTGCGGGGTCTGGCTCCAATTAGCATGCGCCATTGTGAAATATGCCATGCAAGCTTTGGTGACCGATCGAGCAACTTTGTTGTCAGTAAACCTGTAAAAAAAATTTAGATGTTAATAATTTAATTATACCTTGTAATTAATAATTAAATATAAAAAAAATTAATATTGAAAAAAATTATCCATACCATAAAGTGCCTCGAGGTCTCAACGGATGGAGGGTTGGAAGCCGGCTCTGACGTCCAGGTTGGCTCTGAAGCTGACTAATCCGCCACATAAGACCAGGGTTTGGCGGTGGAGGCTCCTCAACGTGATCATCGTCATGGGTTGCTTCGTCTTCGTCCGGCGCCGCCTCATGATCTGGCTGTGGCGGTTGCGGTCCTGGTGCTCGTGCCGGTGCCGGAGCTCGACGATGACCATAGGTTGGCGGAGCCCATCCTGCTGGAGGCTGCCGTGTATGATGGGTCGAACGCTGCGAACTCGACCCTGATCCTGATCCGCGACGACCTTCCCTGGATCCGGGAATCGTAGCATCCTCGGGAAATAAATCTCCGTATGAAGGTGGTCCATCAGACTGTAAAATAAAACAAATTTATTAATTCTACTCTTTTATATATAAAATATGAATTAACACACAAAAATAAATTTCAAAAATTAATTTGAAAAATAATTTATAATTTCCATAACTAACTTATAAAATACTTTTCAACTCACAAATCCATAAATTTATATTTAAATACTCAGAAATTCATTTTATTTTACTTTCTATTAAAAACTTGTAAAATAATTATCTAAAATTTTAATTCATAAATTCGTTTTTATTTTCCATAAATGTTAAAGTTTTATATATAGCTTATCATAACTTGTAAATTTTGTTTTTAATTTTAAATAATTTTTATTTTAAATTTATAAAATTCATAATTTAATATCTTAAATTCTTTTTAATTTACTTTCCCAAAATAAGTTCAAAAATAATTTCATATAACATTAATATTCATAAATTCGTTTTATGTACCATAAATTTAAAAATTTGATATATAAATTAGCAATACAAACCCATAAATTAAGAAATAAACCAATTCAACAAATCTAAATTCATAAATAAATCATTACTAAAAACCATATCAAATCTAAATTCAATTCCATTTTCTACATATCTAATTCCTACAAATCCATTCCATTTCCTACCAATTAATTCTAATTCCTACAAATCTATAACTAATTCACATACTTAATTTATAAACCAAAAAATAGGTAAAAATTACATACCATGATTTGAGGAGGAGGAGGAAGGAATCGGTGAGGAGGAGGAGGAACGCCGGAGAGAGAGGAGGAGGAGGAGGAGGAACGCCGGAGAGAGAGGGGGAGGAGGAGGAGGAACGCCGGAGAGAGAGGGGGAGGAGGAAGAGGACGGTGGAGAGAGAGAGGAGAACGGTGGAGAGAGAGAGGTGGAGGAGGAGAACGCCGGAGAAATAGGAGCAGATCGGCGAGAGGAGCAGATCGGTGGAGAGAAGAGAGAAGAAAAAAGAGAGAAGAAGGAAAGTCGTGGGGATTTTATTACCCTATTCGACGCTATTTCGACGCTATTTAGCGTCGAAATAGCGTCGAATAGGGTATTAAAATCCCAACTCTCAGATTTTTGTTCCGCGTGTTGGCGCGGGTATTAATTAAGCGGCAATTCCAAAATATTTCAGATATAGCGTCGAATTAGCGTCGGATTGTTATTTTCGAAGCTATTTCGAAGCTATTTCGAAGCTATATCCGAATTTTTTAATTTACCACTAAATTAATTTAACCAAGTTCATTAGATTATTTTCGTTAACCGCCGATGATTTAGCCAAATAAATTGAATATAGCGTTGATTTTGCATCGATTACGAAAAATCCGACTAATAATCAAAATCATGATATAGTAACAATCCAAACCTGTCGGTCTTCGTTAATAATCAACTAATTTTACATTCGTAGTTTGGTATGCGGAAATTTAATGATGATATGTAATTAAAACTATATAAGTTTTTTTATATTAGAATTCTATATCGATAACACTTATGCTTTGCTGTCCGAGCATCATTTCAGTTAACGATACCCTAAAAAAATTATTATTTAGCATCGATTTAGCATCGGATTAGCCAGATCCGATGCTAATTCGATGCTAAATAGCGTCGAATTAGCATCGGATCTGGCTAATCCGATGCTAATTCGATGCTAAATGATTTAGGGTATCGTGTTTAAAAACCGCAATGAATATATAGGGAAACAATCTTAAACATGTCGGTCATCGTTAATAATCAAGTAAATAAATTGAACATCGCGTTGCTTTTGCGTCGATTACGAAAAATCCGACTAATAATCAACTAATTAGCGTCGTATAGTAACAATCCAAACATGTCGGTCTTCGTTAATAATCTACTAATTTTAAATTTTGAATTTTTACATTCGTAGTTTGGTATGCGGAAATTTAATGATGATATGTAATTAAAACTATATAAGTTTTTTTATATTAGAATTCTATATCGATAACACTTATGCTTTGCTGTCCGAGCATCATTTCAGTTAACGATACCCTAAAATAATTATTATTTAGCATCGATTTAGCATCGGATTAGCCAGATCCGATGCTAATTCGATGCTAAATAGCGTCGAATTAGCATCGGATCTGGCTAATCCGATGCTAATTCGATGCTAAATGATAATTTTTTAGGGTATCGTGTTTAAAAACCGCAATGAATATATAGGGAAACAATCTTAAACATGTCGGTCATCGTTAATAATCAAGTAAATAAATTGAACATCGCGTTGCTTTTGCGTCGATTACGAAAAATCCGACTAATAATCAACTAATTAGCGTCGTATAGTAACAATCCAAACATGTCGGTCTTCGTTAATAATCTACTAATTTTAAATTTTGAATTTTTACATTCGTAGTTTGGTATGCGGAAATTTAATGATGATATGTAATTAAAACTATATAAGTTTTTTTATATTAGAATTCTATATCGATAACACTTATGCTTTGCTGTCCGAGCATCATTTCAGTTAACGATACCCTAAAATAATTATTATTTAGCATCGATTTAGCATCGGATTAGCCAGATCCGATGCTAATTCGATGCTAAATAGCGTCGAATTAGCATCGGATCTGGCTAATCCGATGCTAATTCGATGCTAAATGATTTAGGGTATCGTGTTTAAAAACCGCAATGAATATATAGGGAAACAATCTTAAACATGTCGGTCATCGTTAATAATCAAGTAAATAAATTGAACATCGCGTTGCTTTTGCGTCGATTACGAAAAATCCGACTAATAATCAACTAATTAGCGTCGTATAGTAACAATCCAAACATGTCGGTCTTCGTTAATAATCTACTAATTTTAAATTTTGAATTTTTACATTCGTAGTTTGGTATGCGGAAATTTAATGATGATATGTAATTAAAACTATATAAGTTTTTTTATATTAGAATTCTATATCGATAACACTTATGCTTTGCTGTCCGAGCATCATTTCAGTTAACGATACCCTAAAATAATTATTATTTAGCATCGATTTAGCATCGGATTAGCCAGATCCGATGCTAATTCGATGCTAAATAGCGTCGAATTAGCATCGGATCTGGCTAATCCGATGCTAATTCGATGCTAAATGATTTAGGGTATCGTGTTTAAAAACCGCAATGAATATATAGGGAAACAATCTTAAACATGTCGGTCATCGTTAATAATCAAGTAAATAAATTGAACATCGCGTTGCTTTTGCGTCGATTACGAAAAATCCGACTAATAATCAACTAATTAGCGTCGTATAGTAACAATCCAAACATGTCGGTCTTCGTTAATAATCTACTAATTTTAAATTTTGAATTTTTACATTCGTAGTTTGGTATGCGGAAATTTAATGATGATATGTAATTAAAACTATATAAGTTTTTTTATATTAGAATTCTATATCGATAACACTTATGCTTTGCTGTCCGAGCATCATTTCAGTTAACGATACCCTAAAATAATTATTATTTAGCATCGATTTAGCATCGGATTAGCCAGATCCGATGCTAATTCGATGCTAAATAGCGTCGAATTAGCATCGGATCTGGCTAATCCGATGCTAATTCGATGCTAAATGATTTAGGGTATCGTGTTTAAAAACCGCAATGAATATATAGGGAAACAATCTTAAACATGTCGGTCATCGTTAATAATCAAGTAAATAAATTGAACATCGCGTTGCTTTTGCGTCGATTACGAAAAATCCGACTAATAATCAACTAATTAGCGTCGTATAGTAACAATCCAAACATGTCGGTCTTCGTTAATAATCTACTAATTTTAAATTTTGAATTTTTACATTCGTAGTTTGGTATGCGGAAATTTAATGATGATATGTAATTAAAACTATATAAGTTTTTTTATATTAGAATTCTATATCGATAACACTTATGCTTTGCTGTCCGAGCATCATTTCAGTTAACGATACCCTAAAATAATTATTATTTAGCATCGATTTAGCATCGGATTAGCCAGATCCGATGCTAATTCGATGCTAAATAGCGTCGAATTAGCATCGGATCTGGCTAATCCGATGCTAATTCGATGCTAAATGATTTAGGGTATCGTGTTTAAAAACCGCAATGAATATATAGGGAAACAATCTTAAACATGTCGGTCATCGTTAATAATCAAGTAAATAAATTGAACATCGCGTTGCTTTTGCGTCGATTACGAAAAATCCGACTAATAATCAACTAATTAGCGTCGTATAGTAACAATCCAAACATGTCGGTCTTCGTTAATAATCTACTAATTTTAAATTTTGAATTTTTACATTCGTAGTTTGGTATGCGGAAATTTAATGATGATATGTAATTAAAACTATATAAGTTTTTTTATATTAGAATTCTATATCGATAACACTTATGCTTTGCTGTCCGAGCATCATTTCAGTTAACGATACCCTAAAATAATTATTATTTAGCATCGATTTAGCATCGGATTAGCCAGATCCGATGCTAATTCGATGCTAAATAGCGTCGAATTAGCATCGGATCTGGCTAATCCGATGCTAATTCGATGCTAAATGATTTAGGGTATCGTGTTTAAAAACCGCAATGAATATATAGGGAAACAATCTTAAACATGTCGGTCATCGTTAATAATCAAGTAAATAAATTGAACATCGCGTTGCTTTTGCGTCGATTACGAAAAATCCGACTAATAATCAACTAATTAGCGTCGTATAGTAACAATCCAAACATGTCGGTCTTCGTTAATAATCTACTAATTTTTCGCTTGACCATAGATTCGGACTCGGGTTCACTATGCAGTAACATGTGATGATTTTACTGTTAGGCTACGAACAAGTTATGTTGTTTTTATCTTTCACTATTATATTAATCTTCAAACGCGTTATAATATTACATTAATTATAAAATTGGAAATATTACACATAACAACTTTATTGTAAAATCGTACAAGGGATAGTAGGAAAATATAAAACATTAAAGCAACATAAAGCCTTAATTAAGCTTATTCATAACCATTGATGACTCAGATGTTTAATTATCGTCTGAGTCTGGAACTGTTTCATATTCGTACCCAGTAATTCCTTCATCTTCCTCATTGATAGTAGATGCTTCGGTTGTTTCGTATTCAGCAATCATCGAATTAGGACCAATAATCTGTTCCCAAAATGAATTTAGTTTTTAAATATCAGAAATATTAAGAAACTTCTGCAAAAAGTACCTTAACAATGTTGCGCTCTGTGATGTTGAGGTAGTTAGATGTCATGTTAAAACGGCATACGGTAACATTCTGTAGAATGACCACCGCACCTACAACAGTGGATAGTGTGTACTCGTAATTTTTGAAGATGTTATGGTGCATGGTTCCCTCGATTTTTCCTGACGGATCCTTTAAGGTAACTAGCAGATCTCCCTGGCCGTTAGGGGTCAAACTGGCGAGCATAGCCACAATCTAAAAATGAGAACCAATTTACTTGTCAGATAAATTGTATATATAAAATGAAATAATATTGCTCGACTACGTGAACCTTTTTGACTTTCACAAATTGTGAATGCCGCGATTGAATTTCTGCAACCTGGGTCCAAAATGGTGTGCTCCTGTTGTTATAAGAACCTACATGTATGAAAGATATATTTAGTATGCCAACAACAATCATTATTGTAATGGTTAAACCGTTAATTATATATATATATATACCTTCACGGATTATGTAATCGATAGTAGTAGTCCACCGAGGAGTACTAAAATCGTGATCGCCCTCTATTGGCTCATTAATGACCTCACGCATGAAATCTTGTGTTGGGCGTGTCTGAGAACTTTCACCTCGCAACACCTTTGCATCGTGAGACCTCTTGCGAAATAGTCCTCGCCGTATGAGTTGGCAAGGTCCTGTTATTTCGGGCGTTTGGTTTTCGGATCGTTGAGTTGGTTGGAGTGAAACTGTCGGTGGAGCATCAGTAACATTTAAGTTATCGTATGGTGGGCTTGAAGGAACAAGATTTTGGTTTTGGGGGTTTTGAACGGAGGCTCGGTTTTGCATATAATAATTCCAAAGATCTCTGTTTGCCATTTTTTTTGTAGAAATATTTTTTTCAATAGATGGAGGATGCGCTCGGTTCGGGTATTTATAATAAAATTTAGCATCGACTTAGCATCGACTTAGCGTCGTATTAGCATCGGACTGAACTACCGCTAACGAAGTAGGTAAACCCATTAAAAACATGTTACCTAACTACCAACTTCGACGCAATATCCGACGCAATATTAGAGGCTATTAGATCCGATGCTAATTCCACGCTAATTCAAAAGATCTAATTTTGCCATTGTGGAATTCAATTTTTTGTGTTATGATTTTGTGTTGAATAACTCTCACTTATATATGCAAAATAAATAGATATTTTAAGTTTAACGTGTCTCTGTATATGTGGTTATAAGAGAAGAACAAAAACTGATGCGACATTACAGCTCAGTGGGCAATAAAGATGGTAATTCTGTCAAGCAATTGTTGGCCACAGAATGATGAATGACACTGTGAATGACAATGTCGGCCATTGAATGATGAATGGTTCAGATATGACAGATGTGACAAGTCGTTTTAATGGTTCAGATATGTGTAAAAAAATTCGACGGCTAAGATTGATTCCCTTGATTTGACTTAGCGTCGTATTAGCGTCGTTTTAGGGTCGAACTGAACCGCGCTAACGAAGTAGGTAAACCCATTAAAAACATGTTACCTAACTACCAACTTCGACGCAATATCCGACGCAATATCCGACGCAAAATTCGATGCTATAACATATAACTTCTACTATAAATACATATGATCATATGATGAAGTGTATATCTTGTACACCTACCAATAACACAAATAATGTCTTCTAGCTCTCCTAATGAATATTACAAATCAAAAAACGTGGAAAACTACCTGGTAGACATTCCAAAATACTCATGGGAAACCCAAACCCAATGCGACGAATTCACTCAAGAGATACCCCCTTACTCGTGGGAATTTGATACGTGCTCACCAATCCATATTGAAGATTCTTCATCATCAATAGTGTCGGACAGCCAGTGCTTGCCAACCATCCAACACATTCCAAAATACTCGGGCTCCCCGGAGGATCCTCCCAAGGTTCTAAGTCTCAAATATGATAAGCAAAAAGAATGTCCTGACCGGAAGCGTGTTCTCAAAAACGTACAACCATCTCAATTGATTGAAAAGGCAGATACTTACGGTGGAAGTACTTCAAATGAATGTAATGATCAGTACTATGATGATGAATTTGCCCAAAGACCAGAAAGCCCCAACTTAAATATAGATGTTGATGCAATCCAGAAGGAATTGTGCGACGGATATGTAGATATTCCACCAAAGGAAAAAAAGGGAAAGAAAAGTTTCTGGTTCTAATAAATGGTAAGTTTGGAGTGGATACAAAAATATATATTTATTTAAAATTCAGAGTGTATTATGAATTTGTGCCATAACCATTGTATGTTTAATAATTTGTGCCATAATTCGGGGTGTATTATGAATTTGTGCTATAACCGTTGTATGTTTAATAATTTGTGCCATAATTCGGAGTGTATTATGAATTTGTGCTATATAAGTTTTTTGAAATTAGAGTACACTTATGATAACACATATATATGGTACATTAAAACTATATAAGTTTTTTGAAATTAGAACAAAATATAGATAACACTTATGCTTCGCTGTCTGAATCTTCATTTGAGTTATCATCATCATCGGTACTTTCTCCACTCTCGTTTGTAAACTCGTCTTCGGGGTTTTCTGCATCAGTAGCATCCGGAAGTATGTCAGCTTCTCGATTCAATCGGTCTATAAGAATGATGTTGTCCAAATCTTGTTCTGGAGTTGTTAGATCCACGGCAGTTTCATATTGCATAGGGGCATCGTCGGATTGAACTATAATTCCTCTTGGAGCTATTTTAAGCACTGATAACCATGAAATCCCTGTTTTCCTGACTCGTGGATATGGAATGAAACAAACTTGATCCGCTTGTGATGCAAGAACAAATGGATCATACTTTCCATAAGAACGCGATTCGTTAACATCGATGACACCAAACTTTCCAACTCGAACCCCTCGTCCGACAACTGGATCAAACCACTGGCATTTGAAAAGTGTGCACTTTAAGTTAACAAAACCAGGATATTGAACTTCGACAATATCTTCTATAATGCCATAATAATCGATATCTCCGCCTCGAACAACGACACCATAGTTCGCAGTTGCTCTGTTTTTGCCACGTTCGAACGTATGGAATACATAACCTCGTGTAAAATACATTGGAGATGACGTAACTTTTTGCAGCGGACCTTGTATCAACTCTCTAAACCATTGAGGGTATGACGTGTCTCCATAATCAACCTGACAAATATAGTATACACATTGTAATTATAGTATATATACAAAAATTGTATATATAGGTTTCTTTTAACTTACCTGACTCCTCAACCATTTAGCAAAGTGTAGCTCTTTTCGTTTTTCAATCTCCACGGATGAAGCATTTGGGAAAGCCTCGCTAACCTGACGAATAAATTCACTAACAGAAAATATAGTTAAAACAAATATTTTCAAAGCATATATATGGTAAAAATAAACCTTTAATCCATAGGTTATAATAATATGTACCTCAAATATGGGCTAACTTCATCGCATTGTAAGAGAATATATGTGTGTGCACAATTGTATTCTTCGTACGAGGACCAGTCTTTTTCTGATATGATTCCGGCATGCCTACCAACTGCACAAAATATATCTGGGACATCAGAAACTGGATACGTTTGTGCGATGCCACCATCGTCGTACCTACGTGGAACTCTTTTTCGTGTTCGGACAGTGGGAGCGAAGTAATATGAGCTGAAATGAGAGGTTTCTTCGGTTAAACTTCCCGCAACAATTGATCCCTCAACCCTAGCCAGGTTTTTTGCCTTTCCTTTTAAGTGTTTCATGAATCTCTCGAAAGGATACATCCAACGAAATTGAACGGGCCCTCCTAAATCGGCTTCGTAAGGGAGATGGACAGGAAGATGCTCCATCACATCAAAGAAAGATGGAGGGAATATCTTCTCTAAGTTGCACAGCAATATTGCGATGTTATTATTTAGTTGTTGAATTCCATCCTGAGTCAGAGTTCGCACACATAGATCCCGAAAAAAAGCACCAACACCTGAAGCCAAAGTGCAGATATCCAATATCAAAAAAAAAAAAAAGTAATTACACACATTATTATATATCGTCATGATAAAAAATATACCTGCAAGTGATTCATTCACGTTCGCTGGCAAAAGCTCCGCAAAAGCGAAAGGCAATAACCTCTGCATAAACACATGACAATCATGACTCTTCATACCAGAAAATTTTTTCCCTTGCTCCACGGACTTAGAGAGTTTTGACACGTATCCATCTGGGAACTTAACTTCGTTGGAAACCCAATTGAAGAATGCTGATTTGCCTTCGTTTGACAATCTAAATATAGGCACTGGAGCTCTCCCATCTCCCGTGAGATGTAACTCAACTCTAGAGCATATGAGAGGCAAATCCAGTCTAGACTTCAAGTTATCTTTAGACCTGCCTGGAACGTTTAAGATGGTGTGCATGATGTTATCAAAAAAGTTTTTCTCAATGTGCATGACATCAAGATTGTGGCGCAATAGATGATCCTTCCAGTACGGTAGATCCCAGAAAATGCTCTTCTTATGCCAATTATGTTCTTCAAGATATCCATCTGGGAGATTGGTCGGAATATTAAGCCAGTTACCACCACGTTGTGTTGTGTCCTGAGCTCCATAATAATCAAGTTGACCTTCAATTTGCTCTCCTAAAAGATATGGAGGTGGGGGGACGCGTACACGTTTGCCCTTTGTGAACAACCTCCTGTTCCCCCGGTACGGATGGTTCATAGGGAGAAACCTCCGGTGACAATCAAACCAACAAGATTTTCTACCATTTTTTAGTTGGAAGGCATCTGTTTCATTTTGGCAATACGGACATGATAACCTACCATGTGTTGTCCAACCAGATAACATACCATAGGCTGGAAAATCGCTTATCGTCCACATAAGCACAGCTCGCATGGTAAAATTCCTTTTCCTCGAGTAATCAAAAGTACGAACCCCATGAGACCACAACATCTTCAACTCGTGAATCAGCGGCTGTAAAAACACATCAATAGATCTTCTTGGATGCTTCGGACCAGGGACTAAAATACTCAAAAACAGAAATTCTCTCTGCATGCACATATTAGGCGGAAGGTTATAAGGTGTCAATATAACCGGCCACAAAGAATATTGCCTGCCAGACATACCGAAGGGACTAAAACCATCTGTACATAGGCCAAGATAAACATTGCGCTTCTCTTTAGCAAAATTTGAGTGTACCGATTTGAAGTGTTTCCAAGCTTTTGCATCAGAAGGATGCTGAACTTCTCCTTCAATAGTTGAATGTTCCGCATGCCACCTCATTGATGCAGCTGTTCGTTCAGATTGGTATAACCTTTGTAGCCTATCTGTTATGGGCAGGTACCACATTCTCTGGTACGGCACTTTACTTCTACTACCTCCTTGGGGCTTAAATCTTGGTTTCTTGCAAAATCGACATTCCTGCAGATCTTCATCATCTTTCCAAAATATCATGCAATTGTCAATGCAAACATCTATCATCTGTGAGGGCAAACCTAAACTAGAAACTAGTTTATGTATGTCGTAATATGACTCAGCAGCTTCATTACCCTCTGGCAAATATTCTTTTATAAGAGCTGCCCAATCATTCATGCAACTCTCAGATTGATTATGATCAGACTTTATTGTCATCATCCTAGATGCCAATGATAATTTAGACAGACCTTCCCTACAACCTTCATAGAGTGGCTGTTTAGCAGAATCAAGCATAGCGTAAAACTTTTTAGCATCTGCATTGGGCTCCTCAGCAACATCATCAGGAGTAGACATAACTCCCGGAAATGCATCGGTTACCATTTCTTCGAACCTATTATGCTCTAACCCGACATCATGATCATAACTATTAACAAATTGATGCTGATCATATTGCTCATTCAAATAACCCTCACCCATAGGTTGGTAACTAGTACTACCCTGATCATATTGCTCATTGGTTTCATCTTCATATCCCTCTCCATGATAAAACCAAACATAATAATCAGGTGTGAAACCTCTATTAAATAAATGCGTACCAACTTCATCAATTGTCTGCGGCTTCTTTGGCGAATTTTTGCACTTCCGACACGGGCACACCATCACTCCGGTCTTTTGAATTGCAGGCACAGTACTCGCTTGAGCAATAAAAATTTCAACCCCGTTGAGGAACTCTGCTGATATCCCTCCAGTTTCATCTCTACGTCGATACATCCAACTTCTTAGTTCGTATATATCGCCCATCGTAGACGGAAAATAAAACAACTTTTGGTAGAAATTTTTTTTTTTTTTTATTTTTTTAAATTTTTTTTCAGTTGATGGAGGATGCGGTCAGTTGGGGTATTTATAGGAGAATTTAGCAACGATTTAGCATCGTTTTAGCGTCGGACTGAACGAAGTAGGTAAACCCATTAAAAACGTGTTACCTAACTAAAAACTTCGACGCAATATCCGACGCTATTAGGTCGACGCAAATTCGACGCTATATAGCGTCGATTTAGCGTCTAAATAAGCTTCTAGAAGCAATATCCGTTGCTAAATTCGACGCTATATATTCGACGCTATTCCGACGCTAAATTAGCGTCGAAATAGCGTCGAATTAAGCATTACGAAGCAATTTCGTTGCTAAATCGACGCTATATGGCGTCTATTTAGCGTCGAATTAATCAGTTGCAAAATAGCGTCGGTTTAGCATCGAAAATGAAAACCAACACAAAATCGACGCAATTTCGACGCTAATTTAGCGTCGGATTTAATTCGATGCTAAATTTCGTTGCTAAAACTGTGTATTCTTGTAGTGAAATATGCACCTTACACCAACTACAAAGCACCATTTGCTTCCCAATGTTTGTTCAGGAGAACTGAATATTACAATATATATATATATTACCTTATTAAGACGATGTAAAGCTTCTTTTCTTTGTGTTGAGCAAACCAATTCTCAAACACATCAACAGAACTGATCCGGGACATTCTTCCTTTGGTGGTTTCACTAGGAGTATGAATTTCACCAGGCACATCCGCTTTCTCTCCTTCTGATAGGTCTTCTGACATATCCGCAGTGGCCTCCATCCGTGCTCTCTCTCGCTCAAGATGACGTTTAGCAGTACGCTTAGCATACTTCCCTTCAACCTAAAGTGAACAAAACAGTGTACTGAAAATTGGCGACTACCATAGATCACACATAACAACAAAAGCACCAATAATGAATTCGTCCAAATATCTCAAATTAATGTTCAACACAATGCAGAGAAACAAATAAGGCTACATAGCACTAAGTAATCAAAGATTGAAACATATCAGAACCTGCTTCTTCTGGCGAGCCAAATTCCAAATCCTCCAGCACAAATTCTCCAACCTCGTATTCCGCTCCTGAGGACTTCTCGTTGCAGCAGCCTGGGAAACGAAATCAATCGAACTACTCAACAACAAAAGTAAGATTTCCAACGTTTAACCAAACGAAAACCAAAAGCGAGACCGTATTCATAAATATACCTGAATCCATGACCGATGGAGATCGGTCTCATCGAAGCCTGTGATCACCTCCTCGACGAAATAACGAGTCGGACTGAAATGACCACGCTCTCTTAGCAACAACGAAGATTTCGAATCGCCGATCCCTGGTTCGGCGGCGAGGATCGCCTCCAGATAACTATTAATTAACCCAGTCGTTTCCCACCATTTTCCGCTCTCAAACACACACAAAAATTCGACGGAATGATCTCTCCAGCGATTCTGCAGAAACTGGTCGATCAGAATTCGCAGATATGATACACGATTACACTTGATTTTGAATCATCAAAACATGAATGCATGTTCCTGCGGATAAAAGATGGATCAATCGATCGTAATAAGAGAGATGAGATATGGAATTACAGAGGAAATCGAGAGAGAAGAGATCGACTTTTGGAAACGGAGGCTTCGAGTTTTTGCTACGCAGAGCGGGAGGGACGAGTGTTGCGAAGACTGAAAAATTATTATTTGTTTCCTCTCTTTTGACTTTACCTTTTTAACCCAAATAAAATATTAAAAAGATCTCGAAATGGAATGGAAGACATTTTTTTTTTTTTAACAAAAATTATTATACTGGATGTGGTTTACTTGATTAAGAAATAAAACTGTAGTTAAGCTCATTATGAGTTAGTATTGTGGTTAAGCATGTTGATCTGTTGCCAAAAAAAAAAAATATATAGAAATCTCATAAACATCTTTTGTTGTTTTTATCATCTTTTTATTACTTTTGAGCATTACTTATATATTAATTTTCATTTTTAATTAATAACACTTTTCTTTCAAATTTCAGTTTTGAAAATAATGAGGGAATCTTAAAAATATTTTAGATTTTATTTTAAAAAATTATATATTATTATTTACGTAAATATTTTTTTATCTCAACTAGTAAAATTCAAAAACAAAAATAAATTGAAAAGAATTAAGTTTCCACTATTTAACAAAATAAACAAAATTCCACTGTTTTCGTCTTCTTTTTCCTATTTTGATGCAACCAAAACAGACCTAAATTTTATGTCGATGGGACCGCCGGAAAATAGCCCAATAAACCATTTTGTTAACTGGCTTGGCCAATAATTTATTTGCCAATAAGGCTAAATAGTGGGCTTCTACGGAAGAAAACTCCAATATTTTAACAAAAACAACAAAAAAAATACTTGGACAAAATCAATAGGCAAATCTAATGTGACTTTTCTTGAACTACAAGTATAAGCCGTCTCAATTAAGAATGTGTGAAGATTTTGAATAATCTTGATACTTTGCTTAGACTATAAATTGGTGTATGTCTCGTGTTACTTGCGTCTTCGCTTTCCAAGTATCACATAATACATGGGGATGTTTTTTTTTTTTTTTTAATACCCAATAATATATGGGGATGTTTAAAAAAGGTAGATCTTAGTTGAACATTGTTGTTGGATATGCTGATAAGTCGTAACTGTAAAAAAATACAACAGGCTAAAACTAATTAATACACCATGCGAGTTGCAATATGCATTCCTTTGAAGTTCAAACCTCAAAAACAAATTTGTTTATCGGATAGGAATTAATTTATGTCGAAAGCGCGATGGAACCTAAAGTAATAATATATAAGGAAATATGATTAATCCACTTGTTGCTAATTAATTTAGCTTAACTCATCTTGTGGAAAACACCAAAAACCAAACCAGACGTTTAAAAAATCGTACATTGTCGATAATCCCTCAATAAGTAAATAACTCATAGAAACACAAAAAAAAGGGATAAACAACGAAATAATGGACGTAATGAAAAAAACAACGGAATTAATGAATCAAAACCCTAATAACAAAAGTGAATCTCCATCGATCATGTTGGATAATTCCATAACTTGAGAAGCAAGTTATCTCTTTCTAAAAGAAGTTAAAAGAGATAGAAAAAGGAAATACAAATAAGATTAGTTTTTGTAAATTTTCTTTTTGATAATAGAATTAGGAGAAGCTAAGTTCTATATAAATAAGAGGCTATAGAGAGTTGTTCCATAAGACCTTGAGAGAAATTTAGTTTTGAGAAGTTTTTAAATCAATAAAAAAAAGTTGTTCTTTAATCTTTCAAGTTTCTAGTTTGATTTGATTTGGTATCAGAGCTTTCGATCGGTTTAAAAGGTTTAAAGGATTTGTGGAGAAGCAAATCGGAATGTCTATTAAAAATTTTCGCACCGATAGAGGAGGAGAGTTTATGAATGGTGTGGTTGAGAAAAGAAATCGAACGCTAACGGAGATGACGAGAAGCTTGCTTAAAGCAATGAAGATTCCGAATGATATGTGGGGAGAAGCCGTACGTCATTTAACATATCTCATCAATAGAGTTCCCACCAAAGCTTTGCAAGGTCAGACCCCGTATGAATGTTTTAAGTCTAAGAAACCAAACATCGAACACTTGAGAGTGTTTGGATGTGTCGCATACGCGAACATCACGGGACCTTATCTTAAGAAGTTGGATGATAGGTCAAGAATGGTGATCCATCTTGGAACAGAACCGGGTTCAAAGGCTTATAGACTTTTTGATCCAGTCACCAGAAAAGTGTTTATAACAGAGACGTGGTGTTTGATGAAAAGAGAGCTTGGGATTGGTCGACTACAACACGACAAACTGAAGGCGAACCAGGGAGGTTTAAATTAACATATAAAGGTGGTATAGAAGATGGAGCTGATTACAATGATGATCATGATAATGGTAACGAACAAGTTAACAATGATCATCAAGATCCAGATCAAGAGCCTATACACCATGACAAAGACGTAGAAGAAGAGAATAATGATGAGGAAGCTGAAATTCAACCGATAGTTACAAGATACGGTCGCACCATTAACAAGCCAAGGTATCTCAACGATTACGTACTACTAGCTGATCTTGAGAGCAAAAAAATCTTGTTAACCATAGACGGAGAACCCGAAAGTCTTCTTGAAGCCATAGAACTGCGAGAATGGGTTGAAGCAATGGAAGAGGTGTTGGATTCTATCACAAGAAACAAGACTTGGGAGCTTGTTAAGAAACCGGATGGCGTGAAACCTATAGGGTTAAAATGGATCTACAAAACCAAAAGGAAATCAGATGGATCGGTGAACAAGTATAAAGCGAGACTTTTGGCAAAAGGCTATGTACAACAATAAGGTATAGATTTCGAAGAAGCATTTGCACCCGTAGCTCGAATCAAGTTCAAAGAGATGAGGAGTTTAATCGGAGTTCAAGCAGTCGGAGTTCCCAAAATTCAAGTTGGAATTAAGGGGGAGAATGTCGGATAATTCCATAACTTGATGATGGAGCGGAAGTTTCTAGGGATAGAACTAGATCCGTTGATTCTGAGAATACCCGGAAACTAGGGTTTGAAAGTCTTCCTCTCAGGGCTTTCGCAAAAACTCTTAGGGTTTGTGAATACTCTTCACAGTGGTTTATCAAGACCTCTTTAAATCTTTCGATTAATCAATTCATCAATAACTGAATACAATAGGAGGTCTAAAAAGGCTATTTATAATAAAGCATAAAAACCCTAGAAATTCCTAGAATATTCTAAAAGATATTCATTAAAATATAAATTTAAATAATTAAATAGATAATAATGATATTTGGAAATATTTCAAATATCTCGGTGCATCAGGTCTCGCCGGCCAAGAAAAGATTTGTCCTCGAATCTTGTATCTGCGCTGCATCATTTGAGAAGCAAGTTATCTCTTTCTAGAATAAGCTAGAAGAGAAAGAAAAAGGAAATACAAATAAGATTAGTTTTTGTAAGTTTTTCTTTTGATAATAGAATTAGGAGAAGCTAAGTTCTATATAAATAAGAGGCTATTGAGAGTTGTTCCATAAGACTTTGAGAGAGATTTAGTTTTGAGAAGTTCTAAATCAATAAAGAAAAGTTGTTCTTTAATGTTTCAAGTTTCCAGTTTGATTTTATTACATATTGGGGCTTTTAAAGCCGATGTCCAACTTTTCCATTAGTCTGGTATTGTCCGCTTTGAACCGAGAGGCAAAACCCGCACGGATATGTTTTTGGGCTCCTTCCCAAAAGGTTTCATACTAATTGGAGTTGGACATTACTTATATACTAGACAATTCCTGTCTAAACTTTGGATGTGGGACTTGTATTGATATCCAAATAATAGATCGTTGAGTAACTTTTGGATGATGAGGAAGACCAAGCTCGTTGTCGTATTGCAGTTCTTGTCCACTCAAGTGAGTTTCAAGACCTACCCGACGTTTTGAGATGAACTCACAGACGCAGACTACTATGCCAACCAGAATAAGGAAATCGAAGTAGCTCAACCATACCCATGCTTCTGCTTCCATCACCAACAACCAATTGAGAACTAATGCTTTATTGATTTGTGTTTTTTTTATCTGTAAATCTGATTATGATTATGATTGAGGTTAGGGTTACTTGTACTTTATAGTACGTGTTAGTTGATTTTGAAACTTTGGTTCAACAATTATTGCCCTGAGATTTAGATGGGCTTTTCAACATATTGCATATCTAACGGGCTTTTCTATTGTTTTAATCATATAACATATGCTATACATACATTACTCGTTAATAATGAATCGTACAAGGACTTTCATGTTATATTCTAAAAAAAAAAAACTAAAACAGGTAGAGTTAATATCGCAAACAAAAAAAAGATATATATAGATAAATTTAATTAACAACAAATTGAATAACTTCTTTAACGAAAACAACATATTGAATAACTTAATTTATAAGGAGAAAAATGACAAAACCTTATCATATATGCATGTGGGTCATATATACTCATACATGTGAAAGAGTTCTAAAACAATTATAATGATAAAACCTTAAAGTAATGCCTCCAAAAAATGGAGTAATCGTAAACTTCAAAATGTGCACCAAAAAAAAAAAAGTAAACTTCAAACGGATTTGACATTTGGTGGTGAAATTGGCCAAACCAAAACGACACAAAAAAAAACAGAAAACCTTATCTCTTTGTGGCCTCTTCACTATCATCACATGTTGTGTCATAAAACTGTTGTGACCTGTGGGTCATATGACTTCTTTCACAACCCAACACCTATTTTCTTTGTCACTGAAACCAAATAAATTTGTTTTTACGTTGCTTTTTTTGTTTGGATAAATGATAAAGTACATGAATGTATGTAAATACTCATTGCCTGACATTATAATCAAAGACATTATCCGATCATCTATTACTGGATTGCTTTTTATATTTTTATATGGTATAGACACCCATTATATCAACTTGGTATTCGGATAGTAACAAGTCGACAGAACAAATCTGATGGCAGTATGGTAGCAACATCAACATGAATAATTAGGTTAAAACTTTCGTATTTTTTGTATCTTTATAAAAAAATCAATAATATATGTTAACGTTATACAAATTTGAATTTGGATAGTGACTTAAAAACAACATTAGCACAGAAACTAAACTATATATATCATATATAACTGTTTCCATCTTATTATTTTGTTATCCATTTAACAATAAGAAATAAATGATGATCAATAGAAAGCTGGACACAATTTATCTTCACATCATTATACGGCTGGACAAGCTGCCCATCCGATCAAATATCTGCTAGCTCTTAGGCCTTTTAGGTGCGGAAATAATTAAGACAAATTCTATTCATACAATATTTACTTATGTATATATGCCATTTTATTACATAACAGTATTATTAATTAGTGCATTCTATATTAGCGCCTTTAAGCTAAGGATCGGAGAAGTGAATAGACAAATAGTGGTTGCTGAGTTTGTGATGAGCTGTTATCGAGTGGATGAGATACTGATAGCCTCCAATATACATCATGTAGAGTTTTTTAATCTGAAAAGTCTATTTTAATAAGATACCGTTTTGAAATCAACCAAAGTATTGAAAGTTTTCGGAATAAAATGAAATAAATTAGGTCTTGATTTGACTTGAGCATCTAAATTCTTTTGGAACGACAGTTTCTACATATAAAGATTATGGCTAATGAAAATGACTACGGATCTTCTTTTAGTTGAAGTTTCAAGTTAAAACAGCCACTAGATGATCCAAAGAACGTCATATTGCGGTATTACGAAATCATCCATCTTTAGAGCTCGATCAATAGCACAAAAGCCGTCGCTTAGAATCTCACATGTTTAAACGTCAAAATTTGAATAAAAAAAAAAAACCTCATAGAAACGATTTTTAAATTTTTTAAACTTCACGTGGAACATTCGAAAACTTTGGAATGTAATTGTCCATCTTAAACATATACTTAAGATCCATGCAGAAACTTCGGCCAAGTTGAAGATGAGCATTCGTAAACATTGTTTCGCATATTCCTTAATGGACGAATCATAACATCGAAGAAGCATCTAAAACTCTCCGAAGAATCAAATGATCAATGATCATGTACTAAAAAAGAGTTAATTAGTTGGATGCTTTCTGATGAGGAAAAGATATTCCTTAACTCATTTTGATTCTCTTCTCTCTAAACAACTTGGAAGAGAAGATTTTTAAGCAAAGTCACACAACTCAAGATAGAAAAAGACAAAGCAAAAGATAGACCCACAAATGACGTATACATGAGAAGAAAAACAAAATAATTGGCGCATCTTAATGAAATAATTATATATTTTTCATATTTGGTATATATTATATAAATGGTCCAGCCTACATACACATCCTCTTACTGTTGCTTTTGTTAGGAGGTCGGTTGGACCTTACGAAGATCTTATCTTGCAAACAACTCTCTTGTTGATAATGATCACATCATTATAATCCTTAGTTGATTAAAAAATCTTCTACTAAAGTATTATCTTCACTAAATAAAAATAATAATTGGTAATTTTGTTTTTTCTTACATGCTATTGATAGTCAATATATAGTTTTTCTAAAATATTGTGTTTATCCATCAACGATCATATCCTTTGGACAAACTGCTTATAGTATATGAACTATGATCGATTAATTATTTCCCTGAATGACCTAATTTTTCCAAAAAAAAAAAAAAAAAATTTAGTTGTTTGCATACACTTTTTTAGGTCGTATAATATAATATTTTTATATATGTTTAAGGCAAATTATTTGGGGCGTTTCTTTTAAACCGTAAATCTCGTATTTTATGTTGGTGTTTTTGTTATGATGTAATTAGCCACACCAACTCTGGTTGGAATAATATAAACAGTATTGTTTAACGGGGAAAAAACGATCTCAAGATACCATCAATCTATGATCTACCATGGGGAAAAAGGTTATAGAACCTAGTACTTAAGAGATACTAATATGATTATATCAATTCGGGCAACAAATCAAAAGCTAAGATTTATTAACTTATCAAAGAATCCTATTATATAAATCGAGTGATGCATAAAATCTATACTCCAACTTTATCCCCCTCCAAATAAGGAAGACGTGTCTCTGCCACTTCTCGGATTCTCTCCCACTTTTTGACCTTTTTTAATTAGTTTGAATCCCCAACGTAATAATAATAAATATTCTTTTTTTCCTCGATTTGTCTCTTAAACTTTTTAATAATTGCATGTTGTGCTGTTCTCCATTCATCGCACAGCTGTCTTTTTTCCCAAATATACCCCCAAGAATCTTTTTCTTTCCCAAAATTATCCTCTACCGTTTCGGGAAATTTCATCTTTTTGCCATATTCACTTTTCTTTGAGCTGTTTTGGTAAAAGACCTGATTTCTCTTAATTCCTCTGAATCTTTTCAAAATTCGAAATTAATTTCGTCATGTGAATTGTCCTTATTAACTTTCTCCTTCTCTCATTGACGTTTCAAGGTCAAATGTTTGATTTCCCTTACAGTCCGAGTTCATTTTTTTCAAAGTCCAATAGTCCAATGCCAAAACGTAACGGTTAGGTTAAAGACTCCACAAACCTGAAAAACAGAACAAAAAAAACAGATCAAACGTTCACAAGAACATAAAATAAAAATAAACGGAAAAAAATAACACATACCTCAACACGACGAACGACACATACCTCGAATTATAACGGGACACATAACGGCAGAACACGACGACGGTTAACGGCAAACGGAACGTGTCAACGGAAGTGGAGAACGTTGACGGAACACGTAACGGTGAAGGCAATGATGACACAAAACTCAATGGGAATTGAGAAATTGGATCCCAAATTATTTACCAAAGTCCCATTCAGATTTTTAATTTACCCAATTTGCGACTATTGTTCTCAGGTTCTTTAGATTTCTAGATTTTTTTCAGACTTTGGGTGAATATTTTAGTGTGCTACAATATAGCAAATGAGTACTACTATGTACAAATCCATCGGATCTCTCTTCTTCACCCAAACAAACAAAACTTTCGTTTCCAGTCTCCGTTACATAACTCACTCCGGTATGACTCAGCCGACTTTCCCTCCTCGATTAAGCCCAGATCTGACTGTTTCTTCGCCGGATCTAATCCCATCTTCGAACCAAAGCTCTACCAGAAACGAGATTTTTTTTTTCCTTTCCTGTGGCCGATTCAATAAACAAGAACAAACCTGAAACGAAAAACCAGATCAAAGATGATCTACTTCTGCTTTCGACATGGACGAGAGTCGACTAGGACGAGGCTGATAAGCAGATCGTCTCTTGAGCTGATGTGACGAAGGTCGAATCAACGTAGTCAAAGCTCTCCTAACCCATTCACCTTCTACACCACCGATTCTCACCAGAGAATTCGTCATAGCAGATCTACGCATATTCAAACTGTTAGTTGGATACGTCACTGCGCCTTGACCGTGTGGATTCGCAACGTTTTTGTGTAGACTACATCGAAACGAACCAGGATGCGTCGTTGGAGAACACATACATCTCCTCCTTGAATCTGGAATCTTATGACTGCTTTGCTTCGAAACAGCGATTGATCGATTCGGTGATATAGATCTGTTATCGATCGAATAACGAAACGATTGCTTTAACGGAGCTGATGTGAACAGATTCACACGCGTCGGAGATGCAGATCTGTGGTGTTGTTGCTGATGGTGGTTGCTGAAAAAAGCTGAAGACGAGGAGAAACTCGAGCTTGTGGAAGAAGCGAAACCTGAAGACGACGGAGCACCCTTCGAATACACACCGGAAAAACGACCGGACGGTGACACCGAGCGTAACACCGGACCGCTCGATCTGGTTCTAGAAGATGTAATCACCATTTCGAATATTTTTTGTGAATTGAAGGAATTGAAAAGGATTCTTCGAGAAGAAGACAAAGGAAGAAAGAAAAAAGTGTTTTTTTTTTTTTTAGAAGTGCCTTTAGGGTAGTTGGTTCGGCAAACCTAGCGAGTCGCAGAAGATGAATTTATAGGTAGAAACGTTGAATGGCAATTTCTGTAATTATCTACAAGTTTAGTGACCATTTTCGTGATTTAGGAAAGGTTGTATATGGTTAATTGACTTAACCATGGTTAAGGAAGATGGGTTTGGAATTATTTTTTCCTTTTTGTTATCAACTTGCCGGTTTTGCCGTCTCGAAAAGAATCTGATTCTGATCCAACGGCTGAGATTGATAGTTTGAAGGAGAGTGTTTTTGTGGGCCCTTTCAGTGGCTGCCACGTACTCGAGTTCGAGAAACGGTCAGATTGTAATTTACGGAAACACCCCGAATTAAATATGTGTAATTACGGAATTGCCATTGTCCTCTCTTTTCGCAAGGGCCAAAATTTAATTTCATGACCACCGCTCTAGTCCCACTGGGACTCTTTTTCTTGAAATAGATTGTTTCACCACCTTTTTTGGGTAAATTATTCAGTGTTTTTAAAAATAAAAAAATATATATATACATACAGTGATTTCTCTGTTTTACATAAACTAGAGTGATTAAGTTTTTTCACTTTTATACTTTATCATATTTATCTCCCCCGCAATTGATGTAATTGTTTTGAATCTTTAATTGATAATCTATAACTTAGTTTTATGATTCTATGAGATCTTATTAATTACAGATGATCATGTGGAATCTTGATTTACATAAAGTATCCTGTAAGTTTATGATTCTGATTTTGCCCAAAAAAAAAAGTTTATGGTTCTGCATGTTTAATGAATAAATCAACAAAGCAAATTTAGTTTATTTTATACTTTACGAAATGAAATGCTGATATTTATTTTCGTGACCAACAAAACAAAAAGAATGCTGATATTCATTTCTCAGTCTATATAACAAAACAAAAGGGTTCTTTTTGTTGTCATTCTTTTATTTTCTATGGTGAAATGTAGTAGATGCATACTTTGAAAATAGTATCTCCAAATATAATAAACCATAAGAAATATTAACAACTATAGGCATCCCTGCCTTGTCTAACCCAACAAAGTAAAAGTCGTATCCAGAATTTAAAATGATGCGAATAAGTTGACAATTTGGGACTATTTATAAACTCATTACAAAAATATATAAACCAAGTACGAAGTAGGCTATTGCCAATTAATTTAAAGAGAAACCGGCATTTTAGAATTGGTCTTCAGCATAGTGCCGTGGACTTGTTTTTTATGTTTGACAAGCCGAACCATCTACGTGCTTACATATACAATTTTTCTTTATTTGTTATAATACGTATATAAATATTATATGTTGTCAACCGTAAACGTAGGCACGTAAAATTCCATAATACAAAACAAAAACAAAAACCTACGAAATGATCAAGATATATGTTTTTTTTGTTCTTTTCAAATATTTACTAGTCGTTTTAACAAATGATTCGTTTATGCTTAACTTGTACTTATTATTATATGCCATTTCATATGAAAATATCTTGTATGTTGTAGAATTAGATATCGAATTAATTTATTTATTCACTTGATCAAAGGTCTATATTTATACAAGAACAAATCCCTACAAAAATAAGAATTATCTAAGTAAAAGAAACTTAACAAAACGTAAGATATACACACATCTTCTAATAACTTGTGTATCAAGTTAATATCTCCAATACTCCCCCTCACGTTGGAGTGTGAAGATCTTAAACATCCAACTTGGATAATAACGTCTCAAACTGATCACGCCCTAATGCTTTTGTTAAAATGTCTGCAACTTGATCCTTGGTACAAATATGGTGCGTCACAATAATCCCAGCTTTGACTGCATCCCGAACTGAATGACAATCATTTTCAACATGTTTGGTACGCTCATGGAAGACTGGATTAGCAGCAATATGAATAGCACATTTGCTATCACAAAAGAAACGTGTGGGTGAAGTTTGCTCGACACCTAACTCTTTTAACAAACTGCGAAGCCATTTGACTTCACGAAGAGCAGCCGCCATAGAGTAACTACTCGAATAGCAGAATTCCAATGATCTTCACGAGGTTTCTGAAGCCATTTGACTTCACGAAGAGCAGCCGCCATAGAGTAACTACTCGAATAGCAGAATTCCAATGATCTTCACGAGGTTTCTGCATGAATTGCGATAGAAGATGGACAGAGTAGCTAAGCTCAGGATGCGTATGCCTTAGATAAATCAGACAACCAACCAGTCGTCGATACTTAGCAGGATCATCAAGCAATGGACTAATACTTGTCGCCAAGTGATGATTTTGCTCAAGAGGAATATGAGCTGGTTGAGAACCAAGATTACATGTTTCAGCAACGATATCCAACGCGTACTTTCCTTGAGAAAGAAAAATTCTTTCAGGACCTCTGCTAACTTCAATACCGAGGAAGTATTTCAACTTCCCTAAATCCTTCATGGAAAAACATTTTCCTAAATACTCTTTGAACTTTTGTAACATGTAACTGTCGTTACCACAAATCAAGAGATCATCAACATAAATTAGGACTCGTATCTCAATTCCGTTGCGAGTGTATGAAAACAACGAGTAGTCATCATAAGACTGTGTAAAGTCAAACCGTAGTAGAGCATCTGACAACTTTTTGAACCAACATCTTGGTGCTTGTTTGAGCCCATACAAGGACTTCTTTAGACGACAAACCTTATCAGGATGTGAATGACGAAACCTGGGGGAAGTTTCATGTAAACCTCCTCTTCCAAATCTCCATGCAAAAAAGCATTGTGAACATCCATTTGATAGACCTCCCATTGTTTGGCCGCAACTAGTCGGAGAAAAACTTTGACCGTGGTGATTTTAAAGACTAGAGCAAAGGTTTCAGTGTAATCTTCTCCTTCAATTTGATTGTTTCCTTGAATAACAAGTCGATACTTATATCTCTCTATAGTCCCATCAGCATTATATTTTGTTCGATACACCATTGACTCTCAAGCGCTATCTTTCCTTTCGATAAATCAACTATATTCCATGAATCAAAATCTTCAAGAGCAACAACTTCTTTAGACATGGAATCATTCCATACTTTGATCTTAAATGCTTCTTTGAAGTTTCTTGCCTCCGTAGAAGATGTAATAGCTGCCAAAAAAACTTTATGTTCTAGAGAGAAATTTTCATCGGAGACATAGTTTGTCAAAGGATATAGAGAGCTACCTCGAACCGAAGATAAGGACAATGACGTTGGAGATGAGAGAGCGTGATGTGTGTGTTTATTCAGATCACAAGATGCATTACACGTCACATAATCTTGTAGTAAAACTGAAGGTTTTCGGTCACGACGACCTCTGCCAAGCTACTCTTCTTCTTGTGTCATTAGCTCGGGTAAATCAGTAGTAGGTGCTTGTGTAATTTCCGGTGATACATTCAAAGGAGGAGGAGCAACTATGAGTGAACTTTCGACTAAAGGTTCATTTTGCTCAACAAGAGACTCATCATTGTTAACACCCGAAGGTGAATCCTCATCGTTAACACTCGAAGGTGAATCCTTCTCATCCTGTACTTGAAGCGAGTTACCATTGGCACTACTCCCCCTTTCATCCAACACTAGAGTAACCAGCCAATCCTCATCGACCATAGACGAGATTGGACCTGATGAAAAGGGAGTGGAAGACGCATATGGGAAGATATCTTCCCTAAAAATAACATCACGAGACACAAGGAACTCATTACGTTCCATATCATATACTTTCCAGCCTTTCTTGCGAAAAGGATACCCAAAAAAATGCACTAACGACTTCTTTCACATAATTTGTCTTTTTGTCGCGAGGTATACGATGTGTGTAACAAGCTGATCCAAACACACGTAACTGAGTGTAATCTGGTTTACAACCATAGAGAAGCTCATAAGGAGACCTTCCTCTATGAAGAGCAGTAGGAGTGCGATTGATTAAGTAAGCTATTGTCAAAACTGGTTCGCCCCAAAACTTAACCGGCAAACTTGCTTGGAACAACAAAGCCCTGGACACATTGAGTATGTGTCGATGTTTTCGTTCCACATGACCATTTTGTTGTGGAGTTCCCACACAAGATGTTTGATGAATAATTCCATGCTTCTTGAAGTGAGAAGAAAGACATATGAACTATGTGTCATTATCACTACGAACTGTTTTCAGTACTTTGCCAAACTGTTTCTCTGCATAACCAATGAAGTTAAGGAGAACACTTTTAACTTCCGATTTTTCTGGGAGAAGATACGACCATACTGCCTAGGAATAGTCATCAACAATTGTTAAGAAATAAACTGCTCCACAGGAGGAGGGAACTCGATAAGGTCCCCAAACATCACAATGAATTAATGAAAAACAATATGATGCTTTATTAAAACTATCGAAAAAACATCTCTTGTTTATTTAGCTCTAAAACACACATCGCAAGGACTAGAGCTAACATAAGGTGAAGTAGAAAACAAAGGCAAAGTAGAAAGCACAGAAAAACTCGGATGTCCTAAACGTTGATGCAACAAAGCATGATCCGAAGATGCATTAACCATATGAATCTTCGCTGTAGCCACATCCGTTAGATAATACACACCATCACGCTCTTCACCTCTTCCAATCAGAGTCCTCAAAAAACGGTCATATAAAACACACAGTGTGTTAGAAAACGTAGCTAAACATCCTGTTTGTTTCAATATTTTAGAAACAGAAATCAATGTGCAATTCAATGAAGACACATATAACACATTAGTCAACTTGACTTTATTTGACAAAGGAAACGATCCCATATGAACAGAGAACGTTTTGTTGCCATCAGCAAAGCCTATTGTGCACGGTGGTATAGACACTATATCCACCAACAAATATTACTCTCATGTCATATAGTGAGAAGCTCTTGTATCAAGAATTACATCACCAAATTTTCGCTTACCAGACAACCTTTCAGAGCCTCCACTACTCTGTTTTTCAGTCACCATTTGTGTTAGAACTCTCTATTGTTCATCAGTGAATCCTGGGAAACAGAGGAATTGGAACTTGTTGCGTGGGCTGCTGTAACATGTCCTCGTCCACGTCTGGCATTGCCTCGACCACGGCCACGCATACTCTGACCACCGCGACCACCACTACCATTCACCACTACCTTTACCACGTGTGGATGGTAGAACCTGCACAGTCAATATTTGTCAAGAGTTTCAAGAGGATTGAGTCTTCCGAGTACGAAATCATACATGAAGGATTGAAGAGGATTCTTATTGCTGTTTCTGTCAATGCTTAAGAATACAAGCGTTTCGGTGTAAAGAATTGCGGATCCCTTTCTCAAAGGAAATACAATGATATATACATAGTACTGGGTTGGCTAGGTCAACCCTAAAGTCAGCTACACCAAGTGGGCTTCGCCAACCTGCTCGGCTCATCTTGCCGTGTAATGGGCTTCATCTCGTTAGCGGGCCTGCCTTGTGGGCTTCTTGGTTATATCAGCATATTTCTCTGTTGCAGACTTGTTCTTCCCGCCTGGCAGCGTTTCCGGTCTCACTACGCCCGCCATTTGTGCACGGTTACGTAATCTGCCTTGCTGGACATGTCACCTCGTCGGACACCGGACAGCTGGGTTCGTCCGATCGCTACCGACCCAGTCTCTAGGCTTAACCATTTTCCACTCTTGATCTTATCGGGGTGGAATCTGACGCCTACACCACGTTCATTCTACCACTCAGGGAATCCAACAACTTGTCAACAGTCGTTCTTCTCATGACCATTATGCCCACAGTGCGAACAGAGCAATGAACGTAGCTTCATAATTGTCATGTCGCTTTTGGCAACACTTGAATTCTCCGATCTAGTGTGAGATATTTCAGGTCGTGATGGTCGATCAAACTGACGAGTCATGAACCCTACTGCATCTTGTTGATTGTCGCGTGTCCGAGAGGCATTCAACCTCTGTTCTTCTCGAATCACTCTGGAATAAACTTCACCAATGAAGGCATTGGATCCAGACCGATAAGAGTTGTACACAAACCTCCGTATCTTGAATCGTCCAGCCCCGAGACAAATTGATGAACTTTTTCTTCATCTCTTTCCTTAGATATCTCTGAAGTAGCGCCGCAACTACACGTTGGTAAGGGTTTGTAGATCGCATATTCCTCCCAAAGTGTACACAACTTGCCATAGTATTCAATCACCGATTGACCATCTTGTCTACATGACGCAAGTCGAGCTTTGATTTGATGAATTCTAACCTTGTTTCCAACCGAAAAACGTTCTTTTAACTCCAACCATAGCTAACTTGCTTCGGATATAAACGTCACAGACGCCTTTACTTTTGGATCAATCGAGGCACGAATCCAACCTATAATCATTGAATTCACTGTAATCCAATTCTCATAGTTCGGATCATCCATCGGTGGCTTCTTCAATGATATGTTAATGAATCCCGTTTTGCGTTTAGCTTGCAGTGCATTAAGCATCTCGTTAGCCCATTGGTTATAATTTTCTCCGTTCAACATGACCAGAGTAATCATAGCTCCTGGATTGTCCGATCCATACAACGTATAAGGAGAAGACCATCTCCGTCTTCACTTCAGCTGCTTTAGTGGTATCACTTGGAGACATTGTTACGAACTAGTGTTCAAACTATGAACACGTGAAAACATAAACACAATTTGTTCAAACTATGAACAAAAGAGAAAACAATTTTAGGGTTTTTGAACCAATATCTCTGATACCATATAGAATTAGATATCGAACTAACTTGTTTATTCACTTGACCAAAGGTCTATATTTATACAAGAACAAATCCCTACAAAAAAGAGAATCATCTAAGTAAAGAAAACTTAACAAAATGTAAGATATACACACATCTTTTAATAATTTGTGTATCAAGTTAATATCTCCAATATATGTTGTAAGTGTCTTCTTCTCACCTCGTTTATTCCATCCTCTAAAAGTAAACTTATGAAAATATCTCCTATGTTGTGCAAAACGCCTCCTTCTTACCTCGTTATTAAATACTCCATGTTAAAGCAAACTTATTGCTTGTAGTTATCATTATCTTAACAATAATGTGTTTAGAGAATACTACTACTATTATTGTCAACAATTAAGTTTATGGGAGAGAGAAAGCACATGGTGGTGATGAATGATAATGTTCCCAGCTGTGAGGGAGCGTGACTTTGACACCATTATATCTGTCAGATTTGGGTCGCATTCTTCTTACCAAAATCTATGGCAAAAAATCCCCAACCTTTCTAACTGCAATTTTTTGTTTTTGCAGTTTAATTTAGAAAGATTTAAACATGTTATCACTTTTGTACAAGTTTTAGTCATTTACTTTAAGAAAAATGCAAAATTGTTTTAGATTACCACGGATCCATTAATAATTACCCTCAAACATACTATTCCTTTCGGTTTTTAATGTAAAATATTTTGGATATACTATTCCTTTCGGTTTTTAATGTAAAATATTTTGGATAAAACGCGGAGTTTAAAAAGTTAATTTTTTTCAAAAAAAAATATTATTTAATAAAAAATATTTTGACCAATCATACAAAACACTGCAAAATATATATTAGTGGTCACATAATATTCAGTAAAATTAAAAAATACCAAAAATTGTCAAAACATCTTATATTTTAAAACAAACAAAAAAATCTCCAAATAATTTTATGATTTTGAAATGGATAGAGTATTATATTTTAGTAGTATGGTGCTTATTGCTTAATTATATGTGGTGAAAGATAGAATTGGTTAAAAAAGGGGAAAACATGTTACATAAAAGATACAATTATTGCTATGTTACTTACGTTGGAAGGTGAGCAGAACTAATTGAGAATAATTCATATAGGAAACATCTATAGGTTAGTCAAATTAGTTGGTTAGTGGTTACTACCACCTATTGCTATTAATAAACTTAAATATGCAAGTTACACGAATATAAAAACATCCTTTTTCCAGAATTTGAGGCCTATTTATTGAACTTGTATACTAGTAATATACATATATATATATATATATGTATGTTTAAAAAAGAAAATATATACATATATATAATACTATATCTACCCACCCATTTGTAATCCAATAAGAAAACAACCCTCTTTTTCATATATGAATCATCGTGATCTATACGTTATATACCAAAATATAATTGATTATAAGTGCATTTTTTACGTACCAATATATTTGAAGTCGCAATAGAAATGAAGAATTAACTACGAAGAGGTTGAGCTTACATTGCTTCTTGACTCTCCAACTGACTGGTCTTATAAAGGATTCTCGAGGGCATCGGAGTCAAGTCATACGCTTTTAGACTTTTCATAATATGATTATTCTATGTAAGATTTGTCTTCAAGTAATCAATTTTGGTAATCGCGATCGGGGAAAAAGCAGCTCAACAAATATTAAAGAAGAAAGGTGATATGATCAAAGTCAAACGGGACAAAAGTAGCGTTTACGAATTATATTTAGGGGTGTGATTGTTTTGATTATTTGGGAAAATTTATTCTTACCAAAGGTTTGTTTTCCAATGTAACAACGCAAAAATGGTACATAAACAATGTGTATCTAATAAATTTTAGTATGGATATAGCATGGAAGCGGGATATGATAGATATAAATGGACAAAATAGTACCAAAATTTATATAGAAGAACTTAATATGTCTATGTATAATTCGATTCATTTATATTCGGAACCAAAATCTCCAGTTGTTTGTTTTTGCATTGGAATGCTTGATTTTTTTTTGGTCTAACAAGTTTTCATTCCATTTAAACTTTAAATAGAGTTTTGTAACGAGACAAGAGCTCGTTTTGCAATCGAATCTGCCAATATATTGGTAAATCGAGAAATGTAATTGATTGAAATATAGGAGAATTGAGCTATAAGTTCTCTGATGTCCTGCAAAAGATAGTAGAGCTCGTTATCATACTCTTTCGAGTTTAAGAGATTCACCAATATTAGCGAGTCCGAGAAAAGACAGAGCTCAACTCTAAGGCTGATTGTAAAGCTGCCCCTATTGCATCTGCCTCTGTAGCTAAGGCCGACGGAACGTGACGTAATCCATCCGAGAAGCTCTCCACATCATTAGCATATTGATCTTGAGCTTGACTCCCACGTTGCATCCACAAAAACTTTGAAAGTATTAACCGTAGACTGTATGTGGCCGGGATCCTTGCGTTGTGTGTGCTCAGTCTGATGGAGTTGTGACTGTGCCTCTTGCCAAGCTTTAGCTTCTAGCACTGCCTTTGTAACTGTATCTAAAGCAGAGAACACTCTGTTGTTGAAAACAAATTGGTTTCGAACCATCCAAATATTCCAGCAAATCCATGGATAAAACTCTCCTTTGCTTAGTCCGGTTGGCGGTAGATTTAGCTTTCCTTTAGCCGATTGAAGAAGATTACCAAGAGAGGTACATTAAAATTGATCGGAGCTAGCTGCCAAGTCGATATCGCAAACTCACAGTTCAAAAGCAAGTGATCTATTGTCTCATGTTGACCACATCTTTTACACATCTCTGCACCGGTTAAGCCTCGTGACGCAAGTTGTGCTCCAACTGCCAAAGCACCAGTCTTTGCTTTCCAGAGAAAAGTTTTTACCTTTGGTGATGCTTTCACTCCCCAAATTAGTTGCCGCCAGTTGAAATTTTCCAGGTTCATGCGATTCAATAGAAGCAATAAGTCCATACCCGGATTTTGTTGTGTACTGCCCTGTTTTAACCGGGAGCCAAACTCTTTTGTCCTCCTCTCTTAGCTTCTTGATCCTTAGCCATCGTATTTGATCCTCATACTGAGATAAAATTCTTCTTATAGTCTCCCAATTCCAGGTATTAGAAATCGGGTTAATGAGATCCGCCACTAACAAATGTTGGTGTTCTTTCTTTGGGGGCCTAATGATTCGGGTAGGTTGAAGAGTACAGATCCAAGGGTCTTTCCATACGTTAATCTTTTGACCATTACCAACAACCCAGCTCATGCCTTTCTCAAGGACTTTGTGACCCACCATTAAACCTCTCCATCCGTGAGAAGGATTAGAAATCATTTAACACTCCATAAATGAAGACTTATGACAATATTTGCCCAATAAAACTCTTGAGAAAAGGGAGTTAGGATGCTTTATCAACCTCCAACTAAGCTTTGCAAGGAGAGCCTCGTTGAATTGTTCCACATCTCTAAAGCCTAACCCCCCCCCCCCACATTCTTTGGACGTATAAGCTTTGACCAAGCCACCCAACACATTTTCTTCTTTTGTGGTTTGCTATCCCACTAAAATTGTGTAAGAATTGATTGTATTCTTCTGCACAACGACATTGGAAGTTGGAAGCAAGACATTGCATAAGGAGGTATCGCCGTTAACACCGACTTGAGCATGACTTGTTTTCTGGCGGAGGATAAGAATCTAGTAGACCAACTATGGGACTTTTGGAGGATTCGGTCCACTATTGATGCAAAAATGTCTTTCTTCTTTCGGCCAAAATTCTCGGGTAATTCAAGATATTTTCCGGTTCCTCCCTCTTTTGAGATGCCGATGGCTCTCTTAACCTTTTCTTTTAGCGCGAAGGGCATTTTTGAAGAGAATGTGATAGAGGACTTCTCAAAATTTATTCACTGGCCGCTTGCCTCTTCATATTTATGCAAAATATCCGTTAATGCTTTACAACTCTTCTCGTCCATGTTGCAAAAGAACATGGTGTCATCCGCGAAAAGAAGGTGGCTAACCCATGGACTTTTTCTTGCCACTCGCACCCCCGGAAGTGAGCCATTATCTTGAGCTCTTTTGCATAAACCCGAGAGGACTTCCGTACATAGAATGAACAAGTACGGTGACAAAGGGTCCCCTTGTCTTAGACCTCTAGATGGTGTTACTTGTCCTTGTGGCGATCCATTTACTTGGAAGGAATATGTGACTATTGTAACACACTCAAGAATCCATTGCACCCATATTGCAGCAAATCCAAGTATCCTAAGCACGGTTTCTAAGAATCCCCATTCGATGCGGTCATAAACTTTGCTCATGTCTGTCTTAATCGCCATAGCTCCCCTTTTATGCGCCTTTGATAGACGAAGGTAATGTAGGATCTCATTTGTAATCAAAATATTGTCTGAAATAGCTCTCTTCGGTACAAATGCAAACTGATTTTCGGATATGATATTAGGGAGTATTGGTTGAAGACGTTTGGTTAGAATCTTTGCAACAATTTTGTAGTACACGTTACAAAGTGCAATAGGCCTATAGTCAGAAACCTTGCGAGGACCCAAAATCTTTGGTATAAGGCGGATATGAGTAGCATTACTTCCACTCGGGAAGGTTCTTGTAGAGAAAAATCTCTTGACTTCTCTAACAATTTCCTTTCCAATAGAATCTCAATAAGTACGGAAAAACCCGCAGAAAATCCATTAGGTCCCGGGGCCTTTGATGGATGAATGGAGAATAAAGCTGCCTTAATTTCCTCCTCCTCTGGGATCGCGGTGAGGCTGTCGTTCATTTTCTCTGTTATTATCGGCTCAAGTGCCTCTTGAACCAACTTGTACTCCACGTTTTGTCCGGCCTTGAAAATGTTCGTAAAATACGATTCAATAGTTTCCACAATCTGATTTTCCTCATGATGAGGTACTCCTGTAGATGTTTCCATGACTGAAAATCTATTCATAGCTCTCCTATTCCTTGTCATTGCGTGGAAATATCCCGTATTCCTATCTCCACTTTGTAACCATAAAACTTGGCTTATTTGTTTCCAAAATCGCTCTTCATCTTTATATGATTTTTCCAGTGTGGTGGTCAAAGTAGAGATTAAAGCAATGTCTGGTGGATCAGAGGATAAAGCTTTCTCCAGGTCTACTCTTGTGGCTTCAATCGACATAGCACTATTTTGGTTCCTCTCCTTTGTCCACTCGATAATAGCTCAACGACAGCTGTTTAATTTAGAAGCTACAGGCGCTTCCCTTTCTTGCTCCCATATTGTTTGGATCAATTCCCGTATTTCCTCATTGTCACATAGCCTATTATCAAAACGGAACCAGCCTCGCTTTTTCCTCCGAGAACCATCAAGATAGGTGATTAGAGGTCGGTGGTCGGATACTTCAAATCGAAGATAATGTGATCTTCTTGAAGGGAGCATTTCGAACCAGCTGTTGTTGGCAAGAGAACGGTCTAATCTGGACCTAATGAATTGGGAATATCTCATTCCACGCCATGACAAAGGGTTTCCAGGGTGACGTATGTCAAACAACCCATTCCGGGATAAAAAGCTCCTGAAATCAGAGAAAGAACCTTCGTTACGTGGCGGTTCTCCTCTTTTTTTTTTTCATTTCCAACTATGTCGTTGAAATCTCCCATTAGGATCCATGGTAGATCACTTTCATTTTGATTCTCTGAAATCTTATCCAACACATCTTTTCTCATACTTCGCGTTGGGTGACCGTACACAAAAGTCATGTTGGCCATCTTTCCCTTTACTTCAGCTTTAGTCTCAATAAAGTTTGGTGAAGATGATATGATTTTGAGATTAACATCCTCTTTCCATAACAGAACGAGTCCACCGCTGAGTCCTTGTGGAGGCACCATGAAGTGATTTGTGTATCCCATCCATTGTACAAGTTGGAGAACAAAATCATCTTGATTTTTTATCTCCATAAAAAACATTATATCCGGATGTAAACTAAGTCGTATTTCCCGGAGTCTACGAACTGTCAGGGTGTTCCCGAGCCCTTGACAGTTCTAACTACAAGCAACTAAGGAAGCGGGTTGGGTGGAACCCGAAAACCCACCCTTCCTTTTGTCGTTGCCGGGATTAAGACCATTGCAGGAGTATTGTTATGTCCATTGTTTGCACCAGAATTTGTATTCTCTTCATTCCGAGGCAATTGACCACTGGCCCTGCCAAATCCATAAAAAGCTTCTTCTTTGATGTAGAGTTACCTTTAGTAAAATTCCTCTTCTTTGAATTTGCCCCTACAATCGGACTGTTTGCTCCCCTCTTTCTTCCTGAAGGTTTCTTTGGTTCAGTTTTCTTCTGCTTTTGGCCTATCTTTTTACTAACAGGCTTTGAAGTTGAAGATGTTTTAGTGGTTGCTTTCTTATTCGATCTCCGTGGCTCCGCAATTATACTAGGCCCCAACCTTTCAGAAGTGGGGATACGTCCCTCAGTTGGTGGTGTCTCCAAATATTGATGTGAATTTCCCCTCTCAGTGGGAATGATTCTCCTCTCTGATCTTGAGTTGTTGCCTTCTAGCAATTGGTTTTCTCCTTCATTCATATATTGTACTTGTACCTCCAGCAATCTACCTGAATCTGAGCTGTATACTCTAGTTTGGCAAGGATTACCAGGGGAATCACCCATGGAGAGGCGTTCAAGAGCTAGTCTTCGTGATTTTGGTGTGCTTGAAGCTTCACCGATATCACTCGGCATCGGTAAGACTGGTACCTGATATGTTCCATATTTTACCTATTTTACTATGTTTTCTATGCATTTATCTACGGCATTACACCTTTAGAGGTAGTTTTTCTCGTATTTGTAGTTTTAGAGTCTTAACAGGGAAATCAAGCAAAAAGGATCGAAAAGAGCCAAAATAGGTGTAAACCAAGCTACAACAACTTTCACAAGTCAAAGAAACCATCAAGATCCAATAATTCACAAGAAACAACATCCTACCAAATTGGACAGAACGTATACGCCAGAAGTTCAGCAGAGGAACGGAGGAGAAAATCAATTTAGAGTTGGATGAAACTTGCTGGTCAGATCGATCTTTGAGTTAGATTCACAATGAAGTTTGAATCATATAAATTGGAGCGGTGAGCAGGAAGATACACTGGATTTACTGAAGACATGTCAAGCTGCCTCAAAGTTGAAGCAAAGCCAATATCGGGCTAAATACCGGCCTGCACCGTGGACCGATATTCTAGCCGAAGCCAGCACACAAGAGAGGTCATTTAACTCCCAGTACCGGTCACGATTTTGGACCGATACTCGTGACCAACATTGGAGCAGTTTTGATGTAAAAGACCGTTTTATCCTAAACTAAGCCCTAGAAGACTCTAAGCCTATATATACTTGTTTTTAAAGTCTTGTTAGGGGTGTGACAAAATATTTAGGTTAGTTTTATCATAAGGAGCAGCCACCACGAGTTCTCTTGGTGTTCTTCATTAGAATTGGATTCTAGAGCAATCTGGTGGATGATCTCGATTTGTACCTCGATATAGAGAAGAATCTTCTTACCTTTACTCTTTAATCCAAGTTTTTCTATTATGAATTCATCATCTATCTTGTGGTTTTCGTGCATCATGTTGAGTAGTTCCATTTGTTAGGTTGTAGGAAGATCAAAGAGTTCATGAATTGTTAACTTCTATCGAATGAATTAGGGATAATCTATTAAGTTCTTCATCTTTATTTGCTCGTAATGCTGATTGCTTTTCTGATCAACTAGCATCTGATTTTAGATTGATATACTCTCCAAAAGCTTGTTATATTGTCTGAACTAGTATTTGATGAGCTAGGCGTCTTAACAATTTGAAAGGTTAGTTAAGGAGTCTAGTGAACAATTGAATCTTGAACTTACTGCGTGTTTTCTTCTTGTAATAACCTGCGATAGTTGAGTCTATTAGAAAGTTAAAACATAGTGATCCGAGCCACGACAGTGGAAAGATTAAGCATTCGTGATTTGAGTTCTAGAACACATCTCTCTAAAAGGTCCCTAAAATTCGATATGTTGTCTAATGATTTATGAATCTCTGCGATTAACCTATTTGCCTATGTTTGTTTACCATTGAATTCTAATCTCTTTTACTTAGTTATTTTCGTGCTTTATTCCCTTTAAAAACCCAAAACCATATTTCTTGTTTTAGCTTTATTTGACTCCTAAAAAGATTGTAGTACAAAAACGAGGTCCATGTGGATTCGATCCTTAAATACTACCGTGATTGCTGTGCATTTGCAGTTATATTTAAGGGTTAAAATTTTGACCCACATCAGTACCTCTCTGACTGGGGTTTGTAACTGAGAGTTTGAGGGCTGAAGTTTCAAGGATCCCATCTGTTCTTCCTGTCGCTGGAAGTTCTTTTGACGAGAAGAGTGCAAGTTATAGTCTCTGTGCCTTGAGATTGAGGCTTGGTGAGAGGTTGACCGTTGTGATCTGTTAAGGCAATTCATGAGATCCTCTCGATTATGGGATATTGTTCTTCTACTATACTCCGCATTCTCACGGTAAGGTAAACGCATCTCGGTTCTAACGAAAACAGATGAAAAGGCTCTGCTTTTGTAACTGTTTTGCTCTCCTATGAGTGGAGTTGGGGGTCTAGATCTCTCTTCTCTTCCACTACTAGCTTCTCTTCTTGCCCAATATGTTGATGAGGATTCTCTGAGTTCCCTTTTCCGATCAGCTTTTCTACGCTCAGCTTCCATTTTCTACAGTGTGATTTGCTGAGAAGGGCCATATTTCTGTTAGAAGAAAAGCGAGAGGTCACCCATTTTTGTGGGCAGTCTTTTTCTTCATGACTTAGGGAGAAGCATATAAAGCAATGCTTATGAAGCCTCTTATAGACCAAATCAACATATTTGACTTCTCCTGATGGAAGCATTATTGGTAGCTTCATTTCAAGAGGCTTAAGACCATTAACCTCAACCCTTACTTTACAATGGACTGTATCCATTCAACTAGGTTGCCTAAATCCTTGCCAATGGTCGTAAGAGCCTCATTTGTCCAATGGTGGAATGCTTGATTGTGATCAGTAAATTAAGAGCAGTATCCAAATTTCTCTCATGACGTTAAGAATTTTTTTTAAAGTTTAAAATATAATGTTACATATTTGACAAATGTGGTTCGTATCGTACTCCCGTTGTGAAGGTTGATTACGACGAATATACAAAAAATACATTGATTATAATGTACGCATATCTGACAAATGTGGTTTTGACCAAAAAAAAAAAAAAAAAAAATTCTGACAAATGTGGTTCGATGCTCCGATCCCATTGTAACGGTTAAATCCGACGAATCTAGAAAAATTTATTAAATAGACATTAGGTTGATAAATAATTATTGTAGTCTTAAATGTGTAAACTAGGTTAATAATTAATGATAATAGTAGTCAGTAGTCACAAAGCACCGCACAATGTTGTGTCATTTTTGAGTAGGCACTCAAGGAACAAGCAATTCTATAGCTTCAAAGCAATGCCTAACTATTAGACACGTACGAAATCCATTAAGACACACGTACGTACCCCACTTCTCATCAGCCTCACGACACGTAAAAAAAAAAAAAGTTCTTCCCCCTCGCAACTGATTTAATTCCGACAATGGAGTCGAATTATAACATGGGTCATGTGAGAATCATCGTTTACGAGTGAAAAAAACTAAATTCTCTGGTGCTTAGGAAGTGTTTGTAACCCACATGATCAAGCATCTAAAATTATGATGAAAATAATTTATCCGGTTCATGAAACCATACTATAAAATTCAAAATGATTCGAATAGAAATTTAAATAAGAATACAAATAATTTAATAATAGGTGGACAGTAGACTCCAGCTAAGCGATAAAGCCAATTAGGTGCGCCTAATTATTTGATTAGTGAAACCCAAAGCCTCCGGTCTCGGGAGTCTAATCATATATTCGATTACTTATTTCATCGAAATTCGCATTCCCCCAATAATATCAACATTGCTCTCATTTACCATTTGTAAATTATTCATATCTTTGATCATACTCAATCATAGCCTAACCTAGTATGGGATTAAAGGAAAAATACGAGGGTGTAAAATAGGATGTGAAACGAGTCATTAGCTCATAAGCTGACTCAACTCAACTCAAATTTTGACGAACACAAACTATGTTTTTAAGGCTTATTTAATAAACGAGTTAAGTGATCGAGTTTAAATAAGCTGGCGAGTCATGTGAGCCAACTCAGACGAACCGCGAGCTAACTCACGAACAAATCTTTTTTTAATAATTTAAATTATTATATTGATATATCGTAAATATATTTTAGATTTACCAACCAAAACATATATTCTCATTCCTTTATAAGTTATAACTAAGTTATAACTAAAACAAAAATAAAAATAATATATTATATTTTATAAATGAAATAGAAATTAATTTTTGTTTTACATTTTAATTTTTTAGGATATATAGAAATAGGATATAGTATTATCAAGGAAAAAAAAGAAAAAATCCTTTATAGATTTAGCATTCCATAACAATACTATTTGAATTTTTTTTTAATATTTAACATTTAAAGTTAATTTTAAATTTTATTTTAATTAGTTTTTAATTGTTTTATTTTCACATTTATTTTATAAGAGCTCGCGAGCTAGCTCATTTAGATCACGATTTAGATGATTTGAGTTCGAGCTTATTTTTGTAAGCTCATATAATAAATGAGTTGAGCCGAGCTGAGCTGTAAAATACTCTAACTCATCATGAGCTGAGCTGAACGAGCTAGCTCAGTTTGACACCCTAGTGTAAAATACCTTAGTATCCTCTTGTGCGCCATATAAATTCGTTCGAAATAACCCAAAAAGCCCACTTTTAGAGAATTGAAGCCCAACTTGACTGACCCAATGGTTGAATGATCAAAAACTAGAGCTAGTGCGCTATTTTGGAGGATGTACGTGTGATATGTGAACTCGAACTAGAAAAAGAGAGCAGAGAAATGCAAGCGTCTATTCTTAAATATTAACACATGTATGATGTATAATCTGAACCAAAATTATTCGAAGGCCAATTTCGTGGAATATGTGTGAATTGTGATGCATAATCGTGAAGAAGATGGAAATTAATATACCGCAATAATATTATGAATTTTTAGTTAAAAAACAAAATATCATATTCCTTATATATTTGTGTTGAACCATTTCTATTTCTGATATAAAATGTTCTAACACGTCTTCCTAGAATGATGATTTTTTTTTATCATTTATATTGAAACGAAAAATGTGTTCTGAATTCCAAAAAACACATTCTTTTATTAGACTAGGAGTAAGTTATAAAAGTAAATAACGTACCAAAAATGTGTTTTGAATTTATCTTGTATCCTATGGATGGATAAAATATCACAGTGATAAAAAAAAAAAAAAACATAAATTTCGCTTTTGCTTAATTTGTGATAAATAAAAAATCACAACATAAATTCCGCTTTTGCTTAATTTTAAACTACACATTAATTTTTTGTTTTTAATTTACCAGTGTAGATATTTTAAATTTCCAAACTTTGTTAGATATTGTTCTTATCCAATTTTTCCTTAAAAAAAATTAGTCAAAATCTCTATAAATGAATCGTTTCTTTTCCTTATGTGCCACAATGCAAGATCAAAGATATTTGTTTAATTTTCAAGCTCTCATTTTTGTGGCAAAAAATCAAACTTTATTTGTAAGTGATAATTCAGCAAATTACTTTAGTTGCCAAAAAAGTAAAATAAAAAAATCTGCAAAATACTTTTAAAATTTTATATTCACGTGATATAAAAATTTTAAGAAAGGCAAAAATTGAGGAAAAAAACGTATAATTCAGGGCCAGGCTCAGTATCCTCGCCGCGGAATCGTCTCTTTCGAGCCTCGAAAGGACTTTCTAGGGTTAGAGAAATCTCCTTTCACCTCTGCTCCAACTGATTTCGATTCTCTTCAGCTCCGATCACTTTTCTAGGTTTCGATTTCCTCTCCCTTGTCTTCTTCTTAATGCCTTGGCTTACTCCTCCTTTTTCTAGGGTTTTAGATCGATTCTTCTGTAAAAGCTTACAACTTTACTGGTCACCGTAAAGCTTACAAATTTACTGGTGCTTGATTGAATTTCGCATGGAGTAGCGATTTGATGTATTGTTTTTTTTTTGGGTAGTTTTGAAATATTTCCTCCAAGTTGAGTTTTGCGCAGCGTGTTCATTGATGATGATCACATCTTCACCAGTTATCTTCTTCGTTCTTGTGTCCAGCTTGAACGATTTTTCGAAGATTTAGCCCAAAAAATTGTTTTTTTTTTCCTTTTTGGGCAAAGCTATTGAGGTTTATTGTTGCTCCTACATGTTTCTTAGGGATACAAATTTTTCTTCAACAGAAATGTTGAGTCTTTAACAGATTTTTAACACTAGTTTGATATATTTTTTCTTTTTTTTTTCAGGTTTTCAAAGGATGGGACACAATGGTAAAGATGCAATTATGGTCGAAGCATCTCAATGCGCTAGTGCTATGGTTGAGATAAAGATCAAGACTTTGGATTCTCAAACGTACACCTTACGCGTAGATAAATGTGTAAGATGAACTTCGCAATAGACATTTCTTTGATGTTTCATTTTTCTCCATCACGATTTCTTGTTGTTTATATCATAAAGTTTGTTTTCACCTTATTCTCATTTTGAGCATACTACCTGTACGATTGTCTTTCATCGCATCCATGTGTTGCACAATGATGTTTCTTATCTATAAGATCAATGCTTTGACTAAAATCGTGGAACTAATGCCTTATATGTAGCCTTTAATAGCCTTTCTTATATTTTCCTTATGTTTTTCTTGTTTGATTTCAGGTCCCTGTTCCCGCATTGAAGGAGCAAATTGCCTCCGTTACCGGCGTTGTTACAGAACAACAACGCTTGATATGCCGTGGGAAAGTTTTGAAGGATGATCAACTCCTATCAGCTTATCGTATCCTTATGTTCTTCCCGTCATATTGCCTTAGCTCTTTCTTAGAGCTTTCTTTTCAGTTGTGAACCGTAGTTTACTGATATAGTTTGTGTCAAACCCCTGGTTTTGAGTTCCAGTGTCGTATGATAGCCTGTAATTTCTTTTCATTTTCTGGATAAAATTCTTTAATGGGTTAATGTTAGATGTTGAAGATGGCCACACTCTGCATTTGGTTGTCAGACAACCCATTCCACCATTATCAGAGAGTTCTACTAGTAATGCAGGTTAGTTCCAAGTTCCCTGCAAATTTCTGATCCCAAAAATTGCTCCCAAACATCTTTAATATATCTATTCTCATGATATTGTTTAATTATCTGCTAAGGCTTTTTATGAAATTATATTTCGACATGCTAAGTGGAGAACTTGTTTTTTAGCGGCTGATCCTGCTTTGAGTGCTGGTGACAGCCAGGGCAGTCAACGATCACGAGTTTTAGTTGGATCCTTCAACATTGCTGAACAAGGAGACGGAGCCTATTCGGATCTTGGTCAGGTGGGCCCTCTTTTATCTGTTTGATCTGTTGGATGAGGTGTGATATTTTTCATGACGCATGTTCCATGTTTAGCAGATTGTTTCAGCTGTTCTTGGATCACTTGGGATCTCTAATACAGAAGGTGGTAGTGAAGGGATTGATGCTATGGTAATTGTCTATAACTTCCTACGGGTTTCTATAAATCTGTTTTTGATGTGAGCGACTTCCCTCTATTTGGCAGGGTCCTCTTCATGAGATGTTGTCTCGAAGTTCTGGTCCTGGCAGTGCAAGAGATTCGTCCGGAGGGAGATCTGTCACACCAAATGCTGTAGACCAGACATCTACTCCTTTGACTTCTTCACAACCAGCAGTATGTGCCATTGTTTCCATGATTTCTCATGCTACACAATAGTTACGAGTAAGGTGTATCATGTTTTTGCTCATGAGAACGCTATACTTTTGCCACTGCAGGCGATTCCAGATTCGTTGACAACTGTATCTGAATACCTGAATCATCTGAGACAAGAATTTGCTGCTAATGGTTAGACTAACTTCTAAATGTTTGGTTCTTTGTTGAGAACAAATGTCGAGAGCCTGACAGTGGAGCTGTTAATTTTACAGGTAGCAATGCTAATAATTTGCAAGATTCTGAAAATTTAATGGGCAATGTGCCAGATTCTGGTTCTACTACTGGAGAGAGTCGGATCCCAAGACCATCTCATTTGGCTGAAGTGCTGCAGTCGACAAGGCAATTGTTGATTGGTGGAGTAGCAGATCGTTTATCTGTATGCTCTTTACTTTCTCCTTTTTCCTTTTCTCTCATGCAGTCTTTTCAGAATGCCACTTAAGTCTTTGCTTAGTTTGACAAGTCTTAACCAATGTTAGTGGAAATTCTTGCATCGCTTTATGAAACCCAGATTAACTTATTTTTTCTAATTATAGTGCCCTGGGCACAACTGTTTCCTTTTCGTGAATGTTGCAATGTGAGAAATATTAAAGTTAGTACGGGTAGTTCAACATTAGTGACATGCAGTGTTTTTGCTATCTTTTTAACTGACTGACTTGAACTGGCATTGGTTACTCAAAGCCAGGGAAACAAGATTAACATTTTGTATCTTCCTTCTGCAGAATATCTCAAGGCAGCTTGAGGATCATGTAAATGTGACCAATCCGTCAACCCGAAGGTTGTGCCAGTCAAACATGCTTCATTCAGGATCCCTCTTGGAGAATTTAGGCATTTTACTCCTGGAGCTTGGCCGTGCCACCATGATGCTCCATTTGGGACAAACACCTGTGTGTATACTTTTTTATGATGCATTAGTTTGCTTATAATTTTGTTCACAGAACATGATGATCCCTTGTTATGCTAAATGTCAGGATGATGCTGTTGTTAATGCTGGGCCTGCAGTGTTCATATCCCCTACGGGACGAAATCCCTTGCCGGTCTGTCTCTCTGTTTTTCTCTCTCCTTTACCAGTGTGTCCACTTGTCCTTGTCACCCTTACCTTTGTGGCTACCGATCTAATTCTTGTAGTCTAACTCCTCTCGGATGGGGACAAGTATCGGAGGCTTACAAGCAGGAACCGCACATTCTAACCCTTTTGCTGCACAATCGCTTGCCTCTGCCCCAAGAAATATTGAGATAAGAATACGCACAGGTGCTATTCAGTTACTTAATTTCTAAGTAAAACCATTTTTTCCTGCCATGTTGAAAATATTCAGATTAAGTTCACTTTTTTCATCTTATTTATCTTGGTGATATGTATTAGGATCTTGGATGCCCTCCAGTGGGGGCAACCAGAGAGAAGAAAGTACAACACAACAAACTCCTGGGCAGTCAATCCCTTCTGCACCCAGCAGCATTAGTAATCCTGTTACCTCAATGAGAGGGCCATCTGAACCCACTCGTAATCCTGTGGCCTTAGTTATACCCGTTGTTGCTAGGTATCAGCAGGTATCTTCTGGCGACCGTAGCTCTACTGGATTGGATGGTGTACATCAGCCTGGTGCTGACTCCTCTAGGCAGCCACAGAGCGCCGGTACTCCTGGAAGAGAAGGTGGTTTTAACATGACTTCCGCACACTATTCTCCTGATTTATTTGTTGAAATGTTGAAAAGAGGAAACTTTACGTTGAGTGCCTCTTATCTCTACTGGGTTATCTCATTTTGTGTTTGATTTGATGTTTCTTTTTGCGGTTTTGGATTTGGTCTTCTTAGACCATGTAGATGCTGTGTCACCTTAACACAGGCTACGCCATAACTCTTTGCTTCTCTAACTTTGAACATGTAGGTGATAGCGGTTCTGCTGCTAGCGGTCGAGGTTTATCTGAATTGAGGAACAGAATCCATCAGTTTTTGAGGCCCTTATCTCGTCGAGAACATGTTCAAGTGGGGAGCTCCGAGCCTCAGGTTTCAGCAAATCCGCCTGCCACAGCATCCACAGAAACAAACGAAGCAGTTACAAATGCACAAGCGGAGCCGGCAACTGGAACAGATGAAGGGAATTTCATATCAAGTGTTCTCCAGCAGATCATGCCCTTTATATCTCAAAACGTTCCCTCAAGCTCAGTTGAAGGTGCAAGCAGAGGCAGCAGTAGCAGTAGACAAGCCTCTTCAAGAGAGGTATTTGTTATCTCCTTTGTTTCACCTTGGAAGCCTATGCAACATGTCATTTACTTGTGGAATTTGGTTTGGAGGGTTCGGTTAGTTAAGGGTATTATCTTTGAGCTATCGGTTGTGTTTACACAGATGAGTAGGAATATTAGCTGAAATATGGTAATCATCGAGTATTCATTCGATTGGGTTATTGAGTTGTGGTTGTGGATATATTTGAGGTGCAGGAGGAGGAAGGTGCGGAGCGAGGGAGTTCAAGTCGGAGACCGGAACCACCATCGGCTCCAGGGTCAAAACGTCAGAAGGTAATATTCAACTAGTCACTAAAGTTAGTTAGCTAATATACTTTGTTAAGTTTTACGTTAATATGTATCTTAAAGATGTGATGGATGATATGCTTATGCAGAGAGAGTGAGAGATGGTTGGCGCAAAAACAGAAGAGTGGAAGTACACTTTTTGAAGAATGATAGTTTTTTTTTTCTTTTTTCTTTTTTCTTTTTATGATTCTGAGCTTTTGATTGCAGAGATGGTAGTCTGTTTCGATGGTATTGGTGGTTGTTAACCAAAACATCTCCATTTATTTAATTATGTTATTTTCCCCAATGTGTTCAGTGTTTTGGCAATTGGCACTCAATTATAAACACTTTAGGTGCATATATAGATTTTATGGGAGGCACCATTCCCAAAAGAACATAAATTAGAAGTGTGAACACAAAAATGGGTCTTTGAATTGGTAAAAGTTCCACGCAAATGAGACTTAACTGGGTGACAGGAAATTTGGAATTAAAAGGAAATGAGCTGAATTTTTTTACCAATTTCACCATTTGAGAGTTGAGGAAAAGGTGAAATCAGTGTATAAGACAAAATATGTGGAATTATTTGTTTTTATCGTTGCAACACTAGTTTCTTCTCAATTATACGAGATATATATATATATATATATAATTGTGAGGTCAAAAATCCTATGTGGCGGTCTCAGCGAGTTTAAGACTTGTTTTGGCGAAAATACTATTAATGATCGATTTATTTACATCCTTTGCCATTGAGTTATTTTTTGGGCCCAAAATAACACTAAAACGTTTATATTATTATTGGACTTAAGGATTTTTTATTAAAAAAAAAAATTACGAAAATAATATTTTTTTAAAGGTCCATTACTTTAGTAAATATTTGGTTAATATATTATTATATGATATAATAAAACTTTATGGTAATTTTCAGTTAATATCTAATTATATATAGGAAATATTTTTTCATTTTATTAGTGGTTGGGTTTTTTTTAGAAAAAAAAATGAATTACGAAAATAATATTTTTGTAAGGCCCATTACTTTAGTAAATATTTGTTAATATATTATTATATGATATAATAAAATTTTATGGTAATTTTCAGTTAATATCTAATCATATATAGAAAATATTTTTTTATTTTTTTAGTGGATGAGATATCATTCTCAAATTGAAACCCTAACTTTTTCTTATCTTATTCTATAATTGTGAGGTGAAAAATCCTGCGTAGCGGCTTGAGAGTGATTTCTGAAAATCAATTTCTTTTTAATTAAAGAAAAACGAATTTATATTTATAAGGGCCTTATATATTTATTAAAGAAATATATATTCAAGATTTAGTAGTAATCTTCCATATTTAGATATAGCCAAATTTATGGGTGACAATCTTTCATAACTATATATTTTAGGAAATCGATTTTTTTTTTAATTAAAGAAAAACGAATTTATATTTATAATGGCCTTATATATTTATTAAATAAATAGATATTCAAGATTTAGTGGTAATCTTCCATTATAAAGTTTTTGAATTGAAATCTTCCATATTTAGATATAGCCAAATTTACGGATGAAAATCTTTCATAACTATATATAGATTATGTGCGGAAATCTCCTATAATTACCTATATATAATTATGAAAATCTTCCATAATTATCTATATATATTTTTGGGGCAATTGTAAAAATGCCTTTTAGGGATGTCTATTTGCGAAAATGCCACTACTTATGGATTTTTAAAGGCTAAATCTTAAAATTATAAACCCTAAAAAATGTTTTGACCCCTAAAACCCATTAAACCCTAATACAAAATAATTAATCCAAACATAAATGATATAATGAATTTTTTTTTGAAAAATTGCATTTTTGTAAAGATTTTGAAAATGTGGCACTTGAAAAATGGTATTTTTTTTGAAATTTCTCTATTTTTTGTAATTATCTATATATTTTTTTTGTAATTGTAAGTTAAATATATTGAAATCTACCTAATCACATAACATGCCATCGAGTTTTTTTTTACCAAAATACTATTATTTCGTTTGATTTATGCTAATTTGAGCAGAGCCTAATTTTAATTGATTTTGACTCTATTTTCGTATGGTCTATATGTTTTAAATAAAATATGTTTATTTTTGGATGTACTCGAAATTAGTGGTACTGTTCCATTATTATCTTATCGTATATAAAAAAATTCTTTTTTTTATTCGATGAGATATTATCGAATATTAGTGAAACCCTACCTCTTTTGTATATATATAGATCATTACTCGATCCATAATCATAGGTTTGGGATTTTATTATTCCTTTTAGTATTTTACAGGTTTTGATATTCTGTTGGTTTCTTCAATCTCTAATATATTATGTTCTAATATTTTTGATTATTTCGTATTTTTATGTTGTCTGAAAACTTTTTTAATTCTAATTGATATACTTGATAACTGATTTATAATTTTAATTTATTTTAACAGATGATTAGTTTATACTTTTCATTATGTATATAGAAATATCAAATTTGAATATATCAAGTAAATTTTCGTCCTTAATATAATTCTTCCTCGATTCCTATATATATACTTTCTTATTTGTTTGATTGGAAATCAAATCATCGTTTTCTCATTTTTACATTATTTTCTCTTTTTTGTTACATAATTGTAGTAGATTTTGCACGAATTAATTTTATAAACATTATGAATACACGAATTATGCAGAGACATGTTCACGTCCAAAATACTTTCAAATCTAAATTACATATAATCATCGTCTTCTGATACAATGGTGACATAAATCTATTAATAGCGGATCATACAATCCATTCATCACTGATTTTGACCTCCAATTTATCTCATGTTTACACTTACCATATCACTACATAATTGGTAATGCTCGAAGCACAGAGTAGAATCTAAAGAATTGTTTTCACTCAAAATGTTTTTGGATAGAAGGTATTAAAAATCAAGACCATGGACATGTTCAGTCATCTCCTAGTGGTCTTATTGATTTAATTTTTCTTAACTAAAAATTATGTATTGTTACCAGGATCCTACTGTTTTGCCTGGTTCTTTGGAGGATTTGGTGAGGAAAGATATGCTTTTAAAAGTTTTTTAAGAAATCGTATACTCTAGAGAAATCATATATTGGTTTTAAGAAATTTTATACTGTGGAGAAATTCACAAACTTTTTCACAGGTATGAGTATATAGGTTTTATTTAATTAAATTTTTGTATTTTACATATTTTGTATTTTTTTCCTTAAGAAATGTTTGTTTTGTGTGTTTATAATAGGCATCTTTGACGGAAATTGTTGATGAAGTTATTCATGCAAGCGAAGATGACAGTGCTAATGTTATTTTGGGTCGGATTTCAGGATAGTAGTTGTATTTTTGGTTTTTTTCCTTTAAAATTATTGTACGTGTTATTATTATTATTTTTCAATTTTCGTTCGGATTGCTATTCTTTTGATTTTTGATGTTTACATTGGATATTTATGGAGTTTTTTGTTATTATATATATAATTCATTTGTTTTGAAACGTCTTGCATTTTCATTAACCGGAGAAAGTAGAATTGTAATCCTCATTGACGAAAGATACATGGAATCGAGGTACAAAGTAATTAAAAAGATTGAAAAGAAACTGAAGGAGACATTGCTTCTCTTCATAATCAATCTGCAACTTTATTGAGTTCATAATTGATTTTAAAAAAAATTCGCTGTTTAAAATGTAGTTAAATTTGTTTAAGAATATTGCGTATATTTCTATGTAGTAATTTTTATTGAAGAAAATTGTGTATAAAAGCTTACGAATCACGCATCAGGACACCAAATATTCAAAAATCAAATTTAATAAGAGAACAAATTCCTTACATTAAAAAGTCTTAAACTCAGATGAATATATTATAATGAATAATAAGATACAACATAAATATTAATGTTCTCATTGTTTGATTTATTATAAATATGTGTAGTTTGTTAGGGTTAATGCTTTTCTGGGGTTAAGACTCCTCACTCTTAGGGTTTAGTTCCTTTCGAAAGAGAAGTGCGACGTGAATATAAAACCAGTTGCCAACTAATCGAACACTACATATAGCTGAGCTAAATCGAATCATAGTTTTATTTAATTTGTTAGGGTTAAAAGTAGGGTTAAGACTCTCCAATCTTAGGGTTTAGTTATTTTTGAAAGAGAAGTGAGACGTGTAATGTGTTTAACCACCTTCCAAAACCTACACGAACACTACATATATGAGGTAGATTTCACTATAGCTGAGCTAAATCGAACCATAGTTTTGTTTTGTTTGTTAGGGTTTAGGCTTCCCTAGGGTTAAGGTTCCTCACCCTTAGGGTTTAGCTTTTTTTTTTAGTTTGCAAATTTTTTTTTTTTAATTTCATAATTTGCTAAAAAATATAAATAGTATATGTATAAATTATAAAAAAGATGATTGGAAACTTACTTTTTAATGAAAACCAAATATTGATCGAAATAAATTTAAAATAGTGATAAGCGATCATATGATAGAAATGCTGATTAAAAAATTATATGAGAACGATAAGTACGACATGAGCAAAAAACTATCCGTTAAAACTAACCAAACACTACTTATACGAGCTAAGATTTCACTATAGGATTTTACAATATCTTAACTATATCGAACTATACTTTTGTTTACTTTGTGAGGATTAAGGTTCCCGTAGGGTTATAACTCTACTCTCTTAGAGTTTATTAATTTTTATTTGCTAAAAAAAGTATTTGTAATATATATATGTATAAATGTTAATAAAAATATATAAGGTATTAGCATATAAAGAGTTTGATTTGTCACTTTTTATTTTTGTATGTAGTAATCATACCATGGTTATTGTAATAATTTTTACTAAAAGCCGAACGAAACTAATACCTTTTTTTTTCTTCAGCGTTACATCCGAATAATTTATTTTAATAGTCAAACTGAGTTTATAAAGTTCGCCTCATGTTAAGAATGGTGAATCTATGAAATTTGAATATAAAATCGTATAAATCAAAATAATGGTAGGCTATAACAAGATATAAATGATGGTACAAAATTATATGATAAGGATAGGCGCGACGTGATAATAAAAGAACACTTCAAAACTAGGGCACCACCTGCTTAACCCTCAGACCACAACATCAAAGTTAACCCATATTTTACTATAGGTGAACTAGATAAAACCATAATTTTGTTTAGTTTATGAGGGTTAAGGCTCTCATATAGTTAAGGCTTTCATTTTAGGGTTTAATTCTTTTGAATTTGTAAAAAATAATTTTTGCAAGAGAGGTGAGTCTATAAAGTTTGAATATAAGATCGTATAAATCAAAATATTGAACTATACAAAGAAGGATCAGCTCTCCTGTCGAAAGTTATATGAGAAGGATCAGTGCGACGTGAGTATAAAACTACCGGCCAAAACTAACCGAACACTATATATACGAGCTAGATTTCACTATAACTTAGCTGAATCAAACCAGTTTGTTTGGTTTGTTACGGCTAAGGTTTCCCTAGGATTAAGGCTTTTCTGGGGTTAAGGCTCACCAAACTTAGGGTTTAGTTCTTTTTAATTTGAAAAAAAATAAAATTGATCTCTTGATATTTTTTTGAATATAGTTTTAATTGTTTAATCTCATATATTTATTTGTTGAATTTTTAATTTCCTACGAACATAAATGGTATATGTATACATTATTAAAAATTTGACTCAAAACTTATTTTCTATGAAATGTTCTTATCGATAAGGGCTGGGACGGGTAAAGACTGGGACAGTACGCGGGTAAGGGCTGGAGCTGGACGAGTAAGGGTTGGAACGGGATGAGTAAGGGCTGAGACAGGATGCAGGTAAGAAAGACGCACATGGGCTGGGGTACCGACCGTGTTTGTTAATTAAAATAAATAATTGTTTGGATTAAGTTACAATCTTAAAATATTGTTATAGTTATTCATATCTCGCGCAAAGAAAAAGAGAGACTGAGAAACATTATATTGAATATAAAGCTTTTGAGAAGAAAAAGAGAGACTGAGAGAAGATGAAAAATTATATTGAATAGGAAAGAAATAAAGAGAAACATATAGAAAATCAAGAATATCGGGAAATGGAGATTAAATAACATGAATATACAAGAGAAGAAAGCGAAAATGGACAAAGCTGGTTGTGAAACTACCAAAGAGGCACATGGAAAGAAATGGTCGAAAGAGAGCCTTTGCGACGCTCTAAAAGATGAGGAGATAGGAGAGAACTCCAGACCAGAAATCTCATATTGCATTACAAGGTTGTGCAGAAGATCTTGATCCATTGTTGTTTGCAGATAATCTTTCACATTCAGTTATATTTATGAAAAGGTTTATTTAGAGTATTGCAGCCCTTAAATTACATGTTAGAGTATTTCACCTCTTAAATTTCCAAAAACAATGATAGAGTAATGTTAACGAATAATTTCAAACGTTTAGCTAAAAAAAAAAGTAATGAAAAGAATAAATAAATATTGATTTATAAAATAAGATCTAAAATTTGATTAATAAATTAAAAATTATTAATATGGTATAAGTGGCATCATGTTCCTAATTTGTAATATCGTTTACATGTTTTAACAACCTAAAACGCTCATACTGACATGATTAGTTATATCCGTACGAAAAGTATATTAGACATGTGTCTACTAGGATTTTAGTTTCAATTTAGATTAAAAAAATACCTATTTAAAAACCTAAATTATATTTTAATGACTAACAGCTTTGTAATAATAAATTATTAACAAAAACTTATTCCCGCGCAAGGCACGGATACTGGACTAGTAAAAAATATATGGAGGGATTCTATAGTTTTATTAGTGAATTACTAGTATGTATTTAAGAATAATGTAATTGTCTTTTTAGTTTTTTTTTTCCATTTTATGTTGTTTGATAAATTATCAATATTATGAATAATTTTTTCTCCTTCATAAAAAAAAAGAAAATCATCTTTTTGCAAATTTTTTATTTGTTTGTGTATTAGTCATTTTTTAAATGGTATTGTTTGGTGTGGAATTTTTATACATTTACAAAAATAATTGAACGGGTAGTATGAATAGATCGTAACGTAACATATCAGAACGCGTAATCTATACCGGATGGAAAACTCAAATTTTTTATTGATGTATTATATATCTTTCATAATATAAGATTTTTTTTGTTTAACTGTAAGATGTTCTCATTTTTATGCAACATTTCATTTTATTGAATATATTGTTTGACCAATAATATTTGTAAATTTTTTCAAATTTGCTAAATTATTTTTATTTTAATTATTTAATAATACATTTAACAAGACAAAAAAAAAATTCCGCATTTTTAATCAAAATATCTTATATTATAAAACGGATGGATTATACATTTAATGAAGTGTTAATTTAGATAAAAAAAAAAAGAAGTGTTAATTTAGATAAAAAAAAAGTTTAGTATTTTCAAAAGCCCAAAAATTATAATTTCGTATTTGATAGATTTTTAAAGTAAATTGTTTTATGAATCAGTTATTTTTTTACATATATTCTAATTATTCAAGGGATATTTGTAAAAATGCCACTTTTTGTGTCAACATTTGCAAAAATGACACTTTTGGTGTCCATTTGCAAAAATACCACTAATTATGATTTTTTAGAGCCTAAATCTTAAAATTCTAAACCCTAAAAATTTTTTTGACCCCTAAAACCTCTTAAACCCTCAAAACTAAACCTTAATACAACATAGTTAACCGAAACATAAATGATATGATGAATAATAATTTTGAAAAAGTGGCATTTTTGTAAAAATTGTAAAAAAATGATTTTTGTAAAATGACATTTGAAAAATGAGATTTTTTGAAATTTCTCATTATTCAAAAGGATCAAATTTTGATTATTATGTTATTCAAATAGCATGTTAAAGTCTGTCAGATTTTGCACTTATCTTTTGCATCATTAGTTATTATGCGAGATTCCATAAGAAATCAATAATTGGCATTCGCCAATATTCCAATGGCATTGTTTTTGGACAATGACGTTGCCTAATATTCTGGTGATTTTTGCAGTCTTGCAAACATTGTTGTCAGAATGACCAGAACTTTGAATCATTAGATTCATTGTTGTGAGGACTACAAAACATTGGTGCAAACCTCGAGAAAAGCTTATAAAAGCAAGGTTGTGCACTTCTCCATATATACTACACTGCTATTCATTCAAGAAACTAAATAACAATCCTCTTGTTTTTGTTGTTGTGTGTGAGAGTATAACAAAGATTATAGGTTCGTGAGCTTTTATTATGAGTGTTACTGAATAGTCGATTGTGTGGATTAGACATAATACATCAATCGAATCTCTTCATGTGTTTCGGTTTTCCGCTTTGAAAAGATCAAGGGCTTGAAGAAGCCTTTGATTATTTAAGAGCTGAAAACGAAGTTCCGGGATAGATTTTATTGATGTCTCATGGCTCAGTTGAAGGTGCAGGCAGAGGCAGCAGTAGCAGTAGACAAACCTCTTCAAGAGAGGTATTTGTTATCTCCATTATTTCACCTTTTTAACATGTTACATGCTTATCTATTAAGCCTTTGCAAAATGTCTACTTGTTGAATTCGGTTTGGAGGGTTTGGTTAGTTAACGGTATTATCTTTGAGCTGTGGGTTGTGTTTATACAGATGAGTAGGAATATTGGCTGATATATGGTAAATCATCGAGTATTCATTCGATTGTGTTTGTGTTATTGAGTTGTGGCTGTGGATAAATTTGAGGTGCATAAATCATCGACTAAAGATAGTAAGATAACAATAATACATTTTGAGTTTACCAAAAAATAAAATAATACATTTTGAGTTTTACGTTATGTCTTAAAGATGTTTATGCAGAGAGAGAGTGAGAGATGGTTGGCGCAAAAACGAAAGAGTGGAAGCACACTTTTTGAAGAATGATTAGTTTTTTCTTTTTATGATTTTGTGCTTTTGATTGCAGAGATGGTAGTAGTCTGTTTCAATGGTATTGGTGGTGTTAACCAAAACATCTCCATTTATTTTTAATTATGTTATTTCCCCCCATATTATCAGAGTTGGCACTCGATTATAAATAAACACATAAGTGCATATATAGCGGCATTACTGCCAAAAGAACATAAAAATTATTGGGAAATTGGGTTGAATAACCAAAAAAAAAAAATTATAATTCAAAACATAACCAATTAACCTAAATTTAATGAATATGATTATGCCACATAAATTAGTTTTAGTTAGTTTTTTAATTATTAATTTTTTTTTGTTATTAAGTAAATTAGCCCAAAATTATTTAAATGTTGAACATTAAAATGAGCCTTTTTGAATTGGTAAAAAAGTTTCACAAAACTTATAAGAAGGAAAACGAAGGGAAAGTCAAAAGTTTTTGTTAGGCAGCCAAGTCATAGACAATAACTCTAGGTGTCTTAAATGGAACTCTTGCATTTTAATGTTTCAAAAAACAATTACATTATCAATTTCTCTAGCCTTAAAAAGCCATCTTTGTAATATTTTGATAACAAAAGGAAAACTAAGAAGAAAACCAAAACGTAAATGTCATTAAATGGGTGGTGACTTAGTGGTAACAGAACGAGGTTGGTTCCTATGTGTTCCGGATTCAAACTCTCTTTGGGACGGAGAGTTATTCTTTAAATTGGAATATTCAAATACTGATTCTAATACCGAGTAGATTATGAACCAAAAGTTTGGAATTTTTAAGTTTTATAAAAAAACTCGTGTTAAAAAAAAAAAAAACAGAACTCGAAACATGGTAACTAAATAGAACTAAAATGACTTTGATTCTAAAATAACTAAGAGCATGATCAATGGGGGTTGCTTAAGCAAGTGCTTAAAATATAAAATTATTAATATTTGAGTAAAAGGAAGAAAGATAGTGTTTTGTGGGGTGTATTGAAATATAAAATTAATAAAATTTGAATAAAGAGAGAAGATAGTGGGTGTGTTTAAATATAAAATTAATAAAAATTGAGTAAAAGGAAGAGAGAGTTGCTTAAATAAGAACTTTTGGAGAGTGTTTTTATAATGATGAGAGAGTGTTTAAATATAAAATTAATAAAAGTTAAGTAAAAGGATGAAAGAGAAGGTATAAAGTTGAGTAAAAGGAAGAGAGAGTGTGTGTTTTAATAATTTTATATTTAAGATTTGGGCTAAGCACCCCCCATTGTGTATGCCCTAACCGAACCGATCAAAAACCGAAATGTTCGCTTCCATTAAACAACATACCAAAAATTCATTTTTCAATTTCCTTCACCATCTCCAACTACTACTAGATAGAGAAGAAGAAGAAGAAGACGACGACTTTGGAAACAACTCTGCTTTCTTCTCCATCTCCATCTCTCTCGATGGTTTGTGGTGGTGGAACTCTGTTCTACCCTCTTCTGATTACACTCTCCGTTGCTCTAATCACATACAACATCATCATATCCACCAATGCTCCTCTCAAGCAAGACTTCCCCGGCCGATCGTCTTCCGAGATCTCCGTCGATCCAGTCATCGAATTGCCACGTGGCGGATCCAGAATCCGCGGCAGCGAGAGGAAGACGAGGCTCTTCCACACGGCCGTGACTGCCTCTGACTCCGTCTACAACACGTGGCAATGCAGAGTCATGTACTACTGGTTCAAAAAGGTCCGGGCTTCCGCTGGACCCGGATCCGAAATGGGTGGGTTTACCCGGATCTTGCATTCCGGTAAACCCGACAAGTATATGGATGAGATTCCTACTTTTGTCGCTCAGCCTCTACCTTCGGGAATGGATCAGGTTTTGAAATTTTTGTAAAATTTGTTTAATTTGAGAGTGAGATTTTTGGTTTAAATGTTGGATTTTTTTTTGAAATTGTAGGGTTATGTTGTACTTAACAGGCCATGGGCATTTGTACAATGGCTTCAACAAACAGACATTAAAGAAGAGTAAGAAGATGCTTTTGATTTGGTTGGTAATGGATGTTTCTTGTAATGTAATGTGTGGGATGTTTTTTGGTTGTCTAGTTATATTCTCATGTCTGAGCCTGATCATATCATTGTTAAACCTATACCGAATCTTGCTAAAGATGGGCTTGGAGCTGCATTTCCTTTCTTTTACATTGAACCGAAAAAGTATGAGAAGGTGTTGAGGAAGTATTATCCGGAAGAGAGAGGACCGGTAACTAATATCGATCCGATAGGAAACTCTCCTGTCATTGTGGGAAAGGTTTGATTTTTTTTTTCTTTTTAATCTGAGCTTGTTTGTTGCATTGAAAGAATAATTTGGGGATCGGGTTTGAAAGGGCGTCTCGCTAAAGGATTTAGATGTTATGGTTTTTCTAGAAAGCTTTGGAGAAGATTGCTCCGACTTGGATGAATGTTTCTTTGGCTATGAAGAAGGATCCTGAAGCAGACAAGGCTTTTGGATGGGTTCTTGAAATGTAATAGTCTTTTGATATAACTAGTTTCTTATATCGAATGTGTTGTTTAGAATGTTGATTTAGTAGAGTTGACAAATACCTTTTGTTATCTTTTGTGGAAGTATAGGTATGCTTATGCTGTCTCATCTGCATTGCATGGTGTTAGCAATATTCTACACAAAGACTTCATGATTCAGGTAATCCTATACACACAATTTGTCTTGCTTTTAGTAAATTTTTGTGTGTTGTTTTTATTCATCTGGTGGTTATGAATGGAGGCAAAAGTGTATCATCATGCTTGTACAAAATGATATGCAATGACCATTTGCATGCCAATACAGAATGAATACTTAATTGCAGTATTCCAAGAAACTGTTAGTCTAGAGTGAGTCGATGTGGCCAAGGGTGAAAAATATTTCCTGAATCTGTTAAATTTCCATTATTAATATGAGTATCAGGAGAGTGAAATAGTTGTGGTCTGGATCTCATAATGTCTATGTATTGTTGTTGTTTGTTACATGGATAACATTTTTTCGATGCCATTAACTAAAGAGATGATGGACTTTGGTTTTTGTTGTGGTTTGTGGTAATGAATTAGCCTCCATGGGATACAGAGGTTGGTGACAAGTACATCATTCACTACACTTATGGATGTGACTATGATATGAAGGTAAGATTTGTAATTCTGGTTATGATTTAAGAACAAGAGGCATAAATAATAAATAGAAACTTGAGGACTTGATCATTGAGATTGGCATTGATTATAGCAATTATGTCTTCCATTCTTATGCAACTTCCTCTTCTTCAAGGTAGATTTGAAACTGATTAGAGAATGATTGTGATGATTTCAGGGTCACTTAACTTATGGGAAAATCGGGGAATGGAGATTTGACAAAAGATCGTATGACAGCAAACCACCACCAAAGAACCTTACAATGCCACCACCTGGAGTTGCACAGAGTGTGGTATGTTTACATTTCCTGCCTTCATTTTCTGAAAACACATTTACCTATGGCTAGAGCCTAGAGTTGTTGTTAGGCTAGGCCGGTCGTTTTCACCCGGTCCCCGACCAGCCATTTACAACCTTCGATTATAAAATTTGAGCCGTGGGATACGGACAAGCTCGGCGGGTTAGGCTGTCTTATTAGTATGGGATTTGTAGGGCCAGATGATTTCAATTCACCGTAACATCCCTACATATGACTACAAACACAGCTCAGTTTTCTTCATTGATGTTTCTTTTGGCAGGTTACACTAGTGAAGATGGTGAACGAAGCCACGGCCAACATCCCAAACTGGGGATCATAGAGAGAAACAGTTCGATTCGACTTTTACTTTGTCAAAGATATCGTTAAGTTACCCATTTCTCTTCGGGATACGTTGTCGTTTTGTTTGTTTTCTGTTCTCTTGTCTCTTCTTGTTTATGGCTAGGTCTGTAAAATATATATATACAGCTCTTCAAAATAGCCTTTGTCTAGCATTTTAGTAAAAAAAATAAGAGCTTGAGCATCCCAAAGGGTAAAATTACAAAAAGCCTAGACTTAAACAAGTTGTTACAGATACGTTAGCTAGACACTAGTCGATATGAATTTCAGTTATTAATATTTTTTAAAAGAACGTATTTCAAACATTTGACAAATTGGACTGAAGCTTTAAATAAAGATAAAACGGATGTATCTTAAACCACAAGTAAACGACCAAACCAAGCCACAATCCAAAGATCCCAAAGCCTCAATTCTTGAGGCGTTAACATTACTTTTTTAAAGTACCGATCCAAGCCGGTGGCTGCATCCCAGTCTGTTCATAAACCGTATCGAGAACCGGTGGCAACATCTTGTAAAGTCCAGCTATATCCTTCATAGCATTCCCACTACCACCACCACCACCACCAATCCCTTGTTCTCCACCGTGGTTCCAAACGCTAATCTTGGGCTGCAAGTCTCTAACCGCAATCGCATTAGTCTTGGCGATCTCCAGATAAGCTCCACTGTCAATCATCAAGAAGTCTCTAAGTGCAGAATAGTCGTTTTGAAGAGCGTCGAGGAGGGTTCTTAGATAAGTCCCTTGAGCACTGGCTAAAGCAACAAGTCCCTCTGCTTCTTTCTGCTTTGAGTAGAACGCTGCGTCTGCTGCAGCTCTCTGTGCCTCGGCTTCTTTTTGCTTCTCGTATAGAACCGCCTCTGCTTGCTTCTGCTTGTTGTATAATTCCCAATTCGCTTCTTGAACCTTTAAATTGTAATCAACAACAATGTCAAAAAGCATTTTGATTGGTTGTGTTTCATGAAATCAAAAGAAGCATACATACATACATACCTTTGTTTCATACTCAACACTGGCTTTGCTAAGGAACTCGGCTTTGAGTTTCTCTGTCCGAGTCAATGCGTTCATTTTCTCGACCTGAGTCTGAAGCTCAGCTGTTCTCAAAGCCACTGCTTTTGTTGCTTCAACTTCAGCAACCTGAGCATCTTTAGTCCAAGCAGCTTTCTTCATCGCAAGCTCGGCATTAGCCTTAGCCACATCAGCCTCCTGATGATTCTCAAACACTTTAATCTCAGTCTTCACTTTGATCTCTTCTTTTGTCCCTTCTCCTTGCCTCTGCATCGTTATGATCTTTGACTCCGCATCTATTTTCGCTGCGTTCTGGATCGTAAGCCCGTTCCTTTCCTTCGCACCGATCTCTCCTTTCATCTTCGCCTCAGAAACATCGATCCTCGCTTGATTCGCTGCTTCCATTTGTGTTTTCTGACCCAAGTAAGAGAAGTACTCATGTCCAGGGACATCAACGAGCTGCTTCACGTTTGCATTGTAGATTATGAGACCGAATTGGTCTAGCTCTAGTTGAACCTTATCAAACACTTCCTTCTTAAACTCCTTTGTCCCTTCAATTCCATAAAAATGAAAAAGTCTCTCAACCAAAATCTCTCACAAAATGTGTCTACAAATACAAACACAAAAGTGTTTTGTCTGAACTTCCTATGAACAGATATCTCTATATATAATCATTTCTTAGAGTTATATAACCAATATATTCGCCTAATTTATTTTTTTTTCTTAGAGTTCGGACCTAAACCCTAATCGAAAAACCCTGATTGCTGCGAGAATGTAGATCTGTTTTTTTTTTTTTTTTACCTTTGAAGATCTCTTCCATGGTCATGGAAGCAGCGAGAACACGAGTCTCTCCTTCGATAACACCTTCCACAAGCTCATTGACATGATTCGATTGTTTATCGTGAGGCGAGATCAGCCTAGCGTAGAGAATAAGCGCTTCGGGGTCTTCAACGCGAGGTCCGATGGTGAAAACGGCAGGGAGAACGAAAGGGAGCTTCTCTGCACTCATGGCCTGGACTTTGAAAGTGTAGTTGACCGGAGAAACGTCGAAGACGGTGCACGATTGCCATGGAAACACCCATGATTTCTTCGCGAGCTTGATGTCGTCTATCCCTGCACCGGTGATCGCTAAATACTCTGACGCTCTTGCAACCTTGTACATCTCTCTCTAAGGACTTTTGATGACTTTTTAGGGTTTTTTTTTTGTTTTTTGTGGTTTCGTGAGGACTTGCTTACTTATATATATAGTCGTCAAAATGTTTTAGAAGACTTTTCTCTTTTAGAGAAAACGAGTAATTTATAAATGTCACAGCATTTCCAAGAAAGTACTCATCTTTTGGGGGACTTTAGAAGGAATATGTCAACATTGAACAAAACCAACTAAATTAAAATTAGAGAAGCTATATCTTTTTTTTGTTTTTAGTTAAATAAATATATATGGATCCTTTTCTTCTTTTATTTATTTATTTATTTATTTATTAAATGTTCTAAAGGCTCAATTGAAAAATAATATAATATTGTTGTAACTGGCAAATGTTTAATTATATTTATGTTTTCTTAATTACAAATATCGTTATACCCTACGTAGCATGGAAGCGTCGGTGTCTTGGCGTTTCTTGCTCCGGAATCGGAAACGGATACGGAATCGTTCGGAATCGCTCGGAATCATCTCGGAAGCGCGATTCCCAAAAAGAACTGTTTGGAAGCGTGTCGAAAGCGCACGATTCTGTTATGGAAGCGACGGTGGCCGATATCGGAAGCGTGAGTTTCAAAATCTTCACATGTGATACGTGTTAAAGAAGATGATACATAATAACATATTCATAGGCTTATTAAAAAATATTTGTAGCCCAACTTAGCCCATTATAAAGAATATATAACTTAATTAACAAAAAAAAGACTAGAAGTCGAGAAGTCAAACGAGAGTTGAGAACTCATTAGGTCATTATGCTGCTCAGTTTCTAAACTTGTTTCTAAATCCTGAACTGCAAGTGAAGAAGCAAAAGGTAATTTTAATTTTCAAATTTGTTTTCTAGATAGTAATTTAATTTATCTTCTGTGTTTTGTGATTGTTTCATAGTATTGTTTGTGTTGTTGTTTAGTTGTTCATATGTCGTAGTGTTGATGATTATTGTTTGTCTAATTGTACTAAACTATTCATTTAATTATGCTATGTTCTAGAATGTCTCAAGATCCTTTGAATATTGACGAGTCATCTACCATAGATGACAAATCACCTTTGTGGATCTATGTGAAAAAGATTGAGAAGCTAGCTGGAGGAGGATCATGGAGGTTTGAATGCAAATTTTGCAATAATTCATATGTAGGATCTCATAGTAGGGTCATGACTCATTTGATACAAGAGGGAATTAAGGGAATTAAAGGGTGTTTAAAGGTTACTCCTCAACAAAGAGCCCACATGCGAAAATTAGTTGATGAATGCAAAGAAAGGATAAAGCGTGCAGCTCCTAAAATAGTTCCATTGCCTTCGTCATCAAGAAAATCGTCGAGTTCTTCTCTTGATTATGATATGAGCTATCAAGTTCCTAGTGCAACAGAGTCTGATCCAAAGAAGAGAAAGGGAATGGGTCCTTTGGATAAATCATTTCAGAATGAAGCTAGGGAACAATGTAATGGTGAGATAGCTAGGATGTTCTACACAGGAGGTTTATTTTTTAACCTTGCAAGAAATCCTCACTACCGCAACTCATTTGTGTGTGCATCACAAATTCCTGGATATGTACCACCTGGGTATAATTCATTGAGAACTACACTTCTTCAAAAGGAAAGAAAGAACATTGACATGCACTTGCAACCTTTGAAGAGTACATGGAAACAAAAAGGAGTTAGTATATGTAGTGATGGTTGGTCAGATCCACAAAGAAGACCAATATTTAACTTGATTGCTGCAAATGAGAGTGGTCCTATGATGTTAAGGGCGATTAATAGTCAAGGTGAATCCAAAACCGGTGAGATGATTGCAGATTTGATTATAGAATGCATAAAAGAAGTTGGGCATGAGAATGTGGTTCAGATCGTCACCGACAACGCTTCAAATTGTGTAAAAGCTGGTGCACTTATTTCTGCCAAGTTTCCTATTATCTTTTGGACACCTTGTGTGGTTCATACATTGAACCTAGCTTTGAAGAACATATGTGCACCGTTACGAACAAAAAACAATGAAGATATGTATGAAAGTTGTTATTGGATAAAGTCTATTAGTGAGGATGTGACTTGGATCAAGAATTTCATTATGAACCATGGAATGAGGCTTGTAATGTTTACTGAGCATTGTGATCTTAAGCTCCTTACAATAGCTTCTACAAGGTTTGTTATCTCTTTTGTTAAGTTAAATCATTCATTTTAAAGTCTAAAATCATTAGCTTTGATTTGTCACAGGTTTGCTTCCACTGTTGTAATGTTAAAGCGCTTCAAAAAAATTAAAAATGGGTTGCAACAAATGGTGATCAGTCCTAAATGGGATGATTATAAAGAAGACGGTGCGGACAGAGCAATTGCGGTGAAAAAAAAATATTAGATGAGATGTTTTGGGATGAGCTTGAATATGCCTTATCTTTCACTTTGCCCATCTATAGTGTCATTAGAGCTGCAGATACTGATAAGCCTTCTCTTCATCTAGTCTATGAATGGTGGGAAAGTATGATACAAGATGTAAAGAAGGGTATCTTTAAAAAAGAAAGAAAACAGCTTGATGATGACTCTATTTTTTGGAATGCTATTCATTCTGTTTTGACGTCTCCCTGGAGCAAGAGTAACACTCCTCTTCATTGTATGACACACTCTCTAAATCTCAAGTAAGTTACCTAATTTATTATCATACTTAGACTAATCACTTTTTAATTAGAGAATAGAACGCATAGGATAGTACGTATAATTATTAACTACTACGTACGTACGTAGTATGGATTATGGAATATCATTATATATTATATATGTGTGTCTTTAAGTTATTAAATAATATTTAGATAGTTTAGTACTCGTTGGATCCTTATCACATATATAATCGAGAACCAACTCCGTTAGTGTGTGATGTATGTGACGTGTGTCGATGAGGGGATCATTGTTTTTTATGTGGCTTCTTATGTAATAAATTAGCTAATTATTTATATATTTGTTGGATACAGATACTATAGTTCAGAGTGGCTTGGAGAAGAGAACAATAAACAAGCTCCACATCAAAATTTGGAGGTTACTAGAGAAAGAAAAAATTGCATCATGAAGTATTTTCCAAATCAAGATGAAAGGAGAGAGGTTAATGTTGATATTCTAATTTTTCTTTGTGTTTGGAAGATTTTGGTAGTGTCGATGCAATTCATGATAGGTTTATCTTAGAACCTTTGAGATGGTGGGCAGTTCATGGATCTTTGGCACCAAAGCTTCAAGATTTAGCATTTAAATTGCTTGGACAACCTTCTTCATCTTCATGCTGCGAGAGGAATTGGAGTACTTACAAATTCATACATTCTGCAACAAGAAACAAGATTGTTCCTCAAAGAGCTGAAGATTTGGTATTTGTTCACACTAACCTTCGTCTTTTATCTAGAAGGAGTTCTGCTTATAAAGAAGGTCCCAATCATATGTGGGATGTTGGAGGTGATCAATTTGATTCATTGGATGATCTTAATTTAGGAAGACTTGAGTTTGCAGAGCTTTCTCTTGATGAACCAGAGTTGGAAGAGGTTGTGTTTGATAGAGTCGATGAAAATGAGAATGATCAGAGTGGTACCAACATATGATTTTAAGTATTATTTTTTGTTTAAATGAGTTACAATATTTTCATTATGTGTTGGATTTATTGGTTAAGAGTTAAAACTTAAAAGTTTAGACATATTTTTTTAATATGAATTTATTTTTGATAAAATATATTATATATATATATACACGCTTCCAACACGTACCCGCTTCCTATATTTTTGAAAAATTTCGCTTCTGCGCTTCCACACGCTTCTGCTTCCGCTTCCGTGTACCCGCTTCCGATTCCATGCAGCTTAGGTTATACCTTTCAAAAATACCCCTTTTCTTATTAAAAAAACTTTCAAAACAATAATATATTTTTGTATTCTTAATTAGGTAATGTATTCGACTATGTCAGATCTTACGAACAAATTATTCTTAAAATCTCTGTGTTAAGAAACATTCAAAAACTCAATGAATTCTCTAAAGTTGAAAGATATTTTTAATTGACTAAATTTAATGTTTTTTTTTCTAAAAAACTAAATCAATACTTTAAAGACGACACAAGTGCCTCTCCCATGGAAAGACACATCAGCATTTTCAACATTTTTCGTAGTGACACGTGTATATAAACTATCTTTTTTAATTGGCTAACTTTTCCACATGTACGCTGAAATTTAAGTATATTCCCCTTTCCAAACCTAGATGCTTGAACGTCGCTTCCTCGCTTCTTGGCATTAATTAAGCCAAAAACATTGACCGACGCTCAAGATTATGTGTTTCCGAGCTTTTTTTTTTTTTTCTCTCAATAAATTGATTTCCAAGCACAAAATTCCATCTCTCAACTTCTTCTTCTCCGTTTTCGTCGATTACGTCGGTTTTGTGTAGTATCTCGGCGAGTTCCTTCCACAATCTTCCTCCGCACACGTCTTTGTAATATGGGTTATGGACAAAGTCTACCTTCATCAATTTTGTGTGTGAGGTTATATAGTTCGATTTTGGTTTCACATATATCCTTCTTTTCAAACTAGAATAAAAACTGATTTTGGCGTTGTTCGTTTGTCTTTACAAAACCAATCACATACGTATATTTTATAGAGTTTTATCTTTTGGAAGGACTAAAGGTTAATCCATGCTTCCGTTCTCACATAAGCCTCTTTTACCTATATCATTTGGGACACACCATTCAAAACCTTGCCAATCCGATCCATGTTGACCCATGTTGTCAGCAAGGGTCGAGGCTTTTGGATGCAAGCTTTCCCCTTGAAGAATGATGACAAGAATCCACCGAATGGTTATGGATTTGCATCTCATCTTATCGATTACTTCACTGTTCTTAAGTACCCTAAGTTTACTCAAACCGTACATGGTCTTTATAACTTGTAGTGTCAATGATGCCTTCTTCAATGTCTGAATCTTCCAATTCTTTGGTACTTTCTTTTTCTCTAAATTCAGTTCTTTGGTGGAGGAGAAACCGTGTAAAAAAAAGAGAAGCAAAGCGGAGAAACAGGGATGAAGAGGTTGGTACTACCGTGTTAGGAAATAACGTCAAATTTCCGATAAATCAGATTTGCGGAAACGATAAAACACACCCAATTTGTTAACGGAGTTCGGCCAATGTTGCCTACGTCTCCGGACCTGCTGCAGATCTTTGATATTATTATCTGGAAATTTTACAACACTCTCAACTCACACACTAACCCAAACTTATCCTTTCACAACTCAAGAATCAATGATTTTTGAGGACTTAGTCTCAGAGTGAAAAGAATAAAAATCAAAAAAATTACATATAATTTTCTTACAAAGAAAGATTATTTCTCTTATTTTCTTTCTCTTGTTGGGACTTTCAGATTATGGGATGATTAATTGTGAGTGAGGGACTCACGTATTTATAGATCAAATGAGGAGGGGTTGGTGAGGTGCAATTGTTGACTACAAAAAATCAACCTCCCATTCTTGACCTTTGCACCTCCCATTATAGACTTGTGCACCTCATTTCTAGAATGTCCAACATACCGATCCCATTTCCGCCAAATTAAGTTCACACTTTGTTTCTTCAACGGGTAAGACTACATCACACCTCTTCTTTGTTCCCAAGATTAATTGAAAATGTTTCTCTAGCACCGTACGTAGCTCTTTAAAATGAGGCTCAATCAAAGGTGGTCAATGCTCTAAAACTTAGTTGAGAGGACGCATGGTAGAAAAAAGGAGGGTCTGGGGTTTTCTTAATTTCTATACTTACAGCTTGTTTCTATACCCTTGTTTTCCTTTACATAGTTAGTGCGTGGGAGAACTATTTTGACTAAATGGGTTTAAAGCAACGTTGCTTTTCTTTTCTCTTTGATTTGAGAATTGTCTCTGCATATTAGTTTTGATAGATATCTCCTTCTCAATTTACATTTTAAAGATGAAGAATATTCCTCGAAGAATTACGAGGCAGTATATGTTATTCTAAAGATAGTATATCTATGTATGCTTCCACTAAATTCATGGTCACTTACTTGGTGCTCTTATTGATCTGATATTTGTATTAATTTTGGCGTGTACTAAATACTAACTATCAAGTTTGTTCTCTTTGTACTATGAACCTTTAAAATGTTGATCCTATCTCAAGTTGCTAACTACTTACGTAAATTCGTAATTTTTCTAGCCTTATTATTATCCACTTTTGGGAATAAGCTCAAGTGTATAAATTATGGAGAAGCCTTGGTTGACTAATTGTATTTTTTAGATTAATTCAACTCCATCGTCTTCCTGAAACACAAGGAGCATGACATCGGATAGAAGCAAGCAATGGCCTAAGCCCGAAGAGTTGTTGCTCTGAGTTGCTTATATATACAGAAAACATGTTGAAATAGGGGAGTGATCCTTCTCAAAGGAAAGAAAAGACATGGTTGAAGAACTCTGAGGTTCAAGTTTGGTTTATTTCAGAAGAAACTTTTTCAAAATATGTCTTTAATTTTTCTGAAAACTAATAATTAATTTGGATTATGATAGTGTAGCGACCAAATTATACTACTACATTAAATTGGTTATTTTTATAGTGAGCTTTACTTAATAAATGATTTTGTTTGCGATAAGCTAACCTTTTGTATATAGAACTTCAAAACCTTTTGTCATGCTCGCTGATAAACTTTCAACATGTTTGAGTAGTTTGACATATTAATACTTTGGCTGTAAGTCGCAAGGTAAAAAGAGAATACAAAATTCAAATGAAGCAAATATTGAAGCAAAATGAGGTATGCATTAGTGGAGATTCCAGAGACTTCAGTCGTACCTTTTTCTTAATTATATTGATATTATATAACTTACACAAAACATGTGTATACATAAATGGAACAGAAATTATAATCTCATAGAAGCCTGTACAGGAGATCACATGATAAGATAAGGTAATAGACTAATATCTTAAATAAACAAAAATAAACAAAAATTATATATAAAAAGATAGCTTGAATAAGAATGTAAATTACCTAGTTTAATGTTAATAGCTTAAATAAGAATGTAAATTTAAATGAAATTGTGTGTGAGATGTGAGAATATGATTTTTTATTTTGTTTGTAATTAAACGCGTAAGAATATCATAAGATCACAAATGAAAATTGAATGCTAGATACAAAAATAAAATAGCGTAGAAGCGCAAACAGGATCATTTAATGTGAAACATGATTGCTCCTTAAGAAGGTGAGATAGGTTTGCGACCAAAACATTTGTGTATCACAATCTTTGTGTGGGAATCTTTGTGTATCTAATCCAAAATCAATAATCTTACAAAACAATTATGAATCTTGAGATGAAAAATTCAACCTACATACTTCGAGTAACACGAATTTTTGGTATATAAAACATAAAATCCATAAAATCCAACATTCTCTAACCGAAACTAGCTACAAACCTTGGCAGACATGTGCCATAAGTAGAGATAGACTGATAAGTTTGGATGAACAAACATATATTAGTAATTGTGGTTCTTAAAATTCGAAAATTCATAAGGAAGTAAAAGAAAACCACTTTCACGAAAGTTTATTTCATTAGAAAAAGGTTCCCGTAATGTGAATTGATGGATGCTTGTATCATAATTACCTGAGAAAATAAGAAAAGTTTAATGTACATTTAAGAATAAACGTGTTATATATAGTAGACTAAGTATATATTTGAGGTATCCACAACAAGAAGAAGTTGTTACCCCGCAATCACTTGTGGTCTATCTTGTTTATGGTATTCCCGTACATGGAAATGGACAATGTTATATATAAATTAATACTCGATAAATTAATAAATTCGATAAAATAATAATTTATGTCGGTCCCAAGTCGGGCCAATGCAAAATATAGCACAATTCGATAAGATAATAAGATAATAAATATTTTGAAAATCCTATGTAAATATATGGTCCCAATAATATCATAAATTAATATTTGATATATAAAATTTTATATATACACAACTAAGTTATATTATATGTGATTTTAAAGTTGTTTGTTCATTTCTTACAACTGAAATTTTTTATAACCAATTATTATTAGATATAATAAACATAAATAAAGAGAAAAAACTAATTTAAGGAAAATTTAGTTTAACATAAAATATAAAATTTCAAATGAAATAAAATGTTAAAAGATTATGAAAAGTTTTCTTTCTCGATAAATTAATAACTCTATAAATTAATAAAATATCATAGTTCCAATATTATTAATTTATAGAGTTTATACTGTATATGAACTCACAGATATTGTAGTTATTATTGGGGCTTTTCAAGCCCATGTCCAACTCCCCCATTAATATGATATTGTCCGCTTTGGGCCCAGAGGCAAAACCCGCACGAATTTGTTTTTGGACTCCTTCCCAAAAGGTTTCATACTAATTGGAGTTAGACATTACTTATATACTAGACAATTATTGTCTAAACTTTGGATGTAGGACTTTGATTGATATCCCAACAATCTGGTACCCATCTTGTACCGTTTGTACTCTTGGCACCCTTATTCGTGAGGTCACTTTTTTTTAGGGCTTACCTCCCACAACGAACATGTCCAACTCACTTCTCCAGGTCCACTTCTCTGAACCTTGGCTCTGCTACCATTTATTGGGGTTTTTCAAGCCCATGTCCAACTCCCCCATTAATATGATATTGTCCGCTATGAGCCTAGAAGCAAAGTCCGCACGGATTTGTTCTTGGACTCCTTTCCAAAATGTTTCATACTAATTGGAGTTAGACATTACTTATATACTAGACAATTCTTGTATAAACTTTGGATGTGGAACTTTGATTGGTATCCCATCAGTTAACATAAAAATGTAAAAAACAATGATTACTCTGAACTCACAATATTATTAAATATAAAAAAAAGGTATCGATCTATAAATTGAACTTATACGAATTCTTAATATATTAGCGTAGTAATATTATCCAAACAATTAGAGATACCTTATGCTCATCCATGCATAAGAAATGATTCCCGATTGTTAAGTGTGGAGGGTTAATATATTTCGAATAAAGTTTCTCAATTCCAAACCGATGTTATTTAATTGATTAAACCTGAGATAAATTTTGTAAAACGAGACATACATCTCACAATCTAGTTTTCTGAACTTGTGATTAATATTTTCTGAGCTTGTGAGTTGTGACTAATATTTCTTAAGCTAAGAGATTTTAGCTTTCGTTATAAGGTTGTCTTTTGCTACATGTAAGTCTGTAAGATACTCCAGTAAGCTTCTTCACTTGCTTAATAATGGGGTTTGAGTATTTATGCAATCTTTGTTATGACGTTAGGTAGGACAAAAACATAATGATTAATTAACCGGGGTGATTGGTGATTAGTGTGAGTCATCGTAATAGCTAAGATCGGATAACATGGACAGCTTTTTATTAATCTGTGACTTTGTCGGTTTATACGGACCACTTTTGCCTTTAAACCCAACGTAATCATCATCATTTGCCAGGAAGCTTACCTTTAATTTTTGTCTTATCACTTAAAATAATAATAATTATCACTAGACGATAAAATTCAACAGATTTGAATCAAGTCATAGCTGATTGTACTAAAACCGGGCGTTGTTTATGTACATATATAGTTACTGAGTTATATTAATTTTCAACTTCTTAGAAGAAAAAGAATGTGTGTCTAGCTAGTACTGATTAAGAAATCAGACAAAATTTTATTATATACAGTAAAACCTCTATAAATTAATAATATTGGGACTTTGAAAATTTATTAATTTAGAGAAATATTAATTAATCGATAAATTAATAAATATTAATTTATAGAGATATATCTGTTTTAGGTACGAATTTTTTTTAACAAAATTCAAATGATATTTTGTTCAAAAATTTAATTAAATTCATTTGTAAAAATAATATGTATTAACTTGAGATTATGATTTATACTTTTATTATTGTAATAGAATAAATATTAACATCATAATATATTATCCATTTAAAATTAATACACATTATTAGTACCAAAATTTAGAAAAAACATGGTTATCATTCTTAATGTGATGATAAAATCAGTAACGATATATATTATGATACATTTGGAAAGAATTATGTATACAAAATCAATTATCGTGTCTATAACTTATCATGAGTTTTGGATACCGAAAAATAATCATAAAAGTTTGTTTGATATTGTAAGTAGAATAAAAAGGTACTGAAGCAAAAAAAAAATTATATATATATATATATATATATCCATAATTATACATGATTATTAATTTATGATACTATTGGGACTATATTTTTACATGGGAGTTTCAAAAAAATTATTATCTTATCATCTTATCAAATTTCGTAAATTTTTACATTGGTCCGACTCGGGACCGGAATAATTTATTAATTTATGGTGATTATTAATTTATCGAATATTAATTTATAGAGGTTTTACTGTACCTTATTATTTAGGATATCTTTTGTTTTTTTAGGTGAACATTTGTTAATAACAAATTGTTATACTACTTCCGTTTTTTTAGAATGATGTTTTAGATTTTATTTTTGTTTTTAAGAGATTAATATTTTACTTCTAATTAATATATTTTTTTACAAGATAAACTTTATTAATACTAATATGATTTAACTGTCGTGAAAAATAACAAATTATAATTAAAATAATTAGATTTTCTTAATACTTGTGGAACATCCAAAACATCATTCTCTTATAAATATATATTAAGAAAACAATTGTGACAAAAAAAATATATTAAGAAAACAATAGAATCATTTCTTTTTGGTAAACATTCTTTTCACGGTCATCATAATCAATCATATAGTATGTTTTACATCTTTGACCAGAAAACAAACAAAATATTTTACGTCATAATTTCAGTTTCACATTATTTAAAAAAAATAACATTTTACAATCACATACAATAATCATAAATAAATATTCCCTCCGTTTCTATAAAATTAATTTTCAAGAAAAAAATTGTTTTTAAAATATTGATTTTTTTTTTGTCACAAAAAAATTGATTTTTTTACATTTTTATGTAGTTTTAATGAAATAATGATGATGAATTGTGAATTTCAAAACATATTAATTGATTTTGTTGAAAATACTATTGACTAAAAATTATAAAAAATTGTTTAACACAAAAAATGATGTATTTATTTTTAAAAATTAATATATTTTTTTTAATATGTGTAAAAATTCTAGAAAATTAATAATTTAGAAACAAAAAAAATATTATTTAAAATCATATGTTTTGTTAGTTCTTGAAAATTTTGGCTACAAAATATCCTACAAAATATCGTAATTTATGAAAAAAACCTATTTACGCAATACATTATCACATAAATCAGTTTCGTAATTATCCAAAAAGACAAAAGAAGAAAGAAGAAAGAAAAAAAGAAAGCTACCGTTTCGCTCCCGCCTTCACAGCTGTCTTTCATGATTAGCCAGCGAATACCATTTTGCTACACTCACATCACTGTCACACTATCCTATATAACAGTCCGATCAGAGACCCCATCGCTCCATCACTCAACGGTCGACACGCCACGTGGCTTAATCTCATTCAACTGTATATATATAATATCTCTCTCTCTCTTTAACCATTAGTCACTAACCAAACACTCTCTGTTTTTGTTCATGGCGACGGATCGAGAGAATCTTCTCTCAGATGATTACGAAGAAACGACTGCGTTTTGCGGATGTGGGTATTTCCGTAATTTCAGTGTAAACCGGTGGCGAAGAGGAGGAGGAGGAGACGGTGGTGGCTGGAGCGGTAATTTGCAGGAAGAAAGAGGTGAAAATTGGGGGAGCAAGAAACTAAAGGGTCTAAAGGAGATTTCAGAGAAAATAGCGGGACCAAAGTGGAAAAACTTCATAAGAAGTTATAGCAATGGCAAGAAGAAGATGAAGAGAGATGTTGATTTCAGTTACGATTTCAGAAATTACAGTCTTAATTTTGATGACGGCGGCGAGAATCTCTCGCCGGAGAGGTTTGTAGCTCCGGTTGTTATTAAAGTTTGATACTTGTTTTTCTTTTTCTTTTTTTTTGTTGTCTCTCTGTCTCTTTTGTAATATTTTTGATGGTCTTCTTGTTATTTATGTTAATACAAACAAACATACACAAATTAAGGCCGGGGTTATAATAATTACTTGATGTTCGATCGTATTGAGGATATATCCATAGTCTAGTTTGATTAGGATTATAAGTGTATTAGTGATAAACATGTTAGATTATGGCTTCCAACTCAAAACCAATTGGCAATGGGTAGATTGGCTCGTACTCCTAATATATTGCTTAAGATCTCTTTCAACTTCCGATGTGGGATTTTAGTCCTTAATACGCTCTTTCGAGATAATGGTTCTTTGGTCATTAATCTCGGAATATTGGGCATGGAGAGGCGAGATCAATTTTAGGATCGGGTCTAGTTTCGATTGACCAACTTTGGGTCAGATTGATTTTTGGATCGGGTTGGATAGTTTGGATCGTGTGCTCTGATACCATGTTAGAATATGGGTTTCCAACTCAAAACCAATTGACAATGAGTGGATTGGCTCATACTCCTTATATATTGCTTAAGATCTTTTCCAATTTTCGATGTGGGACTTTAGTTTTTAATAAAACAAACTCCTAAATTGTAGGAGTTTCGACTCTCGGTCTATATGTGTATCAAGCAAGCAAGGGAGGTTCGGTATCTAATTATCAGAGCTTAGGTTAAAACAATTAGTTCAAAATTTCTTTAAGTTCTGGTTTTTTTCTTTCGGTCTCTCTGTTCGAAGTTAGATTCTAAAGACGTGATCAGGTAAATGGCTATAGAGTTATTAGTATTTTAGACTTATTTTATGTTTATCCCAAACGGATTTTATGTATATCCCAAATATATATACGTGTACTTATCATCTATCTACTTACACTTTTTGTTTTGGGGTAAAAAAGACAAATCAGTGTCAATATATTTAGATTGCTTATGAAGATTGGATTAGTCGCAAATTCGCAAAATACATAGCCGTTTTACTTTTAAAAATACTCTTATTATCATTACCATTTTGTGGAGCTCCAAGATAAATAAGATATGGAAGCAACACTTTCATCCACTGGAACTGCAACCACCATACAAGTCGATACTCGGACACCGTTGAAGATCCTGAAAACGTTTCTTTTTGTTTTGTTTTCCAAGATGTAGGTGAATCTCCAAACCAAACATTACAAATGAAACATGAAGATGAGTATAAAACAATTTGACTATGAAGTTACACTTTTTAGAATATACAATTACAAAAGAACGCAGCAAGCAAGCAAGCTACATTATCAAGTATCTTATATGGGTGTGAATTGTTGTGACTTCATCTAAGATATGCATTCACTTATCAACCCAATAATACAAGTGTTGATGATGGGGTTCGAATGGTGAAAGCGGAAGACGATGCAGAATAAACAGAACGGATGGAACAAATACTGATCGGACTGATCAAATGATACTGAACAAACAAACAAAAAAATTGAATTGAACCATAATAGTTTGATGTTGGGCTAATTTATGCCCACATTTGAACTGCCATGTTTTGTGTGGTTGGCCAAAAACCAACTCTGTAGCACATAAACCATAGTGTGGACTCTTTTAAAAAAACAAAAATACTTTATAAAAACTGTGCATCCCAATGCTCTCCTCTCACTATCTTATTCACAAGATATTATGTTGATGATGACTATGATTATCTGATGGGTTCATAATAAATCTCATGCAGACAAACAAAAACATTAAACAAAAGCCTGCTATCTCTTTTCTTTTTTTCATCTTTTTGTTTGTTTGTTTGGTTTGTGTACTAATAATAAAATATATGGCAACACATAACCAAACTACGTACTAAGTAATTGCACAAGAAGTCAGTTTTCTAATACTGTCCCCTCTCTGTATAGCCAACTTCTTCTTCATTCTCTCAACTTTTAACCCCTAAACCCTGCTTTCAAATCCCAATCAAATCAAAGCTCCCAATTCACTTCATATATTTGTTCTTTCTACGTGAATCGCTCTCTTCCGCTATTGTCACCTGCATTGCTTTCATCCAAACAAAGTTTCAGACTTGAGAGTCGAAAAAAATCGATGAAGGTTTCAGTTTACGTCTCTTTAAGACAATATACAAGTAGTATGTATACCTTTTGCGTTTGTTCTTCAAGACAGTGGAAGAAGATGGATTGCTGTGCCAGTTTCTCTTTCTCTGGTTGATGAACCAATTGTTTATCTGCTTTAGCTGCAAACCTGTCTCTTGCACCAACCTCGCCTTATCTTCCTCCTGCAAAATTTGATTTGCTCACTGTTAATTACTTGTGGTACTGTGTTAGTGATTTGAGATGAGTGAGTGAGTGAGAGAGAGAGAGAGAGAGAGAGAGAACTCACAGTCGGGTAAGGCCATTTCGAATGAGATTGCCACCATGCTTTGAGAACAGAGGTGGTATCTCCTGGTAATTTCCCAGCTCTTCTCTTCCTTAGTATCTCCTCTCTTATGTCTACTATCTTCTCCTTGTAACCCTTTTCACCAAACAAAGCTTCCACATTGTTAGATCATTTCGTGTAAAAAGTCGAAATCTTGAAACTTCTTGCGTTGCAAATAGTTCATCAATCCATAAACAACTACTTGATTCAGAAACGATAAGTATTGGGTCTTATGGAAGATCAAAGTCAGAGAAGAACAAGTTCTTGATTAGTTTTTGCATATTTTACCTGTTTGAGTTCATGTTTGAGTTCTTGTCTAACTCGTTCCATCAAGGATCTCTCACTCTCAGTAGGAATCAGAGGACCAAACCCCAACACATCTAAGCTTCCATCGAACAAATTAGCATCGCTCTCTACTTGTTCATCTTCATCATCCGACATTGTTGCTCCCATTCCTTCACCAGGAGACACTCCTATCTCACCAACAACAAACACATCGTTTAGCGAAACAAAAATCGCTAAAATGTAACATAACATTCCTAGAGGATTCCTAAATATTCATAAGATTCAAAAACCAAAATGTCTCACCTGTTAAGCTTTGAAGAGACTGCTCAATCTCCCAGCAAGCCATCACAGCTTCCATGGCATGAACACGCACGTGTTGTTGCAATTGCTCTTTGAATGAACACAGAAGCAACACATAATGCGTCTGTGTTATATAAACAAACACAAAACATGAAGATCAATAAACACACAATAATGTACATGACAAAGAATAAATTCTTGAAATTGTACCATACTTATTTGTCTTGGAACCAATCAATCTAAATGTACCTTCTTGTCTACTATAGACACATAAATTCCAGATCACTGTCTCTGTAAACTACGATTCTTGTTTCAAAAAATTTCTTATAACCATCACCATTATTGGAGTATTTCATAAGCTCTCTTTCTCTGGTCCCACAAGTCTAAGATAATGTAAAAATTACATGATCATTTTAATCTCACCATTATTGTATAAGAAATGCTAAAATCCAAATTCGTAAAATTGAGTCGGTGCAAAAATGCTTCAAAATTTTTTAAAAACAAACATTAGAGAGAAATGGAATAAATTTGAAAGAACAAAATTAGAGAGAAATTAGTGGTTACCATGAACTGGTCAAGCTCTTTGTCGTCGCCGACGAGTCCTTGACCGGCGCCTAAAGCGGAGTATTTAGCGACGACGTGTTGCGACTGAGCAAGCTGAGCGTCGATCCTCGGAAGCTGATCGACCGGCGTAGCGATCCTTAGACACGCGACGTGCGCCGACAAAAGCTGCTCGTAGAGAGGATGCGAGAGGATCTCCGCCTTGTGCCTCGCATTCTGCCAGCTCACAACTCCTTCCGCCGCCGTCGCTCCTCCGCCGTCGTTTTTGTTATCCCCGCTTTTCATCTCACCGCCGATCATCGGCTCAGCTCCTCCGGTGACATCGTCGATGACGTCTCCGACGACGGCTGTACCGGAACCGTTGTTGTCGTTGGTTCCGGTTCGTTGGAGGAAAGAGGAGGAGCGTGAAAGCCACTGATTAGCGGCGGCTGCAGCGGCGGAGGAAGGTGAATCGGAGCTGCTCGCGGCGGTTGTGTTTGCGGTTGCTGTGTGGAGGTTTAGGAAATTGTTATCGGAGCGAAGTAAAGCCGTGTTGAGCCAGTTAGGAGGCGTTGCTTCCTGGAAATGTTGTTGTTGCTGCGGAGGCGGAGGCGGTGGTTGCTGCGGCGGAGGAGGTTGGTGTTGGTCGGTGAAATGATTGAAAGAAAGGTCTTGAGAGAGATGATTATGGTGAAACGCCATCGTTTGATGTTTTTTTTTTGGTGGTTTCGAATTTTTTTTTTTTTTTCCTGTTTGTGAGAGGGAAAGATAAAGAAAAAGGAGGAAGGTGAATCTCTGCTTCTTATGACGATTGTTTCATGTTTCAATTATCAATCCACAGGGACTTTTTTATATAATAGTTTTTTTTTGTTTATTTAAACGAAAAAGTGAGAGAAGAAGAAATGGTTGTGTATGTATGTATATATGAGTATATATGTGGGTGTGTGCAGACTACACAGAGCTGAGAAGACCATTTATTCCGATATTTATTCTTTTTTTTTTTCAGGATTATTATTCAAATTATTTGAATTTATATAGCAATAATTGCAATTCTACGAAATTTTATTCTTTCGATAAGTATATTTTAAAATTCTAATTAATAAATTGAAGTAAAGAAAAGTAAGTAATAGACTATAAAATAAAATTTGGCACTATGATACTCCTAATGATACTCATTATTATTTAACTTTACGGTTTTAATTAGTAAAATTATTTAACGTGAAATTAGTTTTTCTTTCATAAAAAAATATAATCAATTTTCAGTTAGGTTATTTCTTCTGTGGGAAAATAAAAACAAAACTGGACATCAAAAATTAACCTTTCAATAATTCGGGAAATGTTTAAGCAGAAAATATTAAATTAGCAGTGAAAACTTTGCGTTTGACAAAAAAAGAAAATTAGTTATGGTTGACAAAAATGTTTTTTTTTGCCAACACAGAAAAAAAAAAAGGTTTCTTCTTTTCCAATCACCGTGGTCCACAATTCCACATATAAGACCAAAAATAAATTATAAATAATTTAGTGTGACTAATGAACAAATAGAAAGATTAGGTCACGGCAAAAAAAAAAAAAGGAGGAAACAATAAAAAGAAGAAAGTAGGTCGTCATGGACTAATCTGAGTCGTCCATTGTGAGTGGCGATTTGATTCATTGAGATCGGACGGTGAAGCAAGGTCGTTGCCTTCCTCGACTGTGTTTTATTCTTATTTTATTGTAATATCATATTATGTTGAGAATATTAAATGTATTTCCTTTTTTAAGAAGACTTGCTACGCGTTCTGTTTCCAGACGCAACGTATCTAGACCAAGAAGCGCGTGTGTCTCACGCTCTGGTTTTATATTGGATACTTATTTTTTTTGGCTTCACGCCTTCGATCACCTTATAAATCCTGGCAGTTTTAGTCCATGTTTGCATGTAATCGGAATCGAATACGCGGAATCAGAAACTTATAGAAACGCGGAAGTGATTTTAAAAAAATATTAGAAAGAAACTACGTGTTAGAAGCGTATATACACATACACAAATTCAATACATTTTTATATAACTTAATAGTAATAATTCAAAATAATATAATTTAAAATCAAAATTCTAAATCATCATCTTCATCCTCATTTCTCTCCACTCCATCAATTTTATTTTAAAATTCTATGTTGTAATTACAAAACTCAAATCTTCTAAAATAATCTCATTCCACTAATCAAATTAATCACTTCTAACATTATACATATATGATTAAAACACTATTTTTAAGCAAAATCATTTATAGATTAAAGACGAAACTAGTGTGTACAAATATCAAAGTACTAATTAGTTTTTGGTTTGTTTTCTTTTTAATGCGAGACATATCAAAATAATTTTATCTTTCATATTAATTTACGACACAAAAAAAAAGCAAAAACTTCCAAAACGAAATCACAAGTTTCCAACGTGTTTTTTAGAACGGTTTTTTCGAAAATAACATGGAAGTGAGATTCTGAAAGCTTCCGAAAGATTCCGATTCCGAAGCGGAAAACAAACCTCTGACAAAAGTTTAGTGCTACCTAATTTTTAATTACGATGGCTACGAAATAAAAATTTATTAAATTGTTAGTATCTTGCTATTTTTATTTTGTTACTAGGTTTAACGACGACAAAAGGAGGACAATTCTTGAAAATAATTGTATATAAATCAAATAATTAGGTGCACAAAATAAATTTTTTCACGTGTTCAAAGCATTGCTATACGATTATGTTATCAAAATCTTATGTTCTGCTCGATAACATAATTTCAAGAAACAGCTTCTTAAAACGTGTGTTTAGCAAAAAAGAAAAAAAAGCTTCTTAAAATGTGTCCACTAATGGTCCAATCATTCCTTATTTTAATCAAAATAGTTATAAAGGTCGAGCCACATGTCATTTTACTCAACCAGAAAACCCGAGGTTGTCCCTAACCACACGTGTGAAACTCGGATTGAAACACGCACAACCCTAATAAAGAAATTTACAAAAATAAAATGTATGTAAAACTTCTCGATTTACATGCATACTAGTTCAGCTATATTTTTGAGAAATTTAAAAAAATATCATTTTTTAAGTTTAACTTTATAAAAATATCATATTTTTGAAATTTTTACAAAAATACTACTTTTTCAAAATTATTTTTTTTTATATTATTTATGTTTGGGTTAACACTACAAGAAAACAGCGTCGGCAAAATTTGAAGCTAAATCTTATCTGTAACGCCCGTGAACCAAAATGTGTATTTTTGGTGTTGCGTCGAGCGACGCAGAGGATGTGCGTCGAGCGACGCTAATCTTTAATCAGACCGGAAAGTCGGGTTTGATCGCACGGTTTGCATGATGGTTTAGCGGAGCCCTAGGGTTCGATATAAAAGGCTGGAACAGTGTCCTGGCCGTTTTGTTGATGAGAAATCAGAGAGAAAAGGTTTGGGAGAGAGAGACTTTGTTCTTGAGAGGTTCATGTGTATGAACAGTTTTTGATCGGTACTTTGAGAGGGTAAACGGCTGGGCTATTCGTGGCGTATTGGAGTGATTTTTGGAGGGTAAGTTCTCCAATCTCTGCTCGTGTCATAGGCGAAAACGGTTTGTCTTTGGGTTGATTATTCACTGAGTTATGGGTGTTTGAACTCGGTGGGTTTGTGCAGATTGTTGTCCGCGATCAGTCGGGTTCAGAGGGGAATTCCGATCGAACCAGAAGGAGTCTGGAGGCGATCCGCATACCGACGCGTAGCTGTGTGTGTCTAGTTTCCAGAACAGTCGCCTGTTTCGAAATTAGACCAGTGGTTCGTCGTGTACGAGAGTTTTAGTGAACGTCATTCATTCTTTTCATTTCGATCCTTCGAGGTGAGTGCGTGATCGTGGGTTGTGTGGGCATATGGATAGATGGAATGCGTTTGATTGTTGTTTTCGTGTGTTCAGTGACTGGGATCGTGCAGGTGACTCGATAAATCGCGACGGATTCGAGCCACGAGAGGATAGGCTCGTTTCTGTAGAGGTTGCGTCGATCAACGCAGAGTTCCTGTACGGGTTCGTGTTAGTTCTTATTGCTTGCTTGTGTGCTCATCCTGGTATTTGTCTTTTGTTATGTCGATACTTAAATAACCTGTAGACGGGATGACCGCTTCGCTGAGTATTTGTGATAATACTCACGCAACTCTTTTTGCCATGTGTTGCAGGTAAAGAGAAAATGTGATCGTGGAATCGGGTAAGGAAGAGGAGATGATCCAGCGTCTCGATTGTGTGTTATCGTATTGTTTAGAACCGCTAGGTTGCTGGTTTGATGAATTGGACTGTTGATTTATCATTGGTTATTTATTGACTCGAATCGGTTTATTTGGTTAATGGGTAATTGTTTGAATTAAGTCGAATTGATTCTGCTGGTTATGTTCGATTTGCTTGTTTAATACGATTGTTGGTAATTGTTGAGAATTAGTATTTATGGGAATACTAATTCGAAGTTTAAAAAAAAAAAAAAAAAACGGGTCGGGTTGTTTCATTATCCGACGCAATTTTTGTGTCGTATAGATTTTTGACACTAAATCGACGCTAAATCGATGCCAAATTAGCGTCGATTTAGCGCTATAAACATCTGATGCAAAACTTCGACGCTAAATCGTCGATTTAGCGTCTGCATTGAACCGATGCAATAATTCGACGCTAAATCGTCGCAAATTTAGCGATGATTTAGGTCGAATCACATCATCTTTTGACGCTAAACCGACGCTAAATTTGAGATATATTGCATCGGTTTAGCGCCTTTCTAGTTGAACTTTTTTTTTAAATAAAGTATTCTAAAAATCTGTTTTTCAAATTTTGTATATAAATCCGAAAATCCAAATTTAAATAGTCTAAAATCATTGAAATACAAACTCAAATTTAAATTATCCGAAAATGAAAATTTAAATGATCTAAAAACAATGAAATAAAAACGTAAATCCACTGATATTGGGTCCTTAGGTTCATGGTATCTTATCGAATCATATCCTCGAATTCTCCTCGAACTGCGTTGGACCGGTAGCTGGAGGAGGCGGTAGAAGACGCTGCATGTTTTCCAAGCCAGCTGCTAAAGTAGGGTTATCTACTGCGATAATGTCAAAGAGACTGGTCAATGCTGAGAGATAGTCCTTCATCGAGGTGTGTTCCGTCTTTAGCCGGCCAATCTCAGCATTAGCAGCGGTCAACTGAGCGGTGTGTTCATAAATTCATTTTTATTTTCCATAAATACATAAATAAATATATAAGAAAGTTGTAAATTAATTTGATAGAGCAATTAATAAATTCTAGTCTTTTATATATAAAATATGAATTACAACACACAAATCAATTTGAAAAATAATTTTATATTTTCCATAAATAACTTGTAAAATATTTGTCAATTCACAAATCCATAATTTTATATTTTAAATTCGTTTTTATTTTATTTTCCATTAAAAATTGTAAAATAATTTCATAAAATATTAATTTATAAAATAATTTTAATTTTTCATAAATTTATAAATATTATATATAACTTATCAATACAAACACATAAATCCATAAATAAATTATAAAATAATTTCATAAATTTTAAATCAAATTTTTTTATATTTTCCATAAATAAATCAATTTAACTTGTCAAATTATTTGATAGAAAAACTTGAAAATAATTTTATATTTTCCATAAATAACTTGTAAAGTACTTGTAAATTTATTTTTTATTTTAAATAATTTATATTTTAAATTTATAAAATTCATAATTATATATTTTAATTTTTTTTATTTTACTTTCCATAAATAACTTTCATAACATATAAATTCACAAATTCCTTTTTTCCATAAATTAATAAATTTTATTAATAACTTATCAATACAAACACATAAATTCATAAATAAATCAATACTACAAATCTAAAAAAGGATTTATTAAACTCATATATAATTTAATGATGAAAAAAAATGAAATTACTAAACTAAAAATTGCAAAGTATAAACTAAAAACAAATTTATTAAATAAAAAATGGAAAATGAAAATGCAAACTAATAAAGAAATATATAAATTCATATACACATTGAAATTCCATTCAATTCTAAAATATCAAACCTAAATTCCTTATCAAATCTAAATTCTCTATCCTACAATTTCATTTTCTATAAAATCAACCCTAAATTTCATTTTTAATAATCCCTAACACAATGAAAATACACATAAAAAAATGAAAAAAATGAAACACATACCATTTGTGTAGAGGGAGAGATCGGCAGAGAGAGGGAGAGATCGGAGATCGGTAGAGAGAGGAAGAGATCGGTAGAGCTAAGGTCGGCGAGAGAGAGAGGAGCAAAAAAAATTTAGAGAAAAAGAGATCTGAGGAGAGGAGGACGATGGCGTTTTTATATAATCGCGAACCGAAGCAAATTAGCGTCGAATTAGCGTCGGAAATAAACATATCTTTTAGAACCGACGCTAATTCGACGCTAATTTGCGTCGATTCGCGGTATTAATAAACCAAATGTTTTTGGTTTTGGCGTGTTGGCGCTAAACCAAAAAAATTTAGATTAGCGTCGAACCGAACATATCTTTTAGAACCGACGCTAATTCGACGCTAATTTGCATCGGTTTTGCGTCGGTTCGCGGTATTAATAAACCAAATGTTTTTGGTTTTTGCGTATTGGCGCTGAACCGAAAAAATTCAGATTAGCGTCGAATTTGCGTCGAACCGTGTTAGCGCCAAAGATTGAACCAAAATGATTTGCAAACTAATTGAATATAGCGTCGGTTTTGCGTCGAATATCAAACAATCCGACGCATTTTCTGTTTTCTATACCCTAAACCCCGAAATATCACATCTTTCATTTAGTGTCGAAATTAGCATCGGATTAACAATACCGATGCTAAATCGACGCTAAACCAAGTTTGGGGTATAGGGTAAAAAAACCGCAATTAATACTAAAACAATCTTAACCATATCGATCTTTGTTAATAACCAAATAATTTTAAAATTTGAATTTGTACATTCATACTTTGTTCATATAAGGTTAATGATGATATATGTAAAACTATATAGGTTTTTGAAATCTTTATTCATTACATGCATTTGTTTTAAATTATGAATACATACTTATTCATTCGCAATTAAGATACAATATAGATAAGATTTATGCTTCACTGTCTGAATCATCATTTGAGTTATCGTCATCCTCATCGGTACTTTCTCCACTCTCGTTTGGAAACTCGTCTTCGGGGCTTTCTGCATCGGTAGCATCCGGAAGTATTTAAGCTTCTCGATTTTGCGGATCTATAAGAATGATGTTGTCTATATCTTGTTCCGGAGTTGTTAGATCCACGGCAGTTTCATATTGCATAAGGGCATCATCAGATTCAACTATAATTCCTCTCGGAGCTATTTTAAGCACATATAACCATGAAATCCCTGTTTTCCTGACCCGTGGATATGGAATAAAACAAACTTGATCCGCTTGTGATGCAAGGACAAATGGATGCTAATAATGTCCGACGCTATATTCGACGCTAAATTGATGCTAATATTGCATCGATTTAGCGTCGAACTGAGACCGTCGCCGACAAATCGACGCTAAATCGATGCTATATAGCGTCGAGTTAGCGTCAAATTTTTTCTTCCCAAATTAGCGTCGGTTTTGCGTCGAATTGGGACCGTCACCGACAAATTGACGCTAAACCGACACTATATAGCGTCGTTTTTTTCGTCCCAAATTAGCGTCGGTTTTGCATCAAAATTTCATAGCGACACAATGACGACGCAAATTCGACGCTATATTTGCATCGACTTAAAATCGACGCTAAAGTTCGACGCTAAAACTGTGTTTTCTTGTAGTGTAATTATGTTATATTAAGGTTTAGTTATGATGGTTTAGAAGGGGTTTAGGGATCAAAACATTTTTTAGGGTTTAGAATTTTAAGATTTAGGCTTTATAAATCTATAACTAGTAGTATTTTTGTAAATGAACACCTCTAAGTGACATTTTTGCAAATGTGTTCACAAAAAATGGTATTTTTGCAATTGCCGCTATCTTTTTCTCGTATCTAAATCGTATATATATTACAAATACACTTAACTTAAATCCTAAATATACATGCATGTACAATGGTGAAAGTTATTAGATTAAAAGATCAATATGATTAAGGTGTAATCAACGGGATTTTTTTTGGTCAAAGGTGTAATTAACAATTTTAATATAACTTTCGTAGCTGAAAAATACTATATATATATAAACTTTCTTGTTTACATGATTAATGATATGATTATTTTATTTATTTTGATATCTCTGAGTTTCTATATATATATATATATATATGTATGTATATACTTTGATATGTAAAAAAAGCTTGATATTTCTTTTCATTTGGTATCTGATCCATTAATGTTAAATTTTGTATATGATACATATTTTGTCACCTTTTTTTTGTTGTTGTTGCATGCATCAGATGTCTGGATTACCATACTGATTTCAAGAGTGAGCAAATCATTTACCATGTTTTTTCGCAAACTTACTACATGTAAATCACTTGAACCAAAATCCAAGTGTCCAACATCAACGTAGTTTTTCCCAGACATCTTTAATAATTAAACTAGCTAATACATTAAAACCACCAATCCAATAACACCTCCTAAATACATTATAATCTTAAAATAAAATCTATTGCGGACAATAAGTATTTTCTCAAATTCATATAAACCTAAAATTTAATTGATTTATCGCACGCTCTATATTTTATACAAATAATAAAAATTAATTTTACACTTAAAATATATTGAAATAAATATCATTTTCATATGTTATGATCAGTTGTACATAAAAATATTAAAATTGATGGCATCAAAATATGCTTATCAAAATTTAACTTGATTATACTTATGCACAATGTATATCATTTTGTAAGTTTATAAATATTAGAAATCATATGATTTGTTAGACATATTTACATATTAAAATAGATAAAATAATATATATTTAATTATTTAATCCCACATTTGGCGTAGGTCAAAATCTAGTTAAGATGAAAAAAAAACACAAACAAAAACAAGAGAAAATACATCAAATACTCACAACTTGTAAACATAATTTTTAAGCGCGGAAATTTGACTATAGTTTTTTGCATATAAGTTGAGATCAAAAGGGCAAATGCCCAGCTAAAATACTAACTCAAATCCAATCCAATTACTTTCCATATATTTTTAAAATACTTTGACATATTTTAAATTATTATATTAAAAACTGAAATTAGTTTCCTATCAAAATTTAGTGGATTAGAAGTAATTAGATTTATTTTTCATGGAATAAAATGGCCAAAGAACACAATCTAAAAAAAATTACATAAAACTAAGTAAGTAAATCATGGATGAATACACCAAATTTACATGAACTAAAAAAAAAAAATCTATTAATTATTGAACTATTAATCTTTGTCAAAGAAAATTATTGAACTATTAATACTACGTTCCACCACAAACCTTTTTAGCCATATAAATTTGACGAAGATATCACAATTACTTGACGGCGACGAAGGAGAGGTAACCAGTGGGCATAAAGCAGTGAACCGGAAATAGCCGGTGGGTAAGAAAATTGCAGAGAAAGAGGGGACCATAAATCACGTCGCTACTCGCGGGCCAAAAAAGACAGAGGACACGCGTCGACACAACGTTGTCTGGACCACAAATGGTCCCCCCACAAAGCAATAGCATGCGCTTGGGATAAGAGAATCCTAGCCGTACATTTGGATTGATGCAACCCCGAATAAAGAAAAAAGATTATAAAATAATTTATTTTTCAAGAAAGATATAAATACGACAAAATCTGAAAAAAGTAATTAAAATAAATAAATAGAAACGTGGGGACCAGTCCTAGATTTTTCAGACTAAAGGCTGACAGCCGCCGGCTTAATGAAAGCAGAGCAACCAAAAACAAATCAAAAAAATTAGAGGAAATTTGTAAAAGTATTCTTAAGATTTTGTGTATTTTGACAAATAACCCATTTTTATAAAAAAATTTGAAAACTACTTTGAAAATTATTAAACTACCATAAATAAATCAGACCTTATAATTTCTTTTTTAATAATAAAATACTATGTTTTTCTTTGTAATTTGGATGCAAGGTGTGATTTGGTATTTCTATGTTCTTTTCGGTATTTCTATGTTCTTCAATTGATGAACTCGTCGCACTTCTCTATTTCGATATCTTTTATCATGTGTAAGAGATAATGGAATCAATATTACCATGTCATATATTAATTAATTTTTTCTTTGACTTTTAGGAATATGATCATCTATTGATTATAAATCTGAAACCTTTTTTTTTATAAATACGACTAAATAGCAATATAAAAATATTTAAATATAAATTTATTTTCTTGTAGAAGATATATCACAAAATATATCTTAAATATATATTGATAAAATTTCGTTGAATCTAGAAAAATTATAAATATATATTTATAGATATGTTTTTAATATAAATTCTTAAACTAGTATATGATTGTCTTTTAATCTAAATAAAAATTTAGTTTTCAAAATTTTCAAAACATAACTTACTTTTTAAATTTAATCAAATTTTTCTGAATATCAAACCAAATGTCCCAAAAAATTATTCAGAAACGTTTTATAAAAAATACTACTACTAGAGTTAAAAACAAGTACATGTAATTGTGGTCCCCACATAGCGCGTGGGCTCCAGCTGCTGGTGAGAAGGTGTTTAAATAGCCAACTGTTTACCTATCGCCAAATGGTCCCCTGCCTACTTCCCACAAAATTCTTTATTTTTTATTTATTTCTGTAAAGTAAAATCAATTTCGGGTCTGACAAAAAAACATTTCCATGAAAGATTTTCAAATTTAATATGAATCGTTTCTGACAAAAAGGAAATCCGTAATATTACATTCAAAAATAATCTCTTTTTTCTTTTTTTTTGAGAAACAATTCAAAAATCTTTAACCTATCAAATTACATTCAAATTTGAAATTTGTTTAACCTATCAAATTGATCACTTCACAAAAAAAAAAAAAAAAGAGCACAGAAGTACAAAATAAATCTGGTGTTTTTATGGCTTAAGCAGAGGAGCTTTTGGTGTTGGAAAACAACGATAAAAACTCGAAAACCCTAGGGTGTTGTATAAATTACTCATTTTCATAACTTTCAAGCTCTAAATTCATCATGATCATCGATTATGTTCTAAAAAAAAGGGTGAGATTATCAACAAATGGATAAGTCGTTAAGATTTATCCATAACGCATCAAGCATTCCAAATTTCCAGTAAGACATCACATGTAACAAATGAAAACACAAGTGAGATAATATGTGTAGTACAGAAAATAAATGACACAAGAGAATTTTTTACGAGGTTTGTTTACTACTCTCCGGGACCACATCCAGTAATCAAATCTACTAGAACCAGAAAGCAAATACAACTTATTCGCAAACGCGTAAATCAAATATAACTTCTTAATTTACCGCTCTGTTCAATAACATGGATTCTTCAGAATAACCTAATCCTGAACTAAACTCCCCCTGAGCTTAGACTTGAGTTTTGTGGAACCTCCACACACCAACACACACAGTTGGCAACGGCACGCAGCCAACGGCACACAGCCACGAGAAACCTTCTCACCAATTCACTTGATCAGTTCAAGCAACACGAACTAGTACAGCACCAGCAGCACCAACAGCTACAGCAGCAACAAAAATCAACAACAAAGACGGCGCCTTCTCTCAATAAATCTCTCTGTATTTTTCTTATCAAAGGCGTAAGAAAACTTCAGCCACGAGTCTCCCTCTATATATACCTATAGAGCAATAATTAACCCTAAAAAACTTTATTTTCTTGTAGTTATCTTTTCCTTCTTTTGCTCTAAAATATATTTTTCAAATCTCTTTCTCCTTTTCTTCCAAGTAAATATATTTTTTATTTTTCTAACCCAATCCACGCTTGTGAATATCAATACACGAGCTCTTCTCCACAAATCACACAACTCAGCTTCTATATCACTTCTTGTAGTAGTCTCTGTAGTACAGTCGACTGGTACAGAAAAAATTCCAAGTAACTCCTCTCAACAAAGGCAATAATAAGGTCGGTGACTAAACAACAAAATGCTTTGCATTTGGGTCATGTAATCGAGAGAAGAGGGTTATAAGTCGTTTACTCTTTTAATGGAGAAGTGCGTCATTTTCACAAACTTTTGATCTTCTCTTCCTTTTCTTTAAAGCTGAAACACATTCACACAATTTCTCACAAGGCATACCGGAAAAATAAATAAAACTTTGGAGAAATATATGGTTACTAATTTTACAAGAAAAACAATATTTAGTTTACGAGAACAATTTAAAAGCAAAAAGCGGGCAGTAGTAATATCTATGTGCTTTTTATAACAAACTACTATTCTACTTGCTATGCAACATTAAAAGATGACACTAAATAATAGAGACAAATGTGTATATTTTATTAACTTAGAGCATGATTATAGGTAGTAAATATGATTGGAATAATATATGAATTATATAATATTAATTGTATTGGAATTGATGAATAGAGAAAAAAAAAGGAAAGAGATAGAGAGATGTTATATTTATCCACTAAATATGGATAATATAAATTCTATATTTAGAAAATCAAAAATAGTTTGGATAAATAAAAGAATTTTATAATATTAAAAATCTCTTATATTTACACTTATTTATCATTTTAATCATACTCTTATTTCGTGGAATCTAGCTACTGGAGATTTTATTGGACATGTTCCCGTCCAATTATATATATAAAGCATGGCTTTATTGGTTGTGAGAGATATTTTGAATCCGACCTTACGTCCTAGGATGCTGATGCTGATATCATGAGAATAAACATATTAGAATATTAGAAGATCAAGTTAACCTTCGATTGATTCAAGCTAAGCACCATTCAAATCATGCACAAATTCCTCAGTATCATGTACCTTAGCCACTTAGATCCCTTGTTGTATCATGCGTGTATTGAACATTCAATGTTACGAGTATCTCATAACATCCAAGGTGTTGGTCTAGACATTTGCAAAAATATTACACAATGGTTCCTTCTTTTCAATAATACCACATACGCATACCCTCTTACAAAAATGCTACAATTCATTAAATCAAAAGTCAAATTTGTCATTTTTTTTTTCTCTTTCTTCTTTTTTTTTTCTCTTTCTTATTTTTCTCTTTTTCACTATCGAAAGAGAATGAGAATTTTTTTTCTTTTTTTTCTCTTTCTCTACAAAAATAGTGTGATGATAAGGTTTAAAAAAAATCAGATTTCTCTCTCTCTTTCTCTCTAGATCTCAGATCTAATTCTGTTTTTTTTTTCTCTCCCCATTTCTCTATGCTAAAATGGTGATAGATGAAGAAGAAGAATCTCTCTCTCTCTCTCTCATCCAGTTCTAGATCTAAATCCGGATTTCATCATTTTCTTTTGTTGCAAATATGGTTTTAATTGATTTGTGTTGAAGATCCGAGTTTTTGATTCGATTTTGGTTACAAATCTAAGGATTTTTGTTCAATTTGGCTTATAGATATCAAATTTTGATTATTTCTCGGTTAGTTTTTTTTATTTTTATGTTCTTCTTATTGATCTAGGGTTTTGACGTTTTTTGTAAAGTTTTTTTACAGTTTTTTAAAGGTTTATAAAATTAATAAGGTTTATAAAGCTTTTTTACAGTTTTTAAAAGGTTTATAAAATTTATAAGGTTTATAAAAAAGGTTTTTTAAACACACTTAAAAAAATTTAAATAATCTAGATTAATTTTGTTCTTGATATTTTCTAAACGATGTAAGGTTTTGACTTTTTTATGAATTTTTTAAATAATTAGAAATTTTTAAACAATTTATAAGAGTTATCTATATGTCTTTAAAACTGAACCGATGAAATAATAATTTATAAGGTTTTTAAAAGATTTATAAAGTTTTTAAAGGGTTTATAAAGATTTTTAAAAGGTTTATAAGGGTTTTTTTTACAAGGTTTATAAACTGTTAAAAAACCTTATAAGTTGAAATAATAATTTTAAGGTTTTTAAAACGTTTATAACGTTTTTAAAAGGTTTATAAGGTTCTTATAAGGTTTATAAGGTTTTTTTACAAGGTTTATAAACTGTTAAAAAACCTTATAAACTGTTTTTACAGGTTTATAAGGGTTTTTTATAGGGTTTATAAGCGTTTTAAAAGAAGTTTATAAGAGTTTTTTATAACGTGTATAAGGTTTTTTACAAGGTTTATAAAATTTTTTTACAAAGTTTATAAGGTTTTTTACAAGGTTTATAAGAGTTTTTAAAATGTTTATAAAGTTTTTAAAAGGTTTATAAGGATTTTTCACAAGCTTTATAAGGATTATAAGGATTTTTTACAAGGTTTATAAGGATTTTTATAAAGTTTATAAGGGTTTTTTACAAGATTATAAGAGTTTTTTTATAAAGTTTATAAGGGTTTTTAAAAGATTTATAAAATTTTTAAAAAAATTATTAAGATTTTTTATAAGGTTTATAAGGTTTTTAAAAAGTTTCGTTAGACATTTTAAAAACCTTATAAACTGTTTAAAAACCTTATAAATTGTTTAAAAATATTATAATTTTTTTAAAAATTTTACAATGCAAATGTAAACGCAAATCTATATCCTAAATGGATAATAATTAACCCAAACTCAAAAATTCATAGTCTTTTGTATCTTTTATCAAAAACGTTTTTGCTTCTTCTTCTCTTTTTAAGTTTGCATTTGCGTTTCTGTGAGAATATTCTTCTTCTTCTTTTTCACATATCTACCAGATCTAATCTCAGATCGGAAGTAACAAGAATCAAAATTCAGATCCAATTTCACGATTGCCAAATCTGTTTTTTTTTGTGAAATAAATATGGTTCATATAGAAGAGACAACAAGATCTGATTTCCAGATAACGAAATCTGGGTTAGAAAGATAAAAACAACGATGAAATCTGAATTAGAGAGAGAGAAGAAGAAAAAAAAGTATGAAAGAGAAGAAGAAGAAAACAGATCTGGTTCAACAAAAGAAAAATTTGTAATTAAAGGTAATCTGAGAATATACAGAAAATGAGTGACACTCTTGTAAAAATTGCAAAAAATAACATTTTTGTAAAGTGGCAATTTTGTAAAGTGGCATGAGAGATGTGACATTTTTTAAAATTTCTCATGAAATAATTCTGAAAATAAGTTAGTGAGTATGGAGAGCTCTCACTCTCGGTATCATCTAGGGGTCTTCTTCAATCGATGTAGTTGTAGTATTTCTTCTAGTCAGGCTCGAGCTTTCCGAGTGATGTATTGATCGAAACATGAATTATTGTGATAATGTTCAGATAAAAATAAATAAATTATTTGTAGACAATGTTCAAAATTGTTATATGTATTTTTGGAAATTTTCTTAAAATACCTTTTTTTAATCACGATTTTTTCATTTGTATACTAATTACTAAAAGACGACGTTGGATCGAAACCATTTAGACACATAAACAAACTGTAAAAACCAGCACATTGGAATGTTTCATATAGATACATCATCAATATATAGAAATGAGTGGTGACTAAGTTTTAGAAGCTGATTCACCTATTAGAGATTATATGTAAAAGTCTTTAATTTGTAGAATGTGGGTTAAATGTAAGAAAATGAAATCTATAGAGTTCTCAATTGAGTTGCCGACAGTGGAAAGAGCCTATATGATTTTGTCAAACGGCTTAGTTAAAATTGTGGGGTAGAGTTGGAAGCAAAGTGTAGATAATTGACAAATATTTTCATTAAACATTGTAGATAATCTTTTACTGATCAAAAGCAATAATTTAATTTGATGGGTTTATATTTTCTTACACACAAGACACTCATATACCACCCTTTGTCAAAGTCAAGTCGCATTACTCATGTTGGTCTTTATTCATTGCCAAATTATAGTATACGTCATTGACAACATGCATCGAGCTATTAATTTAATATATACTCCATACAAATATATACAGTACGTCTTTTAGGTCTTTGCAAATCAAAATATATAGTACGTAAAATATTTATTCTTCCTCAAATATATATATATATATATATATATATATATATATATATATATATATATATATATGTTTTGACATTTAGTCTATTTTTTTCCATTGGTTATGGCTTAGCTGCAGCAAATATGTCAAACATGAATTGAGACATAAACAATTTTGATTTGAAACCAACATTATTGATATTTTGATTCCACTTTTAAAAATATTTAGGTTGATTCCAAAAAGTTAAATGCAACTGCAACATATATATCTTTGGTTCTATTGTATTATTTGGTCGAATTTGGGGTCTACTAATCTTCTTGGCCGGGTCTGTTAATATTTTTTTAAAGTTCGAGCAGATTAAACAAAATTAACAATGGAATTTGATAAACACAAATCATTATTCAGACATTAAATTATACTAAAAATAATCAGATTTCACAGTAAATAATCAATCAAACTAATAGAGGCATAAATAGGAACAAAAACTATTGAACTTAATTTTTTTCTAACTAGTAGAAACATGTAAAGAAAGTCAAGAGGAATAAGACATAAGGTATGCTCTTCGAATTAAAACCCCCCAAATTAGACTGTTCTCCATGAAAAGTGGACCACCAAAAATAGAGAAAAAGCAAAGACAAATAAGTATTTTCTTTCATTAATATTCAATTCTTTAATGGACCACTTCTCCACTCTTCTCTTCTTTCATTCTCAATGCTTCTGCCTTTGGCCATACCATACCACTCCCACATTGCTTGCTTACTTTTGGTCATGAATTTGACACATTTTAGTATCTTAGGCCATTTTCTCCACCTAAAGTCGGAAAGAAGATAAGCAATGATCTATCTCTGATAGATTCCAGCTGGTTCTTCTGTTCTCATTCAGGATATGAAAGCATAATTTCGATATCCACAAAGACATTGGTCGTTATGAAGCAAGGTTCCAAAATTAGTCTAGTCTCTAGTCAATGTGGTCATAAAACTTGGTGAGCTCAAAATGTTAAACTCACTGGCCTTGGCTTAGAGTTAGTGGGATATTAAAATGAGTTGAGTTAATGACATGGTAGTACCAACTACCAAGGATCGATGTAACTAGGTTCTTAGAAAATGATATGAAATTGAGAGGTTCGGATAGTACAAACCAAAAGTAGATATCTAATAAGCATATTTTAATTCGGTTAAAATTATGTAAAGCACGCCATAAATATTCAAGATTCTAAATTGGATAGATGTTGCAAAATGAGATAAATGCATTTTACGTGTGGGTTTAAATTAAACAAAGATGAATTTTTAACGATGTAATAATGTAGCTGACAGAGATTATAAATCGATGTTTGGCTTATCCTTAGTTATGTTGTAATAATATTCGTAGCTAATCAAGATTAGGTTAGACATTAAGTCTAAGGGATGTCTATGAAAATTTTTGTTTGGAAGACAATGCGATGTTATTCGCCATCTGTTTTTTTTTTGTAGGTCTAGTTTGTGATTCCTTTATTGGATTTAGTTTATGATTCTTTCACTGGGTTTAGGTTTTATGGGTGAAGATTTTGTTGAAGTTTTTTTTTTCTCGTAGAAGATCTATAGTTTGTTAGTATCTAGTAGGGTCAATTTTGGCCATATATTTGATTTAAGTTTTGCGATTCAAAATTATTCAACGACGGTTTCACTGAAACTAACTCGGAACAAAATTGACAAAGACAATCAAGGAAGGAGATTAATCTAAATTAAGAGAATTGTTATTATATTATCGTAATAGATATTGGAAGTCCGGCTGCTAAAGTGGATTCGGGAACACGTAATCGTCTACCTTCGGTTTGAAACAAGATCATCTTGGTATCGCTAATGTGTCGTCAATGATTATTGTCCTCACTTGATTTCTGGTGTGGAAAAAGACCATTAGTTTCTTTTTGTATAGCATTTGTTTAACTTATTCGTTGATATAATCTGTTTTAAATCAGTTCTAATAAAACAAAGTATTTAATTCGGATTGTCCTAACTCCCAAGTTATGTTGTAACTAGATTTTGATCCACGTCAAGCGTGAGATTAAATGAATAAATATATTTTAAAATATAAATGTGTCTGACAAATCATATGATTTCTAATATTTATAAACTTACAAATTGATATGCATTGTGGATAAGTATAATCAAGTTAAATTTTAATCAAACATATATTTAAGTGTAAAATTAATTTTTATTATTCGCGTAAATTATATAGCATATGATAAATCAGATAAATTTTAGATTTATATGAATTTGTTGGACATAATAAACGAAAAGCAATATATATTTTCCAATAATAAAATGTGTAAATATTTTATTTATATCATATTAATCTAAATACATATATACACAATAAATAATATAATAATAAAAAGTTTTTAAAATATAAAAGAAGTTTTAAAAATAGATGACATGGTAAATCTAAAAATTATATTTAATTGGACTTGCAAAACATGTATTAATGGGTTTATGTTATAAAATTAATAAGAATATGTAGAATTAATTGACATGTTTTTATTGGTTAATTTGAATGACATATTTCTTGAAACTCTCATTGAGTGACACATATGATTTTCAGCATACACAATGATGATACAACATGGGTATCATTAAATATAAAATTATAAAAACACTTTCTCTCTTATTTTTACTCAACTTTATACCTTCTCTTTCATCATTTTACTCAACTTTTATTAATTTTATACTCTCTTTAAATATAAAATTATTAAAAACACACTTTTTCTCTTTTCAAAAGTATCAACTATTTGATACTCTCTCTCCAAATATATTCACTATCTCTTCTCTTTATTCAAATTTTATTAATTTTATATTTCAATACACCCCATTATTTCAATCAAAAACACTCTCTTTCTTCTTTTTACTTAAATTTTAATAATTTTATATTTAATGATACCCATATAGTATTATCACTACTTATGCTCTTAGTGTCTCTTCAATTAATATATAGAGTATACAAAGGATAACTATACTAATACGGTCATGGTGCCTCCTTATACATATTTAGGGAGCCCATAAAAAACTGCAACAGATTGCATCAAAGCCCATTTACATATATATCAGGCTTTTCTTTTGTGGGCTAAAAATAAGAATTTTAGTATTCGATTTTGGACATATTTTTGGGTTTGCTATTTTTCAGTTTTCAAATCTAAACCAAGTAGGACCGACTCTCTCTATGAGCAGGCCAGTCCGATGTTGTAGAGGACATATATTTGGGTGTGCCTTATACTTTTTATTCTTTTCTTTTAATAAAAAGCATTTAGTCTCTAACTAATAAGTAATAACAGTGACATACTTGTTTTTGTTTTCATCTCCTAATAATTAGCACGAACACTCTTTTGCCCCTTGTGCTAATATAGACAAACAATACAAATGGCTCTTTATGTTTCTGCTACAAAAAAGAAAACATAACAAAATTATATTCTTCTCTTTGTTTTTCTCTATCTTATACATTGCTTATGATCTTTATAGAAACACCAACTCGCAATGGAGATACTTCCTTTAAGGAATTTCTAAGCAGAAAGATCTCTCTTTTGCCTTTTCGAGCTCCTGTGCCCGCTGCAAAACCCGAGCCAAAGATGATCAAATCAGAACACCTCATTCTGATCGAACCAGATTCTCAAACCACTTTGTTCCAATGAGTTCCTTCACCTAAGTATTCTCATCTCATATATTGTTGTTTCCACACCACCCAAATACGAGTAGTTGTCAACATTTTCCTCACATGGCATTATGTTCAAGTCAGGTAGCAGGAAATTGCCATCCGCCTTGCAATTCTCATTCTGGATATGAATCTTGGAATCCATCTGAACATAAAAAAAGAATCAACACAAAGGGCAAACACAAGAAGTAGAGCAAACTATAAATCTGTGGGTGTTCACCTTCCTTCTCTTCAAGTTCTTGTCCTCGATGCCTTGCTCACTGAATGCTGATCTAAGTGATGCAATGTCCTGTTCATAAAAAAAAAACACAGTCAAAGTTAATTTCCTCAAACGAAGCAAAAGAAGATGAACAAACAAGTCAAGAACCCAAAGCAAATCAGTCAAGAAGAGTGGTAAATAGATTCAAGAATGAGGCACCTTTTTCCTTTGCAATCTCTTGACATGAAAATCCAAGTCAGAGGTTACAAGAACCTGCAAATAAGAACAAGAAAAGTTTTTAGTAAAAAAGTCACACAAGAAAGAAAGAAAACAGAAGTTGAAGTCTACCACCACCACACACAAAAATTCAATGTTGGTCCAATGTGATGTGACCATATAACCTAACTTCTTTTTCTTATCAAAACGCACTTCACACAACTTATCCATATACAACTCCCCCTCCATTGGCATTAATCTAGATTTCGTTTGAAAAAAATTGTAACATTTTTCTTTGAAAATATCCTCTGGTTACTGAATTATCACAGTCAAAGCCAACAAGAAAACTATGGGGTCCATTGTGATTTTTTAATTAAAAAAAAAACAGATCTAGATCGTAATTTTTTTATTATTGCCAAAAAAAAAAAAAAAAAACATATCCAAGATTTTATAAACAATAAATGTGCAACGAAGAAAATGATTTAATTGGGTATTAATACGCCGGATAACTAGTACCACTCAAATCACACCAAACAAACAAGGCCAAACGGCGACGTATCACACTTTTTCTTTTCTTTTTTTCTGCCTAAAGGAAATGACCAGAATACCCTCTTCAAAGGAAACTGAAGAAGAAGACGAAGACGAACAAGAAGAAGCGACGTCGTTTTCGTGACAGATTCAGCTCATCGGAAATCGAGAGAGAGAGAGAGAGGAGGAACGAACCTTGGATCTAGATCCGACGGAAAATGAGCCGCTGATTCGGCGACTGGTGGCTTCGTAACCGTCGACGTAAGCAGACGGAGAAGAAGAAGAGCCACCGCAACCGCCGCTCCAAGAGAGAGGAGTACTTGGACTACATGTCGAGTCTTCAGCTTCTTTTCTCGAAGATCGAGAACGAGGCTGCCGGATTCCCCACCGGAGCGACGTTACAGTCCGATTAAGAGGCGTAATCACTTTGACTTTGGCTTCTTTAAGCCTCACCAAAAGCTCCGCCACAACTTCTCCGTCTCTCATCGCTGACTTCGTCCAGTCATCAGCCATCTCTGAATCGCGAGCTTTTTCGCAGTGAAGAAGAAGAAGAAGACGAAGCTAGAAACAAAGCCAAAGGTACTGAAAGATACTAACTTTGAGAGAGAGAGAGAGAGAGAGAGAGAGAGAGAAAGAGAGGGTGAAGAAAAAAGGTGTGATAGTGTGATTTTTTATTGTTAATATTCTAATCGTTACTATACTCTTTTGTTTTTATTATACTTTCTTTCGGATATTTTAATTTAAATTTCTATTAAAATATTAGTACGTGTGGAGTTGTGGGATAATTATGTGGGACCCAATTTGACAATTGCCAATTAACAAATTTTATACGAAAAATTTACTTATTTTAGATTGGACAAAAAAAAAGAAGAAATTGTCATTTTTTCGATTGACTGTTTTATTCGAAATTTTACATTTTTTTAATAATCTTTTTTCTTGATCAGTTATGTCTCTTGATGATCTTATGAATACTTAACCAAGAGTTTGGTATTTCTATTAGTCGAAGAAATAAATATAGAAGAAAATGGAATGAATAATTGACACTTTTGCTTCTAGCTAGATGGAATAAATAAATAATATAAAGATATTCGAAGCAAAAGTGTCTCAAACTGTCAACTATGAACCTACGTAAAAAACATGTAGAACAATGAAACTCTATATTCGTGAATACCTCAAAATATTTAGCACAGACGAATGTAAGTAGCAATGAATGATCCTATTCCTCGGGAAATGTTACATTAGATCCAAAGGAAAAACAAAGATGTATCCTTGGAACCAAATGTCTTTTTCTTATTCATTACTCAAATTCTTAAGGAAGCTATAGCTTTGGGGCTTAGGTTTCGTTGATGGACCTAACAAGTAAGATAATGGACTGTGTGAAACAATTATTGACCCCTCCCACACACATTGGAGTAAGCATTGGTATTCGGGTACCTATTTGGATTTCGGTTCAGTTAATTCAGTTTTCGAGTTTTCGGTTTAGGAATATAATATCCATTCAGTTATTTTGAAATTTTGGTTCGATTTTAGTCGGATTCAGTTTCGGTTACCCGAAATACTTAAAAATATCCAAAATATTCATAATTACCCAATTTTTTTTATTTAGTTCTATTTAATTATATTTAACTCAAATTATCCAAAAATAACAAAAATATATAAAATTTATACTTAGCTAATTAAATTGTTATTTTTATATAAATATATCCACGATACCCAAATTGACCGAAAAACAAAAACGAATGCCTAAACTATATGAACATACTCGATCTTAAATCTAAATAAATTTAGGGTAATTATGTTTCGTGTACCGTTCGGTTAGGTTTTGGGATTGGTTTTAGAAGTTTAGAACCCATTCGGGTATTTTAAAAAATCGGGTTCGGTTCGGGTAATTTCGAATCGGGCTCGGTTCGGTATGTCGGTTTCGATTTTTTTGCCCACCCCTAAGTAAGATGACAATTTTTTTTAATCGTCTAGAACAATTACACGAACGATTATATAGCGAACAATTTAAGTCTTGGCCTGCGGACCACTCCAAACAACGATTATCCTTTGTAGTTTAGTTCGTTATTCAATAAATGAATTTGAAGATGAAATCATAAATGATAGCTTTTAAAGTATTTTCAAGATTTCATGGGATTTATAATTAATTACACCAAAATCACACCTAAATTGAAGGGAACTGGTTTTTCACAAATTTTTATTCCAATTCAATTAATTTTTTTTATAATTGACAATATCATGAAAGGAATTGTAAAATTAGATAACAGTAATGGAATTGGGAAATCAATCAATTTAACACTACAAATACACAATACAATAACACATGAATATAAAAAAATGTACATATTACATAATTGAATAACACTAGAATTCATAGAATTTAAATGCTTTCATACTAATTAAATTATGTAATTGAATACCCCACCTACGTAAAATTCATTGTTATTGGCACGAGATGTTACCTAATTGCTATGATTTGGCAATAAAGATATATAAAATCATACCATACATGCAAATTTACACATATTATATATGCTAATTTTGACTAAAAATTAACTACATATCGTTGTCATTTAAACTCTTCTAACCTTAATTTTCTATAGTCAAATCTTGCATTCAATCTAATATATATTGTAAGATTTCTTTCTATCTAATGAGAATCTTATAAGTGTAAGAGTCATATAAATAAACAATTTCGGACGTGTTATTTTTCACAGCAAAATTAACAATAAGAAATAATATAATGAATATGACAAAAGCTTTTGTGATTTATGTTCTTGTAGTGGTACTAGCAACGTCGTTGTCCAACTCCAAAGCTTTGGCCTCATCGGGTATGTTGTTATCTTTGATCATTTTCAGAGTATTTTTTTAATATTCTCTTTTAAAAAAAAACAAATTAGTAAAACCAGTTTATAGTATATGTGCGTAAATATTTCTTTTTCTTTAACTTGGTTGTATTCATGCAGTGGTCAATGGATCTGGATACGATTATTGCATTAAACAACTTACCCAGGTCCGGCCTGAGGACAAGCGGGTCAAACCCATGCTTGTGGCACTTGTTTTTATATAAAAAAATTCGGCTCTCAATTTCAGAAAATATTTTTTAGTCTAGTGACTACTGGTATAGCAGTTATTGGTTACAGTCAATAGTCACAGATTCGAGTCTTGTACTTATTATTTTTTTTTTTAATAGACTAAGAGTTTTAAGATTTAAATTATGGAAACATATATAGATTAGGAACTCGCCCTAGCCGCTTCTCCAAGGCACAAGAATCGAGGCACTCACACCAAATCATATCTCCGACGCCGGTGAAGCCATGGCTCCAAGAACATAAACAACGTCGTGGCTCGGACCGTTGCCCCTGTTACCGGTTTTCTCTATCTTTGTTCGCATGCTATGGTTGTTTATGTCTTGGATTTTGTTCTTGTCTCTACCTCCGGTCACCGTAAGAGAAAGAAAGGCACGAATTGGGTGGTTGGAGGCTCGACGTTGCCTCTCCAGCGAGTTAGGCTTTTAACAACCATTGTTGTCTTTCTTCTCTTCTTTGGTTCGGATTTCCTCTCGGTGATAAACCGTAGATCTTGTCACCTTCGCTCTGCCAATCTCCACCTATTGCAGATTGCAACCACCATTCCATCTCTACATCTTGCCGTTGATGTCATTCTCAGCTTCCGTACCGGTATTATCGTTTTCTCCAACATGCGCTTCTCGGGATTTACACCGGAAAAAATGGAGAAGACAAATGGTAATACTTGCTCTGCCGTCGGTCTTCGATTCAACACCACCGCAACCCAGGTTCGGTGGAACCATCGCAAGCTCCAACAAGGTTCAGACCACTCTCCGCCGCGAGTAATACCGGTCGAATGCTCACGCCGCTGCTGCAACCTGTCGTCACGGAGGAACCGCCTCCCACTGTCGCTTCTTCCATGCCACGAAAACCCTAATGTTTGGGCTAGGCCCATTTCATGTCTTGCTCTTAATTGCCCATCAGGCCCATTCTCTAGAAAATCCAAGCCCATGTCACGTGATGATGATTTATCTGCTGAAAAAGAAAGGCTCGATTTATCAAGGATGATTTATGACTCCAATATCTTCTTAAATCTAAGAAGATCAAAATTTTCAAGAATTTCAAATTTTGTATCTCTTGAGCCCGGTATCTTCTCTTCCGAGAGAAAATCAAAGTTTTATGGATTCTCAAATCCTGTAATTTTTTCCCTTTGGGAGAGAACTCGTTCGCCTTTTCTTACTTCATTTAGAGTAAGATCTTTCTCGGAATCAAGCCCGAGCAAGTCCCTAACCGCCTTGTATTCTTATGTAATGGTCCATATGGAGCCGGAAGATGCAACAGGTTTTGCCTTGACGAAACTTGGAGGTAAGGGTAGTCTTTCAACGTCACCGTTCAAAGTGACCAAATTTCCGCTTTCTAGCTTAGCCGTGAATCCTATACCGACGCATCGAGATGTTTTCTTTGACTCACTGTCGTATAACTATGATGTTTCTTTTGCTTTGATGTTTATTGTTGTTATGTACTATGATATGAACCGATGTAACCCCGAACTTTAAGTGAATGAAAAAAAAAGTTGCACAAAAAAAAAAAAATTATGGAAACATATAATACACGCAAATAAAAAAAATTGCTAATTAAAAACCTAATCACCGTCGTCGACCAAAAAAAAAAATTCATCGGCTTCTTCTTCTTCGACTCTCAAACAACTTTATCTCTATCGCTTGCGTCGGCCTCCTCTCCAATCGTTGAATCTCTATCTAAAAGTCGTGGCGGTGAGTTTGATAAGTACTGATTTCCGTTTGATTTAGAAACGCATAGTTAATATTTTGTTTGAAATCAATTTGACTAGTTCTGTATTGTTGTCTTGTTGAAGAATTGAATCTATTTATTGAGTTATGTGACATGCAGGCCTCGTGACACTGACATGTCATTGTGCTGAATTGATTTCATGATTTCAAATTTGTAGAGTTTTTGTAAATTATCGACAAAATTAAGTGTTTATAGTGAGACTTTGATGTGGTTTAGTACTGATGGCTAGATTAGGCAGAATTTCGTCTTCTTCTTAAACTAGAATAGTGAGATTTAATTATTGTTTAGTTTTGTTTGTTTCGTTGTTTGTTTATTCATAATGGTTTCTATTAACAAATATTTTAACTATAGGAAAAAATGATTTCAAAGCAATGTTTTTAAAACCGGACCGGCGACCAAACTGGAAAAACTTTTGGGTCATGGATTAATGTGGTCCGACCGGATCGAACCGGTTGAACCGAATTTAATAGTTTTTAAAAAAAATAGTAATATAAATAGTTTTTGTATAACTATAATATCCAAATATATAATATAGCCTTTGAATAAACATATTTTTAAAAATTAATCATAAAAAAAAAATCATTTTAATAACAAAAAAAACTATTCAAAGACAAAGTTTAATAAAAAATAGTTAAGTTTATATGTAAAAAACAAAAAATTAAAAACATTAAACCATAACAAAAATTAACCAAATTCAAAATTAGTATTTGTTTCTATAAATTTTAATCATAAAAAAAATGAAAAAATGGAAATTTAAAAAAAAAAGAAAAAAAAAAACCAAAACCCGGATCAACCCAACCCGGATAACTGGCCGGTTCGCGGTCGAACCCGGTCCGACCCCCGGTCCGGTCCGGTTTTCAAAACATTGCCTCAAAGTGACTAAAATCAGTGATGAGTGGTGCTAAAAAATAGAGAAAAAAGAAAGAACAAGAAAAAAAAGACAAAAACTCTAGCTAATTCGTTGTTGAGGTATTACACTAAACCTGAAACTCCCAAAACTAATGAGGTTTTAGAAGATGAGATCGACATGTGCAAAGCGGCCCTTTTTTTTTCTTCGCTTGTGGTCTTCTAAAACTCAGGACCGGTCCTGAATGTACGCCACAATATTTAGATGATGATTGCAGCCTGGAGTGTAAAGCCAATGGGTACTCGGATGGAGGGTGTGTTGGTTTAGCACCATATTTTAAGTGTTGTTGTAAGAAGTAATAGAATCGATAATTTTTATAGTAAACTGGTAATTTGATATCTTGTTTACACTTCCAGAAATAAAACTAATCTTATTATACTTTGATAAGCTTAGTAGGTGAATAGACGTAACATCATATCCTTCGAGTATTGGTAAAATTATTCTTTTATAAATATCACTCACCATTTAACGAGGATCCGAGAGCTTTTCTCTATTACTCTAAAGAGAACTTTGTAAAATAGAATAAGTGGTAAATAAATGAAACAAATATATAATCCATACATATCTAGGAAACAATGTTGAGAAGCAAAATGTTCCCAGAAAATTGTGATAAAGATCCTAATTTCTCTGTGCGAAGAACAATCGGGAAGCCAAAGAGGAAAAAACAACTTGAAGTCTTGAACAGTCGATGAAATTCCAAAAATGCTATAGAAAACTTTTTCATTCGGTAGTCCAATTAGAATCTTACCTAGTTGCTATGACTTGGCACTAGAATTATACCATACATGCAAATTTACACACTATTTTTTTGGCTAATTTTGACTAAAATTTAACTACATATAATTGTCATTTCAACTTTTCTAACATTTCCTTCCAGTATTGGTAAAATTATTCTTTTATAAATATCGCTCTATAGAGAATTTTGTTTAAGTGACTTTTATTACTCTAGAGAAGAGAGAACTTTGTTGAGTTACTAAATACTAATATTCAAAATAAACAAAATTAATCCAAGAACATTTTGCATATTACCTCATGGGTAGGTTTCAGAATTTGTTCTTACAACTTTTGAATTAAAAAACTTTAGTAGAGTTTGACCAGAATGGATAATTTGACCAGAGATTATTTCCCTTCAAAAATAAATTAAATAACTTTAACCATTCGCATTGTCATGTTTTACTCAATTAAAAAATCTGATAGGTTTTTTTAAAAAGGGACAATTTCAATAATTTACTAAACGATTTTCACTTTATTCACGATGGTTGATTTCTCTGTGTGATTTTGATCATCTGGATTTATCACGAGTTTCTGTTTTAACCAAGTCTCTGGATTGCATTTAGTTCTTGATTTACTTGGAGAGTTTTGATTTTAGTTCTTACGATTAGAATTTACTAATTTTAGTATTATGTGATTTCTAGACTGCCTTGAAATAGCATTTATAAAGGTTTTTCCTTTTCACAACCTTACAGTTCCATGATTCAAAGTCAAGTATGTTCTCACATGGATCCTTGCCTTTCTTGTCGAGGGCTGTAATGTCCGGAAATATCAGAGGATCTCGCTTCATTGTTAGAGCTGATGCAGTGGGTGTTCCTATTTTCTAGCCTTTGCAGAATGTGTATAATCTGAATAGTGTTATGTTCTTGATGGCTTATGTGTGATTGTTTACGATTCTAGGTTTACTATTCGGTCCTCGTAGTTTCGCAAAATGCGACCCTATCTGAGATTAAAAGCGGTATATTCTCGTTTTTTCTTCTTCTAATTGTGTATATAAATGTTTTCATATGTTTGTTTTGAATTTGGTACGACACTGATTCGTGCTCTTCCGTGCTCTCTGTTTCAGCATATCGGAAACTAGCTTTGAATTACCATCCGGATGCGAACAAGTAAGTCAAAAACTTCATTCTTAATTATCAAGATTGGTGTTGTATAGCTTGAGAAGGAGAGGCTTAACTAGTATATAAGAAGCTTAATCTCTGTTAACCAACTTGAGAAATGTCAAAAACCGCGTGTTTTTCTTCACGACTGATACTTCTAAGCTAATAATATTATCTCCCCTGCTTACAGGAATCCTGATGCAGAAGAGAGATTCATAGAAATAAGTAATGCATATGAAGTCTTATCAGATGAGATGAAATCTCTTTACGGTAAGTATGGTGAGGCTAGAATGGGAGACATTGGGGCATGGTTTCCAAACGAAGAATCCAAGTTTTGTTCTTTAAAGACTCTTGAAGCCAAATGCACCACGTGTGGAGGACTAGGTCAAGTGGTTTCATCAGCAAGAGCTCCTCTCGACGTGAACCAACAAGTCATAACTTGCTCTTCATGTAACGGCACTGGAGTGGTACTTGCTCTGGAGGATGAAATGGATAAGTCTCAAAACATCGGATTCCGGTAGCTAGTTAAGAGTGAGAGGAGAAAGCAATGATGGGAAGTGAGGGGTGATTTGTTTGTTGTTATACCGTACCTGGTCTTGAAACGGGATGATACCAATATACGCTACGCTTGCAAGATATATATTCTATATCGAAGGGACGAAAATGAAAGTATCGGCAGGGACACAGCCGAGTAAGGGAGTGGTGGTTTTAAACAAGAGTAACATGAGAGGGGATGAGTTGGTGAGAGTGCAAGTCCTAAGAGATTATGCAAAGAGGAGAGGAAACTTATTGAGGTTGCTGATATCTTCTCAAAGTAAATATTGGTTGAGATATCTTTATAACGAGTTCCGATTTGGATACGTTTTGATGCTGCATAGGATAGATGCAAAATCTTATTCTGTTTTTGTCCATAGTGAAGTTTCTTGCTTCTTTTTGATTTTTACAGTCTATATATCTTCTTCTTTCTTTTAGGAACAGACGAATAAGTTTTTTTTTTTCCCTGAACATGACGAATAAGTATTTCAAAGAAATAACTACTCCAATAGATGTGAAAGTATATTGATCCAACATACATGATCCTTGCAAATGCCTCTCAGATGTTATACTCTGCACCGTCCCAGTCAGATAGTCGAATGTGGCATCGTTGCTTGACATCAACGGGTCAACCCGATTTCATCTAAATTTTTTTATTCAATCACTAAACCTTGCTTAATACTAATAGTAACGTTAATCATAAGATAAATTGTACCTTACAAGCTGATGACAAGAGCACTAAACCGTGCTTAATAGTAAAAACACTGCCTACGAAAAAGAAAACCAAAAAAAAAACACTGCCTACGTAGTTATTTGAAATAAAAAAAATTGTATTTGGGTAAAGATGTTGTACATGAGCTAAAGATGTGATAAATAAAATGGAAACTGTTGCATAATAAAACTCTTCTTACAATAACAATTTGATAGTTATTGTGTTTTCATGTGGACTTCCCCATTTGTAGGCTTTAATTTGCTTCAAAATTTGCTAAAGTACATCTTTACCGCATTCTAAAAGATGGTTACTTTTTAAAATGATGTAGTATATATATATATATATATATATGGAGAAAATAATATCAATATATATATAATAGAAAAACAATACAATAAAATTGAGAATTGTTTATAAAATTCCAAGTAACCTTTACCTACCATACCAATGCATACCTCATCTCAAACATTACTACTTTCTATTGAAGAATCAATTAAAAACAAATTGAGTAGTTGTATTACACAATCTCAACCTGTCCAATTG